>CM060369.1:218937788-220307788 GCA_030545235.1 Helianthus tuberosus
CTATTTCCCCTTTCGGCAATTAAGGCCTTTTTAACTACCTTCACCGAGAACCCATCTTGGCTATCTTCCTTCCAAACCCACCTATCCTTAGAGTTGTTGAGTATCACATTATTAAGGGTCTCTCTGCATTCCTGCCACTCCTTTAGCTCCACGTCCAACTCAGGCACTCTAGACCAATTCCATGCTAAACCACCATTTCCTCTGTTCATCTCCATCCTATCTGCAACCCTGCAAGTTTTAAATAATTCCAACCCAAAAAAATGTGGCCATCTTTCAATAAAAGGAATATGTCCTTCCCAAGTATTGATCTAAAACCTAATATCTTCCTCGTTCCCAACCTTGCCCAAGACCAAATGGTTTAACCCCTTCCCTATGATTTTAATATTAGAAATCGATTTCACAATATTTTTCCAACACCCTCCCACATTACAGTTAAAATGAAGGAAACTTCTCTGATTTATTTTGCCATGACATGCATCGACCACTTTCCTCCATAAATTTTGATTTTCAACCCTGTATCTCCATCCCCATTTAACCAAAAGGGCCTCATTAACCTCTTTGAGGCGGCTGATACCCAACCCCCCCCCCATTAGATTTAGGCCACGTAACCCACTCCCAAGCCACCTATTTCATTTTGTTATAATCATTTGAACCTGCCCAAAGAAATTTTCTCATTTTAGCATCCAACATCTTAATAACCCCAGCTGGGACTTTTTAAAGCGACAAGTAATAGATAGGGAGACTTTCCAACACTGAATTAATCAGGGTCAATCTCCCCCCTATCGAGATAGTTTTAGCTTTCCAAACCGACAACCTTTTATCAAAAACCTCAACGATCGGGGTCCAGTTAATTATTCTATTCATATTAGCCCCCACCGTAATCCCCAAGTAAGATAATGGAATATTATCCGTGTTACACCCCACCACCTTGGCGATATCTTTAATATCGCCAATTTCCACCCCCATCCCGTATAAGTTAGATTTATGCAAATTAATTTTTAAACACGATAAAAAATCCTCAAACATCTCGCCACGCTCACCACATTATCCCTATCCTATTCCCCCATCAAGAGAGCATCGTCCGCATAAAACAGATGAGAGATTTTCGGACCATTATTAGGCGTTTGTAATCCTTTAAACCACCCCTCTATCCCAGCTTTATCAAGAATGCTAGAAAGAGCTTCCGTAACTATAAGGAACGGGAACGGCGACAATGATTCTCCTTGTCTAATTCCTTTGGAGCAACCAAACTCAAATGTGGGAGACCCATTGACTAACACCGAGGACCTAGCCGAGGAAAGAACCCCTACCATCCATTTACACCATAAACTAGGAAAACCTATTTGCCCCATGATACCCGAAGAAACCTCCAATTAACATTGTCATACGCCTTTTCAAAATCGATTTTAAGCAGGAATGCCTTATTTTTCTCTTTTTTGCAAGTTGAAGATTTTGATCCAACGGGCTGGGAACTTGCTCTGGTCAACACTCCTAGCACTGTTTAGGACAGGCAATTGGTAACTGCCATCTAATGAAACAGTGGTTAACCGAGATGTTAGTCCACGAGTCTCGTCGAGTAGGGTTAATCCCTTCTTTCCTCGATCGATGGTCGAGTCGCCCTCTAGTCCGTTTCCTACACAATCAAAACACATCGTGACTCGTAACAAGGAGGATGGGGTGGGGGTTGCTCCTTGTTGCCACTCTCCGGCATGAGAATAAGTATTTGCTTGGGAGTAAGATAATTATTTAAGTAGTATTTGTGAGGGAGCAGATTAGCGTTACCGCAAACCTGATTCGGGATGGGTATTTATAGCCGAAGAGTGAAGGAGAAGGGCCAAAGGGCCGCTAGATGGGCCGAGGGCCTGACTGACAACGCATAGCCTTTTTGTAGGTGTGTCAGGAGCGCAGGTCACAGGAGTGTTGGGCGCACGCGGATGTGCTGCCACATCCTGCCGGTGTTGTCAGTCTGTCTACCAGCTTTTATGCATGTGGGCTAGGCAGTTGCGCATTGGGCGGTCAACTGACCGCTGCTGTTAGTGCCCGTGCATACCACTTGCTGGTTTGGTCTCTGAAGTCAAAGTGTCAGTTCCATTTATATGACAACAGGATGCAGTTTTGAACCGCGTCGTTGTGTGCGGTAATCCAAGCATAAACTAAACATTTTTTATTGCCGTTATGCGCGCCCGCACATAACCGCAGCCCAGAAATGTGTTTGACAGAAAGCGAATGGTAGTAGCCACTACCATTATTTGTAGTGATTACCGCAGCCCTTGTATGTTGATGAAAACATTCATTTTCATACACAAGGTGAGTCTTCTCATCTTTCCCCGAGTGGGAAAACAAACCGGGTCCGCGCGTGCCCACACGAACATAGGTGAGTCCTTGTCGGTAGGGGTAATGAGTCAGGTGATGGTCACTCGTGCCCAATCCTGGTGCGGGATTTGGGACCATACCCATTCAGCATCTTTACGTGGCTGTAATGATTCTTTCTTGGGTGGGTCAATTGGGTTGGGTAACATCTTAAAGCAGGTTCAGGTTGAATCATGCCTTGGGTTTTAAATGTTTAGACTTTGATAGTTTTCCAAACCAACTAATGTTTTTTTAAACTGTGCAAGAAGAACATCGGAGAAAACGAAAACGAGGGCGAAGGGGTGAGGACGCTTCTAATGTGAGGGTAAATGTTAGTCACGTGTTTATTAGATGATATATATTTAGAATATATTGATTTGTTTAACACTTTGTATGCTTTTGCATGAAGTTTGAACAATTTAACCCATGATGAATGTAACAACCCGACTTTTCGGATCGTTACCTATCTCTGTCATTTCTTGTCATACCGCTTGTACTCTAAGATTTGATACTAATTAACCCATTGCGATAATATATTGGTATTTAAACTACATTTTTAAACTATATTTTCAGCGCATTTTAAACGCATATTACAACGCAATCCACGACGCTTATTCAAAACACAGTTACCGCATTTAACGTTGTGTATAATGCTTACTATTTACAAGCATTTCATCGCATTTTACATCGCTTGTTTAGACTAAACGCTATCGCAACGCAAACTCAATGCAAACCCGAAACGCGGATTTACTTATGTTATGTGTGTTATTTGTTTGACTATTTGTTTAAATGTTACGTGGTTATCAACGTAATGCTTATACGCTCATACGCTCACTCGCAGCTCGATTAAATGCAACGCAACGCTTAACGAACGAAACGAAGTTGGAAAACTAACTCGCGCACACACGGCCGGTCGAATGGCTCGCCGTTCGAATGGACATCCGTCCGGATGGCCATCCGCCCCAAACGCTGCACTCTCCACCGACTTAACTCTCACTCTCACCCTATAAATACTACCCGTACACCTCCATTCTCTGATGTTGACACTCTCATCCGCTCACACGCTCTCAGTCACTTTCAATCGTGAATCAAGGCCATTTTGTAAGCATTTCTTCTCAAATCTTGTACAATCTTCACCTCTAATCACTTCTACATCATCTTCTCCATTAACATCACACAAGCACTAACTTTTCTCTGAAATCACTGATTCGGACCTCTTGAAGGTGGCTTTCCTCTCGGTCAGCTTAGGCAAACTATTATGGAGCTCTATTCAATCGAGATTGGTTCAGATCTAAAGGATTTCCATACTTTTCAACCAAGTTATGAAAGATTTCAACACATATTCATATGTTTTCAACTTTTCTTCAACTTTCTACACAAAATCGATGGAATCTGGACTTAATCAGGCTCTCTACTCGTTCCTTAGTCGAGAGCCAGCTTGAAAACGGATTTCCACCGGAGAGATGACCGATTAACGGGTTGAACATGAATCATCATCATGAACAGCACACTTGACCGAATGGGCTGAGACAATCGGATCGAATGAGCCAGGCTTGGTGTATTCCAGTTGTTTGACACGTCGTTACGTCGTCTCTGTTAAACTTCAAACTTTTACTTAGAAAATTTTACAAAAAACTTCAACTACAGATTTCTCACTCGAATGGCCATCCGATCAAATGGCCATCCGAACGGGTGACCATCTGCTTGGATGACCTGACATTTGTATTATATATTATTTCAACACTTATAACTAAACTTCGAATTTTCAACAATTTACACACTCATTCGAATGGCCATCCGTTCGAATGGTCATCCACTCGGATGACCATCCGTTCGGATCACCATTCGAACACTTAACCATCCGACACTCTGTTTACGCACTGTTCAACACTCTGCTCAACGACTTATGCTTCTGTACACAAGCTAAACACACACTGTGAGTATACCCGAACCCATTTTCATTTAACGCACTTTTGGGTGTTACATACGTTCTATATCAAAACACAACACACAACGCAAACACTTTAAAGGCTAACCGTTCCTGCATGGTATACGTGATCTATGAATGCTTGTACTATGCTTAGATGGTGTTACACTATACCGCCCCTAGAAAGTACTATAGTTTGGACTCAGCACCTGTCGTGGACAGAGGTTGCTAGGGATCACATTACTTTACTTCACGTGTTCGCTAAACATGTGTCGCACATACTCTACAATGCAGTCTCGTGGTTAAGTTGTAATCATTGTTTGGTAGTTACATGCTTCGCCCGCTACGTGATACATGTTGGTTATGCGTACACGGTTTTTGTACTATATGCTAGCATAAACTTGTGTACTCACCTTTAAATTTTATGTATTGACTTTATTTTTAACATATGTGACAGGTTGATTGGATGTTATGGTATGCTGAATCAAGTTAGGAAGTCTAGAAACCCACCGAATAAAAATCTGAGTTGTCGGAATAGAACTTGTTTTTGAGACTGATATTTGTAATGACTGTTATGCTTTATTTGTTAGTAGTATGGGATATTAACATTAAAAATATTGTCATTTAATAGTTGTTATGGATTCTCATGAATAATCTATTTCGCTCAGTGCCACGCTCCGATGATTCCACCATCGGTTGGGGTGTGACAATGAATACATTACTTTTGTACCATCTAGGGTTCGGACCTTATTTTGAATGTTTGTAACAGTGTAAGCAGGGTGAAGGGATGATTTGGAGTCGGACTTGGGATCGGATGAGGGGGTTGGAGTTTTGTCGCCCATTGCTGCTGTCGAAACAGGATCGGATTTGGGTTTGATGGGCGGGTAGGGTTTAGAGAGCCAAAGCTCTAATACCATAAAGATGATTATGGTTATCGAATAATGTTCATGATCCCTTCCATTGAACAATACCCTTTAAATAGGGTGAGATATTACAAGTATATGGAAAGAGATAAATGATATAATAATTACATGATTATCTCCTAATATAAACCAATCAATATATTCTAAATATATATCGTCAGGCTCCTATTCCAATTAATATGGCACATGGCATGTTCCACCGAGTCCGAATCCCGCACAGGCTTGGGCTTCGAATCAGGCTCCTATTCCTTTCCAGCAATAATTTACTCAGACCCATATGGCCTATCAGGCAGCTTCTCAGCAATCGGCCCATCAGCAATTTTACCAGGCCCAAAACCCGAACCAGCAGGCCCAATTTCCTGATCCTAATGCAGTCAATGCTCTCAGCCCAACCGACTTGGGGACAACCCTCTCAATGATGCAGGTTAATTATACGAACCCTTCATGGAATATGGACACAGGGGCATCCTCTCACATCACCTCTGACTCTTGGTAAAATCACTTCTCCTATGTCTCTTTCCTTTAGTACTATTCTTGTTGGCAATGGCCAAAAATTGCCGATTACAGGGACTGGTAAAAGCCTTTACACCGTCAATAATAATACATACCATTTAAACAATGTCCTAAACTTACCCACACTCATAAAAGACCTCCTTTATGTCCGTAAATTTACTCGTGATAATCAAGTTAGTCTCGAATTTGATCCTTTTGGTTTTTCTTTTAAGGATCTCAAGACAGGAGCTTTTCTCTCCCGCCACAATAGCTCGGGTGACCTGTACCCATTTACACCGCCGTCTTATGCTTTTGTCTCTACTGCTCAGCCGCCTCCATGGCACAACCGTCTTGGTCACCCTGGAGCAACTATCTTAGATTTTTTGTCTCGTAATAATTTCATTCAATGTAATAAGACTAGTACTTCTTTTGTTTGCTTGTCTTGTCAACTTGCTAATAGTAATCGTTTGCCTTTTAATGATTCCAATTCTGTTACTTTTGTACCTTTTGATTTAATACACTGTGACTTATGGACATCTCATGTCTTAAGCAAAACTGGTTACAAATACTATATGGTTTTAATAGACAGTTTTACACAACACGTGTGGGTTTACCCCTTAAAATTCAAATCTAAGACCTTTGCCACTTTTGTCAAATTTCACAAACTTGTTCACGCCCAGTTTAATTGTCTCATTAAAACATTTCAATGTGATTTAGGAGGTGAGGTTGAAAACCACAATTTGCAGGGACTAAAGAAGGTTAGGAAACTAAAGCTTGGCGACTTTGAGCTATATGTTTTTTTTATTCCTGATGGTTTAGAACTCGTTATACACAATGTTTGTTTTGTGCCTAGTTTGACTAGGAACATCCTTTCAGTTTCTGCTTTAAGACAACAAGGTTTTAAATATGCTTTTGATGGTGATAATATTATGCATATTTGAATGGGTTGTATAATTTTAAAGCAAAACCACACACTGGGATCTATGAGATAGAGCTACATAATTCTAACGCATTATATCAAATCTCCAATAAGCGTGTGAGATTAAATTGGAATGGCATGTATCTATTTCATTGTATACTTGGCCACATAAACAAGAATTGCTTAAAGAAATTTCAAACTAATGGAATACTAGATTCTATCGACAAAATGATTTCGATAAGTGAGAATTTTGTTTGAGTGAAAAGTTAACCAAGGCTCCATTCTCGAATGTCGGTCTAAGAGCCAAGGATCTATTAGTACTAATACATACTGATGTTTGTGGTCCACTTAGAACAATGCGTAAAAATGGAGAAAGATACTTCGTTACTTTTACTGATGATTTCAGTAGATATGGTTATGTTTATCTCATGAAGCATAAACATGAAACTTTTGAAAAGTTCATAGAGTTCCAGAACGAATTCAGCTTACTAGAACGATTAAGATGCTTTGATTGGATCAAGGTGGTGAATATCTTAGTCAAGAGTTTGATGAACATCTAAAGAAATGTGGGATCATCTCAAAACCCACCCCACCTGGAACACCACAATTGAACGGTGTGTCGAAGAGAAGGAATCAAACTCTATTAGATATGGTTCGATCTATGATATATCATATAAACATCCTGCACTCCTTTTAGACATTCGCAATTGAATTCGCTGTTAAAATCCTTAACATGGCTCCAATAAAAAAAGTTAATAAGAAAGCCTACGAGATATGGCATGGGATAAAGCCCAAAGTGTCCTACCTTAGGGTATGGGGATGTAATGCGTTTGTTACAAGTGAATTTTGGATAAACTTGATCATCGAGGCAATAAAGTTGTTTTCGTTGTATTTCCTAATGTCACACCCCGACATTTCAACAACAACCCGGTGGGCCCGGTTGGGGAATACGTGACTAGATTGATATCAAATACACAGATAGCACAGCGGAAGTCTTGGATTTAAATTATTACAATATAAAATGTCTGAGTGTTCAAAATATAATACAGATGGATCGTATATGAAAAGATCCATAGACGGATCATAAATTACAAAAATGAGATAACAAACTATAGGCTTCTATGCAAAGGAGGAAATAGCAAGATCAGAAGACCTGGCACGAGGTCGTGCCCACCAGACACGGGCCGTGCCCAAGACTGGATTCTCTCCAGAAGAAAAGACAACAGCAAAGGACAAACCAGACAACCAACACGGGGCCGTGATAAAGCAGCACGGGGTGTGGTCAACTCTAAGATTCGCAGAATCAGAAATAGTACAACAAATACATTGGCCACAGGCCGTGCCGTTGACACACGGGGCCGTGTTAGTACAAGACCTGACACTGCAGTTAATGAGGAAGAGAGAGAGAGAGATGGCAACGGGGTCGTGCCAGGCGGGCATGGGCCGTGGTGAACGTCTGTCTTCAGCTATAAATAGGGGTGCTTGGTTCCATTCCAATCTATCCCTTAGCAAACCACTTCTCTCACACTTGTCACCACTCCACCACCACTACAACACCATCATCCACCACCACCATCCATCTTTCATCATTTAGAGTGTTTAGTAGTCTCGGGATCCAAGATCGATTGTAAAAGTCTTTGTCAAACAAAGGCCATGCTTGGCTAAACTCTTACATCACTTGGTGAAGACAAAACTTTTATGTATTACTTTTTGATTTCCAATCTTTGGCTCCTTTTTAATTGGGTATGTATTAATGACTTTAATAACTAGTTTTTATACTGAAGGCGAATTTATCTAACCATTCTTCATATGTTGTTGATTCACATATTCGTGTGTTTACGGTCTATATAAAGCACGTTAACTACTTGGAAGGGGGTTAGAAGGGTGGTTGGGTAATTCTATGTCTCGTTTAGTGTATAGATCCTACGAGAACCTGGTTCAAGCTTAGTATTACTCCATGGATTGGCTAGGAATGACTGGCATGACTGAGAGTAAGAAACCGCTTGAATCCCTTATCTATAAACTAATATTAAAACTTTAAACCAACCCAGCGAGTATTGTATCCCTGCTGACTCAGACCAAAGGGTTGAGGGTAACGCTGCCTAGAAAGGGCACTTTTCGCATTAATAACTTACTTAATTATATTTCAATAATCCGACCTTGCGGGACTGTATCTGTCACGGCCCCCGTCCCGGTTTTACCCGGTTCAGGAGCCGCGGGACAGAAATCCCGTGGTATTTATTAATTGAGTTAACAGCGGAAGTTTTAACAGGATCTTTTATAACTTGAAAATGCCCAATTATTTCATTTCATAAATTGGGACAAACCCCGTTATTTACAATAGAGGAATTTCACGAGGAAATTCCCTGTTTTACAAAACATGTTTATTTATTTTACTGAGCCACCACTTCAAGCTTGATTAGTGCTCCGTAGCACGTTTCCTTGATTCACAGTAGGTCACCTGAAACATGTTTTAAAAATATTTTATCAGCGGGGAAATACTGGCGAGTCACTCAAATTTGATAAAACGACACATAGTTATAAATTACAGCATAAGAGCGATTACAATGGCTTCTATCTTATTTTTATCTGGCGCCGTGTCACGGCCTTGTGACGATGGTCAAACCACTATTGGGTCCTTTCACCCAAGTAGTGATGATTATCACTGTTAGGATTATTAGCCTAACCATGAGAAATTAGTAATGTGCACAATACCCCACTAGCCAGTGATTCAAGATAACCACGACTTAATCCCTGTAATTATAACTTTTGAAAATAATTGGAGTATTGTAAAACACTTTTAATAAAAGAGAATGACTCACATTGCAAGTTTAGTCAGGCAGAGTTTAGCCTACTGATAAGCCTGTTAACCTAATTCAAATAACAATGCACACGAAAACTAGGTTAGTAACTTTAATCCAACTTTTACGACAACTCACGAGATCAAAACCTTCACGACGAATGACAAAGTGCAATACTTAAACATCCATCGAATTCACGACGAATGACAAAGTATAACCCGAGTTTGAGCAGCACTTAAACATCCATCGGATTGGTTTCTATCGATCGGACATTAAATCGTAGTAGTGATCGAGTTATTTCCCTGTTATCGCGGCAGCGTTTCGTGATTGTGTGTGTTTTTGGAGTAATCAAATGATATCTCAACGTACGAAATGAGTTTTTACGTCGAACCAACACCAAACTTCAAGTGCCACACCCCTCTATATATACTGAAAAATGGGCTCCCTCGCGTGCCGTGTGGGGCTGTCGCGTGGCGCGAGGGGCACCCCCTAGCATAGGGTAGCCCCGTGTCTCAGTAGCTTGGGTGAGTCGACGGTTCGTTAAATTTCGAATTCTACGGAAAACTGTAAGGATAATATCAATTAGGGAATACCGGCCCTGATCCTGATTCCGGTTGTTCTGAAAATTTTAGGGTTTATGCAGTATCACTTGGGGGTCTCAATTAGGGTTTCCTATTAGACATAATAACATAAGAAATATTAGTTTTAATGAGAGTTGTTACATCCTCCCCACCTTATTAAAATCTCGTCCTCGAGATTTACTGGAATAAGTAGGGATATTTTCGCTTCATCTCTGATTCCAGCTCCCAAGTGTACTCAGGTCCTCTCTTTGAATCCCACTTGACTTTGACCAGCACTAGTCGTTTGTGCTTGAGAAACTTGAACTTTCTGTCTTCTATCTGCAGTGGCTTCTCAACAAATTTTAACTTCTCATTTACCTCTACATCTTGAAGAGGTACTACCAGGGATTCATCAGATAGACATTTCTTGAGGTTGGATACATGAAACACATCATGTACTCCAGCTAGTTCTTCTGGTAGTTGTAAGCGATAGGCAACTGGTCCTATATGCTGAATTATTGGGAATGGTCCTACGTACCTTGGACTCAGTTTCCCTTTCTTATCAAACCGAACTACTCATTTCCAAGGAGAAACTTTCAAGAGTACCTTATCTCTGACTTGAAATTCTAGCGGCTTGCATCTATTGTCTGCATAACTCTTCTGGCGATCTCGAGCCGTTTTCAGTGTTTCCTTGATTTGAGTGATCTTGTCGGTAGTTTCTTGCACGATTTCAAGACCTGATAATTGACTTTCTCCTATTTCTGCCCAACAGACTGGAGTTCTGCACTTACGTCTCTATAGTGCTTCGAATGGGGCAGCTTCAATGCTTGAATGATAACTATTGTTATAGGAGAATTCAATTAAAGGTAAATGGTTGTCCCAGTTTCCTCCAAAATCTATTACACATGCCCTGAGCATGTCTTCCAGGGTTTGGATCGTCCTTTCACTTTGTCCGTCTGTTTGGGGATGATAAGCTGTACTTAAATTCAGTTTAGTCCCCATGGCCTCTTGGAAACTAGTCCAGAAATGGGAAGTGAAACGACTGTCCCTATCCGATACAATGGAGAGTGGGACTCCATGTAAGGATACTACCTCGTCTACGTATAACTTGGCTAACCTTCCCATGCTAAAGGTTTCCTTCATGGGTAGGAAATGAGCTGATTTGGTTAATCGATCCACAATTAC
This sequence comes from Helianthus tuberosus, assembly GCA_030545235.1. Lineage (NCBI taxonomy): Eukaryota > Viridiplantae > Streptophyta > Magnoliopsida > Asterales > Asteraceae > Helianthus > Helianthus tuberosus. The sequence continues at coordinate 218,948,945 of CM060369.1, forward strand.
CCAAATCGCATCATTACCTTTTCGGGTTTTGGGCAACTTAGTAACAAAATCCATGGTTATTAATTCCCACTTCCAAACAGACATTTATAATTATTGGAGTAACCCTGAAGGTTTCTGGTGTTCTGCCTTAACTTGTGAACAAGTAAGATACTTAGAAAATATCTAGCTATGTCCTTTTTCATTCCTATCCACCAGAAATTATTCCTTAAATCTTGGTACATCTTATTATTACCAGGATGCATGGTATATCTAGATTTATAGGCTTCCTCTAAATCTTATTTCTTAATTCTCCCTGCTTAGGTACCCAAATCCTTTTCTTGTGGAATCTCCAAATTCCATCAGCTCCCTGCTCTAATTCCTTTATTCGTCCTTTCATTCCTTCAGCATCATCCTTGATTGCTGTTTCTTGAATGTTTTTCAGTTGTTCCATTAAATCTAACTGTAAACTTAATCTAAGAGCATGAACTCGCTTTTGCTTTTCATGATATTTACGACTTAAGGCATCTGCAACTACATTTTCCTTTCCTTCATGATATTGAATATCACAGTCGTAGTCACTTAGAATTTCCATCCATCTCCTTTGCCTCATGTTCAATTCTTTTTGCCCAAATATGTATTTTAAACTCTTATGATCTGTATAAACTGTAAACTTACTCCCATACAGATAGTGTCTCCAAATCTGAAGGGCAAAAATTATCGATACTAATTCTAAGTCATAAGTCGTATAATTTTCTTCATGCTTCTTCAATTGTCTTGATGCATACGCAATTACCTTCTTGCGTTGCATTAGTACACATCCTAATCCTAGCTTAGAAGCATCACAATAGACTTCAAAATCTTCTGTTCCTTCTGGTAAAGCAAGAATTGGGGTGTTGGTTAATCTTTGTTTTAAAATCCTAAAAGCCTCTTCTTGCTTAGGTCCCCATTCAAACTTAACTGTTTTACAGGTTAGCTTAGTTAATGGCACAACTATCTTAGATAAATCCTTAATAAAGCGCCTATAGTATCCAGCTAAGCCTAGAAAACTTCTAACTTCCGTAACTGATTGCGGGACTTTCCATTTGGTGATTGCTTCTATCTTAGCAGGATCGACATGAATACCTTCGTGATTCACCATGTGTCCTAAAATTTGCACCTCCTGTAGCCAAAATTCACATTTCGAGAATTTCGCGTAAAGCGTTTCCTTTCTTAACAAAGTTAAGAGTGCATGCAGGTGCTCACAATGCTCGTCCTGACTTTTGGAATAAATAAGTATATAGTCGATGAAGACAATTATGAATTTATCCAAATATGGTTTACAGATTCTATTCATCATATCCATAAATGCTGCAGGAGCATTTGTTAATCCAAAGGGCATGACTGTAAACTCATAGTGACCATACCTAGTCCTGAAAGCAGTTTTAGGTATGTCTTCTTCTTGTACCTTTAACTGATGATATCCGGAGCGTAAATCTATCTTAGAAAAATATCTAGCTCCTTGAAGTTGATAAAAAAGATCATCAATCCTAGGCAATGGGTATCGATTCCTAATTGTAACTTTATTCAATTCTCTATAATCGATACACATTCGCATGGAACCATCCTTCTTTTTCACAAACAACACAGGCGCTCCCCAAGGGGATGAACTAGGTTGTATGAATCCTTTACTTAATAATTCATCTAACTGCTTTTTCAATTCTAACATTTCGGTGGGTGCTAACCGATAAGGTGCTTTAGCTACGGGTGTAGTTCCAGGAATCAAATGAATTCTAAATTCAACTTCCCTATCTGGTGGTAATCCTGGTAATTCTTCTGGGAATACATCAGGGTATTCTGATACTACAGGAATTTCCTTAAGTTCTTTACCCTTAGTGCTAATGATCACCGAAATCATATACACTATTCCTTGCTTATGTTTATAAATAGCAATTTTCATTACTGAAATGAACTTCACAGGTTTACGCGGCTTATCCCCTGTGATCACAATTACTTCTCCTGTGGGTGCATGAATTTCTATGGAATTCTTATCACAAAGGATTCGAGAATGGTTGGCTACTAACCAATCCATTCCTAACACGACATCGAATCCAGCTAAATTCATGGGTAATAGGTTTGCAGAAAATTTATGACCTGAAAGTTCTATCTTTCCTTTTTTCAAAACCTTATCTATGTTAACAGAGTTCCCGTCTACCGTTTCTACTATAAAAACTTGCCTAAGTTTGGTTAAGGGTAGCTTAAGAGCTTGACAGAATGAAGTATTTATAAAACTTTGGTTTGCACCAGAGTCAAATAATACTTTCGCATAAACGTCATGAACTAAGAACGTGCCAGCTATTACGTCAGGAATCAGTTCAGCTTCCTGCGTGGTCAATTGGAAGGCTCTTACGTTCTTCTTGTTAGTCCCTTCAGCAGGTTTGGCCTTGTTATCTGCTGGTTTGACCAGTTTGGGGCAGTCTGGTCTAAAATGTCCAGCTTCTCCACACTTAAAGCAAATTGTGGATTTCTTTTTTCTGCAGTCTTCTTCTTGATGCCCTGGAATTTTGCAGAAATTGCAATACCCTTTGCATCTTCCAAAATGCTTTCTTTTACAGGTATTGCAAAATGGAACAGTGGAAGATTGCCCGGTGCCCTTTTTCTTGAAATTACTATTATTACCCACACGGAATCCTTGGGTAATCTTTTGGGCCACTTCCTTCTTTCGGGTTTCTTCTCGTGTGCGAACCAGCCCGTCAGTTAGGGTGTTAGCTAATTCCACCGCATCGTCAATAGTGCGAGGTCTCGCAGCTTTAACGATATCGCGGATTTCGCCAATCAAACCCCAAATATAGCGGGAAATAAGTACCGGTTCTGGCGAAGCCAGGGTTGGTACAACTCTAGCACATTCGAAGAATGTCGAAGTATACCCTCGACAGTCTACATCTACCATCCGGTGGTTCAGGAACTTATTTGCTATTTGTTCCTTTTCATATTCGTGCCAGAATTTTCTTTCCACCAGACTTTTAAATTCTCCCCAATTCATGGCATAGGCCACATTGCTTCCCTTGGCTTGAAGTACAGTATTCCACCATTCTAGCGCCCCTTCTTTAAAAAGATGTGGCGCGTACATGACCTTGTCTTCCTCGGCACATTTACTTATTTTAATAATTGCTTCAGTTTTCTCTAACCAACGTAGTGCAGCAGTCGCCCCCTCGTTGCCTGCAAATTCAACAGGTTTACAGGCAAGAAATTCCTTGTAAGTGTAACCAGGCGTTGCAGCTTTCATTCTCTTAAGAATCGGGGCTTGCACTACATCATTATCATTATTATTAATATTGTCGCCTCCATTTATGCTATTACTGAAGTTGTCTTCATGAGTATGTTTGCTAGGAATAATTGGTTGAGGCTCAACCGGATTTCGGGCAGCAGCAATGATTGCTGGAATAGCATTGGCTATTCCCTGAGCAATGATATTCTCTATATCTTGTCTATTCAGAAATTGATCTTCATGGTTTTGCGCGGATTGGTTACCCTCGTTAACTGGTTCATTGCCAGCGTGTTCCATCTGGTAATTAATATATATAAGTTATTACCATAAAATAAATAACAATCACACAATAAAATAATTGCACGTAATCATGTCAACACGTATAGCCAAAATTCTCGATTTTTCGACTTCCATATTTTATATATTACTATGCGTCCGTACACACCCGTTATCTTACAAAAGTTTTATTTTTAAGTTATTTCACATAGTTATATTTTTATTATTAAACACACATTCCTACAACCACATATGATCCCGTCAGCTGGCATTTACGACTGTAGTGGCTAACATATAGAGATTTGCCCATTGTTCATCTAATTCATCTTCCCATGGTGGGTTAGTGCCTATTTCCTGAGTTTCCTTATTAATCATCACTCCTTTTGGTTGTGACTTCTTTATTTTCTCTTGACTTTTTCTAATAATCAAACTTCTTTTCTTAGTGGTAAGTGGTTTCTCAAACTATGCCTTACGAATAAATATTCCTTCCTCAGTATCTGCTGAGTATCTTGCGGAAATTGATTGAAATGATGTTCCCTTATCTTTTGGTGAACTATCTAATTGACGATAGATGTCCGAAATTTTTTGCTTACCCATACTGTAAACTGACAAATAGTCAATAACACATAATCACAGAATAGCAATCAGAAAAATTAAGTATTTATAAATACTTAATTGGCTTAAATCAGTGGCTCTGATACCACCTTTTTCTGTCACGGCCCCGATCCCGGTTTTACCAGGTTCAGGAGCCGCGGGACAGAAATCCCGTGGTATTTATTAATTGAGTTAACAGCGGAAGTTTTAACAGGATCTTTTATAACTTGAAAATGCCCAATTATTTCATTTCATAAATTGGGACAAACCCCGTTATTTACAATAGAGGAATTTCACGAGGAAATTCCCTGTTTTACAAAACATGTTTATTTATTTTACTGAGCCACCACTTCAAGCTTGATTAGTGCTCCGTAGCACGTTTCTTTGATTCACAGTAAGTCGCCTGAAACATGTTTTAAAAATATTTTATCAGCGGGGAAATACTGGCGAGTCATTCAAATTTGATAAAACGACACATAGTTATAAATTACAGCATAAGAGCGATTACAATGGCTTCTATCTAATTTTTATCTGGCGCCGTGTCACAGCCTTGTGACGATGGTCATACCACTATTGGGTCCTTTCACCCAAGTAGTGATGATTATCACTGTTAGGATTATTAGCCTAACCGTGAGAAATTAGTAATGTGCACAATACCCCACTAGCCAGTGATTCAAGATAACCACGACTTAATCCCTGAAATTATAACTTTTGAAAATAATTGGAGTATTGTAAAACACTTTTAATAAAAGAGAATGACTCACATTGCAAGTTTAGTCGGGCAGAGTTTAGCCTACTGATAAGCCTGTTAACCTAATTCAAATAACAATGCACACGAAAACTAGGTTAGTAACTTTAATCCAACTTTTACGACAACTCACGAGATCAAAACCTTCACGACGAATGACAAAGTGCAATACTTAAACATCCATCGAATTCACAACGAATGACAAAGTATAACCTGAGTTTGAGCAGCACTTAAACATCCATCGGATTGGTTTCTATCGATCGGACATTAAATCGTAGCAGTGATCGAGTTATTACCCTATTATCGCGGAAGCGTTTCGTGATTGTGTGTGTTTTTGGAGTAATCAGACGATATCTCAACGTACGAAATGAGTTTTTACGTCGAACCAACGCCAAACTTCAAGTGCCACACCCCTCTATATATACTGAAAAATGGGCTCCCTCGCGCGGCGTGAGGGGCTGTCTTGTGGCGCGAGGGGCACCCCCCCTAGCATAGGGTAGCCCCGTGTCTCAGTAGCTTGGGTGAGTCGACGGTTCGTTAAATTTTGAATTCTACGGAAAACTGTAAGGATAATATCAATTAGGGAATACCCCCCTGAGTTTTAGGGGCCTTGATCCTGATTCCGATTGTTCTGAAAATTTTAGGGTTTATGCAGTAACACTTGGGGGTCTCAATTAGGGTTTCCTATTAGACATAATAACATAAGAAATATTAGTTTTAATGAGAGTTGTTACAGTATCCCTGCTGACTCAGACCAATAGGTTGAGGGTAACGCTGCCTGGAAGGGGGCCTACTACTATAACTTAACGATAATCTCTTAAAATGCCTAAAGTGCGGAAATCATTAAAAGGTTACATAAAAGAGAAGTTGGAACCAAGTGATTTCTTCTTGTATATCTGTTTTTCCTTACATTTTATTTTTTACTTTTTAGTTTATCTTTTTATAGCTTCAAAACATTTTCATCAAAAATTTGGTTAGATTAAAAGTTAACGATAAACCAGTATTAAAAGCTCTTGTATCCTTGGTCAACCTCGGTATCTTGTCATCACTATAATATGCCCGCGATGGGTGCACTTGCCCTAACGTGTGTGTAGAGTGATAGTAGTATATCGTGTTTTATAAATTTAAAACTTTAGTTTGCGAGTAAAAAGAGATAAAATATATCTTAAAAAATATAACCACTCCGACGCACGTCAAAGGTAAGTGGGAGCTTTGTAACTTTCTTGATCTTGTATGTAGATGACATACTAATTAGTGGAAACAATATTCCTATGTTTACATGAAGGATCTTAGAGAAGCCGTTTATGTTGTGGGAATTAATATCTATAGAGATAAATCGAAGAAACTTATTAGTTTAAGTCAAAGTACATACATTGACAAAGTTCTTCAACATTTCTTAATGATTGACTCTAAGAAGGGATCAGTGACAATGGTTCATGGAATAATACTGAACAAGACTCAGTGTCCTCATTCGAGTGAGGAAATGAAGGAAATGAAAGTTGTTCCATATGTTTAAGCTATTGGTTCCATTAAGTATGCAATGTTGTGTGCTAGACCTGATGTGTCATACGCTTTGAGCATGAATAGTAGGTACCAACAGAACCCAGGAAAGAGTCATTGGACTACTGTGAAAAACATTCTCAAATATCTAAGAAAGACCAAAGAAATGTTCTTGGTATATGGATGAGTGGAAGAGAAGTAATCAGTAAGATGTTATACTGATGCTAGCTTAGAAACAGATCAGGTGATTCTCGATCTCAAATGGTATATGTATTTATTCAAAATGGTGGAGCAATGACTTGGAAGAGTTCCAAACAAAGTGTAGTTGCTCAATCCACCATATAATTGGTGTACATCACAGCATCGGATGCTGCAAAGGAAGTTGCTTGGATGAAGAACCTCGTTGTAGATCTCAATGCGGTACCCAACATACGGAAGCCCATGGAGATATTGTACGATAATACTAGTGCTATAGCGCAAGAAAAGGAACCAATGTTACACCACAGCACGAAGCACGTACTCAGAAAGTTCCATTATATTAGAGACATAATGGAACGAGGAGACATCGTGATAAACAAAGTTCACACATATCTGAGTCTAGTAGACCCATTTAGCAAGTCAATGCCCGTGGCTAAACATGAAGGGCATGCAAAGAAAATAGGGTTTAGATTGACTAGGGAATGGATTTTATATTATGTATTTGGTGATTCACACATTTAATAGCAACATTTCTTTATTTTGTCAAATGGTTAAATGCATAATAAATATGCTGTTATGTTTGTTTTTGTACGTTTAAGTATCATTGAATAAAGTATTCTAAATGTTCGTAGTCGTTTGGATTCATAGGAATTAATTCAAGGTAAGACTACTATGAATGATTGACTATTCATGAGATGAAGGCTCAAGGTGTTGAGGATCACTGGAAGGAATCGAATCGGTTTATATATATATATATATATATATATATATATATATATATGTGTGTGTGTGTGTGTGTGTGTGTGTGTGTGTGTGCGCGCGCGTGTGTTCACGCTTATCTAATTAATATGGGATATGAATTATTATAAAATCTCATTTCATAAATAAAATTTTAATCCGGTGCACTACGTTGATTCCCATCATTCACAACTATTATTATGCTTTTATCCAAAAATGCATGCTTTTTCAGTATCATAATCTTCTTATAGATTTGAGCCTCAACCATGGCAGAATTTTGAATGTAGTTACATACGATAATCCAACATTCGAATGTCATGTGAAATATTACATGACTTAGCATACCGAAATCTTTGTTAATTAACTTTGATGGCGAGTGTTTGAAGTTCTTGGCAGTATTGTGTCTACGATTGTCGAACATATGTAAAATCAAGAGACAAACACAAAAAACGTCGTATATCAATTGCAGTGCCGACGGTGTTCGGTTTGGTTCCACGTTGTTTACGAAGGCAAGTTGTTGTACTTTTCTTCGACAACTCTAGTAAAAGAAACAAAGAATAGAGAGACATCCATTTAGGGTGATGGTGGTGGGTGGTTAACTTAAGGATCTGAGTTTCTAAAAGTGGGAATGTTAACTTACACACCAGATATAACACCCTGATATTTTTTGGTCGAATCCTAGCGTGACACGTGTCTAATATCTCTTCGTATAATTCAGATATGTGGAGGAAAGAAATTATAATGGTAAAAAGGGGTTCAGAACCATATATATATATATATATATATATATATATATATATATATATAAATTGAAGTTGGGGGGTTAAATCGGCCTAAAAGGCAATCTTTATAGATTTTCGAGGTCCCTTACAGACTGTAAAGGACATTCTCTTACGGTCCGTAAGGATATTCAAAATATTTTGCGCACCTGATCCCCTTACGGACCATAAGACATACCCTTTGCGGTCCGCAAGGGGTGCCCTGGTAGCAGAATTCGAGCTGGCAGCGGCCTTGCTGCATATGTTGCCACCTCTCCATGAAATTGCCACCTTAAATCCCCTTGGACACATGCCATATCATTAATCACTCCCTAAACACATCTACGGACACTTGTCATGATTTTAGAGCTTTAAGAATAGTATAAATAGGTTCTTATTTCACTAGTTTCATCACACCTTCATTTCTTCACTTCAACTCTGCTTTGGAACTGCTCCTGATCTATCTAAGGACAATTGTCATGAGTTTAGAGCTTTAAGAATAGTATAAATAGGTTCTTATTTCACTAGTTTCATCACACCTTCATTTCTTCACCTCAACTCTGCTTTGGAACTGCTCCTGATCTATAGGAGCACCCCCCTGAAGTTATAAACTTCTCTTGAACACAAGCAAGTGTTCTTCCTCGGTCTTTTTCCATTGTTAGGCTAATTATTAGCCGAAAGCCAAGCAAATTGACTTTTGCTTTAACTTTTGGTTCTGATCATTTTGGTCAAGTCAAATTTCGAATTGAACTTTGCAACGTGATCGTAATAATGAAGATGTTTATCCCTTGTGATTACACCCTCTGATAATCACATTAAGTTGGTGAAATGACGAGTCAAACTTATATAAAATAAAAGTCAAAAACGTAGATTTTGCAAAATACGATAAATGAACTTCTAAGTATCAAAACCCAAAATTTTGACATCATAATAGTTTATATAACCTATTAGGACATATTTTAGTATGTCCAACTCATCATTTCCAGATTAGAGCTTGTTTCCTAGTCAAAAAGTCAAGCAGTTTGACTCCAGCTTTGACTTTCGATTCTAGCCTGTTTGGTCGAACTTAGGCCCCAATTAAGGCTTGTTATATGACCATATTGTTATGAGGAATAACCTTCTGAGGTTATACCTTCTGGTCATGTCGATTGATGGTTTTATTGATGAGTCAACATTATATATTTGAAAATGCCAAAAATGCCCTTATGGCATAGAAATGGTTTTTAAACCAATAAAACATATAATCTGACTTAGGAACTAATTTTATAACATTATGAAATATGTTTTGGCTTAATGAACCCGTCATAGACCTATTCGACCACCTGATACCGTATATACGCGTACGACTAATTTAAATAGAATAAAATATATAAACTAGTCAAATCGGGTCAAAACCATTTCAAATCAGAATGTTTGGTTAATAAACCCATATTACACGAGTCCTAGCACTCGGAAGGGTATAAGCCACATTATATCCGGTCCACGCCTAATCTAGTGAACCGAGCGTTTCCTTAAGTTAACCGGTCAAAGTCAAGGACTTATAAATGACCTGTTAACATTCTAACGTATAATATTTCCGTTCATTCCAGACTAGAAGCCTCCAGAAAATTGCGCCTAAGTTTGAGTTGTTTTGAATTACGGTTGTGCTAAACATATTGAAATATTAAAGACTAGCACAGGTAAATACTCTATTAACCTATTTTATTTTATAAAGGCTTGGGATATGGCACTAGCCACTTGGTCGGTATTGCAAAAGGGCGAATGATGTCACAGAAATGCAAATAACCTGTTTTAATCAGTTTTGCTTAATAACTTAAACACTTGGGGGTTAATACGACCGTGTCATGTATATCACGACTCATTTAATTGCAAATGGTCACGGCTTAAGCACGGGGTGTAGGCATACAACTGACAGACGCTAATGCTATATATTTATATGATATTGAAAATGTGGTGTGTCGATTAATCATGTACCAACATATGATTTCTAGTCCCCAGCTGTATTGACAAGCATGTAAAACTGGTAACAAGAGATATAGTTTGTCCCAAGTTATTTAAAAACGATATACCAAATGGTGTCAAATACATTTTAAAAAGAATTCCAAAAGTGTCGGTTAATTGTATTTACTAGTGAAAACTAACGTATTTTCAAAAGACTAACCGCATGTTAATTAGCAAATACGGAATAGGCTAGAGCGGCTTGGTCTTAAAAGGTGGAATTTGAAGCTCCGCGATAAAGGACCCTTATTAGTTTAAAGTGCCATTTTTATTTCGATCCGTCTGTGGATATTCGAACGAACAACTTGTATAAATTTTATATTTTAAATTCAAGCTTTTATTTAATTTATTTTAATTTATTCCATATTCCGCTGCCTATTGTGATTACTATTATCAATCATCATGCATAAACCCCAAGTCCGGCCCTATCCGGAAATTAGTGTGTGACACCAGATATATAGGATATGATGGTGGTGGTGGTGGGTAGTGGTTGTGGTTGTGGTTGTGGTGGTGGTGGTGGTGATGATGGTGGTGGTGGTGGTGGTGACAGGTGATGGTGATAATGGTGGGGGGTTGTGGTTTTTTAGAGAGATAAGAGATAATAGGAGAGAGAGAGAGAGAGAGAGAGAGCTTGTGATTTTATATATGACTTGAGGGTAAGTACGTAATTTAACAGGGTAAGTTAATTGTTCCATGACGAAAGGAACACATAGTGTGAGATTACTAAAGCACAAGGACTTGGAAATCAAAAATTAAGTATGAAGGATTCATGTTTATCCCACCACCAAATCGGACGCAAATTGCACTTTACTAGATATATATAATTCAGATAAAAAGAAAAGCAGTCGAATTAGTCGAATTACGTGATCCAAACTTTGAAGTATGACACGTGTTTGCAAATTTCTTAATCGTTTTCGTTACACATATGGGTTATTATTTTAATAATAGTTTTCTAATCATATTTAATTACACTACTCAAACTATGGTTTTCTTTTATAATATTTCATTAAACAACTAGCAAGAAGATAGCACAACATAACAAAGATTTAAAAAGGGACTTATTTTTTATTCAAAGGAAGCCGAGAGACTTGATTTCTTCCATATTTTTGTGATACAGGCCATTAGACCGGAGAAAACGTTCTCATTTCTGGCTTTCCATATACATCAAAACACCAAGATCACAACACCATAAAAGGCATTTTCGATCACCGTTCTATTCTTTGTTCCTATCATCAAAAGATCCTTAACTATCATTTATTTATAATAACCATATAATAAAAAAAACAAAAACTCGCAACTTATGTTTTTGTTTTTGGTCTAACTTAGATGCATTAAACTTAAATAAAAATATTTTGATTGGCAAAGAAAGGTATTTCAAGAATGTAAACTTTTTAGGTTTGAATATTCTCATTCGGATGATCCAGCAGATTCAGGTACTCATCATAGAGTTTCTCAAGCATCAAACTTTCTTCCTCTTTTGACAGCAAAAAGTCAAAGTCCAAGTCAAAGTCAAAGTCAACATCTTCAAAGTCAAACATGCAACTAGACGATGCACCGCCATCCTGAAAACCATCATTCTTTCTAGTTGATAAAGATGATGAACAAAAACCAGAGTCAACAACTTTGAACTCCGTTGACTTTTGTTGACTCGTGGTTTCAACGTTCTGATCGTCCAATATTTTCTTCTTCTTATTCTCTATTTTTTTTGTTTTTTGTTGTTTTGCTGCCAGCGTTTTCATCCGTTTTCCGGAGGTGAGCATTCCAGTAGTTCTTGATTTCATTATCTGTACGTCCAGAGAGTTTGGAGGCGATGAGTGACCACCGGCTGCCGTGTAGAGCATGCAGCTGGATAATTACGTCATTCTCGTCGGAGGTGAAGTTCCCTCTCTTGATACCTGGCCGGAGATAGTTCATCCATCTCAACCTACAACTTTTCCCGCATCTAAGCAGCCCTATGTTGATAAAAACAATAATCAATTACAAAAACAACATTAACTCGCTTATACCCGATACTATAGCAACAGTGTACTGAAACCACTGTTGGCAATCAGGCCCAAGAACACAAACACAAAATTATGATCTCAATCAAGATCAACTCTTTAATCTTATTATGAAAACCTTGACATGACTAAAATACATGACCCTAACCATCTATTTACGTAACTTCCTAAACCTACTCAACTCATACTCTTATCTTCTAGACATTTAAATAATTAGATAAACATACTAAGACCATGTGTAGTGGTGAAGAAAAATAATGCCCCCACCATGGGGCATTATCCGACACGTGTCATCCCAGTCAGCATGAGACGTTATTGCAAAAGTGGCGTAGTGGGAATAATGCCCAAATAATGCCTCTTCCAATTATTAAAAAGGATAAAAAAAATAAAATAAAAGAAACTGAACCATTTGTCTGTCAAATTGGACCCACTTGGACCACTAAAGTCCCTTCTCATTGGTTAGTCAAATTGAACCATTTGTATGTTGAGCGTTTTTATTAAAACTCCGGGAAGATTTTTTTTCAAAAAATTTTAAAAATAACGCCCCATGTAATGGGGGTGGCGGCGTTTTGGGGCGTTTTATTGCAATTTTTTTTTAAAAATCACGCCCCACTACGGGTGGTCTAATAATTTAAACAAAACTGTCAAATTAATTTAAACTTACTTAGATAATTCAAACTAATTATTTAAACTAAACTTTCACTTTGACCCTTCCATCTTTTTTTTTATACTTGTTTTAGGATTATCACCTTCACGAACATCAATGTACTTATTCATTTTTATAGTTTAGGATTTGGTATCCTTATTTTTTTGGTATTTTGGTTTGTGTTTTTACTTATTGTTAGTTTCAGTATCTTTCAGGTAGATACTGAAACGATGTAGACGGAACATCGGTACCGATACCGTTATTTGTTTTTTTGTTATTTTCTCCTTTTTGGTGTCACTTTTTTTTGTATTTTCAATGATAGCAGTACTGAACCGATAATTTATGTTATGGTATTCGGTATATGTTTTTACTCGTTACATAAGGTAAGATGTTAAATAATGTACCAGCTTTGGATGGCAATGCTCGCCATTGACCTTCACCGTGAGATTGAATGTAATCGAAGAGGAGTTTGTCTTCGTCGGGGGACCACGTGCCTCGGCGTAAACCGACCTTGGAACAGCAGGGTGCTCTCCCCATTTCCGACGGCGGGTGGTGGTGAGCGGGGGAGATGAGGGAGGGAGGAAAGAGTTGAGTGGGTTGCCGTTTGTTGTGATATCAAGACACCACGACTCCTTCGTGGCCTTTTTAATGCCTTTTTTCTGAATGTTCGCACGTTTTTTATATTTGAAGACATTGATTAGTAATCAAGACATCAAAATATAGTATGATAGAATCTTAGGTTTTTTGTTCAACGTTTTGTTGGTCATATTATTGTTTAGATTACTGTTTCAATCCTTGCCACCTAGCCAAACACGTAGATGCATACTTGTAGTTTCTTGTCAGTGATGGCGAGGTATTGAATATTGATATATACATATTTTTAACTGAAGACTAAATTCCAAAGGCAAATTCGATTTAAATAATCCCAACTCACTGTTATTGGCCAATAATAATCCCAACTCATTTAATCACCAATAATAATCCGAACTATTCACTTTTGTTTGTAAAATACTCTCAGTTAAAAAAACACTAACTAGGTTAAAAATTTGCTGATGTGGCATCTGATGTGGCCCTTTTAGCTGATGTGTCATATGACGTGGTAGTTGATGTGGCATTTTTTGATGACGTGGCAGCTGATGTGGCAGTCTACGTGGCATTTTTCGATTACGTGGCAACTGATGTGGCAGGTGACGTGGCAAGCCAGATCAGCAAATTTTTAACCTAGTTAGTGTTTTTTTAACTGGGAGTATTTTACAAACAAAAGTGAATAGTTCGGATTATTATTGGTGATTAAATGAGTTGGGATTATTATTGGCCAATAACAATGAGTTGAGATTATTTAAATCCAATTTGCCAATTCCAAATTACGTCCTTTATGTTTAATTCTCGATGATGATGACGAGGCATTGATATATTTATATTTTTTACTTTTAATTAAAGGCTGAATTGCACTTTATGTTTAAAAGTTCTTTCAGACAGTGTTTTTTAACTACCAAATTACAAAGGTTCTCCTTTAAGCTAACACATATGTTAAAAAATATACAAATTCAATAAATATTTTATTTTCGTTATCTTTCTTTTATTTATACTTATTTTCTTTTTTTGTTTATATTGCACGGGCTGGATGTTGGGTGTTGGATCAGTTCTGTTTAAACATAATGGAAAACATGAAAACATACATGTTTCAGCAGACAGTGCAGAGGAGAATCTAGTGAGAGAAGAAGCCATGGAGTTCGACATCTTTGTCAAGGTGATCTGGTTCCTCCTTAGGGTGCTGACTGATGATGGTAATGATGAAACCGAATAAGAGAGTTCGGTTATGGAGAAGAGGTCGATATTGATGTTATGATTATTAGATTATGTGTCTAAGTGTGTAACCTTTTAACCTCTACATAAGTCTCCTTATATAAGCACCCAACAGGAAACCTAATTAGTTAATAGGGGTAATATGGTCCATCAACAATTACCAACTAATTATTTAATAGGTTATTATATATTTTGATCTATATAATGTAAATGATTATAATGGCTATTAGATTAAATATTAAAACATAATATATTTAATCTTACATTCTCCCACTTAGCCGAGTAATCATTTACTATAAGTATTAGATAAGCCTGATCAGGAGTTAACACTCATTTTAGCCTTAAACAAGAACTATAGCAGAGAAATACAGCTGTTGAATCATTATGCGACTCAGGACCCCCATTAGTCATACTATAGCCTTAATTTAAAACCTAATCGTTATGATCAAAATACGCATAAGCTCTTTGTTTGATTTGTAACTTTATTTGTCAATATGTCATTATACCGGTTGAACATAATCTAAGAGACATACAAAATCAAACTGAGAAAATTTCATTAATCATAAAACATAAGCTAGTACAATATGCTTATATAAGGTCTTTACTAAATCCCATATTCCGAACATGTTCTTCGTAAACCTTAGGAGGGAGACCTTAATCATCGGATCCGCAAGCATATCTTTAGTACTAATATACTCGATACAAAGATTATTTTCCTCAACTCGTTCACGTACGAACAGATATTTTGTATCGAGATATAAACCAGCTCCAGTCGAACTGTTACTGTTCGAGAAACTAACGGCAGCTGAATTATCATAGTAAAGCTTCAATGGTCTAGAAATGGAATTAACGATTTTGAGTCCAGTGATCAGATTTCTAAGCAACATTCCATGACAGGTTGCGTTATAAACAGCAATGTACTCTGCCATCATTGTGGAAGTTGTGGTCAACTGTTGTTTATAACTCTTCCATGAAATAGAGCCGCCTGCTAACATAAAGATATAGCCCGAAGTGGATTTCTTGTCATCTTTGCATTTGGCAAAGTCAGAATCAGAATAGCCCACCACTTCTAAATGATCACTTCTTCTATAAGTCAGTTTATAGTCTTTCGTCCCTTGCAGATATCGAAGTACCTTCTTAGCTGCTTTCCAGTGATCTAGGCCAGGATTAGTCTGATAACGGCCTAGCATTCTAGCAATCGAGTGAATATATAATTATTTTTTTCCGAAAACAGTGATCTCGAGTGGCGCTTTATGACTCGAAACCGGCTGTGATGTTCATTAAATTTTCAAAACTTGTGTTTTCCAGATTTCAATCCCAAAATAATGGATACGAAAACAGAACCGACTAATCAACATATGCTTTGATACCACATGTTGGTTCAGTTCTGTTTTAAGCATAATGGAAAACATGAAAACATACCTGTCACCGTAGATAGTGTAGTAGAGAATCCAGTGATGGAAGAAGCCATGGAGTTCGACATCTTTGTCAAGGTTATCTGGTTCCTCCTTAGGGTGCTGACTGATGATGGTGATTGTGAAACCGATAAGGGAGATCGGTTATGGAGAGGGAGGTCGAATGTGATGTTATGCTAATTAGGTTATCTGTCTAAGTGTGTAACCTTTTAGCCTCCACATAAGTCTCCTTATATAAGCACCCAAGAGAAAACCCAATTAGTTAATAAGGGTAATATGGTCCATCAACAATTACCAACTAATTATTTAATAGGTTATTATATATTTTGATCTATATAATGTAAATGATTATAATGGCTACTAGATTAAAGAGTAAAATGCACAGATAGTCCCTGTGGTTTGGTGAAATTTCACCTTTAGTCCCCAACTTTTCAGAATTACACTCTTAGTCCCTGTGGTTTGACAAGTTGTTACTCGGATAGTCCCTAAAGCGGATGAAGGTTACTCGGATAGTCCCTGTGGTTTAACAAATTGTTACTCGGATAGTCCCTGTGGTTTGACAAGTTGTTACTCGGATAGTCCTTGTCATTTCACACCCACTTAACCAGAAAAACTAACCTCCATCCGCTTTGGGGACTATCCGAGTAACAACTTTTCAAACCACAGGGACTAAGAGTGTAATTTTGAAAAGTTGGGGACTAAAGGTGAAATTCACCAAACCATAGGGACTATCCGTGCATTTTACTCTAGATTAAATGTGTAACCTCTTCTTCACTCAAGTCATGAACAAGGGAGTTCAGATTTCGTCTCAACATTAATGTAGTCAATAATTGTCTCAAGCAATTATGGGTAATTTTTGGGCACTCTATGGACTTTAATGTAGTCAATAATTGTCTCAAACGACTATGAAGAACTTATGAATTACTGAATGAGATTAAAGTGGTTTTTCCAAGGTCAATCATAGGCGTGCAAGGCTCATTTTTTCCAAGCTAACCGGCCCAGACTAATGGCCCTATTACCCGATTGGATAGTAAAAATGATAGATAATGCCAAGTTGGGTTCCAACTCAGGATTTAATTTGCTTAATCAGATGGTATGGAATGGATGAGGATACGGGTGAATCGGATAATGAGAATGGGTATGGTATGATTATGGTATTACTAATGCTCAAGAGGAAGCGATTCTTAGCCGTCTTAAATCCGACCCTCAAGCGGTTTGGGTAGAAGACACAAAGGGCCAAGTGGGGCTAGCTCACTTGGTAGAGGCTCTTGCCTTTTAATGGAAGGTCTTGGGTTCAATCCAAGCAAGGGTGAGTTATTTGTAAATATAGTAGTTTGGGAGAGTAACGTTAGCCATTAAAAAAAAAGAAGACACAAAGGATTATTGGGAACCGGGTGAATGAGATTTTTCCATGATTAATGTGGTCAGTTTTTTTTTTATTTGTAGAACATTCTTGTATTCACTTCTATTTAACCTAAGAAATGAATAAAATGGAAAGAGGTGAGTTTGAGATTAAAAAAGTATGTCTCTTAATTTATCTCATTGGATTATGAGTTAAATTAATGTGTCTATGCTAGCTCAACCATGACACGTTGGGTGGTGTTCTTATACCCGATTCTTTAACCATAGTGGTTTCGGTTAGAAATCGCAGTCCTACAGTTTCGTTTGGTGGTGAACCTGCATACAAATGAGTCGTAGATCTATCTTTATTTTTACTATTTGATTTAAACTGGTGATTCGGGGTTTAACTCCTATCATGGTTTTTCTCCGGCCTCATGAGTGACCCGGTCGTAGCAAACCCCCCTACATACATGATCATGTTTGCCTGCTATTTAGTTTTGATGGTTAGTGAGTTCGGGTTTTTGTTTAAAAATTTTGTCTTCGGTTGGTGGTGGATGATATTCATGGGTTGTTTTGATTTTTTCTTGCAGTTTAGTTGGTGGATTATGGTCTGGGTAGATTATTAGTCCATGCAAAGTGAGGTATTATTTAATCATGATGGTGGGCCACAGATATTACATGGTGGGCCCAATCCCCTTTTGTTACCTTTGGTGGCTTGGTGCTAACCGAAGGCCCGATTTTGTTTTTTTAGTGGGGGTTCTTTTTTGGCCCAAATTGTAGTACTCTATACATGATGTTGGGCTTGCTTTATTGTTTTCGCTTCTGGGCCGGTTGCTGAATATGTCCCAATCCCCTATCTTTCCCTTTGAAGTTGTGGCATATGCCAAATGCCCAAGAGGTTGTTTGGAGGATCTTTTTTGTGGAGTGATTTTCGAAGCCCTTTCTAAAGGCCCATTTTCTTTGGGTTATGCAAAGTGTAGTGTTTTTTTAGTTGTTTCATATTTGTATGTGTTAGCTTGCATGGTTATTTTGTTGTTTGGTGTTTGCTAGGGGTAGATTTAGATATATCACCAACTTTGTGGTCGCCATGTTTTGGTCTCTTAGTATGTTTTATATTTGATGGGTCAGGATTTAGAGAGAACGGTGAAAAGTGTGAGAACGATGAGAACAATTTTGGAGTTGACATGTGGCATTGATGCTAAATTACACTAAGGGGTAATATTGTCAAAAAAACTCACACACGTGAACTGGGTGTTCAAATAAAACACCATAAAAACACCAAATTCAGAAAAAAAAACGTCATGAAAATACCCAGTTAAAACGCTATAAAACACTCAGTTCAGAAAGACGCCATGAAAAACTCAGTTTAAAACGCCATAAATCACACAGTTCAGGAAAACGCCATGAAAAAACCTAGTTAAAACGCCATAAAAACACATAGTTCGGAAAAAAGCTATAAAAATAACTAGTCTAAAATGTCATAAAACACCCAGTTCAGAAAAACACCATAAAACCCATTTCATTTTTTTCGAAAAGTATATCAATAGTATACTCGTTGGAAAGATAAAAAAACGTTGAGTTTCATGGTGTAATTTTTTTAGAAAAATAATAACATATAAAAAAGTTATTGGTGTTTAAATATGATGGGGGAAAATGGCATGTGATTAGCATGTGCACGATTGTTTGGATCTTCCAATTTTACCCCTCCTTGTAGTTATAAGGTTCCCATTATTTACAAAAATGCCACCGCATCATCTTAGCCACAATTCACAAAAATCCTATGGCTGAAAATCGTTCTCACTGTTCTTACACTTCAAATCGTTCTCTCCTGATCATGTTCCTATTATTTATATCTCGTTGTAAGTTCCCAAAGTCTGTTTTGAGGTGTCCTCCTTTAGTAGTCTCCGGCACCAAAGTTTGTTTTGAGGTGTCCTCTTTTAGTAGTCGCGGGAGTATGCCCCTTAAAGCCTACAACACGTCTTTGGGATATATATATATTTGCCGGGCGAAAGTTCATTAACCAAAATTATTTGATTATTTTAAATATACATTCTCCGTTGCTTTGATGATTACGGAGTTGGGGAAACAAATGAATCATTTTATTTAATTCAAAGCAAGATACGTTAAAAGAACAACCAATTTAATAATCAGTCATGCATTTCGTTGCTAAAATAAGCTTCTTAGTTAATTTCACAAAATTAAACAAATACTGGTTAAATATGTACATTATTCATGATGCAATTCAAGGTTCTGAAACACATGATTAGCAATGCAGACAGTGATAATATGACCTAAAGGTGATACACATTGTAAATTGATCCTTGTTTAACTTTTTATATTAATATTGTTGGATCAACTCTCTGTTTCTCCGTTTACACATAATTAACTCAAATACAACAACTTTACAACCAAATGATAAAAAGTTAAACAAGGGTGTAATGTTTTTAACAAAGAAATGACTGTCACTGTAATTATTGAAGTTAAATGGTATCCATTGCAATCTGATACAAACATAAAGAACGAAAAATGTAATTTACCCTATAATCAGAAAAGACTTGAAGTGAAGAAGGAAAATAAGTTTGAAATAGGTGAATGAGGCTAAACTAGAAACCAATTTTGAATCAACAAACAACCTAAACCAAATTCTCCGTCCAATTGGGTTCAAAGAGTAAGAAAAATAGGCTACAAATGAGTTCCATGTAATGACGGAAGGAGATGTTGAGGCGACCATCTGTTGAGACTTATCGGATAGGAAACATCGCCGGAGAACCCAAATCAAATTCAAGAAAAAAAAAGGTCACTTAATGTTATTTAAATTCCTAAATCAACATCAAAATTCAATTTGCTAAGTCAAATTTTAACACAATTCATTGGTAGGGTTTGAATTAAACACGAACAAACAATTCAATCAAATAAATTTAATTTGAAAGATAAAATGTCCAGCCTCAACTTGTAAATGAAACAATAAATAAATTTAATTTGAAAGATAAATATTTATAAAAATAAGAAAATACTGAAATTGGGTACGACCACAAAATCTGGCTTGTCTAGAAGGTAACTAACTGTTTCAAATGAACAATTCAAATAGACTTAACCAGACTGGTTATGCGGTTGATTCCTGAAAACACATCAAGGAACACACCTTGTTTGACTACGAATGTGTAACCATTCGAGCCGCGCCCATTGAGGACAAGTCAGTCAGGAGAAGAAATGCTTCGACCCATGTCCAATATGTGTCTTAGTCTCTACGAATACAAAACACATGGTTACAAACATCGACTTTCCAAGTCAAACTCAATAATTTCGACTTCAAAACACATACAAGTCCTACAAATATCCCACAACATTTTATCAACAACTTTCATTGTTATAAACAATGAATACACAAAAAAGATCCACATCTTAAATTCATTGTAAAGACATTAATTTCGGTTTGGATTTTGAAAAGTAATATATAGAGTTGATTATAAAGGTCAACCCATAAGGTTTTGACTTTTGAGCTAACCTGGCGGCCTCTTTTAAGCATGTAATTAGACAAAATCAAACTCAAATTCAAAAAAAAAAAGGTCGTTGAATGTTATTCAAATCCCCAAATCAATATCAAAATTCAATCTGCTAAGTTAAAGTTCAACAGAACTCATTGGTAGGGTTTGAATTAAACACAAGCAAACAATTCAATCAACACAGAAGAGTACCAGTAGGAGATAGGTAGCGTGTACCACAGCTTCCAACTACACAACGCAACAAACAATCGTTGTTTCTGAAATTAAATAACAAAAAAACAGAGGATATGAACAGTGGAATATGAATATATGATACCTGTCGAGATGAAGATCATTTGAAGGATAATAAGCTTGAAACGCCATTGTAATGGATTGATATTATTATAGGATAATGAGACGAGCAGGTGTCCAAGAAGAAACAAAGCCTGCCAAGATGCTTTAACTGCACATTTCACATTGCTTTTTATGCATATAGGGTAATGTGGACAAATGGAGATATTTTTGAATCCATTGTTGGAGGATGCAGAAGTTGTGCTCAAGATGGAGGTAGCAAAATCGTATGACCCTCAAAAGTTGTTCTTATTATAAGTTTGTAAGGTGATCGATAAACTTGATGCGTAATCACCAATAATCTTTATTTGAGGTGCATATTTAGTAGAGGAATATGTTGATGTTCCTGTCAAACCACTCCTACTTTTCATGTCAACAAGACTAACCCCAAAACCACAATTCTTCTCTATCCTACCAACGTCAAACACAAGAGCTTTGAATGTTTGATCCCACCATGTAGTGTGTCTCAGTGAACTAAATGGAACATACCACACCATTGTGAAATACTTCTTACCATCACTCTCCTCCCAATCTGTATCTCTAAAATCCGTATATGGGGTCATCATTAGCGACATCGATACCTTTGGAATACTCCGGCGGGAGCCTACTGGGAAAACATTACACATTACGAAACCTGAAAAGTCTTTGTGCCAATTGTCCCTTAATAGCATTCTATCTCTACTCCCACCTCTAAGACGACCCATAAACCGCTTTGCAACCTCAGTGCCTTCAAGTTGGAGTATCATAGGGCAATTTTCTTTAGAAGTACATACATCAAGCATGGATGCTAATAATCTCTCGCCGTCATTTATGATGTTCCCTGGTAATATTGAGACCTGACATAACCTTGTACAGTTTTTGTAACAATCTCCAAAGGTTGTAAGTGAATTGCACCTGGCTGCATTAAGAATAATTAAACTTGATGGGAGCTCAGGCAACTCAACAAGATTCACGCACTCGCACAGGTTGAGCAATTTGAGCTGAGTAAATTGCACCAGGTTGAAATCTATTCGGGAAAATTCATTATAAGGTAGACTAAGCTCTTGTAAGTTGGATGACTCAACAATACTAAATGGGATTTCTGCATTTTCAGAACTGCATGCACCAAGATCCGGCTTTTGTAATCTGCGTAGAAATTGAGGGAACAATTGACACCTCCTTGTCTTCACAGGTTTTTTTATACCTTGTAAATGAGGAGTCTTTATACCTTGTAAATCAGGGCAAGCTCGTAGTTCTAGAGTCTTGAGGTTTTGCATGTGACCAGTATCCGGAAACATTCTAAAGTTGGGACAAGCACGTACATTTACGTGTTGAAGACTTGTATGATTTCCAAGTGATGGGTGAATCTCTTCCAACACATCACAAGCAATGAGTGTCAACTCTTGAAAACGTGGGAGTCCATCAAAATTAGGTGTGCTGAGTAGGTTCTGCATGCCCTCGAGTCTAAGGACTTTGAGAAGTGGCAGATACTATAAAGACAAGACGATTAGTATGATTTGATAAATTACATCTTGTGCTGGGAATTCAGTCATTCAACAAAAACATGGGGTAAGACAAGCACATGATCTCTCTCTCCTAGCCCAACCTTTTTCCTTACAAAAATAATACAACTAACACTCACTCAACACTCACTCACAAAAAATAAAAATACTATTCAGATTCTTTAAATAAAATAAACAAAAGCTATTATATAACGTTTAATATCATCTATTTAGTACCGATTTGGTTAAAAGTTGGATGTCTTAAGTGTGTTATAGTGGGCTCGGGTTTGATGACCCATTTGGTTAATGTTGTGCTTGGAAATATGTAGTTTGTTTGAACTTATAATCTATATCTTATTTTGTAGGATTTCCTTGATGGTTTGTTTGAAAGCGAAAGTTTTTTAGAACGCCTCTCAACACTCATGAACTCGAAGAAGGCTTCAAAGAATAGCAATGAAGACAACATGGATGAGGATCATGAATGATGAAAAAAAGAAACTTGATGTTTATTATGTTTTATTTTAGACTTATAACTTAAGTAGACAAAGAAACGTGATGTTACTATGGCTTATTTTTTATTTGATATTGGTTTTATGTTTGGGTTAGAATTGTTGGGTATGTCCGGAAAAGATAAGCAGGTTTTGGTATTTGAAAAAACGGAAAAAGCCAGAAAGCAAAAAAAAATCTAGTTTTTCCAGGAATGGACTTTTAGAGGCAACAAAAGTTGTCCCTAAATGTATAAGCATGAGGCCATATGTTGATGTCATCAATGAACTTTTAGGGGCGACAATTCATCATTATCGGCAACAATTGTCGTCCCTAAAGGTCAATAGTGACGAGGCATTAGGGTCGACATTTTAGCAGCGAAATGTCGCCCCTAATACCTTTATTGCCGATTTTTCGTATCAACAGGGGCGACAAAGCTCTGATTTCTTGTAGTACTTTCTGAAATGCTGTTTTTCTAATCTTTTTATTTCCACATTGACATTTTTATTCTCTTAAAGAATTACGATTAGTCCCATTGCCTTTTATCTTGTAATCAATATAATGCTGAATCAATATGTGATAAAATAATATGACAGAACCCAAAATCAAACAAAAGTAACTGATACTACAAGATAGAATGATAGAACTAACCGATAGATTTTATTGCTGAAAATTGAAATACTACAAGATGGAAGACCCAATTTGAGTTAGGTTAATCTCCAGGAACAAAGTTATAAGAACCCTAATTTTTGATATCTTTTTAATGGTTTTGCCCCACTCCTGTAAAAATAGTGATTTTACTCCCTGATATTACGTCTTTTTCTCTAATTTACCCCATTAGAAATGTTTGTTACATTGGAGAGTATTATGGTAATTTTACATGTAAAGTAAGGATAATTTGGTAATTCTACATGTAATTATAATATATTTATATAAAAAACACACATACACACAATCTCTTTCCTTTCTCTTCTTTCCCTCTTTATGTATATGCTCTCTCTCTCTCTCTCTCTCTCTCTCTCTCTCTCTCTTCTTCATAACCCACCACTAGCCATTATCTCTTCTCCATCACCCACCACCAGCCATCACCACCATCAACCACCAGCCCCCACCCAATTCCCACCACTAACATGGACACACTCAGTCACTCCTCACACACCATCGGCCATCACCACCATTAGCCCCACCCATTCCATACCACTAATAAATCTCAACACATTAGATCTGAACATGCGACTTTTTAGTTATAAAGTTTATAACGTGCGAACTTCAAATCTTGTACGCTCGTACGATAAGGCATATTGTACATTACACTTTAACTATATATATATATATATATATATATATATATATAGGGTGGGGTTCATGCGAGAACCACCTTTATTCCGAGAACCGCGAGAAACCAATGTGAACACAACAAAATAAACTCACTACACCACCCCCAAAAACCTAAAAAACCGAACCCTCTCCCACCCAAGCTAAATGCTAAAAACTAGACCATAAAGCTAAACCCCCAAAAAACTAGAAAAACCTAACCATCCCCCCTAAAAACCTAACCCCCCCCCCCCCCCCCACAACCCACCCAAGCTAAATGCTAAAAACTAAACTATAATGCTAAACCCCCCAAAAACCTAAAAAAAATCTTTAAAAAACACATAATTTTTTTTTAATATTTTTTATAAAAAAATCGCTACTTTTCGTCATCAAAAAAAAATTATGACGAAAAGTAGCGATTTATTTAAAAAAACATTAAAAAATGTGTGTTTTTTAGATTTTTTATGTATTTTTAGTTGTGTTCACATTGGAACTCGCGGTTCTCGCAATAAAGGATGGTTTCTAACGGATCCTATATATATATATATATATATGAGAAAAATTCCGTTTTGCTCCATGTGATTTGATCGTCTTAACGGTTTTGCTCCAATCATTTAAAAATTGACATTTTCCTCGGATAGTTTACTATGTTTTTCTCATTTTGCTTCCCGCCTCTAAGTCAATTAAAATTTACATTTAAAAAGAAGGGTGTTTCAGTAATTTTGAATATAAGTAATTAATTATTTATTTATTATTAATTCTTCAAATTTGTTATAATTTTTATTTATTGATATTAAAGATATAAATCTATTTAATTAATCCATCACCACCCCTTCTCTACTAACCGAACACCGCCACTAGTCGGTCACCCGCAAGCGACTACCACCGCCTGCCATCACTACCAGCCCTCCACTGTGAAACCATCACCCCCCCCCATGAAACCACCACCACCCATGCCACCACTATGAAACCACACCACCACCGCCACACAACTATCGCCACCACACACAACCAGACGCCGCTAAACCACCACCCATATCACACCCTAACTGCCACCTATTAAAACCCATCCACAACAACAACAACCTTGTAGCCGCCGCCCAAGTCGCAAGATTTGGATCTAAGAAAACCCTTATCTTGAATGCTCCACTATTGCACACCTAGACGAATCTGGATCTAAGAAAACCCTGAGCTTGGATAAACCACCACTGCACACCTAGACGGAACCCTATTTTCGGTAAACCACGAACACCATAGGGCTTCGATTGCGGCACCGACCAAGGGTTATAAAGGACGACGACAGAACTAGGGCTTCTGATTTTCAGATTGTGGGTTGTTAAGGACGATAACCATCGATCCAGGGTGGTTTCGTGGTGGTGAGGTGGTGGCGGTTGGTTGTTTGGTAGTGGTGGTGAGGTAATGGCAAGGTGTTGGTGGTCAGGTAGGGGTGGTGGTGTTGTCCGATGGAGCCGGTGCAAGGTGGTTGTCGGGTAGGGGCCGTGCATGGTGAGGTGGTGACGATTGGTGGTGGAGAAGAGGGAGAATATATAGAGAGAAAAAAGAGGGCATAGAGAGAAGAAATAGTGCAGGGTTTTGTTATATATATAATATAATCTTTATTGGTAATTTTACCAAAATACCCTTAGTTTTATCCTTGAAGTTATCTATATACACTTCAAGCTAACAAACATTTTAAAGGGAGTTAGAGATGGGGTGAAAACAGGAAAAACATGATAAACTATCGAGGAAAATGGCAATTTTTTAATGATTAGAGCAAAACCGTTAAAATGACCAAACCACTGAGAACAAAACGGAAGTTTACTATATACATATACATATATATATATATACATATATATATAGGGTGAGGTTCCAGCGTGAACAACCTCCCAAGAGTGAACAGCGTGAACAGATCTGGACCATTGATTAATATGATCTTGATATTTGAAAGGGGTGGCATGATTGTAATTAATATGTTAGATTTTAATGTTTTATTAAAAGCAAAAGGGTAATAGTGTAATTAGCTTAAAATAGTCATTTAAATCAAAATGGAAGATTCTTTCCATAATTAAATATAATATATCGTATCCCGTAATTTTCTATTTTATTGTTTGTGAAATCTTTTCATATCCCTTTAAAAGAAAATCAATAACATATGTTGAGTTATCTAGTAGTATGGTTCCGAAGTACACATGTTTACTGGTTTATAAAAATTTTGTGTTTAAATGTTGATGTACACCGGTGTACATAGTGGTAATAAAATGATATATGGTGTGTTTGTTTATTATTTTGGATACAAAGTTTACTGGTGTACACATGTGTATGTATATGTGAAAGCATGTGTACGATGTACACATGTGTACGATAAGGTTATGTACAGTATACACATGTGTACTTAATTAAACTGCAAACGGAGTTGGGATGTACACATGCGTACGAGTTGATTTTTTAATTATAATGACTTTTTTTTTTGCAGAAAATTGGTATTTGAAACTGAAAGCGAGGTTGGGTTGTACCATTTTCAAATAGATAAAAGTTTCTAAGTTGATTAATATATTAAATTAATTAGTAGTAATTGTCAAGTTCTTTTAAATAACAAATTTACAACAAATAGATAAAAGTTTCTAAGTTGATTTTCTTAAAATGCCGATTGGACCCAAAAAAAAAAAAACTTTCAAAATCCAAGAACACTATTCTAGAATCCAAACTCATAAGATGCATATGCACATATTCCATGTCACGAAAATATCTTAATTTGTTATAACTGATTTGATATTTACGATTAGGATTTAAAAAATAGATTTGGTAACTGATTTGAATTATTAATATAATGATTTAAAGTTAATTTTATTTTACAATTACAATCCTACCCCCATTAAATGAATATGAAATCAATGGTTCAGATCAGTTCACGCGGTTCACGCTAGGAAATTTGTTCACGTTTGAACCTAATCCTATATATATATATATATATATGTATATAAAGTTTAATTATTATTTATTAATATATATTGAAAACAGATTGTCTCACCATCCATCACCATTCACCTCTTCTAACTGACCACTACCATCCGGCCACCACCATTATCTCACCATCACTACCTGGTCGCCACCCCCATCCTCCACCGCTAAAATATCCGTTAAACCATCATCACTTCCCCACCGCCACAATTCTAAGTCACTCGTCACCACCACCACAGTTGTAAATCATTCCCGATAATTTCTCCGGTGTAATAGGTTCTTCAAGGTAAAAGGAAACAAACGTTCTTCGACTTCTAAATCGTTCCCGATTTTACTCTTTTCAGATAATAGATCTTGCTCAAAAAGAAAACAACTTTGAAAACGAGGGGCTGAGAAGAGAGAACGATGGAGATAGATAGAGAAGAGGGCTGCCATATCGAAAGTGTGTGAAGAGCTTCAAATAAGTCTCGTCTAAAACCTAGAACAACATCCATATGTTCAGATTTGGTGAAGAGTGAAGAATCAGATACGAAAAAACCTTGAAAACCCAGTTTGCAAATCGAGTGATATCTCTTAACTGGTTAGAGATCTATAAAGAGGCGTGATAAGTTAGAGAAGTTAAAGATGTTTGGTGGTGGTTTAAGATCTGAAAGGTTGGAGAAGATGAAGAAGTTTTCTTAGTTTGAGATCTAGAAAAGGGGCAATTATAAGTCGGAGAAGATGATGTATGGTGGCGGTTGGTAGCGATGGCAGCGGCAGGTGTGGTGGTTAGAGAGAGAAAGTAATTCAAGTTTGATATATGTGTGTATATCTAATCTAATACTAATAAAAAAAGCCCTCTTAATGCCACATGACATTCTCTCATAATAAAAGATTTTATCAAAATGTCACGTGACAATTTATTATACTACATCAACCATAATAAATAATAATAATAACTAAATTAATTTAAAGATCATTCTCCACCTTAATAAATAATTTTTTGATGCGTCATCTCACTCAAAAGAAATTCATATTCCGTGATGCTTGAGTTACTAAATTATACTATATGATATATAGATAAAAATATAAGAATTACTTTATCTCTTGAATATACCGATTTTACATATTAAAGATCAAGATTATCTTCATAGTTATGACATACGATAAATGCATCATTATATTTTTTTTAATATGTTTGTATATAATATGAATATCCTTTAAAATCAAAAGACTTTTTATCGTAGGTTTATTATTATCTATAACCAAACTATTATTTTTTAATATTATTAATATCCCCGATTTAATTATTTATAGAGTGTTATATTTACTTTATTTGATAATATAACACCTCATTAAGATTAACCACATATATAGATTAACCACATATATTTCTAAAACCAAATGATTTAAAATATTAATTATTGATAAAGATGATAAAGTAATAAATCTACTAATAAAAAGTCCCCTTAATGTCACATGTCACTCTAATTTAACTTTTAATAAATATCAAATCTTATTTAACTTTTAATATAAGGTTCCAAGTATTGTCACGAGTCATTCTTTGTTTCAATTTTGCAATTTAGACTTACATTTTATTTAAAAAATATTTTTTTAATCCTTATCCTTACTAATATAATAAATTTAATTTAAATAAGTTAATAACTATATTAGGATGCACTATTTAATTAATTTTATCGATAAAGACAATGTATTTTATTAAATATTATCGTAAAATAAAAAAATACAATAATTATATCTTTTTTACTAAACCATCCTTATATTAACACTAATCGGAAACACACAATAATTAGAGTATACTATTATTACATTTTTTAACTGTATGATCAGGATTATATAGAAGTATAATTTAATTTTTTTTATTTTACGTGTGTAATACACGGGTTTGTAACACTTATAAATTAAAATATTATTCAATCTATGTTTTTTTATGTTTAATTCGTGTAATACACGGGTTTATAAACTAGTCTGTCTTTATATATGAGTCAAGTTTGATATATGTGTGTATATCTCTCTTTATATGAGTTACGATTAAACTTTTATTCATTATATTTAAATAAATAATTAAATTCTTATGAGTAAAATTATTAAAATACCCTTCTAATTACAAGTAAAATTATCGAAATACCCTTATTTTTAACTGAGTTAAAGTCAGGGAGCAAACTGGTGACAAAATCAAAACATTAAGGAAAATGACATTTTTTAGACTATTGAGGCAAAACCATAATTTTGACCAAAACAAAGAGAGGAGAATGAAAGTTAACTCTAATTATTAAATTAACAAATTGTGTGTTTAATTACCTTGCAACCCTTCCAAAGTTCTGTTTGCCTGCTCCAACTCAATTTTAGAACAACAAGATTCATTGGTTTGAAATCGTCCGCAAAAGGACTTATCACACAAAATCTATCCCACTCAATGTATCGCAACTCATTTGAAAGAAAATTAAGTTCTTCATGAGCATCCTTAGGCATCATTTTCACTTTAAGATACCTTAACTTTTTCATGTATGAAACACTTTGGAAGAACTTTGATGAATCACTAGACTTTCCAATACGATCATCATACTCTATCGCTTCAATCTTGTCATTTTCCTGCAATAAAAAAAGAAACAATGTACTGATAAGTATCATTTGTTACACAAATAATATAATGTATATTTTTAAAAGCTAGTTAGTGTAAACTTTACCATTGTTAAACACAAGTTTTCGATCTCTTCTCTTTTCCAAAGTCTGTTGTGTTTCTCAGGATTCTTAAGATGTTCACCTCTAACAATGTAATGCCCTATATCTTTAATCAAATCATGCATATGTAACTTTCCATCTTCTGAAACACTTATTAAAGCCTTTTGTCTCAACACCTTTATCCCTATTTCTGGGTGAAAATCACAAGCTTCTAGTATTTCCATTGCTTTATTTTTATCCTTATTTCTCCAGAAACATGCAATATCTAAGAATAACTCTTTCTCCACTGTTTTAAGCCCATCATAGCTAATTCTTAGTTTTTCCACAATTTCCGTTTCTGGAATATCTTTCAGTCTATCCAAAGTACTTATCCACTCCTTCTTCTCTTTGTCATATAGAAAAGAACCTAAAACTTTAAGTGCCAATGGGAGTCCAGCAACATAAGAAACCACATGTGATGAAAGTCTCTCATAATCTTCTATAGGGTCTTTTTTATTATATGCATGCCTATTGAAGAGTTGTGTTGCCTCTAAGTCTGATAACAACCAGACATGACATATCTTGTCTACCTTGTGGGTTTTCAGCAAATGTTTATCCCTAGTGGTGATTATAATCCGGCTTCCATTACCAAACCAACTATGCGATCCAGCTAACGCCTCTAGCTGGTCAAGATGATTGACATCATCAAGAACTATTAACACTTTTCTATTACATAACATACTTTTTATCTTTCGTTTTCCCCCATTAACGCTGGGTACCGTCACTTTTCTATCGAAAACAGTTATTAACATAGCCTCTTGCAATTTTTTCAAACCAGTTTTGTTTGATTCCTCTCTAATATTCTCCAGAATACAGTGACCGTGAAATTGGCTACAAATTTCCATATAGACAGAAGTAGCAAGAGTAGTCTTACCACCACCCCCGACCCCCCATATCCCAACCATGCGCACGCCACCTGACCCGATGTCTAATTGTGATTTCAAATCTTGCAAACGGGTAGTCATGCCGACTAGACCTTCATCATCATCATCATCATCATCATCATCTATATTTAAGGGGAATAATCTATCACAAACTGATTCGACAATTTCTGTGATGACTTTTGATTCATGCCTGCAAATTGAAGGAATCACGTATACGCACACTAATTCGGAAAAAAAGATAGTTTATCCCACAAAGAGATAGTTTAAGTATACTAACATTAATTTAAAATAATAAGATTTAACTTAATTATTTTTTATATTAAATTATAAAAATAAATTAAAAGATAATCTAAATTATAATAATTATAATTAAAATTTTAAACTATATACCATATTCGTTTTTATCGGTTTATCGAAGTGGCGGTATAAAATTTGTTGAATACAGAGTTATATTCGCAATAAAGTATTTTTTTATCGGACACCACATGTCTTATATACTAATAATAAAAATTGGATATTAATCTAATATATCATTAATAAAATAATAATATTGCTAAATTAAGAGATATCTATGTATAGTTATTCGCAAACAAATTATTATGTTAGATTAGACAATCTAGGTCTACAAGTATATAATCTAATTTGGTGTTATCCGCAATGATTAAAAAATAAAAACTTTATGTCATATATGAAAATATAAATAAATAAATACTACATTAATATAAGATAAATATTTTTATGTATTACATATTTATCTATAGTTATGTATAGATTAATAAATTGGATATATTAATATGATATAATAAAAATATGTATTTATTTGTTTTTGTGTGTAGATTAATAAATTGTATATTAATATGATGATGATGATGATGATGATGATGATGACCATGATAATAATAATAACAACAACAACAACAACAACAACAACAACAACAACAACAACAACAACAATGACATTAAGATAAATTTAAGGAGAGAATGAAATTTGACATTAACTTGATTCTTTTATTAGTATTAGATTCAAGGAAGAAGAAAAAGAAAAATACCCATTGGCAATATGTTTAGGTTCCCATCCAGCAATGTTATTTGCATCAACAAGTGCATTTTTCCATAATTGAGCTTTGTTAATGTTCTGTGCGTCTAGTTGGGTAAATGCTATTTCGAAATCCCCCTTTTGTTTTCTCACATCAGAGGGATCCACGTCATAGAAAATAGGCATAACGATTAGCGCTCTCTCTTTTTTGCATTTCATAATATGAGCAAGCTCGTCCAAACACCATGAAGAATTAGCATAGTGTTTAGAGAATATTATGATGGCAATCCGTGATTCTTCAATAGCGGTGAAGAGGGATGGATGGATGAACTCACCCCGAGGAAGCGTTTCATCGTCCTTGTAAACGCTTATTAACTGAAGTTTAAGAGCTGAATACAAATGATCTACAAATGTTTTGCGAGTGTCTTCTCCTCTAAAACTAAGAAATACGTCATATTTACATGATCGAGAAGAAGACGTGGGTACTGAGTGAATAACTGATGAAGAGGCCATTTCGAATTTGTATGGTAAGTGGAATTGAACCAAGAGAAAAGCAAGGTTTATTCGATTTGTTTTGGGTATCTAATTGAATGAGTAGTATATAAAGAGATATGAGAGACGAGATGTGGTTCCCTGCAATATCATCATATTATATTTTTAAGAAATTTCCATTTAATTTATTTATAACCAAATAAAATAATCAAAAAATGATATAAACCAATAATAAAAATGTTAAAATGGTAAATTCACTTTTTGAGGAAATATGACTTCCTCCATATTTGCTAAAGACAGGAGAAGAACTTGTTAAAAAAAATTCAATGGTAAAAACAGGAGACGAACTTGTTAAAAAAAAAATCAGAACTCCATATTAAAAATAATACGGTATTTCAAAGCCTAAATGAGTTTTATAAACCATTTTTTGGATGGAAATTAACATTTGACTTGAATTACTAATTGACTTTACAAATAAATTAAATTGACTATGTTCGAGTTCAATAACTTTAAATGTAAGTAGTTATTCGTTAGCGGGTTAGGATCAAATACAAAGGATTCTAATTGTAAGAGAGATACAAAGGCTCATAAAAAAACCTACTACTACTACTACAAAAAAAAAAAAAAAAAAAAAAAAAAACCCTTAAACATCCACCACCACCAAAAACCTAAACCCCCACCTCCACCCACTCCCTCCCCCATCACCTACCCAAATTTTTTTTTTATTATTATTATTATTATTATTATTATTATTATTATTATTATTTTGCCGAGGGTGTGGGGGTGGGGGTTTAGTTTTTTGGGTGGTGGTGGTGGTGTGGGAAGGGGCGGACCTAGTGTATTCGGAGGCGTAGCCCGGGCTACGGCTCAACTTCTAACCGGTAGTGTAAAAAAAAAAATTCTGATTTTTATACTAAGGATACCCCTCAACAACTACTAGGACACCCCTCAAAAATAATTTTAGAAACTGATATTAAGCCCAAATGATTCTCAATATATTGGCCCAAATAACCAAATGGTAGCCCAATATTAGTTAGCACAAATAACCAAAAAATAACCCAACAGTGTATTGGGAATTTGGGCGGGAGATTGAATTATGCAGAGATATCAAACGTCGATCACAATTGTCGACAATTGTTGTCGAAGTCGAACACAGGGATATCATATCAGTATCACGAAGACACGAACAGTCGAAGTCTCGAACAGAATCACAGATTGTCATCGGCTCATCATCGCGGAATTGCTGTCGAACTCGAACACACGATTACCAAAACAAAAGCAAGAGAAAATTATACCGAAACAGTGGGGACGACTCGAGACGTTCCGGCAAACTCGGTTGCTCCGGTGTAACTCCGACGACGATTGGTTCCTCCGACTTGTTTCCGATGACGTGCTCGGTGAACGGAACGAAAGAAAGAACGAGTTGGGTTCCTTCGTAAACTCCGGTTGTCTTCGACGAGTGTGCGACTTCTTTGAAAAGGATGCGTTTGGTGGTGAGGGTGAGAGGTTCGATTTTATAATGTTCGGAAGTCTCGTGAATTAAGGAAATGATTTGCGATTGATTTGATTGTATGAGAAGATGAAATGGGTCTAGGTGCTTAGGATGTATAATAAGGAAGGAAATCAATTACAAGAAATCAGGAAGAAAAGAAAGAAGGCAAGTTTGGAGCTGTTACGCGTTTACGTGTTTGGCGGCAATTTGGAAGGAATCAAACAGCGGCTTTTTCGGCTTAAGTGATTTTCACGCGGGTTGTGATCACCAAACAAGCAACTGGTGGAGGGGTTAATGGTGTTCAGTTCCTACAGTTAGACCCGGGTTCGAATCCCGCCATCTACTATTTATTTTTACTTTCCAATTCTTTTGTTTTAATTTACATAAAGAGATTCCAACTTTCAAAAATGGCGCAAAAGACCCTATAACTTGATGAGTTAAATAATTAGCTAGGTTTAACTTGGCTAACTTGAAGAGTTAACTATGGTTTGTGCAGTCGAAAAGGATTTTTTACGTGAAGTAAAAGACAACGATGTGATGGAACGATTTCAAGCTATGAAAAAAAGAAGAGGACAAATCTATTAGGTATTTGTTTTACTTTATTTATGTATTGTTGTTTTTTTTTTAATATTGTATGATTGTACGGCAAATTTTTTTTTGATACCCCTGAGTTAATGTTCTAGTTTCGCCACTGGGTGTGAAGGTGGGTGTTTAGTTTTTTTTAGATTTTTGTGGGGGGTGGGGGGGGGGGGGGGGTTAGGTTTTAGGTTTTTGGGGGATGGGGGTGGGGGTGTTGGGTTTTTTTGGGGTTTTTTTTTGTGAGTTATAGTTTTTTTTTTCTTTGCCGGGGTGGGGGGTTAGGTTTTTTGGAGGGTTTTTTGGTGAGGTATATATATATATATATAGGAATAAGTTAAAATGAGAACCACCTCGAGTTGTAAGAACCAGCGAGAACCACCCCCGCGGGGGGCCGTTGACCACGAAATTTTTTTTACACCTAGATCCGTATATTTTAACACGGGGGGTAAATTTTGGGTTCAAACGGCGCGCCCGAGGGGGTAGTTTTTTACGCCCAAAGTTTGGTAAAAAAAAAAAAAAAAAATTAAAAAAAATTAAAAAAACCCAAACTTTGGGCGTAAAAAACTACCCCATCGGGCGCGCCGTTTGAACCCAAAATTTACCCCCCGTGTTAAAATATACGGATCTAGGTGTAAAAAAAATTTTGTGGTCAACGGCCCCCCGCGGGGGTGGTTCTCGCTGGTTCTTACAACTCGAGGTGGTTCTCATTTTAACCTTCCCCTATATATATATATATATATATATATATATATATGTCACTCTAAAAATACTTCTTACACTTCTTACAGTTAGGAGCATTTGTAGAATAACTTGACACATAATAAAAACGTATTTATGTTTAAATTCAATCAATTTTAACACTAGACCAAGGAGATTTCCATGGTGAGCATCATCTAAAATCTCATTTTGGTGAAGAGAGGCGGCGAATGATACAGTGGATTACAAAAGGCCACGTCTAAGATCATCCGTAGTGGGGCGTGATTTTTAAAAAAAATTGAAAAATAACGCCCCAAAACGCCCCCACTACCATTACATGGGGCGTTATTTAAAAAAAAAATCAAAAAAGTGAAGTTTGGCGTTTTAATAATAACGCTGATTCAAGTTGGAGGAGATGTTTGTTTAACCAATCAATTTGGCACATGTGTCTGACAACTTTGGAGAACCCCATGCAACTTTGAATAGCCAATCAACATCCATCTCTTTGCTTTTTTTTTTTTTGTTAATGATTGGAAGGGGCATTATCAGGCATTATTCCCACTACGCCACCTTTGCTATAATGCCCCATCGCTGACTAGGAGTCACGTGTCGGATAATGCCCCATAGTGAGGGCATTATAACACATTACCTAATTATGAAGACTTTTGCTAGCCATATAAATATATGAATGTCGTCTTTTAAAAATAAATTCAATTCAATAAAACTCAAAAGCTGGACATTTAACACGGAATCTTTTTTGATTATTAGAACACGTCTTCTCAGTGGTCCCTTAAGAACCATTGACATTATTTTGCCCACATTATTTTCCCTTTCTAAAGTTTGAAATTTAGATAAAATTTAATTTTTCTTTTTTACTATAAGAATCTATTATGGAGAAAATAGTAAAACTATACTGAAATTTGATTTTATTAGAGGGAATCAAATGGCTACTTTGAAGCTTTAAAATTTCTTACAATGAAAACGAATTGCTCTACTTGAGAAAATGTTTATTTTTTATAAGATCGTCCCTAACATTTCGAAGGCCATGTAAGACAATTGAAAATGGGTCCGTTAAAATAGAAACTTATTTATAAATAAAATTCATTAGTATGGCGATAATTGTTACAACAATATATAAAACAAAAATACTATAGCAAATTGATTTATCTTACATAGTTGAATGAATCGGAACGCACTCCTAACATTTTAAAAAACAAAGTTGTTAAACAACTTTTCATAATTCATTCTAAGGCCACAGGGTGTGACATCGCGCCACCCCGCCAGATCAGCAATTTTGGCACCACATGGCACCCTCCCCCCTGCATGTTACCATGGGGGCGCTACCCCTTGTCCACCAGCACGCTAACGGCCAGAAAATGGCTTTGAAGGTGGGGCCTCTTTTCAACAATTAAATCTTTTCTCTTTATTTTATTTTATTTTATTTAATAGGGGGCTTTAAACTAGGGGTGTGAATGAGTCGGTTTGGGTCGGTTTTGGCCTAAAACGATAACGATAACCACGATGTCGGTTAATGGATAATCATAACCATAACTGATCGGTTATGGTAGTTATGGTTAATCGGTTTTAATGGGTATAGTGGGTCGGTTGTGGGTGGTTAACCGTGTATTTAGCCTAGCTAAAAATAGCTTAATTTTTTAACATGGAATAAATTGTTATTGCATATTTGTATAGGTAGAGGATTTTGTACATTAATCCAGAAGTGTGAGAAGTGTATTATAACACCATATATAACACTATATAACACCATATAAACACCGTATAATACTATGTAACACCATATAACACCATATAGCACTATATAACAAATATAACACTATATTTTGTCTGATAGCATGTCTATGATAAATGTATAGTGTTATATATTGTTTTATAGTGTTATATAGTGTTACATAGTGTTATATGGTGTTACATAGTGTTATACGGTGTTTATATGGTGTTATATAGTTTTATATATAGTGTTATAATACACTTCTCACACTTCTAAATTAATGTACACTATCCCTACCCTATTTGTATATATTAATATATTGCATAGTATGAAAAATACATATAATCTATAATATTAATATCGATTATTACCGAATATTCAAATAAAGTGATAAGATATATTCCATAAATTCAAATAAACAATCATATATTAAAAAAATAGTGAAAAGTCCTAAATCCTACAAAAGATTTATTACATGTCGGTTCGGTTAGGTTAGGTTATGGTGGGTATGGAAACGTTGATAACCATAACCGACCCGCTACTTTTGGTTTTCAGAAAAACCATTAACCGACCCACTGGTTTTTTATTTGTTCGGTTTTTTGGTTCGGTTTTGTCGATTAATTCGGTTATGATTCGGTTAATTCGTTTTTTGCACACCCCTACTTTAAACAATTGCATGCAAGTTAAAGGGAGTGGCTTTAAAACTCACTATGTGACATGGCACTAATGTGACGCTGATGTGGCGTGACACCCTCCAATCTAACATATGGTTCTTAGTAGTTATCATTGCCAGCTTCAAATAGTTAACAAATTAGAAAATAAAATTCTAAGAATTCTCATCGACCTTTTGTAAAATTATACCTACAATCTTCTTCAAGCTATTGAATAGATCTACGACCTTTTAGTCCAAGTGCTTTGAGTCATTTTGCCAGTTTAGTCCAAATGTTTGAAACGTTGCCATTTTAGTCCAAATAGTTTCAAACGTTGCCATTTTAGTTCACTGGGTTAACTCCATCCATTTATTCTGTTAACTAGAATGACATTTCGATCATTTTATATGTAATTCTGTTAACTAGAAGGGTAATTCGACCGTATAAAATGATCGGATTACCCTTTTAGCTAACAGAAAAAATGAACGGAGTTAACCCAGTGGACTAAAATGACAACGCTTGAAACTATTTGGACTAAAACAACGACATTTCAAACATTTGAACTAAACTGATAAAATGATTCAAACCATACGGACTAAAATGTAATTTAACTCTCCTTACAGTAATAAAACAGAATTGCCCCACTTGATAGTTCCTGTTTTCTAGTTTTATACATTTATTGTTTATGAGATGTTATTTTCTCAAGAAATAAATAAAAATCAATGTATAAACTTTAACTCTTTTGAAATTAGTACTATGTCCTCCATTATAAATCAATACTATCTCATCATATCTGAAAACATTGAATTTTAGATTTGTATTTCTTTGTCTCTGTTGGTTATCTATATTCTTTTTACCCAGGCCCTTTTCACCAAGGTTTTGACCATTGTCTCGGTTTTGACCAGTTTCTCGCCCCTTGACCCTAAGCACGTCCATGACCCCGGTGGCGAAGCTTTAAAATTTCCACCGGGGGGTCGGAAGTCACCGAACCTAAAAATTCTATATAAGTAAAAAAAAATTATAAAACCGGGGGTCGGAAACGTATATACCTAAAAAAATTCTACACAAAACGTACAGACATAACACTACTGAGCCAAAAGTTCGGGGGTCGGGCATCCCTCCTGGCCACTTGAAAGCTACGCCCTTGCATGACCCCGACTTCTATTGCTTGAACCGCCTCGCCCACTCCCCCTAAATTTTCATAGGATTTGTGGTTAAATGACGTTTCACCGCCAACGAACATTAATATGCTTTGATTTCTATCTGCAGATTCAACATTTTTTTATTTTGTCTTCAAATGTCTTTACCCTTCCTATTTCCTCCTGGAAAGTAGGGGTGTGCACGGTTCAGTTTGGTTAATAGCATTTTAAGTAGTTAATGCGGTAAAATATCGAATATCGGTCAAGGACTGATATTTTAGATATCGGTTATCACGGTGGGATATCGGTAATTTTAATATCATGC
Organism: Helianthus tuberosus; assembly: GCA_030545235.1. NCBI lineage: Eukaryota > Viridiplantae > Streptophyta > Magnoliopsida > Asterales > Asteraceae > Helianthus > Helianthus tuberosus. The sequence goes on from CM060369.1 coordinate 218,988,004, forward strand.
TAAATTTTTATATATAGCAATTTAACACTAACAATTCAGTATACTCTCCTAACATTAACAAATTATCCTTTTACAACTTGCAAAACACTAATAATTATAGCAAGTAGGAGTCGACTAAAACTTAAAACACTAACATTTAACAGTAACACCTAACAATTAAGACTTAAAATGCTAATAGCAGCAATAAGAAGAAAGACAAATGTTAGAACTAAGAAAAAAGGTACTGATATCAAGAAAATCAGTGATATATCGGTCAAATATTGGTCCGATGTCGGTCAAATATCGGTCAATATCGCCAATATTATTGGTACCGAGATTCTGACCGATATTTTGCACCGATATCTTGGCATGGGACTACGTAACACCCCGAATATATATTACATTGATATCTTATAGTTTACTTTGACGGTAAATAATAGAGATATAATAACTAAAATAATGTAACTTGACTAAGTTGTTGTAGTTACTAGTTAATAGCTAACTTGTAAAGAAACATGGAAACTTGAGGGACTAAAGTTAGATAATGGGGAAAGTTAATTTATTTAAAACATTTAAACATAAAACACAACACACTGTGTGTGTGAGGGCGTGCGACCAGAAGAGGGGGCAAAGAAGAAACCCTAGTTCTTGTTCATCACCACAAGATTCATCAAATTCTAGGGCTGACAATAGATATCTGTATAAGACATGATTAAACCTGTTTACTGAAAAAGTATACTATTTGGTTTTTTTACTTTTTTAAAAATAAATAGATTTAGGGGGCTACGATCTATCATTTCTTCTCCTTAGTAAGTAAAAATACAATTGTGTTATTAACATTAGATATAAACTAGTTAAACAAGTTGTATTCATGTGTAATACTTGTGATATCCGTGTCGTCAGAGACATGTTAAACCCGATAAGACACGATTTGGCAGCCCTATTAAATTCAACCTAAAATTGAAGTGATTCTAATGCATGCTTGATTTATTAGAGTCCACAATATCATCTCATCATAAGATATGTTGAAAATCTAGTGTATGATGATGTAGTGATTTTGATGAACCATATGATGTATAATTGAAGTAGAATTTGTCAAAAATTTTGATAGGAGTTGTAGTGCCTATATGATTCTAGGCAAACCTTTAATGAATGAAGGTAAAACAAATACTATGATTAAGTATTTGGGTAATTTGCACTTTTATGTGTAAGTGGGTTTTGTCATATGATTGAATCCATGAAGTAGGAGGGTTAAATTGGGTTTATGAACTCATAACAAACTGAAATTTTGATGTTAAAGCATTCGTAATAAATGTACACTCTTGTTAATAAGAATGTATGGTTAAAAAGATGTTTACTTGAATAAATAGAAGTTTCATAAAAATCATGCACATAAGATGTATGATAAAATGCCTAAGAGAAACATAGTATACAGAAATTATATGAGAAAAATGTTGATGAGAAACACATGAATTGATTCATTTATAATATGATGGAAATGGTCATCATAATGATAATTTAACAAATAATCAGGTTGTTTACTATAGGCGACTCGAGGGATAAGCCGGGAGATCAACTCGGAAGTGATACTCAACTAAAGGGAAAGCTTTAAGGTACACAACTAAATGTTTCGTTAATATCGTTATTTAAACTTTTGTTGTTGAGAATTCTTGATATGTAGAAATTGGAAAATTTGTATTTTTGGTTTACTTGGAATGATGGATTTCATAAGAGCAAACCAAACGGGTCAATTAAGGGTAGGTGCAAACCGGGTAACGGGAACACTTATTCCCTAAACGTTAAGCCCGGGTGACGGGTAGTGATTGGTTAAACACGCAAACTGGTAATGGAGGCGTGAGCGTCATAAGTAATTAACCCAGGAATGGGTATAAGGGATATGTGAAATGCCATGTCAAAATCTCTATCTATTAATAGAGAAGTGGAAATGAACAGTGATTGTTTTAATGGATTAAGGGGTTGTGTCATATAACACACGTCATTTCATTTAGAGGGGCTGGTGTATGTTCTAAAACCCTTTAGTCCACCTTTCACAGTCTCATAGTTTCCAGAAGATAGATAGAGAGCATGAGGAGAGAGAGGGCTCTGCTAGAGAGAGACTGAGATCGGAGAAGAAATGGCAGACGGACGGAGTAGGCTGCTGCTTCCGCGCCTCCGGCGACTTCAACGGTGACGTTTGTTAGGGTTCCGTTGTGCATGGCGAAGGAGATGGTGGTTCACCGGCGGCGACATATAGATCCGGTGCCGAACCAGGAGCTCCGATTAAGATTGTACATCCGAATTCCGGTGGATCTGACGACCAAGGTAAGCACCGTAACCTAGGGTTTCATTGTCCGGTTTCTTGTGATCGGTTAAAGTTAGATCTACTGATTTAGAATTGCTATTACATACGCAGGTTATACTGGTGTCCTTCAGAAGGGTTGGCTCTTATTGAAATGTATGTAGTTTTTCTTCTCAGGGAGTTCATGTAATTTAGGTATATTTTTTATTTTATTTTATTTTATTTAGAACAACATTTGAGAATCTATTTATAATTGAATATTCAAATTAAGTCTATATCTTACATTTTGACAAGATACATAACCAGATGTGGTTGATGTTCCACCATACTAAAGTAGGATAGATTAAGAAGCAAATGTAATGTAATTTAGAAACCCATTATGAACTAATTTTGTGATCAATAAAGATTGAAATGACTATGAATTTTCTATTGAGCATAAAACAAAGCCAGTTTGGCAAATAATTGGCTAACTTTTTGTTCAATCTCATTCATAAAAAGAAGAATTTTGTTTTAATCTTTCATTCTTTGCTTATTTGAAGAAAATGCCACAAGAGAGAATTTAAAATCTGTGGATATGAATCGGTTTTTAGTGACTCACCAATATAATAGCTTTGTGATCTTTCATACATCGTCTAGAAAGCAATTTACTGATTCATGATTCGTTTTTTCAAGGCTTACCACAACCCCATCTATCTGATTTAAGAAGCTATTTTTAAAAGAAAAAAAAGTAACGGTTGAATATTTTAGTAATTCGTAGGACCGAATCACTTCTAGGCTATTCTTGAATATGATTTGATAAGCTCGATAAGTCTAATCCTAACTAAGAAAAACAACGTTGTCTACACTTAACGAAATGTACCAATGGAGAAGTTCAATGGGTAATTTGTTGTTTATTAATAGTTCATTTGCGAAGTGAGAGATCATGTAGGGGTTATGGTTTCAAAATGAAGGATTAATATCATGAAACTATTAGGATCAGTGATGTATGTGTCAGTATATGAACATTATTGGGAAATATATAATGAAAATGATGTTTCCTTCAATTAAAGATGGATGATATAGATTTAGTGATCCATAAACCTTTGGGAATTGGGTGTTTTTTTAAATTTATATTTGTTTTCAAATGATAACAGCTTGACTCTGGCATTAGAGTTAAATCCATCTATGGGTTGAAAGGTTAATAATTTTAGTCTTAGTCACATCATCCTTGGACTATGCTTTGTGGGGCAATATAACATCTCAGTCACAAGGGTATTTAGAACTCACTTGAACTGCACCAACAGCAACAATCATGTCAACAGAGTTGAATTTGGTTAGATTTTTATCTTTGCAAATTATAATATCGGCGGTCACTAAAGAATACATAGCTCATGTAATAACCGAAAATAATAATAATAATAATAATAATAATAATAATAATAATAATTTTTTTATATTTAAATAAAACTAGAAAATAACAACAACAATTGAAATACATACTTGCAAGTGGGAAAATATGCAGAAGGTAAAATTCAAGGATAAAGCTCTTGTCAGACAACTAGATTGAATTGAATGGATGAGAATTATTTTTGTATAAAATATTTATCAAACATGAATTATTCATTCTTACAACTTGCATATACGTAGAACTTCTTCACCTCTATAAATTGAAGACCGATCATCCATTTATCTCCATCCCATCTTCCATGATTAAGTTTCCTCTCCTAACTATTCCTTCCTTATTTTGTTTTAGTGAAGAAAACCCGGTTCCGGTAACCGAAACCGAAACCAAACACCATACCGACGTCACTTTTCATTCACCACCATGCCTACTAAACCACTTAACTATCTCTACTAAACCACTCGAAGCTTTAACCACGGAAAACATACTAACCGAAACCATTTCCGGTGAAGAAATACTAATTCCGACGATACTTACGTACTTTCCGATGACGTCTTCCGTAACCGAAACGTGTTTTTGACCAAGGTAACCATAAACTAGTTCCTTATTTTTGATACTTTAATGTTAATCTATATTGAAAATGGAATCCATAATTTATTATGTAAATGTTAGTTTTGTATAAAAGATTATGAAGAAGAAGATACACCAGTGAACTGAGTAAATAAATAAATAATGAAGCTGTTTGTTCACAAGGGCTCCTGTAGCCCAGTTGGTTTAGTAGCTGGTTTACAACCCAGAGGTCTCAAGTTCGAATCCTGCTGGAGACATATATTTTTACTAGAACCTGATATAATGCACCCACCGTGAGCGTAGTATAGCGTTGGTAAGATACCGAGGTCATCCAAGGACACAAGAGCTTTTAGTACCGGTTTATCCTCAACGTCTAATCAAGCTAACATTTTTGAGATAAGATTTTTAAACATGAAAAATAAAAACTAAAAATGTTGAAATAAAAAATAAAAATAAAAAACAGATAGACAAGATGAATCACTTGGATCCGACTCGCCTGTAATGTATCCTTTGATGATTTCCGCACTTTCGCACATTTTAAGAGATTATCTTAGTTATAGTAGTAGGCCCCTCTTTTGAATGTGACGTTACCCTCAACCCAGTGGTTTGAGTCAGCAAGGATACAATCCCAAAGGGTCGGAATATTGAAAGATAATTAATTAAGTTATTAATGCGAAAAGTGGTAGGCCCCTCTTTTGAAGGTGACGTTACCCTCGGCTAAGTGGTTTGAGTCGGCAGGGATACAATCCCAAGTAGCCGGTTTAATGTATTAATAATAGTTTACATATGAGGGGATCAAGCCATTCACACCCCCGCCATCCAATACCAGTGGGCATTGAAGGAGGTCCTAGTAAGCTTGACCCAGGTCCTTGCAGGATGTACACTGAACAAGGCAAGAACCTTACTAAATCATTCTGTTAACCCCCGACCAGGTAGCCAACATATCTCTATATAGACCGTAGAGATATGAATGGTGAAAATCTTTTACTTTATATAGACAGTAAAGTAATGCCAAGACACAATGGACAAATGATAAAGAAGTTTCACCTTCATGAAAGACCCTAACACGTTTTAACTAAAAAGACGCAGCGGAAATATGTACCATAAAATTTCTTTCTTAAAATGTTCCTTTATACTTGAAAATCATTTAAAACACCTTTATGTAAGGGACTACATCGTTAATCTTTCATTAATGTATCGTTTCTAACATACTAATACAGATTACATGACCACCCATTCTGTACAATCCATATGTTTTTTTACTCGATCTCCAATCACTTGTCTCTCGTAATGTTGATCGATGATTATGTACCACCTGCACTCACCACATACATTCATAACATTAACACACATTATATATATACAAGATTCATAATTACGGAGTCTCATCACGTTTCTATCCTCGTATACTTTCCATCCCGTTATCTTTCTAAATTTAAGCACTTCATCTAGATGTATAATCCTTGCTGAGGCTTCAATAATGTACCTGTATTACATTTAAATCTCAAGGCACACTATTAGTAACGTCAATACTCAAACGTATCGAAACCATGTATACATGCATACCTGCCCCATTCTTTCATGGGCGGTAAATTCTACTTCGTGCATACATACATACATTCACACGTATGGTCATATGCACATACATACCTACATACATACATACCTGCATACATACATACCTACCTACTTGCATACATACATACCTACATATCTACTTACCTACATACATACCTACATGCTTACATAATTATGTCTACGCATACATACTTAAATCCAAATCTTGATTAACTTATTAGCATTCACTTATCGTACTCATACATTAATTACATGGTGCTTAGCTCCGGTTGTCGGAAATCTGAACGAGAGTGAGGGGGCAGGGGAGAGGGGTGTGCGGCTGTAGTGTATGTGTTTAGGGTTTTGCTTTTTTTTTTTTTTTTTGTAAAATGCGGGGTGAGGATTTTAAAGATATACTTATAGGCTAGGGTTTTAGGGAAGTTGGGTTGGGCTGGACCCAAGTGCACTAGCCCGTTGGGTGTTTGTGTGTTTTGTTTATAAATTCAGTTCGTTTAAATCACACGAATAAATACACTGTTTATTATATGTGTGCGTGTTAAATTACACAGGTTTATTCTGAGTTATTAGTTAAACGGTTCATTTCTCTCGTCGCGGTTCATTATTTAATAATCATAATTAAATACGAATATTACTAAAATATCCTTCTCTTGACTATGAGACTACGGGTTGTCACATTCTCCCCATGTTACAGGAATTTCGTCCTCGAAATCTAAGCTAAGACATATGATATGCTCTTATTTCTAAATTCGTTAATAACCTATTGTCATACGTAAGTACACGTAGTTCCACGAAAGTTCACAAAACGAACATGCAAGTCACATAGCACATAAAGTCATGTAACACGTGAATTCAAGTAATTCACATAACATAAAGATTCACGTAGTCTATACTCACTTCTCATTGCATAGAATTTGAGGTTGTTAATTATTCATTTGTGATACGATTCCGTGAGTGTTTGTGAAATTTTAAGACACTTGGTTTACCCGATTTCAAACATAGTGTCTAAATGAATGTCTAAGGTAACGGGGTTTGTGTTTACCCTGTGAAGGACGGGTGTCATATCATCCCATAGTTGAAAGAATTTTTGTCTCAAAAATTCTTCTAAAACGATGGCTTGAAGTTTGTTTTTAGACGACTTGGGATACGTGCGCATCATCTGGTCTTCCCGTTCCCGAGTAAACCCTGGGTTACGGCGTGAGTTCCAACGAACTCAATCTATCGGTAACTTACTACGCTTGAGGGTTATGGTCTCACACGGTTCCTCAACGAAGTGATAAAGTTGAGTTTATTAACTAACCATCGAAATTAAACCAATACATTTAAAAGTATTCCTCCAGGAATGTTAGTTTGAAAAGTATTCCTTCCCAATCCAGGGATAGTGGTATTCCAATCCAGGAATATAAAGCGATCCCTAATCTAGGGATAGTAGTGGTTCCTAATACTCGGGCGTAGGATCGAGATTCGATCAAAACGAGTCGGTCAGAGTTAAATCTAGATCACTAGAGAGGCGGAATCAATCTAGTAACCTTGATTCGGTGTTAGAATGTGAGTAGAAGCAGAGAAATACACTTTAAACACGTTTTCCATTGATATTAGACGTTCTGGTACAGAGAGAATTTTGGCAGCACTTCGTGTCAGAAATCTCTAAAAGTTACAAATGAGAAAACACAGCTGACCTATTTATAGGCAACACCAGTTCGCACGAGTTAAACATCCCACTTCGCACGAACTGGAGAGACCCCAGTTCGTGCGAACTGACTTACTCACTTCGTGCGAACTGGCTCAATAACATACAAAACATAACTTTTAAACCTATTATACGTACATGACACGACCTAGACTGATGACGTAGGCGATAGACATTATGTACCAACAAACTCCCCCTTGGATATTGCCGGAGTCTTCAGTCAGCCTGTCTTCAAAATCTTCCCTCACAAAGACTTAAACTTTTCTTCTCTCTGCTTTGGCTTTCTCTTCAACAAACTCTTCAGCTTTTCATTCTCTTTAGCAGCTTTTAGTTTTTCTTCAGCTTGCATCTTCATCCATTTACCTCGAAGCAGTTTGTCTTTTTCTTCACGTTCCTTTCTCTTCTTTTCAGCTTTCAGAGCTTCTTCCTTTTCAATCTCTTTCCATCTCGATGGCCACATATTTTCAGAATTTATTCCTTTCTGAAAACATATCGAAGCAACTTTTTGAAACTGCAAAGCTTGATCTTTATCTTCTGCTTTGTATCCGATCTTGTTCACGAACAAACATTCATATCTTTCGCCGAACAGTTAACAATCCACATTGGATCGTACACGTGAACATATCGGATCTCATTCTCTACTCTATGAGCAATCACTGCTTCTGTTGTCAAGCAACTGTATACCCAGCAAATAAACCCTTCAATGAAATTCTGTTCCATTTTCGGTAACGGAATATTCTTCATCACTTTGGGTTTCTTAACTTTCAGAATCGTTTCTTCAACACCTGTAACTGGATCAACCATCTTCACTTTCTTCGGGTAATGCGGTTTCCAGTGTTTAAATTCGCTGAACGCTTCTAACTTCATTAGTCCCCATGTGGGCATATCATGCTTTCTTACTGGATAAGACAATGTTCAGACTTTGGGAAGCTCTTCGACATCCCACCAAGGTAAAGACATGATGTCTTGAATATACTCGAAGTACTGCACGCCGAACTCTCTTCGAATAGCATAAGCATTAACTTGAGGTAAGTATCCCCAGCTAATGATATCACCAAGAGAAATACCTCTATCTCTTTGATAGTACTGCAGTGGTCTTTTGAATTTTCGTTCCGTATCTTTTCTAAACCACTTCTTCTTTTCTTCAATACGTTCTTCTTTAGACATTTCATTAAAACTCTTGTTCTTCACACTCTCAGCAACCTTTCTTTTCAGTTCTTCTTCATTAGACAGACTGAAAAATTCTGCAAGTGTAGGAAACCTGGAAGTATCAACATTCACAGACTGTTCATCATCACTACAGTCTTCGATTTTACTTTGTCATAGTTATCAGCTTCCTCCACATACTTGTATTCATATTCAAGCTGCTGATTGATGTTGAAATTGTTCAACTCTTCTTCAAAATCAAACTTAAATGCAACATCTACAATATCCATCATTTTTCTGATCTCAGCTTCAGAGTAAACATGTAAGATTTCACCTTCTTCTACATCGTGTTCCAGACGCAGAATCAATTTTGTAACATGATCAACAGATTCATCAACATTCTTATCATCAACATGCTCCCCCTCACCACTAGCATTCTCAGGCTCTTCATTCGCATCATCTCGAAGATAATCATCAATCTTCTCTTCTTGAGATGCTTCAGTGACTTCAATACCAGATGTACCTTGATTATCATCATTTCCGTCATCATCATCACTATCATTGTGAATAGAATATACCTCGTCGGCATCATCTTTCAGAATATCATCATCTTCTTCTTCATCTTCGTCATTGTCACCAGATACTGAAGTTACTGGAAGAGGATCTAGAATAGATGATTCTGGAATTTCTGTTGGCACAGACACAACAATTGCTTTTTCAGTTTCTTGAACAGTGTTTTCACCTTCAACACCCTTACCCTTATCTTTCATTTGAGCTACCATATTAGCTTTACATTTAGCTCTAACTTCCTCAAGCTCAATCTCTTCAAACCTCTGTTCAATTGGCTTTCTGATCAAATCTTCTAACACTTTCTTCATCATATACTCTTCGTGTTCTTTTCTAGCATTCTTTGCTTCTAATTCTTTTTTGTTTCAGCTTGAAGTATTCATTCTGTTCGTCTCTTCGAGCCTTTTCTTCTTCTAATTCTGCTATTCGAACCTTCAGAATATCAATATCAGCTTGATCAGCTTCAACCTTCTTTATCAAAGCTGCATTCTCAGATTCAACAGTCTTTACACGCTTATCTAACTTCTTTTTCTCTTTAGAAACCTCCTCCACCTTCTTTTGTAACTTGTTTACAAGGTCATCATTTACAAAACTGAAATCCTGAAGACTTTCAAGACCTATATTCTCCGGAATTGGTGGAAAACTTCCAAAACCCGATGATCCAGGAGTTGTTTGAATTGGTGGTTGTGAAGTTGGTGGTGTTTGTAAGACATGTTGTGAAGTGATTGGAGGTTGTTCATGGATAGGTGATAATGGAGGTTGTTGTGGTGGCGATGGTGGTGGTTGTTGTGGTGGTGGTGGTGGTGATGGTGGTGGTTGTGATAATTGTGATGATTGTTGTGGTTCAGATTGTCGTTGATGGTTGTTGTTTTGGTTCTGGTTGTGATTGGTTCAACTTGATCTTGAACTTCAACTTTCGAGCTGTAGTAGGATCAACACGCTTTCTTGTGGTTGACTTCTTTCGACCTCCTGACGGTGGTGTTACTGTTTGAACACTCTCAGGTGGTGGAACGTACGTTTCATCTTCATCATCAGAATTCCTCTTTCTTTTCTTTTGTTTACCTCTTTCCCTCGGATCATAGTTTACTCTGTTCTATTTTTCAACTTGAGCATCAATGTCAGAACCAACATCAGAACTAGACGAACTCTCTTCTTCACCAGATGCAACTGTCTCTTCATCATCAACTGCTTTCTTACCAGCTGCTTTCTCAGCTTCCAGAGTATCATCAAGATCTTTCAACAAATGCTCCGTTTCAGGAGATACATGTTCTTGATCTTTTTCAATATTTTCTTCTGTTTCATCTTCGTCTGGTTCATCGACCAGCATTGTTTCAACCGTTTTCTTTCTTCGCTTTTTCTGCGGTTGTGAAGACGAACCTTCTCCAGATTGAACTTTCGGTGTCCTCTCACCACCCATCTTCTTCTCTTCCTTTGTAAACCATTCATTTCGAGTTTCTTTGAATTCTTCTAACTTCGCTAATTCAACAGATGCACTATTTTCTTTCATCTCGGCATCATTTCTCCATTTCAAATGATTCACTGGATCAGGATCCACATACTTATCATCTTTAATAAATCCAAAAAATTCTGCTTTATTCTTTGGTTCTGGCCAATTCTTGTGATACTTGGATAATCTGATCAACGTTTCATTATCCATATGATTCAACATCATCAAATCATTTTCTTCATCTTTCTCAAGATTTGGATATGCGTGATCAAGCATCATTTGCACAAATCTCGGATACATCCAAGTTCGACTACCTGAAGTAATGTTATCCTTCATGTAGTGAAAAACAATTTTTGAAAAAATAGACTTCTTGTTCAACACTAACGCACCATGCACATCTGGTAATCTTTCATCACATCATAACCTCCCTTCCTGTGACTAAGAGCGTGATCCACTGAGTGAATGAAAAATTTGTATGGCTTTGTGAAACATGCTTTCAGATAATTCGCTTTGTTCAATGGACCATTGTAGCCCATTCTCAGCATACACCCTTTCACCATCTTTTCAGGAAAGCCTGTAGGCGATTTTTCATCATCAGGAAAATCTAACACTTCACGTACAAGCGCCTCTGAGATTATAATTTCCTTATCTTCACCATCAAGACTAACAAATTAATTGATAACATCTTTCTCTTCATCGTACGCTGCTTTCTTCCAGAAATAAGCAATATGAGATTGAAAAACTCTGTGTTGATTCGTCAACGCTTCCTGAATTGGCAAACGCTTCATGAATGGTAAAATTTCCTTGAATACAGCCATCTTTGGAAGCTTTTCATCATATACACAGCAAATGTTGTGAGACGGATCAAATTCTACGTTCGAAGGCTGAAAACAAACACACACAATCAAATTAATCCTTTTGCACAAATTTTCAAAACAAACAATCATTCACATGAACTGTGTCACACCCCGATATTTCCACGTTTGACCGGTGGGCCCGGTAGGGGAGTATTGTGACGTAGTTGATATCATCATAGTCAAACAACACAATATATAAATGCACAGCGGAAGCAAAAGATAAATATATTACAATCCGAATAAAAAGTAATATCCAAGTATTACAACGGAAAGTAAATGATCCACTGGCGGATCTTAAAACATAAATATTGTTCAACAGACTTTAGACGCCTAGAACTTGCAAGATTCCTTATTAACGCCCTGAGCAGCTTCCAGCCTATTACGTACTTGTACCTGTCACTTAGACTTTGGAAAATACGTCAGTTTTCACTGGTAAATACACTCAACCGACTCATTTGAAAAAAGTTTGAGAAAATTGATTTAGATGCACCAGGCACAAGATATTTTGACACTTTGATTAAAATGCACAAGGCAAAATTAATCTTTTATACTTGGGACAAACTATATTTCATGTTATCAGTTTTACATAACTTGCTCTACATACGGGGCCCGGTTCTATGTCGGTTCAAGATTAACTGACACACCACTATTCTCTTATTGGGTATAATTAATTAATAAACATATGGCATCTGTCAGGTGTATGCCTACACCCCGTGCTTAGGTCGTGGTCATTGCATTTAATGAGTCAAGCAATACGAATTAAAACAGGTTATTTGGATTTCCCGACTCATTGTTCTTTGAATCCCATACCTGACCATGCGGTATTTATATTACCGTATCCCAAGCCCGTAATAGGGAAAATAAGTTAAGAGTATTTACCTGAGCTAGCTCCTGTCTTAAATAGCAAGAATTATAATAACTCAGCCGTATTCACTTAAGTAAGCGTAGGTACAATTTACCGGAAGGCTCTAGTCTGGAATGATGGTATAAATAACCAATTAGAATGCTAACGGGTCTTTAATTAAGCCTAAGCTTAGACCGGTTAGTCTTACAGAAAGATACGGTTCAAATGCATGATTAAGCGAAGACCGAAATAGAATGTGTTTTAGACCCAACAAGTTTGAAGACTTGTATAATATGGGTAATCTAAACACCTTCTGGACTGTGAGATAAAAAGATAAAGTTTGACCCGTTTCGGCTAACTTATGCAAACTAGTTACATAAACCGAACCGAACGCGCAAGAGGCGTAACGGGTAACCATAAGAGTCATATACATATTTCCTAAGTTAATATGACTTTAATATATTGTGATATCAGTAGGATATCTTCCATTATGCCCAAAACGAGTTTAATATCAAAATGAGCCCCGTAGGGGTATTTTGGTCATTTTAAAGATTATAAAAGAGGTTTAATGAACCTCTGAGGTTCGGGTATGAATACATCATTAAAATAACTTATTTTAATAGGTCATATCAGTTGGTAATAAGTCTTATATGACAAAATGGTTTTAAACCCAAACTATGCGTTTAATACGCTTTAAAAGCCATTTTAAGCGATTTTCCGGGTTATACCAGAAATCTGAGTTTTCTGATCAGGTTATAAAGTTCAAAATACTTTATTTATTATATAAAATCAGTAGCAATTGGATTGGTGTCAAAATATTATGTAAAACTCATTTTATGACCAAAAAAGGGTATATTCGGTATTTACCGAATTAATGCCATAACCTTATGTTATGAGCAGGTTAAAAATAATTAAAAATCTTTAAAAATCCCAAAATATTATATTACATCAGTGGGTAAAAGGTTTGGTGTCAAAAATTGGGTTTAGATAGGCTTTATGCTAATTGCGCCTTTTAATTACTAAAAGGCGTGAAATTTTAGGGACATGTTTATAAATCAGTAATAAAGATTATGGTCCTTTCACATATTCAAAATCCTTGTTTTATGATCATAAGGGCATATTGGTCAACATTTAAGCAATTAACGGAAACATGTAAACGAATCGGATAATCAACGAACCAACCACAGAAGGTTATGCTAACATGTAGCCTGGTCCTAAGGAAGCTTTAAGGCATTTCCAAATAATACTAAATCAGGTCAGAACTGAAGTCAAAGCAAAAGTCAAAGCTTTGAGACTTTCGGTTCCGAACCGGGTCTAAACAGAAAATTGTCGGGTCGAACATGTTTAGACATGTTCTTACATTTATTACTAAGTTATTTTAATGTCAAAACAGATTACACGCCTTTTACAATGAAAATTATGCGTTAATTCAAAGATTATGTTTCTGTTGACTTTTTCGGATTACGTTTGACCCGGCATTTGATCTAGTTAGAGTGGGAATCAGAGGGAGCCCTTTTAAGGGTTTAATGCCCACATAATTACCAACATATAACTACCTTCAATTCGACTAATCACTGGTCTATCCATGATTAATCGCTAAGTCAACTGTTAATTACGACGGTTTGACTTTTAAGCTTAAACTAAGCAAAAACTTAACTAAGAAAGGTTAAGCATACTTACCAAGGTCCTATGCACTATTAGAGATGACTTGGGTCTGCTTTAGAGCTCCAGAAGTCCTCAAGAATGCAGATGGAATGGATGATCAAATGTTGCAACTAATGGCCCTATTTATAGTGTTTAAATCACCATAAATTGTTGACATCTAAGTCTATCATGGACCATGAATCATCAACACATGTCCCTAAGTGCCTAGGACTGCTTAGGGGTCGCCCATGAAGTGTTAAAGGGCAATACTTGACGTTTACATGCGCTGAACAGCAACAGAAACGATTTTCCACATCTGGCATGTTCACGCGGGCCGCGTAGACTCTTAAGGAGTCTTACGCGGGCCGCCTAGACTCGGCTGATCTGAAACCAACTTTCAGAATTGCCATTTTTGGTCCCTGTTAATGTTTAAGGCCATTCCCGACATGTTTAAGGCCCGCAAAGCCATCATTAAAGCCCTAAAGTGATGCCTAAACATTGTATACATGAAACATGCTCGAAAATATGCCGGATGTTGGTTCGTTTGGTCATATGATCGTGATGTTCGCTTAATTACGACGGAATACGCATAAACGCGAAAAACGATCCAGATGACGCGACGAATGGAATTTTATAAAGACAAACACTAAAATAACATATTTTAGTGTTTACATAAATTTTTGGGTGTCCGGGGATATTCAGAATGTGAGATATGCGCGTAAACGCAAACTTGTGCGCTTTTTGACACTTTTAGTCCCTGCACGACTTAAAAGTTTATTTTTGCACACCAAACACCTCTAAGCCTTTATCTAAGCTATGTAAGGGATAAATAGGGTATGATTAACTTATGATCATATTCTGGAAGGTCCGATAACATACGAATCGGTATACTTTAGCAGTTTGACGCTTTAGGTCCTTCTAATGCGCAAACTTGCGTAACTTATCATTTAATAGTATTGAAGCCTCATCTAATTCATATTAGGCATTCTTGAAAGTATTATTAAACATCATAATGCTTCGGGCTCGATAAAAGGTCATTCAGAGGTATAATTAAACATATTGACACTTTTAGTCCCTTATACTTACAAAGTTGCGCGTAACTTTACTTTTAGGCATAAAAGCCTTGGATGGCCAATGATTGGCATTCCCGAGAGTATAATCAAATATTATGAGGCTCTCGGTTTGTTAAAAGGTCACTCAGAGGTAAGAATTAACATGTTGACGCTTTTAACCCTTTATTGCGCAAACTTTCAATTAATCACATAAACGGCTACACTTGATTAACAAGTGGCTCATTTGTGAAATATAAAACCGTAAGAGGTTATTTAGGAACTTATTTTAAGTATGTTAATACTTCCAGTCCTTTCATAATCAACGTTTTCGATTTTTCGAAAAATTAGTCCCTTAAATTCAAGGTTTGACTTTATTAGGGTTTATTACACGTGTCAATACATCATTGGACGCGATTTTACGAGGTGTTACATCCTCCCCCCCTTAAAAGAAATCTCGACCTCGAGATTTGGTAAAATGATGGAAGTTCCTTTGTCGCATAACGAACTTAACTTCTATAGCATATCTGGAGTCTTTCCAAGCTCCCAATTTGACCTCCACAATAGGTACACGTATCCTTTTTGAAGTTTCTTAACCTGTCGATCCTCAATCGTTGTCTAAATAGGGTTGCGGTAATGAATGCATAAGCAAAATGAACCGTCTTTCTTATTTAGCAATATCAATTTTCGGAATATTAAGTTAGGCTATAAGAATCTCTTATCTTAAAATTTACTTAATCAGGGTTTTCGATTCTTCCAATAGTGGTACTAGCTGTATCGGAGATTTCAAAATAATGCAGCCCTAAATGGGATATAAATCTTAACTCTACCTGCCTCTCAGGGGTAAACAGGTTAATCTTAGGAGAAAATAATTAAGGTACAAGGAGGTTACAGAGATTTCCATATCTCAGGCTCTAGTTCAATCATCCTTGCTGGTGTCAAATGAGTGACACAGTTATGCTATGAGTCCTCCGATTCCTTTACCAGGAAACATTTACTTGGACAATTTTATTCTGGATATCTTCTTTGAATACTACTAGTCGACTTTAGTA
Source organism: Helianthus tuberosus (assembly GCA_030545235.1). NCBI lineage: Eukaryota > Viridiplantae > Streptophyta > Magnoliopsida > Asterales > Asteraceae > Helianthus > Helianthus tuberosus. The sequence continues at coordinate 219,004,104 of CM060369.1, forward strand.
CGATATGACCATTGGGATATCTCAGGGATCCCATGCATAAAACCTCCATACTGATCAGGCATGGAAGCAATCTATGGGACACACTAGGATACGCCAATCCTCATATGGCACTTTTATCAAACATAGTTTGGCATTCGCAGGCGATAGAAACAATGAGAAAAATAATAAAATAAAGTAATATATTTTGTCGTACTCTTTTTGGGGAAGAGTACTCTAGATTCTTATGAAAGGATTTTCCCCGAGGATGGGAGAGAGGGTCATTAAAGATTTCCATTGGTAAATTATACCTTATTTTTAATATCTGAAGTTCTTATGAATGTAACCAAAAGTTTGCTAAGCTTGTGGTTTACTAAAGGTTTATTATCCCTTGCATTAACGTAAAATACTTAGCAGTTACAATCGATGCTAAAAGGTAAGGACGTACCTAATGCTATTATTGATATGCATTGTCTCTGGCATTCGACCGGTAGTTTAGGCGTTTCCTTTCTTATCCATCCCAGACTTAGCTGCTCCTTCCTTAGCTGCCTCCGGGTAATTAGTACTGATGTGACCCTTTTTGCCACAGCTGAAACAGTTTGCATTCTTTATGTCCCTACATTCATGGGACTGGTGGCCAGTTCTTTTGCAGATGCCACATTGCTTTATCTTTTGGTTTGATCGACACTGTCCCCAGTGTCTTCTTTTGCAGGTTTTGCATGTAGGCTTCTTGTTGGAATCATGTTGGTTATTGTTGAACTCGGATTTGCTCTTCTTAGGATTTTGGGAGTTATCCTCCTCCCTTTTACGCTTCCCATCTTCAGAGGCCTTGGCAGCCTTGTTTCTAACCACATCGAGTGTGAGAGATAGCGACAGATCTGCCGTTGACCTGAATGTAGTAGGTCTTGAAGCCTTAACACTGGCTTTAATTTCTGGGGCTAAACCCCCAATGAAGCGAGCAATTCGCTTTGGTTCCGGTGTGATCAAATAAGGAACCAATCGAGACTTGGTATTGAAACTTGTAAGGTATGCTTGACAATCTAAGTTCTCCATGACTAATGTCAAGAATTCAGTCTCAATTTTCTCAACTTCATGTTGAGGACAGTAATTTTATTTGATAAGAGTAACGAACTGATCCCAAGTCATGTTGTACAAAGGGATCTTCCCCGTAGCTTGGATCAGTGACCTCCACCAAGCTAGAGCTTCTCCTTTAAAAGATTGTGAAACAAATTTCACAACATCTTATTTCGCACAACCGCTGATGTCAACAACAGTGTCCATCTCCTCGAGCCATGTCATGCAATCGATGGCTCCCTCTTCTCCTGTAAAGTCTCTAGGCTTGCAGGAGACAAAATATTTATACGAACAGGTTTTAACATGTGGCTCTTGATTAAGCACAACCTGTCCAGACGGAACACTCCTCTGTTTGGATGAGTTATGAACATCGTCTTCCTTTGACTCATGTGATTTAGAAGGGGGCTTACTATGAGCCACAAATAGAGTCTTAGAGTGAGTACCACTAGATTCATCATACTGTCTGTCGAGGGCTCGTGTAACGGCATCATCTATTAATGCCTGCAGTTCCGCACCAGTTATATTAACTCTGGTAGCATCATTATTCTCCCTCAGGTGGCTATTGACCTCATCTGATCCAGCCATGTAGTTTGATTGCTACATACATATAGACAATTATTTACTCAGAGGTTATCATGGAATCATCGTCTTTGACGATTCATCAACCATGGTAATATAAACCATATTGGTTAATTTGTTAGTTATGTTAAATTAGCATTTTCATTATAATTTATCCTAGTTATAAAACATTAAGGATATTAAAGTGGCGCAAAGGTCTAGTCACATGGACAATTTTAAATTTACAAACCATGATTTCAGAAAATCGAGGCATTATAATTTATCCTAGTTATAAAACATTAAGGATATTAAAGTGGCGCAAAGGCCTAGTCACAGGGACATTTATGAATTATAAGCTATGATTTCAGAGAATCAAAGCATTTAGGTGTGAACATAGTTCATTACCCTTTTTCGGACAGGGAGTCATCGCTACCACTGTCGTTGTCATAATTGACGATACAATATGGCCCGTAAGAAAATCCATTGACATTACAAAACGATGTTTTAAGAAAATAATAATCATCACACTGATGATAGTAGTCATGATAGTATTGATCATATTGACTATGAGGCTTGGGCATAGCCCACCACCTTAGACAGGAACCATAATGGTTACAACTGTCATTGTCGTATTGACAATATTATAAAGTATAGCCCGTAGGCACTTCGTCACTAAGGATGTTGATAATATGATCATCATATTGATGATATTAGTCATGATCACATTGATCATATAGACTAATAGGCTTGAGCATAGCTCACCACCATAGACAAGGAATCATAAAGATCAAATGTCAATGTCTCAAATGGACAATACATTATAGCCCGTAGGCAAAACATCACTAGGATGTTATATGGTATTAGTCATGATCGCATTGATCATATAGACTATTAGGCTTGAGCATAGCTCACCACCTTAGACAAGGAATCATAAAGATTACAATGTCATTGTCTCATATGGACAACACGTTATAGCCCGTAGGCACTTCCCTTCTAAGGGATGGTTATAATATGATCATCTTATAGGATGATATAAGCCATGATTTCTAAATCATAAGGCAAATTAGGAAATTTAAAAAAAAATTCCAGTATAGGGATGACTATTGTGATTTTCTCGAATCACATTTGTCAAGAGTGCTAACACGTTCTTAGGTGTTAACAAGGGTTTGAATCTTTTGAATAGGTCCTACCATCTTGGCCTCGTCATATAGGCTAGGTTTACCTTTAAGATTCCTTTTTAATAACTAACGCAGAACAATCCTAACTCGGGATGTTAATAAGGATCTTAACCTAAATTGAGGAACTGCCATCTTGGCCGGGTCTTAATATGACACGAGGCTAGGTCTTGTCCTTTTTAGATTTTGCCATTTTATTATAATGGTAGATCTTATAAAAGGAATGTTATTTTCCATTTATTTAATATTTCCTGATTAGGATGAATATTTAGTCATTCCACTATAAAATTAAAATTCAGGTTTGCCCTAAAAGGGACTTTGAAAGGAATAATGTTGTCCTTGAAGGGACTGAAAAATAAATATGTCCTTAGAAGGACTATTAAGGAAACGATCTTCAGCAAAAGGAGTTTCTTCTTCATTCAATTCCTGAATGCTTTCTCCGTGGTTGCACGTTTCATCCTGGTCGCGGTACGAAGGTCAGCATTTCAAGGCTCCAGATGTGGATAATTCTTATTACAGCTTCTTCGCTTGGCGACGTATATATAAAAATTTGGAAGCAAAAATTTCCAGATTAGGATTTGAGAATAATCCTATGTTAAGTCTAGACTCAGAAGGTCAAGGAATGTGCTAATGTGTCATTGAGATTAAACAAAAAAAACTAGTGTTTAATTCACTCAATGTTGGCTCTGATACCAACCTGTCACACCCCGATATTTCCACGTTTGACCGGTGGACTCGGTAGGGGAGTATCGTGACGTAGTTGATATCATCATAGTCAAACAACACAATATATAAATGCACAGCGGAAGCAAAAGATAAATATATTACAATCCGAATAAAAAGTAATATCCAAGTATTACAATGGAAAGTAAAGGATCCACAGGCGGATCTTAAAACATAAATATTGTTCAACAGACTTTAGACGCCTAGAACTTGCAAGATTCCTTATTAACGCCCTGAGCAGCTTCCAGCCTATTACGTACTTGTACCTGTCACTTAGACTTTGGAAAATACGTCAGTTTTCACTGGTAAATACACTCAACCGACTCATTTGAAAAGAGTTTGAGAAAATTGATTTAGATGCACCAGGCACAAGATATTTTGACACTTTGATTAAAATGCACAAGGCAAAATTAATCTTTTATACTTGGGACAAACTATATTTCATGTTATCAGTTTTACATAACTTTCTCTACATACGGGGCCCGGTTCTATGCCGGTTCAAGATTAACCGACACACCGCTATTCCCTTATTGGGAATCCCTTATTGGGTATAATTAATTAATAAACATATGGCATCTGTCAGGTGTATGCCTACACCCCGTGCTTAGGTCGTGGCCATTGCATTTAATGAATCAAGCAATACGAATTAAAACAGGTTATTTGGATTTCCCGACTCATTGGTCTTTGAATCCCATACCTGACCATGCGGTATTTATATTACCGTATCCCAAGCCCGTAATAGGGAAAATAAGTTAAGAGTATTTACCTGAGCTAGCTCCTGTCTTAAATAGCAAGAATTATAATAACTCAGCCGTATTCACTTAAGTAAGCGTAGGTACAATTTACTGGAAGGCTCTAGTCTGGAATGATGGTATAAATAACCAATTAGAATGCTAACGGGTCTTTAATTAAGCCTAAGCTTAGACGGGTTAGTCTTACAGAAAGTTACGGTTCAAACGCATGATTAAGCGAAGACCGAAATAGAATGTGTTTTAGACCCGACAAGTTTGAATACTTGTATAATATGGGTAATCTAAACACCTTCTGGACTTTGAGATAAAAAGATAAGGTTTGACCCGTTTCGGCTAACTTATGCAAAATAGTTACATAAACCGAACCGAACGCGCAAGAGGCGTAACGGGTAACCATAAGAGTCATATACAGATTTCCTAAGTTAATATGCCTTTAATATGTTGTGATATCACTAGGATATCTTCCATTATGCCGAAAACGAGTTTAATATCAAAATGAGCCCCGTAGGGGTATTTTGGTCATTTTAAAGATTATAAAAGAGGTTTAATGAACCTCTGAGGTTCGGGTCTGAATACATCATTAAAATAACTTATTTTAATAGGTCATATCAGTTGGTAATAAGTCTTATATGACAAAATGGTTTTAAACCCAAACTATGCGTTTAATACGCTTTAAAAGCCATTTTAAGCGATTTTCCCGGTTATACCAGAAATCTGAGTTTTCTGATCAGGTTATAAAGTTCAAAATACTTTATTTATTATATAAAATCATTAGCAATTGGATTGGTGTCAAAATATTATGTAAAACTCATTTTATGACCAAAAATGGTATATTCGGTATTTACCGAATTAATGTCATAACCTTAGGTTATGAGCAGGTTAAAAATAATTAAAAATCTTTAAAAATCCCAAAATATTATATTACATCAGTGGGTAAAAGGTTTGGTGTCAAAAATTGGGTTTAGATAGGCTTTATGCTAATTGCGCCTTTTAATTACTAAAAGGCGTTATAATTACGCTAATGAGCATAACTCCTAATCTAGACCTCCAACTGATGTGAAATTTTAGGGACATGGTTATAAATCAGTAATAAAGATTATGGTCCTTTCACATATTCAAAATCCTCGTTTTATGATCATAAGGGCATATTGGTCAACATTTAAGCAATTAACGGAAACATGTAAACGAATCGGATAATCAACGAACCAACCACAGAGGGTTATGCTAACATGTAGCCTGGACCTAAGGAAGCTCTAAGGCATTTCCAAATAATATTAATCGGGTCAGAACTGAAGTCAAAGCAAAAGTCAAAGCTTTGCGACTTTCGGTTCCGAACCGGGTCTAAACAGAAAATTGTCGGGTCAAGCATGTTTAGACATGTTCTTACATTTATTACTAAGTTATTTTAATGTCAAAACAGATTACACGCCTTTTACAATGCAAATTATGCGTTAATTCAAAGATTATGTTTCTGTTGACTTTTTCGGATTACGTTTGACCCGACATTTGATCTAGTTAGAGTGGGAATCAGAGGGAGCCCTTTTAAGGGTTTAATGCCCACATAATTACCAACATATAACTACCTTCAATTCGACTAATCACTGGTCTATCCATGATTAATCGCTAAGTCAACCGTTAATTACGACGGTTTGACTTTTAAGCTTAAACTAAGCAAAAACTTAACTAAGAAAGGTTAAGCATACTTACCAAGGTCCTATGCACTATTAGAGATGACTTGGGTCTGCTTTGGAGCTCCAGAAGTCCTCAAGAATGCAGATGGAATGGATGATCAAATGTTGCAACTAATGGCCCTATTTATAGTTTTTAAATCACCATAAATTGTTGACATCTAAGTCTATCATGGAGCATGAATCATCAACACATGTTCCTAAGTGCCTAGGACTGCTTAGGGGTCGCCCATGAAGTGTTAAAGGGCAATACTTGACGTTTACATGGGCTGAACAGGCAATAGAAATGATTTTACGCATCTGACATGTTCACGCGGGCCGCGTAGACTCTTAAGGAGTCCTACGCGGGCCGCCTAGACTCGGCTGATCTGAAACCAACTTTCAGAATTGCCATTTTTGGTCCCTGTTGATGTTTAAGACCATTCCCGACATGTTTAAGGCACGCAAAGCCATCATTAAAGCCCTAAAGTGATGGAAAAACATTGTAGACATGAAACATGCTCGAAAATATGCCGGATGTTGGTTCGTTTGGTCGTATGATCGTGATGTTCGCTTAATTACGACGGAATGCGCATAAACGCGAAAAACGATCCAGATGACGCGACGAATGGAATTTTATCAAGCCAAACACTAAAATAACATATTTTAGTGTTTACATAAATTTTTGGGTGTCCGGGGATATTCAGAATGTGAGATATGCGCGTAAACGCAAACTTGTGCGCTTTTTGACACTTTTAGTCCCTATACGACTTAAAAGTTTATTTTTGCGCACCAAACACCTCTAAGCCTTTATCTAAGCTATGTAAGGGATAAATAGGGTATGATTAACTTATGATCATATTATGGAAGGTCCGATAACATACGAATCGGTATACTTTAGCAGTTTGACGCTTTAGGTCCTTCTAATGCGCAAACTTGCGCAACTTATCATTTAATAGTATTGAAGCCTCATCTAATTCATATTAGGCATTCTTGAAAGTATTATTAAACATCATAATGCTTCGGGCTCGATAAAAGGTCATTCAGAGGTATAATTAAACATATTGACACTTTTAGTCCCTTATACTTACAAAGTTGCGCGTAACTTTACTTTTAGGCATAAAAGCCTTGGATGGCCAATGATTGGCATTCCTGAGAGTATAATCAAATATCATAAGGCTCTCGGTTTGTTAAAAGGTCACTCAGATGTAAGAATTAACATGTTGACGCTTTTAACCCTTTATTGCGCAAACTTTCAATTAATCACATAAACGGCTACACTTGATTAACAAGTGGCTCATTTGTGAAATATAAAACTGTAAGAGGTTATTTAGGAACTTATTTTAACTATGTTAATACTTCCAGTCCTTTCATAATCAACATTTTTTATTTTTCGAAAAATTAGTCCCTTAAATTCAAGGTTTGACTTTATTAGGGTTTATTACACGTGTCAATACATCATTGGACGCGATTTTACGAGGTGTTACAAACTGGCTTCAAGCGGAGTGGCCATTTCATGCGGACTGATACAATTTCAAACTGTTTGGTTTCATGCGAACTGGCTAAATTCACACGATGTGAATTTCAAACGAACTGACCAACTCGTACGAGTTGACAAAACTCAAACGATGAGGAATTTCAAGCGAAATGGCCATTTCATGCGAAGTGAATCTTCACTTTGTATGAATACAAGTTCATGAACAGTGATATTTGCAGGTGTTTAAAACATGATTTTATGATCAAATTGAAACCCTAGATTAGTTCTACATCAAATTCTGAGTTCATTGATATATTTTGTATTCATTTTTGTCCACAAAAACACCCTAGATCTGAGATTAAAGGTCCGATACAATCGAGTTCATGAGATCTGGTCAAATTAACCCTCGATTCTTACCTTTCCCATGTTCTAAGTTGAGCCAACCAACTTAGAAGATGATTACGAACAATAATATCAACAGATTCAGGCTTGAAATCGATGAAAACACTCGAAACACTCAGATCGTACGGAGAGAGAAAGTGAGTGTGGTGCGAAGTGGAAACAGGATAAATGATTTCATGCGGACTGGACTCCCCCTTAAATAGAGGATCCAGTTCGTACGAAATGCAACCATTTGATGCGGTGTGGCCACCTCGTGCGAGGTGGTCACTTCGTGTGAAACTTATTTTTTCAAAAAATTTGAATTTTTTAACCTTTTCTCATTTTTACCAACACACTCATCTAACCAAGTCTAATTTAATGACCCTGGTCAAATGTTTAGCCTGCCAAGTCCAAATTATTGACCTTGGCTGACCAAATTTTTATCTCGCTGATGTTTTGAAACATTTTAAGTTCAAACTAATGAACTTTGAACATTTTGAGCAATTTCCAACACTTTTTTCTCAAACTTTCTCTTATCCAACCCATGATCCAACATGTTTAGCACTGTGAGACTTTGATCATCAGATCCCCAACGTCTGCTGTCGAAAATAAGATGAAATAACAAATCTTTTTGGATTTTAAGAAATTAGAAAGAATGAAATGCAGTAAATGAAGACTATGTACCAACATATTTACAGACATCTTTTTGGTGAGCGTGTTAGGGGATCATATCAGCTGCCGACAAGCTACAAGTACCGTTAAGCTTTGATTTCATACTAAGCATTAAACAATTCACAGTGATTGCCGATATACTGATCCAATTTAAATTTTCACACAAATTTCAATCTGTTCAGGATATGAATTAGTGTTTTAAGGCTTAACTTATACGCGTGTAACACCTCAGAATATACTCCCGTATCCAGACTACTATATTCAGTCTTACAGGTGAGTGCACACTAATGATATCTGTAATGGGGTGAATGCGAAACCTTGAGAGCTCATATTTTTGTTTGAGATGAAGGCTCGACTTTAGGTGGGTCCCCCTTTGTAACACCTCGTAAAATCACGTCCAATAGTGTATTGACACGTGTAATAAACCCTAATAAAGTCAAACCTTGAATTTAAGGGACTAATTTTTCGAAAAATTGAAAAACTTTGATTATGAAAGAACTGGAAGTATTATCATACCTAAAATAAGTTTCTAAATAACCTTTTACGGTTTTATATTCACAAATGAGCCACTTGTTAATCAAGTGTAGGCGTTTGTGTAATTAATTGAAAGTTTGCGCAATAAAGGGTTAAAAGCGTCAACATGTTAATTCTTACCTCTGAGTGAACTTTTAACAAACCGAGAGTCTCATGATATTTAATTATACCCTCAGGTATGCCAATCATTGGCCACCCAAGGCTTTTATGCCTAAAAATGAAGCTACGCGCAACCTTGCAAGTATAAGGGACTAAAAGTGTCAATATGTTTAATTATACCTCTGAATGACCTTTTATCGAGCCCAAAGCATTATGATGTTAATAATACTTTCAAGAATGCCTAATATGGATTAGATGAGGCTTCAGTGCTATTAAATGATTATTTACGCAAGTTTGCGCATTAGAGGGACCTAAAGCGTCAAAATGCTAAAGTATACCGATTCGTATGTTATTGGACCTTCCGGAATATGACCATGAGATAAACATACCCTATTTATCCATAATATAGCTTAGATATAGGCTTAGAGGTGTTTGGTGCGCAAAAATAAGCTTTTAAGTCATGCAGGGACTAAAAGTGTCAAAAAGCGCACAAGTTTGCGTTTACACGCATATCTTACATTCTGAATATCCCCGGACACCCAAAAATTTATGTAAGCACTAAAATATTTTATTTTAGTGTTTGGCTTGATAAAATTCCATTCGTCGTGTCGTTTGGATCGTTTTTCGCGTCCGTCCGTGTTTCGTCGTAATTAGCCGAACAACGTGACCGTACGACCAAACGAACCGACATCCGGCACGTTTTGAGCATATTTTATGTTCTCTATGCTTAGGAATCATTGTAGAGCCTTAAAAAATGGTTTAACGGGCCTTAGATTTGTCGGAAATGACATTTGGAAGTGCAGGGGCCAAATATGTCAACTTTTGAAACTTTACTGCTGACCAGGTCCTTACGGTTCATAAGACTGTCCCAGATGCAGAAAATCGTTCAGTTGGCTGTTCAGCCCATGTAAACAACACATATTGCCCTTTAACACTTCTAAGAGCTGCCTAAACTAATTTCTTAGACTTAGGGACACTTGTTAATGATCAGGGAACATGTGTAGCCTTGGTTGTCATGATCTTGATGGATCAAAGGCACTATATAAGGCCTCATTGTTGCAACTTTGATCATCCCTTCACATCTGATCATTTCTGGAGCTCAAGGCCATTCCCTAAGCATCTCTAATCGTGCATTAGACCTTGGTAAGTATCCTTGATCTTCCTTAATTGAGTTTTGCTTAGTTTTTAGCTTAAAAGTCAAACCGTCGTAATTAAGGTTTGACTTATCGATTAATGACTAATGGATCAGTGTTTAGTCAAACTTAAGGTAGTTATAAGTTGGTATTTATGTGGGTAATAAACCCTTAAAAGGGCACCCTCTGATTCCCACTCTAACTAGATCAATTGTCGGGTCAAAGATTATTATAAAAAGTCAACAGGATCCTAATTTGCGATTTAAAACATAATTAACAATGTAGAAGCTTTACAACCTGTTTTATTACTCTTATAACCTAGTAATTAATGAAAGAACATGTCTAAACATGTTTAATCCGACAATTTTCTGTTTAGACCCGGTTCGGAATCGAAAGTCGCAAAACTTTGACTTCAGCTCTGACCCGTTTTAGTAGAGTTTATAAATGTCTTAGGGCTTCCTTAGGACCAGGTTACATGTTGGTATGACCCTCTGTGGTTGGATCGTTGATTGTCCGATTCGTTTACACGTTTCCGTTAAATGCCTAACGTTGACCAATATGCCCTTTTTACTATAAAACGAGAATTTTGGAAATGTGAGAGGACAATAATATTTGCTACTGATTTATGAACATGTCCCTAAAGTTTCATATCAGTTCGAGGTCCAGAATAGGAGTTATGCTAAATAGCGCATTTAAAAAGCTTTTCGTTAATTAAACGGCGCAATTGGCATAAAGCCTATCTAAACCCAATTTTCGACACCAAACCTTTTACCCACTGATGTAATATAATATTTTGGGATTTTTAAATATTTTTAATTATTTTTAACCTGCTCATAACCTAAGGTTATGGCGTTGATTCGGTAAATACCGAATATACCCTTTTTGTGTATAAAATGAGTTCTACATAGTATTTTGACACCAATGCAATTGCTACTGATTTTATATGATAAATAAAGTATTTTGAACTTTATAACCTGTTCAGAAAACTCAGATTTTCTGGATAACCCGGAAAACGCTTAAAGACGTTTTTTAAGCGTATTAAACACATAGTTTATGTTAAAACCATTTTTGTCATGAAAGACTTATCACAACTGATATGACCTATTAAAATAAGTTATTTTACTGATGTGTTCAGACCCGAACCTCAGAATTATAAATAATCTTTTTATAATCTTTAAAATGACCAAAATACCCCTACGGGGCTTAAATTGAGATTTAACTCGTTTTTGGGCATGATGGAAGGTATCCTACTGATATCCCAACATATTTAAGGCATATTAACTTAGGAAACCTGTATATGACTCTTATGGTTACCCGTTACGCTTCTTGCGCGTTCGGTTCGGTTTATGTAACTAGTTTGCATAAATTAGCCGAAACGGGTCAAACCTTATCGTTTTTATCTCAAAATCCAGAATGTGTTTAGTTTACCCATATTATACAAGTCTCCAAACTTGTCGGGTCTAAATCACATTCTATTCTGGTCTTCGCTTAATCATGCGTTTGAACCGTAAACCTTTCCTTAAAACTAACCGGTCTAAGTTACGACTTAAATAATACCCGTTAGGAATCTAATAGGTTAATAAAACCTTCGTTCCAGATTGAGAGCCCAAGTAGAAGTACTTGTGCTTGCTGATTAGAATATACGGCTGAGTATAAATTGCATTTGCTAGCTCAGGTAAATACTCTTAACTTATTTTCCCTATACGGGCTTGGGATACGGTATTATAATAATACCGCTTGGTTGAGTATTGAATGTTTAATCGTATTGTGGTTAAATTATTGAGGTAACCCGCTTTAATCTGTATTGTTTGAAATAAAAGCCTTTAGGGGTTAATGACCATGTCCCGGATATCCTTGACTTCATTGTATTATAAAATGGCCACGTCTTAAGCACGGGGTGTAGGCATACACCTGATCGTCGCTTAAGGGAAACAGTATCTCACTCTCTTGTGGGCTTATACTTGTGGTGTGTCTGTTAATCTTGACTCGGTTTCTACATCGGGCCCTGAACGTACAACGAACATGTAAATATGTATACAAGATTATTTTTATATAATTGTCCCAAGTTATAAAAGATATGTTGTGCCTTGTGCATTCAAATCAATTTTATTAAACCTTTTCAAATGAGTCGGTTAATTGTATTTACTAGTGTAAACTGACGTATTTTCCAAAAATGTTAAGTGACAGGTACTGAACGTAATTGGCTGGAAGCTCAGGGCGTTAATAAGGAATCTTGCAAGTTCTAGGCGTCTAAAGTCTGTTGAACAATGTTTATGTTTTAAGATCCGTCTGTGGATCCTTTACTTTCCGTTGTAATACTTGATATTACTTTATATTCGGATTGTAATATATTTATCTTTTGCTTCAACTGTGCATTTATATATTGTGTTGTTTGACTATGATGATATCAACTACGTCACGATACTCCCTACCGGGCCCACCGGTAATACGTGGAAATATCGGGGTGTGACAGGTTAGTATCAGAGCCAACATTGAGTGAATTAAACACTAGCCCTTAGTGTTTAATCTCAATGACACAGTAGCACATTCCTTGACCTTCTGAGTCTAGACTTAACATAGGAGTACTCTCAACCCTAATCCGAAAACTATTGCTTCCGAATTTATATATTTTGAATATGTCTCCAATCAAGGAAGCCGAAATGGAAATTCTCCACATCTGGAGCTTTGAATTGCCGAGCTTCGTACCGCGGCTAGAGTGCAACGTGCAACCAAGGAGAAAGCAATCAGAAGTAAAGTAATGTCACACCCCTATTTTCCACGTGTCACCGGTGGGCCCGGTGGGGGTATCGTGACGTAGTTGGTATCATCATAGACAAACAACACAATATAATAATGCACAGCGGAAGCAAAAGATAGATTCGTTTCAACTTTAATTAGAAATGTAATATTAATTATCACAAGTAGTCGAAACGGATCCACAGGCGGATCGAAAATAAAATAGGATAATTGTTCAACAGTTTAATGTCACGCAAGCTGCGTGACTTATTGTGGACGCTCTAGAAGCCTGCCAGCCTATTTCGTATAGTACCTGCACTTAATCTTTTGGGAAAAATACGTCAGTTTACACTGGTAAATACAATTCGACTGACTCATTTTGAAAAGGTTGAAAATTGATTTAAATGCACAAGGCACAAAACATTTTTATTAACTTGGGTCAATTATTTAATATAATAATCATGTGAACGAATTACATGTTACTTGCGTTCAGTGGCCCGGATCTAGTCCGAGCTAAAGATCAATGGACACACCACATAAGCGAGTTATACACTGACGGGTGCACGCCTACACCCCGTGCTCTGTTCGTGGCCATCTCGTAAGATGATGCCAAGGATATCCGGGACATGGTCATTAACCCCCCAAAGGCTTAAAGTAAGCAAGACTGTTTAAACGAGCCGCACAAATTATTCAAACTAAACACCCAAGGGTGTAGGATTTAACGCTCGATCAAGCGGTATTCTATATACCGTAACCCAAGCCCGTATAGGGAAAATAAGCCAAAGAGTATTTACCTGCGTATAGTATAAATTCACAAATAGCAGTGGAGATAGCTTTTACTGGTTCTTCTTATTCTGGAACAAAAGGTTTATAATAACCTATTAGATTTCTAACGGGTCTTTATTTAAGCCTAAGCCTAGACCGGTTAGTTTTAATGACGATACGGTTCACGCACGATTAAGCGAAGACCGGATGGAATGTGAATTTGACCCGACAAGTTTGAAGACTTGTATAATATGGGTTTACTAAACACATTCTGGATTTTGAGACAAAAAGGATAATGTTTGACCCGTTTCGGCCAATTTATGCAAACTAGTTACATAAACCGAACCGAACGCGAAAAGTGCGTTACGGGTATCCAAAAGAGTCATATGCAAGTTTCCCGAGTTAATATGCTCTAAATATGATATAATATCAGTAAGTTATTTCTATTATGCCCGGAATGTATTTAAACTCAACTTACGCCTCGTAAGGGCATTTTGGTCATTTAAAAGTTTATAAAAGAGTTTATTTATGAATCTGAGTTACAATTCTGGTCCATACAGCAATTATATTTACTTTTACATATTATAACAGTAGGGTATGACCCGTAAGTGAAAATTATCATTTAAAACAAAACTATGCACCATAGGGGCATTTTGGTAATTTCACAAGGGCTAAAAATGCCAAAACTGGAAATCTGAGTTTATAATATTGTACTTACTGTTTTTATATGAAAATATGCTAATTACATCAGTAGGTATAAGTCTTATATGTTTGACATGGTTATAGCATATACTATGCGTTAAAAATGCCTAAAAAGGCGAATTAGAGCCGTTTCCGGGTTTGTAAAAGAAAGCTGAGATTTTTATACTTCCAGAAGGTTCAACATACATTATTTAATAAATAAAATCAGTAGGAAGTGGTTTGGGGTCAATCGGATGTATAAAACTCATTTTATGGCTTAAACGGTCAAAACCGGCATTAACCGAATCGACTTAGCGACGTATGATCCGATCAGCCAAAAATTAAATAAAAATCTTCAAAAATCCCAGAATATTATATAACATCAGTGGGTAAAAAGTTTTATATCGAAAAGTGGCCTGAAATAGGTTATACGCTAAATGCGCCGTTTATTTAACATAAAGATATAGTTTTACGCTATCGGCCATAACTCAAAATCTGGACCACCAACTGATCTCAAATTTTCGGTGCAAGTTTATAAATTAATAATAAAGATTTCTACTCTTTCACTTTTCCAAAAATCACGTTTTATATCAAAAAGGGCAAAATAGTCAACTTTTAAGCATAATCGGAAACACGCATATGAATCGGTTAAGCATAGACTCAAGATGTAAAAATTCCAGAAAGTTATACATAAATAAAAATGGTCAAAAATACACTCCAATACAGATCTCAAACATGCATGCACGGATCCGAATCGATAGTCTACGAAAAAGTCGTTTTATAAGACTTTCGGTTCCGATTCGAGTTTATACTAAAGATTGTCGAGTTGATTATGAAAAAAAAACATTCTTATATTCATTATAAGTTATTTTTGATGATCAAACTGATTGCATGTCATCTACATTACCATTTATGCTATATTTCGCAAAAACGATTTCTGTTGACTTTTTAAGAACATCTTTGACTCGACAAATAGCATGCTTAGAGTGGGAATCAGAGAATACCCTTTGGAGGGTTTGTTTCCCACATAATTACCAACATATCAGTGGTTTCAATTGAGAAATGACAGAGCCAAACTCGTTTAATCGAAAAGTCAAACTATATGAACAACGGTTTGACTTTTAACTAATAATCAAAGCAAGAACGAATTATAAACTGATATGGAAGCTTACAAAGGTCCTAATGAAGCTTAGTTAACACTTAGAGGCTGCCTTGTCGTTCAGAAATGCTCCAGAAGTTGCCTTGAGAGTTTTGCAAGTTGTGGGTGTTCTTGATCACAATGCAAGTGCCTCAAAAATGAGAGCTTTTGATCTAATTTATGGTGAATTCAGATGTTACAAGAGTGCAACAGGTGTCCCAACATGCATGAGGGCTGATTGGTGAGTTTTAGAGGTGATACCAGCTGTCAAGCACTCAAAATTCGGACCCAAACAGCAGCTGATCGCAATTCTGCACCTGGGGCTGCCAAACTTAAATTAAAAATGGCAGCTTTGGTCCCTGTCTTTGCACGCGAGGTTTTGGCTATTTATTTTGACTCGTAAACCCCCAAACTTGGTTTTTAAGAACCTTGGGACATTTACCAACATGGTAATGTCCTCGGATAACTTTGTGCTCACCCGAAAAGCCATGAAATTCGACGTTGACGCTTTTAGCCCCTCAAGTACGGTTTTGGCCATAACTTTCTCATACGATAACGAAACTTCATGAAATTTTTACCACATATTCTAGTGAGTATATTCTAGCATTACAAAGCTTCGGGGCTGCCAAAAGTTCACTCAGAGGTATAAATTCAACATGTTGACACTTTTAGTCCCTATAGTTTGTAATTCCTCACTTTCGTGCATTTTCCGCTTCGTATGATCCATGATCCATCCGTTTAAGGTTATAAACATTATGTAGGGTTATTATGGAGTCTATTTATCCATTGTTGACACTTTGGACCCTTACGTTCCATAGTTTTCACCGTTTGTCAACTTTAGTCCCTCTAAAGTTTGTTTTTGCATATGCAAAGTCTATGACACGTGTCAAGACATTATTGGGCGTAAAATTTCCGAGGTGTTACATCCTCACCCCCTTAAAAGAAATCTCGACCTCGAGATTTACTGAAACAAATGAGGGTATTTTTCTTTCATCGTGGATTCTACCTCCCATGTATATTCGGGACCTCTACGGGCCTCCCATTTGACCTTAACAATAGGTATGTGCTTCCTTCGAAGCTTCTTTACCTTTCGGTCTTCAATCGATAACGGCTTTTCCACAAATTTCAAGCTTTCGTCTATATGTACATCCGTATACGGTATAACCGGTGGTCCATCAGCGGAACACTTCTTCAAATTACAGATGTGAAACACATTATGGATAGCGCTAAGTTCTTCAGGCAAGTTTATTTTATAAGCAACTGACCCGACACGTTCGATTATCTCGAAAGGTCCTATGTATCTCGGGCTTAGCTTGCCTTTCTTACCAAATCGCATCACCCCCTTCCAGGGTGATACCTTAGGCAACGCTTTTGCACCTACTTCGAAGTGAAAATCTTTGCGCTGTGGATCCGCATAAGTTTTCTGCCTATCCCTGGCAGCTCTCATTCGATCGCGGATCTGGACAATCTTGTCCGTTGTCTCAAAAACAATTTCTGGTCCCGATAGTTGGACATCTCTAACTTCTGCCCAACAAATGGGCGCTCTACACTTTCTACCATATAATGCCTAAAAAGGCGCAGCCTTATTGCTAGTGTGGTAGCTATTGTTGTAGGAGAATTCGACTAAGGGTAGGTGCTTATCCCAACTACCACCCAAATCAATCGCACATGCACGTAGCATGCTTTCTAACGTTCGAATAGTACGCTCACTCTGACCGCCTGTCTGAGGATGGTAAACCGTACTAAAGTTCAAACGAGTGCCCAAAGATTGTTGGAAACTCTTCCACAAGTGTGACGTGTATCTAGTATCTCGGTCAGAGATAATAGACACAGGTATGCCATGTAAGGCTACCATCTTATCAACGTATAACTGGGCTAACACATCGGAGCTGTAAGTCTCCTTGATGGGTAAGAAATGAGCTGACTTAGTCAGTCCATCAACTATAACCCATATTGTATCATTTCCTTTTCTTGTCTTGGGTAACTTGGTAAAAAAAATCCATAGTTACTATTTCCCACTTTCACGTAGGAAGTTCAGGCTGTTGTAGCAAACCTGATGGTTTCTGATGCTCGGCTTTGACTTGCGCACTTGTCAAGCATTTAGCTACATAGGTAGCCACAGACTTCTTCAAGCCTATCCACCAATAGTTTGCCCTTAGATCCTGGGTAGCTGATGGAAATTCTTAATCGTTGCCTAATTAGGGTTGCGGCATGTATGCATAAGCAATATGAACCGTCTTTCTTATTTAATAACATAAAACCCTCAGAATGTTGTGTCAGGCTTTATGTGCCTATGTTTTAAAACCTATTTAATCAAGGTTTCGATTATTCCATAATCAATATGGAGTTTTCACAATACTCCAGCCCACAGCGGGATACAAATCTTAATTCTACCTGCCTTCCCGGAGGTAAGCAGGGAAAACTTATGAGAAGATAATCAAGATTGCAAGGAGGCTACAGAGATTTTCCATATCTCAGGCTCCAGTTCATCCACCATTACTCGTGTCAAATAAGTGACACCTTTATGTTATAAGTCCACGAATTCCTTAGTCGGGAACGTTTACTAAAAAAAAATTTCCATTTTTTTTTTTTTTTTTTTTTTTTTTTTGGATATCATCTTTGAATACTACTAGTCGACTTTAGTACAATATGACCATTGGGATATCTCAGGGGTTCCATGTATTAAACCTCCATGCTGATCAGACATGGAAATAATCTATGGGACACACTAGGATACGCCAATCCTCATATGACACTTTAATCAAACATAGTTTGGCATTCGCAGGCGATAGAAAACAATGAGAAAAATAATTAAAATAACATATGTCGTCGTACTCTATGCAAAGAAAGAGTGCTCTTAGATTTTCGGAAAGGTTTTTCTTGCCGATACTAGAAGAATCGGTTACTAAGGTTTCCTTGGTAATTATACCTTGTGGGTGCTTATAAAAAATTTTGCTAAGTTTATGGTTCATGAAGATTTATTATTGCCTGTATAAAAAAAAAACAGGACTCTTAGCATAAATTATCATTGATAAATGATAAGGAAGTTTATTGCACAAGTGCTTATATCTATTCAATAATGGAAGTTTTACAAACTAGGCACCTAGCTCAGTTGGCTAGGCGCGCGAAAGGGTGCGGCCGGCCTAGACCCAGGTTCGAATCCGGGGACGGCCAGTTCCACCATTTTTTTTTATATAAATAAATCGTACGGATACGTATAATTATGAGAGTTGTCTCATAAGGAGTCTTGATAATTAATTGCTTCTTATTACCCACAATATGGGCTTGGTTTTTATCACTAAATTGAGTCCTTGTATTTAACGGAACTAGGACATCAAAAATGATTCCTAATGGATATAAAACATCCATCTAATAATGTTGAAGCAGTCTCAGAGGTATACAGGCTTCTTACTGAACTTTCGTTGCTTTTTATTAAGCCTGTACTTGCTCTCTTTCTCAGATTTCTGGGAGTTATTCTCCTTCTTTTGGTTCATCCTTCATATACGAAGTGTGAACAAGATCTCCTCATGAGCAATTTAAACATGGTTTTGAATGAGATTTAGAGCGAGAAGAATTCGGCTCTTTGGATTGTCTCATGACCTTTCTATGGTCCTTCCATTTGCTGCGTCAACCACAGCCTGAAGATTAACTCCATTAATATTGAGGTTTACGTTTGTAGTTTTATTAACTTTCGTTGCTTTAATAGTGTTGAGACTGTCGTCTACCTCATCCGAGTTTTCCATACTCGAAACTTGGTACCAATCACCATGATTTAACCATTATTAATCATCATCCTGATGACCTGACTTAAATTAGTCATGGCATTCATAAACCGTATGGGATATTCTGTTCCGAACATTCATAGTGAATGTTATCTTTGAACGTATTCCATTATATTTAGCCTAGGTCACAACAGGACCATCAATGGCATTCAAAGTTTGGAGCGAGTCCAATACTTGCTTGACAGGGGGCCATAATGTCATAGCTGTCTTTGTCACAAGGACGATCATGAATAGCTCAAGGCTAGCCTTACAAGACTTTTATTATATATATACACATATGGCATAGAAACCTGTCTCGATGGACGTAGAAAGATATGGCATAAAGCCTAGTCACGAAGGACATAAATGATTATACGGTACGAAGGCCTTGTCGTAAAGGTCATTTAGATATGGCACAAACGGCCTTGTCATAAGGACATTTATCAAATTTGGCACAAAGGCATGTCTCCAGGAATGTTAACATTTTAATATGTTAGCTTGTCTCGAATGACAATTTATAGCACATAGGCTTGTCATGAATGACTTTAAAAACATGACTCGATGGTCTATTTTCAAGGACCTAAATTTATTAGCCGCAATTTTATTAGATTAGGGCTTCAAGGTTTGAACGTGGTTCTTCACCTTTGGACAGGGAGTCATAGACTACAACTGTCATCGTCTTTGAAAGACGATTCCCTTGGCAGAAAGGTAAGCCAATTCAACATCACTAATGGATGTTTATATATAACCATCATATTCAATGATATTAGTCATGATCACATCGATCATATTGACTATTAGGTTTGGGTATAATCACACCATTTTGAACAGGGAATCGAAAAGATCACTACTATCTTTGTCTTACCGACTCCAAAATAAAGTATAGCCCGTAGGCATTTCATCACGAGGGATGTTAATATTATGATCAGCATACTGAGGATACTAGTCAGGATCGCACTGATAGTATAGACTATGGGAATTGAGTATAGCTCACCCCCTTGGCAAAGAATCACAAAAGATTACAATTGCCTTGTCTCAGTTGGACGATCTAATATAGCCCTTAGGCAAAACATCATTACGGATGTTTAAAATTTTTAATCATCGTATTGATGATTTTTGTCATGATCGTATTGATCATATGAACTATTAGGCTTGAGCATAGCTCACCACCTTGGACAGGGAATCATAACGATAACAACATCAATGTCTCAAATGGACAATATATTATAGCCCATAGGCAAGACATCACTAAAGGATGTTTAAATAATATTATCATCGTATTAAATGGTATTAGTCATGATCGCATTGATCATATTGACTATTATGTTCGGACATAGTCCAATATTTTAGACAGGATGTCAAAGACCACCACTGTCGTTGTCTTATCGGACAACAAGTTTACTCCGTAGGTGCTTCATTACTAACGGATGTTTATAATATGATCATCTTATAGGATGATATAAGCCATGATTCCTAGATCACTAGGCTAGATTTGAGAATTGGAAGAATCCCATATAAGGATGACTGTTGTGATTTTCTCGAATCACATTTGTCAGGGGTGCTAACACATTCCTAGGTGTTAACAAGGTTTTGAATCCCTTGAGTAGGTTTCACCATCTTGGCCGCGTAGGCTAGGTTTCACCTTTAAGATTCCCGTCAATTGCATACTGACAGAGAAGGAAGGATATTTATTTTATCCAGGATTTTTATCATAAATCCTAATTCATAAGTTAATAATAGCACCAATGGCCTTGTCGCGTAGACAAGTTAAATTTATAAGCCATGATTTCAGAGAATCGTGGCCTTAAGGTTTGAATCAAAGTTCATTACCTTTTCTTGACAGGGAGCTGTAGGCTACCACTGTTTTTAGTCTCAGAGGACATTAACTATAGCCCGTAGGCACTTCCCTTATAAGAGATGTTTATTACTGGATTACCCCCTTAGGGAAATTCATTAACCATGGTAAACAGAGACCATATATGGTTAATTTATTAATCATATTTATTTAGGATTTCTATTATAATTTATCCTAATTATAAAACATTAACAGTTTTATTAGTGGCACCCAATGGCCTGGTCACATGGACATTTATAAATTATAAGCTTATGATTTCAGAGAATCAAAGCAATAATAACAGTTTTATTTTATAGCACAAAAGGCCTAGTCACAAGGACAAAATTTTAAATTATAAGCCATGATTTCAGAGAATCAAGGTCTTTAAGTATACTAGCACAACTGGCTTAGTCACAAGGACATATATAACTTATAAGCTATGATTTCAGAGAATCAAAGCATGAAAGTATATTGGCACAATAGGCCTAGTCACGTAGACAATTATAAATTATATGCTAGGATTTCAGAGAATCAAAGCATTTGAGGTTTGAACCTAGTTCATTACCTTTATCTGACAGGGAGTCATAGCTACCACTGTATTTTGGCTCATATGGAAATGAGCAGGGCCCGTAGGCATTATGTTACCACGTATGGTTAAAATATGATCATCTTAATTAATGATGTAAGCCCAGGATTCAGAGATCATTAAACTGGGTTAGGAATCTTTTGAAGAATCCTTTATAAAAATGACGTGTGTGATTTCGAATGAATCACATCTGCCAGGAGTGTTAACATGTTTTAAGATGTTAACAGGGAATTGAATCTTTTAAACAGGTCTTACCATCTTGGCCCGGTCTTATAATTGACCCGAGGCTAGGTTTCACACTTAAGATTCTTAATTAATGATTCGAATCTTTTTAACAGGTCTTACCATCTTGGCCCGGTCTTATAATTGAACCGAGGCTAGGTTTCACACTTAAGATTCTTAATTAATGATTCGAATCTTTTTAACAGGTCTTACCATCTTGGCCCGGTCTTATAATTGACCCGAAGGCTAGGTTTCACACTTAAGATTCTTAATTTATAATTAACGCAGAACAATTTTTTTTTAAATTGAGGTGTAAATATGGATCTTAATCTAAATTGAGGAACTGCCATCTTGGCCGGTCTTAATATGACCCGAAGCTAGGTCTTACCCTTTTAGGTTTTGCCATTTTATTATAATGGTAGATCTTGCAAAAAGGAAATGTTATTATTTTCCATTTATTTAATATTTCTTATTTAGGATGAAAGTTTAAACTTAATCATTCCATTTATAAAAATAAAAGTATAAAGTTGCCCTAAGCGGGACTTAAAAGGAATAATGTTGTCCTCGAAGGGACTAAAAATAATTATGTCCTTATAAGGACTATTAAGGAAACGATCTTCAGTAAAAGGAGTTTCTTCTTCATTCAATTCTTGAAGGCTTTCTCCTTGGTCGCACGTTTCATCCTGATCGCGGTACGAAGCTCAGCATTTCAAGGCTCCAGATGTGGAGAATTCTTATTACAGCTTCTTCGCTTGGCGACGTATCCAATATATAAAAATTTGGAAGCAAAACTTCAAGATTAGGATTGAGAATATTCCTAAGTTAAGTCTAGACTCAGAAGGTTTAGATATGTGCAATTGTGTAACTGAGATTAAACACTAAGGTTAGTGTTTAATTCACTCAGTGTTGGCTCTGATACCAACCTGTCACACCCCTATTTTCCACGTGTCACCGGTGGGCCCGGTGGGGGTATCGTGACGTAGTTGGTATCATCATAGACAAACAACACAATATAATAATGCACAGCGGAAGCAAAAGATAGATTCGTTTCAACTTTAATTAGAAATGTAATATTAATTATCACAAGTAGTCGAAACGGATCCACAGGCGGATCGAAAATAAAATAGGATAATTGTTCAACAGTTTAATGTCGCCCAAGCTGCGTGACTTATTGTGGACGCTCTAGAAGCCTGCCAGCCTATTTCGTATAGTACCTGCACTTAATCTTTTGGGAAAAATACGTCAGTTTACACTGGTAAATACAATTCGACTGACTCATTTTGAAAAGGTTGAAAATTGATTTAAATGCACAAGGCACAAAACATTTTTATTAACTTGGGTCAATTATTTAATATAATAATCATGTGAACGAATTACATGTTACTTGCGTTCAGTGGCCCGGATCTAGTCCGAGCTAAAGATCAATGGACACACCACATAAGCGAGTTATACACTGACGGGTGCACGCCTACACCCCGTGCTCTGTTCGTGGCCATCTCGTAAGATGATGCCAAGGATATCCGGGACATGGTCATTAACCCCCCAAAGGCTTAAAGTAAGCAAGACTGTTTAAACGAGCCGCACAAATTATTCAAACTAAACACCCAAGGGTGTAGGATTTAACGCTCGATCAAGCGGTATTCTATATACCGTAACCCAAGCCCGTATAGGGAAAATAAGCCAAAGAGTATTTACCTGCGTATAGTATAAATTCACAAATAGCAGTGGAGATAGCTTTTACTGGTTCTTCTTATTCTGGAACAAAAGGTTTATAATAACCTATTAGATTTCTAACGGGTCTTTATTTAAGCCTAAGCCTAGACCGGTTAGTTTTAATGACGATACGGTTCACGCACGATTAAGCGAAGACCGGATGGAATGTGAATTTGACCCGACAAGTTTGAAGACTTGTATAATATGGGTTTACTAAACACATTCTGGATTTTGAGACAAAAAGGATAATGTTTGACCCGTTTCGGCCAATTTATGCAAACTAGTTACATAAACCGAACCGAACGCGAAAAGTGCGTTACGGGTATCCAAAAGAGTCATATGCAAGTTTCCCGAGTTAATATGCTCTAAATATGATATAATATCAGTAAGTTATTTCTATTATGCCCGGAATGTATTTAAACTCAACTTACGCCTCGTAAGGGCATTTTGGTCATTTAAAAGTTTATAAAAGAGTTTATTTATGAATCTGAGTTACAAGTCTGGTCCATACAGCAATTATATTTACTTTTACATATTATAACAGTAGGGTATGACCCGTAAGTGAAAATTATCATTTAAAACAAAACTATGCACCATAGGGGCATTTTGGTAATTTCACAAGGGCTAAAAATGCCAAAACTGGAAATCTGAGTTTATAATATTGTACTTACTGTTTTTATATGAAAATATGCTAATTACATCAGTAGGTATAAGTCTTATATGTTTGACATGGTTATAGCATATACTATGCGTTAAAAATGCCTAAAAAGGCGAATTAGAGCCGTTTCCGGGTTTGTAAAAGAAAGCTGAGATTTTTATACTTCCAGAAGGTTCAACATACATTATTTAATAAATAAAATCAGTAGGAAGTGGTTTGGGGTCAATCGGATGTATAAAACTCATTTTATGGCTTAAACGGTCAAAACCGGCATTAACCGAATCGACTTAGCGACGTATGATCCGATCAGCCAAAAATTAAATAAAAATCTTCAAAAATCCCAGAATATTATATAACATCAGTGGGTAAAAAGTTTTATATCGAAAAGTGGCCTGAAATAGGTTATACGCTAAATGCGCCGTTTATTTAACATAAAGATATAGTTTTACGCTATCGGCCATAACTCAAAATCTGGACCACCAACTGATCTCAAATTTTCGGTGCAAGTTTATAAATTAATAATAAAGATTTCTACTCTTTCACTTTTCCAAAAATCACGTTTTATATCAAAAAGGGCAAAATAGTCAACTTTTAAGCATAATCGGAAACACGCATATGAATCGGTTAAGCATAGACTCAAGATGTAAAAATTCCAGAAAGTTATACATAAATAAAAATGGTCAAAAATACACTCCAATACAGATCTCAAACATGCATGCACGGATCCGAATCGATAGTCTACGAAAAAGTCGTTTTATAAGACTTTCGGTTCCGATCCGAGTTTATACTAAAGATTGTCGAGTTGATTATGAAAAAAAAACATTCTTATATTCATTATAAGTTATTTTTGATGATCAAACTGATTGCATGTCATCTACATTACCATTTATGCTATATTTCGCAAAAACGATTTCTGTTGACTTTTTAAGAACATCTTTGACTCGACAAATAGCATGCTTAGAGTGGGAATCAGAGAATACCCTTTGGAGGGTTTGTTTCCCACATAATTACCAACATATCAGTGGTTTCAATTGAGAAATGACAGAGCCAAACTCGTTTAATCGAAAAGTCAAACTATATGAACAACGGTTTGACTTTTAACTAATAATCAAAGCAAGAACGAATTATAAACTGATATGGAAGCTTACAAAGGTCCTAATGAAGCTTAGTTAACACTTAGAGGCTGCCTTGTCGTTCAGAAATGCTCCAGAAGTTGCCTTGAGAGTTTTGCAAGTTGTGGGTGTTCTTGATCACAATGCAAGTGCCTCAAAAATGAGAGCTTTTGATCTAATTTATGGTGAATTCAGATGTTACAAGAGTGCAACAGGTGTCCCAACATGCATGAGGGCTGATTGGTGAGTTTTAGAGGTGATACCAGCTGTCAAGCACTCAAAATTCGGACCCAAACAGCAGCTGATCGCAATTCTGCACCTGGGGCTGCCAAACTTAAATTAAAAATGGCAGCTTTGGTCCCTGTCTTTGCACGCGAGGTTTTGGCTATTTATTTTGACTCGTAAACCCCCAAACTTGGTTTTTAAGAACCTTGGGACATTTACCAACATGGTAATGTCCTCGGATAACTTTGCGCTCACCCGAAAAGCCATGAAATTCGACGTTGACGCTTTTAGCCCCTCAAGTACGGTTTTGGCCATAACTTTCTCATACGATAACGAAACTTCATGAAATTTTTACCACATATTCTAGTGAGTATATTCTAGCATTACAAAGCTTCGGGGCTGCCAAAAGTTCACTCAGAGGTATAAATTCAACATGTTGACACTTTTAGTCCCTATAGTTTGTAATTCCTCACTTTCGTGCATTTTCCGCTTCGTATGATCCATGATCCATCCGTTTAAGGTTATAAACATTATGTAGGGTTATTATGGAGTCTATTTATCCATTGTTGACACTTTGGACCCTTACGTTCCATAGTTTTCACCGTTTGTCAACTTTAGTCCCTCTAAAGTTTGTTTTTGCATATGCAAAGTCTATGACACGTGTCAAGACATTATTGGGCGTAAAATTTCCGAGGTGTTACAAGTAAAGAATAAAACTCCTTTTTGCTGAAATTCGTTTCCTTAGTAGTCCTTATAAGCACATGTTTATCTTCTAGTCCCTTCATGGACAACATTAATTCCTTCAAGTCCCGTTTAGGGTAATTCTGTACTTCTTTTAAATTATTTTATCCAAATTTCATTTTATATATGAAATAAGTCAAATTATTATTCCTTTTCATAATTGATCTACCAGTATATATATTGAAAGAATCTTAAAGGGTAAAACCTTGCTTGAATGTCATTAAAGACCTAGCTATGATGGTAAAACCTATTTATAAGAGATTCAGATTCTTGTTAACATCCGAAAACATGTTAACACTCCTGACAACAGTGATGCGATAAAATCACACTTGTCATCTTTATAATGGGAAATTCCAAACCCTTATTGTTTTGGTCAAAAATTACCGAAGTAATTAAGTGATCAAATTAGTTAAGTGAGGTAGTGTGCTAGAAATGAGTGTCGAAAATATGTTAATCAAGTTAATTGTAAAAACAGTTTCAGGATACGACTCAGGATATAGAGCTGTATCTATGATTAAACAATGAGCAAAAGTAAAGTAAACGACACGAGATGTACGAGGAAAGCCCTTGATCAATCTAGATCGCCGGCATAAAACCTCGGGAGCTGACAATCGCAGCTGCCTTGTTCTTCTATTGCTTCAAATATCAGGATACAGTGCAGGATGTGGTACGGATCGACTAAGTGTTACAACGAAACTTGAATACAAGTGTGGTGTTTGCAATGAGCTAGAAAGTGAAAGTATGCGAGAGTGTAAGTGTAGATTGTGTGACTTAAACTGATCCGACCTCATCTATTTATAGTAAAGATAAGATAACTAACTATCCTAAACTTCCGGGATCCACCGAATATTCCTTCATCGAACGTTGTAGACCCGGTCTTTCGGGCTCAACGTCTTTCCTTCAACAAACTCGTCCGAGTCTTGAGGAGAAGAAGTCCTCTTGACCGTTAGCAAGTTTCAGCCTTTAACCTGCACGTGGTTAATTCAATAAACCTCAGGATATCGCCCAAGATGTTAGCAATATCCTCTTCCAGCATCCTGGTCACAAATAAACAAACAAAGGCAGGATATTGGTCAGGATACGTATGTTAAGAAAATGACCCCTAACACTTATCTAGCCTAGTGATTTAGAAATCATGGCTTAAATCATCAAATGAAGATGATCATATTATAAACATCCATTTGCGATGAAGTGCCTACGGGACAAACTTGTTGTCCGATAAGACAACGTCAGTGGTGGTCTTTGACCCCCGTCTAAAGATGTTGGACTACGTCCAAGCATAATAATTTGTATGATCAATGCGATCTTGACTAATATCATCAAATGAAGATGATCACATTATAAACATCCATAAGTGATGAAATGCCTACGAGCCATACTTATTGTCCTAAGGGACAAAAGACAGTTGAAGTCTTTGGCTCTCTGTCAAGAAAAGGTAATGAAATATGTTCAAAACTTAATGCCTCGATTCTCTGAAATCATGGTTTATAAATTTAAAACTGTCCTTGTGACTAGGCCTTTTGCGCCACTTTAATATCCTTAATGTTTTATAACTAGGATAAATTATAATGAAAATACTAATTAAATATAACTAACAAATTAACCAATATGGTTTATATTACCATGGTTGATGAATCGTCAAAAATGATGATTCTATAATAACCTCTGAATAAATCATTGTTAATATTTATGTAGCAATCACGCTACATGGCTGGATCAGAGGAGGCTAACAGCCATCCGAGGGAAAATAATGATGCTCCTAGAGTTAATATAACTGGTGCGGAACTGCAGGCATTAATAGATAATTCCGTTACACAAGCTCTCGACAGACAGTATGATGAATCAAGTGATACACACTCTAAGATTCTATATGTGGCTCGTAGTAAGCCCCTTTCTAAATCACATGAGTCAAGGGGAGACGATGTTCGTAACTCGTCAAATCAAAGGAGTGTTCCCTCTAGACAGGTGGTGCTTCATCAAGAGGCAACAGTTAAGACCTGCTCATATAAATATTTTGTCTCCTGCAAGCCCAGAGACTTTACAGGAGAAAAAGGGGCCATCGATTGCATGACATGGCTCGATGCGATGGACACCGTTGTTGACATCAGTGGATGTGCAGAGCAAGACATTGTGAAGTTTGTTTCATAATCTTTTAAAGGAGAAGCTCTAGCTTGGTGGAAGTCACTGATCCAAGCTACAGGGAAGATCCCTTTGTACAACATGACTTGGGATCAATTCATTGCTCTTATCAAAGAAAATTACAGTCCTCAACATGAAGTTGAGAAAATTGAGACTGAATTCTTGACATTAGTCATGGAGAACTTAGATTGTCAAGCATACCTTACAAGTTTCAATACCATGTCTCGATTGGTTCCTTACTTGATCACACCGGAACCAAAGCGGATAGCTCGCTTCATTGGGGGTCTAGCCCCAGAAATAAAGGCAAGTGTGAAAGCATCGAGACCTACTACATTCAGGTCAGCGGCAGATCTGTCGCTATCTCTCACACTCAATGTGGTCAGAAACAAGGCTGCCAAGGCCTCTGAAGATGGAAAGCGTAAAAGGGAGGATGAGAATTCTCATCGCTCCGATAGGAAGAAAAAGAGGAACTCTGAGGATAAGAAGAGTTCCGGGTTTAAGAAAGGCAACTAGCAGTCGGATGAAAAGACCAGGTGCAAAACCTGTGAGAAATACCACCTTGGGAAATGCAGATTTGAGTCTCAGCCTCTACCCTGTGGAATCTGCAAGTCTAAGGAACATAAAACCTTGGATTGCAAGAAGTTGAAAGATGCAACCTGTTATGGTTGCAACGAGAAGGGGCATATCAAGACTAACTGCCCTAGGAGTCAGAAGAAGCCTGAAGAGGCCAAGAAAACAAACGCATGAGTCTTCCAGATGAACGCCCAGGAGATGGTGCAGAATGATAACCATATAGCAGGTACCTTTCCTTATCAAGCAGTTTATGCAGAAATTTGTTTGATACTGGCACATATGATTCCATAAGGAACGATAAATGTTGAGAACTGTTGTCTCCGCTGATTAGGGCTCCGGTCATTTAATGCAAGGTAGAAATTGGCCGATGATACTTTAGAAAATGCTCCAACAAATCTTAGATTGATATTTTATATCTATTAGGAATCACTCTTTTCTGATACCCTTATGGCAAGCTTTTAAGCTATCCAAATTCATCAACATAATAAAGACAGATGTGACATTTTGATCCCCTGTCAAAAAGATGATGGATTAGGTCCAAACCTTAAATGCCATTGATGGTCTTTTGTGACCTAGGCTAAACATAATGAATATATATTAAATAACATTCATTAAGAATGTTAGTACTATATTAGCCTGTATGGTCTATTGATACCATGGTTAGTATATGTTAAGGCCATCAGGATGAATAATAGCAGTTGTTGGATTGCAACTAAGAAATCGTTTTATTGGTGTTAGGAACCAATATCGAGTATGGCAAACTCAGATAAGACAGCCGTTGATCGTGTTATGAATGATGCGACACATGCCAATGATGCTACAATTGTGAACCTTAGAATTTCCAAAGATGTTCTTCAAACTATGATAGACGCAGCTGTTGGAAAAGCTGTGAAGAAGGCTGTGAAAAAGTTCAAGGAGCCCCATACTACTCGCTCCAAATTTTATCTAGGACCATATTTCCTTACTCATAAGGAGGATCTTGTTCATGCCTCAAATGCAAAAGATGAGTTAAAAAGGAAAAGGGAGGAAGATAACTCCCAGAGCTCTAAGAAGAAGAACAAACAAAAGTCCAACCAGAAACCAGTATGCAAGACCTGCAAGAAGCGCCATTATGGGAAGTGCAGATTCGAACCAAAATCCCAATCGCAGCCAAGGGCTTGTGGGATCTGCAAATCAAGGGAACATAAAACGTTGGACTGCAAGGACATGAAGAATGCAGTCTGCTTCGGCTGTAATGAGAAAGGCCACATCAAGACCACGTGCCCTAAATCTGTCAAAGGAAATGCGACTAAGGAAGGAAAGCCTAAGATTGAAAGCGCTTAAAATACCTGAGCTAGTTCATAAATAATGGCCTCAGGTACATTCCTTGACATTTATCAGTGATTTAAATGCTAAGAGTTTTTATTTTGGTTCGGATACTAATAAATCCTTCATAAACTATAGGTATAAAAAGCTTTTAAAACCTTTCATAAGAACCCTATATATTAAGTGTAAGGTAAAACTTACATATAGAAAATTCATAGGAACTATTTCTTCTATTCCTGTCAGAAATCTTCAAATCATAAAGTCCTAATGTATCCTCTCTCCAGATAAAGTACATCATCATATGAAATTGATATCTCTTTGATCTTTATTGATTCGAATACCAAATAGTATGACAAAAGCACCATATGAGGATTGGTGTATCTTAATATGTTCCATAGATTGCTTCCATGCCTGATCAGTATGGAGGTTTAATGCATGGAACCACAAAGATATCCCAATGATCATATGGTACTAAAGTTAGCTAATGGCATTCAAAGAATATATCTAGAAAATAGAATTTTCCAAATAAATGTTTCCTGGTAAAGGAATCTGTGGACTCATAGCATAAATGTGTCACTCATTTGGCACAAGCAAGGATGGATGAACTGGAGCCTGAGATATGGAAAATCTCTGTAACCTCCTTGTATCTTGATTATCTTCTCCTAAGACTACCATGTTTACCTCCCGAGACTTGATCTTTGACTTGAGCTTGTGAGTAACAGGTTAACAGGTTAAAGGTTCTTTCACCCTCTGGAAGCTTGTAGATCTCTTCTCCTAAGACTACCCTGTTTACCTCCCGAAGGGAGGATAGAAGAGATCTACAAGCTTCCAGAGGGTGAAAGAACCTTTAACCTGTTACTCACAAGCTCAAGTCAAAGATCAAGTCTCAACATGTCTGGTAAGTATAATTTCAGGAATTGATTATTATTTTGTATAGTGACATAACAAGTTCAAAACATCTTCCCTTGTGCAGTGCCAGTTATTAACCTCGAAGGCTTCCAACTCGATGAACTGGATAGTTATTCCAGCCTTGAGCCTGCCCAGCAAGAATCTAATCCGAAATCATCCGTTACCCCAAAACTCACCAGTTCGAAGGCCTCCGCTGCTCCTAAAGCTCCCCCTGCATCCCGGACCCGGGCCTCCAGCTCCCGGAAAAGAAAGGAAGTCGAACCCTCTGCTCCACCACATGTATTCCCATTCGAGAACCACGGGTTCACAGAATCCAGCACATTTATGACCGGCTTTCTTAACCAGGTTGGTATCCTGATCTGTATCCTGCATCATATACTTAATAGAAATGCTTATTTAGAACAATGCCTGTGGTATCACCTTACAGGGCCTTGAACGCCTGGTCTTCCTTTACGAGGACGCATGTGGCTCCAATGTCATGCTTGAAAGCCAGCTGAAAAAGACCAAGGCCACCATTGCAGACCAAGCAGCAATTGCCACCGCTAAATCGGAACACTATGAAGCTAAGTATAAGGCTATGACTCAGGATCATCAAGCTGCCATCCAAAAGATTACCCAAGAGGCTCAAGCAAAGTCTGACGCAGCCCAACTCCAACACGAACAGGCCATGGCTTCATACCGAGAAAGCCTCAAGAATTCCGTCGTGATCTCCCTTCTCCAGGCCAGGCTGAAAATGGTTTATGAGGCAATGGATTTGGGTTTGCAATGCCCTTCTTGGAACATCAAGGTCTGGGAAGCGAAGTTAAGAGATCTCGGGGGAAATCCTGTGGAGCCTCCTGTCAAATCTGTTGCGGAAGAGTCTGCCAAAGCAATGGATGCTAGCGCCTCAAAGGATGCTTCTGAGAATGCTGGGGCAAATGCTGGAAAGAATGCTGGAGAAAAGGATGCTGCTGCGGATACTGAGAAGAATCCCGAGGATGATGCTGGTATGGATGTCGGGAAAGAGGTTGCTGTTCAAGAGGGTGTTGCCCCTTAGGCAGCGGAGTGGACGATGATGGATATACGTGCCAAGGCCGGAGCCCTCTTTTTAATTTCATGGTTGTGGTTGCATAAACAATTTACTTTTCCTGTCTTTGAACAATTTACATTTCCTGCACTGAAACAATGTGATGACCAAAGGTGGATGGGTCCTAGGTTTTAGGACGAAGCCCTTGGTCATCAATTAGTATAACTTGTTTTGAATGTGATAACGGTTGTAGGTGGATAGGTCCTGTTTTGAGATATACCCTGCAACCGTTACACAAATATGGTAAAAACTGATCGTGCTTTTGGCGGATGGGCCTTGGTTTTAGGTGAAACCAAAAGCACAACTTTTGACTTGTTAATAATATAACTATCTTTTGACTTATTTTCTGTTACCTTGCATTACTTAGTGTGACTCTTAGCTTTGTAAAGATTTTGTATTGTTATCTTATAAAATATCCTGATCAGTATGCTCAGCGATATACTGCAAAAGCCTTTTATTAGATAGAACTTCCAAACGTTCCTTCAACTTTGTAAAAATTTCTTTAGAGTGTGAAAAACAGTCTCTCTTTTCAAAGCCAAGTTTCGATAATATTTAAATGATCAAAGTTCCAAACCAACACTAGTTTCAAACACCCTAATCAAATATTCTGAAAAAGACTTTGAGAATATATCAGGATATTTATCCTTTTATAAAATATAATGTCACTAAAAACTTAGACAATGTTTACAAAGGAAAGATCATACCAGAAATAGGGTATAAACCTATTACCAAACTTCAATCCCTTTGCAATTCTTCCAATGAAGATGTCCCCTGTGCAAGGTACTTAGTGCATTAGTTCCAAACTTCATTCTTTCAGCTTTACACCACCACCTTGGTGGGAATGTCCCCTGTGTACAATGTCTTCAAATACTTTAGAAATCTTCTGAATGTCAGTTTCCATAGACAATTTTTTACGTCCCAAGGGCAAAACCCAAGGATGTACTGGAGATAAATCCCTTGTATCCTGGGGAAAATCCCAAATTTTCATGCGCTACAGGCGGGAGTGTATAAACTCCAAGACTTAGAAAGGTGAAAACCTTTAAACCTTAGAGAGTATGAAAATACCCTTTCGTGAGAGAGGGTGATCAATCCTCATATACCGTTAGGATTCAGGATATAGCCAACAGTAACGAAATTGTCAGCCACTTTTACATGGACTGGTCCCGCCACCTTGAACTATCCCTGAATAACTTGCGCTCCAGGGGGGGTGTTTAAACCCAAT
Source organism: Helianthus tuberosus (assembly GCA_030545235.1). NCBI lineage: Eukaryota > Viridiplantae > Streptophyta > Magnoliopsida > Asterales > Asteraceae > Helianthus > Helianthus tuberosus. The sequence continues at coordinate 219,037,711 of CM060369.1, forward strand.
TCGGAAAAAAGGTGAATACCTTTAAACCTGTGAAGGGATCAGTATCCCTTAAACGTGAGAGAGGGGGCCAATCCTCTAATCTTCTCAGTCATCCTGAGTACATATCCTGGAGCTATATCCTGAAACATATCTTGCAAAACAATTGTAAACTAAGGAGCTAACACCCCTCCGATGCTTAAGTCAGTATTGGGTTGCAAATAACAAATTAAACCAAACATATTTAAAAAAGATAGTATCCATACCATTCTGAGCTAGAAATTAAATTCTAAACTAACTTGAAATAGAGCTTAAGGTGTATAGCATTCCAAGACCTCGGTAGCATATCCCCCTCCATATTCTTGAGTCTGTATTCTCCTTTTCCTGCTTCTGATTCAACTTCATACGGTCCTTCCCATTTTGGAGCTAACTTGCCATCGGCAGGATTAGTAGTATTCTGAAAAGCCTTTCTTAATACCCAATCTCCAACCTTAAATCTTCTGGTTCTAATATTCTTGTTATATGCTCTGGATATTCTCTGTTGATATGCTGCCATCCTTAATCTTGCCGCATTTCTCTTTTCATCTATAGTGTCTAAATCCTGACTCAAGGCTTCAGGATTCTGCTCAGGATCACTTAAGGTAGATCTTGCAGTAGGTATTGTCATTTCCGTTGGAATCATTGCTTCTGCTCCAAACACCAACGAAAATGGGGTTTGGCCTGTTGCATTCTTTACCGTCGTCCTATCAGCCCATAAAACAAAGGGTAATTCTTCTGCCCATCTTCCTTTTTTGGCTCCAAGCCTTTTCTTTAAGTTATTGACAATTATCTTGTTTGAGGATTCTGCTTGTCCATTTGCTTGAGGATGTACCGGAGTAGACGTAATCATTTTGATTCCCCAATTCTTGCAAAAGTCAGTAGTCCTCTTACTTATGAACTAAGAACCATTGTCACAAATTATCTCGGCTGGTACTCCGAATCTGGTCAGTATATTTCTTTTGATGAAGGATACTACTTCTTGGTCTCTAACTTGAACAAATGCTTCTGCTTCAACCCACTTAGAGAAATAATCCGTCATTGCTAGCATAAAGACTTTTCCTCCCAGAGCTTTTGGTAGTTTTCCCACTATATCCATACCCCACTTCATAAATGGCTAAGGGGAAACAATAGGATATAATGGTTCAGCCGGCTGATGCAGTATGTTACTATGTCTTTGACATGCGTCACATCTTCGAATATACTCTGCAGCATCTTTTCTCATTGTTGGCCAATAATATCCTGTCCTTAACACTCTTGAGAATAACGACCTGCCCCCAGCATGGTTACCACAATCCCCTTCATGTATATCCTGAAGTACTTCTTTGGCTTCAGGATCCTCTAAGCATCTCAAATATGGTCCTGCAAGAGATTTCTTGTATAAAATATTATTTATAATAGTGAATCGTGATACTTTCATCCTAAATGCCTTAGGATTCTCATTTTCAGGGATGTGTTCTTCTTTGAGATATCTCATGATTGGAGCCGTCCAGGATTTAGGATCCTCTTCAGGATGTTTTGCTCCAGGATCCTGAATACCAGCTACTTCTTTATCCTGAGGATTCGTTGCAGGATATAAGACATGTAATATTGGTATTTGCGTCCCTTCAGGTATCCTGATCGATGATCCCAAATTTGCTAAGGCATCCGCTTCAGCATTATCCTCCCTTGGTACCTGTTCAAGTATAAAAACATCGAAATATCCTGCTAATTTTTTGAGAATATCGAGATATTCGATTAATTTCTCACCCTTAACTGCATAGGATCCATTAAAATGGTTAGTAATTAACAAAGAGTCAACATATACTTGCAAATTTTTGATGCTCATGCTCTTAGCCAACTCTAATCCTGCAATTAAAGCCTCATACTCTGCTTCATTATTAGTAGCAGGAAATTCACACCTAATAGCCTGGGGTAATATGTCCCCCTGTGGCGATTTTAGTAGTATTCCTAATCCTACTCCTCTTACATTAGATGCACCGTCAGTATATAATGTCCAAGATCCTGAGGATTCTCCTAACTGTTGAACTTCTAAGTCTACCTCGTCCTGAATGTCACTACTAAAGTCAGCCACAAAGTCAGCTAAAGCCTGAGATTTTATGGCATTTCTAGGTTCATATACTAAATCATAAGCACTTAACTTTACTGACCACTTGGCCATCCTGCCTGACATCTCTGGTTTCCTAAGCACATTTTTGACAGGATAATTTGTTTTAACATGTATCCTATGTGTCTCGAAATAATGCCTAAGTTTCGTTGATGTCATGACTAATGCTAGTATCAATTTTTCTAAGTGAGAGTACCTAGTTTCAGCATCTAATAAACTTTTACTAACATAATAAACAGGATATTGCTGACCTTCATGATCCTTTATGAGAACGGCACTTACAGCATTCCCTGATACAGCAAGGTACAGGGATAGTGGTTCACCATTTTCAGGCTTCATCAATAGAGGTGCGGTTGATAGATATCGTTTCAAATCCTGCAATGCCGCTTCATGCTTCTCCCCCCATTCGAATCTTTTGTTCTTCTTCAGGATATCATAAAAGTCTTTGCATTTCTCTGAGGATCTCGAGATAAACCTGTTTAAAGCTGCTACTCGGCCTGTCAATCTTTGTACGTCCTTCATATTTGAGGGTGATTTTATATCCAGGATAGCTTTGATCTGCTCTGGGCTTGCTTCTATCCCCCTTTTTGTCACCATATATCCAAGAAACTTTCCTGCCCCCACTCCGAAATGGCATTTAGCAGGGTTCAGCTTCATGTTGTATTGATCCAGGATATCAAATGCTCCCTTGACATCCTGTTGGTGTCATGAAGGCAGTATCCTCCTGGTCAGAAGGCTCCATTTGGATCTGTTGAAACCCTGAAGATGCGTCCATGAAGGTCAGCATTTCATGCCCGGCAGTGGCATCTACCATTGCATCAATGTGGGGAAGAGGAAATGGGTCTTTAGGACAGGCTTTGTTCAAGTCTGTGTAGTCTACACAAACTCTCCATTTCCCATTCTTCTTCTGTACTACAACCACGTTTGCTAGCCACCTTGGGAACTTAACCTCTCTGATCATTCTGGACTTTAATAATCTTTCAACTTCCTCCTGGATAATCGTGTTCCACTCAGGAGCAAACTTCCTTCTTTTTTGTTGCACAGGCTTGAATGATTTATCAATTCCAAGCTTGTGAGTGATAATATCTTTGGATATGCCTGTCATATCCTCATGCTTCCATGCAAACGTTGACATCCGAAATATCGGGATTATCCTGGTCTAGGATAATTTTCTTCACATCCTGCTCCGGATCCTCCATGATATCCTGGGCCCGCGTCTTTAATTGCTATGCTGCACTAGGTTTGGTTGAGGATTTCATCGAGGATGAGTAGCATTCTTTCACCTCCTGCTGATCACTATCAACTTTGACAACTCCCCAAGGGGTAGGTATCTTGATGCATTGGTGATATGTTGATGGCACGGCCTTCATATCGTGAATCCACGGTCTTCCCAGTATGATGTTATAGCAGGATAGAGAATCCATCACACATAAACGTTGTATCGAGTTGACTCCTTCAACGTATACTGGCAACTTTATCTCTCCCACTGTGTTTCTAGCCTCTCCACTGAACCCAACAAGCACAGTAGACTTTGAAGTAATATCCATTGGAGATACATTCATTCTTTTCAGAGTTTCTAGTTGGATTATGTTGACAGAGCTGCCATTATCAACCAGTATCCTGCGTACAAAATGGTTAGCCACATATAACGTTATTACCAGAGCATCATGGTGAGGATCCTGGACAGTATCCCTGTCATCTGCATCAAAAGTGATCACTTTGTCAGTTGTGAGGGTAGTCATCCTGACAGGTTTGTCTCCCCTTTCGGCCTTGGCTTCCTTTGCATGTCTCTTCGCTGCCGAATACGAAGTTCCACAAATGTCGGATCCTCCCGAAATGAAGTTGATTATCTTGGCATCCGCGGGAGGTGATGCTGCTCGCTCAGGATCCTTCTCAGTATCCTGACTCTTATTCTTCTTTCTTCCTAAGAGATCTTTCAGATATCCCTTGCTTAGAAGATAACTTATTTCTTTCCTTAGAGCAATGCAATCCTCCGTTACATGTCCGAAATCTTCGTGGAAAGCACACCATTTTGACTTATCTTTCCAATCAGCCTTTTGTTGATTCTTTCGAGGCCACCTAGCCTTGTCTCCTAGACCCTGCATGGCATACATCAATTCAGGAATGTTAACAGAAAAGCAATATTCAGACAACTCAGGATACTCTTCAGGATCCTCATCTTCGACAGCATTCACTCTCTTGTTTTCACTTCTACCATATGGCTTAGGCCGATATGACTTGAATGAGGATTCTGACTTCCTGTTAGTTGACTCATAAGTGTTAGATGAGTTCATCCTTTCTTGCATCTTCCTGTCATCCTCCAGACGGATATATCTCAAAGCCCTGTTACGAGCTTCGTCGAGATTCCTGCAGGGGTTCATTACAAGATCCTGATAAAACTGAGAATCCTTTTGTAATCCCATCTTGAAAGCTTGCACAGCTGTTGCAACATCAAGATGTGGGATATCCAAGGATTCTCGACTGAATTTGTTCACGTAATCCCTCAAGGATTCCTGAGGCCCTTGAGTTATCCTGTAAAGATCACTGGTTAGTTTCTCAAAACTCTGACTACAAGAAAATTGACTGTTAAATAAATTAACCAAATGAGCAAACGAAGTAATTGAGTGTGGAGGAACATTTAACAGCCATTTTAAGGCTGATCCTGTTAAGGTAGAACCAAATCCCTTGCACAAACATGCTTCCTTGAGCTCCGGAGGGATAGGGTTAATCTCCATTCTTTCCCTATACTGAGCAATATGCTCCTCAGGATCCGTAGTTCCGTCGTAAAGCTTCATGTTGGGGGTTTGGAATCTCTTTGGGATCTCAGCATCACAGATAGGATATGCAAAACGAGATATCTTGTGGCTGTCCTGGGACACTTCTGGGATCGGCTGAACCACCCCAGGTACACTAGATATCATGTCCTTCAACTTCTGAAGTTCCCTAGTAAGTGCTGATGTTACACCTGTATCCTGCAAAGAGCCACTATTGTTAGTAGCATGAGTATTATTATTATTTGACACGTTACCCGTTGGAGGATTCTGCCCATATCCTGAAGCATATCCTGAGCTCCTCATGGTTGATATCCTGACCGAGGATGGTATTTCAGGAGTATGATTTTGAGGAAGGCTGGGCACGATATTCCCCCTGTTATCCTCAGTATACACAGCTGAACTGAAGTTCAACGCTCTAGGGTGTAATGGAGTGACATTGTCCTCAGCAGATCTGCTCGAGCCTGACTTCAGGAGTTGTATTTCCCTTAAAAGCATTTGGTTTGTTTCCTGTTGCTGCCTCATTTGTTCCTGCACACTTCCAAATAAAGTGAGAATTTCATCATTAGAAGCTAGAACGGGAGCAGATTCCTGAACAATGCGAGTAGGGATAATATCCTGAGGTCGTGTAGAGGCTGGCATCCTTGGAGGAGGTGGTGGAAGCACCGGACCGGCAGTAGCAGAAGTCATAGCAGACACAGTAGAGGAACTCATGTTTGATCTTGAGGCCATTATGGACAATGTGGCAAAAAGTTTTGAAAATAAAAAACCGATTAGCGATTTCACAAAAATTTTTAGTAAAGAGAGCACCACTCGCCCCACGGTGGGCGCCAAATTGTTTTGGTCAAAAATTACCGAAGTAATTAAGTGATCAAAATAGTTAAGTGAGGTAGTGTGCTAGAAATGAGTGTCGAAAATATGTTAATCAAGTTAATTGTAAAAACAGTTTCAGGATACGGCTCAGGATATAGAGCTGTATCTATGATTAAACAATGAGCAAAAGTAAAGTAAACGACACGAGATGTACGAGGAAAGCCCTTGATCAATCTAGATCGCCGGCATAAAACCTCGGGAGCTAACAATCGCAGCTGCCTTGTACTTCTATTGCTTCAAATATCAGGATACAGTGCAGGATGTGGTACGGATCGACTAAGTGTTACAACGAAACTTGAATACAAGTGTGGTGTTTGCAATGAGCTAGAAAGTGAAAGTATGCGAGAGTGTAAGTGTAGATTGTGTGACTTAAACTGATCCGACCTCATCTATTTATAGTAAAGATAAGATAACTAACTATCCTAAACTTCCGGGATCCACCGAATATTCCTTCATCGAACGTTGTAGACCCGGTCTTTCGGGCTCAACGTCTTTCCTTCAACAAACTCGTCCGAGTCTTGAGGAGAAGAAGTCCTCTTGACCGTTAGCAAGTTTCAGCCTTTAACCTGCACGTGGTTAATTCAATAAACCTCAGGATATCGCCCAAGATGTTAGCAATATCCTCTTCCAGCATCCTGGTCACAAATAAACAAACAAAGGCAGGATATTGGTCAGGATACGTATGTTAAGAAAATGACCCCTAACACTTATCTAGCCTAGTGATTTAGAAATCATGGCTTAAATCATCAAATGAAGATGATCATATTATAAACATCCATTTGCGATGAAGTGCCTACGGGACAAACTTGTTGTCCGATAAGACAACGTCAGTGGTGGTCTTTGACCCCCGTCTAAAGATGTTGGACTACGTCCAAGCATAATAATTTGTATGATCAATGCGATCTTGACTAATATCATCAAATGAAGATGATCACATTATAAACATCCATAAGTGATGAAATGCCTACGAGCCATACTTATTGTCCTAAGGGACAAAAGACAGTTGAAGTCTTTGGCTCTCTGTCAAGAAAAGGTAATGAAATATGTTCAAACCTTAATGCCTCGATTCTCTGAAATCATGGTTTATAAATTTAAAACTGTCCTTGTGACTAGGCCTTTTGCGCCACTTTAATATCCTTAATGTTTTATAACTAGGATAAATTATAATGAAAATACTAATTAAATATAACTAACAAATTAACCAATATGGTTTATATTACCATGGTTGATGAATCGTCAAAAATGATGATTCTATAATAACCTCTGAATAAATCATTGTTAATATTTATGTAGCAATCACGCTACATGGCTGGATCAGAGGAGGCTAACAGCCATCCGAGGGAAAATAATGATGCTCCTAGAGTTAATATAACTGGTGCGGAACTGCAGGCATTAATAGATAATTCCGTTACACAAGCTCTCGACAGACAGTATGATGAATCAAGTGATACACACTCTAAGATTCTATATGTGGCTCGTAGTAAGCCCCTTTCTAAATCACATGAGTCAAGGGGAGACGATGTTCGTAACTCGTCAAATCAAAGGAGTGTTCCCTCTAGACAGGTGGTGCTTCATCAAGAGGCAACAGTTAAGACCTGCTCATATAAATATTTTGTCTCCTGCAAGCCCAGAGACTTTACAGGAGAAAAAGGGGCCATCGATTGCATGACATGGCTCGATGCGATGGACACCGTTGTTGACATCAGTGGATGTGCAGAGCAAGACATTGTGAAGTTTGTTTCATAATCTTTTAAAGGAGAAGCTCTAGCTTGGTGGAAGTCACTGATCCAAGCTACAGGGAAGATCCCTTTGTACAACATGACTTGGGATCAATTCATTGCTCTTATCAAAGAAAATTACAGTCCTCAACATGAAGTTGAGAAAATTGAGACTGAATTCTTGACATTAGTCATGGAGAACTTAGATTGTCAAGCATACCTTACAAGTTTCAATACCATGTCTCGATTGGTTCCTTACTTGATCACACCGGAACCAAAGCGGATAGCTCGCTTCATTGGGGGTCTAGCCCCAGAAATAAAGGCAAGTGTGAAAGCATCGAGACCTACTACATTCAGGTCAGCGGCAGATCTGTCGCTATCTCTCACACTCGATGTGGTCAGAAACAAGGCTGCCAAGGCCTCTGAAGATGGAAAGCGTAAAAGGGAGGATGAGAATTCTCATCGCTCCGATAGGAAGAAAAAGAGGAACTCTGAGGATAAGAAGAGTTCCGGGTTTAAGAAAGGCAACCAGCAGTCGGATGAAAAGACCAGGTGCAAAACCTGTGAGAAATACCACCTTGGGAAATGCAGATTTGAGTCTCAGCCTCTACCCTGTGGAATCTGCAAGTCTAAGGAACATAAAACCTTGGATTGCAAGAAGTTGAAAGATGCAACCTGTTATGGTTGCAACGAGAAGGGGCATATCAAGACTAACTGCCCTAGGAGTCAGAAGAAGCCTGAAGAGGCCAAGAAAACAAACGCATGAGTCTTCCAGATGAACGCCCAGGAGATGGTGCAGAATGATAACCATATGGCAGGTACCTTTCCTTATCAAGCAGTTTATGCAGAAATTTGTTTGATACTGGCACATATGATTCCATAAGGAACGATAAATGTTGAGAACTGTTGTCTCCGCTGATTAGGGCTCCGGTCATTTAATGCAAGGTAGAAATTGGCCGATGATACTTTAGAAAATGCTCCAACAAATCTTAGATTGATATTTTATATCTATTAGGAATCACTCTTTTCTGATACCCTTATGGCAAGCTTTTAAGCTATCCAAATTCATCAACATAATAAAGACAGATGTGACATTTTGATCCCCTGTCAAAAAGATGATGGATTAGGTCCAAACCTTAAATGCCATTGATGGTCTTTTGTGACCTAGGCTAAACATAATGAATATATATTAAATAACATTCATTAAGAATGTTAGTACTATATTAGCCTGTATGGTCTATTGATACCATGGTTAGTATATGTTAAGGCCATCAGGATGAATAATAGCAGTTGTTGGATTGCAACTAAGAAATCGTTTTATTGGTGTTAGGAACCAATATCGAGTATGGCAAACTCAGATAAGACAGCCGTTGATCGTGTTATGAATGATGCGACACATGCCAATGATGCTACAATTGTGAACCTTAGAATTTCCAAAGATGTTCTTCAAACTATGATAGACGCAGCTGTTGGAAAAGCTGTGAAGAAGGCTGTGAAAAAGTTCAAGGAGCCCCATGCTACTCGCTCCAAATTTTATCTAGGACCATATTTCCTTACTCATAAGGAGGATCTTGTTCATGCCTCAAATGCAAAAGATGAGTTAAAAAGGAAAAGGGAGGAAGATAACTCCCAGAGCTCTAAGAAGAAGAACAAACAAAAGTCCAACCAGAAACCAGTATGCAAGACCTGCAAGAAGCGCCATTATGGGAAGTGCAGATTCGAACCAAAATCCCAATCGCAGCCAAGGGCTTGTGGGATCTGCAAATCAAGGGAACATAAAACGTTGGACTGCAAGGACATGAAGAATGCAGTCTGCTTCGGCTGTAATGAGAAAGGCCACATCAAGACCACGTGCCCTAAATCTGTCAAAGGAAATGCGGCTAAGGAAGGAAAGCCTAAGATTGAAAGCGCTTAAAATACCTGAGCTAGTTCATAAATAATGGCCTCAGGTACATTCCTTGACATTTATCAGTGATTTAAATGCTAAGAGTTTTTATTTTGGTTCGGATACCAATAAATCCTTCATAAACTATAGGTATAAAAAGCTTTTAAAACCTTTCATAAGAACCCTATATATTAAGTGTAAGGTAAAACTTACATATAGAAAATTCATTGGAACTATTTCTTCTATTCCTGTCAGAAATCTTCAAATCATAAAGTCCTAATGTACCCTCTCTCCAGATAAAGTACATCATCATATGAAATTGATATCTCTTTGATCTTTATTGATTCGAATACCAAATAGTATGACAAAAGCACCATATGAGGATTGGTGTATCTTAATATGTTCCATAGATTGCTTCCATGCCTGATCAGTATGGAGGTTTAATGCATGGAACCACAAAGATATCCCAATGATCATATGGTACTAAAGTTAGCTAATGGCATTCAAAGAATATATCTAGAAAATAGAATTTTCCAAATAAATGTTTCCTGGTAAAGGAATCTGTGGACTCATAGCATAAATGTGTCACTCATTTGGCACAAGCAAGGATGGATGAACTGGAGCCTGAGATATGGAAAATCTCTGTAACCTCCTTGTATCTTGATTATCTTCTCCTAAGACTACCCTGTTTACCTCCCGAGAGGCAAGTAAAGTTAAAATTAACATCCCGTTTTGGGTTGGAGTGTTGTAAGAACTCCATGTTGATTATGGAATAATCGAAACCCTAATTAAGTAAATTTTAAGATAGGAGATTCATATAGCCTAACTCAATATTCCGAGAGTTTGATATTGTTAAATAAGAAAGACGGTTCATTTTGCTTATGCATTCATTACCGCAACCCTATTTAGACAGCGATTAAGAATTGCCATCAACTACCCAGGATCGTCGAGTTATTCAACTAGCTGTAAGGATTAGCTATTCCTTAAGATTAGTTTTAAGCAATGGTTGGGATGACCATCCCACCTTAAGATAATTTTTTCTATAATAATTGATATGTAAGTATTAAGGCTGCTCCTTGGGAGACCTTGTATGGATGGAATGTTAAGCATCTATAGTTAGATAGAGAATTGGTAAGTCCAATTATCAAGATCTGAAAGTTGCCTTGGAAACAACAAATAAGATCATACAAATCCATAATCGACTGTAAGTTGCCAGCATACGGCAGGAAATCAAGGATTTATGAAAATAGCAAACCTCCTAAGTTCTTTTTAAAGGATAAGGTTCAACAAAAGATAACACCCTAGAAGGGTGTGCCAAGTTGTAATTTTCAGGTTAGTTAAGCTCTGAATATATAAAGTCATTCGAAGGATTCGAATGTATCAAGATTAAATAGCTTACGAGCTAAGACCTAATTAAGGAGCTTGGTGGAACGCGCAATATGACCCACACTAATGAATTAACGACATGTCACCAATAAGTCAAAAAGCACTATCACATAATGATATGCATATTTATGATATGATGAACAACCTGTGTCGATTGACAATCAACAGGTTAAGGAGCTCCAAAAGAAAGTATGCACCTATTGTATAGGTCAACTGGGATACCCTTAGAGGCCCAAATATACTATGGAAGTTAAATCCATGATACGATAGAAAGAACTTCCCTTACTTTAAGCAAATCTCGAGGTCAAGATTTCTTTTAAGGGGGTGAGGATGTAACACCTCGTAAAATCACGTCCAATAGTGTATTGACACGTGTAATAAACCCTAATAAAGTCAAACCTTGAATTTAAGGGACTAATTTTTCGAAAAATCGAAAAAATTTGATTATGAAAGAACTGGAAGTATTATCATACCTAAAATAAGTTTCTAAATAACCTTTTACGGTTTTATATTCACAAATGAGCCACTTGTTAATCAAGTGTAGCCGTTTGTGTAATTAATTGAAAGTTTGCGCAATAAAGGGTTAAAAGCGTCAACATGTTAATTCTTACCTCTGAGTGAACTTTTAACAAACCGAGAGTCTCATGATATTTAATTATACCCTCGGGTATGCCAATCATTGGCCACCCAAGGCTTTTATGCCTAAAAGTGAAGCTACGCGCAACCTTGCAAGTATAAGGGACTAAAAGTGTCAATATGTTTAATTTTACCTCTGATTGACCTTTTATCAATCCCAATGCATTATGATGTTAATAATACTTTCAAGAATGCCTAATATGGATTAGATGAGGCTTCAGTGCTATTAAATGATGATTTACGCAAGTTTGCGCATTAGAGGGACCTAAAGCGTCAAACTGCTAAAGTATATCGATTCGTTTGTTATCGGACATTCCGGAATATGACCATAAGAGAAACATACCCTATTTATCCTTAATATAGCTTAGATATAGGCTTAGAGGTGTTTGGTGTGCAAAAATAAGCTTTTAAGTCATGCAGGGACTAAAAGTGTCAAAAAGCGCACAAGTTTGCGTTTACGCGCATATCTTACATTCTGAATATCCCCGGACACCCAAAAATTTATGTAAGCACTAAAATATTTTATTTTAGTGTTTGGCTTGATAAAATTCCATTCGTCGTGTCGTTTGGATCGTTTTTCGCGTCCGTCCGTGTTTCGTCGTAATTAGCCGAATAACGTACCCGTACGACCAAACGAACCGACATCCGGCATGTTTTGAGAATATTTTATGTTCTCTATGCTTAGGCATCATTGTAGAGCCTTAAAAAATGGTTTAACAGGCCTTAGATTTGTCGGAAATGACATTTGGAAGTGCAGGGGCCAAATATGTCAACTTTTGAAACTTTGCTGCTGACCAGGTCCTTACGGTCCGTAAGACTATCCCAGATGTAGAAAATCGTTCAGTTGGCTGTTCAGCCCATGTAAACGACACATATTGCCCTTTAACACTTCCAAGAGCTGCCTAAACTAATTTCTTAGGCTTAGGGACACTTGTTAATGATCAGGGAACATGTGTAGCCTTGGTTGTCATGATCTTGATGGATCAAAGACACTATATAAGGCCTCATTGTTGCAACTTTGATCATCCCTTCATTCCTTCACATCTGATCATTTCTAGAGCTCAAGCCCATTCCCTAAGCATCTCTAATCGTGCATTAGACCTTGGTAAGTATCATTGATCTTCCTTAATTGAGTTTTGCTTAGTTTTTAGCTTAAAAGTCAAACCATCGTAATTAAGGTTTGACTTATCGATTAATCACTAATGGATCAGTGTTTAGTCAAACTTAAGGTAGTTATAAGTTGGTATTTATGTGGGTAATAAACCCTTAAAAGGGCACCCTCTGATTCCCACTCTAACTAGATCAATTGTTGAGTCAAAGATTATTATAAAAAGTCAACAGGATCCTAATTTGAAATTTAAAACATAATTAACAATGTAGAAGCTTTGCAACCTGTTTTATTACTCTTATAACCTAGTAATTAATGAAAGAACATGTCTAAACATGTTTGATCCGACAATTTTCTGTTTAGACCCGGTTCGGAACCGAAAGTCGCAAAACTTTGACTTTTGCTTTGACTTCAGTTCTGTCCCGTTTTAGTAGAGTTTAGAAATGCCTTAGGGCTTCCTTAGGACTAGGTTACATGTTGGTATGACCCTCTGTGGTTGGATCGTTGATTGTCCGATTCGTTTACACGTTTCCGTTAAATGCCTAATGTTGACCAATATGCCCTTTTTACTATAAAACGAGAATTTTGGAAATGTGAGAGGACAATAATCTTTTCTACTGATTTATGAACATGTCCCTAAAGTTTCATATCAGTTCAAGGTCCAGAATAGGAGTTATGCTAAATAGCGCATTTAAAAAGCTTTTCGTTAATTAAACGGCGCAATTAGCATAAAGCCTATTTAAACCCAATTTTCGACACCAAACCTTTTACCCACTAATGTAATCTAATATTTTGGGATTTTTAAATATTTTTAATTATTTTTAACCTGCTCATAACCTAAGGTTATGGCGTTGATTCGGTAAATACCGAATATACCCTTTTTGTGTATAAAATGAGTTCTACATAGTATTTTGACACCAATCCAATTGCTACTGATTTTATATGATAAAAAAGTATTTTGAACTTTATAACTTGTTCAGAAAACTTAGATTTTCTGGATAACCCAGAAAACGCTTAAAAAGGTTTTTTAAGCGTATTAAACACATAGTTTATGTTAAAACCATTTTTGTCATGAAAGACTTATCACAACTGATATGACCTATTAAAATAAGTTATTTTACTGATGTGTTCAGACCCGAACCTCAGAATTATAAATAATCTTTTATAATCTTTAAAATGACCAAAATACCCCTACGGGGCTTAAATTGAGATTTAACTCGTTTTGGGCATGATGAAAGGTATCCTACTGATATCACAACATATTTAAGGCATATTAACTTAGGAAACCTGTATATGACTCTTATGGTTACTTGTTACGCTTCTTGCGCGTTCGGTTCGGTTTATGTAACTAGTTTGCATAAATTAGCCGAAACGGGTCAAACCTTATCGTTTTTATCTCAAAATCCAGAATGTGTTTAGTTTACCCATATTATACAAGTCTACAAACTTGTCGGGTCTAAATCACATTCTATTCCGGTCTTCGCTTAATCATGCGTTTGAACCGTAAACCTTTCCTTAAAACTAACCGGTCTAAGTTACGACTTAAATAAGACCCGTTAGGAATCTAATAGGTTAATAAAACCTTTGTTCCAGATTGAGAGCCCCAGTAGAAGTACTTGTGCTTGCTGATTAGAATATACGGCTGAGTATAAATTGCATTTGCTAGCTCAGGTAAATACTCTTAACTTATTTTCCCTATACGGGCTTGGGATATGGTATTATAATAATACCGCTTGGTCGGGTATTGAATGTTTAATCATATTGTGGTTAAATTATTGAGGTAACCCGCTTTAATCTGTATAGTTTGAAATAAAATCCTTTAGGGGTTAATGACCATGTCCCGGATATCCTTGACTTCATTGTATTATAAAATGGCCACGTCTTAAGCACGGTGTGTAGGCATACACCTGATCGTCGCTTAAGGGAAATAGTATCTCACTCTCTTGTGGGCTTATACTTGTGGTGTGTCTGTTAATCTTGACTCGGTTTCTACATCGGGCCCTGAACGTACAACGAACATGTAAATCTGTATACAAGATTATTTTTATATAATTGTCCCAAGTTATAAAAGATATGTTGTGCCTTGTGCATTCAAATCAATTTTATTAAACCTTTTCAAATGAGTCGGTTAATTGTATTTACCAGTGTAAACTGACGTATTTTCCAAAAAGGTTAAGTGACAGGTACTGAACGTAATTGGCTGGAAGCTCAGGGCGTTAATAAGAAATCTTGCAAGTTTTAGGCATCTAAAGTCTGTTGAACAATGTTTATGTTTGAAGATCCGTCTGTGGATCCTTTACTTTCCGTTGTAATACTTGATATTACTTTATATTCGGATTGTAATATATTTATCTTTTACTTCCGTTGTGCATTTATATATTGTGTTGTATGACTATGATGATATCAACTACGTCACGATACTCCCTACCGGGCCCACCGGTAATACGTGGAAATATCGGGGTGTGACACCCTTGGGGATCTTCTTTACAACAGCACATGATTTACATTTTTCAATGTTTTTATCATTTTTTATGCTGAGGGGGGTGCTTTTATTTCAAGCAAGCGTAAAGTAGTATACGGGGACTAGGCTATTGCTCCCGCAAAATCAGAAGTCCTGGTATAATACCCCAGATATCATCACGTACAAAGACCTAGTATATCAGAAATAGAGCCTTTCAAACAGAATTTCAGGGGTTACCTATATATCCGAGAGATGTTCCCCACGTAATAAGCAAGAAATGATTTAGGTTTATATCCCGAACAAACTTACTAAATGTGTAAAAACCTACCGGCATATCATCAGCGAGACTGCTTAACACATTTAAACTATACATTTCTTTAGCGTACTGCAACTGTCTAGCTGATGTACAATCATTTCCCCTTTTTACACAGAACTCATTTCTGATTTTTTTCAATGTTTTTGTATTTTGAAATTTTATCATGTTTTTGTATTTTCTATAAACTTTCTCCCCCTAAAATCAAAAACATATTTTTGTGTTTTTGGTTTTATCATAAGCAGTAAAGAAACTGTACAGAAAAACATGACAACAAGACGCAGATCACTTCTGATCGCCGTCCTCCTCGGCCATACACTCGACAACCCTCCCAGAAAACAAATTTTTTAACCCATTCAATTTCAAAAGATAATTAAATCTTGTTTTATCAAAGGGTTTTGTGTAAAAATCAGCTCTCTGATCATCGATGTGCAAATATTCAATTCTAATCAATTTTTCTCGTGGCAATCACGAATAAAATGATGTCGAATTTCAATATGTTTCGTTTTAGAGTGTTGCACCGGATTTTTAGTGTTATTTATTGCCGCCTCATTGTCCACATAGATTGGCGTGTCTAAGAACTGCAAACCATAGTCCCTCATCTGTTGCTGGATTCAGAGGATCTGAGAACAACAGCTGGAAGCCGAAACGTATTCAGCCTCACATGTCAAGAGAGCGACTGTGGTTTGTTTCTTACACTGCCTGGTGATTAGCCGAGTTCCGAAGAACTGGCACCCAGCAGTGGTGGACTTTGCGTTCAACTTACAAGACCCAAAGTCAGATCAGGGTATCCGGTTAGAGAAAAGTCACCAGATCGGGGATACCACAAGCCGAAGCTTGGACACCCTTTGAGATACCGTAAGATTCTCTTTACTATCATCAGATGTGATGCTCTTGGACTCGACTGGTATCTGTCACAGAGGTAAGTTGGATACATGATGTCCAGTCTGGATGCGGTCAGATACACAAGTGATCCTATCATTGACCGATATAGCGTCTCATCCACTTTTTCACCAGCTTCATCCGGACATATTCCATGATTTGTCGCCAGGGGGGTTGAAATTGGAGATGATCCGGACATGTTGAACTTGTCCAGCACATCATTCACATATTTTTTTGGTGTATGAAGATTCCTTCGGGCATTTGCTCAACCTGTAACCCTAGGAAAAACTTCATCTCCCCCATCGAACTCATTACAAACTTCTTTTTCATAACCTTCTCAAACTCTTTGCACAGCTCATCGTTCGTCGATCCGAAAATGATATCATCAACGTAGATTTGAACATTGAGTAGATGCCCTGCAACCTCTTTTGTAAACAAGGTACTATCGATCGTCCCTCTGATAAACCCGTTGGTTAACAGATGTTGGGAAAACATCTCGTACCAGGCTCTTTGGGCCTGGTGTAATCCGTAAAGCACTTTGTCAAGAAGATAAGCCTTGTCTTTGTGCACTGGATCGGTAAAACCCGGTGGTTGTCCGACGTACACTTCTTCTTTGATCTTTCCGTATAGGAATGCAGACTTGACATCTAGTTGGTAAACTTTGAACCCTTTCCATGACGCGAATGCCAGGAAGATTCTAATCACCTCGAGTCGAGCAACGGGAGCATACACTTCGGTAAAATCTATCCCTTCTTGCAGACTAAAACCCTGAACTAGCAACCGTGCTTTGTTTCTAACAATCACGCCTCTGTCATCACGCTTACACTTGAAGACCCACTTGGTCTTGATCAGCTTTTGATTTTCCGGGAGTTTCTCAAACTGCTGCAACTCTTTCTGCATCGCATTCACCCAGCTATCTTCAGTTAATGCTTCTTTATATGTCTTTGGCTCTACCTGCGAAATAAAGCATTTTAATGAGAATTCTTCCTTTAAAGGTGCTACAAAAGAATAAAAACATGTAAGCCCTTTATTGATTTGTTCTTGGGTTTTCACTCCACTTTGAAGATCTCCGATGATTTGTTCTGAGGGATGATAAGATAAAGTTCTCGGCATGACTGTGTCTGGCACGCTCACTTCTGATTGCAAGTTTGTGATAACCTGATCACCGGTGTGATCAACAGCATCTCTTGTCTCAATATTTGGTTCCTCGTCATAAACCGGATTGGTTTCCGGTTCTGAGTCATCGGATTTATCAAATACTGGAGCTGGTTCTTCTGGGGGTTCGTGTGCAATTCCACTTGGATCGGCCTCGTGATCGTTTGCACCCACGGTGGGCTGAGAAACTACCAACGGTCTCGGCACTTGATCTTACGATAGAGATTGCTGCTGTTGGTATAGAAATGCTAGTTCCTCCTCACTTGGCTCAGTCGGCAAATGAAACGACTCCCAGAGTTTTTCATAATCGAAAAGCAATCTGTTGCCGGGAAGTTGACTCGGAGCTGTGAACCGTTGACAGTCGACATGCTGAACTTGAATAATCTTCCCCAAGCATGGAACAAATACTCTCTTCTGTGGACTTGCATAACCTACAAAAAAACCTTCATTAACTTTCGCACCAAATTTGCCATCTGGATCAATAAAAGTGCAAGGTGATCCAAAAGGTTCCAAGAATTTCAGATTTGGTTTATAGCGATGAAGCAACTCGAAGCAGGTTTACTTGTATTTCTTTACTGTAAGAACCCGGTTTAGCGTGTAACATGCTGTAGCGACTGCTTCACTCCAAAAATGTATCGGCAATTTAGAGCCTGCTAGCATGGTACGGGCTGTTTCGATCAGTGTGCGATTCTTTCGTTCTACGACACCGTTTTATTGTGGAGTATACGGTGCGCTGAATTCATGAAGAATGCCTTTGTCATTGCAGAATTCAAGCATGCGATTGTTTTTGAACTCCGTTCCATTGTCGCTTCGAATTCTTCTGATCGGTAACTTGTACAAATTCTCCATTTTCTTGAATAATCTCATCAAGGAATCAAACGTCTCTTCTTTCTTCTCAAGAAACATCACCCAGGAGAATCTTGTATAGTCGTCGGTCACAACTAAACAATATAACTCTCCACACATGCTTTTCACATTTACCGGTCCAAAAAGAACCATATGGAGTCTTTCTAGCGGTGGTCTGATGGAATTCAGAAGCTTTTTCGGGTGTGACTTCTTGGTTTGCTTACCTTTCTTACATTCTACACAAACATCTTTCAAATGAAAATTTTTCAAATTAACGCCTTCAACAAGATCATTGTGAACTAAGAAATTCATTTTTCTCACATGAATGTGGCCCATCTTTCGATGCCACATTATAGATTCTTTTTTTGTTGCTTTTGTTTTAGTTACAAATCATTGTGCCTTTTTGTCTGATGTTGTTGCGACGCTCATGTCTAGGACATACAAATCGTTTTCACAAGGAGTGCGCATCAACACCATAGCTTCACGAATTTTAAAACCTGGTTTAAGGATTAAGCACTCATTTTTTGTAAAATGAACTGTGAATGACTTATCGCAAATCTGCGAGATGCTCAACAAATTGTTTTCCAATTCTGCAATGTAGTTCACTTGATCAAAAGTTACGACTCCGTTAGAAAGCATTCCTATTCCAACAATCCTTCCTCCCTGAGTTCCTGCAAACCCAACATAACCTCCATTGATAGATCTGACATCATATAGCAATGCTAACATTCCCGTGATGTGCCTTGAGGCGCCGCTATCCATGATCCACTTTGAGATGATAGATCTTGGAAGCCCCTGCACACATCAGAAACATTCACTTAAACAAAGATACCCAAGTTTTGTCAACATTTGGTATGCTACCGAAGACAATATCAGGTGCTACTTTGTCAGCTTTTGGAATGTTGAAAATGACGTTTGGAACATCAGATTTTGGCTTTGATTTTAGATCTCCCTCCTTAATAGGTGGAAATTCTTCAATCAGTTTATCCAATTCAAACTCAAGTTTTTCTTCAGTGGTTTCACAGACTTTTGATTCAGATTTTAAGACCTTTTCCATTTTCTTTTCTTTAAACGATTGTTTAGGTTTCTCCACCCATGATTGATTTTGAAAAATCTTCATTTTAGGATAAACCTTTGAAGTCTTTGGAGATTTTGAAGATTCATCAATCTCAAAGGTTGATTTTGGCTTATCCTCGGACTTCAAAGATTCACCGCGTTTCAGAATACGCACGGGGGAAACCATCGGTGTTTTCCCCTTAACATCATTTGAAGTTTTAGGTTTGGGTTTCTGGAAAACTGGTTTTTCAATCCTTTTCACACACTGTTTAGCCATGTGACCAATTTCATTGCAACGATAACAGACTCTTTTGTCGTACTCAACAAAAGTAGATCTATTGGTCTCATCTCTAATCTTTTTGGCAGCAATGAAATCGTCAACAGCTTTTTGACTAAAGATATAATCTTTTTCATCTTCAGTACTAGCACCATCGACGAACACATCACTTAATTTTTCTTTTGGCTTGACATCTTTCTTAGCCATTTTCTTTTCAAAACCAACACCTTTCTTTTTAAAATTGTTTCCATGTCTCTTGTTATTACCACCGTTACCCATCCTTTCCTTTTGCTTTCCCGGGTTGGTGGTTGGTTGGTTTTTAACAAAAGACTTTTTCGGTTTTGAAAGAAATGCGTTGTTGTTAACCTCTGAAGTGTCAATTTCCACAAGCTTATAAACCTTTTCAACATTTTCCAGTTTTGCATTCTGAATCGGATACTCAAAATCAGTATATAGTTTGTTAGTTCCGATCATCGTGTAAGCCACAATGATCGAATCGTCATCCACAACTTTTTCTGATTTTGGTATGAACTTATCAAGAAAGTTTCTGTCATCTTCAGAATCAGAATTGGAATTCTCCAAATGAGTTTTAACCGTTCCGAAATCAGAGTTATCACTTTCTTCATCCAACACTTGGTCAACAACAGTTTTAATCACTTGTGACTCGTTGTCGGTGTCAGATGGAGAGAATGTAACATCAATGTTTTCAGGTAACTCATTCTCTACAGTTCTCAACTTAAGATTCAAAGCCTTTTCCACCCCGTCTGGATATTTCTGTGTATAATGATTCCACATTGGGGGTGGAACATTGTTGAAAGCAGGTTTAGCATCAGGTTGTTGAGGAACAATCTGATCAATCACATAAGATGAAGAAATATAACTGATCAATTTCTTATCAACCCTTTCAGTCTCAATACACATCAATTCAAGTTCTTTTTTCAAAGATGCGATTGTGTCCAGATGAATGTTAATTTCCATCTGCTTTTCCATTACCGTTTCTTTGAGCAAATTAACAACTTTATCATTATCTATACTTTCATTTTGAATCATTTTAATTGAACGTGATAAAGTGTCATAAGCTTCTTTCACATCATAAAAATCGAATTTTACTTCATCGGTATAGTTTTTCAAATCTTGAAACTGTTTGTCTTTTTCAAGACAATCCATGCAGGGTTTTAAATAGTTTTCGCATGGTGTTTCAGGAATTTGATCAACCTTTTCAAAAACCTTTTCTTCTTTATTAGTTTTAATATCTGGTTTACCAAACCCTTCAGACTCAAACTCTGATTTTTCTCCTGGTTTGATCCCCACATTTTCTGATTTCTCATCGGACTCCTTTTCGACTGACTCCTTTTCAATTGACACCTTTTCAACTAACTCTATTTCGACAGACTCCGTTTTGACAGACACTGACTCTTGAGTTTTGTCTACCTCTTGCAACTTAACCATCAACGCTTTATCAGCTATCTCCTTCAGAGTTTCTTCATTCATCTCTTTAGAAACATCTATGATTTCTCCAACTGGAGTCTTTTCAACTTCATATTGTGAACAGAAACCGGTAGTTGGCTCGCTGAAGAAACCTACAAAAGAATCAAACACGTTAGGAGGCATTATTAATTTAAAAGAACTAGCAATAACCTCCTATTCGGATTGATAGTAATAAACTTCTGCAGCTGCCTCTTCCAGCTCTGCCAAACTCTCTTCACTCATCACTTCACCGACTTCCTCAGCTTCAACAACACATTCTGGCTCCTCAATGATCTCAGCCATCATAGCAAGACCCTCACCAGGAACATATTTATCCCAACTAAAACCTTCCGGCATCTTCTCATCATCCTGATTAACCAAAAGAGCCCATTCTGTTTGTTTTGATTTACCGTTCTCAATTTGAGGTTTCGGATTGAATGGTTGTTGACTATTCTTATGATATATTGCCTGTCGGTAATAGTCATTTGCAAATGGATTCTGATGATTGTTTACTTCCCTGTTTGGACACTCGCGTTTAAAATGCCCTTTCTCTTTGCATTTGAAACATGTAACCTTTGCTTTGTCAAATCCAAGCTTACAATCAGGTCCTGCGAGACTCTTTCGTCAAGTTATTTCCATAAATCTCTGTGCTCGTCTCACGAGGCTCGCCGTACCCCATTTTATATCAATAAGTTCTAGTTCTTCAGGATCAATTTGGTCGTAATCCTCCTTTGTCATGTCTGGATTACCGATCCTTCCAGCAACTAGACTCTCATATGATTCAAGAACGGAAGCTAGTAGTGCGATATGTTGCTTTGCAGCTGCTTCTGTAAAATCTTGACCATTTTTAATGTTCACAGCAATATTGCACTGTATCCCAGAAACATAACTCTGATTATTTGAACTTGACGAACTTTGAGGAGACACATGTTCTTGAACCTTAGGATTCGGTTCATAACTTGTGAACGGTGAATAGTTGTTGTTCGGTGTGCTTTGAGAAACTCCCAATGAATCTGCACTAAATGTTGTTTGAATTTTTGGACTTGGAGTAGACGTAGCAGATGAACTTCCTTTGTAATACAACTAAACATCTTATTGTACATTAGCAAAATTCATTTTTCTTATCTTTCTAAGTTCTAACACATGCGCTTCAATCTTCTCGATAAACGTGCTCAGATTGAAACCAACATATTCCAAGTTGTTTTTCAACACCAACAAATAAGTGCCCCACTCTTCATACAGTAAAGCATCAGCCAATTTGTCAACCCACTCTTCATCTGTTTTGGTAATGGACAAACGCTTCATCTCTACAACCAAATGACAATACCTCTCGATCAATTCTTTTGTTGATTCTCCCTTGATAGCTGTAAAGATATCAAATTCCTTTTTCCGCAATGCCGTTTTGCCCTTTATCATCGAAACACTTCCAAGAAACTTAACTTTTAGTGCATTCCAGATATACTGCGAGTCATTCTGATGTTGTAGCAAAATCAAAATATCTTTTTTGATTGCTTGCTGCAAGATACTCATCATTTTCTTCTCGGCTTTAAAGCTATCCTGTTCAGCCGGAGTTAAACTGCCAATTGTTTTCTCAATACCTGCTGCATTCGTCAGAGGTACATACTTCGATTCAATTTTCATCCAACATTCAAAATGATTTGCCTGTACCCATGTTTTAAACCTATCTTGCCATCCCGAATACTCTTCGATATTCATCAATTTCGGTGGCTTCTGCATTGTACCAAGCTCGTTCTCCATGTTCACGTTCTGTACAATACTCGCTGGAGTCTGATTAGGCGTACCATTTCCGAAAAACGCGTTATAGAATTCTTGGTTGTCCATTTTAAACTTTGAATTTTTTTAAAGTTTTTGAAAAATTTTACTTTTCAAGCGAAGTAATGTTTAAACGATCTGACTTTCACGCGAACTGAACTTTCAGATGAGCTGATGTTCACACGGACTGGATTTCACACGAAGTGAAGCTCTCAAACAGACTGGAATTTTCAAACGAACTGAAAACACCACGTGCGATCTGGAATTAATTCGTACGAACTGATCAGCTACAAACGATCTGGAATCTCAACTCGTACGAAGTGATGCCATTTCACACGATCTGGAAAACATTTCAAACGAACTGAACATTTTTTATGATTTTGGTAAGTTTTAGGTCGATTTTAGGTCTGAAACTTTGTAGGATTGTTTAAAATGGTGTTTTACACAATATATCCAAAATTTAGTCCATTTTGTCCGTGAAATCGTCCAAAAAGCCAAGAAAGAGTAGAAGTATAGAGTTCTAAAACATTCAAAACACTGATATCACAGATTTAACTCATCCTGAGCTCTGATACCACTTGTAGGATCGAGATTCGATCAAAACGAGTCGGTCAGAGTTAAATCTAGATCACAAGAGAGGCGGAATCAATCTAGTAACCTTGATTCGGTGTTAGAATGTGAGTAGAAGCAGAGAAATACACTTTAAACACGTTTTCCATTGATATTAGACGTATCGGTGACTCTTGTAATCGGTGTGAGTCAGGCAATTGGTACCGTACAAGCAGTGTCTCTTCATTCTCGAGTATGGAAACTACCGTTCCCAATTCTAGATCGTGAGTAGTGTAGTTTCCTTGCACCTTGAGTTCTCGAGTTACGTAAGCAATGATTATCCTCGCGTTGCCTCAGCTTGCGATTCGAGTAATTGAATGGGTGCACTGTTGATAGTAAACACTTCATCAATGCCTTGGACAGGATATGATAGGAGCACCTCGTAGCTTACCTTTCAATTGTTGGAATTGTGAATTTCTGAGCACCTTTCTAATGCTAGGTGATACTCCTTCAAGTTTAAGCCATGAGGGATTGTGTATGCAATCGATAAAAGCGGGCTTTGCGACGTTAAAAGTCGCGCGTTGAAAACCTAGCGTAATGCGGTTTGCGTCATGGAAGTTCCATGGTAAGGCGTAAGAGTCGTTCAGATTCCTGCTGGTTCAGATGCCGTCGAAGAAAACAACCGTTAATTTGACAAGGTGAGGTAAGTTCGAATGTCGATACTAGGAATTCATATTGGTCGTATTGAGTTCGAAGGACAGTGCTTGTGATATCTTTACTTCTGAGGTATCATTGGCTCGTTGCTCCTCGAGTAACGTTCGTAGAGGGTGATTCGTCCAAGTGGGGATTTGCACGGGATATAATGAGATAAAAAGTATAGAATTCATGTAGCATATTATGAATAGACGTGAAAACATGCAAAAAGGGTAACCGCAATCGATGCGTTCAATCTTGAGGCAAAACATAATGGATCTGGGAGCGGCAGTAAGAGTTTATCTGGGGTCGAAGATATAGCAGGTCGTACGCAAGTTGTATGTCGTTCGCTGATAAAGGTGTTACGTCGATAGGGTTGGCACAACAAGAACAAGCCAAAGAGGGATGGTTGTTGTACGATTTTGTAGGGTTAAGGTTTTCCGAAATGTCCAACAAGAGGTTTTGAGCTGGGCTGTGTGCGAAAGGGGTGTAAATCTCCTTGATCCATGATCTTTAAATGAGTTTGTGGTTTCCCAAACCGGTATATAACAGAATTCAAATGGACTGTCTAAGTCGTGAGGATAAGTTCGAAGTAGCGCTTGTCTCGTTGAGAGGTTTCCATGTGAGGATGCGAAAACATGTTGAAAGGGTACAATTGAATCAATACGTCACAAATTTCAGGGTTCAAAAGTTTATTGACCGGGAGTCGAGCTGGCTGAATTCCCTAGACTAGAGGGAGATCTTGTTTAGGGGAGTTTGTTGATACATATTTTGTGGATACGGCTCGGCTCGGTTCGACTCGGCTACGAAGTGAAGGCCGTAGTCAAGACAACCTCCTGTCTTGACTCGGTATGCTAGTTATTTCGTAATGTTCATGTACATGTAACTGCGTGTGTGCAGTATACATGTTAGTATTGTTTAGTTATATGTCTGTTTGTTTGTTTGGCCCATACATGTAGAAGCCCAGTTGACAAAGTCCAAGCCCAAGCCATTGGCCCATACATATGACGAAAACACCTTTGTGGTGAAATCACCCTTGTGGTGAAAACACCCTTTTGGTGAAAACCAAATGGGACGAAATCAAGTGATTTCGTCCAGATCCTTGATTTCGTCATGTGTTTTCGTGGGCCACCTGATTTCGTCGACATGTGTACTATATAAACACAGACAAAGAACAGAAACACTCAGAAGTCTGAATAGATTTCGGAGAGAACACACACACAACAGAGAGTTTATAGGTTTATCTTGTAAACATTGCATTGTAACCGTTTCAGAGTATTAATACATTGCGTGTTAATCATTGAATCTTTGTGTCTTGCGAGTTCGTAACTTGGTTTAACTTACCCGTTTGGATTCCGCACTTTCGGGTTTGTCGGAAAACAGGGAATAGAGGTTACTCGATCCTCTGGGTGGACCTACAATTGGTATCAGAGCATTGGCTCGATTCCTTGTTAAAACCAAGTTTGTGTTTTTGATTTTTCATGGTTTTTAAAGTGTTTTTCTTGTATTTTGGAGTTTAAAATCATACATTTTCTGGAAAAACGTTGTTAAAACCTTGAAAATCTTGATTGTTTTGCTTCTAGTTCATATAAAATCTTGTTAAAACTCTTGTATACATGTTGGTATTGGGTTTTTGTTGAATTTTATTGCAAAAATTATGTTCGGAAAGTTGTTTGGTGACCGGAATTCATCGTGTTCTTCACTAATATTCAAAGTGTTCTTCATTGTTTCAACCTTTTGATCTTTGACAAAGTGACTGTATAAGTTGTTGGTGTTTTTAAATTTAATAGATAAAAGGAAATCTATTAAAATATGGGTCACAATGTTGTGTTCGGTGAGAAAAGCATGGCAGTTTGAAAAGGGTGTACTGAGTGTCAGAACAGGATAAGGCAACTTTGAAAAAGTTAACCAATATCACCAACTCCCTGTCCTATCCCTTTGAGGTTTCTTCGTTTATATCAGTCACACATAATAGAGAGTTTCATCGATTAAAAAAAATTCTTTATATTAAAGCAAACAATTTCTAATCGGTCCAATCATATTCAGATTACATGTGATGAAAGTCCACTAATCGGTCCAATCATATTCAAATTTGATCAGATCATTCATCATTAAAGGTTTCTTTATTTATTACAAGTTTCATCGATCAGATCAAAGTTTGAAAAAGAAGTCACTTTGTGTATGACAAAATTGGCCATTGGAAGGGTTTGTGTCAGAAGATAAATGATGCGTGTGAAGTGTTATATATATTAGGTGTATATTTTAAGCCCCTTTAACACTTATTTTAGCCAAGTTTTAAATTTATAAAACACGATATTTTACTAACACTAAACACACATATGGGCAAGTGCACCCATCGTGAGCGTAGTATAGTGTTGGCAAGATACCGAGGTCGTCCAAGGACACAAGAGCTTTTAATACCGGTTTATCCTCAACGTCTAATCAAAATAAAAAGTTTAGAAAAAGGTTTTTAAACTAAAAGGGTGGATTATTGAGTAGTTTGAGTCAGCAAGGATACAATCCTAAAAGGGTGGATTATTGAAAGATAATGAATTAAGTTATTAATGCAAATTATGGTAGGCCCCGCTTTTGGCGGTGACGTTACCCTCGACTAAGTAGTCTGAGTCAGCAGGGATACAGTCCTAAATAGCCGGGTTATAGTATTAATAGTAGTTAACTTATGAGGGGATCAAAGAGTTTGGACCCCCGCCATCCAACACCGTTAAGTATTGAAGGAGGTCCTACTAAATTTGACCCAGGTCCATTGCAGGACCTCTAAACGCTGAACAATGGCAAGACCTTTACCAAACCGTTCCCTTAACCCCCGACCAGGTAGCCAACATACCTCCATATAGACCGTGGAGATATGAATGGTGAAAATCTTTTATTTTATATAGACAGTAAAATAATGCCAAGACACCACGGACAAACGATAAGGAAAGATCACCTTCAACATAAGCAACTAGTTATTAAAGTCATTAATACAAAACCAAATAAAAAGTGCAAAAGATTAGAAATAAAAATTATTATACTAGACACTTTGTCTTCACCAAGTGATGTAAGAGACTTAGGCAAACATGGCCTTGATTGTCAAGAACTCTTACGATCAATCTTGGATCCCGAGACGACTCACACACTCTACGATGGACAATGGATGATGGTGGTGGATGATGGTGTTATGATGGTGGTGGGTGGTGGATGAAGTGTGAGAGAGGTGGTGTGCCAAGGGATGAGTTGAAATGAAACCAAGCACTCCTATTTATAGGCTGAACAGAGGGCTGGACACGCCCCCGTGCCTGTCTAACACTCTCTCTCTTCATTAATTGTAATTCGCAATTACAATTAATGCGCCTGCTGTACTTTCGCCACGCCCCCGTGTTCACTGGACACGGCCCCGTGGTGGGCAATAGAAGCTTCTATAGGTTTGTCTTTTCTGCTGCTTCTTGGGCACGGCCCCGTGCTGGCTGAGCACGGGGCGTGTTCAGTCTTCTGCCTTCTCTATTTTGCTTGGGAAGATGCCGTTGAGGGGTCGGGCAGTCCACTTATGTTCCTTTTCTTGTATTTATGTTAGATTTGGCTGTCTTTTTGCTTCTTTTGTGAATTTGAGCTCTTTTAATCCTGAAAATACAAAAGGAAGACAAAAACACTCTTTTTCCAACATTAGTACTTAAAAAGGGTTAGTTTTATGCCTCATTTGATGTAATTTATATTTTGCATTTTACACACATCAAATACCCCCACACTTGAACTTTTGCTTGTCCTCAAGCAAAACTCTTTAATATGTGGCTTACACTCCCAAATGGAATGGGTAGAAGAGAAGGTTTTGGCTTGTCATAGAGTGTTGGGAATCCAAGATCTTTTTGGGTTTTATTTTTATTTATTTACAATCCTATTCGTTATGATTTGTTTAGAACGTTTCATAGGAGAAATTACTTATTTGGGCATAACATGCCTTTTTAAAATTCCATTTATATACAAGTTCACATACCTCACGGGAGAAATCACTCACACTCGGCCGAAGGTGTATTTTTAGTGAATCACTCGAGAGCGGCATGGAACTTACTCCTACCATAGGCTTGCCAAGCAATCAATCCTCCTCCTTTTTAACTTATATACCCTTGTAAATATCAAGAGGACTTTGTGGGTGAAGGGTTAGGCTTGGGTTAAAGGTAGGTGGTTGGGTTAGTGGTTAGTAGAAAAAGGGTGAAAAAAAAACGTAACAAGTGTCGGTTTTCGTAGGATTTTCTATTTTTGTAACTTTTATTTTGATGAAGCTATTATTCAAACAAAGTTATTTTTGATGAACTTGTTTGTTTATTTTCTTTTGCTTCATCATCAACACTTCTTTTTTTTTTCAAACAATCATACGAAAAACCGAACTTGTTACTAAAACAAAGGGTTAAAAATGAAAAAGGTTTTGGTGGGTAAAAGGGTGTTTGGTTTGGGTTATGAAATGAAAAGGTTTAGGCTCAAAGGGGCTAACTAGGGGGATTTTGGGTAGGTGGTAAAAAAAAAGAAAAATAATGGTGTAGAAATAAAAAGGTTAGTCCTAATGCCTCCATCATTTACTTACTTGGGTTTAAGTTGGTAAGGACCGGGAATGAATCGTCGTGGCAAGTTCTAGAGTCGTAAGAACCAAGCGGCTATTCACACAAGAAACGAAAAATGAGCATTTAGTCTATAGATGTAAATTTGTATGCTCAATAAAGGCTCAAAAACTCACTTTTTGTGATCAGTATATATAATCAAATTTTAACTAAGCTTGTCATGCCGTTTCATAATTTTCTTATGTTGGTTCTTGTTATCACGATGCTCTCGGTTGTAAATTTGTAAAAATGTAACCTTATTAATCTTATGATTCCTAACTTAAACTTTAGACAAGTAAAAAAAAATGAAAAAAAAAATTTTTTTGAAAAAATTTGGGGTGTTTAGCGGTTCCAATAGAGTTTTGTGTAAGGCTTGTTATTAGGACTTGCAAAATTTCAAGGTTTTAGCATCCCCCCACACTTAAATTACACATTGTCCTCAATGTGTCCCAAAAATAAATTTTTAGGTTGATTATATGTGTAAAATGGTGTTAAAAGCAAAGTTTTATGTTACTGGCAGTCTGGACACGGCCCCGTGGGGACCAGACACGGCCCCGTGGGGACCAGACACCGTGTTCAGGTGCCAGTAACAAAAATTAAAGAAAAGAAACAGAAGCCTGGACACGGGGGCGTATCGGGTGAACACGGCCCGTGTCCAGTTACCTGAACTGGGCATTTTTCTGCAGGGGGTTCAGCACGGGGCCGTGTTGGTTGGACACGGCCCGTGTTGAACCTTCTGTAATGGAGAGATTGATGCCTGGTTGCCTTGTTATTTTTCTCGTTCCCTTTTCATCCCTTACCACCATGAGTGTGTTTTATTCCTGAAAATTAAAACTAACTAGAAAACATAAAAGTTAATCTAAATTAAACTAAGGATAGTTCCGCGGAATGCCTCCGTGGTGCGCCACGTTTATAAGGGTCCTTGGCTAGACCCAAGGCCTGGTCATATGTTACCCAAGTGGGATGTATTGCATCCCATATTACACCGTCGGAGAGCGTCATCCAAGCTTGAGTCTATGACCTTCATGTAGTTGACCGGATCTTCTTCCTCTACTTTCTTTCCACATTCAAATTTTACTTCCTCATCTCCAAACTTCAATGTTAAAGTTCCGTCATTCATATCAACCACTGCTTGGGCGGTGGCTAGAAATGGCCTCCCGAGGATGAGAGGGACATCGGTGTCTTCTTCCATGTCTAGGATGACAAAGTCGGTTGGGAAAACGAAATTGTCAACCTTGACTAGCAGATTTTCAGCGACACCTTGTGGAAATTTGACGGACCTGTCGGCGAGTTGTATGCTCGTCTTTGTAGGGCTTGTTGTTCCTAGGCCGAGTCGCTTGAACATTGACGTGGGCATGAGGTTGATGCTAGCCCCAAGATCGGCTAAAGCATTACGGACGGGGGACTTCCCAATCGAGCAAGGGATTGTGAAGCTCCCGGGGTCGATTTTCTTTTGTGGAAGTTTGTTGAGTACTAAGGCTGAGCATTCTTCGCCTAAGTTAACTAATTGCAATGATTCAATTTTCCTTTTGTGAGTGAGGAAATCCCTCATGAATTTTGCATATTTAGGCATTTGGGTTAGGACCTCAATAAAAGGAATATTAACATGCAATTGTTTTAGTAAACTTTCGAACTTTGCGAATTGCTCATCGGTCTTTTGACGATTTAACCTACCGGGGCACGGAATCGGGTGAGTCTTGGTGGGCTCCTGATTTGTTGAAGGAGCCTTTTCTGGTTGAGGTGTGGGTGAAGTAGTGTTTTGGCGTTGACTTCCTTCAATTGGTGGTAAGGGCTCATCCTCGGGACCCACGGTTCGGTTTCTCAACGTGATGAGGTGTACTTGTGCCTTTGGGTTGGTTTCGGTATTACTTGGTAACGCGCCTTGTGGTCTCTCAAAGAAATTTTGAGCTAGTTGATTTAATTGTTTTTCAACGTTTTGAATACTAGCTTGTTGATTTCTAAAATTCGATTCCAATTGTTGAAATCGGTCCGAGTTTTTCTTTTCGGTGTCGGAGATGAGGCGAGATAGGGTATCTTCAAGCCTCTCTCTTCCACCTTGTTGAGAGAAATTTTGTGGTTGTTGAAAATTAGTTCATTGGTTTTGTTGGTTACTACTATTTCCGGGATCCCTCCAACCAAGATTTGGGTGGTTACGCCATCCTTGGTTGTAGGTACCCGTTGGAGGACCCGACGGCCTAGGTCTATTATCAATGTAGTTTACCGTTTCCGCTTGTTCATCTAATTCTTTCATACAACTCCAATTTTCATGTGACCCACCACACCCTTCACAAGCCATAACCGAGGCCATTTTTGTCATTTCTAGCTTTTTGATTTTCGAAGAGATGGCCTCGATTTGGGCTTGTAAAGAGGTGCTTTCATCAACCTTATGGGCGCCCGGGGCAATAGATTTATTACCTCGGGGAGTGTGCCATTGAAAATTGGTTTGAGCAATTTCCTCAATTTGGTTATATATTTCATTTGGGCGACGATTACCTAAAAGTCCCCCGGAGCTTGAATCAAGTGTTTGTCTTGTGTGTGGCAACAACCCATTGTAGAAAGTGGATACTTGTGGCCATACCGCTAGACCGTGATGAGGACACTTTCTTAGAAGCTCCTTGAATCTTTCCCAAGTTTCATATAAGGATTCCCCATCCTCTTGTGAGTATGTATTAATTTCAGTCATTAATTTAGCCGTTTTAGCAGGAGGGAAATACTTATATAGAAACTTGAAGAAACACTAACTAAATGGTCGGAACCGAGATAGCTAGGGGGTTTGAATCCGCATAAAAAGGTTAGCTCTCACTCGATTGATTCAGTTGTAATCGATCTTCTTCTCCGAGAACTCTGCAAAAAAGAGCACCGTTAGCCTCGCCAAGGGGAGAAGAGGGTTCTCTCCTTGACCCGACTCCGGTGTGAGAATAAGTATTGGTAATGGAGAAGAGAAAGTATTTGAGAAGTGTGTGTAGTCTGACTTTCATACCTGAGCTGTCCTCGTATTTATAGCCGGGAGTCTTTGGGCGGGAAAACCCGTTAGTGAAAAGTTGACGGAAGATGCTAACCCCGTAAGCGGTTACATTTCCTTCCGTCAAGCTTCTTGATCCGATGTGAGTGCACACGGATCGTGGTTTAGATCAATGGCTGGGGATATGCCACGTGTAATAGTGATCAAGTGGAGGTTGCTCTCCAATTACATGCTATCGTTGTGATCTCAGGGACGCCTGAGGTGATGACACGTGTCCAGATGGTTATAACCGTCTTAGTGGTGCACGATTGAATTCTTTCTAGAAGATTACTGCTGTAATCTGGTGTGACCCTTATTGTGTGGGGACAGCTGAACAAATAAATCCCAAGTCTGGGTAAATAATATCCAGGTCTGGATATTTAGGCGGGAGTGTTTACTTTAGGATTTTCATCCTTTGTCTATGGGAGAAAGCGCAAAGGTTTATGATTTCCTTTGGGCGCGCAAGTGTTGACTGTTGACTGTTCTTTAAGTCTTTATTTGTGAGACCAGTGCGCGGCCGCGCAAGGTATAAGGCTGAAGAGTAAGGTTGTGGTATGGTCCCAAGTACTTATTATGAGGTTTTTGGGACCTTACCCCTTCAAGTCCCCCCAGTCTAGTGTTGCTCTTATGCAAGTATGTGGAGCACTAGACTTATGAGAGGGAAGATGTTTTTGGGTATGAAAGTAGGGAATCTTCTATGAGAAAATTTTGCTTATTAAAGCTTTTTAAGGGAAGTTGTGATTTTACCTATTTTCGTAGGTTGCTGAATCAGTGTTGAATGAGGAGTTGGATAGAGCCGGTGCGCGATTAATTGTTGTTACGCGAAAGGATGAGTATGCCCAAGGACATGCTGAGTGTTCAGCGCTTTGAAGGTGGATTGGGATACTTCCAAATCTGCTACTTTTGGTGTCGATATAAGCGTCGCGCTTTTAACTCTAGAATTTGATAACTTGCAACTTCCTGTTATGGACCTTATAAATATTGCTCTGCAATCTGACGATCACGTGGTTCAATTGAAAGAAATCTTTCCGGATGACGGTGAAGATTTTGTTGTAAAATTTTTCTGTAATTGTTTTTAACAATTTTGTAATATTTGGGATATGGATCCCTGCTTTTGTTGATGCGCTGTTGAGCGAGAAACTAAAACACTGCCGTGTTTGATAGTTTGAGGCGTATTTGTGCGCCAGGAATGGTATGATGTTTCTATTTGTTTATTTGATGATGTATATACTTTTTGATGCACTATTGTGCATGTAAGCTTCAGATTGTGTTTGGATTACAATGTGTTGCATATGTTTAATTGCTTTGAATAGGTAGAGCGAATGAGAATGGTATTGTATTCATGTGTGAACGTTTGTCTAAGATGCGCAAGGTTGTGCCCTTTTTAGACTGTTCATGAAGTGTACAATTTTTACCATATTGTTTTCGCGTATACCCAAAGAATTGTATGCAATTTGTAGCAAACAGTAATATGAGTGAAGATGATGTTTGTATTATTAAGAGCGCAAGGCCCGAAATACAAGAAATACATTACCTGTATACTTTTATTCTTGCGGAATGGTTTAGCTTATATGTAACACCTGCGCAGCTGCTGCGCGTTTCAGGTGCGAGGAACTAGTATCCCATCAATTCTTTAGGAATGTGAATAGTACGCGATTGTTCATCGTGAAAACTTGGTGCTCGTTGACTAGTTGCAATAGTTGCCATTTGTATTTCCATGGATTGTCAGGGTTGTGTTTGCTTGTAAGCAAAGGAGTATGCGTGTATAGCAACTTAAAGGAGTATGCGCGGATGGCGACTTACGTGTTTGTAAAGGAGCAAGCGCGGATGGTGACTGACGTGCTTGTATGTAAAGGAGCAAGCGCGGATGGCGACTTACGTGCTCAAATGTAAAGGAGCATGCGCGTATGGCGACTTACGTGCTTGTATGTAAAGGAGCAAGCGCGGATGGCGACTTACGTGCTCAAATGTAAAGAAGCATGCGCGTATGGTGACTTACGTGCTTGTATGTAAAGGAGCAAGCGCGGATGGCGACTTACGTGCTCAAATGTAAAGAAGCATGCGCGTATGGCGACTTACGTGCTTGTATGTAAAGGAGCAAGCGCGGATGGCGACTTACGTGCTTAAATGTAAAGAAGCATGCGTATGGCGACTTACGTGCTTGTATGTAAAGGAGCAAGCGCGGATGGCGACTTACGTGCTCAAATGTAAAGAAGCATGCGCGTATGGCGACTTACGTGCTTGTATGTAAAGGAGCAAGCGCGGATGGCGACTTACGTGCTCAAATGTAAAGAAGCATGCGCGTATGGCGACTTACGTGCTTGTATGTAAGGGAGCAAGCGCGGATGGCGACTTACGTGCTCAAATGTAAAGAAGCATGCGCGTATGGCGACTTACGTGCTTCTATGTAAAGGAGCAAGCGCAGATGGCGACTTACGTGCTCAAATGTAAAGAAGCATGCGCGTATGGCGACTTACGTGCTTGTATGTAAAGGAGCAAGCGCGGATGGCGACTTACGTGCTCAAATGTAAAGGAGCAAGCACGGATGGCGACTTACGTGCTCAAATGTAAAGAAGCATGTGCGTATGGCGACTTACGTGCTTGTATGTGGAGGATCCGACTCGTATGGAGACTGAGATGCTCGTATCTAGAGCAGCAGACTCGTATGGAGACCGACGTGCTCTTATCCTTAAATAAGGAGTATTAGTTTTACCAAAGTTTTTGATGTGATTTTTCAATCGGCGGTATTATACCGCAACAATAGGATTTATATTGTTCCCATCATTTTGAAAAGATAACGGATTGCGTATGTCTTTTTTAATGATTTCTTTCATCCATCAAATTTTAAGTACCAGTTGTACAGATATAGACGCTCTAATTATGCTAGTCAATATAAATGCTTGTGCATATATATCCGTTATAGCGCAGATAAGTGTTAGATTGTAACACTTTCATGTTGAAAAGTCATGGCACTTGAATTAGTATAAGTGCCAGTTTAAATGTTTATAAGTGATAGCACCAACTGTTTAGTGTATGCTAGAAGGTGTTCACGTTATGTAAAAGAATTCGGGAATTTGTTCTCTTTCCCTCATTTTGTTTAAAAAAAAGGATTTTTCAGAGGAATTTGTAGTACCTAGGTTTTGACGAAAACCGTATTAGTCAAGGCTTATAGCCCCAATAAGCAAAGCTCCGGAAGTTATGCGTTGTGCGACCTCAGATCTGCAGCTTGTTGATCATAGAGCTTAAATGAAACCCCCAACTCTGGAGTGTTTGTGCAAAATGGCGATCTGGAACCTGTTGACCCAGTACTCTGGAGTTTTTCTCCATGAATAGATTTGAACGGTTATGAACTCCCGTTTGCATTAGGGAAGTAATTCCTCCCGAATGACTGTTGTTCCTTTCTTGCCGAATATCAGATCTGATGTTTGGGGACTCAGGTCTGATAATTTGTGTGAAACTTGGTTCAAAGCTTTGTGGAATCTGCCGATCCAGTATTCTGGAGTTCTCTCTATGAGTTGATCATAGTTCCGTTTATTTGGCCTTCGTGACGGACCTCCTTGAACCATATGTATTTGCTTAAGTTTTTGATAACTGCTATATTTGGATTGTATTTTAATGGTACGTCTGGATTGGATGTCCCCCCGACGTGGTGTTGGTGGGTCCAATTCTGTGGTGTTGATTTCTTCTCCATATCTGATGTTTGGGGAATCAGATCTGGCGATTTGTATAACGATTGTTTCTAAAGCAGCTTGGCATCTGTTAAACCAATGTTCTAGGGATCCTTCTATTTGTAAATTGTTTCCAACGTTTGGTCGAGAACCAGATTGCCGGTGAGATGATGAATTTTCTGCCATGTGCAAAACAGAAAATGAAGGGAACTGAATCGAAACGAGATAAAAACTAGAAAACAGAGGAATCGGTGGGCGCCAATGAAGAAACACTAACTAAATGGTCGGAACCGAGATAGCTAGGGGGTTTGAATCCGCATAAAAAGGTTAGCTCTCACTCGATTGATTCAGTTATAATCGATATTCTTCTCCGAGAACTCTGCAAAAAAGAGCACCATTAGCCTCGCCAAGGGGAGAAGAGGGTTCTCTCCTTGACCCGACTCCGGTGTGAGAATAAGTATTGGTAATGGAGAAGAGAAAGTATTTGAGAAGTGTGTGTAGTCTGACTTTCATACCTGAGCTGTCCTCGTATTTATAGCCGGGAGTCTTTGGGCGGGAAAACCCGTTAGTGAAAAGTTGACGGAAGATGCTAACCCCGTAAGCGGTTACATTTCCTTCCGTCAAGCTTCTTGATCCGATGTGAGTGCACACGGATCGTGGTTTAGATCAATGGCTGGGGATATGCCACGTGTAATAGTGATCAAGTGGAGGTTGCTCTCCAATTACATGCTATCGTTGTGATCTCAGGGACGCCTGAGGTGATGACACGTGTCCAGATGGTTATAACCGTCTTAGTGGTGCACGATTGAATTCTTTCTAGAAGATTACTGCTGTAATCTGGTGTGACCCTTATTGTGTGGGGACAGCTGAACAAATAAATCCCAAGTCTGGGTAAATAATATCCAGGTCTGGATATTTAGGCGGGAGTGTTTACTTTAGGATTTTCATCCTTTGTCTATGGGAGAAAGCGCAAAGGTTTATGATTTCCTTTGGGCGCGCAAGTGTTGACTGTTGACTGTTCTTTAAGTCTTTATTTGTGAGACCAGTGCGCGGCCGCGCAAGGTATAAGGCTGAAGAGTAAGGTTGTGGTATGGTCCCAAGTACTTATTATGAGGTTTTTGGGACCTTACCCCTTCAAAACTTTTGGGCAAGTTCATCCCAGGTGTTTACCGAGCCAACTGGGAGGGTGTTAAGCCAAGCCTTAGCTCGGTCTTTGAGTGAAAATGGAAACATTCGAAGGCGGATGGCGTCATTTGATGCTCCATTGATCCGAAAGGTATCGCGTATTTCTAAGAAATTAGTAATATGCAGATGGGGATCCTCGTCCGCAAGCCCATGAAAGGTTGCGGAGTTTTGAAGCATTTGTATCAAATGCGGCCGAAGTTCGAAGTTATTGGCTTCGACATTCGGTGCATTGATAGCGGCGCCTAGATTACCTACGGTGGGCCGTAGGTAATCCATGAGGGTACGTTGGTCCGCCATCGGAAGTTGGTCCCCCGAAACTTTCTCTTGATTTTTAGCCTTAAGTCTTTTTCTGAGAAAGCGTTCGAGTTCTTCTAAAGGTTCTTTTATGTCTCTACTAGAACTAGAGCTCATGCACTACGTAGGAGGTTCAAATGTGGTGCCTGGGTTCCAAGTCCTGCAATAAAAAAAACAGAAAAGAACGTTGGTCAGAATGTTCACCACGGCCCCGTGCTCAGTGAACACGGCCCGTGGTCAGAGGTACAGTAATTGTTTTCTGGCTCCCAGTTACTGGGAGTTGGACACGACCCCGTGTTGCACCGACACGGCCCCGTGCTTAGCTCTCTGTAACTCAGAAAATAAAAACTGCAAGTGATGATGCTGGGCACGGCCCGTGTCTGACCAGGCACGGCCCGTGCTGAGCTCTGCAGAAGC
Organism: Helianthus tuberosus; assembly: GCA_030545235.1. Lineage (NCBI taxonomy): Eukaryota > Viridiplantae > Streptophyta > Magnoliopsida > Asterales > Asteraceae > Helianthus > Helianthus tuberosus. Next base: position 219,074,830 of record CM060369.1, read on the forward strand.
TGAAAAACTAAAAAAAAATCCTAAAAAAATTGAAAAATAAGAAAAATGATTAGGCCGTTGATTCCTAACTTTCTTAAAATCCTTGTGTCCCCGGAAACGGCGCCAAAAACTTGATGCGTGTGAAGTGTTATATATATTAGGTGTATATTTTAAGCCCCTTTAACACTTATTTTAGCCAAGTTTTAAAGTTATAAAACACGATATTTTACTAACACTAAACACACATATGGGCAAGTGCACCCATCGTGAGCGTAGTATAGTGTTGGCAAGATACCGAGGTCGTCCAAGGACACAAGAGCTTTTAATACCGGTTTATCCTCAACGTCTAATCAAAATAAAAAGTTTAGAAAAAGGTTTTTAAACTAAAAAAAATAAAAACTAACTAAAATGCTGAAAAGTAAAATAAAAGAAAAACAGATAGACAAGATGAATCACTTGGTTCCGACTCGTATCTAGTATAACCTTTGATTATTTCCGCACTTTTGCACATAGTTAAGAGATTATCTTAGTTATTGTAGTAGGCCCCTCTTTTGAAGGTGACGTTACCCTCACCCCAGTAGTTTGAGTCTGAAGGATACAATCCTAAAAGGGTGGATTATTGGAAGATAATGAATTAAGTTATTAATGCAAATTATGGTAGGCCCCGCTTTTGGCGGTGACGTTACCCTCGACTAAGTAGTCTGAGTCAGCAGGGATACAGTCCTAAATAGCCGGGTTATAGTATTAATAGTAGTTAACTTATGAGGGGATCAAAGAGTTTGGACCCCCGCCATCCAACACCGTTAAGTATTGAAGGAGGTCCTACTAAATTTGACCCAAGTCCATTGCAGGACCTCTAAACGCTGAACAATGGCAAGACCTTTACCAAACCATTCCCTTAACCCCCGACCAGGTAGCCAACATACCTCCATATAGACCGTGGAGATATGAATGGTGAAAATCTTTTATTTTATATAGAGAGTAAAATAATGCCAAGACACCACGGACAAACGATAAGGAAAGATCACCTTCAACATAAGCAACTAGTTATTAAAGTCATTAATACAAAACCAAATAAAAAGTGCAAAAGATTAGAAATAAAAAGTATTATACTAGACACTTTGTCTTCACCAAGTGATGTAAGAGACTTAGGCAAACATGGCCTTGATTGTCAAGAACTCTTATGATCAATCTTGGATCCCGAGACGACTCACACACTCTACGATGGACAATGGATGATGGTGGTGGATGATGGTGTTGTGATGGTGGTGGGTGGTGGATGAAGTGTGAGAGAGGTGGTGTGCCAAGGGATGAGTTGAAATGAAACCAAGCACTCCTATTTATAGGCTGAACAGAGGGCTGGGCACGGCCCCGTGTCCGCTGGACACGCCCCCGTGCCTGTCTGACACTCTCTCTCTCTTCATTAATTGTAATTCGCAATTACAATTAATGCGCCTGCTGTACTTTCGCCACGCCCCCGTGTTCACTGGACACGGCCCCGTGGTGGGCAATAGAAGCTTCTATAGGTTTGTCTTTTCTGCTGCTTCTTGGGCACGGCCCCGTGCTGGCTGAGCACGGGGCGTGTTCAGTCTTCTACCTTCTCTATTTTGCTTGGGAAGATGCCGTTGAGGGGTCGGGCAGTCCACTTATGTTCCTTTTCTTGTATTTATGTTAGATTTGGCTGTCTTTTTGCTTCTTTTGTGAATTTGAGCTCTTTTAATCCTGAAAATACAAAAGGAAGACAAAAACACTCTTTTTCCAACATTAGTACTTAAAAAGGGTTAGTTTTATGCCTCATTTGATGTAATTTATATGTTGCATTTTACACACATCAATAAACAACAAAGATTTGAAAGGATAAAGTATTATTTGTTTGATAAATATCTTGTTGTCTATCATTTGTCCACGAAATCACTCCTCACTCCAGCCACCGAAATCACTCCTCACTTCTCAGCCGAAATCACTCTTTACTCCAGCCGAAATCCCTTTCATCACACTCAACGAAATCCCTTTCATCCACACAACGAAATCCACTTCATCAGTCATTGAAAACACCTGGTCAACAATATCATACAGCAAAATCACTTGATCTTGGCTGAAATCACCCTTATTTGTTTTCGAAAACACATTCTGATTTCGCCAAACTTGTCCACATTCTGATTTCGTCAAACCAATCACTTCTGGATTTCGTCAAACATTCTTATTTTTGTGATTTTAAACAGAGGACTTGCAAAAGGTATCTAACTTATTGATCCTGCTACTCCTGCCGTGCAACCTGTTGCCAAGCAAGTGATAGATCCTGTCAAGGATGTCAAAGATGACAATGAATGTGTGTCTGTTGTTAAGAGCAATAACTTGTTGTATACTTTAGTCGGTGATAGTAAAATTTATTCAGACATAGATTTTCCAATCAAAAACGTCAATCAATCTTTGATTGACAAAGTGTTTGAAGATAATACAAGAAAATTTTTGGGAAAGACAGTCCCTGGAAAACAGAAATCACCGACAAAGCAACAACCTGTTGCTTCTAAGGGTAAACAACAGCAACAACAAGCTCCAAAGCCAAAGGCTAAGGTTGAATCAAAAGAAGCTCGTTACAAGAAGAAAGCAAAAGATGTCAAGTTTGTAGCATCAAAGGGTACTGATAAAATTGAGACTTTTGAAAACAAATCAAACACCGATTTTATCCAACAAGTCAAGATTTTAAAACGTAACAGCCAAAACAATTACACCCAGCACACAAACGGGTGTGAAGCTAGTACCTCTGGGTCTACAACTTCTACGTCAGGTCGTCGATCAAATTCTCCTAAGTTGGTTGAAAGGAGAACTTGTTTCAAATGTGGGAAGTTTGGGCACATCATTAAAGACTGCACAAACTCGCCCAAACCAAATTTTGTAGAAAGAGCACCACCTGAAAAGGTTCACCCACAACGTCGTCCTGTTTCACCAAAACATGATAAAAGAACTATTAAAGAACAGGAAACAAAACAACGACGTAAAAATGTGAAGGTGATTGAAAAGGCGTTAAAACCGAAGGTTGTCCAAACAAAGTCTGTTAAGTTAGAAATTAAAAATGAAAAACAAAAACAGATTTGGAAACCAAAATCGGTAACTGTTTCAGGGGAAGCTCAATCCATTCCGAATCATCAGGAAATCGAAGTCACAATCCTCGATGATGAAGGACGACCCAAGTCTGTGAAGGCTTGGGTCCCCCTCTCCATCTAACCTCTGAGTGAGTGTGCAGGATGTTCCAGGAGGAACTTTCGATAGTCATAGGATTATTGATAGTGGAATGTTCATGCACAAGATCGGCGACAAAAGAAATTGTTGCCGTTGATGGAGAGAAAAAGGAAAGAAGACAGAATTTCTGTCGAAAGAGATCGAAAGCTTAGACAAAATGAAAAATCATTTTAAAGGTTGATTGTTAAAGGTTTTGATCGGGTCCCCAGGGTAGATTCAAATCAAAATGTACGCACCTGCAGCACGTCTGAAGATTCAAAATCAACAAGATGAACGTGCAGTGTACATTTCTTCGCGGTGTGATTGAAGAAAATGTGTTTGTTGAACAAACCAACCGGGTGTGCGGATGCCTTGGCGTGGATTGAACAACCGCACACTACTTCTCAAGAGAAAGACAAAGACCTTCGTTGATGCAATGTGGAAGACCAGCCGGACCCAAAGGTTTATGATCTTGTTGCTGTGAAGAGATTTCTCAGTAGCTACAAAATCGACTTTGAAATCCACACCGGGTGGATATCCAGTTTGGGAGAGCACTCAGATTCATTGCAATGCACGAAGCAGTTGCAGGATACGGTTTTAAATTTCTAATCTCTCCTATACTTGTCGATATTTAAGCTGCTTTATGAATTATATTATCTTGTACAGCACTCTTTGGCCTGACACGTTGAACTCGAATATCACCTCACACGTGATTGTTTCACTATGAAACCAGACAATGTTGTCATGGTCCGCACCGCTTACCGACATGCCAACTGATTTTTCCAAAATTCGATAAATCATTTCTGATTCAAAATTAATTTTGGTAAACGGCATTGAGGTACAACATGAGTTAACCGACATCGGGAAATCGTTTTTGTAAATATCTTTGTGTCTTTTAAAATTTATCTTAGTTTGTTGATTTTAGGGGGAGTAAATCCAAAATTTGAAAATTCAAAAACATCGAAAAATTTCAAAACCCAAAAACATTGGAAAAACAAAAATGAGTTTCCTGGCTAGCAAAAGAGAATATGATAGTAAATCAGTGATCTGTCGAAACCTCTTCGACCTGAAATGCAAAATGAAAAATGTTAAGCAACTCTATATAAGATGTATCGGTTGGCTCATAATCATTTTAAAGTGTGCAGGGCGATATAAATCTTAAATCGACTGAAGACCAGGTGGGAACCTGATGCGGGAATATCAAGTGTCGACTCAATTATGTAACGAAATAAATCCACATTTAGTGTTCATTAAGTTTTGTTTTAATTTATGTCTATTGAGTTGATCATAAAAACTCTATATAAGTTCTCATGTAATTTGTATTGGGAGGAGTTTTTTGGAGTTTTATAAAATAATTGATTTTTCACTTCAAATTCCGTGCCTTTTGGGTGGAATCTTGGGGGTTGGGGAAGAACACACGGGTATTCTTCGAATCAACGTGTTTGATCTTCATTTCCGTATCACGCGCTACATCAGTTGGTATCAGAGCTAAATTCCTGGCTCAAAATGGCTTGTGAGAGGGATTATCGCTTGTACCACACTCTACCATGTTTTGATGAATACGAGGATGAGCAATGGTATTCTTGGGCATGCGACGATGATTCGGGTGGTACCGGTAGTGTGCTCACCATTAGACATGACCACAAAAAAGAGTCGACGATCATGGGAGCCGGTGATGACGAATCAAGTTTCAAAGGTCATAGGGTTAAGGGTGATGGTCCTACTATGGTAACGGGAGGTCCAGCGGCTACATTTGGAACTCAACCTGTTAGCATGGGGGGCTTGCAAAGAAATTTCATGAGCAAAGCAATGAAGTCGAAGGCATTAAGAAACACAATAGATTTTGGTGCTTCTCAAATTTACTTTTGTACGATTTTAAAAGGTAATTTTCCAACAAATAGTTTTGAGGAAATTATTTTGGATGATGAAAACCATGGTATACAAAATTCTCATGCTGTAAAAATCTGGTACGAGGTACTATTTGAAAATTTGGTTGATGGCCAGATTGTGGAGGTTGGAGAAGCTATGTCGTCAAAAGATGTCCCTCATATTGATCAAAACGAAGAAAAGGTTGTTAAACTTGATGGGTATTTTGTAAAAAAATTCAATGAGGTCCATGGTTTACGACTATATGGTTATTTAGTTGGAACTATATTAATTGAGAGGGTCAAGACAATAGTGAACAAGAAATGGTCCTATGCTCCGTTCGACCCAGGTGGTACAGGTTCAGAGTCAAACGAGATGACCCGTGAAGTAGAACTACTTGGGCGGGCCTTGATAATAATCGAAAAGAATGGGATTGATGTTCCTTTCGATCCAGGTGGCTTTAGCCTGGGACAAAACTCGAGGACGAGTTTTTCCAAAGGTGGGGAGAATGATGCGGGAATATCAAGTGTCGACTCAATTATGTAACGAAATAAATCCACATTTAGTGTTCATTAAGTTTTGTTTTAATTTATGTCTATTGAGTTGATCATAAAAATTCTATATAAGTTCTCATGTAATTTGTATTGGGAGGAGTTTTTGGAGTTTTATAAAATAATTGATTTTTCACTTCAAATTCCGTGCCTTTTGGGTGGAATCTTGGGGGTTGGGGAAGAACACACGAGTATTCTTCGAATCAACGTGTTTGATCTTCGTTTCCGCTTCACGCTACATCAGAACCGCACATTGGCATATGGTCTTAGTACCGAAATTTCGTTTGAGAGATTGCCGAGGTTCTGAGATATTCGGTCTTTATGCTGCTTATAATCTGGGTATCATGGTTGTTTCTTTTACCGAAACAATAACAGAGACGAAGTCTAAGATCTTCCATGATACTATACATACGTGTACATATTGCATTCGACCTCAATAAGTGATCAACAATCACATGTCCAAACAAAATAAGTGATAATATAACACATTTATCCGAGAGTCAAGTTCGTCTCTTTGCTGTACGAAAGTACTGACCTGTTCACGGACTTGCTCTTGTGCCCTTCATGCATCGAAAATCAAGTTCCTCATCAATAAGTGATTCTATCACATAGGGCTTGTTTTCAATCAAAATAAGTGAGTTTCTCACATCTTTTATACGGTTAAACAGATGATAATCGGTATACTCACCGGTAAGATGAACTCTCGTGCATACCTTAATACGGGAATGTGTCGTGTGTGATGAACACCGGTCGGTAAGTATAAATCATACACTAATCGTATCCCCTCGCCATGATTACATTTGATAAGTTGAGCTTATGTGGACAACAATATCGATAATTGTTATAGGATGCTTATCTAAATGTTAACTAATTGAACAAAAAGAGCGTTTTGGCATGACCGTACACTGATATGATTCTCTTACCCTCGAAACTCGCAAAAAGAATGTCTGTAAATATTTGTTTACTGCTTTTAGTTTCTGTATCTTTGTATATATTTATTTATTGCTTTCCGTCTTTACATTTGAAAAATGAAAAATTCCAAAAAGATTTTAGGTGTGTTTTAATCTAAACTTTATAAAAGCCAAAAAGATTTTGCTTCTAGTTTATTTTTGATTGACCGATGTTGGAACTCGAGTCTCTCCTACCCAAAATCCTGATTGTAAACCGGAAAACAATTGCATCTTCATAAACAGTCGAAGTTAACAAGTTTTGAAAGTTAAAGGATTAAAATTGATTATTTTCTAAACTTTCAAACTGTTGTCGGTCGGTGTTTGATTGAGATTTGATCTCATATGTGTCATTTGTTTAATGTTAACTATATTCCAGGCGTTTGTTCTCATTACGTGTTTAGCTTTCTTGCATGTGCAGATGCTAAAGGCGAAGAGAACATGTTCGATGATAAGCTTCAGAATGAAGACACGACGTGAAGGCACTCAAATGATAAAGATGATAGAGTTGCCGTTGATCAATCCTCAACACCACAAGGATCTCAAGTTTATCGAAAATCAAAAGATTCACAGCATAATCAAAGGGGGAGTTTATTGATACACTTCCTAGATAAAAGCGGGAGTTTGTTAATACACTTTCTATGTGCAACACGTGAAGCCTTTGAAGATCCTACGACAAGAATGAATGAACCATCAGGAGATGGAGAACGAGATTGCGAACCTCGCGAGCAGCATCCAAGAGGGAGTTTGTTGATACATATTTTGTGGATACGGCTCGGCTTGGTTCGACTCGGCTACGAAGTGAAGGCCGTAGTCAAGACAACCTCCTGTCTTGACTCGGTATGCTAGTTATTTCGTAATGTTCATGTACATGTAACTGCGTGTGTGCAGTATACATGTTAGTATTGTTTAGTTATATGTCTGTTTGTTTGTTTGGCCCATACATGTAGAAGCCCAGTTGACAAAGTCCAAGCCCAAGCCATTGGCCCATACATATGACGAAAACACCTTTGTGGTGAAATCACCCTTGTGGTGAAAACACCCTTTTGGTGAAAACCAAATGGGACGAAAACCAAATGGGACGAAATCAAGTGATTTCGTCCAAATCCTTGATTTCGTCATGTGTTTTCGTGGGCCACCTGATTTCGTCGACATGTGTACTTTATAAACACAGACACAGAACAGAAACACTCAGAAGTCTGAATAGATTTCGGAGAGAACACACACATAACAGAGAGTTTATAGGTTTATCTTGTAAACATTGCATTGTAACCGTTTCAGAGTATTAATACATTGCGTGTTAATCATTGAATCTTTGTGTCTTGCGTGTTCGTAACTTGGTTTAACTTACCCGTTTGGATTCCGCACTTTCGGGTTTGTCGGAAAACAGGGAATAGAGGTTACTCGATCCTCCGGGTGGACCTACATCGACTAAGAAGTAACCTCGTAACAGGAAATTAGAAGAAATAGCTTCGTGATTGATGGGGATTCGATGCGATCGTTAGTACCGCCATGAGAGGTTTACACCGCGTACGCATTCTTGTATTCGAGGCACGCAAACAGGAAATAGAGTAGTATAGACATACTAGAGTATACTCAGACAATTATCAAGAATCCAGATCATATGTCGGATCATGGAACGAGCCTTAACACTCAAGTCGGGAAAAGAAATGCATGAATAAAAAGGATGTGAATGACGCCGTCGATCCTACGAATCCTTGCTAGCTGCTCCACACATGGGACCAAATCGTTGTGTTGTTGTGCCATAGCAGCTTGTTCCCCCAACAACACGCGATTTAGGATTTGCTCTCCTTCGTTGTTTCGCTCTTGAGACTTTCTTCTAGGATCCGTAGCAGGCTCCTAGACGTTCATCGCATCGGTTCGTCCTACATACATACATACATACACACACACACACACACCTACCCACACACACAAAAAGGTGTACATATAGATGATATACATATATTCATATATATATATATATATATAAACATACACGAACACATATATGTATAAGTACACACACGTGCATATATACGTTCATACAAACATACATACATACGTATACTTAATAACAAATATATGTACATACACATACACATATAGATACAAACATGCATATACCTACACATACATACTTACATATATACATACATACATACATACATACATACATACATACATACATACACACCCACATACACAAATACATATATACATACTAACATTATACTCATATGCATACGTCCACATAGTTACGTTCATTTAATATTTAAAATAAGAATAATTATATAGGTTGTTTTCTTACACATTTGTGACAAATCATTAAATGTCATAAAAAATGTGTCACAACTTGCACTGGATTTAAACATTTTGTAATAAATGCGTAGAAAATTGTATTCACACATGGATTGTTTCCTAGGCCTTTGTGACAATTATATTTAGAAATAAACATTTTGTTAATTAATAAATAAATATTTTTTCAGAATTGTGTAGGAAATGTTATTATTTTCCCTTGTTTATTTTGCATATATTAATATTTATTCGGTAAACAATAATAATTAACCTTTTATAGATTATTTCTGGCAGATTTGTGACGCAAGTGTCGATTAATTAGGGTTTTCTTATTTTTTTTGTCGGAAACGTGTCACAAGCTGTGACGCAATTCCGACGGATGCTTTAAGTTAATTAAAAAATAAATATCTCGTCATAAAAGTGTAGGAAACGATATTATTTTCCCTTAATTCTTTTTTTGTTTTTATAAATATTTATTCGGTAAACAATAATAATTAACCTTTTGTAGTTTATTTCCGACAGATTTGTTACGCAACTGTCATATAATTAGGGTTTCCTTATCTTTCGTCGTGGATGCGTCGAAAATTTGTCACAAAATCTTGAAAAAAAATTGTAGAAAATTCGTCATAAAAGTGTTGGAATCTGTGACGAAAAAAATTGTGTAGGAAATTGTCCCTTTTTCTAGTAGTGCAACAAACAATCATTGTTTCTGAAATTAAACCTAACTAATTTCATGACGCATATTCATAAGAAAAAGTACATAGGATATGAGTGGTGGAATACGAATATACCATACCTATCAAGATGAAGAACATTTGAAGGATAATGAGCTTGAACCACCAATGTAAAAAATTAATATTATCACAAGATAATGAGAGAAAACATAGATTATAAAGGCTCACACAGATTGTCACACCCTCAAATTCCACATGCGGAGTAGTACCGCGAGACGTGCGGCTGCCCCGGATCCAGCCACTAATTATTTTGAACCGTTTGCATGATTTAAAAGTAATTTCAAATAATAATACAATTAGTGACTTAAAAAGTTTCAAAAAATATAAATTAAGTTTGCAGCGGAAATAAAAGATAAACCCATTGCCAGTTTGAAAACCACAATTTAGATGAATGTACAAAATGTACAACTTACACACTCCATCCGTTTGCATTGTCCGTCCGTAGTTGTACCTAAAAAGCTGTAAGCATGCGGTAGGGTGTCAACATAAAGTTGGCGAGTTCACAGTTTTCGAAAAGGTTTTCTCGTTTTATCCCAAAAACGTTATTTTTAGAAGTTACCATGTTATCAAAACATGCCATGGGGAAATCCACCCCATATATGAGCTACTAAATTGTACAGTATCGAAACTTTGACGTAATTGTTGTTTTGCCCTCTTTGGTCAATGTCTACCATCATTGACCAGATTTCCAGATAATAGTTCACGCCCGGCTCCCCGCACGGTGTGAGGTTGTCAAACCTAATAGCGTTATCAACTAATATACCGTTCGCCCAACTGGTAATTAATCGGTATAAGTGTAAGGGACTTTCTTGGTAGAGTTTCGTTTAGTATGAAGTTCCCAAACCAATGGGAATACATGTTTTATGAGTATCGTTAAATTATCATACCGTTACCTCGGTATATGAAGTTCCCAAACCACCGGGAATACACGCTTTTAGTTTTAGTGTGAACTCACCTTAGCTTTACTCGGTAGATAAAGCATTCGTCCTAAGTCGGTCAACCACATCCGTTTATGGTTACCACTTATTAGGACGATATACAAGTAATCACGTATTAATTTCACGTATCTGACACGTATTCATCAAGTAGTGTACAAATATCAACTTTTGTACATTATACAAACATGTATATACATTTATAATTATAATCACGTAACTCATGTGTTATACAGTTAATCACAGATATTTAGCAAGGCTCATAGATAGAACAGTAAAATTGTGCGACCCATTTTATGTGTATGGCCCAATCATGGTATCAGGCCCAAATGAGTGTGTGGCACACGTGGAAGTGTACGGCACACGTGGAAGTGTGCGGCCACTTGGCAGTGTGCGGTCATGCAACAATAGGTTGTACCTGGTGCTTTACATGTTTGTACCAAATGAATGTGCGGTCCACAAGAGTGTACGACCCAGCAGTATTCCGTGGTACAGTGTGCTGCCCAGTTTGTACATTTCAGAAGTATGTGTAGTATTGAAGTGTGCGGTGTGCAACATGAAGGTGTACGTTATGTAGCCTGAAGTGTACATCCAAGAGTGTGTGGTGTCCATTCATTGTGCGGTTTACTTTAAGTGTGCGGCACACTTTAAGTGTGCGGTCATGCAGTTGTAGGGTGTGCATTCAAGCATTTTATGGTGTTCATTTCTCGGTGTGAGCGACATGTTTATATGATATAATAGATTATTCTAAATCATCATACATGAATATACCTATGTGTTAATACCATCAATAATCATCAAAATGCTAGTTTGAATCACATACTATCGAACTCAGAAATCACCAAGATTCATCATACAATCCCCCCTTAATTCCCATTGTTAACATTCTTATTATCAACTATATTTTCACAGCCCTATTAATATACATAAGACCCCAAATAACCAAAACAACAACACATGTGTAGATCTAATCCGTCAGTTTATCACTAATCATATGCACATTTTTCTTATTCAAGATTCACAAATCTAGTATCATAATCTCTTAGCAATCATAGACCATTTAAGGAGAACAAAAATACAAGACAACACATAGACTAAACATCACAAAACCGCACAATACATAAAAGCAACTTACCTCATTCATCTCGGACATTCTCACACACAGTCACATCATCCGTCCTCATCGCCGTCATCTTCTCGGCTTCATCCTCCACTCGAGTCCAAACAGAACCACCACCATCACCGAAGCTTGTCGGAGCTCTGTCGGAAAGACGTGAGTTGCCGGACACCTCAGTCCGTCACCGGAGCCTCGCTTCTCGAGTGTGACGCGAAACAAAGGTGTCTCAGCCGTCAGTCACTGCTCCTCTGATTGCCTGTATTGACGGCGCCGCCGTCTGCCATCATTGCCGTCGCTGTTTGTGGCCGCCGTCTACCGTCATTGTCTCCTCTTCTCTTTCTCTACTACTCCTTCTCTCTCATCGTCTGTTCTCTCTCTCTCTCTCTCTCTGATCGACGAGGTGGGTGTGTGTACGAGGATTGGTACAAGTAGGGAAAGGGTTTCAGGGGTGTGCGGATGAGGTGATGCAAGGGAGATACGAGAAGGAGGGGGCATGGAGGTGTGGTTTTTCAGAGAATGAATGCCGGAGTCACTGTGCGGTCGCTGGAAATTAGCTCCGGTTGCCGGAAATCTGAACGAGAGTGAGGGGGCAGGGGAGAGGGGTGTGCGGCTGTAGTGTATGTGTTTAGGGTTTTGCTTTTTTTTTTTTTTTTGTAAAATGCGGGGTGAGGATTTTAAAGATATACTTATAGGCTAGGGTTTTAGGGAAGTTGGGTTGGGCTTGACCCAAGTGCACTAGCCCGTTGAGTGTTTGTGTGTTTTGTTTATCAATTTAGTTCGTTTAAATCACACGAATAAATACATTGTTTATTATATGTGTGCGCGTTAAATTACACAAGTTTATTCTGAGTTATTAGTTAAATGGTTCATTTCTCTCATCGCGGTTCATTATTTAATAATCATAACTAAATACGAATATTACTAAAATATCCTTCTCTTGACTATGAGACTACGGGTTGCCACATTCTCCCCATGTTACAGGAATTTCGTCCTCGAAATCTAAGCTAAGACATATGATATGCTCTTAGTTTTAAATTCGTTAATAACCTATTGTCATACGTAAGTACGTGTAGTTCCACGAAAGTTCACAAAACGAACATGCAAGTCACATAGCATATAAAGTCATGTAACACGTGAATTCAAGTAATTCACATAACATAAAGATTCACGTAGTCTATACTCACTTCTCATTGCATAGAATTTCACGTTATTAATTATTCATTTGTAATACGATTCCGTGAGTGTTCGTGAAATTTTGAGACACTTGGTTTACCCGATTTCAAACGTATTGTCTAAATGAATGTCTAAGGTAACGGGGTTTGTGTTTACCCTGTGAAGGCCGGGTGTCATATCATCCCATAGTTGAAAGAATTTTTGTTCCGAAAATTCTTCTAAAACGATGGCTTGAAGTTTGTTTTTAGACGACTTGGGATACGTGCGCATCATCTGGTCTTCCCGTTCCCGAGTAAACCCTGGGTTACGACGTGAGTTCCAACGAACTCAATCTATCGGTAACTTACTACACTTGAGGGTTATGGTCTCACCCGGTTCCTCAACGAAGTGATAAAGTTGAGTTTATTAACTGACCATCGAAATTAAACCAATACATTTAAAAGTATTCCTCCAGGAATGTTAGTTTGAAAAGTATTCCTTCCCAATCCAGGGATAGTGGTATTCCAATCCAGGAATATAAAGCGACCCTAATCAAGGGATAGTAGTGGTTCCTAATACTCGGGAATGTGTACTACTCCACCTCCAGTGGATAGTATGTTTCAGTGGTTCCAATCTAGGAATGAGCGCGTAGGCCCAAGCTAGGGGTACCGTATGTGTTTCCCAAATGGGGGAAATAGTGTGTTGTCCCAAAACAGGGACGCATGCTTTTAGTAAAAAGTTGTTAACAACCTTTAGGGTGGGTGCGATATCAAAAGTTTTGTGTCGACGACGCAAACTGGTATAGTATGCAAACAATCACCAAAACACTCTTAATAATGTTTGCATGTCCTGAGTGACCAGTACTAGGGTACGGTTGTTTCACATAAGATTGAGTTCTATCAATGCTCTAAACGAGGTGTTGTTCCCAGCCGTTGACACCTGTTGCATCATGTCTTTAAGAGTTTGGACGGTATGTTTGGTTCGACCATTTGTTTGTGGGTGCTAAGTGGTGCTCATGCACGGTCGTGAGCTGGAGGATTTGTGCATGGCTTGCCACAAATCAGACACGAAACGTAAGTCATAATCAGATACAATGGGAGTCAGCGCCCTACGCTTAGCGACTACTTCCTTCAAGTAGCTGTTTACAAGATTTGAAAGCTTGTCGGTTTCCTTGACCATGAGGAAACGTTCAGATTTAGTTAGGTGATCCATCATAACCCAACTGATGCCATCTTTGAGTTTGAGTTACTTACACATGCCCCGCATGGACTTGGCTAAAAGGTTTTTCATCAATTTGCGCCCTGCGAACCCGCTTGGGGAGGTTCAAGTGAACGGTCAGTTGTAACATGCGGTCATACTTAGGTATGGTTTCTTTTTGGCTGAGGACGTATCGGTGACTCTTGTGATTGGTGTGAGTCGGGCAATTGGTACCGTACAAGCAGTGTCTCTTCATTCTCGAGTATGGAAACTACCGTTCCCAATTCTAGATCGTGAGTAGTGTAGTTTCCTTGCACCTTGAGTTGTCGAGTTACGTAAGCAATGATTATCCTCGCGTTGCCTCAGCTTGTGATTCGAGTAATTGAATGGGTGCACCGTTGATAGTAAACACTTCATCAATGCCTTGGACAGGATATGATAGGAGCGCCTCGTAGCTTACCTTTCAATTGCTGGAATTGCGAATTTCTGAGCACCTTTCTACTGCTAGGTGATACTCCTTCAAGTTTAAGCCATGAGGGATTGTGTATGCAATCGAGAAAAGCGGGCTTTATGATGTTAAAAGTCGCGCGTTGAAAACTTAGCGTAATGCGGTTTGCGTCATGGAAGTTCCATGGTAAGGCGTAGGAGTCGTTCAGATTCCTGTTGGTTCTCGATGCAGGTTCAGATGTCGTCGAAGAAAACAAGCGTCAATTTGACAGGGTGAGGTAAGTTCGAATGTCGATACTAGGAATTCGAATTGGTCGTATTGAGTTCGAAGGACAGTGCTTGTGATATCTTTACTTCTGAGGTATCATTGGCTCGTTGCTCCTCGAGTAACGTTCGTAGAGGGTAATTCGTCCAAGTGGGGATTTGCGTGGGATATAATGAGATAAAAAGTACAAAATTCATGTAGCATATTATGAATAGACGTGAAAACATGCAAAAAGGGTAACCGAAATCAATGCGTTCAATCTTGAGGCAAAACATAATGGATCTGGGATCGACAGTAAGAGTTTATCTGGGGTCGAATATATAGCAGGTCGTACGCAAGTTGTATGTCGTTTGTCGATAAAGGTGTTACGTCGATAGGGTTGGCACAACAAGAACAAGCCAAAGAGGGATGGTCGTCATACGAGTTTGTAGGGTTAAGGTTTTCCGAAATGTCCAACAAGTGGTTTTGAGCTGGGCTGTGTGCGAAAGGGGTGTAATTCTCCTTGATCCATGATCTTTAAATGAGTTTGTGGTTTCCCAAACCGGCATATAACTGAATTCGAATGGACTGTCTAAGTCGTGAGGATGAGTCCGAAGTATTGAGAGGTTTCCATGTGAGGATGCGAAAACATGTTGAAAGGGTACAATTGAATCAATACGTCACAAATTTCAGGGTTCAAAAGTTTATTGACCGGGAGTCGAGCTGGCTGAATTCCCTAGACTAGAGAGAGATCTTGTTTAGGGTTTCCATGCGAAGAAGCAAGGATATCGTGATATCGAGATAAAGGAATGATAGACTTGCCCAAATTAGCCATGGAGACAAGGCATTGCCTTTAAACAATAAACGTTGGTTGGTACGAAAACTAGTGGAATGATTCACATAACCCGAAAGGTTATCATGGGATAATGGTTCTTTTAATAAAGGGTAAGGTAAATGTCTAGACAATCGTGCTCGTCTGTGAGTCGACTAATCTATGTCCAAGTCCGTCGGTTCATCAGAAGGTATCCAATTGTTGTGTTGTGGTATGCGGAGGTATAAAGTTAGGTTCGACTAAGAAGTAACCACGTAATAAGGAATTAGAAGAAATAGCTTCGTGATTGACGGGGATTCGATGCGATCGTTAGTACTGCCATGAGAAGTTTACACCGCGTACGCATTCTTGTATTCGAGGCACGCAAACAGGAAATAGAGTAGTATAGACATACTAGAGTATACTCAGACAATTATCAAGAATCCAGATCATATGTCGGATGAGGGAACGAGCCTTAACACTCAAGTCGGGAAAAGAAATGCATGAATAAAAAGGATGTGAATGACGTCGTCGATCCTACTAATCCTTGCTAGCTGCTCCACACATGGGACCAAATCGTTGTGTTGTTGTGCCATAGCAGCTTGTTCCCCCAACAACACGCGATTTAGGATTTGCTCTCCTACGTTGTTTCGCTCTCGAGACTTTCTTCTAGGATCCGTAGCAGGCTCCTAGACGTTCATCGTGTCGGTTCGTCCTAGTCCAGAAATGAGATCGGAAAAAGGTGTGGACGAAGGTCATGAATAACTGATCTCTCATACCCAGCGTGTTGTGATGTCGAATTAAGGTTTAGAGAATTCGTGCTTTTCTAAAATATATTGTGTTTGCAAATTTTGTTTACGTATTTGTAACGTTGTTAGATACTAAATATACGTATGTGTACACGTTTATACATGTATCATACACAAGTAAAGGTTGAACGGTACAATTACCAAGTAAGCAGCTAAGTCCGACGAACCTTGCAAATCCGGAGTGTGATGTTGTGGTTTCTTTTTAAAGAACGGTTATAAACTGGTTTTCATAAAAATATTTTATTGCTCAAACCAAAATATTTTATATCTTAAACCTAGTTCACTATAACCAGTGGCTCTGATACCAATCTGTCACACCCTCAAATTCCACATGCGGAGTAGTCCCGCGAGGCGTGCGACTGCCCAGGATCTAGCCACTAATTATTTTGAACCGTTTGCGTGATTTAAAAATCATTACAAATAATAATACAATTAGCGACTTAAAAATTTTCAAAAAATATAAATTAGGTTTGCAGCGGAAATAAAAGATAAACCCATTGCCAGATTGAAAACCACAATTTAGATGAATGTACAAAACGTACAACTTACACAATCCATCCGTTTGCATTGTCCGTCCGTAGTTGTACCTAAAAACCTGGAAGCATGCAGTAAGGTGTCAACATAAAGTTGGTGAGTTCACAGTTTTCGAAAAGGTTTTCTTGTTTTATCCCAAAAACGTTGTTTTTAGAAGTTTCATGTTATCAAAACATGCCATGGGGAAATCCACCCCATATATGAGCTACTAAATTGTGCAGTACCGAAACTTTGATGTAATTGTTGTTTTGCCCTCTTTGTTCAATGTCTACCATCATTGACCAGACTTCCAGATAATAGTTCACGCCCGGCTCCCCGCACGGTGTGAGGTTGTCAAACCTAATAACGCTATCAACTAATATCCCGTTCGCCCAACCGGCGATTAATCAGTATAAGTGTAAGGGACTTTCTTGGTAGATTTTCGTTTAGTATGAAGTTCCCAAACCACTGGGAATACATGTTTTATGAGTATCGTTAAATTATCATACCGTTACCTCGGTATATGAAGTTCCCAAACCACCGGGAATACATGCTTTTAGTTCTAGTGTGAACTCACATTTGCTTTGCTCGGTAGAAAAAAACATTCGTCCTAAGTCGGTCAACCACATCCTATTATGGTTACCACTTATTAGGACGATATACAAGTAATCACATATTAATTTCACATATCTGACACGTATTCATCAAGTAGTGTACAAGTATCAACTTTTGTACATTATACTAACATGTATATACATTTATAATTATCATCACATAACTCATGTGTTATACAGTTAATCACAGATATTTAGCAAGGCTCATAGATAGAACAGTAAAATTGTGCGACCCATTTTATGTGTACAGCCCAATCATGGTATCATGCCCAAATGAGTGTGCGACCCACTTGTCAAGTGTGCGGCACACGTGGAAGTGTGCGGCCACTTGGCAGTGTGCGGTCATGCAACAATTGGTTGTACCTGGTGCTTTACATGTTTGTACCACATGAATGTGCGGTCCACAAGAGTGTGCGACCCAGCATTATTCCTTGGTACAGTGTGCTGCTCAGTTTGTACATTTCAGAATTGTATGCAGTATTGAAGTGTGCAGTGTGCAACATGAAGGTGTACGTTATGTAGTCTGAAGTGTACGTCCAAGAGTGTGCGGTGTCCATTTATTGTGCGGTCTACTTTAAGTGTGCGGCACACTTTAAGTGTGAGGTCATGCAGTTGTAAGGTGTGCATTCAAACATTTTAAGTTGTTCATTTCTCGGCGTGAGCGACATGTTTACATCAGACAACAGATTATTCTAAATCATCATACATGAATATACCTATGTTTTAATACCATCAATAATCATCAAAATCCTAGTTTGAATCACATACTATCGAACTCAGAAATCACCAAGATTCATCATACAATCCCCCCTTAATTCCCATTGTTAACATTCTTATCATCAACTATATTTTCACAGCCCTATTAATATACATAAGACCCTAAATCACCAAAACAACAACACAGGTGTAGATCTAACCCATCAGTTTATCACTAATCATATGTACATTTTTCTTATTCAAGATTCACAAATCTACTATCATAATCTCTTAACAATCACAGACCATTCAAGGAGAACAAAAATACAAGACAACACATAGACTAAACATCAAAAAACCGCACAATACATAAAAGCAACTTAAGTCATTCATCTTGGGCATCCTCACAGTAAGTCACATCATCAGTCCTCATCGTCGTCATCTTCTCGGCTTCATCCTCCACTCGAGTCCAAACAGAACCACCACCATCACCGGCGCTTGTCGGAGCTCTGCCGGAAAGACGTGAGTTGCCGAAAACCTCAGTCCGTCGCCAGAGCCTCGTTTCTCGAGTGTGACGCAAAACAAAGGTGTCTCAGCCGTCAGTCACTGCTCCTCCGATTGCCGGTATTAACGGCGCCGCCGTCTGCCATCATTGCCGTCGCTGTTTGCAGCCGCCGTCTACCGTCATCGTCGCCTCATCTCTTTCTGCTACTCCTTCTCTCTCATTGTATGTTCTCTCTCTCTCTGATCGACGAGGTGGGTATGTATACGAGGATGGGTACAAGTAGGGAAAGGGTTTCAGGGGTGTGCGAATGAGGTGATGCAAGGGAGATACGTGAAGGAGGGGGCGTGGAGGTGTGGTTTGTCAGAGAATGAATGCCGGAGTCACTGTGCGATCGCCGGAAATTTGCTCCGGTTGCTGGAAATCTGAATGAGAGTGTGGGGGCCGGGGAGAGGGGTGTGCGGCTGTAGTGTATGTGTTTAGGGTTTTGCTTTTTTTTTTTTTTTTATAAAATGAGGGGTGAGGATTTTAAAGATATACTTATATGATAGGGTTTTAGGGAAGTTGGGTTGGGCTTGACCCAAGTGCACTAGCCCGTTGAGTGTTTGTGTGTTTTGTTTATAAATTCGGTTGGTTTAAATCACACGAATAAATACACTGTTTATTATATGTGTGCGCGTTAAATTACACAGGCTTATTCTGAGTTATTAGTTAAACGGTTTGTTTCTCTAGTCGCGGTTCATTATTTAATAATAATAATTAAATACAAATATTACTAAAATATCCTTTTCTGACGATGAGAGTACGAGTTATCACACAGAAACAGGATGAAAGAGAAGATGGTGGAGGCTCTGTAGGACATACACACGTGTGATGAGAGTACACATGCCTAACTAGCAGGTGTCCAAAAAGAAACAAAGCCTGACACGGATGCTTTGTAGTGTTCATTTCACATTGCTTTTATGCATATAGGGTAACGTGGACAAATGGATTGTTGGAGGATGCAAAAGTTTTGCTCAAGATACCTTAACTTTTTCATGTATGAAACACTTTTGAAGAACTTTGATGAATCACCATAGTTAAAGTGTTCAATATAATCATCATACTCTATGGCTTCAATCTTATCATTTTTCTGCAATAAACAAGGAAACAATGTACGGTTAAGTACCATTTATAAAACAATTAATTTAATGTATATTTTTAAAAGCAAGTCAATGTAACCTTTACCATTGTGAAACACATGCTATCGATCTCTTCCCTTTTCCAAAGTCTATTGTGTTTCTCAGGATTGTTAGAATGTGAAGTTATAATCCCTTCACATTCTTAAGTTCCAGGGTTGTTCGGTAAATAGTTAATAAATAGTTTATATTGTAAATAGAATAGTTGTAAACAAACTGAATGGTTTTATTGTGACAAACAGATTCAATCCACAATTGATAAGAGCCAGAGACAATTCTGGTGTAATACAAAAGAATAAACAGAGAAGAATGAACTTTAAGATTTAAGCAAGCTAGTTTGTAGATTGATGATTTTGAACGAGCAGAGAGCAAGCATATATATAGCGAGCCATAGATGGGGTCTTCTCTTTAAGCAAGATTCGATAGCGAAGATCATGGCTGGGTTGAGCTGGAGATAGTTGTAGCATCGATGTAGAATGAGGAAAATTAGGGCTTAATTTCTAAACATAATCTTCTTAATTAGACTTTCCATCAAAGGCCCTTCAAGATTGCATACTTTCCATATAACACCAAAAGCTGAAAAAGTAAATAGAATGAATTATTTTACTGCTGAATTAGAAATAAAATATATAAAGTTTTAACACCCCCCCTAATTCAGACAGTAAATAGATCAATTAGATTTAACTTGTTACACAAAACCTCGTGTTAAGTTGGATTTAAGCCTTTTGTCAGTATATCTGCTAACTGTTCTTCTGAATCAATTTTTTTGGTTTTAAAAATACCGGCCATAATTTTTTCTCTAATAAAGTGAAGGTCTATCTCAAAATGTTGTCCTATTATGGAAAACTGGATTAGCAGCTATTGAAATAGCTGAGCTACTATCACAAAAAAGTTTAACAGGTATATTATATTGGATCTTCAAATCTTTAAGAATATTTAGTATCCATAAAACTTCACAGGCAACGGAACAAAGGGCTCTATACTCTGCTTCAGCAGATGATCTAGACACTACATCTTGTTTCTTACTTTTCCATGAAACAAGACTATAACCCAAAAAACACAGTATCCTGTAACAGATCTTCTAGACCCTAGACATTTACCCCAATCTGAATCAACAAAACCTTTAAGCTCAAAAGAATTACCTTTGCTGATTAAAATACCCTTACCTGGAGCTTTCTTTAAGTATCTAAGTAGTCTCAAGGCAATCTGAAGGTGTGAATTTGTAGGTTTATGCATGAACTGACTCAAATACTGAACAGAATAAGAGATATCCGGTGTTGTATGTGACAAGTATATCAATTTTCCAACTAATTTTTTATAACCAGTAATATCAGATAATAGATCATCATCAGACTTGCATTTAGCAGAGACAATATAACTTTGTTCAATAGGAACATTAACGGGTTTGCAACCAAGTAAACCAAAATCAGATAATAATTCCAAGCAATACTTTCTTTGTGACAAGCAAATGCCCTGCTCAGAGTAAAAAACTTCAATTCCAAGAAAAAAACTTTAATTTACCCAAATCTTTAATTAGAAAGTTAGAACTAAAAAACTGTTTAAATTTTTGGATTTCTTGTTCATTATTCCCAGTTACAGTAATATCATCAACGTAAACCAATACTACAATAAACACATAGTCAACATCTTTTATAAACAAGGAATAATTACTTTTAGATTGCACAAATCCATTTTCGGATAACACGCAAGTTAACTTTTCATTCCATTTTCTTGGAGCCTGTTTTAAGCCATATAGAGATTTGATTAACTTACATACTTTAGTTTCATTTTCTGAGAAATACCCCTCGGGTAGAGTCATATACACATCTTCATCAATACTACCATACAAGAAAGCATTATAAATGTCCAATTGATATAGCGGCCAATTATTTTCCGCGACTAAGTTCAAAACACACCTAATGGTGAGCAATTTAACCACTGGTGAAAAGGTTTCATCAAAGTCAACACCTTCTCTTTGATTATACCCTTTTGCTACTAACCTAGCCTTGTAACGCTCAATCTCACCTGTGGACTTATACTTGATTTTATACACTCATTTGCATCCTATGGCCTTCCTATCCTTCGGTAAGTCAACTAGGACCCAAGTATTATTTCTATTCAAGGCTTCCATTTCGCTATTCATAGCGTTGACCCAATTACTATCTTTAACAACTTCTTTATAGGTTTTAGGTTCAATACTTTTGTTAAGCAAAGATACAAAGCAAAATTTTCCAGAAGATAATTTTGAATAGTTTAACACCTTTTCCAAACCATATTTAACTTTCCCTTCAACTACATAGTCTGACAATATTTTTGGCAAAGAGACAGATCTGGAAGATCTTCTAACCGTGCCCTCAGAAGGATTTACCTCATCACTAGGTTCGACAGTGTTGCCTGCCTCACTAGTAGTCCCGTTTGGACTATTAGAAGGTTGGCCTTCATTGTCAACACCTTGAGACTCCTCCCCGTCATCATCGGGACATTCATTTTTATAAACTTTGGAATCAAAATAAAAAAAATCAAACACATTTAGCAGAGTTATATTTTCATCAAAAACAGGGATTTCAAAATGAAAGGACTTATTTTCTTTAAAAGGAAACACATATCCATAAAACTTAACATCTAGAGAAAACAAAATTTGTTTTTTTTATCCAAACTCCAAAGTTTATAACCTTTTTTAACATTTGAAGAACCAACTAAAACACATTTTTCGGCCTTGTGACCAAATTTGTTAGAATCATTTAAAACAGTACTAAAGCAAAGACACCCAAAGTTTCTTAAATGATTAAGGGAAGGACAATAGCCAAACATTAACTCATAGGGACTTTTGCCAGACAAGATAGAAGAAGGAGTCCTGTTAATCAAGTACACAGCAGTCAAAATACATTCAGACCAAAAATTAAGGGGAACACCCCCTTGAAACATTAAGGCTCTAGCAATATTCAAAAGATGGCGATGTTTTCTTTCAACAATTACATTCTATTGTGGGGTATGAGTACAAGATGTTTGGTGAAGAATACCTTTTGAATTTGAAAAACTTGTCATTTGATTATTTACAAACTCGGTTCCATTATCACTTCGAAAATTTTTAACTGTTTTATGAAATTGAGTTTTAAGTAAGTTTACATAAGTTTCAATATTAGAGAATACTTCATCTTTTGATTTCAATAAAAACGCCCAAACAGCCCTGGAATAATCGTCAACAATAGTCAAGAAATACTTATACCCTTCCCTACTTGGAACCTTGTAGGGGCCCCACAAGTCAAGATGAACTAGCTCCCCTACTTCTTTAGACTTGTGTTCACTTAAAGGAAAAGGGTTTCTTGTTTGTTTTGCCTTGTGACACACATCACATGGCAAAGAGTCTTTAGATAGATTCAGTTTTAGTTTTTCTTTTAAGACGGATAAAACCTGATCTGAAGGATGACCTAGCCTAGTATGCCATAAATTACTTTCAAATTGGCTACTAAAACACTCCTTAGAACAATTTGGATTGTTTTTAAACACATAAAGGCCATCACTTTGCTCACCCGTCACCAGAATTCTCTTTGATTTCAAATCCTGAATGTAAAAATTTTCTTCAGTAAAAGACACCATGAGCTTACTATCTTTAGCTAACTTGTGAACCGATAAAAGGTTAACACAATATTCAGGAACAAAAAACACATCTCTTAGAATAACATTATCATTCAGTTTGAAATTTCTGATTTTAGTAACTTTAGCTTTAGTTCCATTCGGATGACCCACGGTTATATTTAATTCAGACACGTCAATTACATCAAAAAGATTTTTATCAGATATAAGCATGTGTTGGTTTGCCCCTGAATCAACAACCCAATTACTATTTGTACCCAAATCATATATACTCGCACAACTAAAGATAGAACTTGAACTAAAGAAATTACCTCCCATATTAGAGTTCTGATGTTCTGTAGTCGGCTTTTCACTTATCAAATTCATTAACTTTGAAATTTGATCTGTTGTGAAAGGAGGAAAACTCGAGGAAGATGCGTTAGACATATTTTGTTTATTCGACATAAAACTATCCGAAGAGCCAGACTTTCCACTTGAATTTGTTTGAAACCTTTTTGACCCAGATGGATAACCAACAAGTTCATAGCATATATCAATTGTGTGACCAATTTTATTGCAATGAGTACATTTTAGATTAGGATTAGGACCTCTTCCATTTTTCTTTTTGTTTTCAAAAGACTGATTTGGGTTTGAAAAGAATGCTACATTTTGTCCTTTTGAAGAACCACTAGTACCCCTGTGAGATTCTTCCCTTGATACTATAGAAAAGGCTGTTTTAACTGATGGAAGAGGATCCCTTGTTAAAAGGCTGGTTCTAACAGGTTGGTAAACATCATCAAGACCCATAAGGAATTGCATTAGTTTTATTAAATGGTTAAAATCATTGAAATCTTTTGAAGCTTGACAAGTGCATGAGGGTAATTGAACAATAGCATCAAGTTGTTTCCACGTGGTATTTAACTTGTGGTAATATTCAGACACGGAACTACCACTTTGACTAAGAGAATTTATTTTTTGATATAAATTAAAAACAACTGAACCGTCAACTTTATCATATGTTTCTTTTAGGTCTTGCCAGACTTCAGAAGCTAGTTTGAAAAAACTTGACCCAGATATAATTCTTCTGATATAGAGTTTAAAATCCATGAAAGGACAACAGAGTTACATCTATCCCATTGTCTTGCGAGTGTTTCATTTTCATTTGATTTTACACATTTTCCGGTGATGAAGCCTGTTTTGTTTTTAACCTCTAAAGCCAGTTTCATAGCACTTGACCAAACTGAATAATTTTCTGTGCCTTTTAACTTTATGTTTATAATAGACACATTACTTGAGTCACTTAGGTGTAAATAAAGAGGGTCTCCATAATCAAGTTTGCTTATTAGGGTCTTAGTATTAACCACAGAACCAGAACTACCATCAGACATGATTAACCAAGTAAGCAAAAAACTAACAGGCACACAAAACCAATAAAAAATGTAATCAGCCAATGAAACACAGAGTAGCCAATAAAAAAATAGGTTAAGGCAGAGAAGCTTACAGAGTAGTCCAGCCAAAAGTAGGGTAAAAAAAGAACTCACCACGAATGAGAGCACTAGTGAGAAATAAAGAGAGCACCTTTAATCAATTTTAGTCGCTTGAACACCAGATTGTGAGCTCTGGGCTGATTAGAAAAACCACAAAAGAGAAGCAGCGGATGATTAATGACCACACAAAGCAGAGTGACGGGTTCCTTAAAACCCTAATCGAACTGAACAATTCCCAAACAGCAGCAGCCGCAGTGCACCACGAACCAGTTACAACCCAACCAATTCAGACCAGAAAGGTTCCTTAGATACCCAAAAAGAACCGATTTGAGAGACAATTGAGTTCAAGGACTGATATTAGAGCCTAAGCTCTGATACCATGTAAACAAACTGAATGGTTTTATTGTGACAAACAGATTCAATCCACAATTGATAAGAGCCAGAGACAATTCTGGTGTAATACAAAAGAATAAACAGAGAAGAATGAACTTTAAGATGTAAGCAAGCTAGTTTGTAGATTGATGATTTTGAACGAGCAGAGAGCAAGTATATATATAGCGAGCCATAGATGGGATCTTCTCTTTAAGCAAGATTCGATAACGAAGATCATGGCTGGGATGAGCAGGAGACAGTTGTAGCATCGATGTAGAATGAAGAAAATTAGGGCTTGATTTCTAAACATAATCTTCTTAATTAGACTTTCCATCAAAGGCCCTTCAAGATTGCATACTTGCCATATAACACCAAAAGCTGAAAAAGTAAATAGAATGAATTATTTTACTGCTGAATTAGAAATAAAATATATAAAGTTTTAACAATAGTATACAAGTGCGAGGACTAGATGTGGCAAAAGCAAAGATTATAATCTACAAAATTGATGAAGCGACTCATCCCATGGGACGCACCCGTTCCAATCGTCGCCACCATCACAAGATCAAGAAGACGCGATGTTTCGCGAAGAGACACGTCTATTCACTCGCAACTGTTGGATTAGTATAAATAGGGTTTAGATTTTTCAATTGTATTTCATCATATGTACAAAACATTCGGTTTATATTCAAGTACGATTCATGTTCTAGAGATCAAAGATCAATTGGGGCCAACAATTGGTATAAGAGCATTAGGCACTAGGCGTGGGAATCGCAAGGCATCGAATCGCAGGGTTGTTCGAATCTTATATGGTGTGGTCATGACACAAACCACTATCCCCATTATTTTTAAAATTTATTTTGTGTAAAATATATTTAACTAATTAAGGAAAAGAAGGTGCATGGTTGCCATGGTTTAATCCATGCGAACCATAGTAGTTTTCTAAAGGGGTGGTGTAGCACATCATCTACCATCTTATATGGCAATTCATAAGCCATCCCATCCCTCCATACCCCCCCCCCCCCCTAATTGATGTTAATTTTTTAATGTTAGGAAAATTAAAACATAAAATATTATAACAGAACAAATACAATTATTTATAAAGGTGACGTTTTATATCATGCGTAAATAATGTTAGGCAAATTGAAACATAAAATATTATAACAGAACAAATACAATTATTTATAAAGGTGACGTTTTATATCATGCGTAAATACTTCTCAATAATAAATTCATGTATCCCAAAAAACCAATTGTAAATACCATGTACCTATATATAATTATAAAATAATAAAAGACTAGTTTAAGTAATTAGTCTCGATAGCGTACATGCACGTATGAATGTGTATAATACGTATAAGTTGGTAAAGTAAAAGCATTTAATGTATAATTAAGGTGTACAAAACACGTAATGAAAAAACCATGTTAGAAGGTTTAGAAACCGAAAAAACGGATATGGGTGTCGGAAAATGGTCGGAAATTTCTGACCACTTACCGACGAAACATAACATTTGGTCGGAAAGTTGTCGGTAATTTCCGACCAATTTCCGACTAAAACTTTTATTTTTTTCATATTTAAATATGCAGAGGTGTATATGTATATATATATAAACGTATTTCTTGTGTCTATATGTATGTGTATATGTATATAAGTATGTATTTGTATCGGTGCATACACACATATACATATATACACACTTATACAATAGTAAAAGCATAGTTTAAGTAATGGGTCCCGATAGCTTACACGCACGTATGACTGAGTATAATTATACATATAAGCTGGTAAAGTAAGAGCTTTTCATGTACAACTATAGTGTACAAAATACGTAATGAAAAAACCATGTTAGAAGGTTGAAAAAACGAAAAAACGGATATGGGTGTCGGAAAATGGTCGGAAATTTCCGACCACTTACCGACAAAAATTAACATTTGGTCGGAAAGTTGTCGGAAATTTCCGACCAGTTTCCGACTAAAACATTTATTCTTTTCATATTTACTTATGCGGAGGTGTTTATCTATATATATAAACGTATTTCTTGTGTCTATATGTATGTGTATGTGTATGTGTATGTGTATGTGTATGTGTATGTGTGTATAAGTATGTAGTTGTATCGGTGCATACACACACATATATACACACTTATACAATAGTAAAAGCCTAGTTTAAGTAATGGGTCCCGATAGCTTACACGCACGTATGACTGGGTATAATTATACGTATAAGTTGGTAAAGTAAGAGCTTTTCATGTATAACTAAGGTGTACAAAATACGTAATGAAAAAACCATGTTAGAAGGTTGAAAAACCGAAAAAACGGATATGGATGTCGGAAATTTCCGACCACTTACCGACGAAACATAACATTTGGTCGGAAAGTTGTCGGAAATTTCCGACCAGTTTCCGACTAAAACATTTATTCTTTTCATATTTAATATGCGGAGGTGTTTATCTATATGTATAAACGTATTTCTTGACCCGAACACGACCTGCTCAACCCGATTTTTTTTTGTTTTTTATTTTTTTCTGAAATAGCTGTATTAAAATTAAAATTTAATTAAAAAACACAAATTTATATAACACAATTATATTTAAATTAATAAATCTTATATTAATTTATCTTTTTAAGTAATAATTATAGAAAAAATAAACATACCCCATTTAATTTATGATATAAAACATATTGTAAAAAATATAATATAATATAATTGTGTTAAACGGGTCAACCCGCCAACCAGACCAGGTTGACCCGAACCCGATCCGTTAACCTAAACGGGTTAGCGGGTTCAACCTGAAACTGTGTGACAACCCGAATTCTCAAGGTTTGTGACTTTTAGTTTGTGACCCTGATTTCATCTTTATTCCTTTTGTTACGTTAATCGTTAAACTTTTGTGCTAGAAAACTTGTTAGAATTTCTAAGTGTTATCAAGGAGATTTAGTTGCGTGTTTGGGCCACCCGGATTTGGGCCGCACACACACGGTATGCATCTGGGCCGCGAATTTTCCCCTTAGCTACCCACCTTGTCTTGTTTCTAAACCCACCGGCCCACATAGGTTATGTAGGGCCGATCACACAAGTGCAAAGCCCAAAGCCTTGTTGTGGATATATACGATTATATTAGTTACGTAGTTGGTTTTTGAAAACGATAACCCTAGAGCTTCTAGTTGTTCGACGGCAGATTCTTCCCCCCTTTTGTCGAAGTCACTTGCTCTTAGAAACCAACCTCGTGTCTAGCATACACCAATCGTCTGGTTAGTTCAGTAATGTCGATTCAATTCTTGATTTACGGTTAATTCTTGTTAAACATATGGTTATTGTTTGACGGATGTTAGTCGATTAATACTACTTGGTTGTTTCTGTTTACGTTCAATATATGGCTAATTGACATAACTATAAATAATATGCTTTATGTTGAATGATAATCATGATGAATGTTACTGCCAAATGATTAAGGTGCATGTGATGTGTTGAATTGGTAGTACTTGAATTGAAAAGATCAACACAATTTCTTGGTCCATGGGTTTGTCAGGTCCACTATCTTGAGTAGGTCCAATAAGCATGTAAAATTCATATTGTTGTTACCAGTCTACCCATAATTGTCAGATGATCACATGATTGCTAAGGAATTTCAAGGATGAAAATAATTATGGTTATGATAGCTTGGTAAGTTAGATGATGAATGATTATTTAGTTAATTGGCTTAATCGGATAAATTGCATTATATACATATAACATGTCGGCTTGATATATAATGTGCTTAGTGGGCTTGATATTTATATAAGATGTCGGCTGTGAGATTTTATGCAGTTGGTTTTGATTATTACGAGTAGGATATGATTGTATATTTTTATCACCTTGGACCGAGAGGTTAAAGGGGACTTATAGCCCATCGCACAACTTATTAAATGCGGGCTTGACTTGATTAACGGGCCGCACACCTCAGCGTGTGGGCCGGAAAGGGGTGGGCTATGTGGTACATAGTCTTATTTAGTTTGGGCCTTATATGGTTGAGTCGGGCATGGTGTACGAGCGATATAGCAACCGCACATTAAACTGTTGTTGCACATACACTCGTGTGTGACAAACTAATCTGTCAAGTAATATTATGATACAAGCACGCGAGAGGGAAACTGATAAGTAATTCAAATGGTTGCTACATGTTAAGATGTCTATTACACACAACTTACTAGTGTGCGTGGTACAAATGAACACGAAACTGATTGTTACAATGGGTGCTATGATCTATGTGAAGCGTAATTCTTGCTATGATTTGTATGACGTTATGTGTACTCCTTGTACGATACTGGTGTTGTGAATGTGGACTACCTGAATTATGAAAACATGAAACTGACTGTCTTTGGTAACCACTGTTGGAAACATGAACTTGTGTCATAAACCGATCTAAATGCTTGTTAGGTGTTATGTGACAATTGTTTACATGTGACTGGTTGAATACATGAATCGGATACGTGATTTACTGTGTACAAACGTGTGATTACTGATTGTGAAACTGATATTGTTTGGTAACCACGGTAGGGTTCGGGTTGACCAACTGGACGGGTAATTAAAACATACCGAGCAAACCTAAGGTGAGTTCACTACTCTTTTCCAAGCATGCATCCCGGGAAGGGATATCGGGTAACGTTCCAGGGAGGAATGCAGGTTAATGGGATGTTTGTTATTACTTAGTTTCTATTATGTAAGACCCCCTACATCTACCGTGTTGCCGGTAAGGCAACGAGGTATTTAGTTGATAGCGCTATTAGGTTTGGCACCCTCACACCGTACCGAGAAGGACGGGCGTGAACTAATTACCTTGACCACTTGACCAATGCCTAGATAGAGGCATTGGGGTTGGGCATTCACATCGTGTATATATAAGACCCCTTACATCTACTCGAGGTTATTAGTTGAGCTAATTACCTCGACCACTTGACCAATGCC
Source organism: Helianthus tuberosus (assembly GCA_030545235.1). Lineage (NCBI taxonomy): Eukaryota > Viridiplantae > Streptophyta > Magnoliopsida > Asterales > Asteraceae > Helianthus > Helianthus tuberosus. The sequence goes on from CM060369.1 coordinate 219,105,013, forward strand.
TTGATAGAGGCATTGGGGTTGGGCATTCATATCTTGTAGCCAGTTGCGGTAATCGAGTTAATAACAACATCAAATCAAATCAAATCATCGAAACTGTGAAACGCTTTAAACTGGTAACTGGTATCTAAACACGATAACAAAACCTTGAACTCACCAGCGTAGTCTGACACACTTGTTTACATGCTTGTAGGTCGTTAGCTGAGGTACACTTGGACTTGCTATCTGAAGTGGCTGGAGTGGACATGGTCATGATAGAGCGTTTATATTGACATATATTATGATACATTGTTGGGTTCAAACTATTTACTTTTGCTTCCGCTGGTTACTTGGTTTTATTTACATTTGCAAACAGTATTTCCTTTATCAATAAGTACTTCATTATTTTATTAAACGTGTTTGATATGATTGGTGGCTCTCTGATGAATCGTTGCACTCCTAGTAGGGACATACCCGAGGTGGGAATTTGGGGGTGTGACAGTTTGGTATCAGAGCCACTGGTTATAGTGAACTTGGTTTTAAAAATGTTTTTATAAAACCAGACTATAACCGAACAGTCCTGAAAACGAGAATACGACCATGACACTCAGCTCCAGATTGCAAGGTTCGTCTTTTACATCTGTTACATACATTACATAACTAGTACACGTTTGTTTATGATGCAACATGCGAACACACACACGTCACTTTAGCATGATGGCGTGGATTGCTTGATTACATTATGATGCATTGATAGTATGTTATAGTCCTTGGATTCTGTGATCTTATTACTTTGACAACCTTTGTTTGATATCTGAGTTTGAGGAACCATTTGACATGAGTTAGGAGGAACTAAGATGAGCATGCAAATCACAATATTATTGTGGGTGCACACATAATAATAATGTGGGGTGCATGCGAGTCCCAGTGAGGCTTAACAAGTGAAAAAGGGGTTCTGTCCCGTATTTCGATCAATGAGAAACGTAACCACTCCATAGGAGTCATAGCAGTGATTGTCTCCTACTCGAACGTGAACTTTTCATTCCTCTCTGAATCTCTTCGAATCTCGATGCTATCGAGTATTACCTGAACACACATCTGAATGCCTTGCGAAACGTGTAGAATGTTAGGTGCTTGCACGAACGTCCTTGAGTTGGTTTATACCTTTCTCGCTTCTCTTCGTTTGCTGTAACTCTATGTATTGACGTCTTAGACTCCGAAGTGTGAACACTTCTGCAACACTCTCGCAGCATACCGCGTATTACTCAATCGACTTGCTAGATCGATGGACAAAAGGGTGAGCGTAGTATTTTACCGACCTCAGTAATTGGACAACCCTGATTACCAGCAATGAACACCAGCAAATTGACTTCAATCGAATTCTTAACCCTAGTCAGCGACTCGTGGGAGTCAACTCTTACGAATCAATCGGGACATAAGCGATGACAACAGATTATAGTGTGGAATATGTGGCTACCAGCACAGTGAGTAGCGCGTGGTACGGAATGTGAAAAGATGGACTTTGATGGTGAAAGATCGTAGGGCTTCGTTTCAAGCAACGACATTGGAGGCAACAGTCGTGGCAACATCAAGGTACTCGTAGTCATAGTCTAAAGCATGGAAACGAAGGTGACATCGACAGGGATTGACTGTTGCTAAGTCAAGGCGTCAACAACCAAGGGAATAATGATAGTATTGGGAGTCCTCGCAACCGTAACAACAACACTAGAAATGATGCCCGTGGAAGAGCATTTATGATTGGCGTGGATTAGTTATCCAGATAACGCGTGGATATAGCTTGTGAGAAGAAAATTTTGAGTATCTCTCTCCCTAGTGACGAATTGTCGACTACCCTAAAACACTAGTGTGATGTAAAGGTTAGTGTCATTTCAGCAATAAAAGCCAGGAGCGTCTACAGAGGGACTACCCCGCTATGTTGGCAACCGTTACTAATGTTTGGGCTAAGGAAAAAGGATCGAGGATCCACCAATCGTTCGTGATTTCACTCAGCATACTACTTGAGGAACTTTCAGGTTTACTTCCACCACTGATTAGGTAGAGTCTCAGATTGATCTCACGACCAGAGGCAGCCTTGGTTAGTCGTACTCCTTATTGTCTGGCGCCTGGAAAGTTGCAAGAACTGTCCAACCAACTTCAGGAAACCACATGATGGGAGTTGTATTGATCTAGCTCCTCGTTTTGGGGAAACACGCTCTATTGTGGAAACGAAGGACGAGTCCTTTTGTACGTGTACAGACTATCACAAGGTGGTTATCATAGACCATCACCCCCTCTGTCTCGCATCGACAACGTGCTTGACCCGTTGCAATAACCAAGAATATATCCGGAAACTGACTTAAGACCAGACTGTACTCTGATGGAAGACCATGGGGAGGATGATTTCTAACACGACGTTACAGATCCAGTATGTCCACTACGATTTCCTGTTTAAGTTATTATACTAGTGGGAATGCCCGCGCGTTGCCGCAGGTATTTATTTTTTTGGCTACACGTTATGCGACGGGTTCCACGTATTTTACCCACCTCACAGAGGTATAAAATTGAGGCTCCAAGTGAGTAGTTCAAAGTAGGGATGAACATTTGGTATTGGCTGTGGCGAAGCTTGACCTGAATGATGGGGGGGTCGAAAACGTATATACCTAAAAATTTATGTACGAAAACTACATATATAACACTACTGAGCGAAACGCATTTTGATGAAGTTGACCTAGTAGACTAAAATAACATTTAACTCCAAACCCAAAACCTGTTATTATACTTTTGTTATATAAATACAATCGCAAACAAGCTCTAAATAACAGTGTTCAATAAGCAAATACAAGTCTCATCAATATCAACTTGACCCGAAGCAGTACCAATGGGAATCAAGCTACTTCGAGTAAGTATGCCCAACTAAGCCGACAACTTAGCCCATATTTAAGTCAAGCAAGCCCTCAACTCGATGACAATTAGCTCGTATTCAACTTAGCATTTCGCAATGAGGTCAACTTCTACCTCAATAGGAATCAAAGGGCGAGTTGGGGGCAACAAGAGGAAGCTTATCGATGTACATGAAGAATCTTTTAAGATTTCCCCATGTTATCGTGGCCATATCCGTCACTTCTTTTCTGTTAACATACACCCATAGCTCGTCCAGGTCGGTTTTCTTAAGGCTGACGCGACAAAACGGACAAGACAAGACAAGACAATGATCTTGTTCGCCTGCAAATTGTTCCACAAGAATGTTCAGATTGTAGATTAATGCATAGCGATGCTTTTACCGCATGGTTACAAATGCACTAAGGTGAAGTATCAAGTATCAATAATCGCATCAAGAATCATACCAGTCATTATAGCAACGGGAGCACATGGCATGGGTACGTATTGGTAGTACAAGTTTGTCATTGGCTTCAATACAAATACCACATTCTTCTTCTGATTCGATATCAAGATCCGAACCTCGACGTTCTTCATCACCATCGTGGTCGGCTTGTTTTGAATATCTTTCGTCACATATCTTCTTCTGCTTTCTATCTTCGGAATTAGTCACTCCGCTTTGAAGTTGCATCAGTGATGGATATATGAAACCTGTTTTCGACTTCAGTAATGTAAACGATTTTTATAAATTTTTAAAAAAATAAAGTAGAAAACAATGACCAAAAGTCCAAACACCTTTTGGTAACAAGTTTTATACCAAAAAAATTGATAATTAAATTTCAGTTGGGACATACCATAAAATTCTCTAATGCTTGCCTTCTTTTCATGTGTCGACAACGTTGTGGTGCCATCAACATAAACCTGTAGTGCAGCAAACCAAGAAAGCCTTCAAATCACAAGAAAGATACGATATCCAATCGATAAATTATAATTAGTTATATGTTTTTTCTATCAACTATGAAGTATGGATTTTTGACCTTGTAAATCAGGATCCTCAACAGTCCGAGCGCACCTGCCAGGTGGCAATCCGACCATTGAACAAAGAAAAGCAAAAACTGTGCAGCTGCACTGTAAGACATTCGCATCTCCACACATGCACCATCATACTCCCTTCGTAAATCCGATGCTCTGCAAAATATAACGAAAATTCAAGATTTAAGAAAAATAACATGACATAAGTTCAGCCATAAATCAATCCCACGGTCATTTTAGTCCTTTCACATATGAATTAGGAAACACTAATGAATCTATGAACAGATGAATGATGCTTCTAAATACACAAACTTGTATTCCGTCTTAATTAGAAACACTTTGATTAAAAAAGGTCAAAACCAAAAGTCAAAAACATATGCCATGTTACTGAATTACGTGAACCCTTCATACTTTTGAGAATATTTTTAACATTGTATCACAAAATACTATATATAAATACTAAATATAATACACATTTATAGCATATCATACCAACATGTCAAATAAGTATCAATTTTTTTAACTTAAATCGTAACGATTTGACCAAGAAGGCCAAATGTATAGCTGCTGCCCCTTTAAATCTCAAAGAAGTTGTGATCAAGCAACAACCTATTCATTTTCCAAACAACATAGGTATATGTGGCAAAATGGACACTTCTTTCTCTATGTTCTCAACAAAATTATATATATCAAATGATATATTAAATTTGATTAGAACTGGTGCAAGAGTTCGTCACCCTTTTTGTGTTTGTAAAGGGAGGTCACAATCTCATATCTCGGTAACACCCTAGGCATATCACACATCAGCCGTGGATTGAGATGTGTCGTTACAAGACATACCCGACCCCAAATTCCATCGCGTTGTTCGCTTGACGCACCAGGAGCTCACAACTTTGTTTTTTTTTACCCCACATTGGCACGTTTAATTATGAAATTCTCCCCATTGATTAGAACTGGTGCAAGAGTTCGTCACCCTTTTTGTGTTTGTAAAGGGAGGTCACAATCTCATATCTCGGTATATATATATATATGTAAATTACCCAAGGATGATGTAAAGAAACATAACCCACAAGCTAAAGTCGACAAATCTTGAGAAAAAAACTACTTAAATCAACTAAATTTCATACGGGTATCATAAAATATATGCAAATGACCCATGAATGACGAAAAGAAACAAAACCCTCATACGTTAACAATTCATCAGGAAAAACTACTCAAATCAACATAACTTCATCTGGGTATCATTATATATATGGAAATTACCTACAGCTACAGATGATGTAAAAGAAAACAAAACCCACAAGCTAAAGTCAAACAATTACAATTCTTAAAAAAAAAAAAAAAAAAAACTACCCAAATCAGCATACTTCGAGAGTAAGGTCGTACCTGAAACGTACTCCGGCGACCCAGATGTATCAATGCAACCCACTGTCATCGCCTTCGCCCTCGTATCCTTGAACAAATCCTACATTCCATACTTCGGGTTATACGCACTCATATTTAAACACAAAATCATCCATGGAAACACGACAATGGTATATGAGACTATTTATTCATTGAGGACTTTCTTCAAACAGGTGGCATGCATATTAGATTAAAGGGATTTCACACTAAAAAAACATCTTTGAAATTACCTTGTTACTTGTGGAGAGAAGACCCAAAATGTCAAGGAAAAAAACGTTGTTGCTGCTTGCTTTTCTTCAGGTATTTCTCACTACCAAATATCAACATCTGTATTCGTATTCGGAGATCGAAATCCTAAACAACCTTCCTCGCCGTCAGCTGCTATAACCATTTGCATCGACATAGTCTGAGCCTGGCTAGGAACCCACCGTTGTCAGCGGTGTTGAATAATCTCGCCTCCGAACAGCCATCGCGTCAAATTGTGGCAGTGAGGGTGGCGATGACGATGACGAAAACTTTAGTTGTGAAATTCTCCCCTACTCTCACATCTCACCTCCTTTATAACATCATAATGATAATGATAATATGAATCGAGTAGGGTGTAGGAAATTGATGGAACGATTGTTGATTCTGCATTGAAGATGGTTAATTAAGGCATTCAATAGCGTGAATTGATTAGGGCGTAGGGAAGTTGAAAAGAAGAACGTGGCCTGGCGTCTTAAGTGGTATCGATGGGGATAGGACGGTGCTAAAATCTCTAAAATGCTCCTAAAGTGTCTTAAATTTTTAGACAATAAGCAAGTTTACCCGCTCTAAAATAACTTGGTTCTCTTGTACAGGTTGTTTCAAAATGTGTATACAATGTAAAATGACCAAAAGGGTAGAAAACCCTGTTTCTTTAATATAGTAGAGTAAAATGCACGGATAGTCCCTGTGGTTTTGCAAAGTTTCAGCTATAGTCCCCAGATTTTGGAAATTACACTCATAGTCCCTGTGGTTTGACAGTTTGTTACGCGGATAGTCCCTGGAGTGGATGGGGGTTAGTTTTCTCAGTTAAGTTGGTGTGAAATTACTAAACTGCCCTTACTTAGAATTAAAACATTAAAAAATAGAAAAAAGGACCCACTTTCCACTTCTTCTTCATCTTAAACCACCACACCTAACCTCCTAAAACCATCACCGGCCACCACCGACCACCACCTCCTTAAACCATCACTCTCCACCACCACCCTTGTTTCATCACCACCCCAAAATCAACCACCACCTCTGTTTCATCAATCATCAACACTCCAAAATCAGCCAAATATTCTTCATTTTCCCCTCAAAATCCCACCAAAACCCACTAATACCCAATTCCATAATCATGACTTTCTGGTGATCAGAACCACTGTCGGAAAACGATCTACTCGAGCTTAACGCCGCCATCATCCCGACAAACACCACCAACATCCCGACAAACACCACCAACATCCCGCCTATACTTATGCCGCCACTGTCTTGATGACACCCCACCGGCCACCACCATTATCGGTACTATCTCTGATTTCTTAAAGGAAATCGGAGCTTTGCCGGAGCTCCCCCGCCGTCACTGTAATACCTCAATGTCACCAGCTGTGGTGGTTCTCCACCACTGACACCATCCGAGCTACCTCCCTTCTGCTTCCAAATCAGCCCCAAACAGAACCACTACACCATTTCTTTCTGGTAACTCTCTCTCTCTCATCGCTCTCTCTCTCTCTCACCGCATGTTCCTCTCTCTCTTTGCCGTATTAACGAGTTTGTGTATGTGAGATGGTATAATGGAGTGAGGTTGCAGGTGTGGTGGGTTCCGCCGGAAAATCGGTGTCGGAAGTCGGCCGGCAGAGAGACAAGGGGGTTTCAAAAATGAGAAATGGTTTTTTTTTTAAAACGGAGAGAGATTTCAAAAATGAGAGATGGGTTGAAGAAATGGTGCAGGTGGTGATGGATGATTAATTGTTGCAGGTCTTGATGGAGTGAAGAAATAGGTGAGGGTTTAATTTTTTAAAGGGAGGGGTAAATAAGTAATTTCACACCAACTTAACTGAGAAAACTAACCCCCATCCACTCCAGGGACTATCCGCGTAACAAACTGTCAAACCACAAGGACTATGAGTGTAATTTCCAAAATCTGGGGACTATAGCTGAAACTTTGCAAAACCACAGGGACTATCCGTGCATTTTACTCAATATAGTAATATAGATTTACTTTATAAAAATTGAACCAGCGGATTCATCTTAGCAGGAACGTTAATCCCGGTTAGTATACACGGTTTAAGCCCAACCCACCTACCCAAACCCTAGCTCTATAACCTCTCTTTATCCTATTCCCTTTTCAGCTTTGCAAAACCCTAGCCCCCCTCTAACTTCTCTTAAAAAAACAACACACTCTGCTTATCCTAGAGACTCTGGAGAGAGAGAGAGAGAGAGAGAGTCACGATGACAGAGAAAGGAGCAGGGTCGGCCACCCTTTCTTGGTGGCACCAAAGTGGTCTTGCGGCGGAGCGTCGTTCTTCAAGCGTCAAGAACCACCAGCAGTAGCGGCGTTGCTGTGGTTGACATGGTTCGAGTCTGGTGTGGCGGTGGTGTATGGTTGATGTGGTGGTGATGCGAGGGCAGCAGTGGTTTAGTATTAGGTGATGGCTGATGTGAGGGTGAACGGAGTGGTGGTGTGCGACTGGTGGCGGGTTTGGTTTCAACCGAAGACTCAGGTAGTGAAACGTGGTGGTTGTTGGAGTTGTTTGGGATCTCCGGTGACCACAAAACCTTCAATCGTGGCACGACAACGGCTGTCAAGTGCAGGTCCACAATGAACCCGGTTAGATCTGTTTTTTTTGTGGCAGTCAGTAATGGTTTCCGGCAGCAGAGGTGACGTCCGGCCACCGGAACACGATGGATAGTGGTGATTTTTGTTTGCTTATTATTTTGATGATTTTTTGTGTGAATTTAGTTCTGATCTGTGAAATTAAAGCTGGTAAAACAGTTATACGTTGTGGATTCAATGTGTATGATTAGATGCTTTTTTTAGTAGGTTTTCTTTTCTTTGTGTGTGTTTGTAGTTATGTTTGTGAAGATACGATAATAAGGCTTCTGTAGGCTATAAGAATAATCTAGAATAGGAAGATTCTAGAATGCGGTTATTAAGTAGAATAAGTAGGGTGGCCTTATTTGGTGTTACCGATCTCGAGTTTTAACTTGTGAAGATAAACGTATTATACATACAGCCGCTATTGCGCCGGAAAAGGCGTGAGTATAGTGTTTGGCGTGCTGTTTGTGGTGTGGCTTTTTAGCATAAAATGACATAAGTTGATCTGTTTGTATTTGAAATGGTTGTTTGATGGTTTTTTTAAATAATTTAAGTATGGATTTGATCATGTTGTTGAAGACATGTGGAGTATTTATATACTTTATGTTATATTGTTTTTTAGTTTTATGCCTTTTTGGATTATTGTGAATTGTTTGAAGTGTCACAGCCCATGCCAAAAGCTTCTTGATCTAATACACATATTTCTACTTGTCAAGGGTCTGTTTCCATGTTACCTTTTTCTTTCTTTTTTTCTTTGAATTTTTCACATGTTTTTGCTGCTTACAAAGTTAATTATTTGTTTAATTATTATAAATCCATTCACATGTATACTATATGTAATAATCAACAAAACCTTTTTGCATTCTTTTTTCTTCTTTGACTTGCAATACTCCATGCAATGAGATCACAATCATATCATCACATATGTCATATTGAACATTATAATCTTGCATTTGTTTGTAGTTTTTCTTTCAACTGTTATGGTGCATGTCATATAACAATTAACAAAAGCTGCTTGAAATGATTTCCAGGGGTAAGATTAAAAGAAGGGGCCAAAAAGAATTTGCCAGCAATGGTTTGCATTCGTTACCAAGAGTGAAATTGATCATCTTGAAGACGGTTACAGATGGCGAAAATACGGACAGAAAGCCGTTAAAAATAGCCCTTTTCCTAGGTTGTATATTTATGTATACAAAAGTTATAGTTTATCAAAACTTCATTATAAAATTTCAATTCACTCTTGCATTCTAAATGTGTTCCCTTTTGTTAACAATTATCTTGAAGGAACTATTACCGTTGCACAAAGAAATTGGTTTGAAAGAAATTGTGACTCTCAAAACAAGTTGAGCTCTAGCTTGAGATCCCTTAATTTAAACGAGCTAAGTCTGAACTTGAGAAAAATTATACTCCGTGCGACTCAGAGATTACAACTGAGTGTATTAAGTATCACATATATAAATATGGTACATCTGTAATTGAGTTTTTATTTAAAAATAGTGGCTTCAAATAAAAAGAAAATGAAAAGTACCCATTGGCAATGTTCTTTGGTTCCCATCCGGCAATGTTACTTGCCTCAACAAGTTTGTTTCTCCATACTTGAGCTTTGTCAATATTCTTTACTTTTAGTTGGTCAAATGCTTTTCCGAATTCCCCTCTTTGTTTTCCCACTTCTGAGGGTTCTACGTCATAGAAAATTGGCGTAACGATTAGCTCTCTCTCATCCTTACATTTCAAAATATATGCAAGTTCTTCCAAACACCACGAAGAATTTGCGTAGTTTTTAGAGAATACTATGATGGCAATCCTTGATTCTTCGATAGCCTTGTAGAGGGATGGACCGACATCGTCCTTGTAAGTACGGATTTGCCGATCTACAAGTGCCGAGTAGAGATGATCTACAAAGGAATACATCATAATTAGATGATCTGGAAGAAGTGGCGGAGACAGGAGACGAAGACGAAGACGCCATGTGTTGTATGCTCTAAGCTTTATGGTTAGTAGAAACCAACTGAAAAGAGGATTTACGTGATGTGTGTTGTTTACCAAACGAAAAGAGGTTTAGGTGATGTAAGTTTACTAAAATGAAATGAAATGAATGGAGACATGATGTGTTTTTGCGATTCCCATTAAATCTTCATATGATAACATAAACAAATAAAATTATTAGAAACAACATCCAACAGTATATATATTTATCAATAATTTTCTTTGATTTCCCAGAAACTGCTCGTCGGCGGTAAACCTTACAACACTCTTTTCTTTTGAATTTTTTTAAGATCTGAGTGTATCGGCAGTTAATGTGTGCGTTTTTCAGACAAGAATTTGATTCCTTCATATCCATAATAAGATCAGGATGATAATTAATGAAACCCCAGATGAAGGAAAAAAAAAAGATTTTGGGGATTATATAGATTAAAGATGTGAAGAGTTGACCAAAAGTCAAAGTAGTGGTTCTTGAAAAACACTCACAATTTCAAGAATTTGAAGTGTGATTGGATTGAAACTCTTGAATGGATTGAAAGTTTGAAACTTTAAAGGGAAAAGTGGATAAATTTGTAATCTTTTTTGAGGAATTTTGTGAATTGAGTGGAAATTTTGAAGCTAATGGAAAAAAAGGGTGGGGAGGGAATCTTGATGGTGGAGAAGAGAATCTCCGGTGGGTCTTTATTCTTGCTCTGCAGGTTGATGATTTCTAGAAAATATAAAAACAATCGGCAAAATTTGAAAAATATGGAGCAAGGGAATATATATATATTTTGACTTGCAAACCACCATTGTCGTTGCAGGGCCTATGGCGAATCTTGAGATTTCCGACTGGGGGTCAGAAGTCACCGGACCTACAATTATACCTTAAAAATTATAACAACCGGGTGGCCGAAAACCTATATATCTAAAAAATTCTATACGAAACATACATACGTAACACTAGTGAGTGAAAATTGGAGTTTTGTATTAGTCAAACCATCGTTACAAATTCATTCTATATCTTAATATTTTTAATCAATGATTTACCAACAATATTGGAATAACAATATGAGCTCCATCAAAATGTTGTGAAAAGGTACCGTAATAATAACCTTGATGACAGTATTGTTTAATATTATTACAAGCAACCAAGTGAATAGAATCGAGACTGAAAGTGTGTTTGATTCAACATATCATTCATGTTACCAGGGAGATCATTAGAAAAGACACAGAGTCATGTAATTAGGGCTGTAAACGAACCGAACGTTCAGCGAACAGTTCGTGAACCGTTCGGCGGGAAGTTCGTTTATGTTCGTTCGATAAGCTTAACGAACGAACACGAACAAAAAATTCCGTTCGATAAGCTTAACGAACGAACACGAACAAAGGTCTCGTTCGTTCGACTGCGTTCGTGAACGTTCGGTAATATGTTCATTCGTGTTCGTTCGTTTATGTCCGTTCGTGTTCGGTTTTTTATGTTTATTTTTCTAAAAGTTTTTAATGTTTTATTAACTTTTTTACTTTCCCCCATATGTATTATTTCCCTCTCTCTGGCCCTCTCCCTCTTTTGATATAACACTTCTTCATTCAGCTTATATCCAATCGATTGAACCAATATTATCCATCCCTTCAATCTTTAAATGGTTATATTTAACTACTTTCGTTGTGTACAATGTTTAAGATTAACGGTGCCTTTTTTAATTTTCAAAATTAAAGTTCGTTTGTGTTCGTTTGCGTTCGTGGTTAGTGTTCGCGAACAACCAAAATTCCTTAACGAACGAACACGAACACAAACTTTCGTTCGTCATGTGTTCGCGAACAGTTCACGAACATCCAAATCTCCTTAACGAACGAACACGAACATAGCCTTGTTCGTGTTCGTTCGGTTCGTTTACAGCCCTCATGTTCAATCTTGAACTTAGGCGTAATACCAGAAGAATGAGTTGATGTTTCTTTTAGACCACTTATCTTCTTCTTCTTCCTGGCAACGAGTTCAGGGGCAATGCTTTGAAGGGGCCGGGAGGGGCGCCCGACCCCCCGAAGTAGTTTTCGTATAGTAATTTTTGGGTATATATGTTTTCGACCCCCCGGTTCTATAGAAATTTTTGGGTATATACGTTTTCGACCCCCCTTAAAAAATTTCAAGCTTCACCACTGAACGAGTCTAACTCCTATACCACACTCCTTAGACGTTTCCCTACCATACTTATTTTTAAGGTGAAAAGAAAGAGCTTTGTATGTTTGATCCCACCATGTAGTGTGTCTAAGTGCACCAAAGGAAACATACCACATTAATAGACGTTTCGAAGAATTATCACTCTCCTCCCAAACCACATCATCTGGAGAATCCTTACTACTCATCATCTGCTCCATACTTATCATGGGGTTGAGTTAATTTGTCATAACACTACTAGAAAATCTGAAACTTCTTACACCAGTTTTCCTAGGAAATGCGTCATAAAACTGGCTTTTCTACGCATTTATGACAAACACTTGATGTTGGAAAACAGCTCGTAGGAAACCTGTTTTCAACGCATTTCCTACGCAACTTCCTACACATTATCTACGAAACTATTACGTCGCGAATTGCTACGAATCTCCTACAATATATTTAATTATTATCTTTTAGGATTTATTTTTTTGGCTACACATTTCTGACCAAAAAAAAAATTAACAAATTTTAATACAACTTTATTTGTGACCCACTTCCTACAAATAGATTAGAAGTGTTGTTACAAATTTCCTAGGAAACTAAGTAATTTTTGTGACTCACTTTCTACAAATAAATTAGAAGTGTTGTTACAAATTTCCGAGGAAACTGAGTTTTTTTTGTGACCCACTTCCGAGGAAACTGAGTATTTTTGTGACCCATTTTCTACAAATAAGTTAGAAGTGTTGTTACAAATTTCCTACGAAAACTGAGTATTTTTGTGACACATTTTCTACAAATAAATTAGAAGTGTTGTTACAAATTTCCTACGAAAACTGAATATTTCTGTGACACAATTCCGACAAATAAATAAGAAGTGTGGTTACAAATTTTTGAGGAAAATAAGTATTGTTTGTAACGGTTTTTCAACGAAACTGAGTATGTTTTGTGACAAATTTCTGACAAAATAAAGAAAAAAGGTCTACTATTTTTGACCGTTTTCCGACAAAAGCTTTAATAAAAAAACTGGAAAAAAAAACAATTAATATTTCTGCATTTTTCTGGCGAAAATTCCAGAAATAATCTGTAATACCAAAAAATGTTTTACAAAATTCACCGAAGTTACAATGACATAAATTCAAAAATCAGGCGTCACAACGCAAGTTCCAATATGTTTAAACCGTAAGCTAATACAATTCAACATAATTCCAAAAAGATATAAAAAACTAGAACTAATTAGAGGGAGCTCGCCAATTCTTCATAAATTCTTGAAGTTGTTTTTGAAGTTCTTCCCTTGCTTTCCTTTCTTCGTCAAGACGAGTTGCAAGTAGATTCCTTTCTTCTTGAAGACGAGTTGCAAGTAGTCCTTTGGACCTTGCAATTCAATTGCCACGTATAAGCTACTTGTAAAGTTTGAAATAAAATTAGTATAGCATTTTTTGTGTGATTGAGTTTAATACATTTAGCTGGTAATCAATAAGGCGTACTGTAACACCCTGAAAATATAAACCTTTTATTATATTCGATGTTAGTAATAAATAAAACGAACTAACTAGGAATAAAAATAACATAGTTAGATAGAAGTCTTGTGGTGACATGTGAGTTGGTTAAAACACCTAAAATAAAGCCTAACAGCAGTTTGGGGGCTAAAGGTGTTAACATTGAAACTAATATTAATTAAAACAAAAAAATACCAAACACACACTTGTGTGTGTGTCTGGTACGAGCAAAACACAGGGGGCGACCAAGAACCCTCCAACAAACCCTAGTTCATGAAAATTCTCCAAATTGAAGGCTCTAAGGTGTTCCAAATTGAATTCCAAGCATAGATTAGTAATCATCTCAGTGAAGTGATCATAAGGTAAAGGAATTAAATCCTCAAGCGGACAAGTCAGAGCGGGCACACGCTTGAAGGAAAAGCTGACAAGCCCGGGAATGGGTAATTATGGATAGAAATTAATGTTGATGAATAATGCCAGTATGTAACCATGTTTTCGTTACATTATGTTAATTAGAAATTACGGTCATTTGAAATTTGTGCTTTTGTGAAAAGGTAGCATTAGTAGATGTAACAACCCTCGGAAAAACCAACACCCTTATAATATTACCGACACCTTCAGTATATTTTACTACACCCTATTATAGTTTAGAATGTTCCAATGTGTCTCATATTATACCCCGTAGGTGAAAACCGAGCTCGTAATACAATATGGTATGTAAATAAAATATAAAAGTTTAAATATAGGGCTGAGGCGGGCCGCATGAGCCACCCCAAACCCTGAAGCGGGCCGAATTAGGACCAAACTTTGACTTAGCTGAATTATTAAGTCAAAGCGGGCCGCTTTAACTTAAGCGTAAAGCAAAGCGGGCCGCGAGTGCTTGTGAAACACGGATACCCTGAGAAGCCGACACGTGTTATGATCGTGGCGGTCTACTTGATGACCGGACTAAGCTACGCAGTTGACCGAAGTCAATGCGGGCCGCGTTGGGTTTCGCTATATCTAAAGCGGGCCGCGAGAGAGTCATATATCAGCACTATAAATAGAATGCATCGGCTGTCCATTTCAATCGTTCACAATTCATTTCTTTCTCTCAATTTCTATAGTAGGCATATTATACTCGGGTATTATACCCTAATTAGCGAGGTTCTGCTCCATTGTAAGTATTATAACCCCGGTTTCATAACAGTTACGCTGCCCGATTGATTTAGGGTTCCGTAACAACTGTCGTGGTTCTGCCCGACGTAGTTGTTGGAATGCCGTCTCGGGGAGGGTATTATTAATAATTTCAAAGGGTTATGATGCTAATCAATGTACATTTGTATAAATTATAGATTATAGCCAGGAAATCCTTACAAAAAGCCTAAGACAGCAATGTGAGTAATCCTTATTTTTGTGTAAACCTTTTTGTGAGTTTATCCTCTTTTTGCTAATGTTTTTGGTAATGTTTTACCAAACCTTGAAGGTTTACTATGAAAATTAGCAGTAATTGAGTCTTTGTAGTTATTCAATTACTGCCGGTATGTTGGGGTTTTGTATACAAAATTTTGTACTACTTGCGAGTAGTAAGTCGGGATGACAAATTCGTTACCATTGGACAATGAGTTAGCCAATGGGTAATATGACCCACAAGTCAGGTGTGATAGTACCAGATGGAGTAATTGTGTAGACTTAAACAAAGTGATCACTCTCAATACTGTTCACTGTGACTTTAAACTTGATTAAACTGGGATTCACTCACCAGTATTTCCTGCTGATAAAATGCTTTAAACACGTGTTTCAGGTAACTTAGTATGAAGCCAATAAAAGCCAGCTGGAGAGCACTGAAGGCTTGGAAAAGTGGCAATAAAGTTACCTAAAATAAAATAGATGTTTTTATTAAATAAAATAGGATTTATTCCTATGAAAATATGTGTACTGCAAACTTGGGTTTTTCCCATGTATTTGTATTTATAAAATATGGTGGTTTACTCTGATAAAATATTTCCTAACTACGGTCCTGATGTAAATTCCGCTGCAAGACTAAATAAAAACCTGATACCACCAAACTCTGTGATCACGTCCGCCCGTTCCCGGGGATAAGGGATCGGGGGTTGTGACAGAAGGTGGTATCAGAGCCTAGCCACTGGCTCAAGCCAAAGAAGTGTTCTGCTGACACTTAAATTTTAAATTCTCTGTTAGGAAATAACTTATATGATTATGTGTTTTATATTAATTGATTAATTGTTAGTTTACAGTATGAGTAAGAAAAGAATTTCGGACATCTACCATAATTTAGATAGTTCACCAAAAGAAAAAGGAAGTTCATCTCAAACAAATTTCTCAAAATACTCAGCAGATATTGAGGAGGGAATATTTGTCCGTAAAGCACAGTATGAAAATCCACTTACCCCTAGTAAAAGAAGACGGATTCTTAGAAAAGGTCAAGAGAATATAAAAAAGTCTCAGGAGAACCAGATAATAGGCAGTAGCCCACCTTGGGAAGATAAATTAGACGAAAAATGGGCAAATCTCTACATGTTAGCCACTACAGCAGTAAATGTTAATTTATAGTTGAATTGCCAAACCAGTATCAGTACCCATGCCACCTACGAGTTAGAAACTTTAAAAGAACTACGTTCCTTTGATAACAACCTAGTAAGAAGAAAGAGATAGAATAAACCTTATATAAAGCGTGTTGAGCATAAAAATTCCTATAATCTAGTTAGACTAAAATAAGTTACGGATGTATAACCAATAATATATTTCGAATTTCAGTTCCAGTTTGTAATAAATATATAAATCGCAATATTTTATTTTAAATTTGTTTGTGTAATTGTACCAGATATTCGTTTATGATAAATAAACATTCGGATGAACAACAAAAGTGAACCAAGAAAACTAGAATAAGATCTAGAAGTACCAGAAATTTTTAATGCTATGCCTTAATATGAAGCTTTGAGATAAACCAATTGCTTGCATAAATAAAGTGTGATGGTTATTGATATCCTGTGAGGATAATGACTAGAACAGTACCTGTATGATAAATAAGCAATAACACTTGGCCACTGTTATTTCTTGTTTATTGATACTATTCGGTTCTAGAATATGATTCCTCAAGAGAATAATAATTTCCTTGTTTCTTGATATAAATGATGCTTTTCTTTAAGATCATGATTTGAAATAAGTTTATGGAAGGAAAATACTATGATAGTTACATCTCCGGTAAAACTGGGTATGGTGCGGTAGACTCTCCAGTTTGTCCGAGTGAGATAAGGTTACCTCTCCGGCGAGACCGGGTGAGATGGGGTTACCTCTCCGGCGAGACTGGGTAAGATGGGGTATAATTTATAATAATGGAATTCCCTAAATAGTACTATGACTTGATGTTTGACTAGTGAGTCTGTTTACATTATGGATAATGTGCATAATACGGTATATGAAATATTATATAGACATGTATTTCTATGAGGAAATCCAAAAGATCCTAATAATTGATAATGAGGAATAAATTACGGACAGAAGTGTCGAGTATGAATTTAGATTTTTTTTAGAAATCTCTAGTATATATATATATATATATATATATATATATATATATATATATATATATATATATATATATATATATAAATTCTGATGATAAACATTATTTGATTATCAATCTATGCGATAAAATGAAGCGGTAGTAATAATAATAAAATAAAATAAAATATGTGTGTACGGATGCATACTACTATTTTATTTCTGTTGGTATTATAATTTTATTTCAGTACTAGTGTGTAATAGACGCATAAGTATATGAAGAGAGTAAAGTAGCAATGATCTACGCTTTTGGCAAAACTGCGATTAACTATAGTAAGATATTAATTATGATATTAATATGGGATAAATGTTTAAAATTCAGATGGCCGACGAAGAGAATCAAGGAAATCTGAATAACGATAACCAGAATAACATTAACGTGGTTAATGATAATCCAAGTATCAATAACAATGAAAACCAAGTGGATAATAGTGCTATTCAACACCTAGTAGCACAAGGAATTATAGATGCTATGCCATTTATTCTTCAAACTGTTAAGGATGCTGATAATAAAAGTAAACATAGCAGTAAGCGACCCGTTGAACCAGAAAACAGTGTAAACAATGGACCAGTATTTCAAATGCCTATTCTCAAAAGAAGAAGAACCATGCCTTATGGTTGTTCTTATAAAGAATTCTGGTTTTGTAAACCAATGGAATTCTCAGGCAATGAAGGGGCCATTGCAACCTTACGCTGGATAGAGAAAACTGAGGCAGTCTTAAGGATAAGTAAGTGTGCTGAAGAAGACAAGATATTGTTTGCTTCTAATCTGTTTAAGAATGCAGCATTAGAATGGTGGAACACTATCCTCCAGACAAGAGGAAGTGATAAAACCTATAATATGGAATGGGAAGAATTTAAAGACAAGGTAGAAAGGAAATTCTGCCCACCCAATGAAAAGGAACAGATAGCAAACAAGTTCCTCAACCTTAGGATGACTGGTGTAGATAGTAAGGGATACACTAAAATATTCTTCGAATATGCTAGGATAGTGCCATCTCTTGCATCACCAGAACCAGTATTAATCTCCCGTTACATCTGGGGATTAATTGGAGAAATTAGACATGTAGTCAAGGCAGCCAGACCTCAAACCATAGAAGAAGCCGTAGAACTAACCAATACCTTGACTGATGAACTAGTTCGTACTAGAGAAGAAGATCAGAGGAGAAACTTAACCCAAAGGCTTACTCAAGAATTTCGTTCTGGGAATTTCAATCATAAGAACATAGATTCTACCTTTGCACAGTACTGCAAGATCTGCAAAAAGAAGCATTCTGGAAAATGCTCCACCCACTGCAATTTCTGCAAAGCACCAGGACACAATGAAGAGAACTGCAGGAGGAAATCCAGTAATGGATTGTGTTTTAACTGTGGAGAAAAAGGTCATATCAAGCTAAACTGTCCAAAACTGGCTCCAGCTACGAACAACAAGAATACTACAAATGCTAGAGCATTTGTTTTAACTGCAGTTGAAGCCAAGATGATTCCAGATGTCATCGCTGGTACGTTTTTAGTTAATGATGTCTTTTGCTAAAGTATTATTTGACTCTGGTGCAAACCAAAGTTTTATTAATACATCGTTTTGCAAATTTCTAAAACTATCATTAACTAAACTACCACACGAATGCTTAGTAGAGACAGCTAATGGAGAAACCATTAGGATTTCTGAAATCTTGCAGGGAGCAAGAATAGAAACTTTAAACCAAACATTTAGGGCAAACCTTTATCCAATAAATTTAGCCAGGTTTGATATTGTTTTAGGAATGGATTGGTTAACAGCCAATAAGCCAGTATTTTATGTGATCAAAAGTCAATTCAAGTAAATTCATCTAAAGGTAAAACGATCACAATTAAAGGGAATAAGCCATCTAGATCCACAAAATCCATCTCTGTGATGAAAAGTGCAAGTTCTATAAGAAAAATTCTATAGTGTATTTGATTTCTATAATCACTAACACTAAAGAAAAAGAACTTAAAAGACATTCCAAGTAGTATCTTAGTTTTCAGATATCTTTCCAGAAAAATTACCAGGACTACCTCCAGAACAGAGAAGTTAAATTCAGAATTCACCTGCTACCAGGAACATCGCCAATTACCAAAGCACTCTACCTTTTGGCACCCGCCGAAATACAGGAATTAAAAGAAACAATTAGATGAATTGTTGGAGAAAAGATTCATACAACCAAGTTCATTGCCATGAGGAGCGCCGATATTATTCATTAAAAAGTACGGATCAATGTTTATGTACATTGATTACCGTGGATTAAACAAAGTCACGATTAAGAATCGGTACCCATTACCGAGAATCGATGATTTGTTTGATCAACTACAATGAGCTCAATTTTTCTCTAAGATTGATTTAAGGTCAGGATATCACCAATTAAAGGTACAGGAAGAGGACATTCCTAAGACCGCATTTAGAACCAGGTATGGTTATTATGAATTTACTGTCATGCCATTTGGTTTAACCAATGCCCCAGTTGCATTTATGGACAGGATGAACCGAATATGTACGCCATATTTGGATAAATTCATAATTGAATTCATAGATGATATTCTAATTTACTCTAAGAGTAAAAAGGATCATGCAAGACATTTGCACGCACTTTTAAGTTTATTAAGAAAGAAAATAATACAATCTGGGTGATTGTAGATAGATTAACTAAGTCAGCTCATTTCTTATCAATAAAGGAAACAATTAGTATGGAACAATTATCTAAATTGTATGTAAATGAAATTGTTTATTTACATGGCATTTCTTTATTTCTGACAGAGATAGTCGATTTACATCTCATTTTTGGTCAAGTTTCCAAAAAGCAATAGGAACCAAGTTAAAACTAAGCACAGCTTATCATCCACAAACAGATGGACAAAGTGAAAGAACAATTCAAACAATAGGAAGATATGCTTAGAGCTTGTGTAATTGACTTTGGAGGTAATTGGGACAATCACTTACCTTTAATAGAATTTTCATATAATAACAGTTATCACACAAGTATCAATGCTGCACCATTTTAAAGCACTTTATGGACGAAAGTGTCGAACCCCAGTCTTGGGCAGAAATTGGGGAAAAACAACTATCTGGACCCGAAATAATGCAGGAAACAACCGACAAAATTATTCAAGTCAAGGAACGACTAAAAGCAGCACGTGATCGACAAAAGAGTTATGCTGATAACCGATGCAAGCCGTTGGAATTTCAAGTAGGAGATAGAGTATTGTTAAAAGTCTCTCCTTGGAAAGGAGTGGTAAGATTCATTAAACGGGGAAAGCTAAGTCCCAGGTATGTTGGACCTTTTAAGATTATTAGAAAAATAGGAACTGTAGCCTATCGGCTACAACTGCCAGAGGAAATGGCAGAAATACATGATGTATTTCATGTATCAAATCTTAAAAAGTGTTTAGCTGATGAATCATTGATAGTGCCTCTTAAAGGATATAGAGGTAAATGAACAACTCAAGTTTGTAGAAAGACCTCTACAAATTGAAGACAGGAAAATCAAGAATCTCAAACATAAGAGACTAGTTCTAGTCAAATCCAGCGACCCTTATCCACTGCCACCCTGATTTACTGTGACAATGTCAGCGCGATCTATTTATCAGGTAACCCAGTTCATCATCAACGCACCAAACACATCGAGCTCGACATACACTTTGTTCGGGAAAAAGTTCAGAAAGGTCAAGTTTGTGTTCTCCATGTTCCATCACTACAAAAAAAGTCCATTTAGTGGCACACACTTCTAGTGGCATTTAGCTTTTGTGCCACTTATTTAGGTTTTAGTGGCACTTTACGTGTGCCACATTTGCTTAGCACACGTTTTTAGTGGCATTTAGTTCTTATGCCACTAATTTAGATTTTTAATGATACTTTCCATATGCCACTAAAATATTTGATAACTTTTAATGGTACTTTACGTATGCCACTATTTCCTATGTGCCTCTAAATTCTAAAATCTTCTTTTAACCCTTCTTAAAACACTTTAACAAAATGTGTCTTGAAATATTTTCCGTCCTAATTTTAGTTTTTCCTCTTTACATCTCCCTCCAATATTAATTTTTCAATCACGTTTCACCAAAATTTATATTTATATTACTCTATATAAACAATTTGCGTAGCTTCTTGTGAAAAGTCACTACTAGAATATCTATTTTTATGGGCGCTAAGAAAACTTATTTTGGGCATCTAGGACCCCAAATCACCCAAAATATATTTGTGTAATTATAGGAAATTAAGAACCGCCCAATTTTATAAGAACAACGCCCAAAAAAGCATATATTTCTAGGCGTTTTAGATGAGGGCCCAAAAAGACATCTTTCTAGGCGTATTAGGTGTCTAGTCTGGAACCCTTTGTTTTTTTTCCACTAAACTACCAAATTTTCCGGCTAAGAATTTCAAATCTAGGGATGGCAAAAATACCCGAGCCCGACGGATATACCCAGAACCCGACACAAATAGGACGGGTATACCCGATACCCAATGGGTAATTACCCGACAAATACCCGATGGGTATTGGGTTAGGTATGGGAAACAATTTTACAAACGGGTATGGATATAAGATTACTAACATCTGACCCGAACCCGACCCATTCCCATCTTTATTCAAATCCCTCTCAAATTTTCCCCCTGCTATTAATATCCTCCCAAAATTTTGAACTCCCTCTCAAAATTTGCCCTAACTATCTCAGATCTCTGTCATAGTGTAACACCTCGAAAATTCATGTCCTATAATGTATTGACACGTGTCATAAACTTTGAACGTGTGAAATAATACTCTAGAGGGACTAAAGTTGACAAATAAGGAAAGTATGTGTATATGAGGGTTCAAAATGTCAACAATGGATAAATATACTTTACAATAACCCTACACGATGTTTATACCCTTAAACGAACGAATCATGGATCATACGAAGCTAATTGTGGAAGAAAGTGAGAAATTACAAACTACAGGGGTTGAATGTGTCAACATGTTTAAAGTATACCTCTGAGTGACCTTTTAGCAAACCCGAAGCTTTGTAACGATTAATTATGCTCACTAGTATGCATGATAAAAATTTCACCAAGTTTCGTTATAGCATGAGGAAGTTATGATAAAATTCGTATACGAGGGGTTAAAAGCGTCAACGTTGAAATTTAAGACTTTTCGGTGATTGTATGAATAACCGGGGACTTAACAAAGTTGGTTTATGACTTGGGGTCCTTAAAAGTCAAGTGTGGGGGTTAAAAATGCAAGAAACCATGTTAAATAAAGATTTTATGGACCAGGGACCAAAATAGCAAACTTGGAAAGTTGAAAATCCGGTCAGAAGGGGCGTCGCGGGACGCGTAGGACCCTTAGGGGACCTACACGTCACGCGAGGGGTCCTCTGATGCAGAAAAATATGGCAGGTGCCTTTCCATCCCGTTTAACCGACTTATGTCACTTGTTTTCAATACCATGGGCTGCACTAGCATGTTTTTAGGCTTAGGGGGACACTTGTATGCATCTTGGACAAATCCTAGACTTGTTTGTCATAATCTAGTGAGATTAAACCCACTATATAAAGGTCCTCATTGTGCAACTTTGATCACTCATTCATAACTTCTTTCTTGGAGAATTCTGGAGCTCAAGATCAGTCTCTAAGCATCTCTAGTCGTAATTAGGACCTTGGTAAGCTTCCTTAACCTCCCTTAATCGTGTTTTGCTTAGTTTATAGCTTAAAAGTCAAACCGTCGTAATTAAGGTTTGACTTAATGATTAATCACTAATGGTCCAGTGATTAGTCAACCTAAAGGTAGTTATAAGTTGGTAACTATGTGGGCAATAAACCCTTAAAAGGGCACCCTCTGATTCCCGACCTAACTAAGACATTTGTCGGGTCAAAGTTGTTTATAAAAAGTTAACAGAATCTTAATTGTCAAATTAACACATAATTAGCAATGTAGAAGACGTGTAACCTGTTTTGCCACCCATATAACTTGGTAATCAATGCAAGAACATGTCTAAGCATGTCCGACCCGACAATTTTCAGTTTAGGACCGGTTCGGAACCGAAACTCGCAAAACCTTGACTTTTGCTTTGACTTCAGTTCAGACCCGATTTAGATGGGTTTAGAAATGCCTTAGAGCTTCCTTAGGACCAGGTTACATGATGGTATAACCCGCTGTGATTGGCTCATTGATTGTCCGATTCATTTACACATTTCCGTTAATTGCTTAATGTTGACCAATATGCCCATTTGACCTTAAAAAGAGAATTTTGGAAATGTGAGAGGACAATAATCTTTGTTACTGATTTATAAACACGTCCCTAAAATTTCACATCAGTTGGAGGTCTAGATTAGGAGTTATGCTCAATAGCGTAATTAGAAGGCCTTTTATTAATTAAACGGCATAATTAGCGTAAAGCCTATCTAAACCCAATTTTTGACACCAAACCTTTTACCCACTGATGTAATATAATATTTTGGGATTTTTGAAGATTTTTAATTATTTTTAACCTAATCATAACCTAAGGTTATTGCTTTGATTCTGTTATTACCAATTATACCCTTTTGCTTATAAAATGAGTTTTACATAGCCAATTGATACCAAATCTTTGGCCACTAATTTTATATGATAAATGAAGTATTTTGAACTTTATAACCTGATCAGAAAACTCATATTTCCTGTTAAACCCGGAAATCGCTTGAAACGGCTTTTTACGCGTATTAAACACATAGTATAGGTTTAAACCATTTTGTCATATAAGACTTATCACCAACGGATATAACCTATTAAATTAAGTTGTTTTACTGATTATTTCAGACCCGAGTCTCATAATTTTAATTAATCTCTTTTATAATCTTTAGAGTAAACTGCAATTTTACCCCCTGAGGTTAGGGGTGATTGGCACTCTTACCCCTCCTAAGGAAATAATTGCAATTTTACCCCCCACTGTTCACTGTTATGTCGCAATTCTACCCCCCGGCTTCAATTTTTGTTGCAACTTTACCCCCGGCTTCAAAAACACAGGGGGTAATATCAAAAATGTTGACTAATCTGTTGACTATAACTTGAAATGACTATAATGCCCTTTCATATTTACCCCCTGTGTTTTGTGGACTCTGTGATATTACCCCCTGCCACCACTGCCACCGCCATTCACCACCACAACCACCACTGCTACCTCCAGCCACCACCCTCAACCACCTCCAGCCCAATCTTTCTCTCTCTTCCAGATTTATCTCTCTCTCTCCCTCCCCTCTCTCTCTACTAAAATCAAGATCTTCATCTTCTTCATTTCTCAAAACCTCAACCGTATGTAGCTTCATCACCAGATTTATCTCTCCCTCTCCCTCCCATGGTGATTGAGCACTCATCACGAGGAGAGAGAGCCTACGTCATCTTCTCACGCCTCCTGAAAGAGCGAATCATATGCATCAACGGACCCATTGCCGATGATACTGCACACGTTGTCGTTGCTCAGCTTCTCTTTCTTGAATCTGAAAACCCATCAAAACCCATTAATCTTTATATTAATTCTCCTGGTGGAGCTGTTACTGCAGGTTCTTTGTTTCACTTTTTTTTTTTAATAATTGGAGTTCTGTTTTGGGTTAGTTAGATTGTTTGTGAAGTGGGTTTGAAAGCTTTCAAATTTTGTTGACAAATGGGTAGATAATAGATATATATAGCTTGTATGTAATTAGATAGTTGGAGATAGAATTTGTTTTTTATACCAAATGTTTGGAATTTATTACTGTTACTTTAGGTTGCAATAGTTTGATCAACATTGCTTCCAATATGCAAAGACTGTTTGCAAGTTTGGTGCTTTGGATGCTAGGTGGCTCCAAAGCAGTATTGATATATACTTCGGGTGTTTTAGATTGACGTTTATACATTACGAATCAGTTTCATCAATGTGACCGGAAACGTGACCGGAAATGGTGGTATGATTGTGCAGAGGTTTATTGAATAGTGTGAGATTGGAACAGATATTTTTTTATTTTTAGTTTGATAAAGAGCGGAAAAGATCTATGGTGGGTGTGAGAGAAAGGGGTGGTGGCTGGAGGTGGCAGTGGTGGTTGTGGTGGTGAATGGCGGTGGCAGTGGTGGCAGGGGGTAATATCACAGAGTCCACAAAACACAGGGGGTAAATATGAAAGGGCATTATAGTCATTTCAAGTTATAGTCAACAGATTAGTCAACATTTTTGAAGCCGGGGGGTAAAGTTGCAACATAACAGCAAACGTTGGGGGGTAAAATTGAAGCCGGGGGGTAGAATTGTGACATAACAGTGAACAGTGGGGGGTAAAATTGCAATTATTTCCTTAGGAGGGGTAAGAGTGCCAATCACCCCTAACCTCCGGGGGTAAAATTGCAGTTTACTCTAATCTTTAAAATGACCAAAATACCCCTACGGGGCTTAATTTGAGATTAAACTCGTCTTGGGCATAATGGAAGGTATCCTACTGATATCACAGCATGTTTGAAGCATATTAACTTAGGAAATCTGTATATGACTCACTTGGTTGCCCGTTACGCACTTTTCGCGTTTGGATCGGCTTATGTAACTAGTTTGCATATATTAGCCGAAACGGGTCAAACCATATCGTTTTTGTCTCAAAATCCAGAATGTGTTTAAGTTACCCATATTAAACAAGCATACAAGCTTGTCGGGTCAAAACCACATTCTAAACCGGTCTTCGCTTTATCATGCGTTTGAACCGTGTTTTCCTTTCGAAAACTAACCGGTCTAAGTCTAAGCTTAATTAAAGACCCGTTAGGATTCTAATAGGATATTAAAACCTTCGTTCCAGATTAGGAGCCCAGTAAAAGCTACGTGCACTTGCTGTTGTGATTTATACTTTGCTCAGGTAAATACTTTTAACTTGTTTTCCCTTATATGGGCTTGGGGTACAGTATATAAAATACCGCTTGGTCGGGCATTGAATCTTTAATCATATGATGGTTAATTTATTGAAATGACCCGTTTGAATTGTTCTGTTGCTTAAAGCCTTTGGGGGGTTAATGACCATGTCCCGGATATCCTTGGCATCATTTTACGAAATTGCCACGACCTGAGTACACGGGTGTAGGCGTACACCCGTTAGTACATATATCAATAATAAGGTATAACCTCCGGTTTCGGGAATAACCCGCCGCGGGACTATATCATGTGGTGTGTCTATTAAGCTCTAACCCGGTGTAAACCCGGGCTACTGAACGCATAAGAAACATGTAATTCTTTTACAAGTTTATGTATAAATAATTATCCCAAGTTATAAAAGTTGTGCCACGTGCATTCAAATCAATTTTATTAAACCTTTTCAAAATGAGTCAGTTAATTGTATTTACCAGTGTAAACTGACATATTTTCCCAAAAAGGTTAAGTAAGTGCAGGTACTACTCAAAATAGGCTGGCTTTCTCCTAGCATCCACAATATGTCTCGCAAGCTTGGATGACATAAAACTGTTGAACAATGTTTCCTTTTTATTTGATCCGCATGTGGATCTGTTTCAACTTTTTGTGATACTTAAATATTACAATTTGTTTGGTTGAAATGAATCTATCTTTTGCTTCCGCTGTGCATTTATATTTGTGTTGTTTGACTGTGATGATATCAACTACGTCACGATACTCCCCCACCGGGCCCACCGGTAAAACGTGGAAATATCCGGGTGTGACAGGTTGGTATCAGAGCCAACATTGAGTGAATTAAACACTAGCCTTTTGTGTTTAATCTCAATGACACAATTGCACATTCCTAAATTTTCGAGTCTAGACAAAGAACTTAGGACAAATCCAAATTGTTTTTAATCTTAACTTTGTCCTTTATATTTCTTGTTGTATCTTTCATTTGTTTTGACAGGAAATGCCACCGAGATCCCGAAGAGGAGGATGAGGTAAGGGACCGATCAACGCCCCCAACGATCACGAAGCCGGGCCTTCACACCGGCGGACTCCTTCTACTACTATGAGTGCCGATCCTCAGGGAAACTCGAGGACCCATTTAGAGCCCGCTAGACGATCTATCTCGTATAGCTCAACACCTCCTTATCGTCACTCCTTTGGGCCGCAATCAGAAAACGAGCTCGAAGACACACGCCATTCCTTCTTGCCGTTGAAGCGGTCGCTTTCGCACCATTCCTTTGGCGACCCCACTCCTGTCTTTCAGGGCCGGTTCAACCAGGCAAACTATATTGAAGAACCAGTGGGTTTTAACCCGCTAGGACCTGAAGACCATTTCTCGGGAGACCATGCAATGGACATGGATGAGGACACGGATCCCGTCGAGCCTGCAACCGGGACCCCCAACCATCCCATCGAGATCTCTGATGGATCATCCTTCCACGGATCACCCTACCGTGGTCCAGACAGTTACCAAGCAAGGTTCAACCAGTATGAGTGGTATTTTACACCCTCTCATAACCCACAGCAGCAGCAGCAGGATCCCTCCAAGGATTCGCGTTTCGTGGCAGTCACGCCACCGCCTCCACCGCCGCCAGTTCATCAAGCACCTCTAGAACCACCAAGGCGTAGGAGAACAGGCGCACGAATATCCGCGCGAGGAGGGGGTTTTCAGTTTAGCAACCCCCATCACTCAAGTGGCAGTCACTATCCGCCACTGCATGAAGACCCACAAATGGGTGGGCCTTCAAACCCAGTTTCAGAGGTGAATTCTGCACCAGTAGCACCACCACCGCCACCATTGGGATTTGGTAATCCAATTCCTACATACGCCGGTTCGACGGCGTATAACCCATTTGAGCAGCCGGCTCACACTCACTACAACTATGCTGAAGCCGACCCATACCTTGTAGCAGCCAACTACAACGCCCTTCATCCTGAAGGACCATATGGAACTCCCTGGGGAGTGGGTTACCCAGCTCATGGGTATCAAATACCTGCTCGACCTCTGATTTAGCAGCAGCCACAGCCACCACGGTTTTCCCCACCGGAGCAGGAAGAAATCCTCCACAGGCTAAACAGGGTGGAACGAGAATTTCAAGAAGAGCCTAGGAACAACAGAGGATTTCTCAAAGGCCTAGCAAGTTTGTTAAAAGGAAAGAAGAAGAGGGATCATTGAATCCCTATATGTATTATTGTATTTCTTTATTTCAATCAAGTCCCTGCGTGGACGTTTATCTATGTACTTAGTCCCTGCGTGGACTTGTTTTTCTTTAGTCCCTACGAGGACTTGTCTTTTTAGTCCCTACGTAGACATCTATTTTAGTAATCAGTCTCCGCGAGGACTTGTATTTCAGTTTAGCTCCTGCGTGGGCAAGTTGTTTCTGTTAAAAGTCCCGTTTAGGGCAATGTGTACTCCTTTTTAATGTTTAATGGAAGGTTAAGTTTAAAAATTTCATTTTGTCATTTTATGCATAAATATATTATACATGAAATAAGTAAATCAAAAATCATTCCTCTTAAAAATAATCTGCCTAATTAAATATTAAATAAGAATCTTAAGGTGTAACCTAGCCTGCATGTCATTAGAAGACTTGGCCAAAATGGTAAGACCTGTTTAAAAAGATTCAAATCCCTGTTAACATCTGAAAGCATGTTAACGCTCCTGGCAGATGTGATTCGTTAAAATCACACACGTCATTCTTATAATAGGATTCTTCAAAAGATTCCTGTCCTAACCTGATGATCTATAAATCATGGGTTTAAATCATCAACTAAGATGATCATATATTAAACATCCATAGGTAATGTAGTGCCTATGGGCCATACTCATTGTCATATAAGACAAAAGATAGTAGTAGTCTACGACTCTCTGTCAGAAAAAGGTAAAGAACTATGTTCAAACCTTAATGCCTTGATTCTCTGGAATCATGGCTTATGATTTAAAAATGTCCCTGTGACTAGGCCTTTTGTGCTACTAATAATACTGTTATTGTTTTATAATTAGGATAAATTATAATAAAAATCCTAAATAAATATGACTAACAAATTAACCAAATATGGTCTGTGTTTACCACGGTTAATGAATTGTCATAAAAGACAATTCCATAATAAACTCCCAAATAAATTATTGTCCATATCTTATGTAACAGTTCAAACTACATGGCTGACTCGGATGAGATCAACAGTCACCCAAGGGAGGATCATGATAATACCCGAATTAACATAGCGGGTGCAGAACTACAAGCATTAATAGACAATGCTGTTACAAAAGCAATAGAGCGGCAGTATAATGAATATAGCGGGACTCGAAGTAGGACCCTATCCACACCGCATTCCAAGCCTAAGACTCATTCTGAGGCTCACAGCAAGCCAGCCTCCAAGAAGGAAGAGCCAAAGAAAGACGATGACGATCGTCACTCTTCAAATCAACAAAGTGTCCCATCAAAGAAGATCAAGCTTAGCAGGAACCGCGTGGTAAGTCCTGCACATATAAGTATTTTGTCTCATGCAAACCGAGAGACTTTATTGGAGAAAGAGGAGCTATCGACTGCATGACTTGGTTAGACGAAATGGACACCGTGGTGGATATCAGCGGGTGCGCTGATAAGGATGTGGTAAAATCCGTATCTCAGTCATTCAAGGGCGAGGCATTAGCTTGGTGGAGGTCATTAATCCAAGCTACCGGAAAAATCCCATTGTACAATCTGTCATGGGATCAGTTTGTGACGTTGATTAAGGAAAACTACTGCCCTCAGCATGAGGTTGAAAAGATTGAATCTGATTTCTTGTCTTTGGTTATGAAGAACCTGGACTGTCAGGCCTACCTTACCAGTTTCAATACAATGTCAAGGTTGGTTCCATACCTGGTTACACTGGAACCTAAGCGTATAGCTCGATTCATCGGGGGTTTAGCCCCAGAGGTTAAGGCCAGTGTGAAAGCCTCCAGACCAGCTACCTTCCGGTCTGCAGCTGATATAGCATTATCTCTTACTCTGGACGCGGTCAGGCAGAGATCGCTGAGGAACACCGATGCTGAGAAAAGGAAGCGTGAGGATGATAACTCACGGTGATCGGATAAGAGACATAAGGGAAACAATGACCACAAAAAGGGTTCTGGATCCAAGAAAGATGGTCATCAGTCGGGTGATAAACCCAAATGTAAAATCTGCAAGAAACAGCACTTCGGGAAATGCAGATATGAATCGAAATCCCAGTCACAGCCAAGGGCATGTGGGATTTGCAAGTCTTCTGAGCACAAGACCTTGGATTGCAAAAAGTTAAAAGATGCTACGTTCTATAGCTGCAATGAAAAAGGGCATATCAAGTCCAACTGCCCAAAACTTGCAAAGAAGACTGAGGATGGGAAAAAGACCAATACAAGGGTCTTTCGGATTGATGCAAAGGAAGCTATTCAGGACGACAATGTTATCACAGGTACCTTCCTCATAAATGATGTTTATGCAAGAGTGATATTCGATTTAGGAGCTGACAAGTCATTCGTAGATAATAAGTTTTGTAAATTGCTGAATTTACCTGTTAAAACCCTAAGTGTGAAATATGAGGTGGAATTAGCTGATGGTACCGTAGAAATAGCATCAACCGTGTTAGATGGATGTGTTATATCCATTAGGAACCACTCTTTTCCATTGTCTTTACTTCCTTTAAAATTAGCCGGTTTCGATATAATAATAGGCATGGATTGGTTGTCTCGCAACCAAGCCCAGATCGTTTGTGCTAAGAAGCAAGTGGTGATTAAGACTCCGTCTGGTGAGTCACTTACCATTCAAGGAGATACTAAGTACGGAATGACTGAGCAAGTGTCCATGCTCAAGGCATCAAGGTGTATGAAGAAGGGTTGTGTTATCTACCTGGCACAAATAACTGTTGATGAACCAAAGCCTAAGATCGAAGACATACCCATTATCTCTGAATATCCAGAAGTATTCCCTGAAGAACTACCTGGTTTACCCCCGAATAGGCAAGTGGAGTTCAGGATTGACATTATTCCTGGAGCAGCACCCGTTGCAAGAGCGCCTTACAGATTGGCACCAACGGAGATGAAAGAGTTGAGAACTCAACTGGATGAATTATTAAGCAAAGGATTTATTAGACCTAGCTGATCTCCTTGTGGAGCACCAATCCTTTTTGTGAAGAAGAAAGATGGCTCGATGCGTCTGTGCATCGATTATCGAGAACTTAACAAAGTCACTATCAAGAATCGGTATCCATTGCCCAGGATCGACGACTTGTTCGATCAGCTTCAAGGAGCAAGTCATTTTTCCAAGATCGACTTAAGGTCAGGATATCATCAACTGAAGGTCAAAGATGAAGATGTACATAAGACTGTATTTAGGACTCGTTATGGTCACTACGAGTTCTTAGTGATGCCTTTTGGACTCACTAATGCACCAGCCGCATACATGGATCTCATGAACCGCATCTGCAAGCCCAATTTGGATAGATTTGTCATCGTCTTCATCGATGATATTCTTATTTACTCGAAGAGTCAAGCCAACCATGAGAAGCACCTCCATTGCATTCTGAAACTGCTTCTTCGAGAGAAGCTCTACGCCAAATTCTCTAAGTGTGAATTTTGGCTTCGTGAAGTCCAATTTCTTGGACATGTGGTTAGTGAACGCGGAATCCAGGTAGATCCCGCTAAAGTTGAAGCTGTCATGAATTGGCAAGAGCCGAAGACGCCCACAAAGATTCGCATTTTCTTGGGATTGGCAGGATATTACAGGCGTTTCATTGAAAAATTTTCAAGGATTGCTGCACCCCTAACTTCTTTGACTAGGAAGAATATTAAGTTCGACTGGGGACCGAAGCAACAAGAATCCTTTCATATCATTAAACAGAAGCTAAGCAATGCACCAGTATTAACATTGCCTGAAGGGACCGAAGAGTTTGTGGTATATTGTGATGCATCACACACCGGGATGGGATGTGTGCTTATGCAGAAAGACAAAGTTATTGCCTATGCTTCACGTCAGTTAAAGGTGCATGAAAAGAATTACACCACCCATGACTTGGAATTGGGTGCCGTTGTATTTTCCCTGAAGCTATAGAGACACTATTTATATGGTATCAAGTGTGTGATCTATTCTGATCAGAAGAGCCTCCAGCACCTGTTTAACCAAAAGGACTTGAACATGAGGCAACGACGTTGGATGGAAACTTTGAATGATTATGACTGTGAGATAAGATACCATCCCGGCAAGGCGAATGTAGTCGCCGATGCCTTGAGTCGAAAGGAAAGAGTGAAGCCTATAAGAATCAATGCCAAGAGCATTGAGATAAAGAATAATTTGAATGAAAGGTTGTTAGCTGCACAGAAGGAAGCTGTATTGGAAGCTAACTATCCTAATGATAAGTTAGGAGTAACTGAAGAACAGTTATCCTATGGCAAGGACGGAATTCTGAGGTTAAATGGACGAATATGGGTTCCAGTTTATGGAGGGCTTCAGGATGTTATCCTCCAGGAAGCCCACAGTTCAAAATATTCCGTTCATCCTGGAGTTGACAAGATGTACCAGGATCTGAAAGCAAATTTTTGGTGGATAGGCTTGAAGAAGTCTATAGCTGCCTATGTAGCTAAATGTTTGACGTGTGCGCAAGTCAAAGCTGAACATCAGAAGCCGTCAGGTTTGCTACAACAGCCTGAACTTCCCACGTGGAAGTGGGAAATGGTGACAATGGACTTCATTACCAAGTTGCCAAAGACAAAGAAAGGAAATGATACTATATGGGTGATAGTGGATAGACTGACTAAGTCAGCACATTTCCTACCCATTAAGGAAACCTATAGCTCCGACATGATAGCCCAATTGTACGTAGATAAGATTGTATCTCTGCATGGTGTACCATTGTCTATTATCTCTAACAGAGATACTAGATACACATCACATTTTTGGAAAAGTTTCCAACAATCTTTGGGCACGCGCTTAAATTTTAGTACGGCTTACCATCCTCAGACGGACGGGCAGAGTGAGCGTACAATCCAAACTTTGGAAGACATGCTTCGTGCATGTGTGATTGACTTAGGTGGTAGTTGGGATAACCACCTGCCATTAATCGAGTTTTCCTATAACAATAGCTATCATACAAGTATTAAGGATGCGCCTTTCGAAGCCTTGTATGGTAGAAAATGCAGAACACCTGTATGTTGGGCGGAAGTTGGAGATGTCCAACTGACAGGACCTGAAATAGTCCTGGAGACGACAGATAAGATTGTGCAGATACGCGATCGTCTCAAAGCTGCCAGGGATAGGCAGAAGAGCTACGCGGACTTAAGGCGTAAACCTCTAAAGTTTGAGGTTGGTGATAAAGTTCTACTTAAAGTATCACCCTGGAAAGGGGTAATGCGATTTGGTAAGAAAGGCAAGTTAAGCCCGAGATACATAGGACCATTCGAGATCATCGAATGTGTCGGATCAATTGCTTATAAGTTAAATTTGCCTGAAGAGCTCAGTAGTATTCATAACGTATTCCACATCTGCAATCTGAAGAAGTGTCTAGCTGATGAATCACTAGTCATACCACATACGGATGTGCATATAGATGAGAGCTTGAAGTTTGTTGAAAAACCCATGTCGATCGAGGATCGACAGGTTAAGAAGCTTCGAAGGAAGCATGTACCAATTGTAAAAGTTAAATGGGATGCCCGAAGAGGTCCCGGATACACGTGGGAGGTAGAGTCCACAATGAAAGAAAAATACCCTCATTTATTACAGTAAATCTCGAGGTCGAGATTTCTTTTAAGGGGGTGAGGATGTAACACCTCGAAAATTCACGTCCTATAATGTATTGACACGTGTCATAAACTTTGAACGTGTGAAAGAATACTCTAGCGGGATTAAAGTTGAAAAATAAGGAAAGTACGTGTATATGAGGGTTTAAAATGTCAACAATGGATAAATATACTTTACAATAACCCTACACGATGTTTATACCCTTAAACGAACGAATCATGGATCATACGAAGCTAATTGTGGAAGAAAGTGAGAAATTACAAACTACAAGGGTTGAATGTGTCAACATGTTTAAAGTATACCTCTAAGTGACCTTTTAGAAAACCCGAAGCTTTGTAATGATTAATTATGCTCACTAGAATGCATGATAAAAATTTCACCAAGTTTCGTTATAGCATGAGGAAGTTATGATAAAATTCGTATACGAGGGGTTAAAAGCGTCAACGTTGAAATTTAAGACTTTTCGGTGATCGTATGAATAACCGGGGACTTAACAAAGTTGGTTTATGACTTGGGGTCTAAATCTCGAGGTCGAGATTTCTTTTAAGGGGGTGAGGATGTAACACCTCGAAAATTCACGTCCTATAATGTATTGACACGTGTCATAAACTTTGAACGTGTGAAAGAATACTCTAGATGGATTAAAGTTGACAAATAAGGAAAGTACGTGTATATGAGGGTTCAAAATGTCAACAATGGATAAATATACTTTACAATAACCCTACACGATGTTTATACCCTTAAACGAACGAATCATGGATCATACGAAGCTAATTGTGGAAGAAAGTGAGAAATTACAAACTACAAGGGTTGAATGTGTCAACATGTTTAAAGTATACCTCTGAGTGACCTTTTAGAAAACCCGAAGCTTTGTAACGATTAATTATGCTCACTAGAATGCATGATAAAAATTTCACCAAGTTTCGTTATAGCATGAGGAAGTTATGATAAAATTCGTATACGAGGGGTTAAAAGCGTCAACGTTGAAATTTAAGACTTTTCGGTGATCGTATGAATAACCGGGGACTTAACAAAGTTGGTTTATGACTTGGGGTCCTTAAAAGTCAACTGTGGGGGTTAAAAATGCAAGAAACCATGTTAAATAAAGATTTTATGGACCAGGGACCAAAACAGCAAACTTGGAAAGTTGAAAATCCGGTCAGAAGGGGCGTCGCGGGACGCGTAGGACCCTTAGGGGACCTACACGTCACGCGAGGGGTCCTCTGATGCAGAAATATTTGGCAGGTGCCTTTCCAGCCCGTTTAACCGACTTATGTCACTTGTTTTCAATACCATGGGCTGCACTAGCATGTTTTTAGGCTTAGGGGGACACTTGTATGCATCTTGGACAAATCCTAGACTTGTTTGTCATAATCTAGTGAGATTAAACCCACTATATAAAGGTCCTCATTGTGCAACTTTGATCACTCATTCATAACTTCTTTCTTGGAGAATTCTGGAGCTCAAGATCAGTCTCTAAGCATCTCTAGTCGTAATTAGGACCTTGGTAAGCTTCCTTAACCTTCCTTAATCGTGTTTTGCTTAGTTTATAGCTTAAAAGTCAAACCGTCATAATTAAGGTTTGACTTAACAATTAATCACTAATGGTCCAGTGATTAGTCAACCTAAAGGTAGTTATAAGTTGGTAACTATGTGGGCAATAAACCCTTAAAAGGGAACCCTCTGATTCTCGTCCTAACTAAGATATTTGTCGGGTCAAAGTTGTTTATAAAAAGTCAACAAAATCTTAATTGTCAAATTAACGCATAATTAGCAATGTAGAAGACGTGTAACCTGTTTTGCCACCCATATAACTTGGTAATCAATGCAAGAACATGTCTAAGCATGTCCGACCCGACAATTTTCAGTTTAGGACCTGTTCAGAACCGAAAGTCGCAAAACCTTGACTTTTTCTTTGACTTCAGTTTTGACCCGATTTAGATGGGTTTAGAAATGCCTTAGAGCTTCCTTAGGACCAGGTTACATGATGGTATAACCCGCTGTGATTGGCTCATTGATTGTCCGATTCATTTACACGTTTCCGTTAATTGCTTAATGTTGACCAATATGCCCATTTGACCTTAAAACAAGAATTTTGGAAATGTGAGAGGACAATAATCTTTGTTACAGATTTATAAACACGTCCCTAAAATTTCACATCAGTTGGAGGTCTAGATTAGGAGTTATGCTCAATAGCGTAATTAGAAGGCCTTTTATTAATTAAACGACATAATTAGCGTAAAGCCTATCTAACCCCAATTTTTGACACCAAACCTTTTACCCACTGATGTAATATAATATTTTGGGATTTTTGAAGATTTTTAATTATTTTTAACCTGATCATAACCTAAGGTTATTGCTTTGATTCGGTTATTACCGATTATACCCTTTTGCTTATAAAATGAGTTTTACATAGCCAATTGATACCAAATTTTTGGCCACTGATTTTATATGATAAATGAAGTATTTTGAACTTTATAACCTGATCAGAAAACTCAGATTTCTTGTTAAACCCGGAAATCGCTCGCTTGAAACGGCTATTTACGCGTATTAAACACATAATATAGGTTTAAAACCATTTTGTCATATAAGACTTATCACCAACAGATATAACCTATTAAATTAAGTTGTTTTATTGATTATTTCAGACCCAAGTCTCAGAATTTTAATTAATCTCTTTTATAATCTTTAAAATGACCAAAATACCCCTACGGGGCTTAATTTGAGATTAAACTCGTCTTGGGCATAATGGAAGGTATCCTACTGATATCACAACATGTTTGAAGCATATTAACTTAGGAAATCTGTATATGACTCACTTGGTTGCCTGTTACGCACTTTTCGCGTTCGGATCGGCTTATGTAACTAGTTTGCATATATTAGCCGAAACGGGTCAAACCATATCGTTTTTGTCTCAAAATCCAGAATGTGTCTCAAAATCCAGAATGTGTTTAAGTTACCCATATTAAACAAGCATACAAGCTTGTCGGGTCAAAACCACATTCTAAACCGGTCTTCGCTTTATCATGCGTTTGAACCGTGTTTTCCTTTCGAAAACTAACCGGTCTAAGTCTAAGCTTAATTAAAGACCCGTTAGGATTCTAATAGGATATTAAAACCTTCGTTCCAGATTAGGAGCCCAGTAAAAGCTACGTGCACTTGCTGTTGTGATTTATACTTTGGTCGGGCATTGAATCTTTAATCATATGATGGTTAATTTATTGAAATGGCCCGTTTGAATTGTTTTGTTGCTTAAAGCCTTTGGGGGATTAATGACCATGTCCCGGATATCCTTGGCATCATTTTACGAAATGGCCACGACCTAAGTACACGGGTGTAGGCGTACACCCGTTAGTACATATATAAATAATAAGGTATAACCGCCGGTTTCGGGAATAACCCGCCGCGGGACTATATCATGTGGTGTGTCTATTAAGCTCTAACCCGGTGTAAACCCGGGCTACTGAACGCATAAGAAACATGTAATTCTTTTACAAGTTTATGTATAAATAATTATCCCAAGTTATAAAAGTTGTGCCACGTGCATTCAAATCAATTTTATTAAACCTTTTTAAAAAGAGTCAGTTAATTGTATTTACCAGTGTAAACTGACGTATT
This sequence comes from Helianthus tuberosus, assembly GCA_030545235.1. Classification (NCBI taxonomy): domain Eukaryota; kingdom Viridiplantae; phylum Streptophyta; class Magnoliopsida; order Asterales; family Asteraceae; genus Helianthus; species Helianthus tuberosus. The sequence continues at coordinate 219,142,542 of CM060369.1, forward strand.
TTCCCAAAAAGGTTAAGTGCAGGTACTACTCGAAATAGGCTGGCTTTCTCCTAGCATCCACAATAAGTCTCGCAAGCTTGGATGACAAAAAACTGTTGAACAATGTTTCCTTTTTATTTGATCCGCCTGTGGATCTGTTTAAACTATTTTGTGATACTTAAATATTAAAATTTGTTTGGTTGAAATGAATCTATCTTTTGCTTCCGCTGTGCATTTATATTTGTGTTGTTTGACTATGATGATATCAACTACGTCACGATACTCCCCCACCGGGCCCACCGGTAAAACGTGAAAATATCGGGGTGTGACACATAGGTTCCCACAAACCCAAATTTTCCCAAATTTCCTCTCAAAGCTTTGAAGTTGTCAAGAATTTCTCCATAGTTCATTTCCATCTGAGCATTCAGGTGGTGTTTGGGATTCCTTATTTTCCCCCAACTTTTAACTTATTGACTTTTATAAGTTAATAAGTTGTTAAAATAGTGTTTGGCAAAATGAGAAGGACTTTTAAAATGACTTTTAGTTTACTCTTGATAAGGGGCTTTTTGAGAAGTCATGATTTCTCACTTCTCAAACCCCAAAAGTCCTTTTTATGAACAAAATCCCCATTAAACCCCTTCTGAAAGTGTATTTTGAAGAAGTGATTATTCATTTATTTGTGATGTTTTTTAGGTTTTAACAGCTTTTTTGTTTATTTTTTTTTTTATTTTGTGGTTTTTTTTTTGAAAATAAACTTTCATTAACACCATCGAACCCGAAAACCGAGCCGGCAACCAACAAAACAAGTGTTATTGGAGGATATATTTAGAAGAAGTGATTATCTTGTAGATTATTTTGTGGTTGACTTCTTCGATGAACCCATCAAAGGCTGCAACAGTCTTCCCATCATTGTTAATTCTCACGTTAAAGGGTTTTAGTTCCTTAGGAAAATCAAAGATAATTACAGGCTTCTTATAGAACTCAACTAAATAACTGCATTAAGAAAATGTGTGAAACTTCATGATTACGAAAATATACAAAAATGAGAAAGAGATTTGTTCATCTGGGTCAAACCTCTCGTGTTCGTCCGATAGAGCAATACCCAATTCGTTTTTGGTTTCAAAGGTCATGTCAGTAACCTTGTTTAAAACTTCTACCAGTCATGAAACCTCCATAATATCCTTTCCTGTTCTAAAAAACGATGCAATATCTATAACACGGTTACTTGTTGCATTTGCAAACTATGAAATTTTATTTTGAGGGAATGATGATCTTGTAGATTATTTCTGTGCCTCCTATTCTTCAGAGATATGATTGCGCAAGATATAATGGAATCACGAAGAAGAACGTAGTATGACATTAGTTTGTTATTCTTGTGCATTTTTTTGTGTTTTTTTAGCAATCTGAATGTAATATTATTATGTTCTAATTAGGAAATTATAAAATATGTAAACAAATTTTATGTTATATGTTTCATGAAGTTGTTTTTCAATATGCAAGAGAGGGAAAAAAATTAAATAAGCTAAATCAAACACTTTTGAAAGGATGTCCTTTTTGGTCATTTAACATTAATAAATTAAACCAAACACCTTTTAAAAAAACTACTTATTAACTTATTGGCTCATAACTAACCCAAACACTTTTTTAAAAAGTCTTTTTTCAAAAAGTCATAAGTTAATAAGTTCTTTCTTACGAAAAGAAAAGTCCTTTTTCACTTAAACTAGGTGTACACCCGTGTGAACACACGGGTTTGTTTTAATAACGATCGGAAGCAAATACTAAAAAAAATATTATAATATATTATTTAAATTCTTTATGTTTAGTTACATATCTTTATAAAACAATGTTAAAGACAATTTGTTTTAGTGTACATGTTTGATATAGAAATAAGGTAAATAATTGATAATATTTTGTCGAAAATGAAAGCATGACCTAATTTTATGTTGTCTAATAACTTCTTATATACGATGTTAATTTTTTTTGACACATTGTTAGTGTAAAATTCAGTAAAGGTCCATTGTTATTGTATAATTCGATAATACTAAAAACAGATTATAATATATGATTTAAATTCTTTGCATTTAGTTACATATCTTTATAAAACAATGTTAATGAAATTATGTGTTAGTGTACATGGTTGATATACAAATAAGCTAAGTACTTGGTAATATGTTGTCTAAAATGAAAACATGAACTAATATGTTGTTTAAAATGAATACATATCTTTATAAAATGTCTTTTTTATACCCTCAAATCTTAAAGATAAACATATATGATTAGAACATTCACACTTCTCAATAAAATCATTTTCATCTTCTCTCAAGTCCCAAAACACAAAACTTCATCTTCATCTTTAATCATCTTCATCGGATCATCTTCATCTTCATCGAAATCATCTTCATCGGAATCATCTTCCTCTTCTGTAATCTCCACCGATCATCAGCTTCATCTTCATCTTCATCTTCTATAACAATCGAAGGTAATATCACATACCTAAAACATGATTGACACTATGTTTTTGATATGCTAGAATGTAACAGGTTTTGTGTTTTAATATTGTTTGATTCTTGTGGGTTTTTGTCTCGGGTATTAAAACAGAGGTTTGGGTTTTGTTTATTATGAAGGTTTGTTTCAGGTTTTATATGAAAATATTGTTTGATTCTTGTGGTTTTTTGTCTCGGGTATCAAAACAGAGGTTTTGTTTGATTCTTGTGGGTTTTTGTCTCGGGTAGCAAAACAGAGGGTTTGAATGTGTTTTCGATTCCTCATATGAGATCAACTGTGTTTTGGTTTTGATTCTTGTGGGTTTTTGTCTCGGGTATCAACTGAGTATATTGTTCAAAATGTATCATTGATTTCTATAGTTTCAGATCTCATGTGATCATTTGGCTGATTCTTGTGTGTTTTTCTCTAAAAACAATTAGAGCACAGATCTAGGTTGTTTATTGAAACTATGATACTTGTGGGTTTTAATTTCTGAATCAAATGCGAAGAAACAAATGATGGAAATTGATAAAGCGCATCAGTGTGTAGTTATTTGAACACATCAATATTGATACTTGAAATGTGAAAATTGATTTTTGGTTATTTGTCCAGATCGTTGCCAAGTGTCGAAATGAGCTAGCATATCAACATCCATAGTGAAATTTAAGATCCCTTGAACCGACTCGACGGTGTAATTAAGCTTAAACGGTACCATTTTAACACCCTTTGATCTAAGCACATCAACAACGATCAATTTGACATAACCAGTGAATTCATCATTTGTTAAGCATCAATACATATAATAAAAATAGTTCATAATATAAAATACTGACCTCCATCTCGGCATCCTCAATATAGCCAACCGTAAGCTTTGTAATGTCTACAGAAAACGGGTCGTCGAGAAAGATTTTTCTTGAAGAAAGGTCGTCGGGATCTTTACCCCGGATAACGTCTAGAACAATTGCGCAATCAACAGCACTTGTACATAAAGGACCAAGTTTGTCCTTATAAAGAAAAAAATATCTATTAATAAAACAACATACGTAATACAATTGAAGCCTAAACCGAAAATTGGATATTATTGTTACCAGGCTCTCGGACAAGCTCAGCACACCGGTTCGACCAACAGCACCAAAAATTGGGCGCAATGCAGTCACGCCGCACCGAGCAAAATGGTAGGTTATCGAACCATGCACAACACATTATTAAAATGTAAGAAGTTTTTATTTATATACAGATAGACACATCTAAGACTAACATGGCTAAATTTATTATTCTAATATCAACTGTTAGAATTACATTATTGAAAACATAATCCTGAATTTTTAACATTTTGTATGCATTCAAGCTAGTTACAAATATTTTGTGGTTTTCAATGGCGAACACTAACATCATTAAAACAGCATTTTGAAACCACTGTTTAACCTAACAATGGTTTTAAAACTGGTTTGAAAACACTGTTTTAACCCAACAGTAGTTTCAAACACTGTTTAATCTAACGGTGGTTTCAAAACACTGTTCTAACCCAAAACAGTGGTTTCAAACACTGTTTTAACCCAAAAGTGCTTTCAAACACTGTTTAATCTAACAATAGTTTCAAAACATTGTTCTAACCCAAAACAGTGGTTTCATACACTGTTTTAACCCAAAAGTGGTTTCAAACACTCTTTTAACCCAAAAGTGGTTTCAAACCACTGTTTAACCTAACAGTGGTTTTAAAAGTGGTTTGAAAACACTGTTGCTTTCTTCAACTCTTCTTATGTGAAAATGGTCACTTGATGGGCAATATCTTTGCTTCTGTAAATAACATTATGTTCCTAAGACTCACACTCGATATCTAAATTAAAACACGAAATTAACAGTTGTCGTAATAACAATATCTTGCATATATATCATTTGATGCAAAACCAATGTAGCAGATCTTTGTACATAATAGACTTTAGATATTAGCAGACTTTAGAGATCATCATATGTTTGATGCCACTGCCTACATGAATCTCTCTGTTGGTGACTTATCTTGCTCTATATGAGCCATCTTAGCTTCACTATTTTCTTTCAATTGATCAAGTAGCACTTGCAATTTTGAGTTGTAGAATCAAGTGCCACCCCCAAATCGTCGTTGGGTAGAAGTCGTTTAAGACTATACGCGCTTTTAGCGACCTCTACTGGGTAAACTCGTTTTTCTATTTCTTTGATCCATCTGTATATGACTTGTTTTGGCATCTAACTGGAGCAATAAATGGAAGTATAAGGCATTCACAACTGCAGATAAGGCAACCCAACAATTTTGCACTCTCTTCTCGGCATTTGCTATCAGCACTGTTAGATGAAGAGCGATAAAAGCGATGAATAAACTTGTCTGATGACACCTAATATCAAATATTTATAGAATATAAGCAAAACGATTGACCTGACCTTTGCCCGAGATAAGTTAACAACTGAATTAGGTGGCAGCGAAGTGCTGGAAAAACATATGCAGGATTCTGTATTAAAAGCGATCGAAACTCACATCACTGTTAAGGGATGCAACAGCAGAGCTGCGCTCATCAGGATCAAAAAAAAAATTCGGATAAGTTTTTAATTTAAAAAAGCTGATTGTATATTCATTAAGATTAAAAAAAATTCGGATTTATGACATCAGCGTTATGACATCAGCGTAGTCTATGTGGCATCCAATGTGGCATATCTAAGAAGATGACACATAAGCAAAGTGAGGTCATGCTTTAAGCTCCTTCTATAGATAGATAACCTAACCCAGACACCCCCTCATTTTCAAATCTTTATTCGTGGTTCTGAAACACTAGGGTAAACAACATATCTGATGCATGCGCTAGGTTTGGAGTGTGTTTGGATGTGGAGCTGATTCCGATGGGTCACCAGTGCGGTAAGGGATGGCGGTGTTCTGTTCCGGTACAGCAGATGACGAGGATTATCTTGCACTTCATCGATAGGATGCTTCGAGTCGATTCCGGTAAGTACATCAGCTCTGATTTGCTTAGGAAACCGCATGGTTAATCTAACCTACATCCACCACCGCCATAGAGTATAGCAGGAGTTTCAGATAATAATTTAATTTATAGTTGGTTCGTGTTTTCTTGAGTAACTCCGTTTTGTGGTTGTTTGATTTCCACTACAACTGTTCCAATTCAGGGTTTTATCTATTTCCATGAAAAAAATCATCAGTCTGAATTTTATATTACTGTAGGTATGATTCCCAAGTTGTTATTTGAAAGGAAAATCTTTGAATTTCTGTTAAAACTGCTTAATTTAGATTTTGACATGTTTGTTCCTCTGTTTCTTGATGCGCTTGGGTTCAAAACCCTTCTAATCCTATTTTTTTTGTTAGACGGTTCGGTTTCACGACACGGATGTTGGATGTGAACACGTATTAGTGTTGATACGCTTGATTGCGCTTCTTTGTTGCACGGATTTGGATCTACTTTGTAGACTTTAGATGTAGGCATTACAGGCACCAAGCGATTAAGGTAAACAATCGCTTCTTTGCTTTAGGTTTTAACAACCACAAGATGTAACAAATTTTAATCTATAACAAATTTCATTTGATATATGCTGTTACATGTTTACTGGTGGAATAAGATTTTTAATGAATTATAAATTACACCTGGCAAAAGAGTGGGTCAGGTCGGGTGGCGCCTCAAAATGGGTTCGGGTCAAAATGGGTTAATTAAAAAAGGGTTGTTTTGGTTCGGATCAAAACAGGTCTCGGTCAGAATGGGCTTCGGGTCGGGTCGGTTTATAAATGCTTTTTTATGAGAAATAAACATACCACTTTGATCCAAAATAACAAACATGCTTAATACAGACAAAACCTCAACTAAAAGTATGACCCGTCCTTATGATTGGAATGTAAGCCTAGATTACTTTTATCTCACTGTCCTAACACTATATAAGAGCAGGTAAAACTTATAAGCTTATACACAAAAAAATATAAAATTAACATTATAAATGGTACAACGTACCAGAATAGCGTACCGGATCGTACCGAATTCGTGCCATCTAGTAAGTGGTGGTTTGTTGGTTGTTCGGAAGTGGCTGGGTTGTCTACGTGTATAGGGAGTAAGATAAAGGTTGGGGAGCACGTGAAGTTTACGTTTCCGATGGAGAGATCGTTGACAGGTCCCCCACCGGGGAAATTTGGAGGTGGCGGGAGGGGTAGGCAGCCAGCTGCGTGTTCGGAGATTGTGAGGTTTTCTACTGTGGCCTCTGGGGAGGTATATGTCTGATGTCTTTTTATATGTTTTGTTAGGAAATGCTAAATAAACATTACGGTATGGACTTATGGTTATACAGGTTGTATGTATGATAGGTTAAAATGGTCGTATGACTTGTTATATTGACAGATCATATGGGCCATTATATTTCGTACGGGCGGTATGAGTCGGTGTTTGCGAAAATCATATGGACCGTGTGAGGCGTTAGACTGACATAGAAATGATTGTTGTGAGGACACACATACAGGGTTTTACGGCTCGTATGACTATTTCGCTTTGTCATATGGTGTATCTATAGTGGCACCCGTTTTCTTTTTTGTTATGTGGTCGGGTAGCGATGAACAAACAGTTAAGAATTATGAAGGTTTTTTGCAGTTTTGTTAAGTAAGATGCAAGAAAGCATTTGGTAAAATTCAATGAGCTTATACAATGATACTTGAGCACTACTTTATGAATTACGAAATAAGTTGCTCAGACCAAGCAGTTTGAAATTGCTTATTCACATTTCACAGTGATTATTAAAATTACAAGTTTACCCTCACAATAAGTGATTTTTAATAAGATGAGTATGCACTTCTACCCATTGCCACAATATGTGATGTGAGTATGTTAATTAGCATATCTTCTTCGTTTAACTGAATCGTAAAGCTGATGTTGATCTTGTTCAGATTGGTAGGATCCCAAACGAGCGGTCTAGATGTCTTTTGCCTCTTGTGAGAGATAAGAAGATTCAAGTTGAAGGTTTCTGTAAATTTGCTCCTACTAATTTGGGACATATGGATACCATTAATCTATCTGTTAGGTATGCAAATTTTCTATTTCATTAGAATAAGAGTTAGATGATTTCATATTTACGTTAGAATTTAGATTAATAATTTCTTTACGTATTTTCAATAGTGTGTACATTAATAGTTCCATTTTACACAAAAGTCATCAGACCTCTCTCAAAGTACCCAATAGTTCCACCGATGAAACGTCCATGCATCGCCTTCCGACCTTGTTTTGGTTACTTGGACTAGTTCCTTTCAAGAAGGTATCTTTTCATTGTTTCGTAAAGAGTAAAATGTCATTTTTTTCCTTGAGGCTTGACAAGTTTTGCGACTTTCGTCCAAAGGTTTGGTTTTTTCGTATCTGGATCCAAAAGGTTTCGAATCTTGTCATTTTCATCCGGCTCGTTAACTTCATCCGTTTTTCTCCGTGAGGTCTGGGGTATTTTCATACATAAAGTGAAAAAAGACCGAATTACTCTTTAAGTGAATACTTGTACATTATGCTAAATGCTTGTACATAAAATGAAAAATACCAAATTGCCGTTTAAGTTAACAAAAACGACAGAAATACCCCTGACTTAACGGAGAAAAGGGGATGGATTTAACGAGCCGGATGAAAATAGCATGGATTTAACGAGCCGGGTGAAAATTACAAGATTTCAAACCTTTTGGATCTGGATGCGAAAAAACAAACCTTTGGACGAAAGTCGCAAAACTGGCCAAACTTCAGGGACGAAAATGGCATTTCACTACTTCGTAAAAGTAAGAAGTTGATCTATCTTTCTCATTCTTGATTGTTTTTTTTATGGTAATTAGGCAGAATTTACACCTAGCGACTATTATACTAGGAAAAGACCTTTGGATGTAAAGGTATGTTCTTTTTTCTGCAGCATCTAGTTACGTTTACAAAATATGGTTATTTATTGTCGTACATAAACAGGATGGTTCTAGCGTTTCTGATCGATTGATTCATTCTAGCCAAGTTAAGGACTCGTCTTTAAACGTAAGCACAGTTGAAAACCAAGAGATAATCTCTGATAACGATCTCGACAATATCGTGGGTGTTGCAAATGGCTCTGAGTTAGAGGTATCATTTTAAATTCTGTTATATAACTTTATGCATTAAAAGTGATCTGAAAACGTTAACAAAAAAAGTTATAAAACAACAAGAACCAATTTGAAAGAAGGTTAAAAGCATTCCAAATAATGACAATAAAGCGGGGGAGAAAGAAACAGAAAGTCTAAAAAGAGGTGAAAAGGGAGCAAAGTCGGATGGGAAACGGGTCGAGGATTTGGGGGCTGCTGATGAGCACAAAACTAACAAACCAGACGCGCCTAAGTTAGTACTTATTGAAGTTCTTGAGACCGCGCCCTTAGACGTCAACATGCCACGAAACACGTTAAATGCTGATGCTGGAAGTCTAGAACCTATGTGGAGGACGACAACGACCACCTAGGATGTTTTAGACATTGCAAAGATTATCTGATGTCACAAGCTCAAACACAAGATGTAGCGCTGTTTTTAGAGCTGATGGTGAATTTTGCATGCCAGTTGTATCACAAAAGGTACATTCACGAACATGTTAAAAATGACACATTTGAATGCTTTGGTAGTTAATGAAGATAAGGATGTTGTAGGAAAAAAACACCCCGCTCAATCTCAAGAACAATGAAGGGGTGTTAATTGATCACCATTCTCACCAATGACTTCATCGTTTCAGGCGGCAATGGAGGATGTATTTACAACAGGTCAACATGACAAGACTCCAGACGCACGCTTTAAGGTAGTGGGAATACAGCCAGTTAACTTGGCAAACGAGTTGGACCATTTTGAAGCAATAAAAACAGAGGTGAGAGGAATAGAGCATGAAAAAAGGAGGCCAACAAAAACAAGATGTTAAATTTTCTTAGAATTAAACCGAATGATTAAAAATTTATAATCTGTGTTTTATGATAATAGAGATGTCTTATTCGATGGAATCACTTACCCCACGAGTGTGCATTCATGTAGAAATTATGACCGCTTGGGCTGCTATGCTTAACTACGAAGAATATTACTGGAAACCGGGAACACCAGCAAGACTGTTCTACAATGCTGGGATGCTGGTATGACTTGATTTTACTTTCACATTTTATAAATAAAAATATATAAGACCATTAGCATTAAGTTCCAAAATTTTTTCTCTCACATTCCCCTCCATTCATTTTCTTCTCTATTATTCATCTAGATTATTCAGCAATCTCTTCTTTCTTCTCTCTGTTTTTTCTGGTCTGTTCTTATAATTATAGTCCTAAAAAGGTGTCGACGGTGGTAGCGATGGGTGGAGCGTTGTGAAAACAAACAAATTCGAAACCCTAGATCCATCGCCAGTACAACCGGGAGCAAATTCCTCCATCACGTCCAACTCTGCAACCACACCGTGTCCCCGCCCTTCCGTTGCCTCTCTCACCGTGGTTAGATATACTACAACGGTGTCTACATCTATCTTCTCTCTCACGAAGTCCCAAATTGAAGTCCTCCCAAAGATGCGTTTGGTGCGTTTATTGTCAGCTTGATTTCAGTTTTTGAATCTTATATGTTATTACTTTCGTTGGCTTCTGAAAATGTTTACCGGACTTTGTTTTGGTACTAATATGGCAGATGTGAATCTTATCATGGCAGGACATGATTCTGTGTTAATATTGTGTGTATCTTTGAATATTCCTTGTTCAAAACTTTATTTATACGAGTTTAATTTTAAAGATGGTTTGTAGATTTGAATAAAATATGCATTTGAAAGCTGAATCATCTAGTGTGTGTGTGTGTGGCATTCACCATACTTTTTGTATATGAATGTCATTTCATAAACTAATGGCATCGCGAAAACATTTTTTGCAGGATATGTTTTCGCAGGATAAGAACGAGTCAGCAGATGGTTTTCTGGTGTGCTGCTACAGCTGGTATATATAAAAAAAGATTGAACCCATAAATAAATTTTAAGTGAACCCATATACAAGGTCTAACTTGGTTCCAACTGGTAAAGAGCTTTTTTTTTGGTAAGAGCCTAAGAGGTCGCGAGCTCGCTCCTCTCTTTTGTGTTTATGAAAACCTTTTTTCCCTATACTCCAGTTTAGCACTTCAGCCCTCCTACCACGCACAACAGCCGGTTAACCCTTTTCTGGCCCTAACTATTTTCCAGTCCTCCCACTACCACTACCACTACAAGTTGCGAGTCATCGATTTGTTTGTTTTGAAGTCACAAGATTTTGTGGTAAACTTTCGATTTAATTATTTATTTCTATTACCATTAAAGGGTTATTTTAATTTAATTAGTTAATTCAGAGTTATAATATTTGAATACTTGATTCAAGAAGCTTGGGTTGTACCTTAAGGAACTTTATTGCGTTTTATTTTTTTATATTATCTGAACAAATATATTTTGGGTGTTTTTGTTTATGTTATGTTCCCTCTAACTGGTTACTTTGATTGTATGTTATTGTAGTACTACATCCTTTGGAAAAGCTATGGACCTCAAGAAGATACATGGAATCCAATAGATTGCTTGGGGTATGCAAATCACTTTTTATATTAATTTTCATAATCATGAGTATACAACTTCATTACTTAATTTGACACCAATGCATTTTTTTTTTAATCAGAGATTGTCAGGCTGAGCTTTAGGTTATGGCGATGCTGAGGCAATTCAGAATGACAACGTATTAAAGCTTGAAGTTGTCGTGCTGAATTTATGTACATACTCAATCATCCAGTGTTCTTCTTTGAATTCTCTTATGTTCTTTAACATTTTTATTTTTGTAATAATGACTGATCGGGGCCTGATGTACAAATTATGTGAAAGAACAAAAGCTTTGTTACATGGTGATCTCCGTATTGGTAGTGGTTACTCATGAATCAACTCAAGGCATTGATCCAGTGTTCGCTATCTATGGGCCGATGGGTTCGATGTTGGTGCCTTTATGGAAAACTTGTTTTTGGCTTATTTTGCATAAGATGAGCATGCAGAGCAGGGAGATGATAGGAAGGTATGTGAAGTTATTGTTTACAATACACCAAATCATTTGAGATTTTAGGTTTCATATGGCATAGGTATGTGAATGCAGGCATATTAAGCTTAGATTATTAATACTATAGCAATGAAGATTGTGGCATATGAAGCATTGGTAACTGATACTATAACAATGAAGATTGGAAGATTGTGAAAGAGGTTCATGTACACAATGAAGTTTCAAGCAATGTTTTAAATACTGGTATGAACCGGCCGGTTATACCGGTTAAACCGGATATCGGACATGGGCCCGGTACAATAAAGCCCGGTAAAACCCAAATACGGTTTGTCTAATGTACCGCCGGTAAATCCGGTTCTACCGGTTCAAACCATGGAACCGGTTTGCATTATCTTAAAATTTAATTTTTTTATTAGGCCATGGGTTGTACTCTAACATCTATAGTGTTAACAATGACATGGCATGTTAACTAACATTGCAAACCACTCCCTCCTTGTGTTAAAGTGCATTACATGAGTTATGTGTTAACATGTTAACCCAATGTTAAGAGATTAAATTAATTATTATTTTCTTTTTTGGACAAAACCAATGTTAAAGTACATTAAATGAGTTATGTGTTAACATGTTAAACCATTTCCTTAGAGTGAGACAAAGTGAAATGAGGGAAAAAAGTTGATGTGTCACTTAGGTGGAGTTAAGTTAGGTTAAAGTATACCCAAAGGGCTTATAATAAAATATGATATTATGTTAATACCGACCTTCCATTTTCGGTAATTAACCTAGTGTCTTTCATTCCAATATTTGATCGCTATTGAAACTGTTATGCACATCGTCTAATGAAATACTGTTTATAAGTAATAAAAATGCTCTTAAAATACATAACATTTTACAAGATATTAGTTGTTTTTAGATTAAATCATAATCAGTTATATAAATTTTAATTGGGATTGGATAACTTTTTTAGATGAATTTGTATTTTATGGAATTATAGTGTTGACTAGTAACCTGGTTGAATCGCCCGGTACAACCCGGTTCAACCGGTTAAACCATTTCAGAGCCTAACCCGATATGAATAAAAACACCGGTTTTTAAAACATTGGTTTCAAGTTTTTATTTAAACACTTGTTAGTTTTATGTTTTATATGTTTGATATTTAAACCTCATTTGACACTTATTAGAACAAAAACATATGGATTATGTTTGGAAGATTATATATTGTAAATATATAGGGTAAAGTTCTTGTACAAATAATCTTAACATACTAAACATACAAATTGAAGGAAAACTCAAAAAGACAAGGTGGCATTTTTGTAATTATCAATAACTATCAAAGTTACTCTACAAATATACCTAAAAAAACCTAACCACTCCCCCCCCAAAAAAAAACCTAAACCCCCACCCCCCAAAAAACCTAAAAAAAAACCTACCCCCCCCCCACCCCCCCAAAAACCTAAAAAAAAAACCTAACCCCCCCCCCCCACCCCCAAAAACCTAAAAAAAACCTAACCCCCCCCCCCCCCCCCACCCCCAAAAACCTAAAAAAAACCTAACCCCCCCCCCCCCCCACCCAAGCTAAAATGCTAAAAACTAAACCCCCCAAAAAACCTAAAAAAACCTAAAAAAATAAAAAAAACACACAAATTATTTTATTTTATTTTTTTAACATTTTTTATTAAAAAATCGCTACTTTTAGTAGCAGCAAAAAAAAAAATTTTTTTTTTTTTTTTTTTTTTTGCTAACGAAATGTAGCGATTTTTTAATAAAAAATGTTAAAAAAAAAATTTGTGTTTTTTTAGGTATTTTTTGTTGTAACTTTGATAGTTGGTGGTAATTACAAAAATGCCACATTGTCTTTTTGGGTTTTCCTTCAATTTGTATGTTTAGTATGTAAGATTATTTGTATTTGATCTTTTGCCTAAATATATAATGATTGTAATTATTCAACATTATATAATAAACATCTGTAGTGTAAGTTAATTTGATGTGATTTTTGTGTCAAAAATTTTGTGCCACCAAAAGTCTTATGGATATTTAATTAGAGATAGAATTTACGACACTAAATTTGTGCCACAAAAAGTTTCTTTTTTAAACTGTGGCAAAAACAAAATGCCACTAAAGGCTCAAAAAATTATAGTGGCAAAAACAAAAGTGCCACTAAAAGGCTTTAGTGTCACCGCTTTTAGTGGCACCTTTTTTGTGTGCCGTACATTCTTTAAGGGGTCTTTAGTGGCACTTTTTGGGTTTTTTGTGGCACTTTTTGTATGCAACTTAATGGCATTTTTTTTTGTAGCGCATCTCGCTTCCAAATCGCTGATATCTTCACAAAAGGCTTGCCACGGATACTCTTTGAGGATTTTCGATCCAGTCTAAGCCTTCGCTCACCTCCGGCTTCGACTGCGGGGGTGTAATAGATAATATATTTGTATATATAATTCTGTATTTATTATTGTTTCCTTATCATTGTAATATTCCCAAATTTATGGGATTGTAATTTTCTATATAATGGAAACCCCTAAGAGGGAGAGGATCAAGGATCCATTCGTTTTAATTTTCTATACATAAAACGATTGGATCCTTGATCCTCTCCCTCTTAGGGGTTTCCATTATATAGAAAATTACAATCCCATAAATTTGGGAATATTACAATGATAAGGAAACAATAATAAATACAGAATTATATATACAAATATATTATCTATTAGCTTCGACCCACGTCCAATATGTGTCTTATTTGTTGGGTTTCCATGGTGATCGATTAAAATTTTATTTTTCAAAAAACCTGGTTCAATAAATAATAGTTAATTAATTAAGCGAGTTAATTAATAAAACCAGCGGAAATATAAACAAGTGATCAACAAAACGAAACCCGACAGGATCCGGCTACATGCAAATACGAGCACATTGATAAGTAGGTTTAACTACCGATGAGAAAGATATACCTCGGTTAATGACTAACCGGTTGAGACACCGAGGTTCACGAACATGTGCTAGTGTTACGAACCAACGAGACATGGCGAAGGAGCGACAACATGTATTAAAATAACACACACAAGAATCCTCTCACAAAATGATAAATATATGTACTCTATTACAAACCATTATGAAAGAAAAGTCTAAAAGACACAAGAATACTTATAATCTAAAGGATGAAAATTCATACTTCACCTAAAAGCTATATGTACTCTATTACAAACCATTATGAAAGAAAAGTCTAAAAGACACAAGAATACTTATAATCTATAGGATGAAAATTCATACTTCACCTAAAAGCTTTTTGATACCAGAAGGTGTTTCTCTTGGTTAGGGAGTAAGGGGTCTCATCGGATAGCCCTTCCCGATCGGTAACACTGGCACTGGTGGTTCAAGTATAGAAATTAGTGAGTTAAATATATGTGAGAGTTGGTTTATCGGGTAGGTGATGGAGTGCACTGGCTTCCACCCCTGATTTTTGCTTGGGTTAGCGGTAGTGGCGGATCTAAGAACTTTTTTCACTGGGTTCCTTTTGCTAGATTCTTACTAATTCTCACTATTTTTTTCCAAATCATACGAGGTTCTCACTAATTTTTCTCATTTTTTCTAAACCGAATGGGTTCCTGGGAACCCACAAAAGTGACCTAGATCCGCCCCTGGTTAGCGGATAGGTGATGTGGCATGTGTTTTTGTTTGGGTTGTCGGCATGTACCCCTCCTTCCCTAATTTAAGAAGGTCTACATACCAGGGTTATGAAAGTTTCCCAAGTGATGTTTAACTTTGGTTTGTAACCGGTGCGTGTTATTTACGTTTAATTTTATGCTAATTATTATAAATGCGCCAATTGGTTTAGAAAATATACGACTTTGATTTGTTTTTATACTTTGTATGTTTAAGAAGACAATGGGCTAAACATATATAATGAAATATAAGTAAATTATATACTTGGAAACGATTGTTTAAGTTATTCAAATGTAATAACTTAAAATTGAAGAAAACAAACAAATGCTATGATGCCCATTGGTCCATGCCAACGTATGTAATTGGGTTTCTTTTGTTTGAACAGAAAAAGATGGTCCATGAGAACAGATGAGGGCGTCATACTCCTTAGACCATGCGTAGTGGTAAGGGTGAATAATGCCCCACCATTGGGCATTTTCCGTCATGTGGCAGTCCAGTAAGCAAGAAGCATTATTGGGCATTTTTATAAAATGGGTGTAGTGGGGATGTGTGTATTATGTTAAAAAGGGGTTTAAAAAATTAAATAAAACAAAAAACTAACAAAAAAGGGGATTGGTCAAGAAAAAGAGGGATACATCTGATTGGCCACCCAAAAACCATTTGAGCGTGTTTTAAATCACGCTGGAGGGGGGATTTCCGCCGGATCATGCTGGCGGGGGTGGGGCGGCGGCGTTTTCGAGCGTGTTTGGGGGGATCACGCCGGAAATATTGCCCACTACGGGTAGTCTTATAGGCAATATTGTTTTCATCTTATTATATTGGAAAACAAATGAGATGATGGTAGTTTTGTTCTCCTGCAACGTCACATGTGACATGACAATCCAATTAAGGTGGGCTTTAATTTTTTTTTAACGGCGGATTTTCTAAATAAGCATAGAAGACGGACCATCAAGCCGCTGAAAACAGATAAAGTTACATGATTACATCTCGAATGTTGAAATCTACCCACCTCTCCCAAAGGAGATTACAAAATTTTGACCTATTCGAATCCAAAAGTTAGAGTTCTCCTTCATTGTGTCCGCCGTCCGGTTATAACGAAGGTGATGATTGTTGAAAGTCATTGCGTTCCGAGCTTTCCAAATGAGTTATTTTAGTAATGGGGCTTGGGAAATTAAAGTTGTGGGCTAGAAAAATTAAAAACTAAGTGGGCTAATTTATCATTTGGGCCAATCGGTTTAACTGTTTAAGGGCTGTAAAGAATCAGCGGAGAAAAATTGGTTTAGTTGATTTATGTATAGTGAAATTGTATGTGAAATTAAGTAATAAATATTTATAAGAATATCCAATGTTTAATTACTAAATTTATGATATCTGGTATAAAAACGCCTTAATTATTAATTTATGACATCTGGTATAAAAAAAAACGCCAATTTTGACCAGAAGCAACAATGATGGGCGTATGGTTCGTAGGAATTCAATGGAATTTAAGGGAATTGAAATCTGAATTCCATCTCTTAAAATGTTTGGTTCACAGAATTTGATGTAATTAGAATCTCAATTCTAATCTGCATGTGTTTGGTTGACATTGGAATTAAGCATGAATTACTTTAAATTCCTTTAACTAAAGGAATTCAAAATTCTTCATATATGTGAAGGAATTAAAGTAAATTCATTGGAATCTTCGACTGTTTCAACCCGAACGGTTTCTACCCATACCGTTTCGACGCTAACCGTTTCGACACGAACATGAACCGTTTCGACGTGAACCGTTCCGACACGAACCGTTTCGACACGAACCGTTTCGACCCATACCGTTTCGACACGAACCGTTTCGACAGGAATACGAACCGTTTCGACATGAACCATTTCAACGTGAACCCATCCGACGCGGACCGTTCGACACGCACCATTTCAACGCGAACCGTTCCGACCCGAACCATTTTGACGAGAACCGATTCGACCAGTACCATTTCAGCACGAACGGTTTTGACCCGTAACATTTTGAATCGAACCATTTCGACGCGAACCATTTCAAGGTGAACCGTTCGACATGAACTGATTCGACCCGTATTGTTTCGACCCGAACCGGGGGTTGTGGGTGATGGGGTGATGGATTCCAATTCATTTGACAATCAAACACAACAAAAATGGAATTGAGATTCCAATTCCAACAATTTCCAATTCCAATTGGAATGTTTAAATTCCAAATCCAATTCCCTCAAATTCTAATTTTTATACAAATTCCAATTACAATTCAAATTCCAAAACATTCCGCAAACCAAACGCCCCCTAAATGTATCTGCATAAAGATTAAAAGTTAAAACAACTTGTTATTAAAATGCTATCCAACTTCATCTCAGTGTACTATTGTCTTATAAAGGCTTTCTTGAAGCTTTATGAGCAGTTACAATATGTATTTGAGGGTTCCATCATATGAATTGAGAATATATCAGGTTGCTCATTTCAAACACTAAATCAGATCTTTATTTCTTGAAACATAATTAAAGAATGATACAATCATGTTATACAACGTACAAGAATCATACCATTTTAAAATTCCAAGAGAAGACTTTGGATTTAGGTTTAAAAGTAGGAAACTAAATAAAGATAAAAGAAAAAAAATAAATGTAAAACCCATGCAAAATGACAAGAATGCCCCCCATTTAACTTTGAATTATAGTGGTGTTAGAGATTTGGGTGGATCTAGCATTGATCAAACCCCAAGAACGATTTTGGCAATTTACTCAAAAAACATATTTGGCCATGTACGAGATAAAAAATTTGGGCCCTATATACACTAAAAATGTTGGGCTTCTGAATCTGAATGGAAAACAACAGTTGGCTTCAACGTTTTTGGTTCATAAATCCAAACCCTTTAATTTTTTTTATAAAAAAACATACAATACACACACACACACACACACACACACACACACACACACACACACACACACACACACACACACATATATATATATATATATATATAGAGAGAGAGAGAGAGAGAAAGTATAATGTACAAAATGGCTTAACCTACGCGACAGAATTTATAACGTGCGTAATTATTTTTTTCACCATTATAACGTGCGTGATTATCACCTCCATGCGTGATTATCACCTCCCATGCGTGATTATCACCCAAAAACTGCTCCCATGCGTTATTAGGGCTCCCATGCGTGATTATTGCCCAGATCTGATGGTTGAGCGGGTCGCGTACGTGAAGTAGGATAAGGCCTTTTGTATGTTAACCTTTCCCTATATATATATATATATATATATATATATATATAGGGTAAGGTTCATGCGAGAACCACCCTCATTGCGAGAACCGCGAGAACCAATATGAACACAAAATAAAATATAAAAAAATAAAAAAAACACTCAAATTTTTTTTTTATTTTTTTTAATATTTTTCTTCAAAAAAATCGCTATATTTCATTACCATAAAAAAAAACGTTTTTTTTTTCGAGTAACAGTTATCCATGCACATGTGCATATGTATCATTACTTCGACAAATTCGGTAATACGTTATCAGGAATAGACAATTGCACTTTAATTTACAATACCATTCGTAACACACTACTTTTTACATTACCAATATTCAAAATGCATATGTGCATCATTAGGTATAACCATGATATAACGTGTTTTGGTACAAAAAGTTTGTGATTTTGAATGGAGAAGTAGGACCATATACATGTTTTTTAGTTAGTTATATCTAGTGTTTGATGGTTTTGTTATAGTTGTCAATTTATGATGTAATATGTTGATTGGATGGTATAAATGGTGTTTACATACATGTAATAAAGTGAAAATATTGGTAATGGTATTGTATTATGGATGGTAGGAGGTAATGGTATTGTATTATTGATGGTAGGAGGTAATGGTAGTGTATTATGGATGGTATGATAGATGAAAGGGAAAGTGTACTCAAAGTAGTGTATCAAAACACCTTATTTCATGTTGATACATATAGATGCACATGTGCATTTCTAATATTGGTAATGTAAAAAGTATTGTATTACACATATATGGTAGTGTAAATGAAAGTGCAATTGTCTAATAGTTGTAATGAATTACGGAATTTCTCAAAGAAATGACAAAAATGCACATGTACATGTTTGTGTATTATGGATGGAATGATAGATGAAAGAGAAATTAGTGTACCAAAACACCTTATTTCATGTTGATACATATAGATGCACATGTGCATTTCTAATATTGTTAACGTATAAAGTAGTGTATTACACGTGGTAGTGTAAATGAAAGTGCAATTGTCTAATATTTGTAATGAATTACGATATTTGTCAAAGAAATGATACAAATGCACATGTGCATGGATAACTGTGACTCGGAATTTTTTTTTTTAGAAAATTTTTTTTATTGTAAAGGAAATATAGCGAATTTCACAAAAAAATAGTAAAAAATAAAAAAAAATTTGGGTGTTTTTTAGATTTTTTTAGGTATTACTGTTTGTGTTCACACTGGTTCTCGCGGTTCTCGCAATAAAGGGTGGTTCCTAACGGATCCTTCTCATATATATATATATATATATATAGGGTAGGGATCCTTAGAGAAGTCCACCCTATTTGAGAAACTTGAGAAGCAATCTGGACCACACATTTTCCCTATTTTTTTTTTTTTGAAAAAATCGCAGCTTTTTCTTTAAGGATTTAATTTTTTATTTTTTATTTTTTAATTTGGGATTTATACACATGTGTATATTGTTAATCTTTTAACTATACATATATGTATATTGTCAATTATACATATATGTATATACATGTTTAAAATTGAAAAAATATGTGTTATATACCCTAAACACTAAAGCTAAACCTTAATGCTAAACCCTAAACCCTAAAGCTAAACCCTAATTCTAAACCCCTATAGCTAAACCCTAAAGCTAAACCCTAATTCTAAACCCTAAAGCTAAACCCTAATACTAAACCCTAAAGCTAAAGCTAAACCCTTAATACGAAACTCTAATGCAAACCCTAAAGCTAAAGCTAAATCCAAAAGTTAAAGCTAAACCCTAATGCTAAACCCAAAAGCTAAACCCTAATGCTAAACCCTAAATACTATTGCTAAACCCTAATGCTAAACCCAAAAGCTAAACCCTAAATACTATTGCTAAACCCTAATGCTAAACCCTAAAGCTAAACCCTAAACCATAAAGCTAAACCCTAAACCCTAATGCTAAACCCTAAATACTAATGATAAACCCTAAATAACACCTATTTTTTAATTTTAAACATGTATATACATATATGTATATTTGATAATATACACATATGTATAGTTAAAAGATTAACAATATACACATGTGTATAAATCCAAAAAAAAAAAAAATAATAATAATAAATAAAAAATTAAAAACTTAAAGAAAAAGCTTCGATTTTTCCAAAAAATTTTTTTGCATTTTTTTACGTTTTTTTTTTTCATTTTTTTGCTTAGGAAAAATGTGTGGTCCAGAATGCTTCTCAAGTTTCTCAATTAGCCGACTACTTCTCACATGATCCTTATCCTATATATATATATATAAAGGCCAGTTAACGTACAATATGGCTTAACGTACATCACGTACGACAGATAATTACGCACGTTCATTTGAAAATCACGCACGTTATAAACTAAAAAACCCAAATCACGCATGCTGGAAAACATGAATCACACATGATGAAAACATTAATCACGCACATTATACATATAATCACGCATGTTGTCGTACGTGATGTACGTTAAGCCGTATTGTATTTTACACTTTTCCTATATATATATGTGTGTGTGTGTGTATAGGGTCGGGATTTAGAGAAAACGCTCAAAAGTGTGAGAACGGTGAGAACGCTTACCGATCGTCCGATCAAAACAATCTATGGACTAGATTGGCGTGGTGGCGTTTTCGAAAATAACATCAATTTTATTACGTGGACGCGCTTCATTAAGGGTAAAAGCGTCTTTTGACTACTCCAAACAAAACGCCATCTCATGAAAATAAAACGCCAAAACAAAAATCACACAGCATTCTGCTAAAAACGCCATTAGATATAAAACGCCAAATTTAATTATAGTAAAATCCCGCCTAAAAAAACTACCAAAAAATCCTATATATACAACAACTCAGACATTCAATTAAAAAACACAAAAGAAAAACCCCAAACGCCATATTTAATATATACCACCAGACTAATAAACGCTAGAAACCCCAAACATCAAATATATTGCTGTTAATACAGTGTAGCTGTATGGTGTGGACAACATTGTCAGTTATATTTCTTAACTGAGGATTAACAATGTTATCCAACACCATACAACAACACTTTATTGATTTTAGCATGATCAAATTTACATTTTTAAGATGGTTTATTTGTGGCGTTCTTTTTATCGGTAAAACGCCAAAAAAGATAACATTTTGGCTGAAAGAGTATAATATCAATAACATTTTTGCTGCATGAGATGGACAAAAATTATAGAAAAAGAGGCTGATTTCATACGAAAGTCGAAACAGCCAGTGAAGATGCTTCAAAAAAGAAAGAGACGGGTGACAGTGAAAATTTGAAGATCAATATTTATTTTGTTTAATTTTGTTTTTCAGTTGATTGTTATTTAATAAACAACGCCATATCTAATAAAACGCCAAAAAAGCAAATGTCTTACACCTTTGGCGTTTATCAAACCATCATAAAATGACTTTGGACAAGTATTATAAAAAAACTTTTTTTATGTATTCTTTTTTCTTATTTTCCTTTTCAGTTGATTGTTGTATATAATAAAATGCCATATATAATAAAAACGCCAAAACAGCCAAATGCTTCTTTAAACGATATCATCCAGTTAAAACGCCCCACCAAAAACTCCTAAACTATAATAAAATTAGTTTAAAAAAGTATTATAAAAACACAAAAAAATAAAAAATAAAAATAAAAAACAAACTTGAAAATGTAACTAGAAACAGTAACTTGAAATCAGGATAACTGAAGATAGGGAAAATTTATTATATTAGAATCTAAAACGCCAAACTTGAAAGATGGGACGTGTTACAGACTTCAGAGATAAAGCTTGTCAAAAACAATAATTACAAACAGTAACTGAAAAGACGAATACTTTATTATAATAACGCACCGCCTAACTTACGCGCCAAAAAGAGATCCTATAAAACAATACATCTCAGCAACTTCCATTTGATCAAACCAAAAAAAAAAAAAAAAACAAACGCCAATACTACTAAAATACCACTCACTTTAAATGCCAAAAAAATCAAGATGGCTAATATGCTTTCTTGGATATTCAGTATTGTTATTCGTCAAGTTTCACTGAATGAATTGTTAGGGAGGCAAGTAACTCAGTAAGATTTTGCTGCAAGAAATGGACAAAAATTCAAGAAAAAGATACTAATGCCAGTCATATGGCATTTTGTATTTTTTGTTCTTGAAGAAGGCTTGGATGAGGAGAAGAGATCAATGACACTGAAGAGTGGGATGATGATAAAGGTGAAGATCAACATGAAGAAAAAACGAAAAACCCACCCACACGTCATAGATCTATGTCCCCAAACATCCAGAAAAAAAGCCACTACAACAGACGAGCAGGCAAAATAATCAAACCGATGGGTTTGTTAAGTTTTACATAAAACGCCATGTTTTGGTGTCAGTTCTTGTACTATTAAAGAACAGAGAGACTAATGACAGTGAATATTGTTAAGAGAGATCCGATTAGCATTTTCAATTTATTTTCTTCGCTTGTATTTTTTTTTACTGTGGCTGAAATATAATCCAACAATTGTAAAACGACAAGATAACCCAAACGCCAAAATGTTTATAAAAAAATAATAGAACAATGAGCCATCTTGTTTAAAACCCCTTCGAAAACGCCATTCAAATAGATTTCCTACCCCCGGGCTCCAATGGCATACGTTGTGAATAAACGCCATAAACGCCAAAATATTGATACAATGGAACCATTAAAACGCCATTAATTATTGAATTTGGTTAACGCCAAAAATCTCAAAACCAAAAATTAAAACAACATTGGGAAATGGCGGAACAGGAAAAACAGAAGATGAAAGGACAAAAAAGCCCCTCCGCCCTTTTCTAAGCGGCGTGACACATGTTGGACCAGGAAGCGTTCTTACCGTTGTCACACTTTTGAGCGTTTTCTCCTGATCCCGTTTCTATATATATATATATATATGTATATATATATAACATATATATGTATATAGGGGATGGATAGAGAGAAAACTCACTTGAGTTAAGAAAACCCAAGAAAACCTAATTTTTGTTATAAAAAAATTGTTACATAAGGTTTTCTTGAGTTTTTGTAACTTAAATGGGTTTTCTCTCTATAATTCTCCTGTATATATATATAGGAGAATGATATGTTAGGAATCACCCTTTATTGCGAGAACCAATGTAAACACAACAAAAATACCTAAAAATAGCTAAAAAAACACAAAAAAAATTTAAAAAATATTTTTTAGCTAAAAATCGCTAATTTCGTTACCAAAAAAAATTAAATTTAAAAAAAAATTAGCTACTAAAAGTAACGATTTTTAGCTAAAAAATATTTTAAAAAAAAATTTGGTGTGTTTTTCGATTTTTTTAGCTTTTTTGGGGGGTTTCGTTTTTAGCATTTTAGCTTGGGTGGGGGGCGGATATATATATATATATATATATATATATATATATATATATATATATAGAAGTTATATATTTTGTGGCCCTATTTCGATTTGTGTCCAGAGCGGTCGCCCATCAGGCACTTGCTTTGGGCCGACCCTGGGTCAACCTATCAACTCGTCGGGTTGACACGAACCCGATCTGTTCACAGATTCAACCTGAAACTAACCTGACTTGTTTAGACTAAACCCAATTTTACGAATTTCATTCTATATTCGTGTTGTGTTTATGAGACGTGTCTGAAATTAACACCCCAACCTTTTTTTGAGTCGTAATTTTTCTCCCATATTCAAATTTAAGCGCAATTAATTTCTGAAATGTTACATTAACCGATTGTCATCCACCATCTTCCTCACGTTCGCCTCTTTCACTGGTGTATTTAGGGTTCGTGTTTAATTCCGGTTCATCGTTACTATATCTCATCATCTCAGGTACGTCAACATAGATGTGGAGATTGTAATAATAAGGGTAATGTGAAGCAAAACCATAGCCATTTTTTCTTTATTGTGCAGATTGTTCTTGCCATTTTTTCTTTTTTTTCTTGATTGATAAATTTCACGTCTTAGAATATCAAGATTCATGATGGTACAAGTTAGTAACATCAAGTCTTGTTAAGGAAAGATTGTATGGAAGAAGTGTCTACATGTGGCTTAAAGAATCATGTTCTGCTGATTTCCAACGATTTACCGAAAGCACATGCTTGTTATTTCATCATAGTTCGTTAACAAACGCTGATGTTATGACTCAAGAAACCAATGCTGATGAAGTTATGTCAATTGGGGATCAAGTTTCAGTAGCTTTGCTTGTTGTTCTTGCACTTCATGATGATCAAGTAGGCACAAAAGTGATTAGTAAATGTGGATATCCGCAATTGTTGATAAAAGTCAAAGTAAACTAGTAAGGAGTGTGTTTGAATTACATTGCATTCCGCTTTGGGGTTTCCATTCCGTTTGTGGTAAAATACCGGAAATGGGAGATGCGGTTGCAGTTGTTCCTCATTTTATGCAAGTCCTTACTAAAATGTTTGTTGGTGATCATGTTATCAATTGGGTGAGCTCAAGTTTGACCAATCTGACCACTTACTTATTTGCTGTATATGATGGACATGGTGGCTCTAAGGTATAGTCTTAATCTTTCTATTAAATTATATGTTAAAAATGGGTGGGTGGGCCCAATTATTTGTAGATCATGTGGTGAATAGCTTGCATTTCTTTTGAGAGATAAATGTTTAACTCCCACTTAGTGCAAAGTGAGGCATTGATGGGCAATGATAGGAGACCCAGGAAAACCTTGGTTTAATTCTTGAGCCAAACGGGTTTTACCGGTAATTATATCATCGTGCCTATGAAGTAAACCCATACTTCATGCATTATACAAAATCTATGGTTTCTTCACACATTTTTCTAATTATTTATGAATAAGTGATTCAACGGAAAACAAGGTTTGTTAAAAAGAAGGTTAAATAAAAAAAATAACAATTTAAGATAGCAAAAATGTATTTATTTGAGTTGTATATCATATTATCACAGACTGTTTCTTTGGACTCGTTTGCGGCCTTAGATTAGATCTAAGTAAGCCTTGATGGGTCGGTTATATTGGTGTTTAGTAGTGGAAGACTTGATTATGAATACAAGGATTAATTGTATTGCAACGAGAAATGTTACAAATGAGCTTTACAAGGTGATTTTAGAGGTGCCTTGTGCAAATGACAAGCCCGCATATTTATACTTGCCTAAACAGTGTCCTAGTTTATTCTAGAATCCTCTATTCTAGATAATTATTTACCACAACTACAAGATAAATCTAGGACCTTCAATTCAACCCTTGATTTCTCTATATGGTTCCACAGTTGTCTGGAATAGAGTAGAGCCTTCTGGAGTCTTCTATAATGTTTCAGGATGGATGTTTGATAGAGTGTCGGGTTGTTCCTACCAAAAATACGGAGTATGAACCGGTAATGACCCTTGAAATGCGTTGGAACCAATTCCTGCCTTTGGTAACCACTATATAGTCGTTTTCAACCATTTTATGACTGTCATAACCGAAGTATAAATAGTTGTGGGATGTAGTGGTTGATTATCCAACTCGAAAACACATAAACGAACCCAAAAAAGCAAAAAAAAAAAAAAGGTACTCTTGGTTTATTCTCGTTCTACACTTTCTAGCTTCTACACTCGTTATGGCATCCAAATAAACATCATCTGTTAGCGTTGGTTCTTCCTCCGCACCACTCATTACTGGGATTCTTTCGCATAATCATAACAAGGAAATTTGGTGCAATTGAGATTTCGTGGAGATGAGCGATGGGTCTACAAAGGCTCGTTGCAAGTTTAGTGACACATTTAAACTCTACTTGGAATAATCATATTTAAACTAAATTTTGGAAGGCGTTAAAAGAAACTTCGGACGTCGAACAAGCCGATTTGAGTGGTGATGGTACTATATTTCGTTATGACCTCAATGTTGTTTAGGATAGAATGACGAAGTTGGTAATTTTAGAAGCTTTTTCGTTCAACCACTTCGACAACCCTCGGTTGTCAATCATGATTCGAGAGACGCTTCAACCTCGTTACATTCACGTAAGTCGTAACTAATTTAGACGTCATTGTTTAAAATTGTGGAACAATGCAAAAATGATTGATTGTCTTTCTGAAAATTTAAAAACTAGTGTGAACTTAAAAGTGAGGTTTGGTCAATTCTACATGGTTCCCTGGAATCGTACATTTGTGTTACCGCCCATTTGATAGATTCTAACTCGTGGCAAATGATGAAACATATGGTTGCCTTTGAAAGTTTTCCATCTCCACATAACTCCACTAATTTATTTAAAATTATAGATAATGCAATAACAATATTCAATTGACAAAATAAATTATTTTTAATATCATTCGATAATGCCTCAAACTATACCGCGTCGATTGAAAAATTTTAAATTAAAATATAAACCGATTGTGGGACTGGTTTTTTCATACTCTTTGTGTTGTGTATATTATTAATTTAGTTGTGCAATATAGGCTCGAAACTAAATCCGTTGACAATTTTATAAAAGCATATAGAATAGTGTTACACGATGTTTTTAAAAGTGAAAAAGAAATATATCAAGAACATAAAAACTTTGTGACGATGTCAATGCCAAATATTTTGATCATAATTGGGTGTACCTACTTGTTGAAATTCAACTTGTCATATGTTTGAAAGTTCTTTAACCCAAGCGTCGACTTTAAAAGCTTTTCATGGTAGTCTTTCCGGAACAATATGAAGTCGAACGTTTCCGGAATTAGGTTAGTATAATATTAGTTATCTCACTGATTTGCTTGTCGTTTTCAAAACCTCAAAAACAAATATATTCGGGGTTTACTTTAGTTCTTTCAAAATTGTTTTAAATAACCTTAAACTTAAAAATTTTGTAACTAAAAATAAAATGTTTATTTTTGTTTAATGATAAATCTAATGAAAGAAAATTTTCCCAAAAATATTTCTTTAAATTACCATATGTTTTTACCTGTTTCTCCGATTTAAACTCTTTTATAAATATTTCGGGAGTTGAAGCACTTACGGACGAAATATTTGACAATTTGAATATGCATGAGGTCAATCCAAATTTTAAATCCAAAACTAAAGATAAATTCAACAAAAGTTTGAATAAAATTTTTTATCATTATTTTGAGAGTAAATTACAAAAATCGTCCTTTATGTGTGTCACTTATTGCAAATTGTGTCCTTTATCTTCAATATTACAGAAAAGGTACTCTATGTTTATAAACCTTTGCAAGTCACGTCCTTTAGGCCTAACTCAGTTAATTTTCATGGTTAAGTCTGACCAGTTGAACCCCACATGAGGGTATCTTTGTCATTTTACGCTAAATATTAGAATAAATAATCATAAAAATAATAAATACATTAATCATGTTTAAAAAAATTATACATATATACAGACATAATTTCTCTCTCTCCCTATTACATTTCTATCTCTCTCTCTAACTTCCCTACCACCACCACCACCTACTCCCACCATCTCCCATGGGGCAAAAACATGGCAAAAGCAGAGGAAAAAACATATATTAATTTGGCACATTTTAACCCTCCCATTCATTTCCTCCCTTGCTGTCACACCCCAACCGATGGCGGAAACATCGGGGCATGACACTGAGCGAAACAGATTGTCCAGAAGTTTCCATAACAACTATCATTACTAGTTAATTAAACAACATGTCCCATACCATGTCTTAAAAGATAACATAATTATTACAGACAAGATCTAGTCAAATTGTTCTGTTCCGACAACTCAGATTTTTATTACAGACAATTGTATATTGGTTTCTAGACCTGCCCTAGCCTCGATTTAATCACCGCAAAATAAAGCATCCTAGCAACTTAAGCACATGTCACACACGTTAAAGTAAAAGTCAATACACATAGTGTAAAGGTGAGCATACAAGTTTGATATTAGCATATAGAGTTCGAAATCGTTACGCATAACCAGCACGTACACAGTGTAAAATGAGGCATGTTAGTTATCGACACGAACCTATCGATACCAATGACTGCGAGTTGACTGCACAAAGCAGTTCGTATTGCATGATCACCCCTGTGACTCATGTAATTAATTGTCCTTAACAACCCTTGAGTGAATAGGTGCTGAGTCCAAATAAATAGTACTACCGTTGCTAAGGCAGGTAGACAGCATTCCATATGTAAACGTAACAAACAAGCATTCATTAAGTCACGTATAACATGCGGTAACGGTTAGCGTTTAAAGTATTGCGTAGTGTGTTCGATGTGATTTAGTATAAGTAACGTATGTAACACCCAAAAGTGCGTAAAGCAAAAAGGGATCGAGTATACTCACAGCGATTGAAGTAATGGATTGAAGGGAACGCTAGAGAGTACGGTTAGCCTAAACATATTGATAGCATAACGATAAGCGACGCGTAAAACGATACAGAGTGCAAGTGGGTAGGACAGCAGCTCGATCGGATGGTAGTCCGATCGGGCAGCCGTTCGTTCGGTTGCCAGTCCACTCAGATGGTCATCCGGTCGGGTGACCGTTCGAGTGGATTGTTTCTTCCTTTGTGGAGGATGTGTTTGTGTATGATGGTTTGACTTTTGAAGTTTTCGTTGTAGTATTTTGAAAACATTGAAGTATCTCTACCTTTCAGGTCGGTCGATCGAACAACTGTTCGATCGGACGGCGAACAGATTGGTTGGACACTTCCTGCGAGAACAAGTTCGTAGCAGGTTGTCACTCGATCGAACGGTTGTTCGATCGGGTGGCATCCCTTGTGCATTGAACATGTTGAAAATTGTTTAAGTGTTGAAGTTTCGAAACATCACATAGTCGGATGGTCGGTTGATCGGGTGGTAACCCATTCGGACGGCAATCCGTTCAGTGTTCTAAAACTCTTGAAGTTTGGTTTGAAAACCAATGGTGAGACCAAGATACAAGTCGTTCGGCTGACCAGTCGTTTGGGTGGCTGTCCGTTCGGACAGCGGTCCGATCGGATGGCACTCCGTCCTGGTCGACCTGTTCGTCTTCTCCCTTGGTTGTTTTGGTAGTTTGTCGTTTTATCGAGATGATCTGATAACATTTTAAACAATAAAAACTCCGTCATGACTTAGTAACCTGTTCGGACAGGAATCACCCAAATCCGTCCAGCTAACTTCTCGAGACGGTGTTCCATGTTCAACCCGAAATCGGTAATCTCGTGGATAGGATCCAGATCTCGAACCAACACATCAACAAGGAAGAGTAGATGGTTAGAACAAGCTCTGACTCTTCCGGTTTTGAGGCATTGAGTGTAAAAGAGTTGAAATAAAGTTAGAAAACCATCTTTAAATCCTTTTCATTGTGAATATGTTTAGATCCATGAAAGATCTTTGTTCGTTTATGTGGAAATCGGTTAGATCTAAGTTGTTCTTGGTGGATTGAGGCCAAAACATGAAGTTCTCAAGAACAAAAGATGACGTCATCCTAGAACACCTTGAATCTTGATGATTTCATGGTTAAAAGTTATGATTCAAAAGATAGAAAGGTGTAGGAGTGCGTGTAGATGAAGGAAGTACAAGATTTAGGACGAAATCTTACTGGAATCGTGAGAAATCTGAAGAAAAGTGGAGAAGATGAGCTGGTAGGAGAAGAGTTGCCAAAAGTGGTAAGTATGATGGTGACAAGGGGTATTTATAGGGTTTCCCAAAGAGGAAAGGGCTGGCCGATTGGGTGGCAGCCTGGTCGAACGGTTGGCTGATCGAGCGGCAGCTCGATCGGACAGCTGGTCGATCGGCTGGTCACCTGATCGATCAGTCGCTTGGTTTGAGTGTTCGGTGCGACGAGTTTGGCCGTTTTGATTGCGATTGCGAGTGTTTTGATGCGATAGATTTTCCTAGTCAAATTACTTTTAATCCCAACTACTATATCAACATACAAGTATCCCTATTTCGTGTTCGTTTAGCGTTTGAGATTCGATTGCGATTGAGTTTTGATTGCGTTTCGATTGATTACCACAACATACATAAATAAACATGCACAAGTAACACATAAGGCACATACACACATATAACAATAACAAAAATGCGTACTTTGAGTTGCGAGTGCGATTGCGATAAGCAATAAATCGATTAAACATGCGATAAATAGTGATCAATATGCAATTATTAATATATACTCCACATAATACAATCAACGCGTTAAATTAAACTAAAATTTAAGTCAAAGAAGTCAAAACAGGAATGGAGCAAGGAGCGACAGATCGCAATTAGCAATCTTTTCTTCCTTTGACTTCAATCTTGACTTTGACTTTGACTTTCGAAACACGGGGTGTTACAGCCTCCCCAAGTTGAGAGAATTTCGTCCCGAAATTAGGCCGAAGCCATAACAAACAACTGCGGGTACTTCGCCTTCATATCACTTTCGAGTTCCCAAGTGAACTCTGCGCCTCGTTTGCCTTCCCATCGGACTTTCACAATAGGAATGCGCCAGCGTCTGAGCTGCTTGGTTTGGCGGTCCATGATTTCGACAGGCTTCTCCACGAAGTGTAGTGTTTCGTTTACTTGGAGGTCATCGAGAGGTACAATTAAATCATGCTCAGCCATGCACTTTCGGAGGTTTGACTCATGGAAAGTCGGATGGACGTTACTAAGTTCCTCCGGTAGTTCGAGTCTGTAGGCGACTTTTCCGATCCTTTCCAGAATCTTAAAAGGTCCAACATATCAAGGCGCTAATTTCCCTTTCTTACCGAATCTGACCACACCTTTCCAAGGTGATACCTTTAGGAGTACGTAGTCGCCAACGTCAAATTCAAGGGGCTTGCGTCGTCTATCGGCGTAACTTTTCTGTCGACTTCGAGCTTTCAACAAGTTGTCTCGAATTTGGAGGACTTTGTCTGTCGTTTCTTGCAATAGTTCAGGACCGGTTAGTTGCGAGTGACCGATCTCGCGCCATACAATTGGCGATCGACATTTTCTTCCGTATAAAGCCTCGAATGGTGCCATTTGTATGCTGGTATGATAACTGTTGTTATACAATAATTCGACCAACGGCAGGTAAGCATCCTAATTACCACCGAAATCTATGACACATGAACGGAGCATGTCTTCAAGAGTACGGATCGTTCTTTCAGTCTGACCGTCGGTTTGAGGGTGGAATGCGATACTTAGGTTAAGCGTAGTACCGAGAGCCGCTTGAAACGTTTCCCACAATCGCGAGGTAAACCGAGCATCACGGTCAGAGATGATGTCGCGAGGCGTCCCATGTCGACAAATGATCTTGTTTGTGTAGATTCAGGCTAATCTTTCTACCTTGTAGTCTTCTCGTATTGGCAAAAAGTGAGCTGATTTGGTTAAACGGTCAACAACAACCCAGATGTTGTCGTGACCTGATGACGTGTGCGGAAGTTTTGTTATGAAGTCCATAGCTATACTCTCCCTGTGACAACCCGAGTTTTCAAGGTCTCTATCCGTTTAACCTCATACTTATTTGCAAGTGTGTTTTATAAATACTTGATGTGCAATACATGTGTTGAGTAAGTGATTGTATACATGATATGTGTATGAATGTTATGCATATATAAATATTGTTTGGATTTTTGTAATTGAAATTAAATGTGGAGTCCTTTGCCTAACACTCTAAAGAGGCCAACGTAAGCACAAGTGGGCTTTGGCCCAGTATCATTTAAATCTAGGATTTGTTCTATTCCGTATATGAAATCGATAACGGAGAAACCCTAATCATCGCTCATACTCTCTCTCGCTACCCTTGGAAACCGGCGGCAAGTTCAGGATCTCGAAGCCTTTCGTATCGACCGATCCGTTGTTCATCTTGTTGGTTAGTAAATCAAACGTGGCTAGTATCTTTTAGATTGTCTGTGTAAAGGTTTGGTTGTAGTTGTACGAATGCATGTGTGGAAAAATCTTGGATATTACGAAACTATATGTTATGGAATCCAAGAGGATGATGATCTGTATGATAGCAACATGATCAAGAGTCCGGTTATGTATTATGTCATACTAGTCGACTGGCTAAAGATACATGTATATATATATATGCGATTAGGTTTTGGCTGATTATGCATGTGTTGTCTCGAAAATGCAACCAAGGTGGATAATGATTATTTCATGTTGTCAGCTGTCTATTAAGTTGCATGAGAATTTTTAATTGAAAGTGCAAACTTCAAAACAATCAAATTGATAACCTTGACTAGAGAATGGCGGCTATGTGTGGTCTAATCAAATGACATAGATTCCTCAATTATGTTGTCAGTAGGGTCATTATGTGTGAAAAAAAAAAAAAAATAAAGGTTGTGATGATTCATATGTTTGCCACTAGTAAGTGTCTTGTATGTATAATTAATATTGAATATGTGGTCACATGCTGTTGGTTCGAAATACACTGATCTCATGAGTATTCCAGACGGTAACTATGTTAGCTATTAACGATGTTAGTTGTTGAATCTGTTAAGTTTACTTAACTTATTAAGCATGTCAAGTATGTCAATAAGTTAACTGGGTTATGTTAACTAGGTTAAGATTAAAATGTATGATAACTTTGTTAAGTGGATCTAACTTGATATGAAACAGTAACTACACTAAGTGAGTTGACTTTATTATGTATACAAATTTCGATAATCCTGATTAACTGTTGTATGATGCATGATGTTAACTGCCAAACACTCTGTGGTATTGATTGTACATGAAACTTTACGAACATGAACTGATTTAGTATACGTGCACTATAGGACGTGATTGATTTCTTGTGAGCACTTAACTTAGCGTACCGAGCAAACCTAAGGTGAGTTCACTGCATTTCTCAAGCATGCGTCCCGGTGGTTTGGGACAACTAGTAAACATTTGGAAGGGAATCTTGGGTAAACAGTTAAATTGGGTTTTGGTTATTGAACACTGTAGGACCCGAAATCTGAGGATCGATAACGAACCGAATCACTTGTTTATAGAAAACACGGTTACGTGTGCGGAATCCATGTAACTATGCCAAATCAAACATATAAAGCAATAATAACAACGGATTAATCAATGAAACACACTCGATTGATTAACGGGATGAGAACCGATTACAAACTGATACAAACACAGTTCAGACAGAATTTTGGCAGAGTTTTGTTACTATGGTTATTATCTCATCTCTGTGTTCAAATGAAACAGAGATGTTGTTTATATAGTCCCTGGGCCAAGATATCGACGAAACACAAGGTGTTCGACGAATCTGAACATGGGCCAGACATTTGGGCCTGAAACAGCCCAGTACATGACGAATCAAGTGTGATTCGTCATGAATGTCAACGAAACAGAAGTATAGGACATTGGTCTGTTTCGTCATGATGTGTTCCGACGAAACAGACCTGTTTCGTCGAGAGCTGCAACTGTTGTGGTTGTTTCTGTTAACAGACAGCAACAATAGCAACATATAAACATAGTAATGACCAAACTACCCTTTAATGCAACATGCATTGTTCATAATACTTTACATATCAAAAGAGACAAATAAGTTGTACACAAGTAGATAGGAGGATATCTGACTTGGTCAACATAACATACAGACTCGATAATTAATAAAAGACCATACAAAATACATCGTTAAACAAGACTAGTCACAGACACTAAAAATGCATCAACAAACTCCCCCTTGTCTGTTACTCGTCTTCGGTCTTCTAATCTTCCATCAGTGTTGTTCGGACCACGAACTGCCCGAATGTATGCCCCTGTAGTAGCAAAAACACGCTACTCGCTGAAACTTTAACGCTTGACGTGCATCCTGATCTTCATAGAAAATATCATGACGATATAATCTGCTAATATCAGCTTCAGACATGTTGACGATCCACATCGGATCCAACATCCGGTAATTTGCACGATTGTCTCTAAACACAATTACAGCTTCATGAGTATCCGAGTCGTAGCACCATAATGCCATGTCTTCAAGAAAATCCTGCTTCATAGGCATCGATGGGATTTTATCTACTACCTTCGGAGGCTGGAAATATTTTGCAGTCAAAACAGTGGTAAGATTTTGCAGACTAAACAGATTATGAACACATTTCCATTCTGTTTGAATTTTCAAATGCAAGAACGTTTTTATGAAGAAGGTTTCAGGCTTCCGGTAGAAAACACCAAGCAACAACTTCGGCTTAATCAAAAACGAACTTTACACAAATATACTAAAAACAAATTTAAAGCACAGTAAACTAAATGAAAATGCGGAAAACTGTTAAAAACACTAAACAACTGTACAAGTGCAATCTTTTTGCGAATCTCAAGGACAAGGAATCATACCAGCTTACGGTCTTAGTCAACATGATTTTGATTTCTGTTTAAAGCTCTGGATAAGTATACTACCTCGATTATCGGTATTGTGGTCCACATAAGCTCAAATTGATCAGACGTAATCATAATTTAAGAGATACGATTAACGGTAAGGATTATACTTACAAGTCGATGTAAATCCACTCACGACACATTCCCATATCAAGGTATGCACGAGAATTCATCTTACCGGTGAGTATACCGATTATCATCTGTTTGACCGTATAAAAAATGTGAGAAACTCACTTATTTGATTGAAAACAAGTCCTATGTGATAGAATCACTTATTGATGAGGAACTTGATTTTCAGATGCATGAGGGCACAGGAGCAAGTCCGTGAACAGGTCAGTACTTTCGTACAGCAGAGAGACGAACTTGACTCCCGCAAAGAATCTGTGATAATTTATCACTTATTTTGTTTGGACATGTGATTGTTGATCACTTATTGAGGTCGAATGCAGTATGTACACGTATGTATAGTATCATGGAAGATCTTAGACTTCGTCTCCGTTATTTTTACGGTTTGATACCACCATGATACCCAGATGATAAACAGCATAAAGACCGAATATTTCAGATCTCGGCAATCTCTCAAACGAGATTTCGGTACTAAGACCATATGCCAATGAATGGTTCCCACCTGACTTGAAGTCTGTTAGGTTTGTATCATCCTGCACATTTTAGTCTGATTGTGAGCCTACCGATACATCGTTAGTAGAGATACTTATCATTTTTCTTTTTATTTTGCATTTTGAACACATTGACCGACCACACCAGTGAACTTCATCATTTTCCTTTATCCAAGAAACTCATTTTTGGTTTTTCTATTGTTTTTGAATTTTTCAAACGAAAACGACAGAACGTAAAGACATCGTTTTGGATTTTGAACTTTTGCAATGTTTTTGTATTTTCTTGAAATATCTCCCCCTAAAATTCGCAAAGTTTACGAAAACTAAAATCTTTTTGAATTTTCAAAGTTTATAAAGAAAATATTTACAAAAACGATCAGCCAACGAAGTTTACTCGGGTATCACCTTAATGCCATTGACCAAAAGTAGATAATCAAAACGTGATTTATCAAAAGCTTTTGTAAACAGGTCGGCACGTTGGTGATCAGTGGGGACATGAATGACATCGATTAACCTCTTATCAAAACAATCACGTATGAAGTGATATTTAATGTCGATGTGTTTAGTTTTAGAATGTTGCACAGGATTTCTAGTGATCTGTAAAGCAGCATTATTATCAACAAAAATACGAGTAGATAGGAATTCTAAACCGTAGTCGCGCATTTGTTGTTGTATCCAAAGAACTTGGGAGCAACAACTCGAGGCAGTAATATATTCTGCTTCACATGTTGATGTAGCAACACACGTTTGCTTCTTGCACTGCCACGTGACCAGGCGATTTCCTAGGAACTGACATCCTGCTGTTATCGATTTGCCATCGATTTTGCAACCACCGAAATCAGAATCACTGTATGCAATTAATTCAAAACTATCATCCCTAGGGTACCAAAGACCGAGGTCTGGGCATCCCTTCAAATAGCGTAAAATCCTTTTGACAGCTGACAGATGAGAGGCCTTCGGGTTTGCTTGATATCTTGCTAGCAAGCATGTTGGGTACATGATATCAGGCCTCGAAGCGGTAAGATACATGAGAGATCCGATTATGGCACGATAGTATGAGGAGTTGATGCTTTCTCCCTTCAAATCCGGAGTAATCCCGTGATTCTGCGGAAGTGGGGTACCAATGGGCGTTGCATCTGACATTTGGAATCGGCTCAAAATGTCACCAACATATTTAGTCTGATGGATGAATATCCCAGACTCTGTTTGTTGAACTTGAAGGCCCAAAAAGAAATTCATCTCTCCCATAGCGCTCATTTCGAACTTTTCTTGCATAACACTTTCGAATTGCCTGCACAAAGAATCATTAGTAGATCCAAATATTATATCATCAACATATACCTGCACCAGCAGAAGATCTTCATCTTGTTCTTTGATAAAGAGTGTGCAATCAATAAGACCTCGTCTAAATCCATTCTCCAGAAGATAGTTTGATAAGGTTGCGTACCAAGCCCTAGGTGCTTGATGTAGACCATAAAGAGCTTTGTTGAGCAACCAAACCCGATCGGGGTGAATAGGATCTTCAAAACCTGGAGGTTGTTCGACATGCACCTCTTCTTGAACAATACCATGAAGAAACGCACTTTTAACGTCCACCTGGTAAACTTTGAATCCTTTGAAAGAAGCATAAGCTAAGAAGATTCGAATAGCTTCCAGACGTGCAACAGGTGCATAAACTTCATTGTAGTCAATGCCTTCAATCTGACGAAAACCCTGAACGACCAGTCTCGCTTTGTTGCGAATAACAACTCCACGGTCGTCTTTCTTGCATTTATAAACCCATCGTGTTCCAATTTTCTTGTAATTCTCCGGTTTTTCAACAAGCTTCCAAACGCCAAGCTTTTGAAATTGCTGCAGTTCGTCCTGCATAGCTTCAACCCATGAATTATCTTTTAAAGCTTCCTTCCAAGATTTTGGTTCTTCTTGTGAAACGTAACACGCGAAAGACCAATCATTTTGTAGACCAGATTCTCTAATAGCTGAATACAAACCAGCACTCTGGTTGTTTCTCAGCTGATTACGTGTCTGCACACCTTGTTGGACATCTCCTATGATATTCTGCTGTGGATGGGTATCGTGTATCCTCATTTCAGGATTTTCAGGAACACGAGCATTAACACCCAAATTGTTAATATTAAGATCAACAACCAACTCTACACCTGGAATATGCGTAGAAGTCGATGCATTTCCTTCAGCAGTATCATCGACTTGCACATGAGGAGTATCAACAGAAGTACCCTGAACTGGAACAACTGGAGATTTAGTACCTTCAGTCGCATCCAGATTTTCTTCATCTTCTTCTGATGACTCATTGTATTCAGTAGCATTTTCAACTTCCTCATTTTGAACTGTGTTGTTAGACGAATTAGAACTTTGTGAGTTAACAACAACAGGTCTAACTAATGACGACTCAGCAGCATTGTCACTATCAAATATCATTCTAGCAGCTGCGGAATCTTCATCAAAGGTTGGCAGATCAAAGGAGTTGAATAGCCCATCATAATCGAACATCCAAGGATCACCTTGAGCTTTAACAGGATTTGTATATCTCTGAACCCTTACTTCACTCCATAGTTCAATCTTTTTGGTAGTCAGATTCCAAACACGAAAATTTGGTGTAGCATATCCAAGGAAGAAACCCTCGATAGCTTTCGCTCCAAACTTTCCATCCGGATCAATCATAGTGCATGGACCACCAAAAGGTTCTAGAATTGAAAGATCCGGTTTCCTTTTCTGTAGAAGTTCGAAACAAGTCTTGCCATGTCTCTTAACCGTAAGAACTCGGTTTAATGTGTAGCAAGCAGTCGACACAGCCTCTGCCCAGAACTGAACAGGAAACGCCGACTCTACAAACATTGTTCTTGCAGTTTCAATTATTGTTCGATTCTTCCTCTCCGCGACACCATTTTGTTGTGGAGTGTAAGGAGAACTGTATTCATGAAGAATGCCTTTAGAAGTACAGAACTCATCCATAACACGGTTTTTGAATTCAGTTCCATTGTCGCTTCTGATCCTCTTAACTTTCAACGAATAGAGATTTTCCAACATTGTAAGAAGATCCTTGAGGATGCCAGGAGTATCACTCTTGTGTGCCATAAAAGCTACCCAAGAAAATCTAGAGTAGTCATCAGTAACTACTAAACAATACACATATCCGAACGTTGTCTTGTGTCTCATAGGTCCAAAGAGGTCCATATGAAGACGTTCGAGAGGCATGCCAACAGTGTTGATTTTCTTCAAAGGGTGAGACTTCTTTGTTTGTTTCCCTTTCTGGCACGAAACACAGATATCTTGTAGATGAAAACTTCTCACGGGCACGCCATTCACAAGATTGTTTTTCACCAAATGGTTCATTTTTCTCAAGTGAATGTGTCCCATTCTTCTGTGCCAAGATATAGACTCCTTCTCCGTGGCTTTCGAGACAAAACATGTGACTTGTGCAGAAGTCGTAATCGCTTGACTCATATCAAGAACATAAAGATCATTGATTCTTGGAGCCGATAAGAGAATCCATTCATCAGGAATTTTGAAACCAGGTTTAAGCACATAACAACCGGCATCATCGAAATGCACGGTGAACTTTTTATCGCAGATTTGCGAAACACTGAGAAGATTATGATCAATTTGACGAACATAATTGATCTTATCGAAACATACAACACCATTAGAGATCATTCCCTCTCCAGTGATGTAACCGCCTTTGTCTCCAGCGAAAGCGACATAGCCTCCTTTAATGTTTCTCACATCATATAGAAGCCGTAAGTCGCCCGTCATGTGCCTGGATGCCCCACTATCAACAATCCAATGACTATTAATAGTTCCTCCTGGAACATCCTGCACATATCATCCAATGATTAGTTAAGGATGGGGACCCAAGCCAAAGTGGTATTGGGTCGTCCCTGAGCATCACAAACAGTGATCTCGATTTGTTGATGGTTTTCCAAATGAACAGCTCCCCCTGAACTTTCACCCTTCCTAGGTTTCCAAGTTTGTTTTTGTTTACCAGATTGAGTTTTGTAAACAAATTTTGAAATTTCTGGTTTTACAGGTGAACTTGGTTCCCTTGGAACAGAATTGACCTTAGATTTTAAAGCCTTTTCTATTTTCTTCACATTTTGATGTCGTTGTTTCGATTCCTGTTCTTTAATAGTTCTATTATCATGTTTAGGTGAAACAGGACGACATTTAGGGTGAATCGATTCAGGTGATGCTCTTTCAACAAATTTCG
This sequence comes from Helianthus tuberosus, assembly GCA_030545235.1. NCBI lineage: Eukaryota > Viridiplantae > Streptophyta > Magnoliopsida > Asterales > Asteraceae > Helianthus > Helianthus tuberosus. The sequence goes on from CM060369.1 coordinate 219,182,008, forward strand.
CTTTCGGAGTGTTAGCACAATCTTTGATGATGTGCCCAAACTCCCCACATTTAAAACACGTTCTCCTTTCAACAAACTTAGGAGAACTGGATCGACGATCAAATGTCGAACTTGTATAACCCGAGGTACTAGCTTTTTCATCACACCCATTTGAATGTTGAGTGTAATTATTTTGACTATCACGTTTTAAAATTTTGACTTGTACAAAATCAGTGTTTGACTTGTTTGCAAAAGTCTCAATTTTATCTGTACCCCTAGATTCCACAAATTTGACATTGCTGTTTTTCTTCTGATAACGAGCCCCTTTTGTTTCAAATTTTGATTTAGAAACATTTGGCAATTTAGCCCGTTGATCTGATTGTTTACCCTTAGAAGCAATAGGTTGTTGCTTTGAAAGTGATTTCTGATTTCCAAATTTCTTTTTGATTTCAGCCTTAGGAATTGGATTACATTGAGTCACAATAACTCCCGGAATCGACTTTTCCAAAAACTTACTTGAATTATTTTCAAAAACATTATCAATCGATGATGGATTGACATTTTTAATTGGAAAATCATTATCTGAATAGATTTTAGAATCACCAACCAAAGTGTACAACACAATCTTACTTTTAACGGTAGAAACAGGATCTATCACTTGTTGAACAACAGGTTGAACATCAGGAGTAGGAGGATCACATAGAATATGATTCTCAATTGGAACTTCTACTCCTTTAAGTTTGTCAAGTGATTTATCCTGATTACTCACATCTGATTCAGGTTCATCATCCGACGACTCATAGTCCTCAATGGTGGGATGACCTTGTTTCGTAGATGTTGAATCTTTTTGCTCAGAATTTGTACTTGGAGAATTGTCCGATTTGAACCCTAGGCCAGTAGTAACTTCCTCATAATCAAGAGGCACACTGGATTCAAACCGTGGCATTTCTTCTTCATCAGGCATATAAGCATAATTATGTCTCAAAGGGGGCGGACACTTCTTATACCCAACGCCTTTCTTGTTTCCCTTTAGTTGTTGAACATCAATAATGTGATCGAGCACAAATCGGGAGTTAGAGTAACTCTCCAATTTTTGCTTGATTGCATCATGCTCGCATTTAGCAATGGCTAGTTCCTTTTTGGTTTCCTCAACAATGTTAATGTAATCATTTATACTAACTTGTTTATGATAAACAGTTTTTGTCACTTCGGAAACATTTTTCTTTAGAGTTTCAATCATAGATTTAAATTCTTTTTCGTTTCGAACTAAAGCCATATTCGCTTCTTTGCATTTAGCCATTTCAACAACTAAACTCTGATTGTGAATATGAATCGAATCACATTCAAGCTTTATTCTATCAAATTCATTTTTCATATACTCACAATCTCTACAGTTGATAAGAATTTCAGATTTTACCTGACTTGTAGAAGCTGAGACATTTGCCATAAAGGCAGTCTGATAAGAGAAAGATCCGTCTTCAGAAAAGAACTTCTCCATTTCTTTAGATACTACCTCAGCCTTCTTAATCAGAACTGATTTCTGACATTTCAACTCTTCTGCTTCATTCAATAAGTCATCAAGATTAGAACTTGCTTCTTTGCTCACATCAGATTCAGAACTCGAAGTAGAACTTTCTTCGTCAGAACTCCCGGTATTACCAGAACTGTCGTCACTTTCAGAAAATTCTTCTTTATGAACGTGCTTTATGTGATTGATTATCTTTGCATAACACGCTGTTCCTCCTTTATCTTGATCACTTTCCCCAAGTTGTAAAGACCAATTAAACCCTTCATCAGCTTGTACGGTTAATGCACGACTTTCATTTGATGGTCCAGACTGATTCTGGTTAGTGGTGTTGTTTACAGCCACTATCCCTTTTCCACGATTTTCTTGATTAGCATTTGAAGTACTCGTCTGATTACGGAATGGGTTCTGATTGCCTTGTCTGCTTGGTCGAGTGCACTCACGTTTGAAGTGACCCTTTTCGCCACAATTGAAGCATGTAACTGCTTCTTTATCAAAACCGTACTTTGTATCTTGTTTGCTTTCCAAAGAACTTCTTCCTGTTCGAACCATAAAGTCCTTCGCCCTTCTAACAGCACTTGCGAATGCCCACTTTATATCCATCAACTCCATTTCATCACGGTTGATTTGTAGATAGTCTTCGTTGGTCAAATTGATGTTTCCAATTTGACCTGCGACCAAACCGCAGTAAGCACTGACCATAGTATTAATAAGTTCCATATGTTCCTTTGCTACTTCAATGCTAACATTTGAGAGGTTTGATGTATCAACTTTGACTGTGTTAGGGTTTGGGGTTGGAGGATTGTTGGTATAATGAGCTTGCTGTTGTTGTGGTTGGACTTGTGGTTGTGGTAGGGATGGAATAAAACCTCCTCCAGAATATGCCTGAGGTTGAGTAGTAGAAACTGGAGGTATATAAGGAATAAAACCTTCTCCAGAATAAGCCTGAGTTTGTTGAGGAAACGGAGAAGAGTTTGTATTTGATACAAACGCCGTTTGTAACTTCGGTTGCCGCAGACTAGCTGACGGGTCAAAACCTCCTCCACAATACATTTCGATATTCTGAGGAGCAGCAATGCGTTTTGCTTTCCGGATTTCTTCATCATTCTTATGTTCCAGCTTCTGTACGAATTCATAGATAGTTATAGTGTCAGCATCTAGAATACCTGTATGCTTTAGAACCTCAATGTATGGACTCCACTTTGGTGGTAGAGAATCAGCAAACCGTGCACAAACTTCCTTTTCACTTGCAACAACACTATAAGCAAACATTTCACTAATCAAATGATAAAAACGTGTAGTCATATCATTTAGAGTTTCATTTTCCAGGAACTGAAATGATTCAAACTCTTTCTTCAATAGATCATGCCGTGTCTTTCTGGAAGCTGCATTTCCTTCTCCTCTTATTACCAAACAATCCCATAATGATTTCGTGTCCTTACAATAAGAAAATTGATGATAAATATCTTTGTGAAGTGCTTGAGTAAGAACAGCAAACGACTTTTTCTCAAATTCATAGGCTTTCTTGTCATTTTCTTGCATGTTAGAAAAACCTTCGGCCGTTGAAGCTGCTACTTCGAGAGCATCATTGCGTGGAGTAATGAAACACCTCCAAAGATCAGTGCTTTGACCTTGAACATATGTATGGAAACGACCTTTCCATGATGGAAACTCGTTCATATGATTCAACTTTGGCGGGCGATTGTTGCTGCCCGTTTCGCTCTCGCTAATCAAAAGATTTTGAATGTTTTGATTCTGATTGGATGCCAAAGCCCATTGTCCGGCACTTATAGTAGGTTGACCAAAAACACTCTTCACCCACGCTGCTGCGGAGGTCGGATCTTCACGTGGTCTCGAATCCATACTCCAATCCCATGGACTAGTACAACTCATATTTGATGTATGTATGATAGTACCTGCACAAATTCTTGAAAACAAACAGTAAGCAAGCTTTTACAAGTCCTCTGTGTAAATCAGATCTGTTCTCGACGAAACAGATTTCACGAAACAGGTTTGTTTCGTCTAAATGAATGATGACGAAACAGACTTGTGATAATAGTGATTTGTGGCGAAACAGAATTTGTTTCGTCAAAGATGTTGCGACGAAACAGATGTGATTCCTCGGCTGCTTGTTTCGTCAAAACTGGGTAAGAGACAGCTGGTTTAGATATTTAAAATATCTACTGATCAGTCAAAGGATAAGACCCACGACACAAAGATATTTAGAACTGACACAAGGTATGTTTGTAACACCTTATTTTCAACGAAACAGACTTTTACTGAAACCACTTATCATTTTTTACACAAAAGTCAAGTTATATTTTTATAAGTTGCAACACTTGTTTTAATCAATTTAACAGATCAAATTCTCAGTTTATAACAAGAACACTTATGAAGATATGAAGAACACACTCAAGAACATGAATTTTCCGATGAGTTTTCCGATCACCGATAATTTTCCGAAACACGAAAATACACTAGATTTTCACTAAAAACCCAGTTTAAAGCATAAACAAACAATCTAACTTAGGTTTTTGATAAAAATCTTTAGCAAACAACAATAAAACAGCAGATTTATGAATATTTTTCCAGAATATATAATTTTTCAAGAACAAATTTTCAGAAAAACACACACAAAATACTTGATAAAAAACCGAACAAGTTTGATTTTAAACAAGGATAAGAGCCAAAGCTCTGATACCACTTGTAGGACCCGAAATCTGAGGATCGATAACGAACCGAATCACTTGTTTATAGAAAACACGGTTACGTGTGCGGAATCCACGTAACTATGCCAAATCAAACATATAAAGCAATAATAACAACGGATTAATCAATGAAACACACTCGATTGATTAACGGGATGAGAACCGATTACAAACTGATACAAACACAGTTCAGACAGAATTTTGGCAGAGTTTTGTTACTATGGTTATTATCTCATCTCTGTGTTCAAATGAAACAGAGATGTTGTTTATATAGTCCCTGGGCCAAGATATCGACGAAACACAAGGTGTTCGACGAATCTGAACATGGGCCAGACATTTGGGCCTGAAACAGCCCAGTACATGACGAATCAAGTGTGATTCGTCATGAATGTCAACGAAACAGAAGTATAGGACATTGGTCTGTTTCGTCATGATGTGTTCCGACGAAACAGACCTGTTTCGTCGAGAGCTGCAACTGTTGTGGTTGTTTCTGTTAACAGACAGCAACAACAGCAACATATAAACATAGTAATGACCAAACTACCCTTTAATGCAACATGCATTGTTCATAATACTTTACATATCAAAAGAGACAAATAAGTTGTACACAAGTAGATAGGAGGATATCTGACTTGGTCAACATAACATACAGACTCGATAATTAATAAAAGACCATACAAAATACATCGTTAAACAAGACTAGTCACAGACACTAAAAATGCATCAACAAACACGGAATCTATCATTATCGGATTGCCTGTAGGGCAATGGGGTAATTAGTTGATAGCGCTATTAGGTTTGATACCTCGCACCGGGCCGTAAGGACGGGCGCGAACTAATTATCTGGGCATCATTACCAATGCTTGGTTAGGGGCATTGGGGACTGGACACACTTCCAGGTTATTAAGGGACACACTTCCCGGATACATATGGGCACACTCCCTAGGGTATCTCAACAAGTCATAAACAGCATCATATCACAAGGTTGAATTGGCTTAACAGATATCTGGTAACTACACACGTTAACAAAACCTTGAACTCACCAGCGTCGTCTGACACACTTGTCTGCATGCTTGCAGGTTTATAGGGTATATCTTGTGGAACTTGCTGTCTGGAAGGCTGGAGTGGTCTTGGGTCGAGAAACAAAGAATCTCCATACAAGCTTAATGGTTTATATACACATGGTTTACGAAATACTTAACAAATGAATTATGCTTCCGCTGTATACAATGAATGACATATAACATTTGTAACACTTTATGTTAATGAATGAAAGTTTATTTAAATACATTTATGAGTTCAATGTGATTGGTGGCTTGGATCCTGGTACGACACACGCCTCGCGGGGGTTTCCGCATGTGGTATTTTGGGGGTGTGACAGTTTGGTATTAGAGCCACTGGTTATAGTGAACTTGGTTTTAAAAACGTTTTTATAAAACCAGACTATAACCGAACAGTTTTGACAACAGAGAATACGACCATGACACTCAGCTCCAGATTGCAAGGTTCGTCTCTTGAACTCATTGTACTACGTAACTAGTGAACACTTACATATGATATTGCATGTGATTGCACGTTTAACACAACAGTATGAACTTACGTATTACTTGCACGTGTTATATGACTACTAGGGTGGTGTTTCCCTAAACATTCGTGACTCACGTTTTGTGATGCTCTTTGTTTGCTACTCGAGTTTGAGGAACCATTCGACATGAGTTAGGAGGAGCTGAGATGAGCATGCAAATCACAATATTATTGTGGGTGCACACATAATAATAATGTGGGGTGCATGTGAGTCCCAGTGAGGCTTAACAAGTGAAGAAGGGGTTCCGCTCTGTTATTTGATCAGTGTGAAACGTAACAAATTTATAGGAGTCATATCAGTGACCGTCTCCTACTCGAATGTGACCTTTTCACCTCTCTCTGAATCCTTTCGAATCTCGATGCCATCGAGTAGTACCTGAACACCCATCTGAACGCCTAGCGAAACGTGTAGAATGTTAGGTGCTTGCTCGGACGTCCTTGTGCTGCTCTATATCTTTCTCGCTTCTCTTCGTTTGCTGAAACTCTATGTATTGACGTCTTAGACTCCGAAGTGTGGACACTTTGGCAACACTGCCACAGCATACCGCGTATTACTCAATCTACTTGCTAGATCGATGGACAAAAGGGTGAGCGTAGTATTTTACCGACCTCAGTATTTGGACAACCCTGATTACCGGCAACAAACACCAGCACATTGACTTCAATCGAATTCTTAACTCTAGTCAACGACTCCTGGGAGTCAACTCTTACGAATCAATCGGAACATAAGCGATGACAACATATTATAGTGTGAAATATGTGGCTACCAGCACAGTGAGTAGCGCGTGGCACAGAATGTTAAAAGATGGATTTTGATGGTGAAAGATTGTAGGGCTTCGTTTCAAGCAACGACATTGGGGGCAACAGTCGCGGCAACATCAAGGTACTCGTAATCGTAGTCTACAGCATGGAAACGAAGATGACATTGACAGGGATTGACTGTTGCTAAGTCAAGACGTCAACAACCAAGGGAATAATGATAGTAATGGGAACCCTCGCAACCATAACAACAACACTGGAAATGATGCTCGTGGAAGGACATTTAGGATTGGCGTAGGCGACGTCAGGCATAGCAGCAACATGGTAGCTTGTATGGGTAGATGTTCGCTTCGTCTCTATTTTGCTTGACCCTGATACTTCTTGAAAACCAAACCTGATGTGGAATCGGCTGATGGCAAGTCAAATGAAATCTCATATGTTCGTTGGGGTGTAAACACGACCTTGTGGGACAAATGTTCGACGTCGACCTTCCTTCTACTATCCTCGATGGGTACAACGCAGTAGTTAGTGTGAGTTGGTTATCCAGGAATCACGCAGATATACTTAGTGAGGAGAAAACTTTGAGTGGAGAATCGTTATTTGTTCTAAAGCATCAGAGTAGCGCAAAAGGTAGTGCCATTTCAGCTATGAAGGTCAGAAGTGTCTACGGAGGGATTACTCCGCAGTGTTAGCAACCGTTACTGATGTTAGGGCTGAGGGAAAAGAGGATCGAGGATCCACCAATTGTTTGTGATCCCTCTCGGTTTGCTACCCGAGGAACTTTCAGGCTTACTTCCACAACTGTTAGGCAAAATCTCAGTTTAATCTCACGCCAGAAGCAGCCTTGGTCACGCGTACTCCATACCGACTTGCACCAGGAGGGCTGCCAGAACTGTCTAATCAACTTCAGGAACTACCGGGTGGGAGTTTTAGCGATCTAGCTCTTCGCCCTGGGGAGTTCCAGCACTATTTGTAAAGAAGAAGGACGGTACCTTCCGCATGTGTATAGACTATCGCGAACTGAACAAGGTGACTGTGAAGAATCGCTATCCTCTTCCACGCATCGACGACTTATTCGACCAATTGCAAGGGTCGAGTTATTACTCGAAGATTGATCTGAGGTTAGGTTATCACCAACTGAGAGTCCGGGATGAGGACGTCTCCAAAACAGCATTCAGAACACGCTACGGCCACTACGAGTTTCTAGTCATGCCATTCGGGTTAACGAACGCGCCTGCGATTTTCATGGACCTTATGAACAGGGTGTGCAAACCCTATCTTGACAAGTTTGTTATTATTTTCATTGATGACATCCTGATCTACTCGAAGAGTCGGGAGGAACACGAGCAACACTTACGACTTATTTTGGAACTCCTACGAACGGAACAACTATACGCTAAGTTTTCAAAATGCGACTTCTGGCTTCATGAAGTCTACTTTCTAGGCCACGTGGTAAACAAGGATGGGATTCATGTCGATCCATCCAAGGTTGATTCGATCAAGAACTGGCCTGCACCTCGCACACCGACAGAAATACGCCAATTCTTGGGTTTGGCGGGATACTATAGAAGGTTCATCAAAGACTTTTCAAAGATTGCACAGCCGCTTACACTACTGACACAGAAAGGTGTTGTTTATCGTTGGGGTAATACACAGGGAACAGCGTTTCAGCACTTAAAGGATAGACTTTGTAGCGCACCTATCCTCTCATTGCCTGAAGGCACGGACGATTTTGTAGTCTACTGCGACGCACCCATCCAAGGTCTTGGATGTGTGTTGATGCAACGGGATAAAGTCATTGCTTATGCTTCACGCCAACTCAAGGTTCACGAAAAGAACTACACCACACACGATTTAGAGCTGGGAGCTGTTGTTTTTGCGCTCAAAATATGGCGACATTACCTGTATGGCACTAAATGCATCATCTACACCGATCACAGAAGCCTCGAGCATATCTTCAAACAGAAGGAATTGAACATGCGACAACGTAGATGGGTCGAACTACTGAACGATTACGAATGTGTGATAAAGTACCATCCGGGCAAAGCCAATGGGGTGGCCGACGCCCTCAGTCGAAAGGATACTACACCTAGGCGTGTACGAGTGTTGCAACTCACTATTCAGTCTAGTCTTCCTTCACAGATACGCGATGCTCAGGTAGAAGCATTGAAACCAGAAAACGTCAGGGCTGAAGCCCTACGCGGCACAAGGCAACGGTTAGAACAAAAGGCAGACGGCGCCTACTATGTAACAGGACGCATCTGGGTCCCACTCTATGGTAACTTACGCGAGCTTGTAATGGATGAAGCTCATAAGTCTCGCTACTCAGTACATCCTGGTTCGGATAAGATGTACCACGACCTCAGAACTACATATTGGTGGCCTAGCATGAAAGTTCACATAGCCACTTACGTTAGCAAGTGCTTGACTTGTGTGAGAGTTAAAGCGGAATATCAGAAACCATCAGGCCCACTCCAACAATCCGAGATACCACAATGGAAATGGGAACAAATTTCCATGGATTTTGTTACTGGCCTACGTAGATCTCAGCGCGGAAATGATACTATTTGGGTGATCGTGGATCGACTCACAAAGTCTGCACACTTCCTGGCTATTAAGGAAACAGACAAGTTCTCTACCTTAGCAGACATCTATTTAAAAGAAGTGGTTTCAAGGCATGGGGTGTCAACCTCTATTATCTCTGATCGTGACGCACGTTTTACTTCGGAACTGTGGCAAGCAATGCACAAATCTTTTGGCTCTCGTTTAGACATGAGCACAGCTTATCACCCTCAGACGGATGGGCAGTCTGAGCGCACTATTCAAACTTTAGAAGACATGCTTCGTGCATGTGTAATCGATTTCGGCAATGGCTGGGAAAAAAAAACATCTCCCGTTAGTGGAGTTCTCATATAACAACAGTTACCACACCAGCATCAAAGCTGCTCCATTCGAGGCATTGTACGGACGTAAATGCCGGTCACCTCTTTGTTGGGCAGAGGTGGGTGACAGTCAAATCACAGGTCCAGACATGGTAGTTGATACTACTGAAAAGATTGCTCAAATACGACAACGCATGGCGGCAGCTCGTGACCGTCAGAAAGCATACGCCGATAAAGACAGGAAACTACTTGAATTCCAGGTTGGAGATCGAGCGCTACTCAAAGTTTCACCCTGGAAGGGTGTGGTTCGTTTTGGCAAACGAGGCAAACTTAATCCACGATACGTCGGACCATTCGAAATCATTGAGAAGATAGGCAGGGTGGCCTACAGATTGAACTTACCAGCTGAACTCAGTGCAGTTCACAACGTCTTTCATGTGTCGAATCTGAAGAAGTGTCTGTCAGATGAGACCCTCATAGTTCCTTTGAAGGAGCTCACTATCGACGAGCAGTTGCGATTCGTCGAAGAACCAGTTCAAATCACGGACCGGGATGTTAAGGTCCTCAAGAACACCAGAATACCTCTTGTTCGAGTTCGTTGGAACTCCCGTCGTGGCCCAGAGTTCACCTGGGAACGAGAAGATCAAATGAAACTCAAGTATCCCCAATTATTCCGAAACTGTGCAACCACTACTGAGGCTGAAGCTACTACAGAATTTCGGGACGAAATTCCAAATCAACGGGGGGATGATGTGACACCCCAGGAAAACCAGTAAACGATACAACTCAACTAGCTTCCTCGGTAACCACGTACTAAATTTCGGGACGAAATTTCTTTCAAGTTGGGGATAATGTGACAACCCGAGTTTTCAAGGTCTCTATCCGTTTAACCTCGTACTTATTTGCAAGTGTGTTTTATAAATACTTGATGTGCAATACATGTGTTGAGTAAGTGATTGTATACATGATATGTGTATGAATGTTATGCATATATAAATATTGTTTGGATTTTTGTAATTGAAATTAAATGTGGAGTCCTTTGCCTAACACTCTAAAGAGGCCAACGTAAGCACAAGTGGGCTTTGGCCCAGTATCATTTAAATCTAGGATTTGTTCTATTCCGTATATGAAATCGATAACGGAGAAACCCTAATCATCGCTCATACTCTCTCTCGCTACCCTTGGAAACCGGCGGCAAGTTCAGGATCTCGAAGCCTTTCGTATCGACCGATCCGTTGTTCATCTTGTTGGTTAGTAAATCAAACGTGGCTAGTATCTTTTAGATTGTCTGTGTAAAGGTTTGGTTGTACTTGTACGAATGCATGTGTGGAAAAATCTTGGATATTACGAAACTATATGTTATGGAATCCAAGAGGATGATGATCTGTATGATAGCAACATGATCAAGAGTCCGGTTATGTATTATGTCATACTAGTCGACTGGCTAAAGATACATGTATATATATATATGCGATTAGGTTTTGGCTGATTATGCATGTGTTGTCTCGAAAATGCAACCAAGGTGGATAATGATTATTTCATGTTGTCAGCTGTCTATTATGTTGCATGAGAATTTTTAATTGAAAGTGCAAACTTCAAAACAATCAAATTGATAACCTTGACTAGAGAATGGCGGCTATGTGTGGTCTAATCAAATGACATAGATTCCTCAATTATGTTGTCAGTAGGGTCATTATGTGTGAAAAAAAAAAAATAAAGGTTGTGATGATTCATATGTTTGCCACTAGTAAGTGTCTTGTATGTATAATTAATATTGAATATGTGGTCACATGCTGTTGGTTCGAAATACACTGATCTCATGAGTATTCCAGACGGTAACTATGTTAGCTATTAACGATGTTAGTTGTTGAATCTGTTAAGTTTACTTAACTTATTAAGCATGTCAAGTATGTCAATAAGTTAACTGGGTTATGTTAACTAGGTTAAGATTAAAATGTATGATAACTTTGTTAAGTGGATCTAACTTGATATGAAACAGTAACTACACTAAGTGAGTTGACTTTATTATGTATACAAATTTCGATAATCCTGATTAACTGTTGTATGATGCATGATGTTAACTGCCAAACACTCTGTGGTATTGATTGTACATGAAACTTTACGAACATGAACTGATTTAGTATACGTGCACTATAGGACGTGATTGATTTCTTGTGAGCACTTAACTTAGCGTACCGAGCAAACCTAAGGTGAGTTCACTGCATTTCTCAAGCATGCGTCCCGGTGGTTTGGGACAACTAGTAAACATTTGGAAGGGAATCTTGGGTAAACAGTTAAATTGGGTTTTGGTTATTGAACACGGAATCTATCATTATCGGATTGCCTGTAGGGCAATGGGGTAATTAGTTGATAGCGCTATTAGGTTTGATACCTCGCACCGGGCCGTAAGGACGGGCGCGAACTAATTATCTGGGCATCATTACCAATGCTTGGTTAGGGGCATTGGGGACTGGACACACTTCCAGGTTATTAAGGGACACACTTCCCGGATACATATGGGCACACTCCCTAGGGTATCTCAACAAGTCATAAACAGCATCATATCACAAGGTTGAATTGGCTTAACAGATATCTGGTAACTACACACGTTAACAAAACCTTGAACTCACCAGCGTCGTCTGACACACTTGTCTGCATGCTTGCAGGTTTATAGGGTATATCTTGTGGAACTTGCTGTCTGGAAGGCTGGAGTGGTCTTGGGTCGAGAAACAAAGAATCTCCATACAAGCTTAATGGTTTATATACACATGGTTTACGAAATACTTAACAAATGAATTATGCTTCCGCTGTATACAATGAATGACATATAACATTTGTAACACTTTATGTTAATGAATGAAAGTTTATTTAAATACATTTATGAGTTCAATGTGATTGGTGGCTTGGATCCTGGTACGACACACGCCTCGCGGGGGTTTCCGCATGTGGTATTTTGGGGGTGTGACACTCCCACTTCCACATAGGGATCGGGGGTTGTTCGAGTAAGCCAGAGGGTCTTTGGTGTTCGGTCTTGACCTTCGAGCAAGTCAGGCACTTCCCAACGTAGAGGGCGATGTCTCTTTTCATGCCCGGCCACCAGTACTTGTAGCGAAGGTCCTGGTACATTTTATCGGCACCGGGATGAATAGAATACCGGGATTTGTGGGCTTCGTCCATCAATATCTGTCGCAAATTGGTCCGTTTAGGGATCCAAATTTGGTCCAGAAAGTGGAATATCCCATTTGACTTATTCACGAGCTGGGCTCCATCGTGGTAGATTCTTTCCTTCTTCAGAGTGCGTTCATTAAAACATGCATGCTGAGCTTCACGGATGAGGGTCTCGAGATCGTATTGGGCTTGGGTATTACGAATGCTGAGCAAATAACTCCGTCTGCTGAGAGCGTCGGCAACGACATTTGCTTTGCCAGGATGATAACGAAACTCGCAGTCGTAGTCATTGAGAAGTTCTACCCATCGGCGTTGACGCATGTTAAGTTCCTTCTGGTCAAAGATATGTTGTAGGCTCATATGATCAATGAAGATCGTACACTTGGTACCATATATGTAGTGTCGCCAAATCTTTAACGCAAAAACTACTGCGCCTAGCTCGAGATCATGGGTTGTATAGTTCTTCTCGTGGATTTTGAACTGACGAGATGCGTACGCAATGACCTTGTTCCGTTGCATGAGAACACAACCAAGACCAAGGTTCGAGGCATCACAGTAGACAATAAAGTCGTTGTTTCCGCCGGGTAATGTGAGAACATGAGCATTACAAAGCATGTGTTTGAGGGTTTGGAAAGCAGAATCTTGTTCGGTTCCCCAAACAAAAGGCTTGTCTTTATGCGTAAGAGCGGTAAGCGGCACAACGATTTTTGAGAATCCTTCGATAAATCGTCGATAATAGCCCGCTAGTCCGAGAAAAGAACGGACTTCAGACGGGTTCTTAGGTGTAAGCCAGCTCTTAACTGCTTCAATCTTCGCGGGATTAACGTGAATACCCTGACTATTGACAATGTGACCCAGAAATTGAACCTCCTCCAGCCAGAATTCACATTTGGAGAACTTGGCATAGAGTCGATTCCCCTGGAGTAGCTCGAGAACCAAACGTAGATGTTGCGCTTGTTCGGCTTTCGACTTGGAATAGATCAAGACATCGTCGATGAACACGATGACGAAACAGTCGAGGTATGGTTTACACACGCGATTCATCAGATCCATGAAAACCGCGGGTGCGTTGGTTAAACCAAAAGGCATAAGAACGAACTCATAGTGGTCGTATCGAGTGCAAAAAGCGGTTTTGGGTATATCCTCCTCTTGAATGCGTAGCTGGTGATAGCCTGAACGTAGATCGATCTTCGAGAAACACGTAGCACCTTGTAGCTGATCAAACAAATCATCAATGCGGGGCAGGGGATAGCGATTCTTGATAGTCAACTTATTCAGTTCCCGATATTCGATGCACATCCGGAACGACCCATCCTTCTTTTTGACGAAAAGGACTGGCGCGCCCCAAGGAGAGGTGCTCGGGCGAATGAAGCCTTTCTCAAGTAATTCCTGAAGCTGACTCGAGAGTTCGCGCATCTCGGACGGTGCGAGTCGGTAAGGAGCTTTGGCAACAGAGTTGGCTCCAGGAACGAGGTCGATACGGAAGTCGATATCACGGCTTGGCGGAAGTCCGGGAAGATCATCAGGGAACACATTAGGAAATTCACGAACCACAGGGACGTATTTCACTTCTGTCTTTCCTTTCTTTTCCTTCTCCGCTACTACAATGTTAGCCAAGAAAGCTCTGTATTCCTTGCGGAGATACTTGCTAGCTTGGACACATGACATGAGTTTGAGGCCTTTCGAAACAGTTTCACCATAGACACACAATAAATCACCATTCGCAAGCGAGAATCGAATCATCTTATCGAAGCACACAACTTCAGCATGGTTTTCATGAAGAAAGTCCATGCCTACTATGACGTCAAAACTTCCGAATTGCATCGGAATAAGGTCGATTGGGAAAATGTGATTGTTGAGCTCAAGAGTACAATCACGAAGAACAGAATTGACTGCGACGATTCTTCTGGTGGCGACTTCAACATCGAATGTCGAGGGGAGATGGGAGCGTTTACGACTAAGGAGCTTATCGAATTCAAATGACACAAAGCAGTTATCGGCTCCAGTATCAAACAAACATGAAGCATAAATACCATTCACAAGGAACGTACCATTGACCACGTTGTTGTCAGCCTGGGCTTGGGCACATTGATGTTGAAAGTTCTGGCGCGGGCGGCTTGTTGCTGTTGCTGTTGAGGCTGCTGCTGCTGAGGCTCTTGTTTCACAACCCTGTTCGGGCACATGTTCGCGAAGTGGTTGGGATCACCACACGCGAAGTAGACTCTGGCGTTGATCACGGGTGCCTGAGCCGTTTGTTGGCCTTGTGGAGCTGGAAGCAGAGCTTGATGAGCAGTGGCTTGAATCGGTGCTTGACGGGGGCCAGTATGGCAGTTGGCAGTAAAGTGACCGTACATATTGCAGTGCACGCAAAAACGGCAAGCAATACCCACCGGGTGATGATAAGAGCATGTTGGGCAGACAGGGTGGGGACCAGTGTATGCACGCTTTGCAGGCGGTGCATAGGTAACTGGCGCCGGTCGGTGCTGAGACTGCTGCTGAGCCGGTACGGCTTGAAGTGGAGCAGCAGTGGTAGTGACAACACAGTTCTTGTTGTTGGAGCTGCTGCTGTTGTTCTTCTTCTTGCGGTGTGAGGATTTTGATGACTGAGCGGTGGCGGTTTCAACGGTTGGTGCGGCAGTGACTTGATGCAGGTTCTTCGGAGTCTTGTCCCAAACACCAGCTTTTACTCGCTTGTTGTTGATTTCAGCGGCAAGCAGGTAAGTTTCTTCGATCGTTGCTGGCTTTGCGGCATGAAAAAAATCTGCAACACAGTCGGGTAGAGCTCGAATATACTTCTTGATGGTCATGTCGGGCGTCTTCACTTGATCGGGACATATGATACTGAGCTGCTTGAAGCGAGCAGTCAGGGCAGTGTTGTCACCCTCTTTCTGTTTAATGTGCCAGAACTCATCCTCCAGCTTTTGGCGCTCATGGGGAGGGCGGAATTCTTTGAGCATGATGTTCCTCAACTCGTCCCATGACAGACCATAGGCTGCATCATTTCCGCGCTTGTTCCTTTCGGCCGTCCACCAGTCTAGAGCGCGGGACTGAAAGACGCCGGTAGCATTCAATGTGCGGAGATTATCAGGACATCCACTCTGTCGCAGTGTAACTTCAATTGAGTCAAACCATTGAAACAAAGCCGTAGGGCCTTCTTCGCCGGTGAACTCTTTTGGTCCGCATGCCTTGAACTGTTTGAAGCTGAAAGCAGCTTTGGGAGTCTTGGTCCAGGATTCTTCAGACGATTTGCTCATGTTTTCGTACAGTTCGCTGACGACTTGAGGTACGACTTTTTCCATTTGCTTAGTAATCAGGGCAGCGAGGCATTTGTCTGCTTGCTTTCTGCGGGCGTCACGGGTAGCGCGAGATCCAGATGACGACATTGTCTGCAACAGACATCGCCACAGGACTCAACATAACATATTCGAATCTCACCTCACAAGCCTAACACTACTAAAGCTCAGGAACACGTATATTCACCTAAGCACACAGGCACATAATCACAGATTCACGTAAGCACAGAAGCACATAAGCAAGTAATCACGTAAGGCACAGAAGCACAAGGAGCACATAAATCACGTAATCACAAGAGTCAGTCAGAATACAGAAACCTATCATTCGAAGTTGGCGAGTGTTCGAAAATAGCGATCGTGAATAGCATAGCGATTTGTATAGTATAAGCGAATAGTATAATATAGCATAAGGTCGTCCATGATCTAGCGATTTGTCAGCGTTTTGAGATGGATGAGCAGTGCGAGTCGTGTGTGTCGATCGAAGCGATAGCGAAAATCGAGTAAACCACCAAAAATTAAAACATATAAGCAGGTAAATACACATGTAAACACATAAATCGACAAATATCAAAGTCAGTAAATGCGGGCTCAGAATCGAAACACATAAAAATCGAGAATGGATTGTCTTAGGCTGACAGACATTGACTACCCAAAGTGATTCGACTTTTCACAAGGACTGTCTGAGCATTCTTTGACCTTCGGGACTTGTGCTTCCGCCTCGATTCTGGGCGAATGACATGTATCCTTTCAATCTCAGAGTGATCCTCAGTCGTTGGAGTCCGTCGAGACTTTGGTGAGAGTTTTGTAAAACAAAATAGGGCGGAATAAGTCATCAAGGTTCGGGTTTCACCCCTAACTTAACAACTTTGTTCCTGTTTTTGATAAAATAAAAGGGAAATTATTCGTCAAAGTATGGATTTCACTCCTAATTCAACGCAATTTCCCCCGTTTGTAGATAAAATGCGGGTCGAACAAGCAATTTAGTCGAGAGTTTGTGGTTTTCACACCTAATCTCAACTCAATTGTTTGCTCATTTTAGAAAAAAATTAGAGTGCAGTGGTAGTGTAGCGTAGGCGAGAATAGCGAGAAATAGTAAGGAAGCTCGTACATAATCCCTACTGGATATGCACAAGTCGGTCTGTTGGTTCCTAACTATAGACCAGGTCATTTCTAAGACATCGACCCGGACTAGGTCGAGTCTTGCCTAATTCGCTATAGTTATGGCTCTGATACCAATCTATCACACCCCAACCGATGGCGGAAACATCGGGGCATGGCACTGAGCGAAACAGATTCTCCAGAAGTTTCCATAACAACTATCATTACCAGTCAATTAAACAACATGTCCCATACCATGTCTTAAAAGATAACATAATTATTACAGACAAGATCTAGTCAAATTGTTATGTTCCGACAACTCAGATCTTTATTATAGACAATTGTTTATTGGTTTCTAGACCTGCCCTAGCCTCGATTTCATCACCGCAAAATAAAGCATCCTAGCAACTTAAGCACCTGTCACATACGTTAAAGTAAAAGTCAATACACATAGTGTAAAGGTGAGCATACAAGTTTGATATTAGCATATAGAGTTCGAAATCGTTACGCATAACCAGCACGTACACAGTGTAAAATGAGGCATGTTAGTTATCGACACGAACCTATCGATACCAATGACTGCAAGTTGACTGCACAAAGCAGTTCGTATTGCATGATCACCCCTGTGACCCATGTAATTAATTGTCCTTAACAATCCCTGAGTGAACAGGTGCTGAGTCCAAACAAATAGTACTACCGTTGCTAAGGCAGGTAGACAACATTCCATGTGTAAACATAACAAACAAGCATTCATTAAGTCACGTATAACATGCGGTAACGGTTAGCGTTTAAAGTATTGCGTAGTGTGTTCGATGTGATTTAGTATAAGTAACGTATGTAACACCCAAAAGTGCGTAAAGCAAAAAGGGATCGAGTATACTCACAGCGATTAAAGTAATGGATTGAAGGGAGCGCTAGAGAGTACGGTTAGCCTGAACATATTGATAGCATAACGATAAGCGACGCGTAAAATGATACAGAGTGCAAGTGGGTAGGACAACAGCTCGATCGGATGGTAGTCCGATCGGGCAGCCGGTCGTTCGGTTGCCAGTCCGCTCGGATGGTCATCCGATCGGGTGACCATTCGAGCGGATTGTTTCTTCCTTTGTGGAGGATGTGTTTGTGTATGATGGTTTGACTTTTGAAGTTTTCGTTGTAGTATTTTGAAAACATTGAAGTATCTCTACACGTATAACAATAACCAAAATGCGTACTTCGAGTTGCGAGTGCGATTGCGATAAGCGATAAATCGATTAAACATGCGATAAATAGCGATCAATATGCGATTATTAATATATACTCCACATAATACAATCAACGCATTAAATTAAACTAAAATTTAAGTCAAAGAAGTCAAAACAGGAATGGAGCAAGGAGCTACAGATCGCAATTATCATTCTTTTCTTCCTTTGACTTCAATCTTGACTTTGACTTTCGAAACACGGGGTGTTACACCTGCAAATTGGCAGAACCTCTGTTCCTCCTCTCTATCTTTCATACAATTCCCATTAACAAATCTGGTTTTTGCCCAGAGTTGTATTTTGAAAGACGATGAGGGTGTATTTTGAATCTAGGCTAAAGTGGTTAGTTCTAAACATTAAATTTATACCCAGATCATAATATTGATTTTAATGAAAGACGATGGCTTCAATATTTGTAAGCACCATTTCTCTCGATACCCATGACTCACATTCTAACAATGATGATAGTATTATAAAATTGTTTATTTTATTCAAGAAAATGTGATTAATTTGGCAAAAACAGGGCAAAACCAGAGGGAAAACATAGTAAAAACAGAGCATATGCCAATTTACAACATAAATCTCACAAGATAATGCCTCTACGGTCGTCAAAATCATCACCACTATGGTTAGCGGCAGAACCCTAGTCACATCGTCCCTTACACATCAGACAAACATGAGGGTGGCTTAGGGTTGGGGCTATGGTGTTCTAGGGTTGAGGTTTTGAGAAATGGAGAAGATGAAGATCTGAAGATCTTGAATTTAGTAAAGAGAGAGATGGGGGAGGGAGGGAGATAGAGATAAATCTGGAAGAGAGAGAAAGAGTGGGTTGGAGTTTTAATTTATTAATTTGAGTAAATAGGGTTAAATGACCAAAATACCCTCCTATGGGTCCATTTGATCAGATTTAATCATAAAAACTAACTGAGTTAAGACTAAAGGACGTGACTTGCAAGGGTTTGTAAAGATAGAGTACGTTTTCTATAATTGTTGAAGATAAAGGACACAGTTTGCAATAAGTGACATACATAAAGGACGATTTTTGTAATTTACTCTTATTTTGAATAAATATGGGCCGACCACAAATGTCACGGCCCCCGGCTCGGTGTGACCCGGTCCAGGAGCCGCAAGCAGAAACCCGTGGTATTTATTATTTGAGTTGACAGCGGAAGTTTAACAGGATCTTTTAAAACTTGAAAATGCCCAATTATTTTATTTCATAATTTGGGACAAACCCCGTAATTTACAATAGAGGAATTTCACGAGGAAATTCCCTGTTTTACAAAACATGTTTATTTATTTAACTGAGCCACCACTTCAAGCTTTATTAGTGCTCCGTAGCACTTTTCCTTGATTCACAGGAGGTCACCTGAAACATGTTTTAAAAATATTTTATCAGCGGGGAAATACTTCGAGTCACTCAGATTTGATAAAATGACACATAGCTATGAATTACAGCATAAGATCGATTACAATGGCTACTATCTTATTTTTATCTGGAACCGTGTCACAGCCTTGTGACGATGGTCATACCACTATTGGGTCCTTTCACCCAAGTAGTGATGATTATCACTGTTAGGTTGATGAACCTAACCGTGAGAAATAAGTAATGTGCACAATACCCCACTAGCCAGTGATTTAAGATAACCACGACTTAATCCCTGTAATTATAACTTTTGAAAATAATTGGAGTATTGTAAAACATTGTTGATAAAAGAGAATGACTCACATTGCAAGTTTAGACGGGCAGAGTTTAGCCTACTGATTTAGCCGTGTAACCTAGTTAAAATAACAATGCATACGAAATTAGGTCAGTAACTTAATACAACATTTCCGATAAGCTCACGAGATCAAAACCCTCACGACAAATGACAAAGTATAGCCCTGATTTGGGCAGCACTTAAACATCCATCGGATTGGTTTCAATCGATCGGACATTGTATCGTAGCAGTGATCGAGTTATTACCCTGTTGTCGCAGCAGAGCGTCGTGCTGGTGTGTTTTTGCACTAAACAGAGGATATCTCAATGTACGAAATGAGTTTTTTCGTCGTAACGAGACCAGCATGCAAGTGCCAAACCCCTGGTATATATACTGGAAAAGGGGTTCTGTCGCGTGGCGCGCCAGACCCACCTAGTCCTGGCGCGTGGCGCGACGGGTCTACTTTTAGGGTAGGGTAGCCTCGTGTCTAACATAGCCCTGGTGAGTCAAGGTTCGACGAATTTCAACGTTTACAGCAAACTGTGATGATAATTATCCATTAGGGTTACCCCCCCCCCCCTTGAGTTTTAGGGGGGCCCTGATCCTAGTTTCAACGGTTCTGAAAATTTTAAGGGTCATGCACTATTACTTGGGGGTCTTAATTAGGGTTTCCTATTGGATAAAATAAAATAAGAATTAATACTTTTTAATGAGAGTTGTTACATCCTCCCCACCTTATTAAAATCTCGTCCTCGAGATTTACTGGAACAAGTAGGGATATTTTTGCTTCATCTCTGATTCCAGTTCCCAAGTGTACTCCGGTCCTCTCTTTGAATCCCACTTAACTTTGACCAGCACTAGTCGTTTGTGCTTGAGAAACTTGACCTTTCTGTCTTATATCTGTAGTGGTTTCTCCACAAATTTTAACTTCTCATTTACCTCTATATCTTGAAGAGGTACTACCAGGGATTCGTCAGATAAACATTTCTTGAGGTTGGATACATGAAATACGTCATGTACCCCGGCTAACTCTTCTGGTAGTTGTAAGCGATAGGCGACTGGTCCTATTCGCTGGATTACTAGGAATGGTCCTACGTACCTTGGACTTAGTTTTCCCTTCTTACCGAATCGAACCACTCCTTTCCAAGGAGAAACTTTCAAGAGAACCTTGTCTCCAACTTGAAATTCTAGTGGCTTGCGTCGATTGTCAGCATAACTCTTCTGGCGATCTCGAGCCGTTTTCAGTCTTTCCTTGATTTGAGTGATCTTGTTGGTGGTTTCTTGTACGATTCAGTGATAACTGGCTTTCTCCTATTTCTGCCCAGCAAACTGGAGTTCTACATTTTCGTCCATACAGTGCTTCGAACGGGGAAGCTTCGATAGTTGAATGATAACTATTGTTATAGGAGAATTCGATTAAAGGTAGGTGGTTATCCCAATTTCCACCAATATCTATCACACATGCCCTAAGCATGTCTTCCAGAGTTTGAATTGTCCTTTCACTTTGTCCGTCTGTTTGGGGATGGTATGCAGTACTTAAATTCAATCGTGTCCCCATTGCTTCTTGGAAACTTGTCCAGAAATGTGAAGTGAAGCGACTATCTCTATCCGATACAATGGAGAGTGGGACTCCATGTAAGGATACTACCTCGTCTACGTATAACTTGGCTAACCTTTCCATGCTAAAGGTTTCCTTCATAGGTAGAAAATGAGCTGATTTGGTTAATCGATCCACAATTACCCAAATCGCGTCATTACCCTTTCTGGTTCTGGGCAACTTAGTAACAAAATCCATGGTTATGAGTTCCCTTTTTCATACAGGCATTTCTAATTGTTGGGGGTAACCCTGAAGGTTTCTGGTGTTCTGCCTTAACTTGTGAACAAGTTAGACACTTAGAAACATATCTAGCTATGTCCTTTTTCATTCCTACCCACCAAAAGTTATTCCTTAAATCTTGGTACATCTTATTATTACCAGGATGCATGGTATATCTAGATTTATGGGCTTCTTCTAAAATATTATCTCTTAAATTTCCTTGTTTAGGTACCCAAATCCTTTTCTTATGGAATCTCCAAATTCCATCACTTCCTTGCTCTAAATCTTTTATTCTTCCTTTCATTCCTTCAGCATCATCCTTGATTGCTGTTTCTTGAATGTTTTTCAGTTGTTCCATTAAATCTACTTGAAGATTTAATCTAAGAGCACGAACTCGCTTTTGCTTATCATGATACTTACGACTTAAGGCATCTGCAACTACGTTTGCTTTTCCTTTGTGATATTGAATATCACAGTCGTAGTCACTTAGAATTTCCATCCATCTTCTTTGCCTCATGTTTAATTCTTTTTGCCCAAATATGTATCTTAAACTCTTGTGATCTGTATAGACTGTAAACTTACTTCCATACAGATAATGTCTCCAAATCTTAAGGGCAAAAATTATGGCTCCTAACTCTAAGTCATGAGTTGTATAGTTTTCTTCGTGCTTTTTCAATTGCCTTGAGGCATACGCAATTACCTTCTTGCGTTGCATTAGCACACATCCTAATCCTAGCTTAGAAGCATCACAGTAAACTTCAAAATCTTCTGTCCCTTCTGGTAAGGCAAGAATTGGTGCGTTTGTTAACCTTTGCTTTAAAATCTTAACAGCCTCTTCTTGCCTAAGTCCCCATTCAAACTTGACTGATTTACAGGTTAGCTTAGTTAATGGTACTGCTATCTTGGAAAAATCCTTAATGAATCGTCTATAGTATCCAGCTAATCCTAGAAAACTTCTAATTTCCATAGCTGATTGCGGGACCTTCCATTTGGTGATTGCTTCTATTTTGGAGGGATCTACATGAATACCTTCGTGATTCACCATGTGTCCTAAAAATTATACCTCCTGTAGCCAAAATTCACACTTTGAGAATTTGGCATAAAGCTTTTCTTTTCTTAACAAAGTTAAGAGTGCATGCAAATGCTCACAATGCTCGTCCTGACTTTTGGAATAAATAAGTATATCATCGATAAAGACAATTACAAATTTATCCAAGTACGGTTTACAGATCCTATTCATCATGTCCATAAATGCTGCAGGAGCATTTGTTAGTCCAAAGGGCATGACTATAAACTCGTAATGACCATACCTAGTTCTGAAAGCAGTTTTAGGTATGTCTTCTTCTTGTACTTTCAACTGATGATATCCGGAGCGTAAATCTATCTTAGAAAAATATCTAGCTCCTTGAAGTTGATCGAAAAGATCATCAATTCTAGGCAATGGGTATCGATTCTTAATTGTAATCTTATTCAATTCCCTATAATCAATACACTTTCTCATTGACCCATCTTTCTTTTTCACAAACAACACTGGAGCTCCCCACGGGGAGGAACTAGGTTGTATAAATCTTTTACTAAGCAATTCATCTAATTGCTTTTTCAATTCTAGCATTTCAGTGGGTGCTAACCGATAAGGTGCATTGGCTATCAGTGTAGTTCCAGGAATTAGATGAATTCTAAATTCCACTTCCCTATCGGGTGGTAATCCAGGTAGTTCTTCTGGGAATACATCAGAGTATTCTGATACTACTGGAATTTCCTTAAGTTCTTTACCTTTAGTGTTAATGATTTCTGAAATCATATACTTATTTTCTTGAATAACTGGCCACTTTCATTACTGAAATGAATTTCAGTGGCTTACGTGGCTTATCTCCTGTAATCACCACTATTTCTCCTGTAGGTGTATGAATTTCTATGGAATTCTTATCACAAAGAATTCGAGCATGGTTGGCTACTAACCAATCCATTCCTAGCACAACGTCGAATCCGGCTAAATTCATAGGTAACAGGTTTGCAGAAAATTTATGGCCTAAAAGTTCTATCCTTCCTTCTCGCAAAACCTTATCTATTTTAACAGAATTCCCATCTGCCGTTTCTACCGTAAAAATTTGTCTAAGGTTGGTTAAAGGTAGGTTAAGAGCTTGGCAGAATGAAGTATTTATAAAACTTTGGTTTGCACCAGAGTCAAATAATACTTTTGCATAAACGTCATGAA
Source organism: Helianthus tuberosus (assembly GCA_030545235.1). Lineage (NCBI taxonomy): Eukaryota > Viridiplantae > Streptophyta > Magnoliopsida > Asterales > Asteraceae > Helianthus > Helianthus tuberosus. The sequence goes on from CM060369.1 coordinate 219,205,976, forward strand.
CTAGGAACGTACCAGCTATCACGTCTGGGATGAGTTCTGCTTCTTTAGTAGTCAGCTGAAAGGCTCTTACGTTCTTTTTGTTAGTTCCTTCAGCTGGTTTGGACTTGTTGTCAGCTGGTTTGACCAATTTAGGGCAGTCTGGTCTAAAATGTCCAGCTTCTCCACAGTTGAAGCAGATTGTTGATTTCTTCCTCCTGCAATCTTCTTCTTGATGTCCTGGATTTTTTCAGAAATTGCAATACCCTTTACATTTTCCAAAATGCTTTCTCTTGCAGGTACTGCAAAATGGAGCAGTGGAAGTTTGCCTGGTTCCCTTTTTCTTAAAATTACTACTATTACCCACACGAAATCCTTGGGTAATCTTTTGGGCCACTTCCTTCTTCTGATTTTCTTCTCTTGTGCGTACCAGCCCGTCAGTCAGGGTGTTGGCTAATTCTACTGCATCGTCAATCGTGCGAGGTCTCGCGGCTTTGACAATATCGAGAATCTCGCTAATCAAACCCCAATTGTAGCGAGAAATAAGTACCGGTTCTGGCGAGGCCAAAGTTGGTACAATTCTTTCATATTCGAAGAATTTCGAAGTATACCCTCGACAATCAACATCCACCATGCGGTGGCTCAGGAACTTATTCGCCATTTGTTCCTTTTCATATTCAGGGCAGAATTTCCTTTCTACCAGCAGCTTGAACTCTTTCCAACTCATGGCATAGGCCATGTCACTTCCTTTTTCTTGTAATACCGTATTCCATCATTCTAATGCTTTTTCTTTAAAAAGATGCAACGCGTACATGACCTTGTATTCTTCGGCACATTTAGTTATTTTAATTACCGCCTCGGTTTTCTCTAACCAACGCAGTGCTGCGGTTGCCCCTTCATTGCCTGCAAATTCGATTGGTTTACAGGCAAGGAATTCCTTGTAAGTGCAACCAGGTGTTGCAGCTTTCATTTTCTTAAGGAATGGGGCTTGCATCACATCATCGTCATTATTATTGTTGCCGCCTCCATTTACACTATTACTGAAATTGTCATCACGAGTACGTTTGCTGGGAATAGGTGGTGGAGGTTCAACTGGATTTCGGGTAGCAGCAAGGATTGCTGGAATAGCATTTGCTATTCCCTGGGCAACGATGTTTTCTATATCTTGCCTATTCAGAAATTGATCTTCATGGTTTTGCTCGGATTGGTTAACCTCATTAATTGGTTCATTACCAGCGTGTTCCATCTGTTAATTAATATATATAAGTTATTAACACAAAATAAATAACAATCACATAATAAAACAGTCGCACATAATCATGTCAACACATATAACCAAAATTGTCGACTTTGCGACTTCCATCTTTTTATATATATTAGTATGCATTCGTACACACCAAATATTTTACAAAAGTTTTATTTTAGGTTATTTTACTTGATTATATTTTTATTATTATGATTATTATTATTTTATGATTATTAAACATGTAACCACACCACCACATACGATCCCGTCAGCTGGTACTTCAGAAACGATGTTCCCTCTCGTCGTATTTCCATTATATCCTCTCCCCCACTTCTTAGATTCTATTTCCTGCATCAACCAGCTCCTCGCCATAGTGGCGAAGTTCAGCTAGGTTTTCTGTGCTCATAGGTGGATGTAGTGGAGGCTCAGGGTCAAATTGGGGGGAAAAGGTATTAGGGTTATTCAAGAGATTCTGAAATTGGCAGTCAGTTGTCCACCATTCTTCCAGCTCTCCTGGTAAAGGTCGGGGGTGGATAATAGGATCTGGGATAGCAGGTTCCAGATTAACTGGAAGTTGTGCTTCCGCTGGGTAATTAAAGAGGTTTTCATCGGCAGGTCCGATGAGGTCGCTGTTTGCCAGTTGGCGGTCCAGCTCCTCCCAGGGTGGCATTTTGATCGGAGTGTCGCGCTCCGGTCAAAGATAATATTTATATGCCCAAATTACCCTTAACAAATAGTTAGAGGTAGCAAGGGGTCGAACCACGAAGAGTATGTGGTTTGCGTGTGGATTTGATTGAATTAGAACAAATGTCACGATTTATGAAGCTTGCCAGATATTTTTGTATTTTTGTTTAGTTGAAAGATGTGAATTTGAACTAATGGAAGTGCTAAAATTGATTAACAACTACTAATTAACAATTGCAAGAAAGATTGATTACTAAAACAATAATAAGGAAAAGGGTTCACACCCGGTTTGGGTAATTGCCAACCTAGGGTTTCTACAAGTTTTTAGATTCAACTCAATTGTATATGATTAGCGGATTTAGTGTACCGTGATTTAGGTGCCAATAACTATCAACGTTTCAAAGAACGGACAAGAATGCACTTTGTAATCAACACAAATAAAACCTAACCAAGACAATGCATAACTACACATAACCATTTCGTAAAGTCATAACTTTTAACATCGTTCTACAATTTACGAATACGAAACAAATGTAAACTATTGTCAAAGGTTTCAAAAATCAATACAAGTTGTCACAAAGTTGAATCAAGAACAATTCAAAACCCTAAATTTAACAGCTACCTACACCGGGGTGAAACCAAGGTGATTAGCCACTCATGGTTGAAGAAACTTGATCACCAGATGATTGGGACTTGATTGAGATCATCTTGAAGCTTGAAGGATGGAGGAATGGTGGATGATGAGGGTTGTGGAGTGATTGATAATGGTGAAGTGAGTGATAAATGGAGTTAGGGTTGTGGATGATTGGTTGTGGATGATGATGATGATCTTTGATTCGGATGATGATTGTTGTTGTAGAGATGGAATAGAGATGAATGATGGGTAGTATGATGGCTCAAAGATGAAGATTCAAAACCTCAATAAGTGTAACTTACGAGTTAATGGCAAAAGGACCAATGGAAATTGAGCTTAACCCAAAAAACTCACAAAATCGCGTTCTGAGAAACCGCTGCCCGTCGCCGACGAGTCTGACCCCGTCGCCGATGGGTTCTCCTGATTGGTTTTCGTCCGACGCCTTAGGTTGCTGGTTACGGGTATCTTTGGCCGACGGGTGTTTCTAGAGCCCGTCCGAGACGGCCTCTAGCCCGTCAGCGACGGCCTCTTCAATACCAACTTCCCATTTTTCACTTCTCGCACTCCCGGTTGATCCGTAACGCGTCCCGGTGCTCCGGTTTTTGACCCGATGACTCGTAAAGCTCCCGAAAAGCTCCTTAAACTCCATCAAACCTGCAAAACACATTTTTGATTAAAAGTAGGCTATTCAAAATTAAAACTTATGTAAAAACATCAATTTATGCAATAACAAACTCCGGTTTTCAACCACGTATCACATCCTCACACTTGTCTTTTGCTTGCCCTCAAGCAAATATGTTTTTCACTTTCACAAAGGTCAAACAACGAATTCACTCCCCATTCCCGAGACTAAGGTTAAGATCTATTGTCATAAAAAAGTTCAAATTCTTTACAATTTTCACATATTTACCGGTCAAGTGAATAATCACATATAATAATGGTTATCCAAGATTAACCCGCCCGTAGAACTAACAAGTCATACATATCCCTCACAATGTTCTCTCCACTCGGCTTAAAAATTGGCTAATGTGTATAACGTATTAGCACTTCAACAATTAATCGCTCAACACCGATTAGAACACGTACCCGCATAGGCTTGCAACTCAATCATTCTCCACCACCGATTGAGAATACTAAGCACAAGTCATAAGGTCTTTGTAAGGGTTGTAATGGGGCTAGGCTAAGGGTAGGAAATGGGATATTTTAAAGTGGCTAAGGTGATGAAAATTTGATTTTTATTACAAAACAACGAATCTACGCACAACTAACTACCAATATTAAACTAAAAGGCAACAAACTCTCGCCTTTTATTTCTCAACTAAGAACACATATTTTTGTTCTTTTCTCAACAATTTTCTCGTCTTTTTCATAACATTTTCTGAATTTTTTTTATATGCAAACAACAAACAACTATACAAACTTGACTACTATAATCGAATTTCCATCACACGAGTTTAAAAGAAAAAGGTTTTAAGGTTATTGGCTAAAGGGTGGTCAAACGAAGGGATTAGGCTCAAAATTGGCTACTAGGGGATAACTTTCGGGTAAGGATATAAAAATGGTATAAAAGAAAAAAGGTTTACCTAATGCCTTAATCATTCTCGTGCTTGTATTCGGTCTATGGTCTCGAACATATCAAAAGTTGCAAGTTCTACAATACGCGACTAATGGTCCACTCAAACAAAGAAACATGTATATGTAAATCTATGATATAAAAGTGGCTCAAAACCTCACGTATAAGGGTATGGTATGTGATATACATAAAATGCTAGTTCCTTAGGAGAATTATTCTCAAATAACCACCCGCTAAATACCCGTCATGCTATTAATTTGAACTTGACCATGACAAAAGAACAAATGGGTTGTGCCATCCCTCGTTGACTTAGTTACTTGTGCTTTTAAGATCGCTTTTGAAACAAGAAAATTTTTGAAAAAATTTTGAAATTTTCCCCCATCCCCACACTTGAGGTAAACATTGTCCTCAATGTTTAGTGTTTAAATGAACGGGTCAAAATCGAAAACTTTTACTACTCCCCCATCCCCACACTTGAGGTAAACATTGTGCTCAATGTGTAAGAACTAGAGTTTTAAAACGTACAAGGGATGTGACACAGCTAACCTTCCCAAAATTTCACCCCGGAAAAATAAAATACAAAATGCAATCCACTTATTACTAAACTAAGAATCAAGGTAAAAAGGAAACGCATGAACCTGATTTTTTTCGCTTGATGCCCATATCTTATTCTTCTCTTCATAAAAACGGTTGTCTCTCGAACATCACGTACCTACAAATTCTAACCCTTGTGTAGAAGCATGCTTCTCACAACCATTGAAATTTGTTAGGTGGTTAGTTCTACCATTTTTATAAATGTGTTACCAAATCATGCGTTAAATTATCTTGATTTTTGTGGAAAAATAAGTTACAACAATAACAAGCCTAACTCACTTTCGTAGGAATCACGGTTGCATTTAGCTTATGCAACAAGCCCTTTTAAACCCCCCAATAGCTTGGGAGGACGAGAGGTCTCGTGAGGGTTATATAGGGAACACACCCACAACGTTCATTTAACTAGGCAAAAATAAATAATAACGAAAAAGAAATAAAGAAACTAAAGTATACATCAACAACAACACAAAACATACCTTGCCTTCACCGCTGATATCTCTCGTTGGGATCAACTGGCGGGTTTGGCTGGTATGGATAACCAGTGAGGGCTTCAAACATCTCCCTGTAGTTATCAAGTGGGCTCGGCTCTCCTTGAGGTGGTGGCTGATAGGGTATCGGAATGAAGATGGAGCCTACAGCCTCGGGCAAGTGAGGAGATGGGTCGGATGGGCCACGTGGAACAGGGAGATTGGGGTAGTCGGTCCACCCCGAGTGCTCGACATAAGGAAGGCCGGCCTCATAGTCTCTTCGATGTCTCTCCTGATCGTGGAGGATTTTGGCATTATTAATAGCCGTTTCCTGTGAGACAAATAAGGCACTCCAACGGTTGTCCTCCAACGTGTTTCGCTCGTGCCGCGCTTTTTCTTCCCTTTCTTCCCATGCCCGTCTTCGGGCCATATCTTCTTCTTGCAATTGCAACAAGCGTTCCATGTGAGATCTTTGAAGTGCTTGTTGCAATTGTTGTTCTTCCATATGCTTCTCCATCCGCTCACGATAGGATGCTTGGGAGGCCCACTGTTCTTGCGTGTAGGCCCCGTGCATCTCTTCCCAGTTCTCTCTCCTCCTATTATATTCTCGGCCCTCGCCTATACATGCCGAGACATTATCATAAACCGCTTGTTTCCCGCGGTTAAAATATTTGTACGTCGGCCCCTATCTTTGTTTCACAAAACCTACCACATCTGCATTAATCTCCCTGTGTGGCCTCATGTACCGCTGTTTTAGTCCCCGTGGACCAGAAGGCTCAGTCTCGTCTTCTTCATCAATCATTTCCTCATCCCCCCAGCTCCTTGCTGTGCATCTGGATTAACAAAGTCATACCTGTGACCCAATTTGTCGGTCACCACATATTTGTTTCCTGACAGATTCACATCTATTTTCCAATTTTTCCTCATTGATGCTATGTTGAATTCTTCCAGAGGTTTGGATACCCAAAGCGATTCCGGAGGCAAACAATTCTGCTGGACGATCATAGCACTGATGAGGCGTGCATATGGAATAAAACGCCTTTGAGAGGCCTCCCGGGTGATCCACGTATTCATCATTATGATATGCCTCCATGACAATGTAGGTGTCCCGTACAACAATGAATGGACAACCCTACAATCACTTTCTCTCACTCCTCCTCGATCACCGAATCTCACCATCACATTCTCTAGGGAAATTCCTTGAAGAATTTTCCCCTCAATCGCCATTTGAGTTCTTTTAGCCTCTCCCCCATCGTTGTACGGTAAGATAGCCGCTGTCATTTGTTCCGGATCACCATCATTCATATGATTATCCAAAAATTGTTCAGTGGTCGGATAATTATATGCTTGCACCCCCAAAGAGTCAAAGCGCACGATGCAATTAATGGTTTTAAAGGACATTGTCATACTCCCTCGGCTAGTCTTACCAACCAATTTCCACTGAGCGGGACGATCATTCTTATTCATGAACTTCAATGTTGACAACCATTCGCACACCTCCGACAAATACACCCGCGAGGTGTTGTCTTCACACCAATCAAGCACTCTCTCCCATCCCAGACGCTCAAACATCTGCACAATCCCAATTCGTTTAAACTCTTCCACATTCACAACCCTTTCACAAATCACCCTTTCCGGCACTGAAGTGTTCACACCATTGACCATCTTCCACTTCCAAAGTTTGGCCTCCAACTTCCTATCTTGGTACACTGATAAAGGTTTGTTTTTCTCCTCATCCCATACTTGAGCGCTTCTACTATCCCTGAATTTCTCCCACGCCCAATCCTGTCTATAGAGTCTAGCATCACCCTCTTCTACGGAGCTTAGTTGCTCCCACTTCTTTGGTATTAAACCGGAAGAAGAACCTACTCCCGATGATGAACCTTGCCCTGTAGTTTTCTGCTTTTTCCTTCCTCCAGCCATACTACAATCACAAAACAAGCAAAGCATCAATATAAACCCCAACCTTGACTAAATTCTCAAACTTTGAACATGATGTGTGATGTTGAAGTTTTAATTAACAAGTAGATGCAAAATCGCCTTTTTAAACTTCCAAAGTCGCTCATTTTATCATATATCTATCAATTTTACTTGTTAACTCGCAATTTCTTGTAAGTTCAACAAAGTTCAACATCACCTTCATGTTCAATCATGTAAATAACAAGTGTAATCACTTCACTATGGTTATAACATGCTCAAATTCCATCCAAAACAACCAATCATACTTAAATTCATGCTAGAACAACATACATTATTTAAACAACCTACTCTTAAACTAACAAGTTTAAAATTTCAGAAGAAAAACAACTAAACATATGATAATCATGCATAAAGTTAAGGAAAATCCATACCTTTGATGTTATAGACAAGAAGAACTAAGAAAAAGATGTAAAGCAAGTGACTTGATGAACACCCCTTAAAAAACCCAAAATTACACGCCCAGAAATCTTGCAAACTAGCAAGAATTGATGAAAACCATGATGGGGGGTTTTGTTCCTCTCGAAAAATCACGCAATATGGACCCAAAAATCAGGTGATTTCGTTTAGAATTGAAGAAGTTATGAGTGCTTGAAGGTTTTAGGGTTCTAGGGGTTTGAAGAAGAAGATGAAGAAGATGGAGTGAAAGGTTGAGATGAAAGAGTGAGTTTTAATGTTTTGAGTCAAAAAGATCTGATGGTAGGGCATATGGTTCGAGTTTAGGGGTTAGGAATGTGTTTAAATAAGAGACATTGGTGTTTGGTTCGCATTATATACATAAAAAACGAAACAGCCGCGCAACGCAAACGACACCCCGTCGCCGACGGGCCTGACCCCGTCGCCGACGGGTTCAGCAAAATGGTCCGGGTGGCGACGCACTAGTTGTCTGGATACGGGTTGTTGGTGCCGACGGGCATTTCTAGAAGCCGTCCGGGACGGGTTCACCCCCGTCGCCGACGGGTACCCCATTTTCGATTTTTTTTTTTTTTTTTTGAAAATAGAGAAAAAAATTATGGAGTTTTTATAAAGGGACTATATACATACAAAAATCCTAAAAATAATTAAAACTCTTTTTGTAAATTTTTATAAGTTAAATTTTGAAACACGAAAACCGCTAACGACCCTACCACCCCCCGAAAATTCGTGTATTGTCCTCAATGCACATAACAAAGTCTAGAAACATACCTTGTCTTCATGACTTGTTCGGAATATCCGGACTTCACACAATCACACGGGGTTAGTATGAAACAAAAACGATTATATCCAAAGCACTCAAACAATTAAAGAATTATACAAGACTCTATACAAAATGTTACCGGTCCTTTTTAGTCGACCTCATAAACCGGAATGCTTACTACAAAGCTTACCGATTCCTTGTTTTCATCCACCTTTTCGTTACCATCGAGGAACGGTTTTAGGCGATGGCCATTTACCGTTTGCGGTGACCCATCCTTCGGGTCCTCAATGGTAACATAACCCAATTGTCCGACCCGGGTGATTACATAGGGTCCCATCCATTTGCTTCGGAGCTTTCCGGGAAAGAATTTGCGCTTCGAATTGTAGAGCCACACCTTTTGCCCAATCTCGAACTCTTTCTTCCTCAACTTGGCATCATGCGCCTTCTTCATCCCATCCTTGTATTTGGACGAGCATTCATATGCCATTTCCCTTAGCTCCTCCAACTCGCAAAGCTTAAGTTTCCGTTCCTTACCTGCATCATCATATTGAACATTCACTTCTTTAATAGCCCATAATGATTTATGCACAAGTTCGACCGGTAAATGACAATTTTTACCGTAAACCAACCGGTAAGGTGTGGTGCCAATGGGTGTCTTATGTGCCGTACGGTAGGCCCATAAAGCATCGTTCAACTTAATTGACCAATCCTTACGGTCCACCCGCACGGCCTTTTGCAAAATCTCTTTGATTTGCCTATTTGACACCTCAACTTGCCCGCTCGTTTGCGGGTGATAGGGGGTAGCGATTCTATGGTCAACACCAAACCGTTTTAGAAGTTTCCCAAACCGAAAGTTTTTAAAATGAGATCCTCCATCGCTTATGATGACACGAGGAATCCCAAACCTTGAGAAAATATTGGTTTGGACAAAGTTACAAACTACGGAATGGTCGTTTGTCTTGGTGGCTATTGCTTCGACCCATTTTGACACATAGTCAACGGCCACCAAGATATACAAATTGCCATAAGAATTGGGGAATGGGCCCATGAAATCAATACCCCACACATCGAAAATGTCGACTACGAGGATTGGTTGCATGGGCATCTCATCTCTTTTTGAAATACCCCCTAATTTCTGGCACTCTACACAATTCTTGGAGAACTCATTTGCATCTTTAAAAATAGTTGGCCAATAAAGGCCACTGTTCAACACTTTATGACCCGTTTTGTGGCCACTAAAATGACAACCACACGCAAACGAATGTAGATGCTTCAACACGCTTGGAATTTCCTCGTCATCTATGCATCTTCTAATCACTTGATCCGCACACTCTTTCCACAAGTGCGGTTCTTCTAACCGGTAATACTTAATTTGAGACATGAAATGATGCCTCTTCCATCTATCCCAATGTGTCGGTAAGTTACCTGTAACAAGATAATTCACAATGTTAGCATACCATGGTAACTTATCTAATTTCGTAATATGCTCATCGGGAAAAGATTCATTGATCTCTAACGATTTAGGATCCTCATCAACCATCAACCGGGACAAGTGGTCCGCTACCACATTCTCGGTACCCTTTTTATCCCGTATCTCCAAATCAAACTCTTGGAGCAACAACACCCATCAGATCAATCTCGGTTTAGCATCTTTTTTCTCCATGAGGTACCTAACAGCAGTGTGATCAGAATAAATAATCACTTTACTACCCCATATGTATGACCGAAATTTATCCAATGCATATACCACTGCGAGTAGCTCTTTTTCGGTGGTGGTGTAATTCAATTGTGCATCCGAAAGAGTCTTACTCGCGTAGTATATAGCAACGGGTTTCTTATCAACCCATTGTCCCAACACGGCCCCCACCGCATAATCACTCGCATCGCACATAATTTCAAAGGGTAGAGACCAATTTGGCGATTGCAAGATTGGGGCCTCAACTAACTTTTCCTTTAACTTGTTAAATGCGTTTTGACAATTTTCATTAAAATCAAACGGTTGATCTTTTAACAACAAGTTACACAAAGGCTTGGTTATATCACTAAAACACTTAATAAACCGTCGATAAAAACCCGCATGACCTAGAAATGACCTAACACCCTTAACACTCGTGGGATATGGCAAAGTGGATATAACTTGTACCTTTACACGATCGACCTCTATCCCATGACTCGACACTACGTGTCCCAACATGATTCCCTCTTAAACCATAAAATGGCTCTTTTCCCAACTTAGGACCAAACTAGTTTCGACACACCTTTTTAGTACTTTATCCAATTGGTCCAAACAAACCTCGAATGACGACCCAAAAATTAAGAAATCATCCATGAAGATTTCTAAAGACTTCCCCACCATATCTGAAAAGATACTCATCATACACCTCTGGATGGATGGCAATTTGATTATAACCAGAGTAGCCATCTAAAAAGCAATAAAATTGTTGCCCCGATAATTTCTCAACAATTTGGTCAATAAATGGTAAAGGAAAATGATCTTTTGAAGTTGCGGTATTCAACTTCCTATAATCAATACAAATTCGCCACCCGGTTACCGGCCGAGTGGCTACCTCTTCACCTGCGTCATTTTTAACGACTTGTATACCCGCTTTCTTTGGAACCCTCTGTGTTGGGCTCACCCATTGGCTATCCAAGATCGGGTAAATGATACCCGCATCAAGCCATTTCAGCACTTCCTTTTTCACCTCCTCCCGCATATTCAGATTTAATCTTCGTTGTGCATATCGAACGAGAGTCACATTTTCTTCCGTGATGATTTTGTGCATCACCACCGAGGGACTAATACCCTTCAAATCAGCAATGGTCCATCCAATCGCCGCCCGATTGGTGACCAAAACACCCATCAATTTTTCTTCTTGCTCCTCGGTTAAGTTGGATGCAATAATAACCGGGAGAGTATTGCCTTCACCAACATAAGCATACTTGAGATGCTTTGGCAATGCTTTCAACTCAACCTCCGAAGGCTCTACTAACGACGGCTTCAACTTAGTATCAATGCTCTCCGGTAAACTCTCAACTTGGTGCGTCCATGTCGGTTTTCCCTCTCTAACCGCAAGCACCTCCAAACTTTTCACCTCCTCGTCTATGCTCTTATCCATCTCCACCTGTGACCTGTTAAACATATAACAATCCTCCATTATGTTTTCCCCATCCACGACTGTGTCGCAAAGAGGTATACACGTGTCAACAATGTCCGCCATATAGCATTCATCATCAACTGGAGGGTTCATAAGTCCGGTAAAAACATGTAACCTCAACCTTCGGTTTCCAAATGTCATGTCGACCGTTCCTGTTTTGCAATCAATTTGAGAATTTGCTGTTGCTAAGAACGGTCGGCCCAAAATCACCGTAGGTTGCTTGGTTGGGTCCTTGGCCACATAATCAAGTACCAAAAAGTCCACCGGATAGTAAAAATCCTTGATTTTTACTATCACATCCGAGACAATTCCACGGGGTAATTTGGGTGTCAAATCGGCTAACACCACGGTGGTGTTTGACGATTGAAGTGGACCAAACTCGTATTGGTCATACAAACTACCCGGTAGAATGCTCACGCTAGCACCAAGATCTAGAAGTGCCCGGTTGATTTTAAAATCGCCTACTTGAATTGAAATGATAGGCGCACCCGGATCTTGGAGCTTAGGTGGAAGTGCACCCGAAAGAATCGAACTCACATTTTCAGTTAAATCTATTTTTTTAGGAAATTTATGAGTTCGTTTCTGGGTACACAATTCTTTCAAGTACTTAGCATAAGACGGTACTTGTTTGATTGCATCCAAAAGAGGTAAATTAATTATTACTTGTTTGAAAATTTCCAACAACTCTTCTTGTTGTGGACCTCTTTTGTTTACAACTTTCTTCACGGGTCCCTTCAATGCTTCGGGATAAGGGGTGGTATTAGCCTCCACACCCTTTTCCTTAGCCTTAGGGACGGGTATGGTCACAACGGGAGTGTTATTATTCTTTTTCAAGTCATTTTTATTTTGACCCGTTTGACCATCCTCATTCTCATCCTCACTGGCATCTTCCACCACCCCTTCAACAAACTGGGGTGATGGTGTTTTGACACCATTATCTATGACTCGACCACTACGTAAAGTAATTTTATTAATTGGTACCTCACGTGTGTTCCTTGAGCTTAACCCTTGATACTTAGGGTAGGGTTCACCGTGGTGTCACTTGGAAGCTTTCCCATGCTTCCCCTCATTTGAGCCATCTCCTCCGCGAGTTGGCCCACTTGCTTTGCCAATGCCTCATGTGCTTTATCCCGAATCTCGTTTGTCTTCTTTATCTCCTTAATGTCATTGTTAGATTCTTTGGTCATATTTAACAAAGTGTCCACCGGTTTGATTGTTCGACCCGCTTCCATTACCGCCTTGATTATTGTAATTCCTTTGGTACCCACCTTGGTAATTATTATCCCGGCCTTGGTACCCTTGATTGTAATTACGTTGGTAACTCCTTTGGTTACCACCTTGGCGATTTTGATATGATGACCCGCTTTGATTTCCCAGTTGGAAGTTCGGGTTCATTTGATTCGCGGCATTCCCATATCGGAAGTTGGGATGGTTTCTCAATCCAGGATGATAAGTGTTCAAATTCATATCATTATTCTTTATATCTCCGAACACTTGATTTACTTCCTCGGTGTACTCACCCGGCCCCGTTGGACATTGATCGGTCCTATGGCCAATATCCCCACAATCTTCACACACCGCGAATTGGACCGCATTCACCTCCTTCTTTTTCATACGACCCATCTCTCGTTCTAAAGTAGATATTCGGTCCTTAGAATCAAGATCGGGAAGTGACCGGGAAACGGGATGTTTCTTGGCTCTATCGGCCGATTCCTTTTCCTTCGACCGCTTACTCATCCGCTCGAGAAATTCCCAATCGTCATCTTCGTGATTGCTCAATAAAGTTCCGTTGCTCGTCGACTCGAGGCGATTCCATGTCGCATCATCCAACCCACATACAAAACACTTCACCAATTCCCACTTTTCTATTTGGTGATGTGGGTATTTCCGCATCAACTCTTTGTAGCGAGTGAACGCTTCATGCAACGGTTCACTCGATAGTTGCCGAAACGACCTTATTTCATCCCGTGCATCATCGGTCTTCGACATTGAATAGTATTCATCCAGAAAGACTTGTTGCATTTCACCCCATGTCCGGATACTATTCGCTGGAAGTGTTAGAAACCATTGTTTTGCCTTGTCTTTTAGCGAAAATTGGAATAATCGAAGTTTAACCTCCTCCAATGCAAAGTTGTGCCCCCTGATAGTATTACAAATGGAGGAAAACTCCGCCAAATGCGTGTACGGTTCATCATTAGACCTCCCATTGAAATGGGGAAGTATGTTGATGTAGTGGGGTTTGCAGTCGAACATTCTCCTTTCGCACACTATTGGAGAGTCATTATCGGTAACTACCGGTCAAAAATGATCATTTACTCCCTGTGGAGGTTGTTGACGACGATGCGGACCATTAACTTCTTGATCGACCGGTCTTCGATTGTCCCTTCTATCACCTCCCCTATCACCTCTTCGGTTGCCACCTTGGTTACCCCTTTGATTACCCCCTCCCACGAAACGAGCAATCCGGTTAGGGTTAGCATTGTTATTGTTATTGTTGTTGTAAAACCCATCGTTTCGGTTCCTTTGATTATTGTTTTGTGGTTGGCGGTTATTTTCGTAACCGTCATTTCTCCTATCCCCATACCCGTAATCATCGTTCCCCACAAAATTGGCGTTTTGGTAGCCAAACTCATCATCTTCAAACCTTCTTGCATTGTAGATGTTGCCTTGATTCACATACCCCCAATCTTCGTCATCATTAGCCCGATCATCATAATATCCTCCATCGTCTGAATTTTCCGTATGAACACTCACATGCTCCGGAGATTGATAATCGGGAACACAATACGGTTCGTCATCGGGGATGGCGTTCCGCAAATCGTCTATGTTAAAGAATGGGTCTTCGTTCGCGGGATTGCCACGATCTCGATTACCTTGAAGGTCGGAATTGACATTCTGGTCATCAAGGTTGAGGGGTAAGGAAGTTTGTCGATGAAGGTTTTGTTGTTGGGGTGTTCTTTGGGTGTTCTTTGGGTGTTGTTGGGATTTTGGTTTTGGAAAGGTGGTGTGGGTGGTCCAGTGTTGTTATTACCACCCGGTCGCTCTTGAGGTATAGGTTGAACATTTTGGGCGGGATTGAAATTGCTTCGGTATTGAAATTGGTTCGGGTTTTGGTTAAAGTTTTGGGTTGAATTTTGGTTTGCCATTGAATCGGTTTCAATGGTCGGTGTGAGTTGTGGTGTTTGATTAGAAGCAAGTGTTGCTTCCAATCGGCTTGCTAGATTTCTTCTTGCAATTCTTTTGATTTCCGGTTCGTAGACTAACGGTGAAGTCCTCCCGGAGTTCCGCGTATGCATGCACTACCTGTAACCTGCACAAGTAACACACCCCGCGTAACAAGGAAAAAGACAAAGTACAAAAAGAAACTAAACAAATTAAACAGATAATCACAAAACTCAAACAATATCCAAACACAAAGCGCACGCACTCCCCGGCAACGGCGCCAAAATTTGATCAGAGTGTCGCGCTCCGGTCAAAGATAATATTTATATGCCCAAATTACCCTTAACAAATAGTTAGTGGTAGCAAGGGGTCGAACCACGAAGAGTATATGGTTTGCGTGTGGATTTGATTGAATTAGAACAAATGTCACGATTTATGAAGCTTGCCAGATATTTTTGTATTTTTGTTTAGTTGAAAGATGTGAATTTGAACTAATGGAAGTGCTAAAATTGATTAACAACTACTAATTAACAATTGCAAGAAAGATTGATTGATTACTAAAACAATAATAAGGAAAAGGGTTCACACCCGGTTTCGGTAATTGCCAACCTAGGGTTTCTACAAGTTATTAGATTCATCTCAATTGTATATGATTAGTGGATTTAGTGTACCGTGACTTAGGTGCCAATAACTATCAACGTTTCAAAGAACGGACAATAATGCACTTTGTAATCAACACAAGTAAAACCTAACCAAGACAATGCATAACTACACATAACCATTTCGTAAAGTCATAACTTTTAACATCGTTCGACAATTTACGAATACGAAACAAATGTAAACTATTGTCAAAGGTTTCAAAAATCAATACAAGTTGTTACAAAGTTGAATCAAGAACAATTCAAAACCCTAAATTTAACAACTACCTACACCGAGGTGAAACCAAGGTGATTAGCCGCTCATGGTTGAAGAAACTTGATCACCGGATGATTGGGACTTGATTGAGATCATCTTGAAGCTTGAAGGATGGAGGAATGGTGGATGATGAGGGTTGTGGAGTGATTGATAATGGTGAAGTGAGTGATAAATGGAGTTAGGGTTGTGGATGATTGGTTGTGGATGATGATGATGATCTTTGATTCGGATGATGATTGTTGTTGTAGAGATGGAATAGAGATGAATGATGGGTAGTATGATGGCTCCAAGATGAAGATTCAAAACCTCAATAAGTGTAACTTACGAGTTAATGGCAAAAGGACCAATGGAAATCGAGCTTAACCCAAAAAACTCACAAAATCGCGTTCTGAGAAACCGCTGCCCGTCGCCGACGGTTGGGTTTTCGTCCGACGCCTTAGGTTGCTGGTTACGGGTATCTTTGGCCGACGGGTGTTTCTAGAGCCCGTCCGGGACGGCCTCTAGCCCATCGGCGACGGCCTCTTCAATACCAACTTCCCAGTTTTCACTTCTCACACTCCCGGTTGATCCGTAACGCGTCCTGGTGCTCCAGTTTCAACCCGATGACTCGTAAAGCTCCCGAAAAGCTCCTTAAACTCCATCAAACCTGCAAAACACATTTTTTATTAAAAGTAGGCTATCCGAAATTAAAACTTATGTAAAAACATCAAGTTATGCAATAACAAACACCGGTTTTCAACCACGTATCACATTTCCTGGGCTTGTTCTGAACTTTCCCCGATTTCTATTCCTTTGCCTTTGCCTTTATCCTTCGGATCTTCCGTCTTTATAACTTTTTGTGTGGCTGGTGTCTTCCTACGCACACGCCTCCAGCCTACGAGTCTTCTTCTCTTTTTCGGCTTTGGTTTCTCCTGAGGTTGGGCTTGGAATACCATTGGTTCCTCAGTGTCAGCCCAATATCCGGAAAAGCCCTCGGAAACTTCCATGTCAGCAGAATGGATAGTGATATTCTGAAGAGCTTCAGACAACTTATTCATGCTGTGAGCATATACGAAAAACACACAAACTACTAAGTTAAAATTTTGTAATTTAAATTTTCACAGAATCACAGAATGGCAATTAGAAAATTAAGTATTTCTAAATACTTAATTGGCTTAAATCAGTGGCTCTGATACCACCTTTTTCTGTCACGGCCCCCGGCTCGGTGTGACCCGGTCCAGGAGCCGCGGGCAGAAACCCGTGGTATTTATTATTTGAGTTGACAACGGAAGTTTAACAGCATCTTTTAAAACTTGAAAATGCCCAATTAATTTATTTCATAATTTGGGACAAACCCCGTAATTTATAATAGAGGAATTTCACGAGCAAATTCCCTGTTTTACAAAACATGTTTATTTATTTAAATGAGCCACCACTTCAAGCTTTATTAGTGCTCCGTAGCACTTTTCCTTGATTCACAGGAGGTCACCTAAAACATGTTTTAAAAATATTTTATCTGCTGGGAAATACTGGCGAGTCACTCAGATTTGATAAAATGACACATAGCTATGAATTACAGCATAAGAGCGATTACAATGGCTACTATCTTATTTTTATCTAGCGCCGTGTCACCGCCTTGTGACGATGGTCATACCACTATTGGGTCCTTTCACCCAAGTAGTGATGATTATCACTGTTAGGTTGATGAACCTAACCGTGAGAAATTAGTAATGTGCACAATACCCCACTAGCCAGTGATTTAAGATAACCACGACTTAATCCCTGTAATTATAACTTTTAAAAATAATTGGAGTATTGTAAAACATTGTTGATAAAAGAGAATGACTCACATTGCAAGTTTAGACGGGCAGAGTTTAGCCTACTGATTTAGCCGTGTAACCTAGTTAAAATAACAATGCATACAAAACTAGGTCAGTAACTTAATACAAAATTTACGATAAGCTCACGAGATCGAAACCCTCACGACGAATGACAAAGTATAGCCCTGATTTGGGCAGCACTTAAACATCCATCGGATTGGTTTCAATCGATCGGACATTGTATAGTAGCAGTGATCGAGTTATTACCCTGTTGTCGCAGCAGAGCGTCGTGCTGGTGTGCTTTTGTACTAAACAGAGGATATCTCAACGTACGAAATGAGTTTTTTCGTCGTAACGAGACCAGCATGCAAGTGCCAAACCCCTGGTATATATACTGAAAAAGGGGTTCTGTCGTGTGGCGCGCCAGACCCACCTGGTCCTGGCGCGTGGCGCGACGGGTCTACTATTAGGGTAGGGTAGCTTCGTGTCTAACATAGCCCTGGTGAGTCAAGGTTCGACGAATTTCAACGTTTACAGCAAACTGTGATGAT
This sequence comes from Helianthus tuberosus, assembly GCA_030545235.1. Classification (NCBI taxonomy): domain Eukaryota; kingdom Viridiplantae; phylum Streptophyta; class Magnoliopsida; order Asterales; family Asteraceae; genus Helianthus; species Helianthus tuberosus. The sequence goes on from CM060369.1 coordinate 219,223,886, forward strand.
AATTATCCATTAGGGTTACCCCCCTTGAGTTTTAGGGGGCCCTGATCCTAGTTTCAACGGTTCTGAAAATTTTAAGGGTCATGCAGTATTACTTGGGGGTCTCAATTAGGGTTTCCTATTGGATAAAATAAAATAAGAATTAATACTTTTTAATGAGAGTTGTTACAACAAACGTAAACATGTCTCGGGAATTGAGCTCAAGTGCTTGTAATAGCTTGGTCTGGGACCCGATTATGACTATGTTGAATGTTGTTCATGATCTGACGGCTAAACATCAAAGGGGTAACACCCCAACAAGTGAGCTTGGTAGGTACAGTGCATCAAATGATGTACGAAATATGCCTACCAAAGATTATCACAAGTTTGATATTTTGGTTTGGTCGAAAGGAAAGGAAACCGAATTTTCGATTTTATCCGCCATAGCCGTGATTTATTAATCGTCAAGCTTCAACGGTTGCTTCAAAATCTTTTTTTTTCTCTTAGTGGCAGGGTATTATCATTACAAAGAACAAGACTCACTCCCGAGTCGATAGAAGATGTGCATTTGCCTAAAAGATTATTTGGATGCAGTGGATCATACACAAGACAAGACAAATATCGAAATTGAAATTACACTTGAAGTAAAAGTACATGATTAAAAGGTGGAGGATTGACTATCTTCAGGCGTATCCAATAAAGAACCCGCCGACGATGCATCGGCCCATGGAAAATAGTTCTGATGAAGAGCACAACTAACACAATGTATACGATGAATTAAATACTAAAATAAAGTTTTGGTGGAAGCATTTCCATTTTTTTTAAGTATTAACACTAAACAAATGGTGATTTTTTTTTTTGTTTAATTTACATTATGTTTTATTTATATGAAACATGAAACTTAAACAATTCAATGCCTATTTATTCCTGATTGGGAGGGTTAAAATAGTAAAAAAAAAACAAAACAAAACAAAAAACATTTGTTCCAACGGTAAAAAATGGCTATATTGCCCGTTCCAATGGTCAAAAAATACACGTTTTTTAAATATCCGGTTGTACCTGGTTTTCGGGTAGGAACCGTACCCAACCCTAACCGGTACTTAGGTGCCAAACTCGGTACGGACCCTACCTGTATGATACACGTAGGGTATACATTTGTACCTTTATACCGAGAACTAGAGGTGGAACCGTACCTGCTTCATACCCAATTTATGTCGAGAACCAGTTCTATACCCTAACCCAGGCATTAACCGGTTATTACCGTTGTTAGTGTATTTTTCCGAGATCTGCACGTTTCCAATGGCTATAGAGAGCCGTAAGAACCTCAAATACGCCTAGTTTTTTTTTTCTTTTTCTTCTTTTTTTTTTTTTTTGCTTTTTAATGTATTTCTTCACCCCCTAGACTTGGTATAAGAAAAACGCTCTAAAAGAACACTCGAAAATTCCTTTTTGTAATACCTGGTTTATTTCTCCACCTCTATATTAGTTTTTCCAATATCTAAAAATAGGGTATTATAATACTTGGTTTCCGAAGAACCACTTTCATACTCGAACCCAAACCGATACACATGGTATGGTTTTTTTGGCCTAGTTGTACTAGCTGTTTATGTTTATTACGATAAAAGTAGTGCGGGTTCGAGTTCCATAAAATGAGCAATAAATAGATGGATTTTAGAAGTAGATTTAGGAGAGATGAATGTTAGGACTTAGGGTAAAAAAAGTGCTCGATCAACCGATTTTGTACGAGTAACGTATAAAATGTATTTTTATGGCAATGTGCTTAGTTTTTGAAAAATACACAGGATTTTTCACTATTTGGATTGCTGCATCATTGTCACAATCAATGGGAGTCTGAGAGAAATTCAAACCGTAATCCATCAGTTGGTGTTGGATCCATATCACCTGGGAACAACAAGCCAAAGCAGCTACATTTCGGCCTCTGCAGTTGATAGCGACACAGTCTGCTGCTTCTTACATTACCAAGAAATGAGTCTATCACCCAGGTACTGGCATCCAGCTGCCAGCTGATGTCGACTTCATATCCCTACCTACACCTCCAATATTACTATCAGAAAAAGCACACAAATCAAATGGAGAATCTCTACGATACCAAAGGCCAAGTCTAGGTTTGCCTTTAAGATATCTAAAGATTCTCTTGACAACATTTAAATGAGAGAGTTTAGGAGTAGCCTATTACACCATTTTTTCAAGACTGATGCAATTTCTCAAGGATGTTTATCTTCTTTTATCGCCCTAATTCTGAAAAAAAATATCACCTGCTTGCTTTGAGTGACTTTAGACCCATAAATTTGCTTGGGTGTATCAATAAAGTGATTTCTAAAGTATTGGTCGGAAGACTTAAGAGAGTGTTGGATTCTATTATTTCTGAGAACCAATCCGCCTTTTTGAGGAACTGCAACATCATTGACGTCCCCCTTATTATTAACGAGTTAATTGCTTGGTCTAAGATGAAAAAATCGTCTATGTTGCTTTTCAAAATAGATTTTGAGAAAGCCTGCGATCACATCAACTGGGCGTTTTTGGAGTCTATTTAGGAGCAAATGAACTTCCCGATTAAGTGGCGCAAATGGATATGGGCCATTCTAGCTTTGGCAAGATCATCCGTTTTGATTAACGGTTCTCCAACCTTTGAATTTCAATTCGGACGCGGTATTCATCAAGGCGAACCCAAAGAAAGCTCCCTTTGTTTTCCTCATCGGCATGGAAGCGTTTTCTTGTATGATTAATAAGGCTTCATTTAGGTATATAAATCTGCAATAGTCTTGCTAGTTGCTAGTAGAATGAAACTACCATGCATAAATTTTTAAAAACAAAATAAGTCTCCATTTGAACTCAATGGTGAAATCGGTAAAATCCGAAAACTAAAATTCACCTAAAGTTTACTTCTAATGCATGTAATCTTCCATCTTATTTTTTTTGGGTAAATTACTTTTTGAGTGCATGTGTTTTATGGGTTTTAACTAGTTGAGTCCAAAAGTAAAAAGTTTAACGACCTGAGTCCCCATAAGCATTTTCTTTAACCATCTGAGTCCAAATTTCTAACTCCATCCACCAAGTCTGTTAACTATGAGGGTAATTTGGTCATTTACAAACAAAGTACAAGTTTTGTATGCACATGAGTACAAGGAACAAGTCTTTAATACATTAACTTTTACATTTAATATATAACTAGAATTACGACCCGCCGCAATGCGGCGGGGATTCTTTAGTTATAACTAAGTCGATTTAGGACCCGCACGTTATGTTGAACCTATCAAACGGGAAAAAATAGACGATGTAAAAACGTTCACCCAAACACGCATGTTGCGTCGTGTTAACTCGCAAAATTTAGAACGAAACGTAAAAACGTTAAACCAAAGACGCACGTTGCGATGTGTTAAGTCACAAAATTTAGATCGAAGCATAAAGCGAAAAATTTGCGGAAAATGAAAACTATAAAGGACTAAAGTTGTAAGTAAAAAAAGTTGTGAGGATAAATTGCAAAAGAGATAAAAACTTTTGGGTTAAAAGTAAAAAAACAAATAGTTTTGGGTTAAAAGTAATTTATGAAATACTTTTGAGTGAAAAGTAAAAATCAAATTTTTTTAAAAACCCTCAAAGATAAAGTTACAACAACCATATGCATAACCATTTTTTTTTTAAAAACACCCCCGCGTTGCGACGGGGGTCATAAAACCATGTCAAATAGCATCAATGTCATACCATCGCCAGCGACCACCAACATTGAATTTGCGGCGAAAAAATGAGACTGAAACGTAAAACATAGAAAATAATAACTAAGTCGATTTAGGACCCGCACGTTATGACGAACTTGTCAAACAGGAAAAAAATAGACGACGTAAAAACGTTGAACTACACACATACATTGCATCTTATTAACTCGCAAAACTTTTGACAAAGCGTAAAACGGAACGTAAAAATGTTGAACCACACACGCACGTTGCGCCGTGTTAACTTGCAAAATTTAGAACGAAGCGTAAAACGAAAAATTTGTAGAATATGAAAAGTACAGGAGACCAAAGTTGAAAGTAAAAAAATTATTAGGTTAAACTGAAAAGATAAAAAGTTTAGAGCTAAAAGTTGTAACCCAAATAGTTTTGGGTTAAAAATAACACATCAAATGCTTTTGGACTACAAGTATAAAATCAACCTTTTTTTTGGAAAACTCCCCAAACATAATTTACAACTCCTAATGCACACAACTAAGTCGATTTAGGACCTGCACGTTATGTTGAACCTGTCAAACGGGAAAGAATAGACGATGTAAAAACGTTCACCCAAACACGCATATTGCGTCGTGTTAACTCGCAAAATTTAGAACGAAACGTAAAAACGTTAAACCAAAGACGCATGTTGCGATGTGTTAAGTCACAAAATTTAGAACGAAGCATAAAGCGAAAAATTTGTGGAAATTGAGAACTATAAAGGACTAAAGTTGTAAGTAAAAAAAAGTTGTGAGGATAAATTTCAAAAGAGATAAAAAGTTTTGAGTTAAAAGTAAAAAAACAAATAGTTTTGGGTTAAAAGTAATTTATGAAATACTTTTGAGTGAAAAATAAAAAAATCAATTTAAAAAAAAAAAAAAAAACCCTCAAAGACAAGGTTACAACAACCATATGCATAGCAATTTTTTTTTTTTTTGAAAAAACACCCCCGCGTTGCGGCGGGGGGCATAAAACATGTCAAATAGCATCAATGTCATACCATCACCAGCGACCACCAACACTGAATTTGCGGCGAAAAATGAGACTGAACCATGTCTTTTCAGTCCGTTGTGTAGGCTTCAACGAGATCTTGAACCATGTCTTCTTGTACAATAATTTCCTACAAAAGAACCAACAAATGTTGACGGTTGTGGCTGAGGCACGTGTTCAACACGCTTCCCTTAAAACAGATTTCGCGCCTCTGCTAAAGACGACGCGTCTGTCTCCCAGGGTACAACAGCCAAAGCAGTTTGTACTGCCGGAGAAGGCCACACGCCCGAGGTTACACCGGATAAAAATATAGTGTTAGACCTTTTGGAAACTAAGAAGAGAAATGCAGATGAATCATGTAGAGAACTTATCTCTATATGTTCCCAACATATGAGTTATCAAATACTTCTTCTCTAAGAACTTTTCATGCATATCTTTATATCTCTTTCTTGTATCTAGCATTTTTTTTTCAAGAGGCACATAGCCTACTAAGTATATATGCAAGAGTCATGGGTGGTGAAAAGTCCAACATAATTAGAGACTTAATATACCATAAAAACTCTAATCAATTGTCATAAAAGACATCAATACACCACATGAAAAGTTTATTATACTAATAGAAAATTAAACAAGTGACATAAATAACTCTACTCAAGAGTTTATGTATAATTTAATATTAATAATCTCACTAAATTTCCATTCATCACATTTAAAGAAAATTCCAACAATCCCCCACATGAATGGAGATTGATCAAAACACATAAAATTTCCAATGCAACCTCGACAGTTGAGTATTGCAGGATAGGTAGGTATTAGCTTTGAACCTTCCTTTGTGAAGCATACTTAGTCTCCTAGCGGTGTGTAGACGCGATGTCCTTGAACAAACCCCCATTTGTGTAGACGACAATACACATCACACAATACTCTCCTTAGCCGGGTCATCCCCTCATAGCTGTGTCCAATCATGGTCGTGGAACACTTTCCTGGTTCTGCGAGAGATCTAGGAATTGTGCCCCCAATTCCATTCGAAGCGACCCCACTTCTCTCTAACATAGGTGATTCTCCTTAAATCATTAAAAGCATCGTGGTTATCATGATTACGCAAAATCATTTACCACATAATATGCTTAGCCTCACAATTTGTCACTGAATTTCATAGGAATGAACTAGGATGTATTTAAACACCCTTTTATCGTTTAGGGGGTCTATATGACCATATATACTAGCTTATGCATATTAGCTATGCCCCCACAGTGACCACCCTTAGGCATATGAATTCGTTGTCCTATTGAACTTAGATCTTGGGATCTCCAGTCAACTAAGGTAGGTTTCCTTCACACATCCTTTTTCCATGGGCTTTAGTCTCATTCCACAACTTGATCTCTAATAAACCCTTAGGTTGTTGGATCCATAACATTATCTTTGTCTTTGACAAGTCACTAAAGATAACTTTGCAGTTGAGATCAATTGTCATGACGTGTTCGTAACTCGAAAGTTAACATTGCCTATTGTCAACTTCTAAGACTATAACCTCAGTGGCCACCTGAATCTGGTTATAAAATTTGTCTTAGAATGATACATTTATCATTTAAGGCAAGCACATCTCCATTATGCACTACGACATTTGTGTCCTCCACTTAGTCGTCTATTTGCAATGTTAGATTGGATTACAAAATCCTTATTGCCAAAAACAAATGCAAGACACCCCCACATTTAAGTGTTATTGGATAACATCTAGATGGGTTAATGAGAACCATTTCTACATACCCTTATAGGGTTGTTTCTTAAATGGATCCTCCCCACATTGAAGTGTTATTGGATAACATCTAGATGGGTTAATGAGAACCATTTCTACATACCCTTATAGGGTTGATTCTTAAATGGATCCTCCCCCACATTTCTTGCCATTTGATCAACATTTCCGTAACACCACTAATGGCGACATTTATACACATATGATTGAACAAGATCAACCTCATTGTATCAATGAATTCAACTCATGTTGCATTAGCTTACATAAGCTTCCGAGCTAACCAAAGCAACACATGCCATTGTCATAAGTTTGTCACCAACTTAGAATAATTCTAATTTAACATCTAGAATAAGCTTAGACAATGAGTTCTCCTCATTAGCTTTCCGAACAAACTCTTAAAAAGTTACATGTCTTTTCCTTATAATGAATGAAAATTATCCCTCAACTTTGTCTATACACAAATTCTTTTTGTGTTCATACACATTTGAATGTTTAGAGTTAATTAGTCTTCGTCAAGACCCATAATTAACCAAGTACTAGTCTAACATGCTTTAGACTACAATACTTTAGCATGTGAACAGAAGATGCATCATTCTGATTCTTCACAGCCCTAAGGATATCATAATATCACTTTGCAACATTCATCCCTTGTTAAGACAAAATAATGAGACTTATTCACAATCCTAAAACATCAATATTTAGGAAGGTCTCACAAATTATTGTATATAGCACATAGCTAAATTTTATCATTCATTTAAGGAACATAACTTGTTTACCTTTGATCTCCAACACTTTACCATTGACTCATAAGGACTTAAACATAAGTCTTAATCCAAGTCACTTGGTGAACACATTCATCACCAACAAGATGAATGTTCCTCGTCTACAATCACTATTATGTGTGACACAGAGTCAACTAGATTGACACTCAACAACATGGCATTCATAATTTTGCCATAAGTGATTTGCACACAATTATTGTTATTCATTAGGAGATATGTATATTTAGGAGTCTCTCCCAAATGAAGGTAAAATCTCCATATAGTTCTAACAATAATCAAGTAGTAGACTCATCTACGTGTAGATCACTTGGAACAAATCTCGCAAGATTTATTATTCACACTTGTGAATTTTTCAATGACTTCTAACGAAGTATGTCGACATGAATCTCGTTTATGTATTTCATCTCAATACACTCTGTACGTTCTTTCATTATTCTCTCATGATGTGGTTACACATTTGATGTCTCGTCTTTGACATTTAGTCAATGCAACAACTCTTAAGTTGTTTATGTCCAAGAATTTTCATGTACTATCCGTTTAAAACCATATTCTGTTAAACATTGTATAGTTAACGTTATAATTATCTTCCACAAAAATAATTTATACGTCACAAACATTAGTGATTTATTTCTTTGTAAAATTGCATGTGTTATCCGAAGATATTGAACACAAAACAATAAAATACATTGGAAACTAAATCACAAGTGCCAAACACTTTTGAAATTTAAACGGAAGCATAGACGATGTGTAGACATCAAATACCAAAGTGCTTTTATCTTCAACACTTTATAACCTGACTGAAATATTCTCAACAATATCGTCCCATGGCATGTCTTGAGGTACTCCCTCAATAAGACTCCATGCACTTGTAAGTACAAGTTCCCCATTTCATCTTTAAACTTGGACAATTGTGCTCAAAACAACACCAAGTTGTTACAAATACTACATTTAAGTAGTAAACTTGAACAATTAAATTTGTTCACAACAACACCAAGTTGTTTTTTCACCAAATAACATCCACCAGGCTGTTACTTTGTTCACCATATGCTACTTATAGTAAGAGTAGCGAACCATTTGAATTATTAATGTTATGCAAAACTTTGTTTTAAAAATAATTCAAAACAGTTTCTTAGTTTTGCAATGTACAATATTAATAATATCAATTAGGGTTATGAAAACATAGATCAAACCCAAAATATCAAATGGTTTTTTTTTTATTGTTTAGTCTTACTACACATGTACTAAACATTTTCTAACACGCATGTTAGAAAAAAAATGTTATAACAAGCACATTATAGAATCGAACGTTTACATAAAACGTTTTACAAATATATAGTTTATAAAATAAACCATTTCTCATCATTTTTAATGCACACATAGGCAATTAAATGTTTACATAAAACATTTCTGTTCATTATGAACAATCTCTAACCTCCTATTCGTGATACACATTTTCTAACACACGTGTTAGAAAATTTAAGTCATTTTATGTATACAAAACATGACCAAATTAAGGCATTACATGTCATTAATAAAACTCATCAAATGTCATCATTAAAACTCTATTCAAAAGTTTCACCATATGAAGAGTTAAGAGTCTCAATAATTATGGAGTTAAACTCTAATAAAACTCGTCAAATGTCATCATTAAAACTCTACTCAAGCGTTTCACCATATGAAGAGTTTAATTAGTACTACAATTTCACTCAAATGGATTTAGAAATCACAAATTAAAGTTGGTGATAAATCCCACACAACTACACCATCACTTTTTGGTGATTTGAATCTTGAAGCCAATCAAACATCAACTTCAATGTATGAACTTTTATTTCTAAATCATACAAAACATTAAAATCAATGCTACAATAAATTACTTATATAAAATGTTTACATAAAACATTTCAAAGCATTTGTATTTTAACCATTTTTAACAATCATGTTAAAATGACAGAAATTCTGACGCGCGCGTTAGAAATATTAACATTTCCACAAAATGTTAATTCAACTTGCTAAAACACATATATGGCTAAAATAAATAAGTTATTTCTAATACACACGTTAGAAACTAAACAATTAAAAAATTTCTTCCAAACTAACGCTTTTCATGAATGTTTCTAACAAACATGTTAGAAGACAAATGATTACAAAAATCATTATAAGACTTATTTGTTCATATCAATCTATGGGTGAATGAAGAGTCCACTTTAAATAGAGACTTAATTAGAGACATAAAACTCTAATAAAGTAATATAAAACTCTTATTTAATGACATAAAAAACTCTACTTACGAGAATTTAACGTTTACAAAAAACGTATTGTTTACACCAATAATTCTGGTCTAACACGCATGTTAGAGAATTTAACGTTTACAAAAAACGTATGGTTTACACTAATAAACCCGATCTAACACAAAAGTTAGAAAAATTAACGATTCCCAAAATCGTTTCAAAACCAAACAATTGAACCAAAACTATTCGTTTTGTACCACGGTATAGGATTTAAGATTGTATCTCAATCTCAAGAAATCCAAACACAAGTTGTACTACATACATATTTCCCAAAAAAAAAATTATAAGATCATAATCTCTAAAAAATATTTTTTTTGTTATAAATCTTTTCGTGAACCCAAAATCCTTATAAATAAGGTTTTAAGATTGTAGCAACAATTTCACGAAATCTGTTTTAAGTTTGTAGGACATGGGTCACAATTTTATAATAAAAATTATATAAATAAATATAAAAATTGTAAAGATACTATCTTTACATAATTTTGGGAAACTGTAGTACATGAATAATGTATAAATTCAAATGAAAATAAATATGAACTACAACATATTTAATAAAACAATCGATTCAAACCAATATCTTCAAAAGATAAAGTCTTCAACTTGATCTTTAACCGTGTCTACTTGTATGGTTCGTTGTCTTTTCAGTCCGTTGTGTAGGCTTCAACGAAATCTTGAACCATGTCTTCATGTACAATAATTTCCTACAAAAGAACAAACAAATGTTGACGGTTGTGGCTGAGGCACGTGTTCAACACGCTTCCCTTAAAACAGATTTAGCGCCTCTACTAAAGACGACGCGTCGGTCTCCCAGGGTACAACAGCCAAAGCAGTTTGTACTGCCGGAGAAGGCCACACGCCCGAGGTTACACCGGATAAAAATATAGTGTTAGACCTTTTGGAAACTAAGAATAGAAATGCAGATGAATCATGTAGAGAACTTATCTCTATATGTTCCCAACATATGGGTTATCAAATACTTCTTCGCTAAGAACTCTTCATGCATATCTTTATATCTCTTTCTTGTATCTAGCATTTTTTTTCAAGAGGCACATAGCCTACTAAGTATATATGCAAGAGTCATGGGTGGTGAAAAGTCCAACATAATTAGAGACTTAATATACCATAAAATCTCTAATCAATTGTCATAAAAGACATCAATACACCACATGAAAAGTTTATTATACTAATAGAAAATTAAACAAGTGACATAAATAACTCTACTCAAGAGTTTGTCACTATATGTATAATTTAATATTAATAATCTCACTAAATTTCCATTCATCACATTTAAAGAAAATTCCAACAAAAAAACCCATTATCTCAAACTTTGACCCAATTCAATTAATCTTCCTGCTTTTGCACCTCTGCCACAATGAATACATTAGCAAATCAAATTAAAAAACATAGCATCAATTTACCATCAAAAACTCATTTCTCCAACAAACCGGTTGTTACTTATATCGAACTCATAAAGTAATGTCAAGTTTTTAAAACTTGTAGGAACGGTTCCACAAAACCGGTCTGAGTTGATGTGGAACAGGGCTAGATCGGTTAACAGGCCGAGCTCCGACGGGAGGTAACCGGCAATGTCGCCTTGGTTGAGGTCGATTCCGGCGACTACACGGATGGAGGGGTTGGTTGCGAATGGGGCGCAGTAAACGCCGCCGTAGGAGCAGACGTTTGGACCGGTCCAGTTAGTGGTGAAGTTAAATGGGTCGGATAACATGGCGGTTTTCCATGCTTGTAAGGCAATGTAGGCTTGCCGAAGTCTTGGGTTTTCGAAAACTAGAGTGTTTACGTCACCTGAGTTGTCGGCGGCGAAGGTGAGGTGGGCGGAGATGAGGAGGGTGAGGATGATGGTGTGTATGCGTGACGGTGGTGGGTGTTGTGGTGGTGACGGTGTAGTGGTGGTGGTGACGGTGGTGGTGCGATGGCGACAGTGGTGTTGAGGGTGGAGGTGTGATGGTAGGATGGAGAGGGTTTAGGTAGAGAGAGAGAAAGTTCTGGAGATTTGGTCATGACTTATGAGATGATCCTGAGAATATACATATATATATATATATATTTAGAAATAAAATGGTTTTTAATTAAAAGGGTAATTTGGTCATTTAACCAAAGTTAACATAATAATTTTAACAGTGTTAGAAATTTGGACTCAAATGGTTAAAGAAAATGCTTATGGGGACTCAGGTCGTTAAACTTTTTGCTTTTGAACTCAACTAGTTAAAACCCATAAAATACAAAGACTCAAAAAGTAATTTACCATATTTTTTTTCTTCAAAAAAAATAGATAACTGTTATAATGACATAATTGTGGTAATCACTGGCAAAGCTTTATTAGGGCGGGGTGCCACCAACTTCTTCAGTGAAAAGGAAAAAAAGTTTTTTTTCTTTCTTTCCAAATGAATAAAAACCATGGAATTGATTTCGCATCAAGTTCAAGGGCACACTAACTTGAATAGACATCTTTAACAAAAATATGAATAGATATCTTCAACAAAAATATATTTTATTCTTTCCAAATGAATAAAAACCATGAATGTAATTGATGTTGCATCATGTTCCACGGCCACTTGGCATCAGAATTTTAGTATCACTTTTTCCTACCAATACATGTTCTGTTATAAACTTATAATATACTCGTAAAACTCACTTATTATTTGTCTTGGGGGACTTGAACCCACACAACCTTTGTTAAAGATAAATATAAGGAGTCACAAAGATAAATATAAGGTGTCACAAAGCCAGGAGGCCATCGGTTTTCAGCAGGGGCGGTTTTTAACAGGGTTGTGGCAGGGCCACGGCCCGGGCAAGTTTTTCGGCCGTAGTGCTAATTTTCCGCATTTCGATCGAAATTTTTTATATATACTATGTTTGGCCCGGGTTTGCCCGGGTTTTTTTTAGTGCCCGTGTCTTTCGGCCCTGACACGTTCAACGGGCAAGATCCGCCACTGGTTTTCAGGACCACCTTTAACATAAAGGTTCCACGACTATTAAGTGACGACTCTTAAAACATTTTTGAGATTGTTTTAAGACATATATTACCATAGATTTTCAATCAATATTCACAAAATGTTAAAAACAAGTTTTAAAAAAATACCTAACTTATAATGAAAATTCTAGTTTTTTCTTGTTAATATTAAAATGTTCAGAATATAATTTAATACAAATCAGATCATAATATATCTATATCTAATTAAAAAAATAAATGAATTCATCACTTATCATAATTCTATGTGGCCAGAATTATTTTTCCCGGTTATCTTATTTCAACTCTTTTTCCCGATTCTCCTTTTCCCACTTCTCCTGTTTTAATCATATCTTATCTTAAAGTTGCGTTTTATAATTATTATAAATATTCATTACTAACTAAAACCATCTCATAGGGTGACATCCCAATTGTTGCATGGTAACTATTGTTGTAAGAAAATTCTGCCAAAGACAAATTTCCCAGTTCCCACCGAAATCAATAATACAAAGAGTTCGGTGATTTTTTTTACCATCCGACTCATATGTCACTAATCCATCTAGTGACTTTGAGAAATTTAATTATTATGGTTCATGTGCAAACAATTTAAGTAATAGGGAAGGTGAGAGAGATGAGAAGGTTGAAGATGGTTGTGTTAAAACTGATTGACATGTTTTAAACACAATTGGTTACGTTTAGCCAGGAGCTACTCCCGAAACTTATATTGTGACCAATGAGGCAATGAATACAATGAAGATTTTAAAGAAGGAAAACTATTGCTGATGCATATATCGAAAATTTTAAAAATGGTTTGGCAAAAGCAGTGAAGTTCCTTCCACTTCAAATACAAGTTGTAAATCAAAATATGCTTTTAAGTTTGTTAACAATGTTGAATTTCCTGAAGATGAAAAACCGCATTATAAGAAAACAACCCGCCCTAAATGAAAGTGTCAAAAGATCATGTCAGCGACCAAAGTAGTTAATGCGGTAAAATATCGGATATCTTGATATCGGTTATCGTGGTGAGATATCGATAATTTTAATATCATGCCAAATTTTTATATATAGCAATTTAACACTAACAATATACTCTTCTACCACTAACAAATTAACCTTTTACAACTTGCAAAACACTAACAATTGTAGCAAAATAGGAACTGACTAAGATTTAAAACACTAACCTTTTGTTTATGGTGATTTATGTGTCTAACCATGACATCAAACCTCGGTTTCTGATGTAGCGTGTGTTACGATAACGAAGAACAAAACACGTTGATTATGCGAATACCCGTGTTGATCTTCTCCAAACCCCCAAAATTCAACCCAAAGGGCACATAATTTGAAGTGAAAATTGAGTAAATTCAAAATTGATCTCTGACCATCCAACTTACAAGAGAAACATATAAATAAAGACAGAAATTCGAAATGGGCCACAAAAAGGCCTTGGGCCAAACAAAAGCCCAAAAACAAAATGCATAAAACTTGGAAAAAAACATAAAAAGATGATACCTCAAAGAAATAAGCGTTTTTAGGCCTGAACGATGACCCAAACCGCCGTAGGCGTTTGCAGCAAGATGGAGCTCGTTCTCACGATCGTTTCGCCTGGTCACACGCCCAAAACGGACCCCCGCAGCCCAAGTTAGAGCCATTTTAGTGAAACCCCTTTTGTTACACGATCTTGGGTCTCCAAATACAAGATGACCCGCTCCTTCACACTTGGGCCCGCATCAGTTTCTCATCAGAGAGAATTCAAACTAATTCCCTACTTTCATTAGTTAAAATGTTGGGTGCATACGGATACCCTTTGACACAATGGTTCAGTGGTGGTGATAAAGTTATCGCGACAACTTAGGTAAACTAATAATAATATAAGTTCAATCTAAAACTTAGGTTAAACAACAATACTAATGTTGCTACCGATCAATAGTAACTTGTTGATGCATCAACAACAAAATAAATCATTAGTAGCAAAATTCTATATCGACAGCAAATACTGTATCAGCAACTATTGCATCAGCAGCAAATGCTACATGAGTATCAAAAAGCAACATCAACACAAATTTGGTGTTGACTAATGACTACCAATTTTGATGTTGACTACAAACGTCAGTACCAAATCTGTTAGTACTGATGAGAGTTATTGTTGATGTGTTGCTACTGAATTAAACACGGGTGTACCTATTGGCACACCCAAATGCCTATATGCACACCAAAAAGGGTTTTTTTGTCCTATATGCACACCCTGCAGTGTCGAGCTGTGGCCAAAGCGCGTCGTTTTGGTCCGGTCAACCTGACAAAAGACTGATGGGTGTCTGACGGGTCTGTTGACCGGATCAAAACGCCGAGCTTTGTCCGCGTTTTGGTTCTGTCAACCAGACAAAAGACTGACCGGGTGTCTGGTTGACAGGACCAAAACGCGGCCAAAGCTCGGCGTTTTGGTCCGGTCAACAGACCCGTCAGCCTTTGTCTGGTTGACCGGACTAAAACACCGCGCTTTGGCCACAACTCGACACTGTAGGGTATACATATAGGACAAAAAAGCCATTTTTTGGGCTGACTATCAACACACCAAGTGTTCAAATAGTCTCCCCTTAAACAAAACATGAGCTTTTTAATGGACATATAAAATATGAGATTAAAAAAAACCAACTTAATTAGACACACTTTTGCCCATGGTCTCTTGGCCTAGTTGTACTAGGTCTTTATTACCACAAAAGTGGTGCGGGTTCGAGTTTCATAAAATGAGCAATAAATGGATTTTAGAAGTAGATGTGCATTATTAGGAGTTAAAAAAGAAAACTTGAATAGACTTCGTCAATGAAAATGATTAATTTTTTCTTTCTTTCCAAATGATTTCGCTTCTGGTTCAAGGACCACTAACTTGAATAGACATCTTCAGCAAAAAGATTTATTATTCTTTCCAAATGAATAAAAACCATGAATTGATTTTGCATCATGTTCCACGACCACTTAGCATCAGGTTTAAGTACCATTTTTTTACGAGGAATACATGTTCCCTTATAATCAACTCCTAAAATTCACTTATTAGACTTGCACCCGCACAACTTTGTTAAGGAAAAATATAAGGTGTCACTAGGCCAAGAGGCCATTGGCTTTCAGCACTACTTTTTACATAAGGTTCCACGACCATTTAGCGACGAATTTTGCGACGACTCTTAAAACATATATGAAATTGTTTTAAAGATGGATATTACCATAGTTTTTTATTCAATATTCACCATGCATTTCTATTGTAAAATCCATCACAAAATGTTAAAAAGAAATTTAAAAAATTCCTAATTTTTAATGAAAGTTCTAGTTTTTTCTTGTTAATATTCAAATGCTCAGAAATACAAATCAAATCATAATATATCTTTACCTCGTAAAAAATTAAATGAATGCTTCACTTATGTGCCTAGAATTATTTTTCCTACTTATCTTATTTCACTCTTTTTACCACTTCTCTTATTTTCCACTTTTGTTACATTAATTATATCTTATCTTAAAATAGTGTTTTATAATTATTAAATATTCATTACTAACTAGAAGCATCTCATACGGTGGCATCCCAATTGTTGCGTGAACTATTGTTGTAAGAAAATTCTGCCAAAGACTAATGGATATCCCAATTCCCACGCCGAAATCAATAAGACAGAGAGTTTAGTGATTTTTCACCATCCGATTCATATGTCACTAATCCATCTTGTGACTGAGAAATTTAATTACTATGGTTCATGTGCAGATTGTTTAACTAAAAGTGAAGATGAGAGATGAGAAGGTTGAAGATGGTTGTGTTAGAACTGATTGCCATGTTTTAAACACCAAGGGAAAAAACAAAGAAATCATTAATTTTAGTGGTAGTAGTTATTGTGTAGACCCTAGTGATGGAAAAGGAACTACTGGAACAATATTCTATTACAATGATTAGGGCTGTAAACGAACCAAACGTTCGGCGAACAGTTCGTGAACCGTTTGGCGGGAACTTCGTTTGTGTTCGTTCGTTTATTAAACAAACGAACACGAACAATAAATTTCGTTTATTTAGTTAAATGAACAAACATGAACAGAGGTCGTGTTCGTTCGTTTATGTTCGTGAACGTTCGGTAACGTGTTCGTTTGTGTTCGATAATTCATTAGTGTTTTTAGTTTTTATATTAATTTAAATACTTTAAAATTCCGAAAAATTAAATATCTAATAAGTATCAGTGCATTATATATTTTGTTCATGAACGATTGTTTGTGTTCGCTTGTTTCCATTTGTGTTCATGAACATTAGTTTTTGCTCATTTGTGTTCGTCAACATTCGTTTTTGCTCGTTATCTAAAATTAACAAACAAACATGAACAAGTTCATTTCCTTAACAAACGAACACGAACATAAAATCTCGTTCGATAAGTATTCGTGAACGGTTCGCGAACACATATATTTCTTAACAAACGAACACGAACAAGGTCTTGTTCGTGTTCGTTCGGTTCGTTTGCAGCCCTAACAATGATGCACCTATTACATGAGCAAGTCACAAGCAAAATACAGTAGCATTATCATCTTGTGAATCAGAATTCAGGCAGCTACATCGGCATCATGTTAAGCATTATGGTTATGTAAGAATTGTATTGTGTATTTGTGTGTGTTTTATTACGTTGAATAAATATGTGATTTCATTGCTAAAGCCTGTATAATCTATGGATATTTAAGTTGAGTAATTAGCTAGTTGAGATTTAAAAGATTTGAGTATATAATAACAGAAAACACAAATACAATTCTTGGAATTTGCTCTTTAATTTTATTGTTCTGAAAAATAAACTCCAAACTCCGATCACTAATTGTTGTCAACCACATACATGCTCAGATGATCAACTATATATAGTCTCAATTTAGACTATTACAATTAGACTAGGATACTTAGAAATATTAGATAATTACGCTATTAATTAAAATCACAAGTAAGGTTCATTTGATAAGAAAATTAAATTAAGAAGAAAAAGAACCAAGGGTATAAATGTAAAACATTAAATAGTTTTTCTTTCAACTCATTTATTATTATCTTTGACTAATAAACACTATCATCTCCCACACTTAAATTTTTGCTTACGCACATCAAATTTAACCTGCACGTTTTTAAATTTATCTTACACATATTGAAATTTATCCTACAAACCTCGTAATTCACCCTACACACCTCGAAATTTATGCTACACTTTAAATTATATATTTTTTTCATTTTTTGAAAAATATGTTTTTTTTTTCAATAAGTTACAAATTTAATATAGTTAGCTATTAAAAACAAAGACTATCAATTAATGATCCATCTAAGTTTACCAATATACCTTTACATTAATATTAAATACAAAAATTAAATGAAGTAAAATAATGCATTCTTATTGATTGAATTTTTTTCTTTTTTATTCTTACAAAAAATTTCTTCTCACTTGACCCCTTCACCTCTCTCCAGTTATCTCTAATCCTGATAAACTCGGAATAAAAATAATGATGATTATCACCAACCCCATATGCTCGGTTCTGGCCCACCCGGCCCATGTGCTCGGGTTGAGAATTATCCTCCACACATAAAGCACCTAGTCAACTCTACTTTTTTGCACTCTTCATTATCTTCCTTGCCATCACTAGGGTGTAAACAAGTCGAGCTCGAACTCACCTAGGTTTGAAACTCGAGCTTGAGCTCGTTTAACTTATACATAAGAGCTCGAGCTTTGTTTCTAAAGCTCGAGTTTACCTTGTGAGTAGATTTTCAAGCTTGAGCTTGGCTTGTTTATTATTTTTTTTAAATATATATTTTACTAGTTTTTATATAACATAATATAGGTACATATATATTTATAATTAGTTATTGTTATCATGATTTTATAAATAAAAATTATATTCATATAAAAATATATTAAATATAAATGAAATAAATAATTGGCTCATGCGCCGGCACGAACTCGAAAACTAAAGCTTGGACTCAGTCTTGTTTACTAAACAAGCTTATTTTTAAGCTCAGGCACGGGCTCGAGCTCATTCAAGCTCGGCACGTGCGAGTTTTTTGTTTTTTGTTTTTTTTGAAATGTTTTCGAGTAGTTTGCAAGTAGCTCGGCTTGTTTACACTCACAAGACCCATGACAGAATAAGGAGAGCAAACCAAGCAAATAAGAGAAAAATGTAGTGATTGTGATTGTATGGTAATTGTATACAAGTTTCGGATCGATTCGGTTGAATTTGGATAGATAAACGAACAGATTCGATAAACAAACGTGACGTGAGCGAACCAACACAGTTGACCCGAATAACTTAAAATCGATAATTTACAGCCCACTAGTTTGACCCGCTTTAGTTTTCGTTAATATCTAGCCTAGGATTTATAAGAGCAGCCCAACTTTGATTACATTCTCGTTCATACCGAATAACGACAATTTTCAGCCCAATTAAACTTTTGGCCCAATAGTTTAATTAAATCTCAAAAGTCTTCATCCCACATATACGACTTCAGCGACTTAAAGGTCCTCCAAACCAAGGCTTCATTTTCAACTTTAGCCATTTTTTTGTCAAGCACCGCCCGCATTGCGGGGCACTAAGCCGAATATTTTTTTATTGTACCTAGTCATTCCTGATTTTCACCTCCACTACTACTGAAATCGCCACGCCCCCATCACAGCCCACACGCCACTTGTTCACCACCGTTGTTCCTTCCCTCCGTCATTTCTGATCATCTCTGTGAAGTCTACTTTATGACTCAAGTAATTTCAGTTCTGTGTTGGTTCAGTTCTGTTTGAACATAATGGAAAACATGAAAACATACCTTTGGTTGCATCAGCACAGGTTAGCAAAGAATCCATTAAGGGTTGACATGATTGTCATCTTGGTCTGGTTCCTCCTTAGGGTGCTGACTGATGATGGTGGCTTAGAAAAAACCGATAAGGGAATCGGTATGGAGATGGAGGTCGAAATTATGATGTTATGTGTTATTAGGGTTGTGTCTAATTTGTAACTGTCTAACCCCTTAACCTCCACATAATTCTCCTTATATAAGCACCCAGGAGGAAACCCTAATTAGTTAATAAGGGTAATATGGTCCATCAACAATTACCAACTAATTATTTAATAGGATTGTTATATATTTTGATCTATATTATGTAAATGATTATAATGGCTATAGATTAAATATCAATACGTAATATATTTAATCTTACATTCTCCCACTTAGCCGAGTAATCATTTACTATGAGTATTAGATAAGCCTGATCAGGAGTTAACACTCATTTTAGCTTTAAACAATTACTATAGCAGAGAAATACAGCCGTTGAATCATTATGCGACTCAGGACCCCCATTAATCATACTATAGCCTTAATTTAAAACCTAATCATCATGATCAAAATACGCGTAAGCCCTTTGTTTGATTTGTAACTTTATTTGTCTTATATGCCATTATGTCGACTTGACATATTCTTAGAGACGTACAAAATCAAACTGATGAGGAAAAATTAACTAATACTTAGTCATTCATAGTACGATATGCAGTTGCGCATGGCCATTAACTAATACCCGTCTATGAGCTCTCTTAATAAGACTTATGGGTAATAGCTCTTCAGTTATAGGATCCTTAAGCATATCATGAATGTATTCGATACAAACTTAGTTTCCTCAATTCGTTCATAAACGAATAATTAATTGCGTATCGAAACTTAATGCAGCACCTCTTGAACTGTTACTGTTCAAGGAATCATGGTAGCTGACTTTATCACACTAAGTCTTCAAAACATCAATTATATGGAGTTAATAAACTTATGAGTCTACTGATATATTTCCAACAACATTTAGTGACTATATTATGTCGTTATAACTTAGGTTGTTAATATCAGTGCATTATGACTCCTCCATGAGATATGTTTTGTCTGCTGACATAAGGATATACCCGAAATTACATTTTATCATCTTTGAATATCACAAAGTTATAATAATAAACCGATTTTAATTCTCACTTCTTCTTCAAATAATAGCCTCTCGTTTCTTTTAAAGATATTGTAATACTCCATTAGATGCTTCACAATAATCTAGACATATCTAGTGTGTTGCAATGTGAGTAATATCTAAACGAGTATAGACTTGAACTTACATAAGGCTTCCAATTAATGAAGCGTAAAAAATAATCTCATTTATCCTATTATCCTCTAAAGGAGAGCAGTGTTTAGTTACATATGTAAGGACCCATTTAATGTTAAACTTATGGAACGGAACTAATATCCCATTGGGTCTATCTCAGTATGTTATGATATCAATCACGTAAGAGATATCTCTGAGATCTATTATATCAAAGTTTGTGTTAACAATGCTTTGACTTATGTAACATATACTTGTCAAAAAAATATCATCAAGTTTAATTTAGTTGCTCCCACTCATCTTGAGGTAGGTACATTAATCCACTTGGTTGTTGATGAAAATAATTACGTTAGCTTTTCATCACATTATGATGTTTGCATTATACATGGATTTTATTGGCTTACAAATAAAGTGTTCTTTAACCTTCAGTTTGAAACTTTAGGTTGTTATCTAATGAACATGTAAATGTGTCAGCCATTTGGAAAATTGTTTATAATGTTCATCTAATGTAGCTTTAAACTATTATAAGCTACTAGAACAGTGATGATCCTCAAAGAAATCTTGTGTAAGATAGGTAAGAAAGACTCTTTCATAATTTATCTCTTCCTGAGTATAACCTTTGACAATCAATCATGCTCCTTTGTGTCTTAACGTTTATATTAGGATTTGGTTTTCTTATGAACACTCTTAGGTAATTCAATCAAATCCCAAACGTTATACGAACACATAAAATCAGTTTTACTAGAAAACTGTTTTATTCCATTAAGAATATTGATTGACACTAATGGCTTAATTTGAAGAGATAGGATCAGTAAACATTTCCAAAATCCATTTCAAGTTCAGTTAGGGAGGTTATGTAATCATCAAAGTTAGTAGGCTTTTAAACCTAGATGACCTCCTGAGTTAATTATTGGGTTCATTAGAAGTTTCAGTTTTATGGATTAGCTCTTGATTAGGTTGCTATCATTTTCATGATTCTAAGTTTGTAAGAGTTGGAGCAGTATGGTGTACAAGAGGTGTAATCGGAGTTAAATTTTGAGTGAAAGAAATTTAATGACATTCTTCCCCCCGCCTCTTGTATTCCTTGCAAGTCATAATAAGGACTTTGACTGCTCCCACTAACCTTAGGGATCTTTAGGAACTCAGCATGCTTAGGGTCAATACTTAATGACCAACAAAATTCTAATAGAGAAAACAAATTAATGACGTCAGTCGTGATTTCTCTTGTTGAGGATTATATTAGTTTATGTAAGAAATCTAAGTGTGCCCACAATTAAGCAACAATGAAACTTTTTGTAAGAGTAGCATTAGATTTTAAGGAGACAAGTTTTGATAGAACAGTGTCGTGATGGAGCGGTGTCTTGTACAAGAGGTGCAAATTTAGGTAATGTAAAATTTTCACTCCCCCACCTCTTGCAACTATTGCAAGTTATTATTAAGACACTTAATGCTCCCACTGATCTTTAATATCTCTAGAATGCTACAAGAGAAGTTTCAATGAGCTACGTGACGTGGGAACCTATCATATATACGTTAGACTTTATTTGATTTCTTTAATGTCCAGATGTCATAAGAAACTTTAGGGACATATCTAATAGAAATCTTATTAAGTATACATATGAATAGATTTCTTCTAAGACTGTGGGCCATATGCGACAAAATTTAGATACAAGTTGATAGTCTTTTAAATGATAAATGAATTGTGTCTGAATATTCCATTTTGAATAAGTTCCACGAATGTCAATGAATGACTTATGATGGACCCATACTTATTCCTTAAGCCAAGTAATATTTTAGGGCTTTAACGTCATGATTTGAAATCACTTAGAATGAGATTAGATGAATAATCATCCTCATTAACCATGTCATAATTTCTCATGAATTTCGGTTATAATGGATGAAATTTATAAGTCTCATTTTCCTTTTGTCAAATTCTCATTTTCATGATGACAAAAGTTGTGAAAATGTAAGGTATCATCTAGTTTCATTTTAATAATGTTTCTATCCAGATATTTAGAACAAATAAGATAAGAGTTTAAGATAAGTGTGACTTTATGTTGACTATGCAAACTTCACAACCTTCATGACATAGCCTAAGTAATGATACTGTACTCTGATTAATAATCAGAACATGTAATGTATCGAAAAGCTTTGTTAGAAGACTGCTTATTATGGTTCTTATAGCGTTAACAATTAATTTTGTCACTAACTCTCATATTAGTTATTTGTCAAGTTCTGGGAAGGAAACGTATGGAACTAGAGTCAACTAATCACGTGTTAATTGGAATATTGAAATTACCAGACTTAAATATCATTAATAAGTGACTATCTAATTAATTTACCCAACTGTTCTTTAGAATAATGGATAGTCTCGTTGCTTATGTCTAGTCTAATGATATAATTATGCAGTGAGATTTTCCCTTGAAGAACCTTAATGTTGGAATTAGCACTTGTAATTTGTCTATGGACCTTAAAACAATCCTTTTTTTTTAAACTATTAGTGGTTGTAAGGTGAATAACATCTTATTTTCCAGTTTCAAACATTTATTCCTTTGTACATATGTTGCTTATCAACACACTCGTTATACTTTGGTATTTTGAGTGTTATAGTTGATTTATAATGCATCAAATTGTACAAGTGAAAATCTTAGTATGTAATGTACTGTAAAAATGTACTTATTACCATGCGTAAGCCCTTAACGTTATGGGTCATGGTTTTGTACATTATAATGCATTCACATATACCACTTAACTTTATAGTTTAGAGTTTCAAATTAAGGCATGCATCTTAGGAGTTCTAGTGATTATTCCATAATTATAGATTAGTCTTAGGAAAGACTTACTCTGGAATAACTTTAGTGATAGCATTTACGTTAGAGAGTTCTTGATTATCATAATAGACATCATGGTCGATTTGTCCTATTCATCATGCTCTAACTTTCTTCTTTATAATCTTTATCAGAAGAGAGCAATAGGATTATCGTGTCTTAAGAGATAATCTAGGATTTAATTTAAGAGCTAATTCTAATAGAAACTGTAAATGAAGCAAACATTTTAGGTTTAAAAAATTAGAGTGGATGAGATATAGATTAATAGAAGAAAAAATTACAGTGAGTAAAATTATGGGTACTAAGAATAAGGCAGACGAAATGATCATAAAAAACTTAATTAAGGATCATTAATCTAAGGATCATTATGTGAAGAGATTGTGATATGTCTATTACTAACATCAAAATAATAGACTTAGCTAAAAAATTCTACTTAAACGAAAACAAAACAGCTTTGGCCAGAAGTGTAATCATTTAAGCATATGTGCAAAGTGGTTGTAACAAATCAGCTTTGGCCAGAATTGAAACAATCACTTTAGTTATGCACTTGTTGAGTATGCCATCTATGAATGAATTAAATCAGCTTTGGCCAGAAATTAAGACATTCATGCTTATGATGCATACACAACATAGCTTTCGTAATACTTGAATGATAAGTAGATGTATCAAGTCAGCTTTGGCCAGAAATGATATATCAGAAGCTCATTCAAGTTAAGCTATTTTTGGTTTTGTAAAACATTATTTGATCCTTATTAATTAGCTAAGTAATTACAAAACCAATTATTTAATAGCAAACCACCTGTTAGCGCGGATCGAACTATCTTGTGCGATCCACAGGTCTTGTGCGATTTCCCTTGTGTGATCAGTCTTGTGCGATCAGATCAATTTTTTTTTCTTTCTTGATCTGATCTTGTGCGACTGTTGAGGGACTTGTGCGATTTGAACATTAAAGATTTCGAAACCTACTATTATAGCTGTTTATTGTTTATTGTGATAACATAACAGAAAATTCGAAAACTAAGGGATTATAAGATATGTTTCCTGTTTTAAGATGATCCAATATTATCAAAATATTTTGAAATATTATAACTGTATATCTCTTAACAGTTTTCGAAATAAACTTAAAAGTTAAAATTGGATCAAACATGGAAAAACATTCATTAATCCTAAAACATTCCAAAACATAAGGGAAATTCGAATTTTAACTAAGAACATTATGAACCCTAAAAAAACATAAAACATAAATTCTGGAACCCGAAACCTGAATTTTAATAGTTTTTTCTAAACAGATTTCGGTTAAAACATAACCCAGATGAATTTTAACCCAGATTTCGGTTAAAACATAAAGCATATAATTAATTCAGATTTCGAAAATAATGATTTCGGTCTAAGACCCAAAATCGGTTGTTCATAAGATTATTCAAAGAAAAAATTCCGTTTTCCAAGTTTCAATCCCAGAATTATGGATACGAAAACAGAACTGACTAATCAACATATGCTCTGATACCACATGTTGGTTCAGTTCTGTTTGAACATAATGGAAAACATGAAAACATACCTTTGGTTGCATCAGCACAGGTTAGCAAAGAATCCATTAAAGGTTGACATGATTGTCATCTTGGTCTGGTTCCTCCTTAGGGTGCTGACTGATGATGGTGGCTTAGAAAAAACCGATAAGGGAATCGGTATGGAGATGGAGGTCGAAATTATGATGTTATGTGTTATTAGGGTTGTGTCTAATGTGTAACTGTCTAACCCCTTAACCTCCACATAATTCTCCTTATATAAGCACCCAGGAGGAAACCCTAATTAGTTAATAAGGGTAATATGGTCCATCAACAATTACCAACTAATTATTTAATAGGATTGTTATATATTTTGATCTATATTATGTAAATGATTATAATGGCTATAGATTAAATATCAATACGTAATATATTTAATCTTACATTCTGCACTAGACTTGTTAGGATTCTGCTGTTCAGTTTCTTGTTCAGATCTAAATCTATCAAACTCGTCACGAATGAAGAACCTTCCTGTTGCATCAGATTATACTCAGGGCAAAAGATCAAATACAAATAATCTTAACATACTAAACATACAAATTGAAGGAAAACTCAAAAAGACAAGGTAGCATTTTTGTAATTACCACCAACTATCAAAGTTACTATACAAATGTGAACTCAACCAAAAATACCTAAAAAACACAAAAAAAAATTTTTAACATTTTTTATTAAAAAATCGCTACATTTTGTTAGCAAAAAAAAAAATAAAATTTTTTGCTGCTACTAAAAGTAACGATTTTTTAATAAAAATGTTAAAAAAATAAAATAAAATAATTTGTGTGTTTTTTTTTTATTTTTTTAAGTTTTTTGTGGGTTTAGTTTTTAGCATTTTAGCTTGGGGGGGGGGGGGGGTGTTAGGTTTTTTTTTTTTTTTTTTTTTGGGGGGGGGGGGGGGGGAGGGGGGGTTAGGTTTTTTTAGGTTTTTTAGGTATATTTGTAAAGTAACTTTGATAGTTATTGATAATTACAAAAATGTCACATTGTCTTTTTGAGTTTTCCTTTAATTTGTATGTTTAGTATGTTAAGATTATTTGTACAAGAACTTTACCCTTATACTCATACTCAGACCCCGCAAGAACTCCAGAACTCTCTGTTTTGAACCTGCTGGTTATTTTGAACACTCTGCTGGTTCATTTTAAAAAAAAAAGTATCAGATTTCGGTTCTGCTAATCTGATTCGCATCAAATTTTTCATAAGATTTCTAGTTTGACTATCATATAGACTTCTGGGCTCTCAGTATTTTCAAATTTCTAACGTCAAATTTTTGGTCTCACCTCTTAGATTTCTAGTTTGACTTCTGACTTTTACATCTGGTCAAACCTCCAGATTTCTGGCTTTGACTTCTGACTTTGACTTTAATTCTGGTCAAACTTCCGGATTCTGACTTTGACTTTAATTCTGGTCAAACCTCCAGATTTTTTACTTTGACTTTTGATTTCTGGTCAAACTTTCCAGATTTCGTGTTTCTGATTCTTGTTCTGATCTTTGGTTTATCAAATTGCTCTTCATTTGTTTTCCTTAGTTAAGTTCAAAGGTTAGAATGGCTGACAAGAAAGAAACCAATGCTGAGTCAGGTATTGCTAACAACTCTATTGGTATTCTTCATGGTTGACTTACCGACAACAAAGTTGACGGGTCAAGTTTCATTGAATGGAGAAAAATTGTTCGTATTTATTTACGAAGTGTTGGGAAGGTTTCTCATCTCACTTCTGATCCTCCTACAGATGATACTAAAGATTAGTGGCTAGAAATTGATGCTCGGTTAATTATATTTATCAGAAACTCTATCGACACTTCTGTCACTTCGCTTATCGGTCACTGTGAGTATGTTAATGGACTACCTAGAATTTCTATATTTTGGGAAAAGTAATATGTCCAGAATCTACAATATTTGAAAGTCTTTTCATTGAGGGGAGCAACTTGATCAATCACTGATCACTTATGTTATGGAATTCAAGAAGACGTATGAAGAGTTCAACTCTCTTCTCCCTCATAGCACTGATGTGTGGGCTATGCAAACTCAACGGGAACAAATAGCTTTGTTGAGTTTCTTGACCGGCCTACGAACGGAGTTTGATGCTATTCGATCCCATTTTTTGAATGAAACTGCTATTCCCTGTCTTCAGGAGACATTTGCCCGTAATCTTCATCGTGAAGAAATTCCATCAATTGCACCTTCAACTCATAATAGTGCCTTAATAGGCCGAGGAAAATTCTGAGGCAACAATCTAATCTAAATTTATGGATATAAAGAAAAAAAGGATTTATGGTGTATATTGTTTGGTTCCCGTTTGAGTAACCGGTCATTTATGTTCTATTCGAGTAATCGAATGAAGTGTTTTTGGTTGGACTAGTTTAGGTTTCTGCCTTCGGGTTTCATTCGGGCTCTGATAAAGTTTTCAGTTCTAATCTTTATACCAGAATTTGGGTAAATATCATAGCATTGACACAGCCATTCGGTTCGATCATAAGATCGATTTTGGTATCCTTCTGGTTCTATCTTTCCCCCATGAGATCGACTAAATATTGTTTTGGTGAAGGATTTCTGCATTATAAGTTGATGGTTAGTTATAAGCAACCGTTCGGGTTTGTTTCTGGTTCAATCCCCCTTCGAGTTCGTGTTTAGTTTTGAGCAACCATTTAATTTATCTCTGGTTCGATCCCCGTTTGAGTCAGTGTTTAGTTTTGCGCAACCATTTGAGTTGGGAGTCGAGTTGCATTTGGATTGGTGATCACTTTGTAAAGTTTCAGGGGGAGTAAGGTTGCGTTTGAGTTGGTGATCACTTAGTTAAGTTTTAGGGGGATTCAGGTTGCATTGGGTTGGTGATCACTTTGAGTTAGGGAATCAGCTTGCTTCTGTCAGTTTTCGTGTTTTCAGCAATTAACCATCATGTTGTTGCTCATGGGGAGTCTTATATCCAAACCACAAGTGATCCGATCAGTTATGTGATGATTGTATTGAGCAACCACATGATGTTGCTTAGGGGAGATGTAGCGTTTTGTGTGTGATCATTTCTTTGTATGATCATTTTGGGATTCGAGTTGGGTTACACTTTTACTTTAATAAGTGATGAGTGTAATCTATGTATGGTGGGTGGGTTACTTGGGCTACTGGATTCCTTTTGACTTCCGTTGCGCCACTCTGTGCTGAAGATTGACGCTTCATTGGTCCAAATTTGTGTGGTTCAGTTTATCTCCAAAGTTGTTATCCATTGTTTAACTCTGTTTGATTGGGTTATTTGTTTGCATCTTGCTCGATATGTTGTTCTCGGTTTGAATATTCAAATAGTTTAAGTTACTCTTTGGAGAGGTCTTGTTTCACTCCCACCAATTATAGCTCTGTTGCTCCTGTTCTACTCCCAAGGATCCGTATTTGGAGATGTTCAGAATTTCACTAAAGCCGTGCATTTTGGAAGAAGAATTTGTTATGTTTGTAACAAGTTGGGCATGACTTACCCAAAAAAAAAACAAGTTGGGCATGATTAACATCTATGCTCCAGCTCGAGCGGGAGTGTTAGAAATGATAATATAATAATATATATGCAAGTGGCCAATTAGCACTAGTGTATTTCCTTCCCTATATATAGTAGGTATATTGTAAGTTGTAATAAGATAATTGAGTTAATCAGATATACTTTTATTATCTCCTGTGTTCAAGCTTTTCACTCTTTTGCTCCTGTGTTATTTATTATTCATTCAGATCTGAGTGTGTTTGTTAAGTGCAATTTCAGTTTGTTACACCCATAAACAGAAAATAGACATGGCAAATATGAATAGTAATAACACCGTATATTATTATTATTATTATTATTATTTAGATTCTTCTAGAATGTTTATATTTATGTGATAGGAATCATTGTAAATTAGGAATAATTATTTTTTCCTAATTAGGTGCTAGTATAGGTTCATGGTTCTTCCCTATATAAAGGGGTCTCTTGTATTCTATTGGATTCATTCAATAATATCGATCCATGAACACTTTCATGGTGTCAGAGCCTCGGTTCTGAAAAACCTAAATATTTTCTTCTTTTTTTTTTTTCCAGCCGCCGTCGCCTTCCATTTTTCTGGTCAACATGCCCAACGCCGACAATCCAGAATCCTCGGATTCCAATTCGAAACCAAACCCGTTACATCCCGCTTATTCCGTTACGAATATTCAATCAAAAATCCGTACGTTGGATGGCACAACGGTCACTTATTCTGCGGGGGTTAAGTTATTCAAGTTACATGTGGTTGCCTACAAGGTTTCGGCCCACATAGATGGCACCGCCGCCCCACCAAAAACCGACCCCACATACGACTCTTGGCTCGAGCTTGATGCGTTTGTCCTACAGTGGATATGGAGCACCGTCTCTGACGACCTCCTACCTCGAGTCATGGATTCGGACGGCACTACACGCGGTGCATGGGTCAAACTGGAGAAAATTTACTTAAGCAACAAGAAAGCTCATGCGGCGGCATTAGAGACAAAATTCGTGAACCTTACCCTTGCCGCATGCTCCTCTTTGGATGACTATTATCAAAAGTTGAAGGATTTAGCAAATCAACTTAAAGATGTTGATCAACCGATTTCCAAGTCAGGTCTCGTTCTTCAATTGGTCCGTGGATTGCCTCAAGAATTTGATACTACCGCCTCATTAATCAACTCTACCAACGCTGATTGGGATCAGGCTCGTTCCATGCTTACCGATGAACTTATCCGCATAGAGGCACGCAAACCCAACTCGTCCTCGGTCATGGTTGCCACTGGCCCTTCTAATCGGTCTTCACAGCAGCAGCCCTCACAGCAGCAGCCGCAATCTTGGAGTCAGCAGCAGCCAACTTGGTCTTCCAGCAGCAGCAGCCTCCAAACTTTACCCACAGCCGAGGATGAGGCCGGGGATCTTGGAACAAAAACAGGGGAGGCCGTGGAGGCCGGGGTTCAGGCCGCAACCAATCCTACTCACCTTGGCCGACTTAACCACAACAATACCCTACATGGGCTTGGTGGAATGTTCCACCATGTCCCTACGCTTCACAACCGGCCTGGCCTAACCCTGGCCCATACGGACCGCATCACACAGGTACTCCTCCATCTGGAGCCAACCGGTCGACCAACACAGGCCCTTCGGCCCCACCTGCCTACTACACGGCCGATCAGCAAGCAACCGCCTACGGACAGCAGGCCCCACCTGTTGGTTTCGACGCACTTAACCCAACGGAGTTGCAAGCAGCGTTCAACGCCATGAATCTCAATCAGCAACCACCGGACCCGGGTCTAATGGATACTGGCGCGGGCTCCCATGTTACTGAGAATTCAGGTATGATCTCTATTCCTAATTCTTTTTCTGTAAATCCGAAAATTCTTGTAGGCAACGGGCAATGTCTCCCGATACACGGGTCCGGCACTGGCTTTTGCAAAATCCTTGACCGCACCTACATCCTACCTAACATACCTTTTAGCCCGTCCGTTATCAAAACTTTGATTTCAGTTTGACGCTTTACACGTGATAATAATGTCTCTATTGAATTTGACCCCTTTGGTTTCGCTGTGAAGGATCACAAAACTGGATGGCACCTTTCCCGCCACAATAGTATCGGAGACGTCTACTCAATCACCACCACAACTTCCGCCGCAAGCCTGCTTCATTACCACTTCTACTCTCCCTTGGCATGATTGACTTGGGAATCCTGGAGCGCAAGTCTTAGATATTCTTAGTAGAAAATTTAATTTTTTATGTAATAAAGACATCTCTACTACTTTTTGTAATTCATGCCATTTATCTAATAGTAAACGTTTGCCCTTTTATACGTCCAGTTCCTTCACTTTTTCACCATTCGACATTATTCACTGTGATTTATAGACCTCACCTATCATCAGTAAAACCGGTTACAAATATTACATGGTCCTTATAGATAACTTTTCACACTTCGTGTGGGTCTACCCTTTAAAATACAAATCCGAGACTTTCCCCACCTTTGTTAAATTTCAACGCCTTATCCTTACCCAATTCAACCGCCCCATAAAAACCTTCCAATGTGACTTGGGCGGGGAATTTGACAACAACCTGTTTAAACAATTTTCTCATCAACAGAGACTCTTATTTCGGTTCTCTTGCCCTCAGACATCCTCACAAAATGGGAAAGCCGAACGAATGATTCGTCGGTTAAACGACATCATCCGGTCCCTTCTCATACACGCCCACTTACCACCCATATTTTGGGTCGAGGCTCTTCATACCGCCACATACCTTCACAATATACTTCCTGCAAAACACCTAAATTTTTTACACCCACTTTTGCCCTTTATCTTCTTCACCCAACCTATGACCACCTCCGCGTGTTCGGGTGTGCGTGTTACCCGAACACCTCGGCTACCCAACCACACAAATTACACCCCCGTGCAATTCGTTGCATCTTTCTAGGCTACCCCGCTGACTTTCGTGGGTACCGGTGCCTCGACCCTACCACAGGCAAGGTTCACATATCCCGCCATGTCACCTTTGATGAGCAAACCTTTCCATACTCCCTAACTATACCCTCGGCTACATACTCTTTTTTGGACGACTCAATACCCACTGGTTTACCTTCGGCCAAACATCAACCCCTAAGCCCGATGTCACGGCCCCGTAACCCTTTACCTATTCTCGTCGTCCACGGCCCACTGCTGCTCACCCTTTAACCCATCCTGCCACCGGACCACAACAACCTCCACAATCCACAACCGGCCCACCTCCAATCCCCAACGACCCACCCGGCCCACCTCCTCCAGCCGCCTCACAAACAGCCCAAACAACATCCACCACCCCAACACCACAGCCTGCTTCCTCAAACAACATCCACCCAATGTCGACCCGGTCCAAAACCGGTTCGATTAAACCTCCGGTTTACCCGACCCTTATGACCACCCATATTTCGCCCGTTCCCACCACTTACGCTAAAGCCTTTGCCGACCCTAATTGGGTATATGCCATGCAAACAGAATTTAATGCTTTACAGGAAATCGAAACATGGGAATTGGTTCCACGCCCTCATGACAGGCCGGTTATCCGATGTATGTGGCTTTTTCGTCACAAGTTTAAAGCCGATGGGTCATTGGAATAGTACAAGGCCCGACTGGTAGTTAATGGGAAATCACAGACAGTGGGTGATGTGTGCTAAACAGACTATAAAAAATAACTAAATTAGACTCTCTAAGCTAGACACTAAAAAGCTTTAATTCTAGACTCGACCTAAAACCACACAACCGGCAAGTGTACCGATCAATGTAGTATAACCCTAGGAAGTCCGGATATCGAACCACGAGACTCTATGTATCACGTAAACTAGACTCTAATAGACACTGACAGACACGACTTAAAATGTTTAATTGTTTAGGGGGGGGGGGGTTACTGTAACAACCCTCATTAAAAATTACTATTTCTTTTGATTTATTGTCCAATAGGAAACCCTAATTGAGACCCCCAAGTGATTCTGTATAAACCCTAAAATTTTCAGAAGAATCAGAATCAGGACTAGGGCCCCTAAAACTCAAGGGGGGGGGGGGTATTCCCTATTGACAATTATCCACATAATTTGCTGTCAAAATCGAATTTTGACATTCCGTCAACTCAGCTAAGCTAGTTAGGGATGTGGCTACCCTATGGTAGAGTGTGACCCCTCGCGTCACGCGACGCACCCACATGACCCCTCGCGTCACGCGAAGGTCCCAAATTTTCAGTATAAATAGAGGGCATTGGCACTTAGATTTCTGCGTTGCTTCGACGTTAAAATTCATTATACACACTGAGTTATAGTCTTTTTACTACAAAACACACACATTAGTTCGAATTCTGCCGCGATAACAGGGTAATAACTCGATCGCTGCTACGATTCAATATCCGATCGATTGAAACTATCCAATGGATGTTTAAGTGTTGCCCACATTAGGGTTATGCTTTGTCATTCGTCGTGAACTCGATGGATGTTTAAGTATCGCACTTTGTCATTCGTTGTGAGGGTTTAATCTCGTGAGTTATCGTAAATGCTATATTAGTTACTGACCTAGTTCGTGTGCATTGTTATTTAAATTAGGTTATCAGGCTAATCAGTAGGCTAAACTCTGCCCGTATAAATCTGCAATGTGAGTCATTCTCTTTTTATAAAATATTTTACAATACTCCATTTTTCAAAGGTTATAATTACAGGGATTAAGTCGTGGTTATCTTAATCACTGGCTAGTGGGGTATTGTGCACATTACTAATTTCTCACGGGTTAGGCTAATAAATCCTAACAGTGATAAACGTCACTACTTGGGGAAAGACCCAATAGTGGTATGACCATCGTCACCAGGTGACACGGCGCCAGATAAAAATAAGATAAAAGCCATTGTAATCGCTCTTATGCTGTAATCTATAACAAGGTTATAATTAAAGGGATTAAGTCTTGGTTATCTTAAATAAGATAAAAGCCATTGTAATCGCTCTTATGCTGTAATTTATAACTAAGAGTCATTTTATAAAAATGAATGAACTCACCAGTATTTCTTGCTGACCAAATCTTTTTAAAACACGTTTCAGGTAATTACAGTAGATCAGGAATTAGAGTTGGATGCGACACCAATAGGTGTTGTGATAATAATACCTAAGCTTAAATAAAAGAATTAGGAAATTACTATTAACTGGTAGCACACAGGATAACATTTAGACTTGAACTTAAGAAAAGATGCCTTAGTATCAGCTTCGAGATAAGCTAAATACTTGTGTAAATAAAGTATGATGGGTTTTGGTATACCGTGAGAATGATAACTAGAACGTTGAAAGTATAATAATTAAGCAATAACACTTGACCACTGTTATTTCTTATTTATTAGTACTACTTTGTTCTAGAATATGATATGTCATGTGAAGACTAATTTGCTTAGTCTTTGTTGAAAGTCATAATGCACTTTCCAAATCACGATTTAAGAAAGATCTATTTATGGGAAAATCTAAATTTCTTCTCCGACAAGACTGGGTATGGTGTAGCAGACTCTCCAGCTTGTCCGGATATAACGAGGTTACCTCTCCGGCTAGAACCGGGTAAGAAGGTATATAATATGTCAAACAAGTGACAAGATTTCCCTAAATAGTATCATGACCTGATATCTGACTTGTTTTTGGAAATATGAATCTGTTAAATACATTAACCTTATGAAGGGTATGTATATTACAGCATGTGAAATATATGATTATATAGATATGTATATCTATAAGGAAATCCAAAAACCATAAGGATTGGCAATTTGGAATAAAGCACAAGCATATGTATCTAGATTTCTTTATCAGGAATCTCTTTAATTCCGATATCAAACTTTATTTTGTTTGATCATCTACCACGTAACTCGTGCGATAATATAAAAAACTGGAAACCCTTTAAGTTGGGACACCATCAAAAGTATAAAAATTTCCAATGCGTTACCATAGACTATTAACGCAAGTAAGAAGTATGTAAAGTTGTGATGGTGCACAGGAAAACACATGAAACATAAATTATACGTCCACAGACGTTGAAGTATATCACACCCGACTTTCAAGGAAAGACCTTTGGAAAATATAATTGGGCATAACGACACCATTGCGGATCCCGTCAGTGGAAGAATTTCAGCAGCTAATGGAAAGAAAATTCTGTCTCGAATACGAAAAGGAACAAATGGCAAATAAATTCCTGAATCATCGGATGATGTGTGTAGACTGTCGAGGGTATACTTCGACATTCTTCGAGTATACGAGAGTGGTACCAACCCTGGCTTCGCCAGAACCGGTACTTATTTCCCGTTATATTTGGGGATTGATTGGCGAAATCCGTGATATCGTTAAGGCTGCGAGACCTCGCACAATTGACAATGCAGTGGAATTAGCTAACACCCTAACCGACGGGCTAGTACGCACAAGTGAAGAAAACCGGAAAAAGGAAGTAGCCCAAAAGATTACCCAAGGATTTCGTATGGGTAACAGTATCAACTTCAAGAAAATAGGGACTAGGCAATCTTCCACTGTTCCATTTTGCAATTCCTGCAAAAGTAAGCATTTTGGAAGATGCAAGGGATATTGCAATTTTTACAAAATTCCAGGACACCAAGAAGAAGATTGCAGAAAGAAGAAAGCAACAGTTTGCTACAACTGTGGAGAAGCAGGGCATTTTAGGCCAGATTGCCCGAAATTGGTCAAACCAGCTGATAACAAAACCAAACCTGCAGAAGGAACTACCAAGAAGAACGTAAGAGCCTTCCAGTTGACTACTCAGGAAGCCGAACAAATTCCTGACGTAATAGCTGGTACGTTCCTAGTTCACAATGTTTATGCAAAAGTACTGTTTGACTCTGGTGCAAACCAAAGTTTTATAAATACTTCATTTTGCCAAGCTCTTAATTTACCCTTAACTACCCTTAGGCATATTTTTACAGTTGAAACAGCAGATGGGAATTCTGTTCACATAGATAAGGTTTTGCGAGAAGGAAAAATAGAACTCTTAGGTCATAAATTTGATGCAAACCTATTACCAATGAATTTGGCTGGATTTGATGTCGTGATAGGAATGGATTGGTTAGTATCCAACCATGCTCGAATCCTTTGTGATAAGAACTCCATAGAAATTTGTGCACCCACAGGAGAAGTAATCATGGTTACAGGAGATAAGCCGGGAAAACCCATGAAGTTCATTTCAGTAATGAAAGTTGCTAGTTACGAACGAAAACAAGGAATAGTGTATATGATTTCAGTAATCATTAACACAAAAGATAAGGAACTCAAAGAAATTCCTGTAGTATTAGAATACCCAGATGTATTCCCAGAAGAACTACCTGGATTACCACCCAATAGGGAAGTTGAATTTATAATTCATCTAATTCCTGGAACTACACCGATGGCTAAGGCACCTTATCGGTTAGCACCCACTGAAATGCTAGAATTGAAAAAGCAATTAGATGAATTACTAAGTAAAGGATTTATACAACCTAGTTCATCCCCGTGGGGAGCTCCAGTGTTGTTTGTGAAAAAGAAAGATGGGTCAATGAGAATGTGTATCGATTATAGGGAATTAAATAAGGTTACAATTAAGAATCGATATCCATTACCTAGGATTGTTGATCTATTTGATAAACTTCAAGGAGCTAGATACTTTTCTAAGATAAATTTACGCTCCGGATATCATCAATTAAAGGTACAAGAAGAAGACATACCTAAAACTGCTTTCAGAACTAGGTATGGTCATTACGAGTTTACAGTCATGCCCTTCGGATTAACAAATGCTCCTGCAACATTTATGGACATGATGAATAGAATCTGTAAACCGTATTTGGATAAATTTGTAATTGTCTTCATCGACGATATACTTATTTATTCCAAAATCCAGGAGGAGCATTGTGAGCATCTGCATGCACTCTTAAGAAAAGAGAAACTCTACGCCAAATTCTCGAAGTGTGAATTTTGGCTACAAGAAGTGCAATTTTTAGGTCACATGGTAAATCACGAAGGAATCCATGTAGATCCCTTTAAGATAGAAGCGATCACCAAATGGAAAGTTCCGCAATCAGCTATGGAAATTAGAAGTTTTCTAGGATTAGCCGGATACTATAGACGGTTTATTAAGGATTTTTCCAAAATAGCTGTACCATTAACTAAGTTAACATGTAAAGCAACTAAGTTTGAATGGGGACCTAGGCAAGAAGAGGCTTTTAGGATTTTGAATCATAAGTTAACAAATGCCCCAATTCTAGCCTTACCAGAAGGAACAGAAGATTTTGAAGTTTAATGCGATGCTTCTAAGCTAGGATTAGGATGTGTGTTAATGCAACACAAGAAGGTAATTGCGTATGCCTCAAGACAATTGAAGAAGCACGAAGAAAACTATACGACTCATGACTTAGAGTTAGGAGCCATAATTTTTTCCCTTAAGATTTGGAGACATTATCTGTATGGAAGTAAGTTTACTATCTATACGGATCATAAAAGCTTAAGATACATCTTTGGGCAAAAAAAATTGAACATGAGGCAAAGGAGATGGATGGAGATTCTAAGGGAATACGACTGTGATATCCAATATCACGAAGGAAAAGCAAACGTAGTTGCAGATGCCTTAAGTCGTAAGTATCATGAATATCAAAAGCAAGTTCGTGCTCTTAGATTAAATCTACAGTTAGATTTAACGGAACAACTGAAAAATATCCAGGAAACAGCAATCAAGGATGATGCTGAAGGAATGAAAGGAAGAATAAAGGAATTGGAGCAAGGAACTGATGGAATTTAGAGATTCCATAAGAAACGGATTTGGGTACCTAATCAAGGTGAGTTAAGAAATAAGATTCTAGAGGAAGCTCATAAATCTAGGTATACTGTGCATCCTGGTAAAAATAAGATGTACCAAGATTTAAGGAATAATTTCTGGTGGATAGGGATGAAAAAGGACATAGCTAAATATGTTTCTAAGTGTCTTACTTGTTCACAAGTTAAGGCAGAACATCAGAAACCTTCAGGTCTACTACAACAATTAGAAATGCCTGTATGGAAATGGGAACTCATAACAATGGACTTTGTTACTAAGTTGCCCAAAACCAGAAAAGGTAATGATGCGATTTGGGTAATTGTGGATCGATTAACCAAATCAGCTCACTTTCTACCCATGAAAGAAACCTTTAGCATGGAAAGGTTAGCAAAGTTGTATGTAGATGAAGTAGTATCTTTACATGGAGTTCCACTCTCCATTGTATCGGATAGAGATAGTTGTTTCACTTTGCATTTTTGGACAAGTTTCCAAGAAGCCATGGGGACTAAACTGAACTTGAGCACTGCATATCATCCTCAAACAGACGGACAAAGTGAAAGGACGATTCAAACCCTGGAAGACATGCTTAGAGCATGTGTAATAGATTTTGGTGGAAATTGGGATGATCACCTACCTTTAATTGAATTCTCCTATAACAATAGTTATCATTCAAGCATAAAAGTTGCCCCATTCGAAGCACTGTATGGACGAAAGTGCAGAACTCCAGTCTGTTGGGCAGAAATAGGAGAAAGTCAATTATCAGGTCCTGAAATTGTACAAGAAACTACCGACAAGATCACTCAGATTAAGGAAAGACTGAAAACGGCTCGTGATCGTCAAAAGAATTATGCCGACAATCGACGCAAGCCACTAGAATTCCAAGTTGGAGACAAAGTACTCTTGAAAATTTCTCCTTGGAAAGGAGTAGTTCAATTCGGTAAGAAAGGAAAACTAAGTCCACGATACGTAGGACCATTTCCAGTGATCCAACGTATAGGACCAGTTGCTTATCGCTTACAACTACCAGAAGAACTAGCTGGAGTACATGACGTGTTTCATGTATCCAATCTCAAGGAATGTCTATCTGACGAGTCCCTGGTAGTACCTGTTCAACATGTAGAGGTGAATGAAAAGCTAAAATTTGTTGAGAAGCCATTACAAATAGAAGACAAAAAGATCAAGTTTCTCAAGCACAAGCGACTAGTTCTGGTCAAAGTCAGGTGGGATTCAAAGAGAGAATCTGAATACACTTAGGAGCTGGAATCGGAGATGAAGCGAAAATACCCCTACTTGTTCCAGTAAATCTCGAGGACGAGATTCTTTTTAAGGTGGGGAGGATGTAACAACCCTCATTAAAAATTACTATTTCTTATGATTTATTGTCCAATAGGAAACCCTAATTAAGACCCCCAAGTGATTCTGTATAAACCCTAAAATTTTCAGAACAATCAGAATCAGGATTAGGGCCCCTAAAACTCAAGGGGGGGGGGTATTCCCTATTGACAATTATCCACATAATTTGCTGTCAAAATCGAATTTTGACATTCCGTCAACTCAGCTAAGCTAGTTAGGGACGTGGCTACCCTATGGTAGAGTGTGACCCCTCGCGTCACGCGACGCACCCACATGACCCATCGCGTCACGCGAAGGTCCCAAATTTTCAGTATAAATAGAGGGCATTGGCACTTAGATTTCTGGGTTGGTTTGACGTTAAAATTCGTTATACACACTGAGTTATAGTCTTTTCACTACAAAACACACACATAAGCTCGAATTCTGCCGCAATAACAGGGTAATAACTCGATCGCTGCTACGATTCAATACCCGATCGATTGAAACTATCCAATGGATGTTTAAGTGCTGCCCACACTAGGGTTATGCTTTGTCATTCGTCGTGAACTCGATGGATGTTTAAGTATCGCACTTTGTCATTCGTTGCGAGGGTTTAATCTCGTGAGTTATCGTAAATGGTGTATTAGTTACTGACCTAGTTCGTGTACAATGTTATTTAAATTAGGTTATCAGGCTAATCAGTAGGCTAAACTTTGCCCGTATAAATCTGCAATGTGAGTCTTTCTCTTTTTATCAAATATTTTACAATACTCCATTTTCAAAGGTTATAATTACAGGGACTAAGTCGTGGTTATCTTAATCACTGGCTAGTGTGGTATTGTGCACATTACTAATTTCTCACGGGTTAGGCTAATAAATCCTAACAGTGATAAACGTCACTACTTGTGGAAAGACCCAATAGCGGTATGACCATCGTCACCAGGTGACACGGCGTCAGATAAAAATAAGATAAAAGCCATTGTAATCGCTCTTATGTTGTAATCTATAACAAGGTTATAATTACAGGGATTAAGTCTTGGTTATCTTAAATAAGATAAAAGCCATTGTAATCGCTCTTATGCTGTAATTTATAACTAAGAGTCATTTTATAAAAATGAATGAACTCACCAGTATTTCTTGCTGACCAAATCTTTTTAAAACGCGTTTCAGGTAATTATAGTAGATCAGGAATTAGAGTTGGATGCGACACCGACAAGGCTTACCGAAGTGGCTTATTTTATCAATTAAATTAAATTAAGAAAAGTTGTTTTATGTATTCGAAATTATCCTATATTAAAGCTACCTTTTGAAACATGGTTTTATCCCATCTATTTAATAAATAAAAAATCTGGTGTTTTCTAAACTCTGATATTTTTTCCTAACTCACGGTTCTGACGAAATTTCCGCTGCACTACTTTTCAAAATAACCACCGGTACCACTTGGCTGCTCGCGGCTCTCGATTCCATCCAGGGTGGGGTCGGGGGTCGTGACAGTTACGTAAAACTAAGGAAATCTATCGAACTAAACTAATAAACTAGAATTAAACTAATACGAACGAAGAGCGAAAGGCTTTTTTTATATGGAGAACGAGACCACCTAGACAAGAATCCTGGATTGTTTTTAAGAGATTACCGATTAAGTTAAACGCATGAATTACGGAACCGGGATCATATGATACTAAACCTATTAAGATCCAACTAAGCCCCTCGACCCTTCTCAAGGAGAAACTTATGGAACAACCTAGGCCGTTAATACTACCGGTTATTAGACGTCTTTCCAGTTGTCTAATTATTGTGTAAGTACCCTAATGTTGATGTAACAACTCTCATCAAAAGTCATATTTATTTAATTAAATTGTCCAATATGAAACCCTAATTGAGAAACCCAAGTGATTCTGCATAGTCCCTAAAATTTTCAGAACATTTGGAATCAGGATTAGGGCCCCTAAAACTAAGGGGGGGGGGGTAAACCCTAGTTATAGTTATCTACTGAAAACGCTGTCAAAAATGAGAATTTACGAAATGTCGACTCAGCAGGCCTATACTAGTGACAAGGCTACCCTAGGGTAGATGGGTACCCCAGGCGAGTCGCGACAGAATCCAGGACATCTTCCGCGACACGCGGGAGATGTCAATTTCAAGTATAAATACAGGGGCTTGGGACTTGATTTCTGGCTTCAGTTCGACAAAAAAATTCACAAAATACACTGAGATATTGGCTGTTTACCACAATTAACACACACGATTCACTAATCGACGCCGCAATCAGGGTAATAACTCGATCGCTGCTACGATTCAATGTCCGATCGATTAAACTATCCAATGGATGTTTAAGTGCTGCCCACATTAGGGTTTATGCTTTGTCATTCGTCGTTAAATCGATGGATGTTTAAGTATCGCACTTTGTCATTCGTTGTGAAGGTTTCAATCTCGTGAGTTATCGTAAATGCTGTATTAAGTTACTAACTGAATTGTGTGCTTATTATTAATTTAGGTTAAAAGGCTAATCAGTAGGCTAGGCTCTGCTCAATTTAAATCTGCAAGGTGAGTCATTCTCTTTTTATCAAATCTATTTACAAAAATCATGTTTATTTTCAAAGGTTATAATTACAGTGATTAAGTTTATGTAATCACCAAGTTACAGCCGGTATGTGGGGTTTTGTATACATTACTTGATAACCGTCACTATTGGACAACGAGTTAGCCAATGAGTGATATGACCATAGTCACAGACACCATCGGGCAAAGAGGCTTCCGATGGATGTTCGAGTGACAAGTACTGTGGGTAGTTGGTTTGATATCTGAAACATTGTAATCTCTCTTAATACTGTAAATTATAAGAAACGAGTCATTTTTATAAATAGAATGATTCACTCAGTAATTCCCGCTGACAAAACCTTTTTCAAACATGTTTCAGGTGATCTGTTGTGATCCAGGAAAAGTGCCGCGAAGCACTATCAGCTTAAAGAAGTGGCTCATTATAAAATAAAGAAACATGTTTTGTAAAATAAAAGATTTCTCCGTGAAATCTCAATATTGTAAATTACCGGGTTTTATCCCGAGTTGTGAAATAAAATAATCGGGAAATATTTCAGTTTTAAAAGATCCTGAAGAAACTTCCGCTGTTAATTAAATACCACGGGATTTCTGTCCCGCGGCTCCTGAAACGGGTCAAACCGGGTCGGGGGCCGTGACAGAAAAAAGGTGGTATCAGAGCCACTGATTTAAGCCATTTAAGTATTTAGAAAATACTTAATTTTTTATTAATTACTATTTTATGATTATGTGTTTTATTATCTGATTAATTGTGTACAGTATGGGCAGATCTTTATGTGCTAACCAATGTAGCAGTGAATACAAATCTTTAAAATAATCTAACTTAAAGTTTTAGCACCCGGATTACCTACAGTCTAGAAACCTTACCCAGTATGAAATAATATTTAAAAGTTTTCTATAAAATTTTGTTATGATTTTTAACTTAGTAATTGTGTGTATTTTGCTAAACAGCATGAGTGACTTGTCTGATGCCCTTCAGAATTTAAATCTTTATCCGGTAAGAATAGAGGTTTCCAGAGATTTCAATAGGTATATACCAGACATAGAAGAACCTATAGAATTCAACACTTTACATCTCGAGAAACCCAAGCCTAAAAAAATGGAAATTGGGGAAAGCTCTAGGCAAATTGAGGGGTTACCATCTCAGGAAGAGCTAGATCTGATATTGACAAGCTATAATACTATTAAGCCGATTAATGAAAATAATTTTATTCATTCTCTTGAAAAACAACTACCAATGAACTTAGAACCAGCTATTCCAAACCCTTCAATCCACTCGCAAATAGACGAATGGTTGACTAATGAAATACAGTTACAAAACAATCCCTATAAGCTTTTTCCTCAGTACAATCTAGAACCTTTACCAAATCCACCAATGAGTAACGAGAAAAGGGATGAACTCTGCCATTTTGACAAAGAACTAATGAATGCTGGGAATAGGATCCAAGAGATTTTGGGACAGATCTCCTGGAATTACGATAAGAGGGAACGTCGTTACTAGAATACCAACTGACAAAAGATAAGGGGTTTATGGAACTGTAGTAGTATAATATTAATAAGTAAAATCAGTCTGTAAAATAACTACAAATAAAACTTTGTAAGATAATAGTATGTATTGATGCATACTATTAAATATAAATGGAAATCAAGAATCAAAAGTTTTGGCTATATTGGTATTATGAATTCTGTATAATTGTTTTGTGTAATTGTTATTTATTTGATACTAATAAATTATATATATTAATTATCAGATGGAAAATGCTAATAATGAACCAGTTAATGAGATTAATCAATCTGAGCAACAACCGGGGGATCAATATATGACTAGGCAGGATATAGAAAATATCGTTGCTCAAGGGATAGCTAATGCTATTCCAGCATTCGTTGCTGCTGTTAAAAATCCAATAGAACCGCAACAAATCGTTCCTAGTAAACGTATTTCTGAAGATAACTTCAGTAATAGTGTAAACGGAGGCAATGATCATGTTAATCATGATAATGAACCACGGCAAGCTCCGCTCCCTAAGAAAATGAAAGCTGCAACATCTGGTTGCACTTATAAAGAATTTCTTGCTTGTAAACCCACTGAGTTTGCAGGCAATGAAGGAGCGATTGCGGCACTGCGTTGGTTAGAGAAAACCGAGGCAGTAATTGCCATAAGTAAATGTGTTCAGGATGATCAGGTCATGTACGCGTCAAACCTTTTTAAAGAAGGGGCGCTAGAATGGTGGAACACGGTGTTACAAGCAAAAGGAAGAATGATAGCTTATGCCATGAATTGGGAAGGATTTAAGAGTCTTGTAGAAAGAAAATTCTGTCCTGAATATGAAAAGGAACAAATGACAAATAAATTCCTAAATCATCGGATAATGGGTGTAGATTGTCGCGGTTATACTTCGACATTCTTTGAATATGCTAGAGTGGTACCAACGCTGGCTTCGCCAGAACCGGTACTCATTTCTCGCTACATTTGGGGACTGATTAGTGAAATCCGCAATATCGTTAAAGCTGCGAGACCTCGTACTATTGACGATGCTGTGGAATTAGCTAACACCCTAACCGACGAACTGGTGCGTACAAGAGATGAAGACAGAAAGAAAGAATTGGCTCAGAAAATTACCCAGGGATTTCGTATGGGTAATAATAACAGCCTTAAGAGAAAAGGAACAGGGCCGTCCTCAAATCTGCCGTTTTGCAGGAATTGCAGAAAGAAACATTTTGGAAGATGTAATGTAACCTGCAATTTTTGTAAAATGGTAGGACATCGTGAAGAGGAATGCAGAAAGAAAACAAGAGTCTGCTATAATTGCGGAGAAACAGGACATTTTAAGCCAGAATGCCCTAAATTAATCAAACCAGCAGACAACAAAGCCAAGGCGACCGACGGAGCTACTAAGAAGAATGTTCGAGCCTTTCAGTTAACTACTTAGGAAGCCGAGATGATTCCTGATGTGATAGCCGGTACGTTCTTAGTTCACAACATTTACGCCAAAGTATTATTTGACTCTGGTGCGAACCAAAGTTTTATCAATACTTCATTCTGCCAAACTCTTAATATACCCTTAATCAACATTAGGCAGATCTTTATAGTCGAAACGGCTGATGGGAATTCAGTTAAAATAGATAAGGTTTTGCAAAATATAGAAATAGGACTTTCAGGTTAAAAATTTGCTGCAAATCTGTTACCTATGAAATTAGCCGAATTCGATGTTGTGTTAGGAATGGATTGGTTAATAGCCAACCATGCTCGAATTCTTTGTGATAAGAATTCCGTAGAAATTCAAGCACCTACTGGTGAAATAATCACGATTACAGGAGATAAACCACGTAAGCCCATGAAGTTCATATCAGTAATGAAAGTTGCTAGTTATGAACGGAAACAAGGAATAGTGTATATGATTTCGGTAATCATTAGCACTAAGAGTAAAGAACTTAAGGAGATTCCAGTAGTCTCGGAATACCCAGATGTATTTCCAGAAGAATTACTAGGATTACCACCAGATAGGGAAGTAGAATTTAGGATTCATCTAATTCCAGGAACT
Organism: Helianthus tuberosus; assembly: GCA_030545235.1. Classification (NCBI taxonomy): domain Eukaryota; kingdom Viridiplantae; phylum Streptophyta; class Magnoliopsida; order Asterales; family Asteraceae; genus Helianthus; species Helianthus tuberosus. Next base: position 219,268,546 of record CM060369.1, read on the forward strand.
ATACCGATAGCTAAGGCACCTTATAGGTTAGCACCCACAGAAATGTTAGAACTGAAAAAGCAATTAGATGAATTACTAAGTAAAGGTTTCATACAACCTAGTTCATCCCCGTGGGGAGCACCTGTGTTGTTTGTTAAGAAAAAGGATGGTTCAATGAGAATGTGTATCGATTATAGAGAATTAAATAAGGTTACAATTAAGAATCGATACCCATTACCTAGGATTGATGATCTGTTTGATCAACTTCAAGGAGCTAGATATTTTTCTAAGATCGACTTACGTTCCGGATATCATCAATTGAAGGTACAAGAAGAAGACATATCTAAAACTGCTTTCAGAACTAGGTATGGTCATTACGAGTTTACAGTCATGCCCTTTGGGTTAACGAATGCACCTGCAGCATTCATGGACATGATGAATAGAATCTGTAAACCGTATTTGGATAAATTTGTAATTGTTTTCATAGACGATATACTTATTTATTCCAAAAGTCAGACAGAGCATTGTGAACACCTTCATGCACTCTTAACCTTGTTAAGAAAAGAAAAGCTTTATGCCAAATTCTCGAAGTGTGAATTTTGGTTAAAGGAAGTGCAGTTCTTAGGACACATGGTGAATCACGAAGGTATTCATGTAGATCCTGCTAAGATAGAGGCGATTACCAAATGGAAGATTCCACAAACAGCAATGGAAATTAGAAGTTTTATAGGTTTAGCTGGCTACTATAGACGGTTTATTAAGGATTTTTCTAAGATAGCTGTACCATTAACTAAGTTAACCTGTAAAACAGTTAAGTTTGATTGGGGACCTAAACAAGAAGAAGCTTTTAGAATCTTGAAACAGAAATTAACTAATGCTCCAATCTTAGCCTTACCAGAAGGAACAGAAGATTTTGAAGTATATTGTGATGCTTCAAAATTAGGATTTGGGTGTGTGTTAATGCAACACAAGAAGGTAATTGCGTATGCTTAAAGGCAGTTGAAAAAGCACGAAGAAAATTATACGACTCATGATTTAGAATTAGGAGCCGTAATTTTTGCCCTTAAGATTTGGAGACATTATCTGTATGGAAGTAAATTTACTATCTATACAGATCATAAAAATTTAAGATATATATTTGGGCAAAAAGAGTTAAATATGAGGCAAAGAAGATGGATGGAAATCTTAAGTGACTACGACTGTGATATTCAATATCACGAAGGAAAGGCAAATGTAGTTGCAGATGCCTTAAGTCGTAAGTATTATGAGAAACAACGACGGGTTCGTGCTCTCAGATTAAATCTACAAATAGATTTAATGGAACAATTGAAGAATGTTCAAGTTACAGCAATCAAGGATGATGCTGAAGGAATGAAAGGACGAATAAAGGAATTAGAACAAGGAGCTGATGGAATCTGGAGATTCCACAAAAGCAGAATTTGGGTACCTAAGCAAGGAGAATTAAGAAATAAGATTCTAGAAGAAGCCCATAAATCTAGGTATACTATGCACCCAGGAAATAATAAGATGTACCAAGATTTAAGAAAGAATTTCTGGTGGATATGAATGAAAAAGGATATAGCTAGATATGTTTCTAAATGTCTTACTTGTTCATAAGTTAAGGCAGAACATCAGAAACCTTCAGGTCTACTACAACAATTAGAAATGCCTGTATGGAAATGGGAACTTATAACAATGGATATTGTTACTAAGTTACCCAAAACCAGAAAAGGTAATGATGCGATTTGGGTAATTGTGGATCGATTAACCAAATCTGCTCACTTTCTGCCTATGAAAGAAACCTTTAGCATGGAAAGGTTGGCAAAGTTGTATGTAGATAAAATCATATCTCTACATGGAGTTCCACACTCCATTGTTTCAGATAGGGATAGTCGTTTTACTTCTCATTTCTGGAAAAGTTTCCAGCAAGCTATGGGAACTCGACTAAATCTGAGTACGGCATATCATCCACAAACAGACGGGCAAAGTGAAAGGACAATCCAAACTCTAGAAGACATGCTTCGAGCATGTGTAATAGATTTTGGTGGAAATTGGGACGATCATTTACCCCTGATAAAATTCTCCTATAACAATAGTTATTATTCAAGCATCGAAACTGCCCCATTTGAAGCACTGTATGGAAGAAAGTGCAGAACTCCAGTTTGTTGGGCAGAAATAGGAGAAAGTCAATTATCAGATCCTGAAATAGTGCAAGAAACGACTGATAAGATTACACAAATCAAGGAAAGACTGAAGACGGCTCGAGATCGCCAGATGAGTTATGCAGATAATAGATGCAAGCCGTTAGAATTCCAAGTTGGAGACATAGTACTGTTGAAAGTTTCTCCTTGGAAAAGAGTTGTTAGATTCGGTAAGAAAGGAAAGCTAAGTCCAAGGTACGTAGGACCGTTTCCAGTGATCCAACGTATAGGACCAGTTGCTTATCGTTTACAACTACCAGAAGAATTGGCTGGAGTACATGATGTATTTCATGTATCCAATCTCAAGAAATGTCTATCAGATGAATCTTTGGTAGTACCTCTTCAAGATATAGAGGTAAACGAAAAGCTGAAATTTGTTGAGAAACCTCTTCAAATTGAGGATCGAAAGATCAAGTTTCTTAAACATAAACGACTAGTTTTAGTCAAAGTCAGATGGGATTCAAAGAGAGGAGCTGAATACACTTGGGAGCTGGAATCAGAAATGAAGCGAAAGTATCCTCATTTATTCCAGTAAATCTCGAGGACGAGATTTTTGTTAAGGTGGGGAGAATGTAACAACTCTCATCAAAAGTCATATTTATTTAATTAAATTGTCCAATAGGAAACCCTAATTGAGAAACCCAAGTGATTCTGCATAGTCCCTAAAATTTTCAGAACATTTGGAATCAGGATTAGGGCCCCTAAAACTAGGGGGGGTAAACCCTAGTTATAGTTATCTACTGAAAACGCTGTCAAAAATGAGAATTTACGAAATGTCGACTCAGCAGGCCTATACTAGTGACAAGGCTACCCTAGGGTAGATGGGTACCCCAGGCGAGTCGCGACAGAATCCAGGACATCTTCCGCGACACGCGGGAGATGTCAATTTCAAGTATAAATACAGGGGCTTGGGACTTGATTTCTGGCTTCAGTTCGACGAAAAAATTCACAAAATACACTGAGATATTGGCTGTTTACCACAATTAACACACACGATTCACTAATCGACGCCGCAATCAGGGTAATAACTCGATCGCTGCTACGATTCAATGTCCGATCGATTAAACTATCCAATGGATGTTTAAGTGCTGCCCACATTAGGGTTTATGCTTTGTCATTCGTCGTTAAATCGATGGATGTTTAAGTATCGCACTTTGTCATTCGTTGTGAAGGTTTCAATCTCGTGAGTTATCGTAAATGCTGTATTAAGTTACTAACTGAATTATGTGCTTATTATTAATTTAGGTTAAAAGGCTAATCAGTAGGCTAGGCTCTACTCAATTTAAATCTGCAAGGTGAGTCATTCTCTTTTTATCAAATCTATTTACAAAAATCATGTTTATTTTCAAAGGTTATAATTACAGTGATTAAGTTTATGTAATCACCAAGTTACAGCCGGTATGTGGGGTTTTGTATACATTACTTGATAACCGTCACTATTGGACAACGAGTTAGCCAATGAGTGATATGACCATAGTCACAGACACCATCGGGCAAAGAGGCTTCCGATGGATGTTCGAGTGACAAGTACTGTGGGTAGTTGGTTTGATATCTGAAACATTGTAATCTCTCTTAATACTGTAAATTATAAGAAACGAGTCATTTTTATAAATAGAATGATTCACTCAGTAATTCCCGCTGACAAAACCTTTTTCAAACATGTTTCAGGTGATCTGTTGTGATCCAGGAAAAGTGCCGCGAAGCACTTTCAGCTTAAAGAAGTGGCTCATTATAAAATAAAGAAACATGTTTTGTAAAATAAAAGATTTCTCCGTGAAATCTCAATATTGTAAATTACCGGGTTTTATCCCGAGTTGTGAAATAAAATAATCGGGAAATATTTCAGTTTTAAAAGATACTGAAGAAACTTCCGCTATTAATTAAATACCACGGGATTTCTGTCCCGCGGCTCCTGAAACGGGTCAAACCGGGTCGGGGGCCGTGACAGTTGACCTACTCTTTTCCAATCATAGATCTAGGGTAGTTTGAATTATTAAACTTGACTTGATAGGCTAATAAACCGACATGGCAACTAAATTCACCACCTTTTCCAAGGACTGTCTAAAGCAATTCGCCGGGTAGGACCTATCAATAGCCCCTCACTTTCCAGGTATTAGGACTAGCAGAACACTAAAACATAGCAAATTACTAACAATTACTTCTAGGGGTTATTGGCCAATTCCACCCTAAAGAATTAAGATCTATTACGTGATATAGACACTCACCAAGATCTAAACCCTAGCATGACTCTATATTGTGATAAAGACCGTCAGTAAGAATCATACGAAGCAAATGACAATAATAAACCAAATCAAAATACGCATGTGCATCAAATCAATAAAACAAACTCTTTACTAACACAATCAATCCATAACATTCATGCGATTAACGAAAAAGGTAAAAACTTCATATCAATCCATTCATCAAGTCTAGGTGGCTTAAATGTTTAGCCAAACGAAAACAAATAAAAGAAGTTCAACAAAGAATTCACGATAACAAGTTTCGTGATGAAAAATCAAAAACAAAGAACTAGAAAACCCGTATAGTCTTCGATCCTTCGTCCCAAACTCGTATCAATGATTCGTATGCTTCAAGATCTCCGAAAGTGCTCCAAACGTGCTCTCAAAATCGCCTCTGATAATCTCCAATCGTAATTCTGTCTTCTTTCGTGCGTCTGATGTTCAGCCCCCAAAAGAAAATTGATTCCGTTAGGTATGCAGCCTTCTCTATATATCTTTTTTTTTCTTACGATTAGATTCCAATTTCCCTTTTACGACATGGGCCGTTAGCGGATTACTAATATCAAATTGGGCCAGACTCAACACTCTCCTTAAAGTCAACTGACTTCTTCTATTAGTCAACCTCCTTGAAACTTGCGACCCCCAAATATGACATGAAGCAGACTTTTTAATTTCATTCCTTTCAATGTCCACCTCCAACAAAATCAATATGTATGATGTCTTTCTGATCGATGTCACCATCAAAATCATAAACAACTTTTTTCCTTTTTTTTCTTTTCAAAACATAAATCTCTTAAGAATATTAATATAATATCCCATTTTTTTCTTGTGTTGCACCCTACCAGTAGAATGGGCTTGACCCAATAAAGGAAAATAGCAGCAATTTTAATCTGGTCACTAGCGCTCTACTCTATTCAACTAGCTGGTTATTTCTTTATTACTCATTTTCGCTCCATTTGCACCAGAACCTGCCAAAACACAAAACAATATAATATAATACTAATAACTAAACAAAACAAATGAAAACTATACAAAAAACTATACAATTTACATGGGACAAATAAGTGTATTTTACCCCACATCAGTGGGGGTTGATTGTGACGATACTTTTAGTCCGGTTGTTAAACCGGCAACCATCAGAACGATTCTTTCTTTGGCGGTCAATCGTTCATGGCCTATTCATCAATTAGATATGTAAAAAATGCTTTCCTTCACGGTCATTTAAACGAGACGGTGTTTATGCATCAATCGCCGGTATTCGTCGATACTCGTCGTCCTAACTTTGTTTGCCGACTAAAGAAGTCTTTATATGGCCTAAAACAGACACCTCGGGCTTGGTACACTAGGTTTGCCTCATATATTTTGCAGAAGGGTTTCCGCAATAGTGCTTGTGATAATTCGTTGTTTATTTATTCAAAGGGGGCAGACACGGCTTATTTGCTTTTATACGTGGATGATATTGTTCTTACAACTTCTAGCACTACTCTGTTAAACAATATTATTCAGACTCTCTGTCCCGGGAATTTGCTATGTCTGATTTGGGATCCTTACATTATTTTTTGGGGATCAAAGTTTCGCGGCATTCCCATGGATTGTTTCTGTCGCAATCTCAATATGCAAAGGATATCCTCGCTCGTGCCTCCATGACTGCTTGCAAGCCTTGCACCCCACCGGTCGATCTATCGGCTAAGTTGAGTGCAACCGAGGGTCCGTTTTTTGACGATCCGACCCTATACCGAAGCTTAGCGGGTGCTTTACAATATCTAACTTTTACTCGGCCAGATATTTCTTATGTTGTGCAGCAAGTTTGTCTTTTTATGCACGAGCCCGGGGCCACACTTTGCGTTCATGAAACACATATTTCGATATCTTCAGGGAACAATGGATTATGGTCTTCGGATCGTGAAATGTGCCTCAAATGACTTAATTGCATACTCAGACGCTAATTGGGGTGGTTTTCCGGATTCGAGACGTTCGACTAGTGGTTATTGTACTTTCTTGGGAGATAATTTAATTTCGTGGTCATTTAAAAGACAAGCTACTATTTCACGTTCTAGTGCCGAAGCGGAATATCGTGGGGTCGCAAATGCGGTTGCAGAAGCTACTTGGTTACGAAATTTATTGTTTGAGTTACATGTTCCCTTGAAGAAAGCTACAGTGGTTTACTGTGATAATATTTCTGCCGTCTACTTATCAGACAATCCTGTGCAGCACCAATGAACAAAGCACATCGAAATTGGCATACATTTTGTTCGTGAGAAAGTCCGTGTTGGCCACATTCGAGTGCTCCATGTTCCGGCTGCAAATCAATACCCTGACATCTTTACCAAGGGCCTTCCAAGGGACTTGTTTCAGTCTTTTCGCTCCAGTTTAAGCGTTTGTACTCCGCCCGCCCAAACTGTGGGGGAATATTAGCACCATATATTATTATTATTATTATTTAGATTATTCTAAAATGTTTATATTTATGTGATAGGAGTCTTTGTAAATTAGGAATCATTATCTTTTCCTAATTAGGTGCTAGTATAGGTTCATGGTTCTTCCCTATATAAAGGGGTCTCTTGTATTCTATTGGATTCATTCAAATAGGACATACTTCTCTTAACAAATCATAATCTATCTTATTCTCTCAATCATCATGTCAGTTTTTCTAGCATAGAAACACCTCTTTGACAACATTTCATCTGGCTCGCAAATGCTCTAATTCACCACCAAATTGTTCTTATAACCTTAATTGGTTCATACGATAAATTAAGTAGGTTCCATTCCTATTTGCCTACCACTTTGGTTGATGTTTGCATCTTGTTTTTATACAATTTATGTTGTTGTAAATATTCATGTAAAAATAAAGTTGAAGAACTTATGTACGAGGTCAATGAAAGTCATGAAATGATTTTAAAGGAGGTGGAAAATTGACAAGTGAGGCAGGTTAGGTAACAAGAAAAACGGGTTGAGGTCAAAATAGGGATGGCAATCGAACCTGAACTCGATGGGTAAACCCGAAACCCGACACATCTGGTACGTGTTTGGGGTCGATCGGTTAATCGGGTTTGGGACTAGTTTTTATTTTTTCATGGGTTTGGGATGGGTTTGGGATTTGGTGATATACCCGTTTACCCGACCCAATTACCTGATAAAGTAAACCCGTTTACCCGATTGTATACCCGATAAAATTTCTTTATATTTTTAAATATGTAAATATATAATACATCCTTTTTTTTCTATACATATAGGTATTTTATCCCGTATACATTATAGTTATTTGATATATTTCTTGAGTGATAATACTAAATGTAACTGATTAGTAGTTACCCGATGGGTTTTGGGTCGGGTATACCCAACAGGTAAACTTTTTAAAATTAATCGGTTACCCGAAACCCGCGGGTATACCCGATGGGTATTTACCCGCTAGAAACCCGACGGGTTTTGGGACGGGTTTGGGACAAGCTTATTTAATCGGGTTTGGGGTTGGGATTACCTAAACCCGTCCCAAACCCGACCCATTGCCATCCCTGGGTCAAAACAAGTAATTTTACGGTTTGGGTTGGGTTGGGTTGTCTGTGAACACTGTCTCCAAAACCTCTATTGTTATATAAACTTGGTGTCAATAGGACTAAAACATTTGTATTATATCAAGCTAGTCTTTAGATTGACCATCGGTTGTCTATTGACTCCATGAGTAGTTAAATACAATGTAATTCTATCGAAAACCTATACATATTTTGGTGAGGCGGCAATTTCAACCCATAGTCGATAGTCCTATATATGTCTTACATATAACAAGTCAAATGGAAATGGGTCAAATGGGCAAACAGATTGAATGAAAGCATATGAAATGGTGGACTCAAATTCATATAAAACCCCTTAACTATTGACCATTTTGACCCATTACTTAACCCACCTTGACCCACCCGTTCGGCCACCTATGTCAAAAAGGCAAAACAAGAAAATTCTAAAAGCCTATGTAGAAACAACAAAACCATTTGTTATGAATGCTACTAACCTCATCATCATTCAAAAGAAGCTAAATATATGAAATCATGCCCACACTAGTAGCATGGTATACCGAATATTCAAAAAATGTATCACTAAAGCCACCCAAATATTAAAGAAAATGAAAACACAATTCTTAAGGCTACCCAAGTATCAAGTTTCTCAAATCAACCGAATAGGTGTAGAAAGTTTAGAGGCGTTTGGTTTTTAACTGGAATCAATAAGGGAATGGATTTAATAATATGGTGGAATGGGAATGGGAATGGGATTAGAATGTGCATGAATCGTATAAGCGTGGCCCTCTACTGAACCGCTGCGTGTACTTCATTAGTCCATCTATCCACAATCTCAGGGTTTGTCAAAGATTTAAAAAAATATATACAAGTTAATTGAACATTGTGTTAAAAAAGGAGTAGAGTGAATTACAAGTTTTGTCCTTTATTTATATACTCATTTTCAAGCAGTGTCATTTATCTTTAAAATTGACGAGTTTTATACTTATTGTTTTAAAATCTTGCAGGATATGTTCTTTGAGCATAACCCAGTTATTTTTTGATGTTAAGTGAAGGGTAATTTGGTCTTTTAACTTATTTATTTTAAACACTGTTCTACAGATTTTAATAACTACTAGAAAAATGAATTATATCTAAACTCACACTCTTTCTCTCTTAAAACACATCCAGTCTCTCTCTCTCTCTCTCTCTCTCTCTAAAACACTCTATCTCTACTATCTCTCTAACCACCACCTTCACACCAGGACCACCACCGCAGCAACACCACCCCCACACCCCAACTGTCACACCACGAACACAATGTCAAAAAATCAAAACTACCCCATACCAACACAACCCCCACACCACTGTCAAAAAATCATATTCGAGACACTATTCGATTCGTGTCATAAGCAACAAAACCCGTCAATTAATTTCACATTCAGATCTCAATTTCACAATTCCCCCAATTTGAAAAACGGCTCTCCCGGAAAAACGCTCACCATGTCGAACTCCCAACCATTTTGCTCCGTACACATTTGTTTTGCTATTCATATCCGTTGGAAAAAAAAATTGTGTTTATGTTAGATTTAGCTGCCTTTTTGCTTATTTTGTTAATTTGAGCTCATTTAATCCTGAAAATACAAAAGGAAGACAAAAACACACTTTTTCCAACATTAATACTAAAAAAGGGTTAGTTTAATGCCACATTTGATGTAATTTATATGTTGCATTTTGCGCACATCACGGCCCATCAGCAGTTTTACCAGGCCCAAAACCCGAACCAGCAGGCCCAATTTCCTGATCCTAATGCGGTCAATGCTCTCAGCCCAACCGACTTGGGGACAACCCTCTCAACGATGCAGGTTAATTATCCGGACCCTTCATGGAATGTAGACACAGGGGCATCCTCTCACATCACCTCTGACTCAGGTAAAATCACTTCTCCTATGTCTCTTTCCTCTAGTACTATTCTTATTGGCAATGGCCAAAAATTGCCGATTACAAGGACTGGTAAAAGCCTTTACACCGTCAACAATAAAACATACCATTCAAACAATGTCCTATACTCACCCACAGTCATAAAAGACCTCCTTTCTGTCCGTAAATTTACTCGTGATAATCAAGTTAGTGTCGAATTTGATCCTTTTGTTTTTTCTTTGAAGGATCTCAATACAGGCGCTTTTCTCTCCCGCCACAATAGCTCGGGAGACCTCTACCCATTTACACCGCCGTCTTATGCTTTTGTCTCTACTACTCAGCCACCTCCATGGCATAACCGTCTTGGTCACCCTGGAACAACTATCTTAGATTTTTTGTCTCGTAATAATTTCATTCAATGTAATAAGACTAGTATTTCTTTTGTTTGCTCGTCTTGTCAACTTGCTAATAGTAATCGTTTGCCTTTTAATTTTTCTAATTCTGTTACTTTTGTACCTTTTGATTTAATACACTGTGGCTTATGGAAATCTCCCGTCTTAGGCAAAACTGGTTACAAATACTATATGGTTTTAATAGACAATTTCACCCAACACGTGTGGGTTTACCCCTTAAAATTCAAATCTGGGACCTTTACCACTTTTGTCAAATTTCACAAACTTGTTCACACCCAATTTAATTGTCTCATTAAAACATTTCAATGTGATTTAGGAGGTGAGTTTGACAACCACAATTTCAAAATTTTTGCCTGACAACACGGTATGGTGTTCCGTTTTTCATGTCCCCAAACCTCTTCCCAAAATGGTAAGGCGGAACGGATGATACGACGGCTTAACAACATCATATGTGCTCTTCTTATCCATGCTCACCTCCCACCTGTGTTTTGGATTGAAGCTTTACACACTGCTGCTTACCTACATAATATTTTACCCACCACTAAACTTAATCACCACACACCCATCTCTGCCTTGTACCAACGCCACCCCACTTATGATCACCTTCGGGTTTTCGGGTGTGCTTGTTACCCAAATGAGTCTGCTACTCAACCAAATAAGCTTCTCCCAAGATCAATCCGCTGCATCTTTCTCGGATACCCGGCAAACTTTCACGGGTACCGATGCCTTGATCCTACATCAGGGCGCGTACACATTTCTCGTCATGTAATTTTTGACGAATCCGACTTTCCCTTTCAACACCCATCTACAGCCGACACATACACCATCCTCGAGGATATTCCTTCTCCTCTTTTGTTCCCTTATACAACCACTGCCCAACAAAATCACCTCATCGGCCCACTTCCTGAGCAGCCCACCTCACCCCAATCGCCGGCCCAGTCCCCTCCCTCTACCACCCCGCCCCACTCTCACTCACCTACTGTCCCTACGACCATTCCTATTCCCCAAAACCAACATCCCATGATGATCCGGTCCTAAGCCGGGTTCACAAATCCCAATCCCAAATTTGGTCTCACTACTTCCTCACCCACCTCGACTATTTCACCTCTTCCTACATCCTACCAAAAGGCTTTTACCGACCCTAATTGGCAACAGGCTATGCAAAACGAATATAGTGCTTTACAGGAAAATCAGACATGGGAGTTGGTTCCCAGACCGGTTGGCTTACCTATTATACTGTGCATGTGGTTATTCGTCATAAATTTAAGTCCGGTGGCTCTTTCGTGAGGTATAAGGCCCGCTTGGTGGTCAATGGAAAATCACAAACAGTAGGCATCGACTGTCATGACACTTTCAGTCCAGTGGTCAAACCAGCATCCATTCGTACAGTTTTAAGCCTTGCAGTCTCCAGAAATTGGCCTATACACCAGTTGGATGTTAAGAATGCATTCCTTCATGGCAACTTGGAAGAAACTGTGTTTATGCACCAACCTACTGGCTTTACTAATAAGGATTTCCCTGATAATGTTTGTCGATTGAAAAAGTCACTTTACGGCCTCAAACAGGCCCCCAGGGCTTGGTACACGTGGTTCTCCACATACCTACTCTCTCCTGGGTTTCAAAGCAGTGTATGTGATTCGTCACTCTTTATATTTCACCAGGGCACTCGCATGGCTTACTTGCTTCTGTATGTGGATGATATAATCCTCACCCCCACCGACTCGGGTCTCCTACAGTCCATCATAGCCATGTTATCTCGTGAATTTGCCATGACAGATCTGGGCCATCTTCATCATTATTTGGGAATCACAGTCACACGGGACTCTAAGGGATTGTTCTTATCTCAATCACAGTACACACGAGATATTCTGCACCGTGCTAACATGACCGACTGTAAACCTTGTGCTACTCCATGTGACACCACCACCAAACTCATCGCAACTAATGGTGAATTAATGACCGATAGCACCCTGTACCGTAGTCTTGCAGGAGCTCTTCAGTACCTCACTTTCACCGGACCGGATATTACTTATTTCGTTCAGCAGGTTTGTTTGTTTATGCATGCCCCACGGGAACCTCACTTTGCCTTTCTCAAGCGTATCCTGTGTTATCTTCTGGGCACCATCGACTTTGGCCTACATTTATCTACTTCTTCACCTATAACACTCAAAGCTTATTCAGACGCTGATTGGGGTGGGTGCCCTGATTCTCGCCGGTCCACGTCAGGTTACTGTGTTTTCTTGGGAAATAATTTGGTCTCCTGGTCATCTAAACGTCAGCCTACTATTTCTCGCTCCAGTGCATAGGCTGAATACCGTGGGGTTGCAAAAGCGGTCACTGAAGCTAGTTGGATTTGTAACTCATTGCTGGAGCTTCAGGTTCCCATCCTCAAAGCCACTATTGTCTATTGCGATAATATATCTGCGGTTTGTTTATCAGAGAATCCTATGCAACATCAGCGCACAAAGCATGTGGAATTAGACATCCATTTCGTCCATGAAAAGGTTCAGCTCGGTCACTTTAAAGTTCTTCATGTCCCTTCCTCTTCACAGTATGCAGACATTTTCACCAAAGGTTTGCCTCGAGTGTTGTTTGAAGAGTTTCGGTCCAGTTTGGGTGTTCATTCCTATCACGCTCCAACTGCGGGGGGTCATTAGACGATATATATTTAGAATATATTGATTGGTTTATATTAGGAGATAATCATGTAATTATTGTATCATTTATCTGTTTCCATATACTTGTAATATCTCACCCTATTTAAAGGGTATTGTTCAATGAAGGGATCACAAACATTATTCGATAACCATAATCATCTTTAGTGTTTACTCCGGTCAAGTCTGGCTAGATCGCTAAGGCACGATGATAATCACCGTCTCAGTAATATTAGTGCTTTCAGTTATGTTGTGTATAAATGTTAATTTAGCATGAAATTCCAATTCCGTTTTGCACTTTTTTGGTTATTATCATAATTTCCTTGGTGGGAAAAGATCAAATAGGAAGTTTATTTTGGTTAGGAAGTGTAGGAAGCAATAGGATTAGGACATGTGGCAACATTTAAAATAAAGAAAAAGGGTATTTTAGTCAATCCAACCCTTTCTTCTTCCTTTTCAAAACCCAGTAACTTCAAAACCCACAATTTTCAAAACCCACCATCTTCAACCATTTCTTCACTTTCTATCTCAATAATCACTACATTATAGTACGATTTTCATCACCAATCAATGATTCAAACACCCGATCAACGTGTTCTTCAGCTTTTTTTTTTTTTTGAAGAAAACCCAGTTTAATTTCATACAAAATCTCGTTTTTTCCGTTGATTTTGAAGATAATCACTCGGTCCGTTCGATTCGAGCACTGATAAGTGTTTCAATCATTCAAAATTCGTCAACTGTTGAAGAAATCACTTCGATCCATGTAAGAAATTCTTTAATTTCATTTTTACGCTCTGGGTTTTTTATTTAGTTATTGCGTTTTACGATCTTGGCGGGGGTCGGGGGCAGCGCCCCTGGTAGCGGGGTCCCAGGGGCGGCAGCCCCTGGCTGGCGTCAGCTCGGAATTTTTTTTTCCGATTAAATTGCTGTAATGAAAATGCATCAGAAAAATTAATTTTCTGTAAATTGCCTCTGGAAACTGCATTGGTTCAGACAGTTCACAGCACAGACAATTCACAGCACAGACAAAAATATTGTCATGGTTCAATGCGTTTTAGAGAGGACACTTTCTTTGGTGTTTTTAGGCCATTGCGTTTTAGAAAAACACATTCTTGAAGTGTTTTTGGTGCATTGCGTTTTAGGTAAAACACCTTTTTAGGTGTTTTCAGTCCATTGCGTTTTACAGAGAACACTTTCTTTTGTTTTTTAGACAATTGCGTTTTAGAATGAGTCATTTTTAAGTGTTTTCTGACCATTGCGTTTTACATATAAGACATTTCTTTGTGTTTTTGGTGCATTGCGTTTTAGGTAAAACACTTTTTTATGTGTTTTCAGTCCATTGCGTTTTAGAAAACAGACATTTTAAGTGTTTTATGGCCATTGCGTTTTACAAATAAGACATTTGTTTGTGTTTTTTGTGCATTGCGTTTTAGGTAAAAACACTTTTTTATGTGTTTTCAGTCCTTTGCGTTTTAGAATACAGACATTTTAAGTGTTTTCTGGCCATTGGTTTTAGAAATAAGACATTTGTTTGTGTTTTTAGTGCATAGCGTTTTAGGTAAAACACATTTTTATGTGTTTTTAGTCCACTGCGTTTTAGAAAGTACATTTTCTTTTGAGTTTTTAGGCTATTGCGTTTTAGAAATAAGACATTTCTTTGTGTTTTCTGGCCATTGCGTTTTACAAATAAGTCATTTCTTTGTGTTTTTGGTGCATTGCGTTTTAGTAAAATGTCATTTTTTAGGTTTTTTTTTTCATTGCGTTTTACGATACTGGGGTTTTTCTATTGCGTTTTACGCAACTGGGTTAAATTTTTTTTTTTTGAAAATATAGTAATAGTATACTCGTTTTAAAGATAAAAAAACGTTCGTTTTTTGGTGCAATTTTTATAAAAAAATAATGTCGTATGAAAGAGTTATTAACGTTTAAAAAATGGGGGGATGGGGAATTGGAGGAGAGAGAAACTATTGGCTTGGATTGACTAGAATGCCCCTAAACAAACTCACGCGCCTCTTTTCTTCCTTTCAATTTCCCTGATTTAATCTTAGCCCTTAATAAACTAAATGGATGGTCAAGATCACTTCCTAGCCAAATAAACTTTCTATTGTATCTCCACCCTTTCCTTGGTTATTATTTCTTCAAGTTAGTAAAACTATACCATCTACATCGGTTAAATGCTTGTGATTTTGTTTTATATATATTTTTCTTTTTTGCAAGAATGTTTTATACGAAGCCCTTGTTAGAAACATTTACATACTACTCATACCTTTAAAGAATATGATAGAAGCTTATCCATTAATGGATAAAACTTGTGTTGGACAGTTAACTCCTTAGCAAGATTACTACAGCGACCATAAGTTTACACGGACTACCTATGTAACACACGGGTACTTTAACCGTTAAATCACTACGTCAAAAAAGGCTTACGGCCACATAAAATAAGTGTGACCATACGCCTTTCGCCACACTTTTTTTTTCCATCTCAAGTGTGGCCAAAGGTCGAGTCATCGTAGGTATCATACGGCCACACTCACTTATGTGTGGCTGTAGCAACTTAAACTGTGGCTAAAAGGTCTTATTGAAAATCAATCATTTATTTGTCTAATAAGTGTGACTAAAAGGGTAGCAACAGCCACATGAATTTACTATGAGTGTGGCTAATTCTATTATATAGTCACTAATAAGTTTGTTTTAGCCACATCAATTTTAAAAAATGTGGCAAAAAGATTTTGTAATCAAGCAAATGGTCCATTAAATGTGGCTAAACGGTATTAACGGCCACATGAGTTTAGTGTAAATGTGAGTGTTTCAATTATATAGCCACATGATTTTACTGTAAGTGTGGCCGTTTTTATTATATAGTCACTAAAAAGATTGATTTAGTCACATCAATTTAAAAAAACTGTGGCAAAATGGTTGTTGTAATCAAGCAAATGGTCCATTAAGTGTGGCTAAATGGTATCATCGGCCACATAATTTACTATAAGTGTGGTCGTTTCTATTATATAGTCACATGAATTTACTATAAGTGTGTTCGTTTATATGATATAGTCACTAAAAAGTTTGTTTTAGCCACATTAATTTAAAAAAACTGTGGCGAAAAAGTTGTTGAAGTCAAGTAAATGGTACATTACGTGTGGCTAAATAGTATCAACAGCTACATGAATTCACTGTAAGTGTGGCTAAACGGTATCAACGGTTACATAAATTCACTGTAAGTGTGACCCTAACTATTATATAGTCACAATAATTTATTATAAACGTGACTAAAAATTATATATAAAGACATAGAAAATTGTAAATTTAAGTGTGACTATTGTCTAATCTTTGGTCACACATATTTCTTATAGTTTTATGTGGCCATTTTTGTGTAATTATCAATTTTATTTTTAAATTTTTGTAAAATTAAAACTGTAGTAAACATGAAAAAATCTAAAAACCAAATTATTGATATTAACAATAATAAACCAAAATCCATACATAAGTTTTCAATTTTAATACTAAATACATAAACTACAAATCCAAAGTTATCTACTAATACTTAATACATAACCTACTAATCAAAAGTTATCTACAAATGATGCAGCAACTGCAACATAACCTTCAACACTTGCAACAAGAGCACTTTGGTCTCAGCCTGCATCACTCCTAACAACACTTGTAACAACATAACCTCCTCTCATTCTCTAAAAGAGTCTCCCCACTTTCATTTCGGCCATTAGTTGGTCTTTTTTGTCTCAGCCAGTCAAAACTCCTTTGCGAAACAACTTCATGCAGTTCATCATGTTTTGTCTACGTGCTATGTCCGGTTGCAGTTAAAAGAAAGTTATAAGACATACCAACAAGTACATGCAAACTAAATTGATTATATTACACTTACATCTTGCTCACATGAGCTCAATCATTGTTCAAAAGTTTCTCCTTGGTATATATATACTATTGTTGCCCTAATATGTCCATTAAGTACCTACAAATTGAAACTCATTGATAACATTTACAAATTCGGACCGTAGAAAAAATTCAGAGGTACAATAGGCCAACTTGTACCGATCATAAAACTTCAGAAGATGAGGACCCGCGTAAACATTCATCACTTAGATCGAGAGACCTGCCATCTGTGTAAAGTCTCCATGCCTATATGAATCCAGTTAAAATAAATAAACTCAGAAGTTAGTTCATATCAGAAGGTACACCTAAAATCATACAGATTAGTCGAACATATATGCACATATAGGCTCATTGTCACATACATATATGGACTGATGTTAAAGTAAGAACCGTTGAATAACAGGAACCAAGGAAACCACTTTTTAGCCTTTGATCATGGAATGGACAAAAAGTAGGGGTCAATCGCCAACCATGGAGCGAAACAGACATAATAGAGTGAGACCATGGAGCTAAATATATCTAACTTAACTGAGTAGAGACCGTTCACTGCATGCTCTGGAGATATGTAGTCCCTGAATCAATACACGCAAACAAATATAAATGTAAATAAAAATGTACCTAACAATACGAATCGATTTAGGGATTCTTACAAAGTTCCAACGATTCTCTTTGTATTTGCTTCACTCTCGTCTTCTTTAAACATTCTGGCTAAGCCGAAATCTGATATCTTTAGGCACATCAAATGATCAAGTAAAATGTTCCCTGCTTTTAAATCCCTATGTACAACTTTAAGCCGGGAATCTTGATGAAGATAAAGAAGTCCTCGAGCAATCCCATGGATTATGTGGAATCTTTTTTGCCAATCAAGTTTCAACTTCCTTGATTTATCTGCTCAATTTACAACAAGGTAGTTTATATATTATTCCCTTGCAATTTTATGAAATCTTTATTTTTAGGATTGTAAGAGAGCCTAACCAAATAAAATTATGTCTAGGCTTTTGTTAGGCATGTATTCATAGATTAACATTTTCTCATTGTCTTGAATGCAATACCCTAGAAGCTTCACAAGATTCCGATGCTGAAGTTTGGCAATTTATATAACTTCATTCTCAAATTCATCAAGCCCTGTCGAAAGGACTTTGATAGTCGTTTCACAGCAATCTCTTGTCCTTGTTTTGGCACACCCTGGTGGATCGAGATTGCCAAAGCTGTTTATAATGTACAAAAATGAACATCTGATTTATACCATTTACCTTGTAAACTTTTCCAAACCCGCCTTGCCCCAACTTGTTGATCGGAAAGTCATTGGTAGCCTTAGAAATTTCAGCTAAGCTAAACAATGGTACTTCTGCACTTCGCATATGCCTGTTGATACCTTTGTAATCTTCATCAAGGGTCTCTGTAGGTCTACCTAGAAAATATGACAATGAGACAAAGATCATAAGGATATTAACTTATATATGTATTGCGTACAAATAGCAATTCAGATCAATATCACTTGCCTGCTGTCTCTGCATCTGACTTCTTCTTCCATTTTCTCCGTATGATGTAGAGTGCCAATATGAAGCCCACCAAAGTAACTACAGCTGATATTGACAAAGTCACTACCATAACTAGTCGTTTCTTTCCATGGAAGCTGGAATGGGGGTCTAGAAGATTTACATATTTAACAGATTGAAACATGAAATCCATTAATTTGGTAATGTTATTGTTTTACCTAATAATTCTGAGGCGGCAAGTCTAACATAAAGATCTTGCCCATTTTGTGGGTACACTCGACATCAATCAAACCCCCAAACCATAGCAAGCACCCAACTCTACCTATAGTGATGTTTGGATTTGCATAGGCAGTGCACGAGCAGTTATTCTTGCAAGCTGCCTCACAATCTAGTTGGCTTATGTTGCTACTAAAGACAACATTCTCCGTGTCTGGTAATTTCATGCTTGAAAACTTATGGAACCCCTCTCCAGGCCCACAATCCATGGCTATGATCTATTGACAAAATTTTGTATTTTCTGAGGATTTTCGTTTAAATCCTTTCAAGCAGCTTCATTAAGAAGTGTCTATATTACAGCTCCCATACGGGCCACACACTCCATAGTTGTCACAATAATCTACCGGTAAGGTGAGACTCTGCATCCATTCTGTGTTTGGATAATTTAGTCACAAGATCTCGAGTTTACCACCAGTAGTTATTATGGTTCTTGACAAGAGTGTGGTGGTAACATTAGGAACATAAATCTTAACCTAACATAACATAACATTAGGAACATAAAGCTTGACAATTTAAAATTCACACAGCAAACTGCAAACGATTAGGCGACTATGTAACTGGTGGGGTTTGCCTGATTGCCTCTGCTCTAGCAACTTGATAGTAACAGGGCATTTGTTCAAAAATATTTTCCTTTCATAAAAGAAAAAGAAGTTCACAAATTATAACTCTAAGTCACATACATGATGAGAAATAGTGATTGAGATGGGAGATTTCACGTTATGCAAGATAAACCCAGATAAATGGTTTGTATCAACTATTTAACTTTTAGTCTAATTTTATTTTAACCAAGAATAATATAAGAAGCAAATATACATAATATAAATATTTAAAACTATTAATATTTATTCAAACGATTCGGTCTGGTTTTTTATAAACCGTAACCAGTGGCAAAGCTTGAAAATTTCCACCGGGGGGTCGGAAGTCACCGGACCTAAAAATTCTATATAAGTAAAAATAAAATATTTATAAAACAGGGGGGTCGAAAACGTATATACCTGAAAATTCTATACGAAACCTACATATATAACACTACTGAGCAAAAAGTTCGGGGGTCGGATGCCCCCCGACCCCTTGAAAGCTACGCCCCTGACTGTAAACCAAATTGTTATGGTTTGAAATTTTTTAACTAACCGACTGAAAGTTAAAGAGAAAAACCGACTGTTAAACCAAACTAATGAGCGGTTCAGGCGGTTTCACTTTTTTAAACCGAATCGTGAACACCCCTATAGATATAGGATAAATATATTCCTTTACCCTCATATAAAATAGCACTTTGACTTCTTGAAGCAAAAAAAAAAAGGTTGTTTTTTAACTTAATATCATAGAATTCATTTTATACAACATAAAATCAATACCGAAAGGGATCTATATCCATAACTTACATCCAAAATAGATCTGATAAACTAGACAAATAGAAATCGTAAAGAAAGCATAAATAGATTGAAGGTGAAGAAGACAAAAAACTCAGCAATGTCCATTAAGACTTATTTGGGAAACTATATATAGACTCTAGAAAAACTTAACATAATAAGCAAAAATATCTAAAATAAATCACAAATCTTAGTTAATGGATTGCATTTGAAGAGTACAGACCTTTGCTTGATCACACCCATCTTCATAGCTAACATCGGGGAGAAAGGTTTAACCGGAGCACCAGATCCAACTGTGAATTGACAATTGTTGATGAAATTCCAACCCATTCCGTTGCTTATTCACAGCCAACAAATCTGGATGATATTACCCGTATTTTTTCCTTATCCACCTCCATACCCCTCTCCGAAATCACGTGGCCTAACACAATACCCTCTTGCACTATGAAATGACTTTTCTCCCAACTAAGCACCAAATTTTTCTCAGAGTTAATTACTGTTTTCGTCCCTGTGGTTTGTCAAAAATCACTATTTCAGTCCATTAGTTTAAAAATTGTGATTTCAGTCCCTGTGGTTTCACTTTCGTAACCATTTCAGTCCCTGTGGTTTCACTTTTGTAACCATTTCAATCCATTTATTCTATTAGTACAGGGACTGAAATGGTTACGAGGTGGATTGAAATGGTTACGAAAGTGAAACCATAGGGACTGAAATCGCAATTTTTAAACTAATGGACTGAAATAGTGATATTTGACAAACCATAGGGACGAAAATAGTAATTAACTCTTTTTCTCAACACATCTTTTTAAAACTTTTTGTAACTCGTTGAGACAAGATTCGAAACTAGTGCCAAAAATTGAAAAGTCATCCATAAAAACTTCAAGCGACTCTCCAACCATGTCCGAGAAAATACTCATCATACATCGTTGGAAAGTTGCCGGTGCATTACACAAGCCAAATGGCATTCGCCTAAAGGCAAAAGTGCCATATGGACAAGTGAAGGTGGTCTTGTGTTGGTCATCCTGGTGAATTGCAATTTGATTGTAACCTGAGTACCCGTCCAAAAAGCAGTAATATTTTTGACCCGATAATTTTTCAATGATTTGGTCAATGAAAGGTAGTGGAAAATGGTCCTTAGAAGTGGCGACATTCAATTTGCGGTAATCAATACAAACGCGCCACCCGGTGACCGGTCGGGTGGCGATTTATTCACCATTTTCATCTTTTATTACTTGAATGCCGGCCTTCTTAGGCACAACTTGGGTAGGACTTACCCAAGCACTATCCGAAATAGGATAGATAATTCCCGCATCTAACCACTTAATTACCTCCTTTTTTACCACTTCCCGTAGATTCGGGTTCAATCTTCATTGTGCCTCCTTTGTTGGTTTTGCATCTTCGGTGGTGATGATTTTGTGCATAACGATCGATGGACTAATTCCTTTCAAATCAGCAATTGTCCACCCAATGGCCCCTTTATTCGCCTTTAACACCTCCAACAAAGCTTGCTCTTGTGCCATCTCTAAATTAGAGGCAATAATGACCGGTAAAGTGTCATTATCCCCTAAAAATGCGTACTTCAAATGGGTTGGAAAGTCTTTCAACTCCAGTTTCGGTGGTTCCTCCAAAGATGGGTTGGTACCCGAATTGATTTCCCAGGCAAGCTTTCAAATTGATGGGTCCAAGGCGGTCGACCCTCACTTCAATGCCATAGCATCTTGCTTCTCCTCTTCAACCTACAATGCACAAGCATGTACCTGTTCAGAAAAATCACAAACACACATATCCATACTATCTTCTTCATACTCATGCGGGTTGCATCCATCGACTAAATCTGCCATAAACATTCATCAACACCAATAGAGTTAGAATTGTTAGTAAAAACATTCAATCTCATTTTTCGATTTCCGAAAGTCATGTCGACCGTACCAAATCGACAATCAATCATGGCATGCGCGGTGCTCAAAAATGGCCGACCCAAAATAACATTTTGTTGTTGTTTCGGGTCCGCGGATGAGTAGTCTAAGACTAAAAGTCAACCGGGTAGTAAAACTCATCGATTTTCACTATAACATCTTGAACCATCCCCCGAGGTAGCTTATGAGACAAATCGGCTAACAAAACCGTTGTCTCTACCCTTGCTAATGGACCAAAATCATATTGGTCGTATAAGCCCCCGGTAAAATGCTCACTCCGGCTCCAAGATCTAGCAACGCCTTTGACATTTGAAAATTACCAACTTGAATATTTATTAATGGCGTTCCCGGATCTTGGAGCTTAGGAGGAAGCTCCCCATTAAGTACCGCACTCACTTGCCCGGTTAAGTCGACCCGCTTAGGCATCTTTTTCTTTTGTTGCCTTTTTTGTGTGCACAATTCTTTTAAAAATTTAGCGTAAGCGGGCACTTGCTTGATTGCATCAAGTAACGGGAGATTGACTTTTACTTGTTTAAAAATGTCCCACAACTCTTCTTTTTGGGGACCCCTTGTTGAAATAAAATTTTTCTTACCCGGGTCAAGTAGAGCCGATGGAAATGGGACTTGACTCGGCTCCCCTTCATCTTTTTTATCTTTTACACTTTCACCCAACCCCGGTTTTTTACCATTTGATTCCTTAGATCCAATAGGTGAAACTTCATCTTCTTCACTTTCATTACTCGTAATATCTTCTACCACCCCGTCAACCACCCCCGGTGACAAATTTGCTTTAAACTCTTTACCACTTCTTAACACACTAACATGATTGATATTAACATTATTACTACGTGACGAGCTATGGGAAGGATTTACCTTAGTGTCGCTAGGAAGTTGACCTTTGCTTTTCTTCAACTCCGCGCACGTCGGTTGCTAATTGACCCATTTGAGTTGTTAGTGTTTGAATGCTCTTATCACGAACCTCATCCTTTTGCATCTGAACTTCATCAAGTTGATTCCTTTTTTGCATGTCTTGTTGCATGAACCGAAGCATATCCATAACTTCATTCCCACTTGACGAAGTTTGACCCGAAGAACCAATTTGACCCGATTGTTGAAATTGCCCTTGGTAGCCAAAATTGTTTCCACCCCGATAATTACCTTGATTGTATTGTTGACGAGGTGCAAAATTACCTTGAGCTCCTTGGAAATTTGGGTTAGCTTGGTTCATCGGGTTCCCGTAACGGAAGTTAGGATGATTTCTTAACCCGGGGTGGTATGTGTTCAAATTCATGTTAAAGTTTCGACCACTCCCTTGAATAGCATTCACCTCTTCCACTTGCTCCTCAACCACTCCAACTAAACATAATTCTGCCGTGTGGCCTATTTCATTGCAATTAGTGCACACGTTGTACACTTGATTCGTGGCTTGCACACCTACATTCTCTACCCCATGAACTTGTGGCCTTGTAATAACATGCCTTGCCTGTCTCGAAGATTGAGCCTTTCTTTTTGAAGTAACCACCATTTGCTCTAAAAATTGCCAATCTTCATGCTCAAAATTTGTACCAAACGTACCGTTAGTGATTGAAATTAAGTCACGAGCATCCTCCGAACTCAATCCCTCGTGAAACGCATTCAACAACTCCCAAAGTTGTATACCGTGATGAGGGCAATTTTTCAACATCATGTTGAACCTTTCGAAAGCTTCATGATACATTTCCCCCGGTTGTTGTTGAAAGCTCCTCAAGCTTCTCCTTGCATCATTTGTCTTTTGAGAAGTGTAGAACTCTTCCAAGAAAATCTGTTGCATGTCGGCCCATGTATAAATCGATGCGGAGGGCAAAGTATGAAACCATCGTTTTGCTTTATCTTCCAAAGAAAATTGGAAGAGAACCAACTTGACATCGTCCGAAGAAAACCCTTGACCTCCAATAGTGTTGCATATGGAGTCATATGTCTCCAAATGAAAGTAAGGTTCTCCGTTGCTAACCCCTTAAACTTTGGCAAACTTTGGAGTGCGGTTGTTCTAACTTCAAAAGTCCTTCCATCCGCGTGATGAGGAATCACTATCGGTGAAGGATTGTTGGTGATAACGGGTCGGAAATGAGCTTCGATTCCCCGTACTACCTCCCAGTGATGTCTTCGTGGAGCACCCAATGGTGCTCTTGGTTGACCCATTTGCCCTTGCATAGGCCCTTGAGGTGCAAACGGTGGCTGAAATTGGTATTGTTGCATTGGTGGTTATTGAATCGGCCTTTGAAATTGAGGTTGTGTATTTTGTGGGCGCACTTGATGTAGAGGCCTAGGGCGTTGCAATTGTGGCCCTTGTGGTTGAATATGTTGTACCCCTGTCGGTAATCTACCCATGTCTTGAATTTGTTGTAACGGTTGACTTTGTTGACCCGCTCCTCCTTGAAGTCCCAAATTACCTCCATCACCCCCACAATAAAATCCTTCTTCTTCGTAACCTCTAAAGTCTTCTTCATAACCATCATCATATCCATCTCCTCCTATACCCGAAGATTGCACATATGGAAAAGATGAATATTGAAAACCCGGTTGATTCGGTGGTCGGTATATAGAGGTAGTATGAATGACGGTTGAACTTGGTGGAATTGAATAGGTAGAGGATGATTGACCCGTAGTTGGAAAAAAATTTGAAAGTGGTGGAATCGTAGTGGATGGGTTATAGGTAGGGGTAGGTTCAACTTGGGTAGTAATAGGTGATGTAGTGTTGGTTGGTGTGACGTCATGTGGTGGAGTAGGATTGGTGGAATTAGGTATGGTGGTATTTGGTCAAGTTTGTGTTGATGTAGGAATGAAAGTTGATGTTGTTTGACCCGTAGTGGGTGGTATTTATGTTTCTTCCATAATGTTTCTTGGTGTGATGGGTGAAGTGGGTGAACCAACGATCTTGTTTTCTCGTAATAAATCTCTGGTTTGCCTCAAAGTTCTTTCAATTTCTGGATCAAACGATAGTGGTGATGACTTGTGAGAGCCCCTAGTATGCATACACCTGAAGTACCTGCACACTAAACACAACCAGCGTAAACCCGAAAATAACAAGACAAAACTACTAAATTAACACACGTTGCGCACTACTCCCCGGCAACGGCGCCAAAATTTGACGTGTTGTCATAGTCACACGCAAATTTAATCCAAAATACAACTAATAGATAGTAGCAAATGGGTATCGAAGACAGGGAGTTTGTGGAAAGTGTGTTAATTATATAGCTTTGTGAGTTAACTACAATTAAACTAATTTGCAGAAATTAAAATTCAAGAGTTTGGAAGTCCAAACAACAGAAACAACCAACAACTAACGCTTCAATCCCTAGAAGTCCAACATCTTCCTAACAAGCTAAGTCCTAGGTATGTTGGACCTTTTAAAATTATTAGAAGAATAGGACCTGTAGCCTATCAGCTACAATTGCCAGAGGAAATGGCAGGAATACATGATGTGTTTCATGTATCAAATCTTAAAAAGTGTTTAGCTGATGAATCACTGATAGTGCCTCTTAAGGGTATAGAGGTAAATGAACAACTCAAGTTTGTAGAAAGACCTCTACAAATTGAAGACAGGAAAATCAAGAATCTCAAACATAAGAGACTAGTTCTAGTCAAAGTGAAATGGGAATCCAAAAGAGGACCTGAGTACACATGGGAACTCGAATCAGAAATGAAGAGGAAATATCCGCACTTGTTTCAGTAGAACTCGAGGACGAGCTCTAAACAAGGTGGGGAGAATGTAACAACCCTCGGTAAAATCAATATCCACATAATATTTCCGACTCTTTGATATATGATAAAATGTCTTAATATGTCTTATATTACACCCCGTATGTGAAAACCGAGCCTTAGTTATATTATAGTTTATAAAATAAATAAAAATTCTGAAAATATAAGTTGAGGCGGGCCACTTTGACCCACCTCCACATCCAATGCGGGCTGAATTAGGACCAGGTGTTGACTTCGCTGACTTTTCTAGTCAAAGCGGGCCGCTTTAGGTTTACGTTAAGTGAAAGCGGGCCGCGAGTGACTTGGTTACGCGAATGCACCAGAGGTCGACACGTGTCGTAATCGTGTCAAGTCTAGTAAACGACTCAGCTAAGCTACCGCGTTGACTTATGTTGACGCAGCCCGCTTTAGGTTTAGCGTTTTCGAACGCGGGCCGCGTGAGAACCTTATTTCACAACTATAAATAGCCAGCATCAGATTTCAGTTTCCGTTGCTCACGTTCTTTTCTCAATCTCGAATTCTGAAATAGTAGAAGTAATATTTTGGGTATTATACCCCTAATTAGCGAAGTTCTGCTCCGTTGTAAGTATTATAACCCTGGTTTCATAACAGTTACGCTACCCGATTGATTTAGGGTTCCGTAACAACTGTCGTGGTTCTGCCCGACGTAGTTGTTGGAATACCGTCTCGGGGAGGGTATTATTAATAATTTCAAAGGGTTATGATACTAATCAATGTATATTTGTATAAATTATAGATTATAGCCAGGAAATCCTTACAAAAAGCCTAAGACAGCAATGTGAGTTTATCCTCTTTTTGCTAATGTTTTTGGTAATGTTTTACCAAACCTTGAATGTTTACTATGAAAATTAGCAGTAATTGAGTCTTTGTAGTTATTCAATTACTGCCGGTATGTTGGGGTTTTGTATACAAAATTTTGTACTACTTGCGAGTAGTAAGTCGGGATGACAAATTCGTTACCATTGGACAATGAGTTAGCCAATGGGTAATATGACCCACAAGTCAGGTGTGATAGTACCAGATGGAGTAATTGTGTAGACTTAAACAAAGTGATCACTCTCAATACTGTTCACTGTGACTTTAAACTTGATTAAATTGGGATTCACTCACCAGTATTTCCCACTGACAAATATTTTTAAAACATGTTTCAGGTAACCCAATGTGACAGCTAATTAGTAACAAGCCAGCTGGAGAGCACTGAAGGCTTGGAGATAATGTGGCTATAAAAGTTACCTAATAAACAATGTTTTAAATTTAATAAAATAGGGGTTTGTCCCTATAAGTATATTGTAATAAGAAACTTGGGTTTTGCCCATGTGTTTATTAATATCAAAGATGGTGGTTTTTCTCTGATAAATATTTCCTAACTACGATCCTGATGTAAATTCCGCTGCAAGACTAAATAAAAACCCGATACCACCAAACTCTGTGATCACGTCCGCCCGTTCCCGGAGATAGGGGATCGGGGGTTGTGACAGAAGGTGGTATCAGAGCCTAGCCACTGGTTCAAGCCAAAGAAGTGTTCTGCTGACACTTAAATTATAAAACTTGTGTTAGGAAATAAATTACGAAATAAATGCATAACTGTAATTATGTGTTATGTGTTATTTGACTATCTGTTAGTTTTCAGTATGAGTGATCAAGGACCATCAGACGTGAATCGTCAGTTATTTGATTCACCTAGGAGTGAAGGTACATCATCACAGCCTGCCCTTTCAGGGTATTCTGCTGATCAGGAAGAGGGAATATTTACCTTTAGAGCTCAATCTGAAGAACCATTTCCTACTAAGAAGAGAGGATGGTTCAGTAAAGAAGCTTTTGCTCGTAGGAAGAGAATGAGGAAATTGCAACAGCAAAGGACTTTAGCAGCCATTAAGAGAGAGACAGATGCCCATACTCAAGATATGCTACATAGAAGATTAGCTAATTTCCATATCTTAGCTACGACTGCTGCTGACCCAGGTCTGGAACAATTAGTAGCCCCACAACCACAAAACCCAGAACACCCTATGGAGATAGAAAATCAGGAAAACCAGGTGGAAATGCATGATTTTAACCCAGAAGAAATCCCTCGGGTACCTGCACCAAACCCACTAGACCCGAATTACGACCCCTGGTGGGACGATAATAGGGACTTTGTGCAACGTTACCCTATTCAGGATTATCCACCCATACAGAACATAGAAGTTTACCCAGGTATGGACCCTTTAGATCCCTATTACCAAGATGATTACATTAGGGAGATATTAGAGGATCCTTACCAATTTCAGGAATTGTCACCCCCATATCAGGAACCCGTACCCCAGATTCCCAACCCAGTCCGAGAACCTGCACCCCCAATGAGTGCAGAAAACGTTCAAGAACTTAGGACTTTCGGGGAGGAAATTTTAGAAAACAGTGAAAGGATGCGTCAGGTGGGAGAGCGTCTCGTATGGAAGTACGATGAACGCAATATGGATTTTTGGATGAATCCATATCCGTGAATGTTTGAATGGAGGAAGTGGTAGTAATAATAATAAAATAAAAATAAAATAAAATATGTGTGTATGGATGCATACTATTATTTTATTTCTGTTAGTATTGTAATCTTTATTTCTGTACTAGTGTGTAATAGACGCATAAGTATATGAAAAGAGTAAGTAGCAATGATCTACGATTTTGGCAAAATTGCGTGTCGTATAATTAATTATATTAAGATATTAATTGTGATATTAATATGGTATAAATGTTTAAAATTCAGATATCAGACCAAGGAAATCAAGTCAATTTGGATAATAATCCGGAAATCCAGAATGATAATATTCAGAATGATGATAATCTGAATAATGAGAACCCAAACAACAATAACAATGGAAATCAAGTGGACAATAGTGCTATTCAACATATAGTAGCACAGGGAATTATAGATGCTATGCCATTTATACTACAAACTGTTAAGGATGCTGATAATAAAAGTAAGCATAGCAGTAAGCGACCACTTGAACCAGAAAACAGTGTTAACAATGGACCGGTACTTCAAATGCCTATTCCCAAAAGAAGAAGAACCATGCCTTATGGTTGTTCTTATAAAGAATTCTGGTCTTGTAAACCAATGGAATTCTCGGGCAATGAAGGGGCCATTGCAACTTTACGCTGGATAGAGAAGACCGAGGCAGTCTTAAGGATAAGTAAGTGTACTAAAGAAGATAGAATACTGTTTGCTTCTAATCTGTTTAAGAATGCAGCACTAGAATGGTGGAATACTATCCTCCAAACTAAAGGAAGTGATAGAACCTATAATATGGAATGGGAAGAATTTAAGGACAAGGTAGAAAGGAAATTCTGCCCACCAAATGAAAAAGAGCAGATAGCAAACAAATTCCTAAACCTTAGGATGACTGGTGTTGATAGCAAAGGGTACACTAAGTTATTCTTTGAATATGCTAGAATAGTGCCAACTCTTGCTTCACCAGAACTAGTGTTAATTTCCCGTTATATTTGGGGATTAATTGGGGAAATTAGACACATAGTCAAGGCAGCCAGACTACAAACCATAGAAGAAGCTGTAGAATTAACAAATACCTTGACTGATGAATTAGTCCGTACTAGAGAAGAAGACCAGAGAAGGAACCTAACCCAAAGGCTTACTCAAGAATTTCGTTCTAGAAATTATAATCGTAAGAATATGGGTTCTACCTCTGCAATATACTGCAAGGTCTGCAAGAAAAAGCATTCGGGAAGATGCTCCATTCTCTGCAATCATTGTAAGATGCCAGGGCACAAGGAAGAAAATTGCAGGAAGAAAATCAGTAATGGATTATGCTACAACTGTGGAGAAAAAGGTCATATCAGGCCAAATTGTCCAAAATTAGCTCCAACCACAGATAACAAGAATACTAGAAATGCTAGAGCATTTGTTTTGACGGCAGAAGAAGCCAAGATGATCCCAGACGTCATAGCTGGTACGTTTTTAGTTAATGATGTCTTTGCTAAAGTATTATTTGACTCTGGTGCAAACCAAAGTTTTATTAATACATCGTTTTGCAAAATTTTAAATCAGTCATTAACTAAACTACCACATGAATGCGTAGTAGAGACAGCCAATGGAGAAACCATTAGGATTTCTGAAATCTTGCAGGGTGCAAGCATAGAAATTTTAAATCAAAAGTTTATTGCAAATCTTTATCCCATGAATCTGGTAGGATTCGATGTTGTTCTAGGAATGGATTGGTTAATAGCCAATAAAGCTAGTATTTTATGTGATCAAAAGTTAATTCAAATAAATTCACCAAAAGGTAAAAAGATCACAATTAAAGGAGATAAGTTCTCTAAATCTACAAAATTCATATCTGTGATGAAAACTGCAAGCTGTATAAGAAAAGGTTCTATAGTGTATATGATTTCTGTAATCACTAACACTAAAGGAAAAGAACTAAAAGATATTCCAGTAGTATCTCAGTTTTCAGATGTTTTTCCAGAAGAATTACCAGGACTACCTCCAGACAGAGAAGTTGAATTTCGAATTCACCTACTACCAGGAACATCACCGATTGCCAAAGCACCTTATCGTTTGGCACCTGCAGAAATGCAAGAATTAAAGAAACAATTAGATGAATTATTGGAAAAAGGGTTCATACAGCCAAGTTCATCACCATGGGGAGCGCCAATATTATTTGTTAAAAAGAAGGACGGATCAATGCGGATGTGCATTGACTACCGTGAATTAAACAAGATCACGATTAAGAATCGGTACCCATTACCGAGAATCGATGATTTGTTTGATCAACTGCAAGGAGCTCGATTTTTCTCTAAGATCGATTTAAGGTCAGGATATCATCAATTAAAGGTACAGGAAGAGGACATTCCTAAGACTGCATTTAGAACAAGGTATGGTCATTATGAATTTACTGTCATGCCATTTGGTTTAACCAATGCCCCAGCTGCATTTATGGACATGATGAACCGAATATGTAAGCCATATTTGGATAAATTCATAATTGTATTCATAGATGATATTCTAATTTACTCTAAGAATAAAGAAGATCATGCAAGACATTTGCATGCACTTTTAAGTCTGTTAAGAAAGGAAAAACTGTATGCTAAGTTTTCAAAATGTGAATTTTGGTTAGAACAGGTACAATTTCTTGGACACCTAGTTAATCATGAAGGAATTCATGTAGACCCAACCAAAATCGAGGCAATTACGAAATGGAAAACCCCTGAGTCACCAACCGAGGTTAGAAGTTTCTTAGGATTGGCCGGTTATTATAGAAGATTTATTAAAGATTTCTCTAGAATAGCCATTCCCTTAACTAAGTTAACTTGTAAATCTGTTAAATTTGAATGGGGAATAAAACAAGAAGAAGCCTTTAGAATTCTTAAGCAAAGATTAACCCATACACCAATATTAGCATTACCAGAAGGAACTGAAGACTTTATAGTCTATTGTGATGCTTCTAAATTAGGTTATGGATGTATATTGATGCAACGCCAAAAGGTTATCGCATATGCATCTAGACAACTTAAGAATCATGAAGAAAATTATTCAACCCATGATTTAGAATTAGGAGCTATAATTTTTGCTCTTAAGATTTGGAGACATTACCTTTATGGTAGTAAGTTTACCATATTCACTGATCATAAGAGTTTAAGGTATATTTTCGGACAAAAGGAGTTGAATATGAGACAAAGACGCTGGATGGAATTTCTTAGTGACTATGATTGTAATATCCAGTATCATGAAGGAAAAGCAAATGTAGTGGCAGATGCTTTAAGTAGAAAGTATTATGAAAAGCCAAAAAGGGTACGTTCTCTTAAATTAAATCTGCAAGTAGATCTAAATGATCAGATAAGAGAAGCACAAGAATCAGTAATCAAGGATGATTCTGAAAAATTAAAAGGTATGTTAAAAGAATTAAAACAAGGAACAGATGGAATTTGGAGGTTCCATGAAAAGAGAATGTGGATACCTAAATTAAGAAACCTGCGTAATCGTATATTAGAAGAAGCTCAATCAGCTCATTTCTTACCAATGAAGGAAACAATTAGTATGGAACAATTATCTAAATTGTATGTAAATGAAATTGTTTCTTTACATGGCATTCCTTTATCAATTGTTTCTGACAGAGATAGTCGCTTTACATCTCATTTTTGGTCAAGTTTCCAAAAGGCAATGGGAACTAAGATAAAGCTAAGTACGGCTTATCATCCACAAACAGATGGACAAAGTGAAAGGACAATTCAGACAATGGAAGATATGCTTAGAGCTTGTGTAATTGACTTTGGAGGTAATTGGGACGATCACTTACCTTTAATAGAATTTTCTTATAATAACAGTTATCACACAAGTATCAATGCTGCACCATTTGAAGCACTTTATGGACGAAAGTGTCGAACCCCAGTCTGTTGGGCAGAAATTGGGGAAAAGCAATTATCTGGACCTGAGATAGTGCAGGAAACAACTGATAAGATTATTCAAGTCAAGGAACGATTGAAAGCAGCACGTGATCGACAAAAGAGTTATGCTGATAATCGATGCAAGCCGTTGGAATTTCAAGTAGGAGATAGAGTATTGTTAAAAGTCTCTCCTTGGAAAGGAGTGGTAAGATTCATTAAACGGGGAAAGCTAAGTCCTAGGTATGTTGGACCTTTTAAAATTATTAGAAGAATAGGACCTGTAGCCTATCAGCTACAATTGCCAGAGGAAATGGCAGGAATACATGATGTGTTTCATGTATCAAATCTTAAAAAGTGTTTAGCTGATGAATCACTGATAGTGCCTCTTAAGGATATAGAGGTAAATGAACAACTCAAGTTTGTAGAAAGACCTCTACAAATTGAAGACAGGAAAATCAAGAATCTCAAACATAAGAGACTAGTTCTAGTCAAAGTGAAATGGGAATCCAAAAGAGGACCTGAGTACACATGGGAACTCGAATCAGAAATGAAGAGGAAATATCCGCACTTGTTTCAGTAGAACTCGAGGACGAGCTCTAAACAAGGTGGGGAGAATGTAACAACCCTTGGTAAAATCAATATCCGCATAATATTTCCGACTCTTTGATATATGATAAAATGTCTTAATATGTCTTATATTACACCCCGTATGTGAAAACCGAGCCTTAGTTATATTATAGTTTATAAAATAAATAAAAATTCTGAAAATATAAGTTGAGGCGGGCCGCTTTGACCCACCTCCACATCCAATGCGGGCCGAATTAGGACCAGGTGTTTACTTCGCTGACTTTTCTAGCCAAAGCGGGCCGCTTTAGGTTTACGTTAAGTGAAAGCGGGCCGCGAGTGACTTGGTTACGCGAATGCACCAGAGGTCGACACGTGTCGTAATCGTGTCAAGTCTAGTAAACGACTCAGCTAAGCTACCGCGTTGACTTATGTTGACGCGGCCCGCTTTAGGTTTAGCGTTTTCGAACGCGGGCCGCGTGAGAACCTTATTTCACAACTATAAATAGCCAGCATCAGATTTCAGTTTCCGTTGCTCACGTTCTTTTCTCAATCTCGAATTCTGAAATAGTAGAAGTAATATTTTGGGTATTATACCCCTAATTAGCGAAGTTCTGCTCCGTTGTAAGTATTATAACCCTGGTTTCATAACAGTTACGCTACCCGATTGATTTAGGGTTCCGTAACAACTGTCGTGGTTCTGCCCGACGTAGTTGTTGGAATACCGTCTCGGGGAGGGTATTATTAATAATTTCAAAGGGTTATGATACTAATCAATGTATATTTGTATAAATTATAGATTATAGCCAGGAAATCCTTACAAAAAGCCTAAGACAGCAATGTGAGTTTATCCTCTTTTTGCTAATGTTTTTGGTAATGTTTTACCAAACCTTGAATGTTTACTATGAAAATTAGCAGTAATTGAGTCTTTGTAGTTATTCAATTACTGCCGGTATGTTGGGGTTTTGTATACAAAATTTTGTACTACTTGCGAGTAGTAAGTCGGGATGACAAATTCGTTACCATTGGACAATGAGTTAGCCAATGGGTAATATGACCCACAAGTCAGGTGTGATAGTACCAGATGGAGTAATTGTGTAGACTTAAACAAAGTGATCACTCTCAATACTGTTCACTGTGACTTTAAACTTGATTAAATTGGGATTCACTCACCAGTATTTCCCACTGACAAATATTTTTAAAACATGTTTCAGGTAACCCAATGTGACAGCTAATTAGTAACAAGCCAGCTGGAGAGCACTGAAGGCTTGGAGATAATGTGGCTATAAAAGTTACCTAATAAACAATGTTTTAAATTTAATAAAATAGGGGTTTGTCCCTATAAGTATATTGTAATAAGAAACTTGGGTTTTGCCCATGTGTTTATTAATATCAAAGATGGTGGTTTTTCTCTAATAAATATTTCCTAACTACGATCCTGATGTAAATTCCGCTGCAAGACTAAATAAAAACCCGATACCACCAAACTCTGTGATCACGTCCGCCCGTTCCCGGAGATAGGGGATCGGGGGTTGTGACACTGTCTTAGCTCTCGAAGTCGAATGCAATCTCTCCAATGGGTCGAGTCCTTTTCCTACGGCGAGTGTAGACTTAAAAGAGGTGTGGCAAAACACGTGACTCGAATAGCAGAATAAACGATTCTGTGATGACGGGCAAAACACGTGACTCGACAGTATCAGTGAGCAGGGCTACTAATGGTTTTATAGGCCGAGACGTGACATAATGTAACCGTACCAAGTAAGTATGTGGTCAAATGAATAGTAACACATAAGGCCCAAATAAACAGAAAATCACGTATGCACATAAACACATAATGGTTTCCATACATGATTAAATTTTCCATGTTTATTCAAAAATCTTGGCTTCGAGAATTTTGGACTTTAAATCTCAAAATTCTTCAGTTGAAGTCTAGTGTTTTTCTCCTAAAAACATCTAGTTCGCTAACAACCATTGGCTCTGATACCAACTTTTGTCACACCCAAAAAACGTCGCAGCGGAATATAAAACGTAGTGGTGATGGAAGCTGGTGCCCATTTGTATCTTGCTGAACGATGCATCGTAATGTTGGACATTTCAACTTAATTAAAACATAGATTTTAAAACATAAAGTCTTAAAGTCCGTCACAATCACACCATAGTTAAATTGTTTTGATCCTTATGGATCTTATTACATTGGTCTCAAATAGTTTTAAAAGTTTGTCCAAACATTATCAAACCAAACATGCATCAACAACCACAAGATACGCCATAATTCCCGAAGTCGAACTCAAGTGCCTGTAGAACACGTTAAAATCAAGTGTCAACACAAAGGAATGTGAGTTCACATATTCACATACAAACAATTCATTTCAAAGGAAAACTTTCTGATTATGTGTTTATTTTAAAACATCCATATAATTTTAGACAGTCCGTTTTACTTCCTTAATAAAATCCATGGGTCCTCAGTCGCGGTTCAACAACCCGACAATAACACTCTTACCCAGGTTTTGTATATTAAATTCATTGCGTCAATTTTCAGACTCGTATGTTAGCTAGACAATATGAACTATATAGTTACCATGCAGGGATAATCAATGCTAGATAATAAACAGAATATCAATTCGTCGTTTGACTTGACACGGGGCGACCGGTCACGACGGGGTTGTCAACCCGATAGATCTACCAACAAGTCCTCGCGTGCAATACTTAACTGATTAAACGACATCATGGGCGCGGGGTCCACTCGAGACCAATATGATGTCTGCCTCACGTACAATATATATATATATATATATATATATATATATATATCCTACTAATATGACAAATTTAATACACGAAGTTGTACGAATCCCCTGAATCTCCTTCCCCTGAGACCAGGCCGGCATCCGTCCCAACTTTACGGTCCGTTTCGCCTCAGAAACACCGTACCAATCCCCGTTTCATCCCGAAACAAATATATTCAACAAAACCGTTTCATCCCCAAAACACATATTCAACAAAAACCGTTTCAACCCCGAAACATATATTCAACAAAAATTGTTTCATCCTCGAAACATATATTTTCACAAATCCATATATCTTCAACGAAAATATATAATTTATATCAAAAAGGTATGTTTTATTCCAAAAACATTATTAAACCCTATTATTGGCGTGTTCTACCCCCAAAATATATACAAAGAAGTAAAAAGAGGGGTTTAATAACACTCACCTTTGGGTGCGTATTTTAAATAGCGCAATCCCAGAGATTGATTTCTACACGTCCTATTATATACATATATATATATATATAAGTGTCCGCTAAAATGAGAACCACCTCGAGTTGTAAGAACCGTGAGAACTACTTGATTCGGGGCGAGGTGGACCAAATCTTTTTTTCATAAACGTAGATGCATGTATTATAACAACATTTGTAAAAAAAAAATTCAAAAAAAAAAATGTCGTGTGTGTAGTTTTGAGCACCACAAGTTTGTGTTTACGGGTAACGTAAATTTTCCGGTTAAATTTACGGTACCCGTAAACACAAACTTGTGGTGCTCAAAACTACACACACGAAATTTTTTTTTAATTATTTTTACAAATGTTGTTATAATACATGCATCTACGTTTATGAAAAAAAAATTGGTCCACCGCGCCCCCTACGGTGTAGTTCTCACGATTCTTTCAACTCGAGGTGGTTCTCATTTTAGCATTCCCCTATATATATATATACATATAGGAACGATTTTAAATCAATATACATAATATAAAAATCCTAAGTTTCTCCGTTTCTTAGAATTGTCACATAACTTTGAGATTTTCTCAAAAAGTTATCATTTTTTTTATTATGTTGGCATGTTAATATATATATATATATATATATATATATATGAGTCCATATATATATTTTTAATATTTTTGTGACTTGAACGATTTTATTGGTGACCGTTATCGTGTAAATCCGTTAACACTCCCGTTTATACGCAATATATCAACGATTTGCGCGTCGTAATATATATACATAAACGTTGACATAAATTACCATCGGAACACGCGGAATCTTGTTAACCTATCTATTTTGTCATTTATAAAGCAATAATACATAAAATATCTCATATGTATCAAATTTCATGCTCGACAAACAAGTTACACATTTAACGCGATTTTTACCGTTTGTACCGCACAAAACGCAAAAGTATACATGCATAATCCAAATTTTCATTATCATGTTAAAACTTAACATATTTTCACATTCACATGTTTAAATCACATAACACATCTTAACACATAAGGTTCACCCAAAATTTACCCATACTAGTGTTCATTGAAAAATGTGTATTTTAGCGATTCGGTAACGTTTTCGGGCATCGGAAGGCACATATGACTAACCAAACACCAAGTAAACTTAAAATTAGTTAAAATACTTATTTTTAAACTAAAAATATCAGTTTAATTACTGATCTAATTAAGTTTTATAAAAATCATTCGAAAAACCGATTTTTTTGACAGTTTTAACACATAGTTTTGCGTTAAACTTTACTATAGTCATCCCAACTCGGAATGACTTGATATTTTAACACAATACATATTATTTACTGATTTATATAGTGTTTATAATCATATTGGTGCAGTTTTGTGTAAGTCACATAAATCATGCGATTTCACGTATTTTACAACTCCTATTGCATTAAGTACAACATGCAAGACTAGTAAACTTTATGACAAAGTTTTATATCACTAAACACTTCAAAATAATTATATTTTAGTGTTTATATTCTGATCAAAATTTATTTTTATCAAATCATATCCAAATCATCATTTCATGACCACAAATCATCATGCACGTTCAAGTAAATGCATCTAATGCACCCATATCATATCAAAATCATTTTACATGAACTAAATGCATCTACATATTTATTTAACTCATGTTTTATTAATCCAAAAATTTCAACCTTCATATGATTATCATCAAATCATCTTTTCATAAATGCATGTATCATGTTCTTACACATTCAAGAACTAACGAACAAAAATCCATATATACCCATACATGCAAGTATATACATGACTATATACATATATCCAAATATGACTTTTCATCCATCTACTTTAATCACAAATCATTTTCATGTAGATCACTTTCAATCACACATGCATGAACCTTTTAAGTATCATTTCTTTCAAAACTTGACATATTAACAAAACACAACTCTAACACACACTCATACATACTCATGGCAACACACACATATTTTTACTTCCATTTTTGTGTGATGAAATAAATTTTCTTGTTTAGATTTCCAAGTTTGTGAATAATTCCAATCTTTCGAGAAACTCTCCATCATTATCATTATCAAGAAACAAGACATATATTAAAAAGGGTTATTAGATTTTATCACCCCCAACTATTGGCTATTGGCCGCTATCACCCTCAACTATCACTTTGACGCCCGTCACCCCCAACTTAACACTTAGTGTGTTCTGTCACCATGTCGTTAACTGATCACTAACTTTTGATCATGTTACAACACTTTTTAGGGTGTCATAGGGATCTTGGGAAGGTTTTAGGGATCTTAGGACACCCCCAAAAGTATAGTAACTGGATCAAAAGTTAGTGATCTGGTGACAGAACACACTAAGTGTTAAGTTGGGGGTGGCGGACGTCAAAGTGATAGTTAGAGGTGGCAGCGGCCAATAGCCAATAGTAAAGGGTGATAAAATCCAATAACCCTATTTTTAAAAGTAGTTTATATCTTTCAAGAATATAAATGGGTTTTTGATGGTGGTTTTTGTGATAAAAAGCTTGCACCTTCCTAAAAACTCCATGGATTGGCCTTCAAATCACTAAACACACTTGGAAACACCTTGAAATGGTCTTGAATCTTCAAGATCATGTTTTAAATTCAAAAATGGAAGTGTAGTGAGGTGTTTACGGTTTTAAGAGAGAGAGAGAGAGAGAGAGAGAGAGAGATGAAAATGAATGATTCTTAGCATTGGAAATGGTTAAGTGTGGTGTATGTAGAAGAGTTGTAATGACTGCATTCTTACAAGGCTTAACACTTGGCACACATGAAGAAAAGGTGGGCATCTAGGTGCCGCCACCTATGCTCCATACACACAAGTCTCATGCATTCATACATATATATATAATATATAATTGATAATACTGGTATTTTACTTGATACCGGGTATTTTATCTAGCGTTTTAATCCCGTTTTAGTGCGTTTTAAATTATTTTTATCACTATATAAAAATAATCTCACCAAAATATTATTGAAATAATTATCAGCTGCCTCGACCGGCTGCGTTGACAGTATTTTGTCAGATACGCGCAGTATCACACGGTACGCGCTTAAACTCGAAAATTGAGTTTCTTAGCGTTTTAATTTATTTTTCCTCACGAATATGATTAAAATTACTATTCTAATTATAACAGACTATTTTTAGGATTTTAAGACTGATCGGGTGGTCACCGACGTCTGTTTCGCATTTTAACCGTTACGCGATAAGCGTTAATTTTATCGTTGCCAACATAATTTTTACCAAGGTTTATATTTATCAACTCATTAAATATCACGTATAAACATCATAACCAGTAAAATACAGCCTTTTGTCTATTCACAACACGTCTTACAATTGTACGGTACGGCCTGAAAAGCCGGGGGTCACAGTCTCCCCCTGTTTACGAAATTTCGTCCCCGAAATTTTACTCTACAAGTTTTGTTTTTGCACTAGGTGGAAATAGTAAAAACTAGCTTGATGAATATGATCTTGTAGTTTTTGCGAGAAACTTTGATTCTTACAAAGAATCTTCGTAGATCTATATTACACACATCCTCAATTCCTAATCTCACGTCTCAACACTCTCCACCCTTTCCAAGGTTCAACATTTACAAGCACTTAATCAAGAAGATTAAGTCAAAGTTCCACCATGCCGGTTTTAACATACGTATGTTTACAGATACGTTTCCCTATACTTGTGGTAGTTTGAGTTTACACACGATTGATCCAACTCGAGATGGGCTCTCGAAAGAATCAAATCTCATAAACTCGTTTTCTTTCCTTCTTGCATTCATTTCAGATATCCACGGATTACACAACCAATAAATCATATATACTACTAGAATGCTGTAATTGCCTCTCCAGTTATTAACATAACTCTTCTAGCTATTCGTACTGCTTCTACGGTACTTCGATAAACTTCCGTTTATCTTCTAAATAAATCTCTACAAGAACAAAATCAGTGTATTATCCATTATACACTTTCTCAAACTGGATCAAACAATACTTCATGTACACTACTCAATCTTTATGGTAGCTTGTGCCTATAAGCGACTGATCCAACTCAAGATGGGCTCTTGAAAGGACCAAGTCAACATGGCTCAACTTTTCCCTTTTTCTGCTAACTTAATAACATCCTTTAAAGTAACTCCTCCAATAGAACCAAATCTTTGATCTGAAATCGCAATAGTCCCCTTCAATTGTCAATGTAATCCTTCTGTTGATCAATTGGCGACTTTTAACCTTCCCTCGATCCAGGGAAATCATGTCGCTGGTTTCCTAGATAAACTAAGGTTTGGTTAATTGTTGTTCTTTGTCACGTCAGCTCGACAAAGTGATAATCGATACTTCCATCCATACAAGGCTTCAAACCGAGCAACCTAAATACTAGCGTGTTAATTATCGTAGGCTAATTCTACCAAGGGCATGTGAGTATCCTAACTTTCTTCGAAATCCAACGTACACGCTCTCAACATTTCTCCAGAGGTTTGAAAAGCTTTCGCCTATCTTGCTGTCCAATCAATTCCCCTTTTTCTTTTTGGGTTATTAGTGTCGAATGCTGCACTAATTTAGAGAAATTCTCAATGAATTTTTGGTAGTACCCAGCAAGTCCTATGAATTGTCGTACTTCCGACGGGGCCTCTGGCGCTTCTCAATTCTTGATCGCTTCGATCTTAAACGGATCCACATGTATACCTTCCTCACTTATGATGTGTCCGAGTAAATGAACTTCCTGAATCCAGAATTCATATTTAGAGAACTTGGCATACAACTTCTCTTCCTTCAACAACTCTAAAATCAACTTCAAATGATACTCATGGTCTTCTTTGGTTCATGAATAGATAAGTATATCGTCAATGAATACTATCACGAATTTATCCAAATAGGGTATGCATACCCTGTTCATGAGATCCATGAATATAAATGGCATATTAATTTAGTCAAAGGGCATGACTAACAACTCGTAATGGCCATATCGTGTTCGAAAAGCAGTCCTCGGAATATCTTCGTCAGCAACCTTCAACTGACGATATCCTGATCGTAGATCGATCTTCGTGTAGCAGCTGAATCCTTGTAGCTTGATCGAACAAATCGTCATTCCTCGGTAAAGGGTACCGATTCTCAATAGTCAACTCGTCCAGCTCTCTGAAATCAACAGACATCCTGAAGGATCCATTCTTATTCCTCACGACGAAACAGATGCACCTCAAAGCAAAAAGCTTGATCGAATGAAATCCTTGTCTAGTAGCTCTTAAAGCTGATTCGACATTTCTTTCATTTCAGACAGTGCCAATCTATAAGGAGATTTTGCAATCGGTGCAGGACCAGGTACCGGATCGATTCGGAACTCGATCTGTCTCGCAGGGGGGCAATGCAGGTAAGTCTTTTTAGGAAAACTTCTGGATAATCACGGACAATAGGAATCTTTTCGATATTCCAGCATTTGGCTTTCATATCCACAACGTTAACAAAGAACGCAGGATAGCCTTTTCACAACAACCTGAGCATCCTCATAACACTAGCGACTCTCAACCCTCAACACTCGACACTCGACACTCGACTCGGTCGGTCTCCGCAAACAACTACTACTTCTCTACCATCATCAGGATGAGATATCCT
Organism: Helianthus tuberosus; assembly: GCA_030545235.1. Classification (NCBI taxonomy): domain Eukaryota; kingdom Viridiplantae; phylum Streptophyta; class Magnoliopsida; order Asterales; family Asteraceae; genus Helianthus; species Helianthus tuberosus. The sequence continues at coordinate 219,309,971 of CM060369.1, forward strand.
AACTAGCTTCTTCAAGCGATAGTCCCCACTTCGTTCCTGGATAATCAATCCATCCTCACATCTTCTTCAAGGCTCCCCAGCTCCACTAGAAATAAACCAACACTAGAACTACGATCACCTAACTAAATACTACAACCGCAAACGAACTCACTAGTTTCCATCAACTTACCAATTGCTAGTTCTATTGGGCACTTTATACTCAGCTTACTTGTTGGTGAACACAAAATGGTTCAAAGTTTTTCAAAACAAAACTCAAGTCAGCTTTGGTATTAAAAGTATGAACATAGATTGGTTTTTGATTCGAAACATACCAGTAACAGTAGCAGGATTCTCACGTGCCTTCCCAGCACTCGCCTCGACGGCCTTGCCCTTAGCATCATGTCCTTTCGGTTCCGGGCAGTCTCTTTTGTAGTGTCCTTGCTCACCACACACGTAGCATCCCTCGAGCGTAACTCCATCCAATGTACTCTTAGCATAACACTTGGGAGTCACATGTCCAGCTCGACCATATCTGGCGCACTTCTCTTGTCCATCTGTCACACCCTGGCTTTGCGGAAGCGTGGTTAATTTGGTGTGACTTCTTAATACCATAGCTTAACCATAACAAAGCTATATGAAATAAAACCATGCAAGATCATCCATTCAATTAAGTTTTAAAAACCAAATACAATAACATTGTCTCAACGGAATCACATCCTAACGACATAAACATTGTTCAACAAATACAAACATCAACATGACATAAACACAGTTTAAGGACTGTGACTTGTCCAGGAAAGAGTCACATTCCCCAAACCCGGATGACCTCGTAACTAGTGCAGCGGGAAAACGTGTCATACCGCGCCAGATCCTTTAATTCCCTGAAATACATGTAAGTTGAAAAATCAACAATAATGTTGAGCGAGTTCATGTGTGGTGAGTATGTAAAACACCTGTAAGTATAAAAATCCCTGGTATGTAGCAAATAAGGAAAAAGAGATCACCAATGGTTTGCAAGGCCATTGATATGTGTGAAGTGTAAGTAGGAAGACTCAAACCTAGCAGATTTCGCGATGGGTACAAAGTCACCCCGAGGTCCGTTCTGTTTGGGCCTGGGGTTGGGGTTGGGCTCGCTACACCCAGATAGATCTACCGCTTACGTCCCTCGGTCCTACAATGAGGATTAATGGCCTCCAGTTCCCGCCTACCCACTCACATGATCTGTACGTTCTAACCCTCCTTACGCTAACCATACCATGTAAAAAGTACTCGTAATCATAGTAACATGTATTTCACCCCCGCAGTTTAGAAAACTGAAAACAGTTAAGAGAAAAGGGGGACATGAACTCACCGTGGTGCGTCTCTACCAAGTATGCCTCCAAATCAAGCAGCTGTGTGACGACCTACACGTACTAACTCTATGAGACGGACGGCCGTGCCTTAGTTTTAGGGTTTAAGTTTTCGGGAAATAGTTAGACAACTATTTCGTGTTTACATTCTGTATACTTGGTAATCATTTTCCTTCCCAAGGATGGGGGATTTAATACATGTGTGTTCGAAATATATTATTAAGTCTCACTTAAAATATATTTTATTTCTAACTCCAAGATATAAATATTCTTCTCAAAATTATTATATTTTCTTATTACATAACTTTTCCCAAAATAATACCTTGACAAAAATACGCGTTAAGTCATATTTTCTTAAAATGCGTAAGTTACGTTTTAATGATCAAGTGGTAATAATAATTACCGGTGTAACTTATATATTTATCGTAGAGGCGTTCGTATTATTTTGGATCCATTATCATTCGATAGTATTATTTTTACCCCAAAAATAATACTGGTATTTTCACAAAATAATCATAAACACATATCAAGTGACTTTATGAAAAATATATACTAAATATATATTTACCAAGTTTTATTTTGTGAAATCCCACCTCCGATGTTTTGTAAATAAAGTTGTGGCGAAATCTATAATTTGAAAACAAGTCGAAAAGTATTTCTAACACTTATAGTGAAAATAATTCTAAGTGTTAGGTTTTTAGAAAAAATTTCGCCAGAGTTTCCTCTGTAACTGGAGGTGGCCACGCTCTCAGGCGTATCATTTTCTTTTATAAATCAAATCAACCATTTTTCTTATTTAACCAAAACAATATTCAACGCATCAAACTAGTTAATAAACATGTAATTCGCAAGAATCTCATGAACTTGTAGTTTTTCCAACACTATGATGTAAATCCCATTACTTTTAGCGGATCTTTATATAAAGCAATCCGATTTCGTAAAAACCTCGTTTTTAGGGAAATTCCGTTTTTACAACTTCTTGTCATTTTTTACAAAGATAGTTATTTTGTCGAAAGTGTGTGCTACACAAGTGTTTACACACTTGTGTGTTCTAAAAATCATTCGTGTTAGTGTAAGATCCTTCTTTAGAAAACATGATTTCTTTGATACTTGGTTCTTTGAAAATACTGCTTGTAGATACGTAGATCTACTAGTTTTAAACACTATTTCACAAGCTAAATCACTTTTACACAAGTTCATGATTCGTGTGTGGTAGAGTTTCATCCTTTAACCCTTGTTACTTCCAAAACAACCTTATGTCATGATCCAAGGTCATGACCAATCCGGGTTAAATGACGATCCGAGCTACCACAACATAGATCGGGTCCAAATAATCACACAAATCAATTACTACAAGATTTACACAACATATGAGCTTTTAACCATCATTACAAGCATTTTTAGTAAACTTTTATGTGTCATTTTGTAAGATTACGAGTTTTAACCGTTACAAATCATATTAACCACTTCAAGATAGTTCGAGAGGGTGATTCAAGCAACTTACAACTAGATCGAGGCTAGGGAAGAATCTAGGCGCAAAATGAGTGGATAAAAGCAATAGGGTGAGGTCCTTCGCCTTCCGAATGCACCAAGCCTCCTTATACGTGATCCTTAACGCTTGTATGAACTTGGAATGTGAAGATCAAAGCTTGAAAAGTTGATGGGTGCAAGAGGGTGTTCGGCCGTGAGTTTCTTGAGGGAGAGAGAGAGTTGTTTTGAGTGGTGAAAAGTGATGAATGATCATGTGTACATAGCTTGTTACTTATAGGCAATTATCAAGGTTATGATCCAAGAGTCCATATGTCTACTAGATATGGAACAAGTTGATTAAAATAATCAAAAGAGTACAAGATATGGTCACAATGTGACCGAGTTCGGCCAAGGGGGGGGGGGGTAGCTAGTTCACTTCCAACCAATTCGTTAATGTATAGTTAGGTTAATCTAGTTAGTTAAGTGATTAACCCGGTTAGTAGTGTGTTGTGCTTTATTGCGGGTGTTAGGGTATTCAGGGACCCTAACTGGCAAAGAAAAAGATAAGTAGTGTTATTAACAATATTTCCATGTTCCGGGTATAGTCCGGTTGTTTGGTTGGATAGTAATCCGTTAAAGCGTTAAACAAGCTTTAAAGTGTCGTTATAATTATTTTTAGTGACACAACTTATTCTTCCAAAGTGTCGGGAATATTTTCCTCAGGATTTGGCATTGTACTAGTTAGCCAAATGCTGAATTGTTTATTAAAGTGCTGAGTTTTTGTGCTTAGAGCACGTTTTAGGCACATCCAGTCATTGTAACTTATTCCTAGAGACGCAGTTCTACAACCCTTGTATCCCTACACTCACCACTTAGTGTAGTAAAATATTTCTGGCTCATACAGGCCTTATAGGCAGTATCTGCCTGGTGCTAGTTATGACAGCACGTTTAATAAGTTATCCGTTTATAGTGCTACTGTGCTTTTTGTGCATCATGTTTGTCACTAAGGTTCAGCATATAAATAATGTAGTGACGGTAAGTAAAGTATGATGCAGGTATATGCATGTATCAGAAATCAAGTAGCAGTTCATCAGTAATTTCAAACAAGCACAGTAATTAAGCAGTAATTAATTATTAATTAAGTCGTATGGATACCTGGTTTAGTGAGGGTTGTCACACCATCACCGACATTACCCTTTCCCGACTCTCTAGGGTTAGCTACACATGCTCTCTCCAAGCTACGTTTCTTCCCATGTTCCTCTTCGAGATTCTTCTTTGACCTCTCAGGTTTGCGCTTCTTCGAATCTCCAGTTCTAGGTTCGGAACGCTGAATCACTCGAATGGCCGACTCGTTTTGACAACCCGATATCACGCATATCGCTGCTACATCATTGCATAGGGCACCTGTAAATGATCTTGGGTTACAACCCTGGATTGTTTTATGTGTACATCTATGTACTATTCACAAAGTTAATGAAGAATCAGAATTACGCTCCGATTATATCATAACACAGGAACTACTAAAACTTTCCGATCATTATATCACCTGAAGGGTTTCCGATCTGTGTCCCACCAAAACCATGCCCACGAGCATCACGTCCACGTTCCTTGCCATTATTTTGGTTAGCATCGCGCTGTTCCATGGAAGTATTAACGTGTTGAGCTATGAGTTGTGCCAACTCTTCCGGGGTAATAGGTAGTCCAGAACCCTGTCTCGCTTTTGGCGGCATTTCGACGTTTCTATTATTAAAACATAATATCAACATAAGACGATATCCAAAAATAATTCAATCATTAAATGCTAGCAGACCAAACATTGCGCATGTATAATATCCACATATTAATGACAACAATTCTTAAACCTCGCGTGCAATACTTAACTGATTAAACAACATCATGGGCGCAGGGTCCACTCGAGACCAATATGATGTCTGCCTCACGTACAATATATATATCCTACTAATATGAAAAATTTAATACACGAAGTTGTACGAATCCCCTAAATCTCCTTCCCTTGAGACCAGGCCGGCATCCGTCCCAACTTTTGGTCCATTTCGCCTCGGAAACATCGTACCAATCCCCGTTTCATCCCGAAACAAATATATTCAACAAAACCTTTTCATCACCGAAACACATATTCACCAAAAACCGTTTCATCCCCGAAACATATATTCAACAAAAACCGTTTCATCCCCGAAACATATATTTTCACAAATCCATATATTTTCAATGAAAATATATAATTGATATAAAAAAGGTATGTTTTATTCCAAAAACACTATTAAACCCTTTGGGTGCGTATTTTAAATAGCGCAATCCTAGAGATTGATTTCTACACGTCCTATTATATATAAAGAGGAACGATTTTAAATCAATATACATAACACAAAAATCCTAAGTTTCTCCGTTTCTTAGAATTGTCACATAACTTTGAGATTTTCTCGAAAAGTTATCATTTTTTTGATTATGTTGGCATGTTAATATATATATATATATATATATATATATATGAGTCCATATATATATATTTTTAATATTTTTGCGACTTGAACGATTTTATTGGTGACCGTTATCATGTAAATCCGTTAACACTCCCGTTTATACGCAATATATCTACGATTTGCGCGTCGTAATATATATACATAAACGTTCACATAAATTACCATCGGAAATCGTGAAATCTTGTTAACTTATCTATTTTGTCATTTTTAAAGCAATTATACATAAAATATCTCATATGTATCAAATTTCATGCTCGACAAACAAGTTACACATTTAACGTGATTTTTACTGTTTCTACCGCACAAAACGCAAAAGTATACATGCATAATCCAAATTTTCATTATCATGTTAAAACTTAACATATTTTCACATTCACATGTTTAAATCACTCAACACATCTTAACACATAAGGTTCACCCAAAATTTACCCATACTAGTGTTCATTGAAAAATGCGTATTTTAGCGATTCGGTAACATTTTCGGGCGTCGGAAGTCATGTATGACTAACCAAAGTAAACTTAAAATTAGTTAAAATACTTATTTTTAAACAAAAAATATCAGTTTACTTACTGATCTAATTCAGTTTTATAAAAATCATTCGAAAAGCCGATTTTTTTGACCGTTTTAACGCATAGTTTTGCGTTAAGCGTTACTATAATCATCCCAACTCGGAATGACTTGATATTTTAATACAGTAAATATTAGTTACTGATTTAAATAGTGGTTATAATCAGATTAGTGCAGTTTTTGTGTAAGTCACATAAATCATGCGATTTCATGTATTTTACAAGTCCTATTGCACTAAGTACAACATGCAAGACTAGTAAACTTTATGACAAAGTTTTATATCACTAAACACTTCAAAATAATTATATTTTAGTGTTTATATTCTGATCAAAATTGATTTTTATCAAATCATATCCAAATCATCATTTCATGACCACAAATCATCATGCATGTTCAAGTAAATGCATCTAATGCACCCATATCATATCAAAATCATTTTACATGAACTAAATGCATCTACATATTTATTTAACTCATGTTTTATTCATCCAAACATTTCCCATACATGCATGTATATACACGGCTATATACATATATCCAAATATGACTTTTCATCAATCTACTTTAATCACAAATCATTTTCATGTAGATCACTTTCAATCACACATTCATGATCTTTTAAGTATCATTTCTTTCAAAACTTAACATATTAACAAAACACAACTCTAACACACACTCATACATACTCACAACAACACACACATATTTTTACTTCCATTTTTGTTTGATGAAATCTATTTTCTTGTTTAGATTTCCAAGTTTGTGAAAAATTCCAAGCTTTCGAGAAACTTTCCATCATTATCATTATCAAGAAACAAGACATATATTTTCTAAAAGTAATTTATACCTTTCAAGAATATAAATTTTTGATGGTGGTTTTTGTGATAAAAAGCTTGCACCTTCCTAAAAACTCCATGGATTGGCCTTCAAATCACTAAACACACTTGGAAACACCTTGAAATGGTCTTGAATCTTCAAGATCATGTTTGAAATTCAAAAATGGAAGTGTAGTGGGGTGTTTACGGTTTTAAGAGAGAGAGAGAGAGAGAGACGAAAATGAATGATTCTTGGCATTGGAAATGGTTAAGTGTGGTGTATGTAGAAGAGTTGTAATGATTGCATTCTTACAAGGCTTAACACTTGGAACACATGAAGAAAAGGTGGGCATCTAGGTGCCGCCACCTATGCTCCATACACACAAGTGTCATGCATTCATACATATATATATAATACTGGTATTTTACTGGATACCAGGTATTTTATCTAGCGTTTTAATACTGTTTTAGTGCGTTTAAAATTATTTTTATCACTCTATAAAAATAATCTCACCAAAATATTACTGAAATAATTATCAGTTGCCTCGACCGGCTGCGTTGACAGTATTTTGTCAGATACGCGCAGTATCGCGCGGTACGCGCTCAAACTTGAAAAATAGAGTTTCTTAGCGTTTTAATTTATTTTTACTCATGAATATGATTAAAATTACTATTCTAATCATAACAGACTATTTTTAGGATTTTAACACTGATCAGGTGGTCACCGACGTTTGTTTCGCATTTTAATCGTTACGCGATAAGCGTTAATTTTATCGTTGCCAACATAAATTTTACCTAGGTTTAAATTTATCAACTCATTAAATATCACGTATAAACATCATAGCCAGTCAAATAAAGCCTTTTGTATTCACAACACGTGTTACAATTGTACGTAACGGCCTGAAAAGCCGGGTGTCACATATCCAACCCTAACCCTTCCCGTGATATCTCGATTGTCAACGACACCAAGAACGCACGGTTTAGACTAAGATCAAAACATCAATTAACAAATTACAATAAAAAATTCATGCACCATAATAAACATAGCAAAACACACCAAGTTTATTATTCTAGAAATAAAGATAAACACACAAAATTCATAAGAAACCTTCACCTAAGATGATCCCCGAAAGTTTAGCCAGCCATTGTTTGGTGGATCATTATAACATCAAGATCAGAGTTTATACGAATCAAAATACAAACCAAAATGTTAGAAATTGTTCACAAACACTATCTAAAGCTGAAAATCACCCTAGAACTCCTGAGAAACGTCTCCAATGATGAGATAGGTGAAAAGGCACTTGAAAACGATATTAAAAGAGGCAGTTACAAGTTTTGCGTCAAAGCCTACCGTAAATTACGGTAGGTACCGTAATTTACGGTGGCCTTCATGTTGTTACGCTGAGATGCTACTGGATTACGGTGGTATTCTTCAACATTCAGGGGCTACCGTAAATTAGTGGACCCCTGAAACTTCCCTTTTGTTCTTCTTTCCAATCCTTGAGTAATCCGCTCCATTCCACTCCATCCAAACCAGCGTTTTCCCTCGTTTTAAGCTCCAAACGCACCTGAAACACAAGAAACTGTAGTTATCTAATTCAAGACAATTACATGACTAAATGAGTGATTATTTTGTCTTTTAACACACTTAAGGGTTGTCCCATGGACCACCCGTCAGTAGAAGAGCCCAAACCAAAGATCGAAGACATTCCAATCATTTCTAAGTAACCAGATGTCTTTCCAGTTGAGCTACCTTGATTACCTCCTGAGAGGCAAGTAGAATTCAGGATCGACATCATGCCTGCAGCAGCACCAGTGGCTCGAGCTCCTTACCGCTTAGCACCAACTGAAACGAAGGTGCTAAGAACCCAACTGGATGAATTATTGGAAAAGGGTTTTATACAACCTAGCTCGTCACCTTGGGGAGCACCCATACTATTTGTAAAGAAGAAGGACGGTTGAATGTGTCTGTGCATTGATTACTGTGAGCTAAACAAAGTAACAATCAAGAACCGTTATCCATTACCCAGGATCGACGATCTGTTTGATCAACTCCAAGGGGCAAGTTTCTTCTCAAAGATTGATCTAAGGTCAGGGTATCATCAACTTAAAGTTAGAACGGAAGATGTACATAAAACCGTGTTTAGGACAAGGTATGGTCACTCCGAATTCTTGGTGATGCCTTTCGGGCTCACTAACGCACCTACAGCATTCATGGACCTCATGAATCAAATCTGCAAGCCGTACCTAGATAAGTTTGTCATCGTTTTCATAGATGACAAACTTATATACTCTTGTAATCAAGCTGATCATGAGAAACACCTTTGGTGCATCCTAGGACTACTACAACAGGAGAAGCTTTATGCTAAATTCTCCAAATGCGAGTTCTGGTTTCGCGAAGTCCAATTCCTTAGACATGTTGTAAGCGAGCGTGGTATCCAAGTGGATCCCGCTAAAATAGAAGCAATCATGAACTGGGAAGCACCAAAGACACCTACTGAGATTCGCAGCTTCTTGAGATTGGTAGGATACTACAGAAGATTTATCGAGAACTTCTCAAGAATAGCCGCACCTTTAGCTACTTTGACCTGCAAAAATGTGAAATTTGATTGGGGTCCTAAACAGCAGGAGTCTTTCAAGATCCTCAAACAGAAATTGAACCATGCTCCTGTGTTAACATTACCTGATGGAATAGAAGAATTTGTTGTCTACTGTGATGCTTCGCACACAGGCATAGGCTGTGTGCTTATGCAAAAAGGTAAGGTAATTGCCTACACATCACGACAACCGAAGGTGCATGAAAAGAATTACACCACCCATGATTTGGAATTGGGTGTCGTTGTATTTGCACTTAAGTTATGGAGACATTATTTATATGGAACCAAATGTGTGATATACTCAGATCACAAAAGTCTCCAACATTTGATTAATTAGAAAGATCTCAATATGAGATAGCGTCATTGGATGGAAACTTTAAATGACTACGATTGTGAGATTCGCTACCATCCTGGCAAAGCGAATGTATTCGCTGATGCTCTAAGGGAAAGGAAAGAGTCGAACCTATACGGATTAATGCTAAGAGCATCGAACTCAAGAACAGTTTAAATGAAAGGTTGTTAGCCGCTCGGAAAGAAGCTGTATTGGAAGCTAACCTCCCAGGCGAGAAATTAGGTGCAACTATCGATCAATTGTCACCTGGGAATGAGGGAATCCTTAGATTAAATGGCAGAATTTGGGTTCCTATCCATGGAGGACTTAGAGATATAATCCTCCAGGAAGCTCATAACTCCAGATACTCAGTTCACCCTGGAGGTGACAAAATGTATCAAGATTTAAAGGCCAACTATTGGTGGATGGGTTTGAAGAAATCCATAGCCACACACGTAGCTAAATGCCTAACGTGCGCTCAGATTAAAGCTGAACATCAAAAGCTGTCAGGATTACTACAACAATTAGAACTTCCCACATGGAATGGGAGATGGTAACCATGGATTTCATTACCAAGTTACCTAAGACAAGGCATGGAAATGATACAATATGGGTCATAGTTGACAGACTGACTAACATTTCTTACCCATCAAGGAGACTCATAGCTCCGATAAGTTAGCTCAGTTATATGTGGATAAGATTGTATCCCTCCATGGAGTGCCAGTATATATTATATCCGATAGAGATACTAGATACACTTTTCATTTCTGGAAAATTTTCCAACAATCATTGGGCACTCGTTTGAATTTCACTACCTCTTACCATCCTCAAACGGATGAGCAAAGTAAGCGTACAATTCAAACCTTAGAAGACATGCTTCTTGCATGTGTCAATGATCTGGGTGGAAGTTGGGATGACCATCTTCCCTTAATTGAGTTCTCCTACAATAATAGTTATCATACCAGCATTCATGCTGCACCTTTTGAGGCTTTATATGGAAGGAAGTGTAGAACGCCCGTCTGTTAGGCAGAAGTTGGAGAAGCTCAATTTTTAGGACCTGAGATAGTCCTCGAAACAACGGACAAGATTGTCCAAATTCGTGATTGCCTAAAGGCTGCCAGAGGTAGGCAGAAAAGCTACGCAGATAAGAGGCGAAAACCTCTAAAGTTTGAGGTATGAGACAAAGTCTTACTAAAGGTATCACCCTGGAAGGGTGTAATGCATTGTGGTAAGAAGGGCAAGCTAAGCCCAAGGTACATAGGACCATTCGAGATCATCGAACGTGTCGGGAGTGCAGCTTATAAGCTAAACTTGCCTAAGGAGCTTAGTGGAATTCACAATGTGTTCCACGTCTGTGACTTAAAGAAGTGTCTAATTGATGAATCGCTAGCAATTTCTCATAAGGACGTACAGATAGATGAAAGCCTGAGGTTTGTTGAAAGACCTTTATTGATCGAGGATCGACAAGTTAAAAAGCTCCGAAGAAAGCATGTACCGATTGTGACAGAAAAATGGGATGCCCGCAGAGGCCCTGAATATACGTGGGATGTTGCATCCACTATGTGACAAAAGTATCCTCACTTATTTCAGTAAATCTCGGGGTCAAGATTTCTTTTAAGGGGGTGAGGATGTAACACCTTGTAAAAATCGTGTCCAATAATGTGGTGACACGTGTCCTTAACTCTAAAAATGTAATAGTTTAAATTACAAGGACTAAAGTTGACAATCAATAAATACGTATGCGGAGGGACTAAAAGTGTCAACATGCTAAACTTATGCCTCTGAGTGACCTTTTATCAAACCCGGGGCTTCATAATGTTAAATCATGCTCTCGGGAATGATTAATATTTGATTATAAAAGTTAAGGGGCCAAATATGTAAAGTTTCAAATCTGGTTCTCTGATCAATCGGATACGGACCGTATAAGGTTCACGCTTACGGTCTGTAAGAACTGTATCTAGGAGAAATATTTCAAAGCGGTTACGGACCGTATGAGGTTCATGCTTATGGTCCGTAAAGCCTGTATCTGGGCAGAATGTTTTAGATAGCTGCAGGTTTGTCACTATAACCGCCTTATACACTCAGAACTCGAAACCATGAGCTCTTAGATGGTTTTAGGAATCAGCTAGGACACCTGGCTTGATCCTTGAACACTCCCCTCAACTATAAATAAGAGTACCATGTTGCCTCTTTTCCTTGCTAATTCAAAAAATCAATTCTCTTCTCTCTTGCTTGGAGATTCTTGATCAAAGGAGACTCCCTCTAGTCTAAAGTTTGAGCTAGGACCCTTTGTAAGTGTCCTTAGCCACTATAGTTCTGTTTTTATACGTTTAAAGACCGAAAGTCAAAGTTGCCGCAAAACGACTTTGACTTTCGGTTTAGACCTAAACGGTCCAGCCATTGTTCGAGGCAAATAAGGCTACGTGATCGTAATTTGGTAGGTGTTAATCCCTCAAAAGGGAATCTCCTAATTATCACGTTTACTTAGTTAATTGTCGGGTCAAAGTAATTAAGCAAAAGGTCAAACTAGTTATATTTTTAAATAACAATCAAAACCGATAATGTAGAGGTTATAAATCATATTTTGTTACTTAAATGACTTGGTAAATATTATTAGAACATGACTAAACATGTTCAACCCGACAATTCTAAGTTTAAGCTCGGTTCACAACCGAAAGTCACAAAACCTTTACTTTTGCTTTGACTTTTAGTTCTGACCCGAATTAGCTTAATTCTTTTATGTATTAAGCTTCTATTGTAACCATATAATGTTGTAGTATAACTCTCTGAGGTTATATTACATGGTCACTTAGAAATCTGAAATATATGCATGTTTCCATTATTATGCTTCTTATTGACTATTATGCCCTTATGGTCCAAAAATAGGATTTTCAAATAAATGAACATGCAAATGGATTAGGTACTAATTAGTAAACATATTTAAAATATTTTGACACTTACATTTTGGTCTTAAACTGATGTTATACAATTTATCAAAACTAATGCTTTTATAAGGACCAAAGTACCCTTAAGCATGTAAAACAAGTTTAAACATAAATTTTGGCACAAAACTCTTAACCTACTGTTATTATATCATTTTTAGGAATTTTTGGAATATTGGGTCAGATTATATACTGACCTAAACATTGAGTTCGTGTATAAAGCTTATAATTGACGATAATGCCCATTTTGCGAATAAAATGAGTTTTACATAAAATTGACATGCAAAACTTTTTGCTACTGATCTAATATGAAAAATAAAATGTTTTCACCATTCAAGGCTGGTCAAAATCTCATAATCACAAAAAAAAACCTTGTAAATATCGTCAATTATCGGTTTTTACGCTAATTAGGCGCATAGTATGGTTTTAAACCATATTTAGTACCCAAGATTTGTTACCTACTGAATTTATAAATGATTTTTAATATTTTCATAGTAGGTATAAGTCATGAACTCAGAATTCCAATTATGTCCTTAAAAGCATATGTGAAATGACCAAATGCCCTTTCAAGGCATAGTTTGGCCATAAATGGTAAACCACACATATGTATGATATCCTACTGTTATAACATCATAATATAAATGTTTTTACAAAATGTTTTTGACCGGAACATCAATTTAACTATAAACCCTTTTTATGAATCCTAAAATGACCAAAACGCCCTTATGAGGCCTAATTCGGTGTTAAAATCTTTTTGGGCATAGATGTGGACATCATACTGATGTCTTAACATATTTTAAGCATAATATGGAACTTGTGTAAGACTCATTCGGTTACCCGTTATGCTTATACGCGTTTAGTTTGGTTCATGTAATTAGTTTGCATGAATTAACCGAAATGGGTTTAACCATATCATCTAAACTTCAAAATCTAGAATGTATTTAGTTTACCCATATTTTACAAGTATTCAAACTTGGTTGGTCTAAATTACATTCCATTCCGGTCTCCACTTAATCTAGTGCTTCGTACCGTAAAATATCCTTAAAACTAACCGGTCAAAGTCTTTGACTTAAATAAGACCCGTTAGTATCCTAATAGGTTAATAAAACCTTCCTTACAGATTAAATAGCCTCAGTAGAAGATATTTGCATTAAGTCTCAGAAATATACGACTGAGTAGCATCCCTTGCATAATTAACTCAGGTAAATACTTTTAACATATTTTCCCTTATACGGGCTTGGGATACGGTAAATTATTACCGCTTGGTCGGGTATGAGATCATTTAATCGGACTGTGAATTAATAAACATGCATAACCTGTTTTAATCTGTTTTGTTCGATAACATAAACTTTGGGGGTTAACGACCATGTCCTGGATATCCACGGCTCATTTAAGTTACTAATGGCCACGACCTATGCACGGGGTGTAGGCACACACCCGACAGATGCAAATGCTAAATAATAAATTACCCACAAGTTCAGGATAACTCCTTTGTGGGTTTTATAAGTGGTGAGTCAGTTTATCATGATCGGCTTCCAAACCGGTGAAAACTGACGTATTTTAAATGTATGACAAACATGTAAATCTGTATACAAGATTTTAAATGAAATTGTTCCAAGTTATAAAAGATTTTGTGCTTTGTGCGCCTAAACCAATTTTCATAAATATTTTCAAATGAGTCAGTTAATTGTATTTACCAGTGAAAACTGACGTATTTTCCAAAGAATAAGTGACAAGTACCTCTCGAAATTAGGCTGGAGCTACTTGGCATAAATTAAGAGGATCTTGCAAATACTTAGATGCCTGAAGTCTGTTAAACTTAGTTTTGTCACACCCTGCTAGTTGCGGTAGCGTGTTGCGTGTGACGTAAGAAAGGTAATCATTGCATCCAATCATGTATCACTGGCTCAAGACTTGTTTCCTGAAATACATGTAGTTTTAAAAAGTCAACAAAAGTTGAGCGAGTTCATGCAGTTTTTGTTATTATATGTAATCGTAGTATTCATGAAAATGAAATCTTGTAATCGTAGTATTCATGAAAATGAAATCTCGTAATCGTAGTATTCATGAAAATGAGATCTTTGCATTCTTGTATTGAAATCCAGGTATGTTAATAGCATATATGGAGTTTAAGGATCTATCAGTGGGTAGCGAACCCCTGACATTATGTACCATAAGTTACGTAACCAAACCGAAACAACTTTGACATTATCTGGGATCACAAAAGCACTCCTATGGCCTATCAAAGGAGTGGAGCGTGTCTCAAGCTCACTAGATCTACACCTTTTGCACCTTGGTCACTAAGTGATTAATGGTTACTATGTTATCATCCTACTTATGGACATTGATCGTGTTATCATCTAAACCCATAGCTAACAAACCCATAGTATTAGCATGTATGCTAACATATCCGTAGTTTTAGCATGTATTTCCCCTCGATTGTTTTAAAACCAAAACATTGAAATCATTGAAAGGAGGGACATGAACTCACAAATTTGTGTTCTGTGTAGTATGAAATCGAAGTGAGCGTCCGTACGTGTCAATAACCTACATGTGTACTAATCTCGTTAGACACTAGGTCTTTCGGACCTCGTACAAGTTGTTCATCTTGAATTCTTTATTATGTTCTCGTTTGTCATCTTTGGAACAACTTTGTATTTTAGAGTGTTGATAGTTTACTCGCTCGATTGTTATGTATATACATGCATTCTATAGTTATTGAATTATAAGTGAACGGCTTCGAACCTATGTCATTGGGCTTACCCCACGTTTTATTGTTATTGGGCCTAGCCCTAGTTTTATGTCATTGGGCCTAGCCCTAGTTTTCTTGTTATTGGGCCTAGCCCTAGTTTTATGTCATTGGGCCTAGCCCTAGTTTTCTTATTATTGGGCCTAGCCCTAGTTTTATGTTATTGGGCCTAGCCCTAGTTTTCTTGTTATTGGGCCTAGCCCTAGTTTTCTTGTTATTGGGCCTGGCCCTAGTTTTACAGTCGTTGGGCCTTGGCCCATGTACTTTAGAAATTCGGGTCTTGGCCCATGTATTTGTCATTGGGCCTTGGCCCATGTATGTTAGTAATTTGGGCCTAACTCAAATAATTTATTTTTGGGCTCTAGCCCATGCATTTTAGTAATTTGGGCCTAGCCCAAATCTATTTTTTGGTGAGTCCATTAAATATACTCTTGCATTTTTACCAAAAATTCACCAATCATGTAACTTAATAAGTTCGTTTTTCACATGAAAAATACTTGGTAATTTTTATAGTTTTCGACTTTCCGGATTCTTGTTTTTGACCACTTAGTTATGTGTTCGTTTTAGTGTCTAAAAATATGTTATTTTTAGACTCGACATTGTAGTAACTTGTTCACGATGTCGATACGCCCAATTCGTCGTCATCAAGTGTTATGTATTTCCATTTCGGCCATTTTATTTAATTCTCCGATTTAATAGCAATTCTTGGACCATGTAGGAACATGTATGTGTATTTATTTTGATTACCCTATATGTATCTAATACATACACATATATAGCACATATTAGATGCACTTAACAAGTTTCCAAAAAAATATATAATTTTTACCAAAAATTATATATACATATATGGTTACATTTTTAACCATTTATTTTTGTAAAAGAATAAGTTTAAGTCCATACAACTCTTTAATATTTAAGACTTAAATATTCTCATTAGGGTTTCCAAAATGACGTTTATGACCACTAATCGCGTTTAACATCATTAATCACCCTTTAATCCCCTCTTTAATCGCGATTAGATTTTTAGAAAAATCCGCCATAGTTTCCCCAAAACTATGACGTTTCCCAAGTTTAAAAACGTGTTTAAATCATAATCACAATCAATTTTCCGAATCAAGTTTCAATGTATCAACTTTTTATACTTGATAACATACACTTTAACCCTCATTTCCATGAACTTAACAAGTGTATTTTAAGAACTTGATCATGACAAATAATTTTCATATTTTACTAGACTTTTGAATACATCATTTTTGCGATATGTTCAAATCAAGTTTCACACTTTAACCCCTTTGATTACAAAACTAGTAAAATTCATGTCTTGATGCTTAAAACGCTTCTCGTTTTGTCGACGGCGTGTTTACGACGCTTTTATGCCGCACCGACGAATATTTCCGCGAGTGGTCAAACTACATCCGAAAGATGTATGGAGTGATTCCGAGTCCCAAATTTTACTTAACTAGTTCACTAGACTCTTCGTTTGCTTGTTTCATGAAAAAATTGTCGCCTACTAGTTCGTCGGTTCGCTAACGAACTAATTTAGCGCATAGCGATGAAATACCGGAAACTCGTGATTCTGAACATTCCGTTGATATCATCTTATTGTTTTAGTGTGTTTTTCATCAATTGACATTATTCCAAAGTCTCGGAAATGCTTTGTTATAGGTTCGGACACGTTAAAAATGCTATATTTTAAGCCGAAACGGACATTTTGGCAATTAGGGCGTCATACCGGAAAGTCTTATATCTTTGCAAGATATGTTTTTGTAATAATGTTTTTCTTATGTAAATGGACTCACTTATGTTATCCGAGTGTCGTTTTTCAGTGTTTCAGTCTGATTTCACGGTTTGCTGGTATGAATAGTGTAACCGTGAATAGTGCACGCAGCACTTTCTACCAACACTTTTAGGAAATTGTTTGCTTGGGTTCGCAATGTGGCAAAAACCAACATATGTTTTAGCATTGTTTTCCTTGTCCTAACTCTGTTATCTAGTTTACGACACTGTTACGTAATCAAATTACCATAAATGCATCAGATTATGTAAATAAAATAGTGATTAGTTTGTACGGAATTGCTGGTTAATTGCCATTTGTCACATTCTCCCCCTGTTAAAAAGAATTTTGTCCCAAAATTCACGTTGAGTTATCCTTTGCAGGAGTCTTCTTAAACATGTGGGGATACTTTGCCTTGATTTGATCTTCACGTTCCTATGAATACTCGGGTCCGTGATGTGAGTTCCAGCGGACCTTTGCTTGTTTAATACGACTTCTCCTTGTCTTGTGGACTTTCCAGTCCATAACCTCAACAGGTTCTTTGGTAAACTGGAGTTTGTCGACTTCGTGAATTCCATCCGCTGGGATGATAACTGTTTTCGTTGGTTGGATTTTTCTTTAAGATTCGACATGAAATGTGTCGTGTATGTTATTGAGTTCTTCTGGCAGTTTCAACTTGTACGCGGCGGTACCGATCTTTTCTAGAATCTCAAATGGCCAAATGTATCTCGGGTTTAGTTTTCCGCGTTTTCCGAATCTAGCTACGCCTTTCCAAGGTGAGACTTTTAGTAAGACTTTGTCTCCAACCTCGAAGGATAATGGTTCACGTCTTCTGTCTGCATAGCTCTTTTGTTTGTCACGAGCCACCTTGATACGGTCTCGTATCTTTGCTATCTTGTCAATAGTCTCTAGGACTAGTTCAGGGCCAATGAGTTGTTTGTCTCCGACTTCCGCCCAACACAGCGGTGATTGGCACTTCCGTCCATATAGTGCTTCATATGGGGCGGCTTTAATGCTTGTGTGATAACTGTTATTATACGAGAACTCTACCAGAGGTAAATGAGTATCCCAGTTTCGTCCCAAATCCATCATACAGGCGCGAAGCATGTCTTCCAATGTTTGGATGGTTCGTTCGCTTTGTCCATCGGTTTGCGGATGAAATGTTGTGCTTAGATCTAAACGAGATCCAAGCGATTCCTGAAATGATTGCCATATTCTTGACACAAAGCGACCATCGCGATATGAGATTATTGAAATAAGCACTCCATGACGTGCCACAATCTCGTTGAGGTAGATTTCAGCTAACTTCGCGGTACTGTCTTTTTCACAAATAGGTAAGAAGTGAGCCGACTTGGTTAATCGATCAATGATAACCCATATCATGTAATGACCTAGAGAGGTCTATGGGAGTCCTGTAACGAAATCCATTGATATTTGTTCCCATTTCCAAACAAGGAATCTCAGTTCCTGTAATAAGCCAGACGGCTTTTAATGCTCGGCCTTGACCTTTGCACAAGTTAGGCATTTCCCAACATAGGTCGCAATATCTCCTTTGAGATTAGGCCACCAGCAATATTCTTTTACATCCTGATACATCTTATCAGATCTTAGATGTATTGAATATTTTGACTTATGTGCTTCATCCAACACTAAGTCTCGCAAACCGCCAAAGTAAGGAATCCAGATTCTTCCCATGAAATACCATGTGCCATCTTTGTTTTTTTTTCCATTTGTTTCTCTAATCCTCACAGGGATTCTGCTTGGATGTTCTCCGGCTTTAGAGCTTCTAGTTGTGCATCGTGCATACGAGTAGTGAAGTTCATCTGAAGGGTTAACTCTAAAGCTCGTACTCATAAAGTTCTAACTCTGTCTTTCCGGCTTAAAGCATCCACTACAACATTTGCCTTGCCCGGATGGTACTTGATTTCACAGTCACAGTCATTCAACAATTCTACCCATCGCCGTTGGCGCATGTTTAATTCTTTTTTGATTGAATATATGTTGAAGACTTTTATGGTCTGTGAATATGGTACACTTAGTACCGTAAAGATAATGGCGCCAATTTTTTTTAAAGCAAATACCACTGCACCTAATTCCAGGTCATGAGTGGTATAGTTCTTTTCATGAACTTTTAACTATCGCGACGCGTACGCGATGACTTTTTCACGTTGTATATACACACAACCCAAGCCTTGACGCAATGCATCACCGTACACCACGAAGTTATCGGTACCGTCCGGGAGTGATAAGACTGGCACTTGGCATAGTTTATCTCTAAGTAATTGAAATGCCATTTCTTGTTTTTCACCCCAATCGAACTTTCTATCCTTTTGAGTGAGCTAGGTTAGCGGGTGAGCAATTTTAGAAAAATTCCCAATGAATCTACGATAGTATCCCACTAAGCCTAGGAATTATCTTACTTCCGTTGGGGTTTTTGGAGCGTTCCAATTCTTTATGGCTTCTTTCTTAGCTAGGTCAACATGTATTCCGTTCTAGTTCACCAAGTGACTGAGAAATTGTACCTCACGAATCCCAAATTCGCATTTCGAGAAATTGTCATACAACTGTTTTCTCTTAAGCAACTCCAGAATAGTCCTCAGGTGTTGTTCATGTTCTGCCTCAGTTCCTTAGTATATTAATATGTCATCAATGAATAGAATCAAGAATTTGTTGAGATATGGCTTACATACTCGGTTCATCAAATCCATGAACACGGCGGGAGCGTTCGTTAAGTCGAATGGCATAACATGGAACTCATAAAGCCCCAGCGAGTCCTAAATGCCGTCTTAGGAATTCTTTCCCATTGAGTTCTCAGCTGATGATATCCAGATCTTAGATCAATATTGGAATAAAAACTGGAACCTTGTAACTGATCGAACAAGTCGTCGATCTTCGGTAAAGGATACCGATTGTTGATTGTTAACTTGTTTAGTCCTCTGTAATCGATGCACATCCGTAAGGTCCCATCCTTCTTTTTGAAAATTAGCACCGGAGCTCCCCAAGGCGAGAAACTCGGTCTAATAAATCACTTGTCAAGCAGTTTCTGCAACTGAGTGAATAATTCTTGCATCTCCGAGGGCGCCAATCTATATGGAGCTTTTGCCACTTGTGCCGCTCCTGGCACTAGATCGATACAGAATTCCACTTGTCGTTGTGGAGGCAGTCCCGACAAGTCTTCGGGAAAGACTTCAGGATATTCCCTCACCACAGGTACGTCCTCCACCTTGCGCTCCTCGTCCTTCTTGTCAACCACATGGGCAAGAAAGGTGATGCATCCTTTTCTCAGACTCTTCCGAGCCTTCATGCAATTAATAATTCGTAGTGGTGTGTCTTAATTCTCTCTGTGCACTAAAAGATGTTGTCTCGCCTGACAGGGGGATGTGAATGATCTTCTCGTGTCATATGACTTCGGCTCGATTACCGAATAATTAGTCTATGTCATAAACTACGTCGTAACATCCCAATTGAATGAGTGAGAGGTTGATATTGAATTTCCGTGCTCCAAGTTCGAGTGTGCATCCTTTAATGTCTTCTCCTGACTCGACTAATTTACCGTTGGTCATCACTATGGAATGAGGGGACGTCTAGCTTACCTGACTCTAGACCAAGTATATTTTGAATTCTAGGGGGATGAAACTAATACCGACACCGGTATTAAACAACACCGATGCAACGGGTCGGTTGATAGGAACGTATCGGCGGCCCTTAATGACTTCACATGACTCCGCTAATTCCTCATTAGCTAACTTGATAGAGCAAGACATGTTTAACCTACATGACTCTAATTCGTGTATATGCTTAGTATCTAAAGACACTAAGTTAAGTCGGCATTGGTATCTAAGGAATTGATACATGAGGGTTGTAGAGTAGAGCATACCCCTAGACTTGCTTATTCACTAGCTTGATTCATCCTTAGCCATCCATGCTCGTAGTGACCTCCTCGCCACAGTAAAACCACCTTGTTCATTCTTAAATATAACTAACTCATTAGTTTCTGTTTTGTGTCCAGTCTCACCACACTACTACTCTTGTCACTTTTTTAGGTGCCCTCATGGTGAAAGTTTCACTTATCTCATTCCGAATTTTTGACAAGTTATAAGTATACTTCTTAATGCTAGCATCGATTATGGCAGCAATCGCCTTCGCTTTGCTTGTCACGGGATTTCTCTTTCTCTTAACACTCTCCTTGGGCAATCCCCCATCCTCACCACATCCTTGGTGAGACTAACTGAGGGAATACTTGAAAATAAATCTAGGTAGGGTGACATGATGTGATCATGATTCGGATCTCAGGGCTAAACCCCAAATGTAACGCTCAGTGCATTTGGATTCGAGTGTTATCCAATATGCAATCAATCCTTGACAGATTGTAGAGGCGTCGGGGTAACTAACAACATTAGCTCTAATCATGATCGAGTTCTAGAGCTCGGTTCCCAAGCTTGGAATTTTTCCACTAGCGAGCAATACTCTTCTAGCTTAAGATTCTTGAGTTCTTCCCACAATAACCTCTTTGTTGTATTACTCCCTATAGTTTGCACATGGAGATTCCACCAAGTTGACGCCTCATTCAACAGAAGGCTATTCGTTTACCAAAACGTTTACTTAGGAGTACATTTATTTGCAAGGTTAACTGGCTTCCTTGTCTTTATCTAGTGGATAGAACTCACCGCACCTTCCGTATCAATGAGGTCTCGCGGCTTATAATCCGGAAAAGCCTTAGGATTAAAATCTGGTGTGATTGCATCTTCAAATGTGGTATTGCCACTCATTCTCGTCCATTGGGATTTGAACCACTTGAACTACCGGTACCATCAGTACCATCACTAGTGTCGACTTGACAACCTCATGTTATTCCATATGACCTCTCGTTCAACTTTAATAGGAGGACACTGATGAACTGACCCTCTTCTAGGCATAGATTTTCTTGTCGACGCCACGTTGTTTCCGATACATAGTATCATTGGGTCTAGGCTTTTATTTGGACAGATATAGCCTATCATGCGCCTAAGAATTAAGAATGGGATTGGTCATGGAAACCTCAAGACAACGTTGCTTTGGTATGTTTGAACAATGATATTCATGAATAAATGCATTCCAAAATGCATAGTACCTCTTGAGTGTATTAGCCATGTGCCTAAATGGGAAAAGAAGTAATTCGTTGAGGAGGAGAAATCAAACGGTCGTCTCCAATTTTTACAACGTGTATCCCATACTTACTGGATCTCTATCACCCAAAGTAGGAAAAATCCTTCGCCGCTCTAGCCCGTGTGACGAATACGTTGATACTCCTTGAGCCCCACGAGCTTTGACAAAATTTTTATAATTTCCATAGATGTCGAATAATACAATGAAGGGGTTGTAGCTTGGCTCATGCCATAGTATCCCTTGGAAAAAGACAAATATTAAACGACAGAGTTAATGTAATCATCTCTGATAACTAAGATAAGGTAAGGTGTCATAGACACCAAAGAACCAACCCATGTACAAGAATTTCGAGAATGTTGAGGAAAAATCCTCCATGAGTGGCTAACGAGTTTTGTTTGCTTTCGATGACTAGTCTCAGACGACTCGTGTTATAGATCGAATGTTAAGGGCAAACAATAAGTGTAGTTTTCCTGTATCGTAGAGTGTTATAGTAACCGTTCCGGTTAGTGTTCCACTAGATAGAAACTTGAACAACTTAGGAATTTCTTATGGCTAGTGATCATTAGCTTGACCCGCAGAGCTCACTAGGATTCCCATACACTACGAGTTGTTATTACGTGGGCCCCCATAATAATAAATTGTCTTGTATGGTCACCCTAGCATTCTCTCGTTCAAGCAGTCGATCAGTCAAAGAGAGGACACTATTGTCTATATACTTTCAACACAGAAGGGACCTTCGTGATGGTCCACATGCTAACGCCCATTGTCATTATTCGTGAAAGGGCATAATGTTAGCCAAAATAGGAATACAAAGAATCCGTGACAATAATAACTGGAGGGGCACCTTTAAGATGAGTACTTCATCTTCCTTGTCTGGACGAGAGTGTCATCAATCACGATTAGTATGAGCCTCAGGGACCTCGTCCCACTAGTAGGGCTTTTGTCCAAGGCCGCCACCTCTGCCTCGTCGTCACTACCAAAGCCGGACATATACCATCCGAGGGAAAACAACCATCTTCCATGGGATCAATGCTTTAGGGTCTCTCTCAGGGACCACGCCCGCCATAAGCTTCGTAATAGACGCGAGGTCGTCATTCTCATCACGTGAGTCAAGTGTAATAATAGGATTCGTAGTCGAAGTTATTTTCGTTCATGGAAAAATATTCCGTACAACATATATATAAATACATTATATATATAATCACTAAATCTCATGTTATTTTTGTTCTCGTGTTTCACATGTAATTCCTAGTGTTTCAAGTCTATTCCTTATAGACTAAACATGTATTGATCCATATCCGTTACTTATGATTGAGCTCGTGTGATAGATCCTCATGTTATCATGTCACAATGAAAACCTTTTGTCATTTTTGTCATACTTTTGAAATCATTTGTGTATTGTTATCGACTTTGTTTTCATATGAGAGCCCTTCGTGACTGTAGACCAAACTTTATAAAAGTTTGTCCCCGGATCACTACAATCGGAGCTCTGATACCAATCTGTCACACCCTGCTAGTTGCGGAAGCGTGTTGCGTGTGACGTAAGAAAGGTAATCATTGCATCCAATCATGTATCACCGGCTCAAGACTTGTTTCCTGAAATACATGTAGTTTTAAAAAGTCAACAAAAGTTGAGCGAGTTCATGCAGTTTTTGTTATCATATGTAATCGTAGTATTCATGAAAATGAAATCTTGTAATCGTAGTATTCATGAAAATGAAATCTCGTAATCTTAGTATTCATGAAAATGAGATCTTTGCATTCTTGTATTGAAATCCAGGTATGTTAATAGCATATATGGAGTTTAAGGATCTATCAGTGGGTAGTGAACCCCTGACATTATGTACCATAACTTACGTAACCAAACCGAAACAACTTTGACATTTTATGGGATCACAAAAGCACTCATATGGCCTATCAAAGGAGTGGAGCGTGTCTCAGGCTCAATAGATCTACACCTTTTGCACCTTGGTCACTAAGTGATTAATGGTTACTATGTTATCATCCTACTTATGTACATTGATCGTGTTATCATCTAAACCCATAGCTAACAAACCCATAGTATTAGCATGTATGCTAACATATCCGTAGTTTTAGCATGTATTTCCCCTCGATTGTTTTAAAACCAAAACATTGAAATCATTGAAAGGAGGGATATGAACTCACAAATTTGCGTTCCGTGTAGTATGAAATCGAAGTGAGCGTCCGTACGTGTCAATAACCTACATGTGTACTAATCTCGTTAGACACTAGGTCTTTCGGACCTCGTACAAGTTGTTCATCTTGAATTTTTTATTATGTTCTCGTTTCTCATCTTTGGAACAACTTTGTATTTTAGAGTGTTGATAGTTTACTCGCTCGATTGTTATGTATATACATGCATTCTATACTTATTGAATTATATGTGAACGGCTTCGAACCTATGTCATTGGGCTTACCCCACGTTTTATTGTTATTGGGCCTAGCCCTAGTTTTATGTCATTGGGCCTAGCCCTAATTTTCTTGTTATTGGGCCTAGCCTTAGTTTTATGTCATTGGGCCTAGCCCTAGTTTTATGTCATTGGGCCTAGCCCTAGTTTTCTTGTTATTGGGCCTAGCCCTAGTTTTCTTGTTATTGGGCCTAGCCCTAGTTTTACTGCCATTTGGCCTTGGCCCATGTACTTTAGAAATTTGGGTCTTGGCCCATATATTTGCCATTGGGCCTTGGCCCATGTATGTTAGTAATTTGGGCCTAACCCAAATAATTTATTTTTGGGCTCTAGCCTATGCATTTTAGTAATTTGGGCCTAGCCCAAATCCAATTTTTGGTGAGTCCATTAAATATACTCTTGCATTTTTACCAAAAATTCACCAAGCATGTAACTTAATAAGTTCGTTTTTCACATGAAAAATACTTGGTAATTTTTATACTTTTCAACTTTTCGGATTCTTGTTTTTGACCACTTAGTTATGTGTTCGTTTTAGTGTCTAAAAATATGTTATTTTTAGACTCGACATTGTAGTAACTTGTTCACGATGTCGATACGCCCAATTCGTCGTCATCATGTGTTATGAATTTCCATTTCTACCATTTTATTTAATTGTCTGATTTAATAGCATTTCTTGGACCATGTAGGAACATGTATGTGTATTTTTTTTATTACCCTATAGGTATCTAATACATACACATATATAACACATATTACATGCACTTAACAAGTTTCCAAAAAAATATTTAATTTTTACCAAAAATTATATATACATATATGGTTACATTTTTAACCATTTATTTTTGTAAAAGAATAAGTTTAAGTCCATAAAACTCTTGAATATTTAAGACTTAAATATTCTCACTAGGGTTTCCAAAATGACGTTTATGACCACTAATCGCGTTTAACATCGTTAATCACCCTTTAATCCCCTCTTTAATCGCGATTAAATTTTTATAAAAATCCGCCATAGTTTCCCCAAAACTATGATGTTTCCCACGTTTAAAAACGTGTTTAAATCATAATCACAATCAATTTTCCGAATCAAGTTTCGGTGTATCAACTTTTTATACTTGATAACATACACTTTAACCCTCATTTCCATGAACTTAACAAGTGGATTTTAACAACTTGATTATGACAAATAATTTTCATATTTTACTAGACTTTTAAATACATCATTTTTGCCATATGTTCAAATCAAGTTTCACACTTTAACCCCTTTGATTACAAGACTTTTTATGATGATATTTTGTAATAATCAAGTCTTTTAACTAGTCTTGTAAAATCAAAGTTTACTAATCTTCCAAGATTAGGTTGTAACCTTTTAAACACTTGTCTCTTTATGTAATCTAAAAATTATGTAATTAGTTCATGAAAGTGAGGATGATGATCTTTCAAGATTTAAACAGATCCATGTTTAAATCATATATTTATGTTCACCATGCTAAGATAAACATAAATCTTGAGTACTACAAGAATATACCCACAAGATCATCATAAACATAAACTTTAACTCACTAATATTAACAAATATCATCATAAATAACAAGATCACACAAACTAACTACACTAATCTACACATAACAACATATAATATGGTTAGATTTAGTGTTTATTAGCTTTGAGATTAGGTTTTTGGTTATATTTTTCTTTAGTTTCAAGATAATCAACTTGTACTTCTATAATCTACAAGTAATAAGGAGCTTAAAAAATGGTGGTTTGAAGACTTACAAGATTGCACTAGTTAGACAAGAAAATAAGAAGACATTTAAGCTCCAAAAGTGCTCCTAATGAAGCTCCATGTTTACCCCATGAATGGATGATCTTGAAAGGCTTGAAAGGTGAGTTAAATGAGATGTTCAAGTGAAGAAAATGGAGGTCTAAGGGCTGCTTGTTCAGCCGTGAGTTTGAGGGAGGATAAGAAAGGTTTTTGGTGTTGCTTTTTGATAAGAATGATAAGGATAAGTTCTACATATTATGTCTTATAATTCATACACTTTCATTTGTCATTTATCTATCACAAAATCATACCATATCTAGCAATTTTTCAACACTAATCAAGTGGGGTGGGACCCACTTGAATCCACCAACTTGAAGGGGGGGTAAAGTGTAACTTTTTTTTATAAAAAGTTATAAAAATCTAGATATTTTGGTAATTAAGTAAAGTATGGTGATTAGGGGTAATCTTTCACCATCAAGAGGGTAATTAGGGATTAGGAATCAAAATTAATATTAACTAGTTTACTAAACTAGTAAAATTCATGTCTTGATGCTTAAAACGCTTCTCGTTTTGTCGACGGCGTGTTTACGACACTTTTATGCCGCACCGACGAATATTTCTGCGAGTCCCAAATTTTACTTAACTAGTTCACTAGACTCTTCGTTTGTTTGTTTCGTGACAAAATTGTAGCCTACTAATTCGTCGGTTCGCTAACGAACTAATTTAGCGCATAGCGATGAAATACCGGAAACTTGTGATTCTGAACATTCCGTTGATATCATCTTATTGTTTTAGTGTGTTTTTCATCAATCGACATTATTCCGAAGTCCCCGGAAATGCTTTGTTTTAGGTTCGGACACGTTAAAAACGCTATATTTTAAGCTGAAACGGACATTTTTGCAATTAGGGCGTCATACCGGAAAGTCTTATATCTTTGCAAGATATGTTTTTGTAATAATGTTTTTCTTATGTAAATGGACTCAGTTATGTTATCCAAGTGTCGTTTTTCAGTGTTTCGGTCTGATTTCACGGTTTGCTGGCATGAATAGTGTAACCGTGAATAGTGCACGCAGCACTTTCTACCAACACTTTTAGGATATTGTTTGCTTGGGTTCACAATGTGGCGAAAACCAACATATGTTTTAGCATTGTTTTCCTTGTCCTAACTCTGTTATCTAGTTTACGACACCGTTACGTAATCAAATTACGATAAATGCATGAGATTATGTAAATAAAATAGTGATTAGTTTGTACGGAATTGCTGGTTAATTGCCATTTGTCACAAGTTTTATGTATTTGTTTTCATGGTCCGCCTGTGGATCTCTTTTACAATCTGTCTGTATATTCTTTCCTTTTGAACTTTGAACGTTTCAGGTTGTAATAGTATTAACTTCCAAGCCTTCCGCTGTGCTATAAATGTGTTTAATTGTCTATGATGATATCAACTACGTCACGATACTCCCATCAGGCCCACCAGAATATGTGGAAATATCAGGGTGTGCCAACTATTCAAGCCACCTATGCTTTTCAGTCCGAGTGTAATATCTGGCAACGTAGGATGGGCCATGTGTTAGCTCAGCAAAACACCGGGTGCTGGAAGTCAGTCATCTTTGGACCACATGTTCCAATGGTACCTAGCATAGAAGATCCTAAGGCCTAAATGCCTAAAAGCCTTGAAAATTACTCAGATCAGGATTTTCAAAAAATTTTACTAGATGCAATGGCTTTTAGCATTGTGGCTTCAGCTCTTCCAAATGACATTTACGCTGGACTGTTACATTGTACAAGTGGCAAAGAGCTGTGGGATGCACTGAAAGAGCAGTCCAGTGGAACAAAAGAGGTTATAGAAAACAATAGGGAAGTTTTGAATCAACAATATAATGGTGGAACACTATTCTCCAGTCTAGGGGAAGTGACAGAACCTATAATATGGAATGGACTGAGTTTAAGAATATGGTTGAAAGGAAATTCTGTCCACCCAATGAAAAAGAACAGATAGCTAATAAATTCTTAAACCTTAGAATGACTAGAGTAGACTGTAACGGTTACACTGTTGTATTCTTCGAATATGTTAGAATAGTGCCAACCCTAGCTTCACCAGAACCAATATTAATCTCCCATTACATCTGGGGATTAACCAGTAAAATTAGACATGTAGTAAAGGCAGCTAGATCACCAACCATAGACGAAGCTGTAGAACTAGCAAATACCTTGACTGATGAATTAGTGCGTACACAAGAAGAAAACAAGAGAAAGAACCTAGTCCAGAAACTTACCCAGGAATTTCGTTATGGTAATTCCAACAGTGGGAAAAACGTAGGTTCTACTTCTGCACCTTATTGTAAGGCCTGCAAGAAGAAGCATTCAGGAAGATGCTCTACATACTGCTACTTTTTCAAGATACCAGGACATAAGGAAGAAGATTGTAGGAAGAAACCCAGTAATTGAGTGTGCTTCAACTGTGGAGAAAAAGGGCATATTAAGCCAAATTATCCGAAACTAGCTCTAGCCATGAACCACAAGACTACTAAGAATGCTAGGGCATTCGTTCTGACAGCCGAAGAAGTAAAGATGATTCCGGACGTGATCGCCGGTACGTTTTTAGTTAATGATGTTTTTGCTAAAGTATTATTTGACTCTGGTGCAAACCAAAGTTTTATTAATACTTCATTTTGCAAACTTCTCAATCAATCATTAACTAAACTTCAACAAGAATGTCGAGTAGAGACCGCAAATGGAGAAACCATTAAGATTACTGAAATCTTGCAGGGAGAAAGAATAGAAATTTTAAACCAAAAGTTTGTTGCAAATCTTTAACCACTGAATCTGGCTAGATTTGATATTGCATTAGGAATGGATTGGTTAATAGCCAGTATTCTATGTGATCAAAAGTCAATCCAAGTAAATTCACCAAAGGGTGAAAAGATCACAATTAAAGGAACTAAGCCGTCTCGATCCACGAAATTTATCTCTGTGATGAAAACAACAAGTTATGCAAGAAAAGGGTCACTAGTGTATATGATTTCTATAATCATTAACCCTAAAGGAAAAGAATTGAAAGATATTCCCGTAGTATCTTGATTAGAGTTACCAGGACTATCGCCGGACAGGGAAGTTGAATTCATAATTCATCTGCTACTAGGGACAGCACCAATTGCCAAGGCACCTTTCCGTTTGGCACCAGCAGAGATGCAAGAACTAAAGAAACAACTGGATGAACTTATGGAGAAAGGGTTCATACAGCCAAGTTCATCGCCATGGGGAGCACCGATCTTGTTTGTCAAAAAGAAAGACGGATCAATGCGTATGTGCATTGATTACCGAGAGTTGAACAAGGTCACGATTAAAAATCGGTACCCATTACCGAGAATCGATGATCTGTTTGATCAATTTCAAGGAGCTCGATTCTTATCTAAGATCGACTTACGTATAGGATATCATCAATTAAAGGTACAGGAAGAGGATATTCCTAAGACTGCTTTTCGAACAAGGTATGGCCATTATGAATTTACTGTCATGCCATTTGGTTTAACCAATGCCCCAGCCGCATTTATGGACATGATGAACCGAATATGTAAGCCATATTTGGATAAATTCATAATTGTCTTTATAGATGATATTCTCATTTACTTTAAGAGTAAAGAGGAACATGCGGCGCATCTGCATGTCCTCCTAAATTTGCTGAGAAAAGAAAAGCTTTACGCTAAATTTTCAAAATGCGAATTTTGGTTAGAAGAAGTGCAATTTCTTGGACATTTAGTTAATCATGAAGGAATTCATGTAGATCCCACAAAGATTGAGGCGATTACTAAATGGAAAGTCCCTGAAACACCAACGGAGGTTAGAAGTTTTCTAGGACTAGCCGGTTATTATAGACGGTTTATCCGAGATTTTTCTAGAATAGCCATTCCCTTAACAAAACTGACATGTAAGTCTATTAAGTTTGAATGGGGACCAAAACAGGAAGAAACCTTTAGAATTCTTAAGCAAAGATTAACCAACGCACCCATACTAGCGTTACCAGAAGGAACTGAAGACTTTGTAGTCTATTGTGACGCTTCTAAGTTAGGTTATGGATGTGTGTTGATGCAACGTCAAAAGGTTATAGCCTATGCGTCTAGACAACTTAAGAATGATGAAGAAAATTATTCGACCCATGATTTAGAATTAGGAGCCATAATTTTTGCCCTGAAAATTTGGAGACATTACCTTTACGGTAGTAAGTTTACCATTTTCACCGATCATAAGAGTTTAAGATATGTTTTTGGGCAAAAGGAATTAAATATAAGACAAAGATGCTAGATGGAAATTCTTAGTGATTATGATTGTAATATCCAGTATCACTCAGGGAAGGCTTATGTAGTAGCTGATGCTTTAAGTCGAAAATAACATGAAAAGCAAAAAAGAGTACGTTCTCTTAAATTAAATTTGCAGATAGATTTAAACGAGCAAATTAGAGAAGTACAAGAATCAGTAATCAAGGATGATACTGAAAAATTAAAAGGAATGATTAAGGAATTAGAACAAGGAACAGATGGAATTTGGAGATTCCATAAGAAAAGGATTTGGATACCTAAACTAGGAAACCTATTCCACCGAATATTAGAAGAAGCCCATAAGTCTAAGTATACGATACATCCTGGAAGTGATAAGATGTATCAAGACTTAAGAAAGAATTTCTGGTGGATAGGAATGAAAAAGGATATAGCAGCTTATGTTGCCAAGTGTCTAACCTATTCACAAGTGAAAGGTGAACATCAGAAACCTTCAGGTTTATTGCAGCAATTAGAAATACCGATATGAAAATGGGAATTGATAATAATGGACTTTGTTACCAAATTACCCAAGACATGAAAAGGTAATGATACAATCTGGGTGATTGTAGATAGATTAACTAAATCTGCTCATTTCTTACCAGTGAAGGAAACCTTCAGTATGGAACAGTTAGCTAAATTGTATATAAATGGAATAGTTTCATTGCATGGCATTCCTTTATCAATTATTTCTGATAGAGATAGCCGTTTTACTTCTCATTTTTGGACAAGTTTCCAAAAAGCAATGGGAACCAAGCTAAATCTAAGCACAGCTTATCATCCTCAAACGGATGGACAAAGTGAAAGGACGATCCAGACAATGGAAGATATGCTTAGAGCTTGCGTAATTGATTTCGGAGGAAATTGGGACGATCATCTACCATTAATAGAATTTTCCTACAATAATAACTATCATACCAGTATCAATGCTGCACCATTCGAAGCACTTTCAGGATGAAAGTGTCGAACTCCAGTCTGTTGGGCGAAGATTGGAGAAAAGCAACTGTCTGGACCCGAGATAGTGCAAGAAACAACGGACATGATTGTTCAAGTCAAAGAAAGACTAAAAGCAGCAAGCGATCGACAAAAGAGTTAGCCTGATAACAGGTGAAAGCCATTGAAATTTCAAGTAGGAGACAAGGTATTATTAAAATTTTCTCCTTGGAATGGAGTGGTAAGATTCATCAAAAGAGGAAAGCTAAGCCCCAGGTACGTTGGACCTTTTGAGATTATTAGAAGAATAGGACCAGTAGCTTATCAGCTACAACTGCCAAAGGAAATGGAAGGAATACATGATGTATTTCATGTATGTAATCTCAAAAAGTGCTTAGCTGATGAATCATTAGTCGTACCTCTTAAGGATATAGAGGTAAATGAGAAGCTTAAGTTCGTAGAGAAGCCACTACAGATTGAAGACAGGAAAGTCAAGAATCTCAAACACAAGAGATTAGTTCTAGTCAAAGTGAAATGGGATTCAAAGAGATGACCAGAGTACACTTGGGAGCTTGAATCAGAGATGCAGAGGAAATATCCACACCTGTTCCAGTAGACCTCGAGGACGAGTTCTAAAACAAGGTGGGGAGGCTATAACAACCCTCCTAAAATATTTAGAACGTCCCTATACGTCCTAAAGTACACCCCGTATACGAAAAGTGAGCCCTAAATACCTTTAATTTTATGAAAATAAAATAAAAACAAAATTTAATGGTCACTGGCGGGCCGCAACAGAGCTAGTGAAGGCTGTCGCGGGGCACGACCTAGTGCCACCAGGCGGAACCCTAGCATGCCACGTGTCCCGCCACTCGTCAAAGCTATACCGGTGATGAGGCAAAGCTAGGGCCAACCTTGCCTAGCTCGCGGTCCGCGACGGCCCTCTCATTCTCTATCGCGGGTCGCAAAGAAGTGACTGATCAACACTATAAATAGGGTCAATCGGATTCAGTTGGAATTCGTTCAAATCTCGTACTCTCTCTCAAATTTCTGAAGTAATAGAATTATATCGGGTGTTATACCCACTAAAATATGGAAGCTCTGCCTCGATGTAAGTATCATAACCCCCGGTTACGTATTAGATACGCTGCCCGATTGATCTAGTGCTCCGTAACGGCTGTCGAAGTTCTGCCCGACGTAGTTGTAACACCCCGTGTTTTCGAAAGTCAAAGTCAAAGTCAAGATTAAAGTCAAAGGAATAAAATATTGCTAATTGCGATCTGTCACGCCTTGCTCAACACCTGTTTTGACCTCTTTGACTTGTAGATAGTCTGTTTACTTTGTTACGTTAGTTGTATTATGTGGAGTACATGTTAATAATCGAGGTTTAATCGATATCTATTGTATGCTTTATCGCCTTATCGCTTATCGCATCGCAATCCGAATTATGCGTTCTTGTCACACCCCGACCACGTAAAACAACAAAACGTGGCGGAAACATCGAGGCGCGTTGCAACAGAATCATTGTTTCATAACCATGGATACCAAAAAGTGTTTCGTTTTATTAAACATTAAATAATTACATCGTCTGGAAATCTAAATACACAATTTAAACATAGTCTATCATTGTTATTGAGTCACTAAGGCCTTGTCCAGTCTTATGTGAGCATGCATCCTATTAATCGATATCTTTCAACAATACCTGAAACACATGTGAAAACGAGGTCAGCAAAGGAATGCTGGCGAATACATTAGTTTTGTAGGAGTGTCGAAATCATGGCTAGTTTAGATGTTGCAATACTTTATTAAAAACCTTGTTTTGAAAAGAGTATAATATTGCAACTTAATTAACCAACTCAAATCAAGCGGGTTATAGTTTATAAAACCTCGTAGCCATGACTCTTAACCCAAAAATTTTTGTTTTAGTACAGCAAATTGTGAAAAGTATGTTATTTGTATAAGATGTTATATGTCCAAATTGAAATGATTCAAATAACACTACGATATGTAATACCATACAAACACTTATATATAGGAAGTACCATCGGCATATCCACCATGCTTGTATCATATTACACACGCCTCGTTACTTAATCACTTACTCAAATCAAACTACCAAAGTGAAATGTTCATGTCTAATGTAAATCATGTAATGTATAACCAATGTCAAAAGTGTTTATGTGTCAAATGTAAACCATGTAATATGTAACCAAAATGATATGTATGGCTAGTGAAATGCATCAACTAAACCATGGATGAAATGCACAAAACAAAGCGTTGAAGTAAAACTTGGTTTAAATCAAAGCTATGTTTTGTGTAAATGCATGATCAATGTAAATCATGTAATATGTAACCAAAACACAATCGTATATCGCTTTGAAGCCAATCGTTTACCCAAA
Organism: Helianthus tuberosus; assembly: GCA_030545235.1. NCBI lineage: Eukaryota > Viridiplantae > Streptophyta > Magnoliopsida > Asterales > Asteraceae > Helianthus > Helianthus tuberosus. Next base: position 219,344,027 of record CM060369.1, read on the forward strand.
TCGTTAAATTCGTTTTAGGTCGTGAAACTACTTATATGGTCGTCTCGCTAATAACATTCAAACCTTCGTGACTCATCACTCGTCGCATCTCGTTTTCGTCGCTTCTCTTTTTCGCATTAACAAACCCTTACCAAAGGGTAAGTTAACAATTTCAGATTCAGTCGCTACCCACCACACCCACACATAACCACGGGTGTAGTAAATAACGGGATTAGTCAGATCCTATGGTACCATAACCTAATACTGGTCGGCTTGATCATTGCTAATGAATGTCATTTGTTATGTAACCCAACCAACAAGTTCGTTCACATTATCGAAATCGTTATTAGTTTTGTATAAATCGTCTTAATCGTTTTTGAAACAATGGGTCCAACTTAGAGTCACTTAGATCAGATTCTAGTGGTTTTTGAAGTTGGGGTGATGGGGTATTTATAGTATTCGGAGAACCGTTAAGATCGTTTGTCGAATATCGTGCCTTAATCTCATCCGTACAAGTGTCGGAACCTTATGGTGGCTAAAAATGGTTCTTATCAGCTGACTAAGCATGTGTGAGTGTGTGGTTGTGGATCAAACAGCTGGAAACTGATGTTAAATGCAGTTAATCTGGTCCAGAAGGTGGATGCGGCCCACTTGGGGATGTACAGAAACTGAGGCGGGCCGCCTGGCCCTTCTGATCAGAAAACAAGTTTCAGAAATTACAGTTTTGGTCCCTGCACGTGTTTAAGCCCATTTCCGGCACTTCTAAGGCCCGTGAAGCCAACTTTAAGGCCCTAAAATGATGCCTAAACATTGTGGACATGAAACATGCTCAAAAATATGTCGGATTTTGGTCCGTTTGGTCGTACGAACGCGATGTTCGCTTAATTATGACGGAATGCGCATAAGCACGAAAAACGATCCAAATGACGCAACGAATGGATTTTTGGCAAGCCAAACACTAAAGCATAATATAGTCATGCTTACATAAATTTTTGGATGTCCGGATGTATTCAGAACGTGAGTTATGCGCAAAAGTGCAAACTTGTGCACTTTTTGACACTTTTAGTCCCTGAATGACCCAAAAGTTTATTTTAGCATACGGAACCCCTCAAAGCCTATTTATAAGCTATGTAAAGGATATTTATGGTATGTTTAACTTATGGTCATGTTCCGGAATGTTCGTTACAGTTCAAATTGACATACTTTCGCAGTTTGTCATATTTAGTCCCTGTAAGCGAATTAACTTGATTTCGGCATACCAAACCATCCAAAAGTTATTTCTAAGTTATGTAAAGGTTATTTAAGGTATGTTAAGCCTATTTCACTATTCCGGAGTGTTCGTTGCATTAAACTGGTTATATTTACGCATCGGTGCGCGTATAACCTTCCAGAAAGCGATTTAGAGTTTGAAATCGAACAAGAGTTGATATGTGTAAACGATACACATATTTTTACAAATCCCAAGTATGAAATACAATATTTCATTGGTTTGGCATTTGTTTGATGGCCGTGGAGGCACAGGTGTTACAGTCTCCCCTACTTTAGTAAATTTCGTCCCGAAATTTATTTAGAGGAAACTTGTGAGAGCTTGAAAACATGAAGTTGAAAAGATCGAACAACTTTGATTAGGGTTCTGAACTTCTAGTAATCTTTAATAACATCATGATTGCAATGTAAGAGGGATACTTATATACAAGTATATGAAGCGTCATTGGTGCGTCCACCGTACCTCCATTACATCGTTCTCATTTCGTTATTTTTGTCACTATCGGCTCTTACACATAATAAATCTTACTGTGGTTACCGTGCACTGAATCTCACAATTATGTACGCGTCCATAATTAGACAATTCCTTGCACAGTTCACACAGTCTATTTTATAATATGTAGGGTAAAACCAAATGAACAATCCTGTGATGAGTGTGACTAGACCGCCATAGAGTCCTTTTGACTAAATCAATAAATGATCTAAATAGACTATCAAGGAGTCTGTCCAGCTACATCACTAGATGTCGTCCTTTAACCAAATTGTGAATCAATCTTTTTTTTTTACTAGACCACCAAAGGGTCTCGTATGAATCAAGGAGTGGTACTATATAATCCAAGGGTCTTAACTATTACATAGAAGCCCATTAAGGATTTAAGGTAGTACCTTTTGAATATCCTACTATGAATCCCTCATATGAAGATATGAAAGATTCTATGAGGATTTGAAAATCGTAACACACAAAAACATAGAGGAGAACACATAAACACATATCACATAATCGCATAATCGTATACTCGCATAATTGTTTAATTTGACCTTTAAATTTGTTATCTTTGGACACGGGTATTTAAAGCATACAAGGAATCAGATCCTTAATTGCAGCAATTTGGATGGATCCATATGAATACCCTGCTTGTTGACTATATGACCCATAAACTGAACTTCTTTAAGCCAAAATTTCCTCTTGGAGGATTTAGCGAAAAGTTTGTTCCTTCTTTAAGGGTTCCAGTGTCAAGGAAGGTGTTCATCGTGATCGGCTCGGGACATGAATAGATCAAAATGTCATCAATAACAACAATGACGAACTGATCCAAATAAGACTTGCAGACTCTATTTATTAAGTCCTTGTAGATGGCTGGAGCATTTGTCAATCCTTAAAGGCATGACTGTAAACTCGTAATGGCCATACTTCGTGCAGAAAACCATTTTGGGAATATCTTCTTCGAGAATACAAAGTTGATGATATCCAAAACGCAAATCGATCTTGGAAAAGCATAAAACGCTATGCAGTTGATCAGAGAAATCGTTGATTTACGGTAGGGGATATCAATTCTTGATGGTAAGCTTACTAGGCTTACGTTAATCGATATACATTCGAAAAGCTCCATTTTTCTTTTCACAAAGAGGACAGGAGTTTCTCCAAGGTGAAAAGTTCGGACGGATGAATCCTTTATCAGACAACTCTTGAAGCTGTTTTGATAATTCTTGCATCTCGAACGGTGCAAGACGATAAGATACTTTAGATTTAAAAGAAACAAGTGTTTGAGGTTCTTAGGGAGGTCACAAGTGATCATAAAAATGACAGAACCACACGAGTAATTTGTCTTTGTGTTGACATCATAAGGTTGGATCAAACATTCATACAATTGCATTTGTTGAAAAAATAAAAACCACAAATTTTTATTTATATAACAACCGCATTGTCTTTAAATGTTACAAGATAACAACCAGAGGAATTTCAAAATACTAATTGTTCTTCATCATTGATTGCCTCATTGATGTTATACACTCGTCCACGTGCTGGATTCACATTGACGTTGGCGTTCGCATTTGGGTTTGCGTTAGCATTTGCATTCATCAGTCTCGGGCAGTTGTGGCGGAAGTGACCAATCTCCCCGCAGTTGAAACATGACTCCAGTGGGAATCTCGCAGCATTCCCTTAAACCGGAGCTTGAACCTGAGCAGCCTGATTTTGTCCCAGACGACAAACATTGGCCAAATGCCCAAGTCTACCACACGTTGTGCATTTCTTGCAATCTTGTTGTGCAACGTGATGACCGTTGCAACGGGCACAATGTGGTGCGGTACCAGCATATGCCTTCTTTGCAGATGGCTGTGCCGGTGGGTTTTGCAAGTTCTGAGCAGTCTGTGCTGTAACAGCAAAATTTTGGGCACCCTTCCGCTTCTTTGATTTCTTCGAAGTCTCACCTTCCTTACCCTTCTTGTTTTGACCTTTCTTGCTATCCTCCTTGTCAGACCCCTGCCTCTGACCCTTGTCACCCTTTCTGTGTAACTTATTCTTCCGAATCTGCGACTCAGTCAATGTCGCAGCTAACTCGATCGCCTGACGGAGTGTGGTAGGGCTACTACCAGTAAGGATGTCTTGTACCATGTCAGGTAGGCCGTCAATGTACCTTTCGATAGCCTTGTCGAGTGGGGTAACCATTGTCGGGCAAAGCAGACTCAACTCCTCAAACCTATCAGTATACGCCCTGTGCTCACCACTATCTTGCTTCAACTCATCAAACTCCTTCTCCAAAGCTCGCTACTCATGACGAGGACAGAATTCCCTCATCATAAGGGCCCTAAGTTCAGCCCACGTCTGTGCTAGAGCAACTTCTGCACCAAGATCCCTCATAACCCCGTTCCACCATGTGAGAGCCCTCTTCTGAAACACACTCGAAGAAAACTCGACCCAGCGATTGTCAGGACACTGCACGTGGCGGAAAGTATTCTCAATGCTCTCGAACCATTGAAGAAGCCCAGTGGCTCCTTTAGAACCACTAAACTTGAGTGGTTTAGCCTGGTTAAAATCCTTGTATTTACACTGTGTGTTATTGTTGTTGTTATTATTGCCGTTGTTGTATATCTCGTGGACTTGGGTTACAACCCCGGAAAGCACAGCAGCCACCTGCTGAGAGATCAGGGCTGCGAGTTCTTCAATAGTAAAAGTCCGAGCATCGGTTCGAGCATCGCGTCGAGGAGGCATTGTCTAAAAGAGGAAACATGAAATGAAACGAGTGAGAGAATTAGACGAAAAGAATGAGATGGACAAATCTGATGAAAGCAAGGATAGTGGTCATTTGTTTGTTACTACAAAGCAACAAACGACCCCGGTGATAAATCAAAGTAAATAGGTCAAAAATAATGTATCGCGAAGACATGCTCGCCTATAAGTGAACACTCATCCCAAGAATTCCCAGGTAAGCACAACTGGTCTCGCGTCTGATGAGATATATACGAAGTGCTTGCCTAGACAGAAAACCCAGAATACAGGCATTCAGCCTTCCAGTTTGCACGTGTTCACATTATTTAAGACTCAAAACTTTGGCAAGAGTTTGAAAATTCAAAAGGGGTTCAAAACCTTATAACTGAGGGTTCAAAACCTTGTAATCAATCATCCTAGAACAGATGATTAGTTTTCAAAGCGGTTTTGAAATTTATGTTCTTGTTGTGGTCGTCGCCTAAGGATAGGTGACGGTATTGTTTTATGACTAAACGCAAGTAAACTCGCGTTAGGGGTCCTAAGAAGGTTATAGACTAGGTCAAAGCATTACTAATAACCTAATTCCCTATAAACATTTGCTCTGATACCAACTTTTCTGTCACACCCCGACCACGTAAAACAACAAAACGTGGCGGAAACATCGAGGCGCGTTGCAACAGAATCATTGTTTCATAACCATGGATACCAAAAAGTGTTTCGTTTTATTAAACATTGAATAATTACATCGTCTGGAAATCTAAATACACAATTTAAACATAGTCTATCATTGTTATTGAGTCACTAAGGCCTTGTCCAGTCTTATGTGAGCATGCATCCTATTAATCGATATCTTTCAACAATACCTGAAACACATGTGAAAACGAGGTCAGCAAAGGAATGCTGGCGAATACATTAGTTTTGTAGGAGTGTCGAAATCATGGCTAGTTTAGATGTTGCAATACTTTATTAAAAACCTTGTTTTGAAAAGAGTATAATATTGCAACTTAATTAACCAACTCAAATCAAGCGGGTTATAGTTTATAAAACCTCGTAGCCATGACTCTTAACCCAAAAATCTTTGTTTTAGTACAGCAAATTGTGAAAAGTATGTTATTTGTATAAGATGTTATATGTCCAAATTGAAATGATTCAAATAACACTACGATATGTAATACCATACAAACACTTATATATAGGAAGTACCATCGGCGTATCCACCATGCTTGTATCATATTACACACGCCTCGTTACTTAATCACTTACTCAAATCAAACTACCAAAGTGAAATGTTCATGTCTAATGTAAATCATGTAATGTATAACCAATGTCAAAAGTGTTTATGTGTCAAATGTAAACCATGTAATATATAACCAAAATGATATGTATGGCTAGTGAAATGCATCAACTAAACCATGGATGAAATGCACAAAACAAAGCGTTGAAGTAAAACTTGGTTTAAATCAAAGCTATGTTTTGTGTAAATGCATGATCAATGTAAATCATGTAATATGTAACCAAAACCCAATCGTATATCGCTTTGAAGCCAATCGTTTACCCAAATTGTTAAATTCGTTTTAGGTCGTGAAACTACTTATATGGTCGTCTCGCTAATAACATTCAAACCTTCGTGACTCATCACTCGTCGCTTCTCGTTTTCGTCACTTCTCGTTTTCACATTAACAAACCCTTACCAAAGGGTAAGTTAACAATTTCAGATTCAGTCGCTACCCACCACACCCACACATAACCACGGGTGTAGTAAATAACGGGATTAGTCAGATCCTATGGTACCATAACCTAATACTGGTCGGCTTGATCATTGCTAATGAATGTCATTTGTTATGTAACCCAACCAACAAGTTCGTTCACATTATCGAAATCGTTATTAGTTTTGTATAAATCGTCTTAATCGTTTTTGAAACCATCGTTATAACATCGAAAATCATTTTGATACCATCGTTAAAACCTTGAAAACATTTAGCACATATGAGTCACCCCAAAACAATTGAAAGCAGTAAAATAGGGGAATAATGTACTTGCCTGAAAATGCTTAGAGGTCTTGAACAACAACCAAACAAAGCTAGAGGGAGCACGGAATCAGTCGGCAATCTAAAACTGTATAAATAAACCGGACTTAAATCGGGAGATCGGATAGGATGAGGCTTGGTAAACCAAATGAGTATTGGAACTCATATGATATGGTTTAACAAGGCCTACATACTACATGAAACCAAACCTAAGTGCTTTTGACCCATCACGACCCATTAAGGTAGCTTATGCTACTTTAACGCGTCGTGCGCGTGAAACGCGTTCGGACCGTCTAACTAGTCCTATGACAAGTGTTATATGCCTAAACATGTTTCATAATCAGTTATGTGACAAAAGTTTAGGTTACATATGCTTAATTACCAATTATACATGAAAAGGGTATTCTGGTAATTTACCTAAGGCATATAAACTACCTATGATACAACTACTCAAACGATGTGACCATAGGGTGTAACCTCGGAAGGTTATTCCCTACCTACTATGGTCACCTAATGTGTTTGGTCGGATCCTAATGATCGACCAAATGGGTCGGGTTCGAGGTATAAGCGATTTATCAGATCGCTTACCCTACGACCCTAGACAACGTGGTAATCAGTAGGCATAGTCCCAAGGGACTATAACCAACGTGATTACACTCACGTTGCGAAGTTCAAACGAACTTCGCATTGACCATAAACTGGTCAATGCAGAAAGTCAAACAAAGTTTGACTTTCAGACTCGAAAGACTCGAAAAGCAATAAAAGAACGAAAGAATACTTACGAAGGGTCCCCGAATGCTAATCTAGATCTTAATAACTCAGGTATGAAACAATGGTTCCAACTTAGAGTCACTTAGATCAGATTCTAATGGTTTTTGAAGTTGGGGTGATGGGGTATTTATAGTATTCGGAGAACCGTTAAGATCGTTTGTCGAATATCGTGCCTTAATCGCATCCGTAAAAGTGTCGGAACCTTATGGTGGCTAAAAATGGTTCTTATCAGCTGACTAAGCATGTGTGAGTGTGTGGTTGTGGATCAAATAGCTGGAAACTGATGTTAAATGCAGTTAATCTGGTCCAGAAGGCGGACGCGGCCCACTTGGGGATGTACAGAAACTGAGGTGGGCCGCCTGGCCCTTCTGATCAGAAAACAAGTTTCAGAAATTACAGTTTTGGTCCCTGCACGTGTTTAAGCCCATTTCCGGCACTTCTAAGGCCCGTAAAGCCAACTTTAAGGCCCTAAAATGATGCCTAAACATTGTGGACATGAAACATGCTCAAAAATATGTCGGATGTTGGTCCGTTTGGTCGTACGAACGCGATGTTCGCTTAATTACGACGGAATGCGCATAAGCACGAAAAACGATCCAAATGACGCAACGAATGGATTTTTGGCAAGCCAAACACTAAAGCATAATATAGTCATGCTTACATAAATTTTTGGATGTCTGGATGTATTCAGAACGTGAGTTATGCGCAAAAGTGCAAACTTGTGCACTTTTTGACACTTTTAGTCCCTGAATGACCCAAAAGTTTATTTTAGCATACCGAACCCCTCAAAGCCTATTTCTAAGCTATGTAAAGGATATTTATGGTATGTTTAACTTATGGTCATGTTCCGGAATGTTCGTTACAGTTCAAATTGACATACTTTCGCAGTTTGTCATATTTAGTCCCTGTAAGCGAATTAACTTGATTTCGGCATACCAAACCATCCAAAACTTATTTCTAAGTTATGTAAAGGTTATGTAAGGTATGTTAAGCCTATTTCACTAGTCCGGAGTGTTCGTTGCATTAAACTGGTTATATTTACGTATCGGTGCGCGTATAACCTTCCAGAAAGCGATTTAGAGTTTGAAATCGAACAAGAGTTGATATGTGTAAACGATACAAATATTTTTACAAATCCCAAGTATGAAATACAATATTTCATTGGTTTGGAATTTGTTTGATGGCCGTGGAGGCACAGGTGTTACAGTTCTGGATATTGTTTTACGTGTGTGTGCCTTTTATGTGTTACTTGTGCATGTTTATTTATGTTTATGTTGTGGTGATTAATCGAAACGCAATCTCAACTCAATCCCAATCGAATCGTAAGCGCTAAGAGCAAGATAATTAGGATGATTGTATGTTAGATATAGTAGTTGGGATTAATGGGAAACTCTATTGCATTGCAAAACCCAACGCACGAAACGAAATGCCAAAACTCAGTCATTGGAGCCACTCGATCGAGTGACTGCTAGATCGGATGGTCAACCGATCGGATTGTCATCCGATCAGAGTGCCACCCGATCGGACAACGATCCAATCGGTGACCCACTCGATCCACTGCACTTTCCTTTTTGGTAAACCCTATAAATACCAACCTGTCACATCATTTGTGATGTAACAGCTCTCACTTGACCCAGCCGCACTTCAGCCTCTATTTCTCTCGATTTCTCATGATTCTTGTAAGTTTTCAACCTAAATCTTGTACTTTCTTGATCTACAGGCATTCCTACACCTTTCTATCTTTTGAATCTTAACTTTTAACCATGAAATCACTAGAATTGAGGTGTTCTAGGATGATGTCATCATGGGGTTCTTATGAACTTCATGTTTTGGCTTCAATCCACCAAGAACAACTTAGATCTGGGCAATTTCCACATGAATAAACAAAGAACTTGCATAGATCTGAACATATTCATGGTGAAAAAGATTGAAAGATGGTTTTCAAACATTCTTTCAACTCTTTTACACTCAATGCACTCGAAACCGATAGAATCGGAGCTTGTTCCGATCTTCTACTCCTTCTTAGTGATGTGTTGGTTCAAGATCTGGATTCTACCGAAGAGACAACCGATTCCGGGTTAAACATGAACAACCATCACGAACCAGTGAACGGGTCGGATCTGGGTGATTCCTGTTCAATCGAGTCACTAGGGACATGACGAGGTTCTGTTGTTTAGCACGTATCACATCGTCTCGATCAAAATTGCAAACTATCAAAATTACCAAGTGTCAAGACGATCAGGTCACTAGGACGGATTGCCGTCCGATCGGATTGCCATCCGATCGGACAGCCACCCGATCGGCTGACGCATGGTCCCACACTCAAACTTTATTTTTAACTTTTCAGAGGTTTTGAACATCGAACGACCGTCCGACCATGTGATGTTTGGAACTTCAACACTTAAACAATTTTCAACACGTTCAATGCCTTATCAGTTCCAACGGATTGCCACTCGATCGGTAGACCATCCGATCGAGTGACAACACTACTGTGAACTTGTTCTCTGAGAAATACCTCGCCAAATGGGTCGTCACTCGATCGAACCGCCGTTCTATCGACCAGCCTGAAAGGTAGAGATACTTCTTTGTTTTCAAAATGCTACAACGAAAACTTCAAAAGGCAAACCATCATACATAAACACATCTTCACCAAACGAGGTGTCAATCCAATCGAATGGCCATCCGATCGGGTGACCACCCAAACGGATTGACATCCGATCGACTGGCCATCCGATCGGATTACCATCCGATCGGATTGCCATCCAACACTTATCAACTTTGCACCGTTTTACGCGCCGCTTATCGTTTATGCTATCGTTAACTATTCAGTCTAATCTCTTCCAGCGCTCCCTTCAATCCAAGATAGTGTTTACTTGTTAAGCACGATCTGTGAATATACTCGAACCCTTTTTGCTCTATGCACTTTTGGGTGTTACATACGTTACTTACACTAAACCACAATCGACACACAACGCAAACACTATTTATCCGCTAACCGTTATCGCATGCTACGTGTTATTCGATGAATGCTTGTATGTTATGTTAACACAGTGATTGTTTCCTGACACCTTAGCAACGATAGTACTATAGTACGTATGTGCCTATTTCTCTGTCGATAACCTACTTGCCTTCACTTTTCACATGTTACATGCTGGTTATGCGTAAACGATTTGGAACTCTACTATATCTATCAAACTTGTATGCTCACCTTTATACTATGTGTATTGACCTTTATTTTAACGTATGTGACAAGTGTTTAGGATGCTATCTGCTAGGACGCTGTGTATTTCCTGCTTTTGTGGAATCAAGTAGGATGGAGTCTAGAAACAAAGACAATTTATTTTATTTGAAATCTGAGTTGTCGGAACATGTTATTTGTTTTAGAGATATCGCTGTCTGTAATAACTTAATTTGCTTGATGGGTTATAGTATGGGACATAATATTAACTATCTGGTAATGTAGTTGTTATGGAATTTCTCTTGAACAATCTGTTTCGCTCAATGTCGCGCCCCGATGTTTCCGCCATCGGTTGGGGTGTGACAGATTGGTATCAGAGCCATAACTATAGGGAATTAGGCAAGACTCGACCTAGTCCGGGTCGATGTCTTAGAAACGACCTAGTCTACAGTTAAGTATCAACAGACCGACTTGTGCATGCCCTGTAGGGGCTATGTACGAGCTTGTTTGCTATTTCTCGCTTACATTACACTATCACTGCACTCTATGTTTCCGAAAATGAACAAGTGATTAGGCCGAGATTAGGTGTGAAAACCGCAAACTCTCAAGTAATTGCTTGTTCGACTCGCATTATATCTATAAACAGGAGAATTTGCGATGAACTAGGAGTGAAATCCATACTTTAACGCATAATTCCTCCCTATTTTATCAAAACAGGAACGAAGTTGTTAAGTCAGGGGTGAAACCCGAACCTTGACGACTTGTTCCGATCTCTATTTTTGGTTTTACAAAACTCTCACCAAAGTCTCAACGGACTCCAACGACTTGAAGTCACCCTGTAACAGGAAGGATGCGTGCCGATCGCCCAAATTCGAGGCGAGAGCACAGTCTTGAACGTTAAAGTGTGTACCAAAAGTCCTTGTGAATAGTCTAACCACTTTGGGAAGTCGACGTCTCTCAACCGCAGACAATCCATTCTCGAATTTTTATGTGTTTTGATTCTGAGCTCGCAACTGCCGGCTCTGATATTCGTCGCTTTTATGTGGATTTTATGTGTTTTATGTGATTTTATTTGCTTATATGTTTTGATTTTTGGTGATTTATTCGCTTTTCCCTCTCGCTTTTATCGACACAAACAACTCGTACTGCACGTCTATCTCAACACGCTAACAAATCGCTACTACTTGAGGAATGACTGTATGTTATGTTGCTTGATGTGTACACGCTAATCGCAATTGCTATGTTCGAACGCTCGCGGACTTTGAACGATAGGTTTCTGTATTCTGACTGCCTCTTGTGCTTCTGTGCTTTACGTGCTTACGAGCTCCTACGTGCTTATGTGAATCTGTATTATGTGCCTATGTGTTTATGTGTTTATGTGTTACGTGATTGTGTTCATGAGCTTTAGTAGTGTTAGGCATGTGAGGTGAGGTTCGATTATATTGTGTCTGAGTCCTATGGCGATGTCTGTTGCAGACAATTTCGTCATCTGGATCCCGTCACTCGCGCGCTGCTCGCCGAAACCAGAAAGACAAACGTCTTGCTGCTCTCGGCGCTAAACAGATAGCGAAGGAGATTCCTCAGATCGTTAGCGACCTGCACGAGAATGCCAGCAAGTCTTCTGAAGAGTCCATGACTGATTCGCCAAAGTCTGTTTTTAGTTTTAAGCAGTTCAAGTTTGCGGCCTGAAAGAATTTACTGGTGAAAATGGGCCTACAGCTATGTTTCAATGGTTTGATTCGATCGAGGTCACCCTGCGCCAGAGTGGTTGTCCTGATAATCTCCGCACTCTGAACGCCACCGGCGTCTTCCAGTCCCGCGCTTTAGACTGGTGGACAGCCGAGAGAAACAAACGCGGAAATGATGCAGCTTATGGTTTGACGTGGGATGAGTTGAAGGACGTCATGATGGAAGAATTATGCCCTCCCCATGAGCGCCAAAAGTTGGAGGACGAATTCTGGCATATCAAGCAGAAGGATGGTGACAATGCTACTTTAATGCTCGCTTCAAGCAGCTTCGCATAATCTGTCCTGATCAAGTCAAGACTCCTGATGTGACGATCAAGAAGTATATTTGAGCTCTGCCGGATTGTGTCACAGACTTTGTTCAAGCTGCAAAACCAGCAATAATCGAAGAAACTTACCTGCTCGCCGCTAAGATAAACGACAAGCGAGTCAAGGCTGGTGTCTGGGATAAAGCCTCGAAGAACCTGCATCAAGCTACCACCGCTGCAACTGCTGAAACCACCGCCATACCTCAGTCTTCAAAGTCCTCTCATCGCAAGAGGAAGAACAGCAACTCCAGCAACAAGAACTATGACGTCACTACTGCTACCCCGCTTCAAGCTGTACCAGCTCCCCAACAAACTCAACACCGCCAAGTCGCGGCACCAGTTACCCAAGCACCGCCGGTAAAGCGTGCTTATACTGGTCCTCACCCGGCCTGCCCGACTTGTACCTACCATCATCCAATGGGAATCGCTGCAGATTTTGTATGCATTGCAACATGTATGGCCCTTTCACCGCCAAATGCCGTACAGGTCCTTGTCAAGCTACAACTCTAGCTGCTGCTCAACAAGCTCTACTTCCCACTCCTCAAGGCCAGCAAGCGGCTCCGGCACCCGCGATCAATGATAGAGTTTGCTTCGCGTGTGGTGATCCTAACTACTTCGCAAACATGTGCCCGAACCGGGTTGTGAAACAAGAGCTACATCAGCAGCAGCCCCAGCAACAGAAGCAGCAACAACCTCAGCAACAATAGCAACAAGAAGCTAGCGCCCGAACTTTAAACATCAATGTGTGCCAGGCTCAGGCTGACAACAATGTGGTTAATGGTACTTTCCTTGTGAATGGTATTTATGCTTCGTGTTTGTTTGATACTGGAGCCGATAACTGTTTTGTATCGTTTGAATTCGAAAAGCTCCTTAATCGTAAGCTCTCCCATCTCCCCTCGACGTACGATGTTGAAGTTGCCACCGGAAGAACCGTCGCTGTCAATTCTGTTCTTCGTGATTGTACTCTCAAACTCAACAATCACATCTTCCCTATCGACCTTATTCCGATGAAGCTCGGTAGTTTTGACATCATAGTAGGCATGGACTTTCTTCGTGAAAACCATGCTGAAGTTGTTTGCTTCGATAAGATGATTTGATTCTCACTCGCGAATGGTGATCAACTTTGTGTTTATGGTGAAACTCCTTCGAAAGGTCTCAAACTCAAGTCTTGTGTCCAAGCTAGCAAGTATCTCCGCAAGGAATACAGAGCTTTCTTGGCTAACATTGTAGTAGCGGAGAAGGAAAAGAAAGGTAAATCGGGATTGAACGATGTTCCTGTAGTACGTGAATTTCCCAACGTTTTCCTTGATGATCTTCCCGGACTTCCCCCAAGTCGTGATATCAACTTTCGTATCGATCTCATCCCTAGAGCAAATCCTGTTGCCAAAGCTCCTTATTGACTCGCTCCATCCGAAATGCGTGAACTCTCGAGTCAGCTACAAGAATTGCTTGATAAAGGCTTCATTCGCCTGAGCACCTCTCCTTGGGATGCACCAGTCATTTTCGTCAAAAAGAAGGACGGGTCGTTCTGGATGTGCATCGACTATCAGGAATTGAATAAGCTGACAATCAAGAATCGCTATCCCCTATTTGTTTGACCAGCTACAAGGTGCTATATGTTTCTCCAAGATCAATCTATGCTCAGGTTACCACCAGTTACGCATTCAAGAGGAGGATATACCCAAAACCGCTTTTCAAACCCGTTACGGCCACTATAAGTTCGTTGTTATGCCTTTTGGTCTAACCAACGCACCCGCGGTTTTCATGGATCTGATGAATCGCGTGTGTAAACCGTTTCTTGACCGCTTCGTCATCGTGTTCATCGATGATATCCTGATCTATTCCAAGTCGAAAGCCGAACATGCGCAACATCTACGTTTGGTTCTCGAACTACTCCATGGGAACCAACTCTATGCCAAGTTCTCCAAGTGCAAATTTTGGCTAGAGCAAGTTCAATTCCTCGGTCATATTGTTAATAGTCAAGGTATTCACGTCGACCCCGTGAAGATCGAAGCTGTTAAGAGTTGGGTTACACCTAAGAACCCGTCTGAAGTCCGTTCTTTTCTTGGACTAGCGGGCTATTATCGTCTATTTATCGAAGGATTCTCTAAAATCGTCGTGCCGCTTACCTCTCTCACGCATAAAGACAAGCCTTTTGTTTGGGGAACCCAATAAGAGACTGCCTTTCAAACCCTCAAGCATATGCTTTGCAATGCTCCCGTCCTCACTTTGCCCGACGGAAACGACGACTTTATCGTCTATTGTGATGCCTCGAACTTTGGCCTTGGTTGTGTTCTCATGCAACGAGACAAGGTTATCACCTACGCATCTCGTAAGCTCAAGATCCACGAGAAGAACTATACAACCCACGACCTCGAGCTAGGCGCAGTTGTTTTTGCGTTGATGATTTGGCGACACTACCTGTATGGTACCAAGTGTACGGTCTTCACCGACCATAGGAGCTTACAACACATCTTCAGCCAAAAGGAACTGAATATGCGTCAACGCCGGTGGGTGGAACTTCTCAACGATTACGACTGTGAAATTCGTTATCATCCTGGCAAAGCAAATGTCATTGCCGACGCTTTAATCCGACGAAGCTATTTGCATAGCGCTCGTAATATTCCAGCCCAGCATCATCTCGAAACCCTTATCCGCGAAGCCTAACATGCATGTTTTACCGAATGCACTTTGAAGAAGGAAAGGATTCTCAACGATGGAGCCCAGCTTGTGAATAAGTCGAATGGAATATTCTATTATCTGGACTGAATTTGGATCCCGAAGCGGACCGATTTGCTTCTATTCATCCCGGTGCCGATAAAATGTACCAGGACCTTCGCTACAAGTACTGGTGGTCGGGCATGAAGAAAGATATCGCTATCTATGTTTTGAAGTGCCTGATTTGCTCGAAAGTCAAGGCCGAGCATCAAAGACCTTCTGGCTTACTCGTCCAAGCTAAGATTCCCATGTGGAAGGGGGAGAGTATAGCTATGGACTTTATAAAGAAGCTTCCGCGCACGCCATCAAGTCACGACAGCATCTGGGTTGTCATTGACCATTTGACTAAATCTGCTCATTTTCTGCCGATACGAGAAGACTATAAGGTAGAAAGATTAGCCAGAATCTACACCAATGAGATCATTTGTCGACATGG
Organism: Helianthus tuberosus; assembly: GCA_030545235.1. NCBI lineage: Eukaryota > Viridiplantae > Streptophyta > Magnoliopsida > Asterales > Asteraceae > Helianthus > Helianthus tuberosus. Next base: position 219,359,663 of record CM060369.1, read on the forward strand.
GATACCTCGCGACATCATCTCTAACCGCGATGGTCGGTTTACCTCGAGTCTTTAGGAAACGTTTCAATCTGCTCTCGGTACTATGCTTAATCTAAGTACCGCATTCCATCCCCAAACCGACGATTAGACTGAAAGAACAATTCGTACCCTCGAAGACATGCTCCGTTCGTGTGCCATAGATTTCGGTGGTAATTGGGACACATACTTGCCTTTAGTCAAATTCTTGTACAATAACAGTTATCATTCCAGCATTCAAATGGCACCATTTGAGGCACTATACGGAAGAAGATGTCGATCGCCCATTGTGTGGCACGAGATCAGTGATTCGCAAATAACCGGTCCTGAGCTATTGCAAGAAACGGCTGACAAAATCCTCCAAATTCGAGACAATCTGCTGAAAGCTCGGAGTCGTCAGAAAAGTTACGCCGATAGAGGACGCAAGCCCCTTGAATTTGACGTTGGCAACTACGTACTCCTAAAGGTATCACCTTGGAAGGGTGTGGTTAGATTCGGCAAGAAAGGGAAACTCGCGCCTCGATATGTTCGACCCTTTAAGATTCTGGAAAGGATCGGAAAAGTGGCCTACAAACTCGAACTACCGGAGGAACTTAGCAACGTCCACCCGACTTTCAACGTTTCGAACCTCAGAAATTGCCTGGCTGAGCATGATTTACACGTTCCACTCGAGGATCTTCAAGTGGACGAAACATTACACTTCGTGGAGAAGCCCGTCGAGATCATGGACCGCCAAACCAAGCAGCTCAGACGCTCGTGCATTCCCATTGTGAAGGTCCAATGGGAAGGCAAACGAGGCGCCGAGTTCACTTGGGAACTCGAAAACGACATGAAAGCGAAGTACCCGCAATTGTTTGTTACGGCTTCGGCCTAATTTCGGGACGAATACCCTTAAGTGGGGGAGACTGTAACACCCCGTGTTTTCGAAAGTCAAAGAGAAAGTCAAGATTGAAGTCAAAGGAAGAAAAGATTGCTAATTGCGATCTGTCACTCCTTGCTCAACTCCTGTTTTGACCTCTTTAACTTGTAGATAGTCTGTTTACTTTGTTACGTTAGTTGTATTATGTGGAGTACTTGTTAATAATCGAGGTTTAATCGATATCTATCGCATGTTTTATTGCCTTATCGCTTATCGCATCGCAATCACACTCGCAACCCGAATTATGCGTTCTGGATATTGTTTTACGTGTGTGTGCCTTTTATGTGTTACTTGTGCATGTTTATTTATGTTTATGTTATGTTGATTAATCGAAACGCAATCGCAACTCCATTGCAATCAAATCACAAGTGCTAAACGCAAGATAATTATGATGATTGTATGTTAGATATAGTAGTTGGGATTAATGGGAAACTCTATCGCATCGCAAAACCCAACGCATGAAACGAAACGCCAAAATTCAGTCATTTGAGCCACTCGATCGAGTGACTGCTCGATTGGATGGTCAACCCATCGGATTGCCATCCGATCGGATTACCACTTGATCGGACAGCTATCCGATCGGTGACCCACTCGATCCACTGCACTTTTCTTTTCTTTTTGGGAAACCCTATAAATACCAACCTGTCACATCATTTGTGATGTGACAGCTCTCACTCGACCCAGCCGCACTTCAGCCTCTATTTCTCTCGATTTCTCGTGATTCTTGTAAGTTTTCAACCTAAATCTTCTACTTTCTTGATCTACACACACTCCTACACCTTTCTATCTTTTGAATCTTAACTTTTAACCATGAAATCACTAGAATTGAGGTGTTAAACATGAACAACCGTCACGAACCAGTGAACGGGTCAAATCTGGGGATTCTTGTTCGATCGGGTCACTAGGGACATGACGTGGTTCTGTTGTTTAGCACGTATCACATCTTCTCGATCAAAATTGCAAACTATCAAAATTACCAAGTGTCAAGACGATCAGGTCGCTAGGACGAATTGTCGTCCGATCGGATTGCCATCCGATCGGACAGCCACCCAATAGGCTGGCACATGGTCCCACACTCAAACTTTATTTTTAACTTTTCAGAGGTTTTGAACATCGAGCGGATTAGCGTCCGATCGGATTGCCATCCGATCGAACGACCGTCCGACCATGTGATGTTTGGAACTTCAACACTTAAACAATTTTCAACATGTTCAATGCCTTATCAGTTCCAAAGGATTGCCACTCGATCGGTAGACCATCTGATCGAGTGACAACACTGCTGTAAACTTTTTCTCTAAGAAATACCTCGCCGAACGGGTCGTCACTCGATCGAACCGCCGTTCGATCGACCGGCCTGAAAGGTACTTCTCTGTTTTCAAAATGCTACAATGAAAACTTCAAAAGGAAAACCATCATACACAAACACATCTTCACCAAACGAGGTGTCAATCCAATCGAATGGCCATCCGATCGGGTGACCATCCGAACGGATTAACATCCGATCGACTGGCCATCCGATCGGATTGCCATCCGATTGGATTACCATCTGACACTTATCAACTTTGCACCGTTTTACGTGCCGCTTATCGTTTATGCTATCGTTAACTGTTTAGGCTAATCTCTTCCAGCACTCCCTTCAATCCAAGAGAGTTTTTACTTGTTAAGCACGATCTGTGAGTATACTCGAACCCTTTTTGCTTTATGCACTTTTGGGTGTTACATATGTTACTTATGCTAAATCACAATCGACACACAACGAAAACACTATTTATACGCTAACCGTTATCGCATGCTACATGTTATTCAATGATGCATGTATGTTATGTTAACACAGTGATTGTTGCCTGACACCTTAGCAACGATAGTACTATAGTTTGGACTCAGCACCTGTCGTGGACATGGGTTTTTAAGGGCTTTACTTCATGTGTCCCAGTGGGAATATGTGTTGCGCATTCTACAACTCGCAGTCATGTCTGTGCGTATTTCTCTGTCGATAACCTACTTGCCTTCACTTTACACATGTTACATGCTGGTTATGCGTAAACGATTTCGAACTCTACAATATCTATCAAACTTGTATGCTCACCTTTACACTATGTGTATTAACCTTTATTTTAACCTATGTGACAGGAGTTTAGGATGCTATCTGCTAGGACGCTGTGTATTTCCTGCTTTTGTGGAATCAAGTAGGATGGAGTCTAGAAACAAAGACAATTTATTTTATTTGAAATCTGAGTTGTCGGAACATGTTATTTGTTTTAGAGATATTGCTGTCTGTAATTACTTAATTTGCTTGATGGGTTATGGTATGGGACATAATATTAACTATCTGCTAATGAAGTTGTTATGGAATTTCTCTTGAACAATCTGTTTCGCTCAGTGCCGCGCCCCGATGTTTCCGCCATCGGTTGGGGTGTGACAGTAGTGGTTGGAGTTTCTATCTCGGGGAGGGTATAACTAATGTAAATATTGGGTTATTATACTAACGCGGGTGCATTGTTTAATTATTAGATTATAACCAGGAAATCACAGGGAAAAATCTAAAATAGCAATGTGAGTAATCTCCTTTTTGTAAACCTTTTTGCATACTGTTTTTACAAAACCTCAGTGTTTTAAATTATATTTCACAGTGATTGAGTATTTGTAATTCTACAATTATCGTCGGTATGTTGGGGTTTTGTATACAAAATTTGTTACTACACTGTGAGTAGTAACATGACCACAAGTCGGGTTGATAGTACCGTGGGTGGTAATTAAAGTAGAAATATAAACAAATTTAATTTCCGGATTGCCCTCAATACTGTACAATGGTAAAACCTGTTTTGATTAAATTGGGATTAACTCACCAGTATTTCCCACTGACAAATGTTTTTAAACGCGTTTCAGGTAACAAAATGTGAAAGCCAAAATAGAAGCCAGCTGGAGAGCACTGAAGGGTTGGGAAAAGTGGCTATAAAAGTTACCTAAATAAAGAAGATGTTTTAATTAAATAAATCAGGGTTTATCCCTATGAACATGTTTGTAATGGAAACTTGGGAATTTCCCATATGTTTATTATTATAAAAATGTGGTATTTTACTCTGATAAAATATTTCCTAACTACGGTCTTGATGTAAATTCCGCTGCTAAACTGATAAACACCGATGATACCACTGATATTGGTTCGCGGCCGCCAGTTCCCAGGTAATTAGGGGCCGGGGGTTGCGACACATGTAACTACCAACAATGATACAACCTAAGCACGTGACTGCAAGTAGAGTGTGCGCGACACATGTTCACCGATGCGAACACGTGAAGTAAAGTATGTGATCCTTAGCAACCCCTGACAAATCGGGTGCTGAGTCCAAACTATGTACTATCGTCGCTAAAGGCGGTCTGGCAATAACACTGTGTAAGCATAGTAACAAGCATTCAACAAATCACGTATAGCATGCGGGGGCGGTTAGCGTTTATAAAGTGTTTGCGTTGTGTGTTGTGTTTTAATAGAGAACGTATGTAACAACCAAAAGTGCGTTAAACGAAAATGGGTTCGAGTATACTCACTATGCGTGTTCTAATCAAGGAACACGATCCTCAATGGATTGAAGAGAGCATCGGAATAGCCTGCGTACGGGAACAGAAGCGTGAGTCCTCCAAAGTGCTGAAATGGTCGAAAATCAGAGTGTCGGTGGGAAACAGAAGCTTCATACGAAGTTGGTGCCTTCGTACGGAGGTGGGTCTTCACACACGTGGGGCTTCCGTTCTCCAAAATCGTGTGTCTTCACGTCTGTCTTCTGAAAATCGAGTGTTCATCCCTCCAACCTTAAGTTATTGATTAACTTAGAATCGGAAAGGTCTTTGGTTAAGTCACGAGTGAGAATCGGGCTGTTAGGTGCGAAGTGAGTGCCTTCGAAGCTGGACTTCGCACAGAACAATCCAGTTCACAAACGTGGCTGTTCTTGGCGTTTGGAGCTGCATTTTCGCCTGAATCAGACGTGTTTTCGAGTCCTTTTAGTACTGGTTTCGACACTACCTCGTTCCACTATTCAGTGAACGAAATACATGCCGTTTTAGGGTGAAAATCAAGTTTAAACGGGTTTTAAAGAGTTTCAACTTAGATATAACACTTGGTGAGTATGAGATCTTCAGATCTACAACTTGGGAAGCCAAAGCTAAACCCAAATCACCCGTTCAAGTGTAGATCAGTTGCAGATGAAGAAGGTTTGATGAAAAAGATGAAGAGTTTTTGTAAAAACAGAGAAGTTACGAAGAAAATATGAAGTTTAAGTGAAAAAGATGAAGTTTTAAGTGAAAACTCTAAAGTTGGATGAAATCAAAGTGATTCTTGTGCAAAATCGAAGTGGAAATCATTGTGCAATAGTATAAAACTGTTAAACCTTACATGAAAATGGTCGGACAGCAATTCGGCGCGTTTCGGTATGAAATTCAGCAAATGAGAATGAATGAGGAGGGCTTGGGAATTTATAGGAGAAGTCTGATCGCACAAAGCACCTGGTTCGAACCGGTTGCCTTCGTTCGAAGGCAGTGCCTTCGTCCGAAGCGGCCTGGCTTCGAACAAAGGTGTTGTTTTGCGCAATAGTTTCTCGTTTTCGCGTGTAGGATGCTTGTTTAATGCGTTTTGTTGCGTTAGTTAGTATTGGTACTTTAAGTATTTTAGCATAGCACTGAGTTTCGGGTTGCGTTGCGTTTTAGTGTGATAAATCGAGTTGTGCGAGTAGATTTGAGTTTGCGTTGCGATAGCGTTTGCGAGTATAATCCATAAACTTAATAAGCACACACAAGTATAGCACATAAGAACACACAGCATAACATTACTACTACTAATAACAGCGTTTGCGATTTAGCGTGTTAGTCGTGATAAGCGAATGCGAAGGCGTGAGTGGTTACCGAACAAACAAACACACTCGGCAATTTAAATAGCATAATTCTCTGTAATTCGTGTTGCGTAAGCGTTTACGAATATATAGCATTTAAACGTGTAGCGGTGTGGGGTGATGAAAATGTATTTAATATAACATAACCTTTTATTTATATCGAATCTTGGAATACAAGACGGTTATAAATTGGAGCAAAAGCAAACAGATAACAATCCGAAAAGTCGGGTTGTTACGGGTTGGGTTTAGGTGGATGGTATATACCTGCAATCTTGGTTAACGTATGGATTGATGTGTTAATAAATTAATTGAATATATTGAATGCCAATGTTTTTTATTGTGATTCCGTTGGAAAGAAATTTTTCGGGACGAAAAAAGATAATTGTGGGATGTGATGTCAGGTCAAACTAAAGCGTATATTAGATAGTTAGTGTTAGTTTTTAGTGTGTTAAACATATTAAGTCTTATGTGTTATTATATATTTAGTGTATATTTGTTTTTGTGCATCACATGTATTAACAAGATTAAATGAGAGAAAGCGAGTTGAAAACGTGGGTTTGGCATGTCATGAGGGTTAATATTAAAGATTGAGATAAAAAGGGTGTGATAAATATACCCAAGATAAAGATTAATATACCCAAAAGTCAAATTTAGTAATGATTTAATAATGATTAACTACTTTATTATAAATTTAAAAGTAATAATTATGTTTTATTATAAAGTGAAGACTAATAATTATGTTTTTATCTTATTTTATTTTATAATACTTTTGTTACTTTTTTTTTATATTTTGTTATACTATTATTAGTATTAATATCAATAGTAATAAATAAATAATCAAGACATTTATTATAAATACGAAAGTGAAAAACTTAATCATAAATAAATAACATGTCTCTAACTTTATTATTATTATTATTATTATTATTATTATTATTATTATTATTATTAATTTGATTCTTGCATTTAGATAACATGTTTTATATATATATATATATATATAGTCTTAACTTTTTCATCATACGTATTTTATAAAAAAAAAACTTAAAAGTGTATTTTTTTTTATTCAGAATAGTTTATTTCTTATTTTTTTGGAACATGTTTTTATTTATAAATAAAAAAACGTATTTAGTTTTCTTTACCTAAAAAAATCTAGGGGGGAACATGACAAAATTTAATGTGTTTTATTGGCTATGTTGTCTAATAGTGTAAAGAAATTTCTGTACTAGCATACATCAAACGGAAGCATTATTTTAAATAATTATATATTGGATTGAAATTTTATGGCATTTAAAGTTTAAACCAAAAACTTATCAGTAGAGTTAAAATAAAAGGGTATTCTAGAGACTAACTGGAACAAAAATACAAATATTAATGTTAGTAAAAAAATAAATAGAAAACCAGTTATGTCATATCTGTAATGAAAAACTATTATTTTATTAATAGGTATCTAAGACACGAAATTTAACATTTGAAATCATATTGTCAGATAATTTTTTTTATAGTTATCTAAACCATAATATAATTTAAAATAAACTACAAATGGAAAAATCTTACGAATGAGACTTAGTGTATCATCAGTATTAGAAAGTAAAAGAAAATTTTAAAAATATCAATTAAACAAGCTTTAAAAAATATAATTTTTTTTTGGTATGAAGTATCATAGAAATAAAAGGATTATGAAGAGGTTGTTTAAAAAAAGATTATGTGGGGAGATAATATATAATATTACTCTACTACCTATACCTATGTGGCGTTCAGGGGCGGTTCTTTGAAGACCACTGGCAGGGCCACGGCCCGGGCAAGTTTTTCGGCCGTAGTGCTAATTTTCTGTATTTTGATTGAAATTTTTTATATATACTATGTTTGGCCCGGGCTTTTTTTAGTGCCCGTGTCTTTCGGCCCTGACACGTTCAACGGGCAAGATCCGCCACCGGTGGCTTTATTGTCTGCATTTATTACATGGCCAACAAATTGACTTGTGTGTCTTTTCATTACTTGAAAAGGGTTGACTTGTGGGTAAAAAGTTAAAAAAAAAGTTCTTTGGGGTGTATTTAACACAACCCGATAAAAAATGGTTGATATAGAGATGTAAGTTAGTGCACATCAACGTGAGCCATAAATTGAGAATGTTGATATTGATGGAATTAAAGAAGCAACAAGGATCATGGGTCGGTGGGCTTAGGGATTAACAAAAGGAAGTCGGCTATATGATTAAGCCCAGCGACATGCGGGGATTGGTATTGGCTCCGTGACGCGTGGCTAAAAGGTTTTACGGGAAACGTGTTTACGTCGGCTAAAACTAGGTTTTTAAAAGATGCTTTTCATAATTTAAAACATCAGCTGTCACATGCATATAAGGGCGGACGGGGCGCCCCGTGATGGCACCTCCATCAATCGTGGAATGCAAGGGAACACGGCCGCCACCCCTTTTTTTCACTCGTCAACTTTATAATGCGTTGAGATTTTCATGCGTGAAGAACATGCAATTTAGTTTAGTTTTTTTTTTTTTAATTTTGATAGTATGTGGTGAGTGATGGACATTTCCACTAAAAACCATCACTACCCTAAAACTCGATAACATGACGGAAATTGATTGGATGTTATGAGTGACGAGTGAGTGGTGAATGATGAGCGCCCCTACCTAAATGGGACGAAAGAAGGCATCACTATGGGATTAACTTTTCATATCAATCATCAATTTCGCGGGCTCGGTTTTTCTCGACATGTTTGCTGTAACCAACCTCGTTTACACCAAAAGAAACCACTCAAATACTGCAAAAACTACATATCAACCACAATGTATAACGTAACCACTGGCTCCCAGCCCAGTGGCCAGCAACAATGAAGGATAGGATTTGGGGCCTTTGGCGCCGGTTTGATCCCGAGGAGCGCCCGAGTTTTTTATTACAGTGCATTTACTCCAGAGAGTGTCAGCTCTTGCGGAGGGTGCAACTCCTGTCAAGTGGCAGAGGGCTGGAAATTTTCTCGGGGGACGCCAAGCCAAACTCTAATGCACCAAGCGTGGGCCCGGTTAAGACAACATAGTCTTGGTTGCGGGAGTGGGGCGATGGTAGCTACCGATTTATAGGTAGTAGCGGCCTTGCCGTCTGTTGTGAAAGTCGCCGTCCAAAAAAAAAACCACAAAGTATAACGTAATTACTTTTTTTTTTTTACCAAAAGCCCTCTTCGAGAAATTCAGACGTGTGGCAAATGTGTATTTCCTCTTAGCTGCATGCCTATCATTGACACTCGTTTCACCCTTTTCGGCTTATAGCATGATTGCCCCGTTAGCATTTGTTATCGGGCTCAGTATGGCTAAAGAAGCGGTTGAAAACTGGCATCGGTTCATGCAAGACATGAAGGTAAATTTGAGGAAAGTCAGGGTTCATAACGGGGAAGGTGTGTTTTCGTTAAAACCATGGATGAATATACGTGTCGGGGATGTCGTAAAAGTGGAAAAAGATCAGTTTTTCCCCGCTGATTTATTGTTATTGTCCTCAAGCTATGAAGACGGGATTTGTTATGTCGAAACTATGAATTTAGACGGTAAGACGAATCTAAAAGTTAAAAGATCTTTAGAAACAACTTTATCTTTAGATGATGATTCCAGTTTCAAAGATTTTAGAGGAACGATTACATGTGAGGATCCGAATCCGAATCTTTATACGGTTGTTGGCAATTTGGATTATGAACGACAACTTTATGCTTCACGATCGGGGTTTTATCATTTGATTACCGCTTTAATTCTTTACGGGTATCTGATACCGATCTCACTTTATGTTTCTATTGAGCTCGTGATGGTTTTACAAGCAGTTTTTATAAATCAAGATATAAACATGTATGATGAAGAAACGGGTACTCCAGCTCAAGCCCGTACCTCGAATTTAAATGAAGAACTGGGGATGGTGGACACTATTTTATCAGATAAAACCGGGACGTTAACGTGTAATCAAATGGATTTTCTAAAGTGCTCGATTGCAGGGGTCCCGTATGGCATACGATCTAGTGAAGTCGAGGTGGCAGCCGCCAATCAAATGGCTTTGGATCTTGAAGGGCATGGTGGACATTCCGCGAGGTCTAGTGGACAACACGGGCCGGAAATCGAGTTACAGGCATTAACGGCTTCTAAAGATAGTTTGGGATCACCGATCAAGGGTTTTAGTTTTGATGATAGTCGATTAATGAATGGGAATTGGGCCCAAGAGGCGAATCACGATGTTATATTGTTGTTTTTTTAGGGTTCTTGCTCTTTGTCACACTGCGATTCCCGAGTTTAACGAAGAAACTGATAGTTATAGTTATGAGGCTGAATCGCCTGACGAAGGTGCGTTTCTTGTGGCTGCAAGAGAATTCGGGTTTGAATTTTGTAGAAGAACGCAATCGAGCATATTTGTTCGTGAGAGGAATCCTTCTTCTCAAGAATTTGTTGAAAGGTTTAGACACGCTTTTGATTATATTAATGTTGTTAGATAACTATTATAATTTATAGTAGTATAATCACATTGAATGATGAGTAAATTATCGAAAAAAGAACCTAAAAGAGGATAAAAACTGTATGTGGGTCAACACGACCCTTGTTGACCCGTTACACCCCCCTCCTTTCCACTTTTTAACTTTTTGTAACATTTGATTTGCCTGTTATTTCCAGGGAGTTTAAACTTCTAAATCTTTTGGATTTTACAAGTAAAAGAAAACGGATGTCAGTTATTGTTCAGGACGAGACCGGACAAATTCTTTTATTGTGCAAAGGCGCTGACAGGTCGGTTTCTTGATTTCAATTTCAACACACACATCCACATACACACTAAATACATTTTATTTATTTATTTATTTTTGCAGCATAATCTTTGAACGTTTAGCAAAAAATGGAAGAAGGTTTGAGGAGGTTACTACAAAGCATTTAAATGATTATGGGGAAGCTGGTTTGCGTACGCTTGCACTTGCGTATAAAAAACTAGAAGAATCCGAGTACATATCATGGAATGAGGAATTTACAAAAGCAAAAACTGCCATTGGTGGTGACAGGGAGGCGATGCTTGAACGCGTTTCGGACATGATGGAAAAAGATTTGATTCTTGTTGGTGCAACTGCTGTCGAAGATAAGCTGCAACCAGGGGTATCAAATTATCCTTACCATTATGTCATTAGTTTTGAACTTTTAATTATTTTGTTTGTTCTAAATTCTTTTTACATGTGTAGGTGCCTCAATGTATCGATAAATTAGCACAAGCTGGTCTTAAGATATGGGTATTAACAGGGGATAAAATGGAAACTGCAATCAACATAGGGTAATGTCTCGCGCCCTTTTTAACTTGATTATCGTGAATAAAAGTTGTTTTGGAGTATTTTTGTGTAGGATTAATTTCATAATATTGTATCTACTTTTCAAAACTCTAAATATATCATATAGACCCGTTCAATAATGAATAAAATCATATAAGCTGCTTAAAACAATCTGTTTTACTTTACTGAATGAATGAGTTGGAAAACGATGTTATTACTGTGAATCATCTCAATGAATAATGTTATCTTTGTTTAACACACCACTGTAAGTAACTGATTTTATTTATGCTACTATGGAACGGGTAAATATTATACTCTTTTTTAAATGGCATATATAAGATATTTTGCTTATTAATGTTTTTTTAATATATAGAAGTATAGGGGAAGGTTCATTGGGGAACACTAAAAAGTGGGGAACAGCGGGGAACCGACTCAAACGAACTCCGATTTGACTCATTCCAGCGGCGTTGGAACCGGCTCGTCGAACCCTAACTAAGATCTCTTAACCCTAAACCCTAAATCCTAACTCCTAAACTCTAAACCTTAAAGCTAAAAAATAAGGCTAAAACCTAAGCTAAACCGTAAAATTTAAACTATAAACCCTAAAAGCTAAACACTAAAGGCTAACCCTAAAGCTAAACCCTAAATCTAAACCCTAAAGCTAAACCCTAAACCCTAAAGCTAAACCCTAAGGCTAAACCCTAAAGCTAAACCCTAAAAGCCAAACCCTAATATATTTAGGGATTATGGGTTATGATTTAGGGTTTAGGGTTAAGAGATCCTAGTTAGGGTTCGACGAGACGGTTCTAACGCCGCTGGAATGAGTCCAATCGGAGTTCGTTTGAGCCGGTTCCCCACTCTTCCCCACTTTTTTAGTGTTCCCCAATGAACCTCACACTAGAAGTATATATATTAATATATATATAGACAATAAACACTATGAAATTGCCCCTTGTGTAAAACTATTTTTTTTAAGATTAACCATAATACCTTATCTTGGTTGCTGTAGGTTTGCATGCAGTATACTTCGTCAGGGCATGAAGCAAATATGTATATCAACAAATGTCGACATTCTAAAACAAGATTCCAAAAAGGTACGTATTATCGTTAATTCGTTATTAAATTAAATTGCTGAACTGATTGAAATAAGAACAAACTTTACAATTCTACTTAACTACATAGGTGGTTAAAGAAAAACCATCTTTTATGTCATTTTATATTAAGCGCAGTTAATAGTTATCATCATTTACTGACTAGACTGTAAAAAGAGTAAATATGATATATTTAGTGTTTCAAAAGGGTAAATATAATATGATGAAATTAACGTAATATTTAGATGGATATATACTAAATTTTGAACTTTAATAAGGATATCTGCAACTTTGATTTCATTTGTAGAATACAGTTAATTCTTAATTTCTTATTGTTATTTTCTTATGACCAGGCTGTGAAGGAGAACATTGAATTGCAAATCACTAATGCAACTCAAATGATTAAGCTTGAAAAGGACCCACATGCTGCATTTGCGTTGATTATCGATGGGAAGACTTTAACTTACGCTTTAGAGGAAGATTTAAAGCACGATTTCTTCAATTTAGCGGTTGATTGTGCTTCTGTTATATGTTGTCGTGTTTCTCCTAAACAAAAAGCCATGGTAAGAGCGTGATACATAGATGTGTCATTTTAAATTATTATTTTTTTCTTAGTCTCTTATTGTTGTCTTGACATTAGGTTACAAGATTGGTGAAAGAAGGCACGGGGAAAACGACTTTAGCAATTGGAGACGGTGCAAATGATGTCGGAATGATTCAAGAAGCGGATATTGGTGTCGGAATAAGCGGTGTTGAAGGAATGCAGGTCTGTATATGATGCATACACGCTTTTTTTTTTTTTTTTTTTTTTTTTTTTTTTTTTTTTGCAATTGGCTTACAAAGTTTATGATTATATGTGCAGGCTGTGATGGCTAGTGATTTTGCTATTGCACAGTTTCGGTTTCTTGAAAGGCTTCTAGTTGTACATGGTCACTGGTGTTATAAAAGAATTGCTCAAATGGTATATATCTACGGTTTCGGTTTCTTGAGTGGGACCCACAGTCACATCTTTGTTTCTTTAATGCTATATAAACGGTCACAAGAGAATGAGTTAAATGCCGAACAAAATGCGACTGTTATTTGTTAACGCGTATATATTTTTGTTTATTACTGACAACGATTCTTTGCAACAGATATGCTATTTCTTCTATAAAAACATTGCGTTTGGGCTTACATTGTTCTACTTCGAGGCATTCACGGGCTTCTCGGGCCAATCAGTGTACGATGATTGGTACATGCTTTTATTCAACGTTGTTCTTACATCATTGCCCGTGATTGCACTTGGTGTTTTCGAACAAGATGTTTCATCCGAGATCTGCTTACAGGTTAGCTTTTCATTCCTAAACTACAATTAAAATGTCTCGTTAATTAGTATCCACGGTTTTTATTTTTTCCCCTCAACTTTCAATAGTGACATGTACACTCCCTCAACATTTTAAAACTTTGTAATATGTCATTTTGACCCCTTTGAGTTTCTAAAGATTCATGTTTGCCCCCGTACTTTCATTCTTTAACTTCAAAATTTTATGTACGAGTCGGTATAAATTCAAGCTGGTTTAACTTTATGTTCAAGTTGGTAATTTTTTTTTTCGGAAACGAGTCAGGTCAAATATTATACGTATTCATGCTTATAATACATACGTTTTTTTTTTTTGGAAAATGAGCTGGTTGAAATATAATACGTTTTCATGCTTTTTATATACGTTTTCGGTTGGTTTACGTTTTGACGTAAACTTTGTTCGGAAACAAGTCTTTTTAAATATGATATGTTTTCATTTGATGGTATAAATTCGAGCTATTGTATTTTCGACGTCGCCGCAAATGAAACATTCTAAATAGGCCAAACATTTTTATAAGTTACAATACTCAAATCAATTTACACGACTTATTATTATCGTCATCGTCATCGTCATATCGTTGTTGTTGTTGTTATATAATGCTCGAATTAACTTGTTATTATCGTATAAAGTTGTTGTAATAGTGTAAAATTTTATCATATATGTACATACTTACGCCTCTTTATAACCACTGCAGTTTCCAGCACTGTATCAACAAGGACCAAAAAATCTATTTTTCGACTGGTACCGAATATTTGGCTGGATGGGAAACGGGCTGTATTGTTCGCTAATCGTCTTTTTCCTCAACATAATAATATTCTACGACCAAGCTTTTCGGGCAGGCGGGCAGACAACCGACATGACCGTGTTGGGAACCGCGATGTTCACATGTGTCATCTACGCAGTAAACTGCCAAATCGCCCTCACGATGAGTCACTTCACTTGGATACAACACTTTCTAATCGGTTTCAGTATCATTGCATGGTATGTGTTTCTAATACTATACGGTATGATGCCTCCGGAATATTCTGGAAACGCTTTTAGAATCTTTGTGGAAGCACTTGCACCCGCCCCGTTATTCTGGTTGACCACGATTTTAGTGACGGTTGCGTGTAATCTCCCGTATTTGGCCCATATTTCTTTTCAAAGATCTTTTAGTCCGATGGATCATCATATTATTCAAGAAATTAAATATTATAAAAAAGACGTTGAGGATCGACATATGTGGACCCGCGAAAGATCAAAAGCTAGACAAGAAACGAAGATCGGGTTTACTGCATGAGTTGATGCGAAGATTAGACATTTTAAACAAATGTTGCAGAAGAAATCGTCGGTTTTGAGTCCTCGTGTTGCTTTGGCTGCAACAAGAACATAGTATTTTTTTTTAAATTTCTTTGGTCTTTTTAAAGGTGTTAATCATGCTTATAGTTAAGTGTAGGGTTGTCTGTATTTTATTTTATTTTTTTAATTTTTTTTGGTGATTACTGGTTTTTTGATTTGTTCTTGTAATATGGGGAAAGTATAGGGTGACATTGGTGTGTTAGAATTTTACAAGGGCTGTTTTGCAAAGTGGAAATGGCTAATATTCCCATGCGTTGACTTTGACTGTTTTTTGCAATGTTTCTTCTCTTAACTATTTTGGAATTCTTTGAAGAATGTTTTGGACCTGACTATAATTGTTATAAGAGTAACTGCATTTGCAACCCTATTTAGAAAATTCGTCAGTTTAACACCCCTACTGCATAAGCAGTCCACATCATCAAAACTTTGACTTGCCACATAAGCAGTCCATTGTAGCAACACCTTGACTTTTTGACACATAAGCAGTCCACGTCAGCAAAACTGATTGGGTTAATTTTTAGTTGGTATAGGAAAATAAGTTAAAAGTTAGGACTCTTTTCTTTGCTTCAGGCTTCCAATTTGATTGTGACTAAGTTTCGCAACAACTCAATAGACTCATCTATACTATATTATAATACATGAGGGAAGGATTCCCAAAAGTTAAAAACTTCTTCCCCCATTATTTATAAATAAACCCCTAGAGTGAGGGTAAAGTGGTCTTTTAAACCATAATTATTTTTTAGTCCCTCAATCTATTACATTTAAATCCTTGACATTTAACATAATTATGGGTAATTAGTTACACTTCCCCCCTCTTTAATTCTTTAATGTATTCCTGCGATATCTTACAACCCGTAATGTTTTAAAAAAATCCGAAGGTACCATGACGATCGGCACATTTTTTTAAACGTTCCGATAGTTGTCTTTTTTAGTTTCGCCGTGCGTTCATAAAGTACAAATAGCCGATGCGTAAATGTACAATTGATTAAAGCAAACATTTGTTTTTTACCCAAGCCAACTTTGACCATTACCTAGCTACCGTGCATTAACATTTGTTTTTTACCCAAGTTTTTTGTTTTGAACGGCATTAATAAACTAAAATATTCCCTAATTTTACTTGTACAGAGTCAGTTTGTTGTGGCATGTTTAATATAGTATAGATAAAACTCACAACAAACTTCCTATTAAACATGGCACAACAAACTAAACAGGATATGTACATCTTATTTTAAAAACTTAAAACTCACAACAAACTTCCTAAATAAATGGATGACCAATCTAAAACTAAACCCTAATGGACTACTATAAATACATAGCAAACACTCACAATTCTACATTTCTATTGCTAAACAGATTTAAAATATGGAGCCAGTTCTGAATTCACTTGATGCAAAAAAACAAGCATGCGATATTGAAAAATCTAAGGTCGGTTCTATGATAAGTTTTGTTATATCGCAATAATGAATAATTGTTTTCTTTTATTTACTTTTATGTGAATACTAACTTATTTGATTTTTCAGATTCAACACACCAATTTAAACACCCCAGTTGTCGAACAAGCTTTTGTTAGTTTTTAAGTAATATTTTCGCTTATAATCTTTCATATTAACAAGTTCGTTATGTTATTATTTGGTGTTTTATTGTAGGATGATGGTGATAATAGTGTTGAAATTATTTCTTATGGTGCAATGTTCAGTCAATACAAGTCTAATCTTCAACGTCAATTTAGTAAAGAGGTAATTTTAAAATTTATTTAATCTTTTTTAATTTTTTTTATTCAATATTTGTTTTTTTTATAAAATTTATTTAATCATTTTTTAACTTTTTTATTAAATTTTTGTTTTTTAAGGATCGGAAGTATGAGAATTAAAAGAAAAGATCTAAGAGACTCTCTGAATGGAAATTGGTCCAGGTTATAAATTTAGATGATTCTGAGGACGATGAGAAAGAAGATGAATTAGATGATACTGCTGATTCGAGCACAAACAAGAAAAAACGGATCAAAAAAGAAGAGAAATTAGATGAAATATATCAAGTGTTTTTATCTTTTTTTTTCATTTTCAGTTGTAGTTGTTTTTGTTTGATCTAGACTATCCCATGAATAATAAAGTCTATTTTATATTTGAAGTTTATGTTTTGTGTTATTTTATTGCACTTATAATTTACATCTCGATTCAACTAATATACTTTTGTCATTTGTTTAATATTTTTTTATTAACAAACGAATCTTTACATGTTAAACAGTTTTTCTATACTTTATTTATTATTAATTTTTATAACAAAACAAAACTTTGATATTTAGTAGATAGAAGATAAACTATGTTCCAAAATTTTAGGAATTATTTAATACTAATTTACGATATTAGTAGATAGATAGTAAACTATATCCCAAAATTTTAGGAATTATTTAGTACTAATTTACGATATTTATTTAATACTAATTTACGATATTAGTAGATAGATAGTAAACTATATCCCAAAATTTTAGGAATTATTTAATACTAATTTACGATATTTAGTAGATAAATAGTCAACTATGTCCCAAAATTTTAGGAATTATAAGTCAACTAATTAGGTCCTCCAAGTTAATTATATGGGATAAGGCATCGATGGCGAAACGTCAGGCGATAGAGGCAGTTGATCGAACATTGCAAGACATTATAGGTGTTAGGCTCCTACGTGTAACACTTATGACATATATCCACCACAATAATGTTATCATATACAAATAAGAAAACTACCAGCAACGAGTGCCGCAATCCAAAGTGTCGCCCCCGCCGCATCGCGCGGGCACCCTACTAGTGATAAGTTCTATACATAAGCAACAGATGTAGAGATATCACTACACAAACACATCGATGTAATGTTGTATAGTGGTTCAAATGGATGTTAACAAATCTTTCTTACGTCCACTCATTGGTGTTTCACCGGTGGGTAGAGCATTGTAAAATATTAGCTATAGTGTAATCGATTATTGTTGTGTTGCCGGTTATTGCTTTTCTGGGTCTTTGGAAAATTGTTCACATCAGTAATTTTTACATTTGACTATTTTCCAAATATCTAAGACCCCGTTGAAAAATCGAAATTGTTTATTGTGGCACAAGTAAAAAAATAAAATACTTAGATCCGATGGGTTGACCCTTGACTAAAACCGTCAACTATGGAAACCGTCACACCCTGGAAGACAAAAAACCGAAGCCCATGATGCTGCCCTAATTACTCCATCGCTTTAGTTTCTTCATCACGGTGTCACCGGAGGTTGGATGTTGCAAGAAAGGTGGTCAAGACTCGAGAGGTTGTTGTAGCAAAGGACATCTTAAATTTCGGTGTTGCTTCACGGTAGTGGTTAATAACACCCTAAATTTACATTGTAATTAACTAAATTACAAACCAAACATGTTATGCCAATAAATCAAAGTTGCATTTCACTTTGTTTTTGCCAACCGTACACATTCCAATTTGTTTGTCAAGATTCCAATTCCTTTGACACACTCCAACGATTTATTCAAACATGTTTTACGAACCAAATGCTTATTTTGTTATATAAATAAAGCTAAACTGAAGTATGGATACAAAACAAAATAAATTTGCTAATAGTCTTGTTTTTTGAATGAAAGGATACAAAAGGTTTTAACTTCTATGCGTTAAGAAGAGGACTTATGTGATTTATACTGTTCGGCCCGTTAGACTCATATCATTTTTAGCCAACTTTCTTTGGTTTACAAGTTCATTATACAGTTCTCAACGTATTATTGGTCCTGAAGCAACGGTATTCACCAATTTGGCTTTTAATCCAAGTCAACCCGAACCCAAATTTGAATCTCAAAATTAGCTTTGAATCTTAAAATTAGGTTTTGGTTAATCCGTTTTTGGTTAGAAAACAAATATTGAATCACTCATATAGCAAGTATCACGATCAACTTTTTTTTGGAGCAAATGGGGTCTACACGGCTAACCACGGGTGAACCAGACTCATCTCGTGCACCAACCAGGGCCAAGTCAATGTTGACTTGGCCCCGCTCAAACTGCACCACAATCGAGTGCTTGACTTGGCCCCGCTCAAACTGCACCACAATCGAGTGCTCTTCAAACTGTTCGTACACTGATAAGAAAACTAAAAGATTTTTGTCATTACAACTGCCTCGATTTAGATGAACTAAAGATCCGAAGAGCTCGACTCTCCAGCTACAGTGAACCGGTGAAAGTTATAGGAGGGTTTACCAAAGAATCACAAGTAGGAAAAGGTAGTGTTTTTAAAGGGGATATTGAAAGATAGTGTTGTTTATGTGAAACGTGTACCTATTTCACTTGATATTAAGAAAAACTTTATGTAGCAATCTTTAATATGATTGCAAAGATGTAATGATTGTGATACAAACCCAAATCAATGTTGGGTCAAAAGTGACTCGTGTTATGAGTTGTCAGTAATATAATGATCGGTTTAACGCAATCGTTTTATGAGTTGTAACGTAAATCGTACATGTTATCACACCAAGAATTATTTGGTTTAGCGTGCCGCAACACACGCGCTGTATTTTTGCATTTCTCGGAGAGTAACCGAGTCCATCACCAATTCCGGGGAAAACCCGGTGATCCACCCGCACGTAGGCATGACGGTGAAATTATCGATAAAACCTGTTTCGCTCAAGGATCGAACCCAGGTTTCACTGGGTCTCCTATCATTGCCCACCAATGACTCACTCTGCACCAAATGAGAGTTGAACTTACATCTCTCAAGATCGTTGGTTACTTTCTTTCCTTTTCCATTTTATCTTTTTTCTATGTTTTCTTTTTCTCTGTTTTTCCTTTACCATTTTATCTTTTTTTTCTATTTTTTCTTTTTCTCTGTTTTCATTTAAATTTAAATGTTTATTGGTTTTTTTTTTCATTTTTAACTGAAACTTATATCTCTCAACCTAAAGACCGGCTATAAAACCTATTTGAGAACGAAATATTTAATACCATGATTTTTTTTTTCGGTTTTATCTTTCAGTTGGTCATATTATGACTTTATTTTTTGGGTTTAATCTTTCGGTTTATATTTCTCAACCAAACCACCGACTATAAAGGCGATTTAAGAACAAATTATTTAATACCATGATTTTTTTCGGTTTTATTTTTCAGTTGGTCATATTATGACTTTATTTTTTAGGTTTAATCTTTCGGTTGATACACTGAGTGCTAACACCCTATCAATCCTATAATAAATAGAATCAATACTAACTCAATACCCGGCGCACCGTACCGTACGAGGGAAATTTACTAGTATATATTAAAGAGCGTGGATTTATAAACAGTAACTAACTCAACGCGGCTAAAATTAAAAATAACAAAAAATAAAAACTAAGAAAACAATAGAAATGAGTAGCTATTCATTAAATTTTCTTTTCTTTCTTCACAACGTGATACATGTAAGTTTTATTATTATTATTATTATTGTTATTATTATTATTATTATTATTGTTATTGTTATTATTATTATTATTATTATTATTATTATATTACAAAGTTGATACTATATCGTAATGATTCGAATCGATAACAACCATATACCCGACGCAACGTGCGAGGACTTCCACTAGTATAAAATTATAAGTGGGATGAAATTAATGGTCACCTGTAGACTTATGTTGCACTATTAATATATAAATTATAAATAATGTTGCACTATTAATTTACATTTATAAATAATAAATAGGACGAAAAAGAAATTCAAAGCCTTCTCGCGAAATCGATATACTTCATGCTACAGCCATAACAGATTTGTTGGTAAAAAGTATAAAACACGAGGAAGTAAAATGTGGACATAGATACACTTTGTTTATCTTACATCTTTCAAATTATCGGGCATAGAAAAGTACATCCTTAGAGCCGACCTTGAGTCATGTTGAATATTTAAGGTAGGTGTATTACCAAAAGAATAAATTGTTGGTGTTTCCTTTATACCACTTCTACTGTTCTTCTCAACGAGCCTAACTCCAAAACCAAAACAACTGTATGAAGCGTCAAATGAAAGTGCTTTGTATGTTTGATCCCACCATACACTTTGTCTCAATGAACCAAATGAAACATACACCATCCGTGTACATTTATCAACACTGTTACCATCACTTTCCTCCCAAAACACATCACTTTGAGAATCCATACCATTCGTCTCGTCACTCTTACTTATCCCTACAGAATTACCCAAGTAAACATTGCTGCTGCTGAAAACGGCACACATTAAGAAACCAGAATAGTCATTGCACCAGTTCTCTGGTAGTTGCAGGGTACATCTATTCCCTCTAAGTAGAGGGGTAAACCCCATTGCAATCTTTGCGCCTGTAAGTTGCAGAACCATATAGTGGTTTTCAATTGCCAAACATACCTCAAGCATGGATTCTAGTAATTTGTGACCATCACTTATGATGCTCCCATGCTTAAGTGACACTAGACATAACCATCTACAGTTCTTGTGACAATCTCCAAATGTCGTAATTGACTTGCAGAACTCTGCTTTGAGAATAGTTAAACTTGATGGGAGCTCGGGCAATTCAAGAAGCTTTTTACAATACGACAGGTCGAGGAGTTTGAGTCGAGTAAGGCGTGAGAGGCTGAAATCTAATCGTGAAAAATCATTGGACAATAGAATAAGCTCTTGTAAGTTGGATAACTCAACAATACTCGACGGGATTTCTGCATATTTGAAATGACATGTATAGAGATCCAGCTTTGGTAAGCTCCGTAGAAATTGACGCCTTGTCTTCACAATCTTTGGGAACACAACAATCTTACGACAATCACGTATTTCTAGAGTTTTGAGGTTTTCCATGTGGACAATTGTTGGAAACATTCTAAGCTTGTTACAATCCTTTATAATTACATATTGAAGACTTTTATGACTTCCAAGTGAGCGGTGAATCTCTTCTAACTTAAAACAGTAGAAGAGTGTCAGCTTTTGAAGACACGGGAGTCCATCAAAATCCGGTGTTCTGAATAGCTTTTTCATCCATTTGAGTTCAAGAACTTTCAAATGTGGTAGATGCTATAAAGTACACAAAAGCTGATGTCAGATTTTACAGTTAGTATGATTTAATAAGTTGTATTTTCTACTGGAAAATTTAATTAGCAAAAAATGGGGCAATTGTATTATTTTTTTAACTTTTTTTTTCTTGTTGGCATTTTCATTCTCATATATAATTACAAATAATCCATCTATCAGTTAACTTTTATTTTTGGAATAATGGATTTTAATTATCTCAACTATTGCTCGTTGGCTGGCAATGGTCCCAACTTCAAAAAATCCCACTGGCGGTCCCTTCTTTTCACATATTGGCCTTCAATGGATCCTAACTAACAGAACCCTAACACCGTTAGTTTCCGGTCGCCGGAAAAACGTTTTTGGCCGGAAAACTCAACATTTTCGTCTCAAATCTTTTTGTAACCTTATTACGGACCTTTATGAACCTTTTCTAGCAAAAACCCCAATTATTAAGGTCGCCGAAAAAACTCTTTTTTTTTTTGCCGGAAAACTTCTTTTGGGTGAAAAAACTCAACTTTTTGGCAGGAAAACTCAAAGTTTTCGTCCCAAACCTGTTTGTAACCATAGATTGGACCTTTAGGAACCTATTTCTGACCAAAAACGTTTTTCCGGTGACTGAAGACTAACGGCTTTAGGGTTCTGTTAGTCAGGGTCAATTGAAGGCCAATAAGTGAAAAGATGGTACCGCCAGTGGGAATTTTTGAAGTTGAGACCATTGCCGGCCAACGGGTCATAGTTGAGATTATTAAAATCCATTATTCCTTTATTTTTCAATCTATATAACGCTCACTCAATACTATCTACTATTTTTAAATGTTCAATCAAATGCATTACCTTACAACCCTTCCAAACTTCTTTTTGAAAGTTGTTATACAATTTTAGAACAACAAGTTTCATTGGTTGGAAACTGGCGGGAAATGGACTTCTTAGAGGAAACCCATGACAATCAATATACCGCAACTCATTTGAAAGAAAAGTAGCCCCTTCAACATACTCATGAGGTGTCATCGAAACCATAAGGTACCTTAGTTTCTTTAAGTTTGAAACTATTTTACAAAATTGTAATGTATGCTCAAGATCATGACTATGTTTATAACAATGGTATTCTATGGCTTCAATCTTGTCATTTTCCTACAACAAAGAAGGAAATAATGTACGGATTGTGTATAATTCAGTTCAAATACAATATAATGTATTTGAGAAGCTTAACACTTACCATTGTTGCGTCCCCCAAACACATGTTATAGATATCTTCACATTTCCAAATTCTGCTATGTTTGTTCGGATGTTTCACTCTAACAATGTAATGTCCCATTTCTTGAACTAGATCATGCATATCAAGCCTACCATCCACAATATTTATGAGAGCTTTTTGTCTCAACACCTCTATCCCTATTTCGGGGTGAAAATCACAAGCTTCAAGTATTTCCATTGCATCATCTTTCTTCCACTTTCTGAAGAAACATGCAATATCTAAAAATAATTCTTTTTCCACAACTTTAAGTCCATCATAGCTAATTTTTAGCTTTTCCACAATCTCAGTTTCTGGAATATATTTTAGTCTATCCAAGGTACTCATCCACCCCTTCTTATCTTTGTCGAATAGAAAAGAACCCAAAACTTTAAGTGCCAATGGGAGCCCAGCAGCATAAGAAACCACACGTAATGAAAGTGTCTCATAATCTTCCACCGGTTCTTTTTTGTTATATGCATGTTTATTAAAGAGCTGCATTGCCTCGTCATCTGATAATAATCTGACATGACAGACCTCGTCTACCTTGTGGGTTCTTAGCAAATGTGCATCTCTAGTTGTGATTAGTATTCGGCTCCCACTACCAAACCAACTATGTGATCCAGCTAACGCTTCCAGTTGGCTAAGTTCATCGACATCATCAAGAAGTAGCAACACTTTTCTACGACATAACATACTTTGTATCATGTTTTTTCCTTGCACGATACTGTGTACTTTCACATCTGTTTTGGAAAAAGCTGACAAAATATTTTCTTGCAATTTTTTTAAACCGTATTTGCTTGTTTCCTCCCGAACATTCTCAATAATGTGATGACCTTCAAAATAGCTAGAGATTCCCATATAGAGCGAAGATGCAAGAGTAGTCTTACCACCTCCACCAACCCCCCATATCCCAACCATGCGCACACCATCTGACCCAATTTCTAATTGTGATTTCAAATATTGTATGCGGGTCGTCATGCCAACAAGATCTTCATTAGCTTCTGAATTTAAGGGGGACAATCTGTGAACAATTGTATCAACGATTTCTTTGATGATTTCTGATTCATGCCTGCATATTATATATATATATGGATGTTAAATCACATAGAGGTAACTTAACCCATAAATGTGAAAGGATACTCCTAAACTATCTTAAGGTAAAAGAAAAAATCAAAATAAAAAATATCTACCAATCTAATAAAGTGACCACAATACAGATAACCATGCTTAACTAAAGGCACAGTTAGCCTTATGAGACTAGACACACTTACATATATAATAATACAAAATAATTTATATATTGTATAACAGTGTTCAATCTCATGAGACTGATAGTGTTTTTAGTCATACTAATTATTAATAAAATATAGGATAGTAAAAAATGGTTTTATTTCATAACTTTTTTATTAGTGAAACACTCATTATCGAGGATCCAAACAATTATTGAAACACGCAGTGCATTGTAAAGAGTTTTTCGGGTTCAAATATCAGCATGACTAGGTGCGGGATGTTTTATGAGACATCCTGAGAAGAGCTGGGATTTTGGCTAAGAAAGAGGCTCCTGTGAATTTCCTTACGGACCCTATGGAAGGGAGATCTACTCTGCGACCAGCGGATCTGCTCGTCTTTGGTTGGTCTATGGGGAAACATGCTTATGTGGACCTCATGAGGGTTTCCCCTCTGGTTGCTTTAAGGGAAAACGGGTTTGTAGCTGGACAAGCAGCAAGAAAGGCATAATCGAAGAAAGTTGATAAGCACGCTAAAGCTTGTGCAAAGAACCAACATGTTTTTGTCCCTTTTGCCTTTGACACATTTGGCTACCTAGCGCCAGAAGCTATCCAATTCCTGACCAGGGTCCAACGGGTCATCCACAACAATTGTCCAGCCTTAGGGGGCAGGGTTTTGTCTTTGATAGATTAGGGTTTACAATTCAGAAAGGGGTGGCGGCGCAACTTGTTGCCCGTTTACCTTCTGTTTTGATGTAACTTGGCAAGTATGAATCTATGAATTCAGTTTGGAGATTAAAAAAAATTATAACCAGTTCAAAAATTCGTAAATTCATAAGCCGAGCTCAAGCAGAATAAGGCTAGACCGAAACGATTTAAACTATAAAACCAGCAAAAGGAGCCGAGTTCTATTGATACTAATCCCTCACATCTAAGTTCACGGGTCATTTTGTGATTAATAAATAGTAACTTTAGTTTGTAGTTGTAACTTATGTAAATATCTAGGGATCAATCGTGTTAAGTTTAAAACCTAAAAGCATTTACATCGCTTCCGTTAAATTCTGTGAGGGTGTTCTTTATATTATAAAAGTGGTTGTGAACAATAAAAGTAGTTGTGAGTGGAGGAGAGAAAAAAAATTAGGGGACACTATTCACCCTCTACAATTTTGTAATACATTTTGAAAGTAGTTGTGAGTGCAGAAGAAGAAAAAATAATGATAAAAGTATAAAAAAATACTATTTAAATAAAATGAGAGATAAAATATAGTTGTTTTTAGTGTAATTATAGGGAAAAAATGGTGGAAGGGATGTGAATGCTCTAACAACCATCAAACTGAAAAGCGACGTACAGATGCATCGCATCGCACCATAATAGTCACATCAATTCAGAATGGGTGCCAAGACATCTGAATTCCAAAGGTTTGCAACAATTAGATGGTGTAGATTCAATAAATATATACTGGATTTAGTATTTCAATAGTAAACGTCACATCCTATACAATTAAATTAAAAGTTATTATCATATTGTTTTCAATATAGTTGTAAGATTTGGGCCAACAACTTGTATGAGAGTATTAGGATCTTGATATTTATTCATCAATTGATCGAATTCGAAAATCACAAGGATTGCAGGAGGCAAATCCCAATTAGGGTTTCGATTGCAAGGGTTGTTATGTTATTCGAACGCAACGGTCGGGTTTTTGGCTTGTGGGTATAATGAACCAGGGAAAAGAACGAAGGGTAAGGCTAGTAATGTTTTTCTTTCTTAAGGATTCACGAATTCAGGCTTTGTTTTGGTTAGTTTCCATTGGGGTGTGGGTCGTGAAGGAAGATTTGAAACCAAATGGAGTACCGAAAGAATCAAGGTTTTCCAATAGTCTGAGCTTAGAAACAGAATGTATATAGGGTTGTGGAATTAAATATTGTCAAAGGGAAAATCATTGGATCAAAAAATATGTCTCAAACACCAGTGGTTCGAATCAACAAACTGCAATTCATAAGGAACTGGGGTCTTTGTCTCAACGCTATTGTCCAATTTTAAAGCCTACAAATTATACAGTATGAGTTATACACATCAAAACCATACCGGAAGCAAACAGACTATGGGAAATGATTGAACCTACGGAAGGAACACAACTAGATGCAAAGAAAATCAAGGCGGCAATCGCTTATTTGTTCCAAGCAATATTGGAAGATGTTGTATTGCAAGTGGCAAGTTGCAAGATTGCGGTGAAATTTTGGAACACGTTAAGGACAAGGCACATTGGTGTAGATCTAGTGCAGAAAGACTCATGACGGAATTCGAGTTGTAGAAAATGGAAGAAGACGCCACGATAGACACATGCACAACAAAGATAAAAAATATTGTTACAAGGGCAAGCAAATTAGGAACAACTCTGAAATAATCGATTCTTGTATGAAAATTGCTAAACATCGTGCTAGACAGATTCATTCAGATTGTCGCTTCCATAGAACGATACTCTGATCTGGACACCATGACATTGGAAGAAGCGATTGGGAGACTCAAGATGTTTGAGGAAATGGTTAAATTGAAGAAAGGAAGCCTAGGAATTAGTCAAGACAGATTATTGCTTTCGCAGCACGACAACAATTATGGTAAAGGAAGGCGATTCAGAAATCGCGGACGAGGTAGGTTTAATCCATCTCAAGGAAAGTGGCAAAACAACAAAGATAGACAAAGTGCAAAAGATGAAGACCCATCGCACAAAATCAGGCAGAATAATAAAGGATGGACGAAATTTACAAGAGACATAAATAAAATCAGTGCTGCAAATGTCAAAAGTTCAGACACTTCAAGAAAGATTTCCTGTAGAAAGATGGTGTACAAGAATAGTCTCTTCTTTTATAGGAAGATGTAATACCAACGCTACTGATGGCATTTACTGAAGAGAAGGTTAATCAAGAGGAAGTCCAATTGAATGAAGGGAAGATAAAACTGAAGAAGTACTCCACAACACACGATAGCCTATGGTTTTTAGACAACGGTGCAAGTAATCATATGACAGGCATATGAAGCCACTTTAGAGAAATTGATGAGCGGGTTAGTGCACGAGTATGGTTCGGTGATGGGTCTTATGCAAAGGAAAATGTTCAGTACTATAGGAATGCAATCATCCCTCAAGTCTATTAAATTACACATTTGAAAAGCGACATAGTGAGCCTTGGGAAGTTAATAGAGATAGGATGCAGGGATGAGACTTACTGCTATTACAAGATCAGAATCAAAGTTTCTGACGAGGGTCCAGAGATTGAGGAACAAGTTGTACATCAACTTGCAGATTGGGACGCCAATGTGCTTGTTGTCAAACACTAAAGATGAAGCATGGTTATGTGATGTAAGGTTTAGGCCATTTATCTTTTTATGCAATAAAAGATATGGCGTGTAAGAACTTGGTTGAGGTAGTTCCTTGGATAAGTCATGCTAGTCAAATCTATGAGGCATGCTTATTAGGAAAACACAGTAAATTCCATTTCCTAAACATGCTAAATTCAGATCCTTTAACGCTCTGGATTTAGTTTATTAAGATCTATGTGGTCCAATACCCCTACTTACATATGCTAGGAAGAAGTATATATTCCTACTTGTAGACGATTGTACACGTTACATGTGGGCCTATTTCCTTATTTTCCAAGGATCAAGAATTTAGTACTTTAAACAAGTTTAAGGAAAGGGTGAAGACTAATACACAAACCAAGTTAAAGATGTTGAGAACAGACATGGGATGGGAATTCACGTCAAATAATTTCATGTAGTACTGCAAAGATAACAACATTACAAGGAAACGTACAACTCCACACGCACCCCAACAAAACAGAGTAGTTGAAAGAAAAAATAGGACGATGTTATCTACTACTCAAATCATGTTAAAGGCAATGAGCATGCCACATAACTTTTGGGGAGAAGCAGTACGACATGCCATATTCGTACTAAATAAGGTTCCAACAAGGCGTTGATAAACAAGACCCATATGAAGCACTGAAGGGAAGGAAGCCAAATCTTGACGATATAAAGATATATGGGTGCACAACATACACTAAGTGTAACACCCCAAAAACGGGTTTGGTAATTAAACCACGTTAATATAATAAAACGGGTTATAACCTACCCGAACCCACTAAGTTAACTAGAAATAAATTAACCTAGTTAAATGTAATGTTAACTTTTAAGAGTAAGGAATAAAGTTACGGAAAAACGAGATAAGATGGCAAAAACGAGGGACTTAAGTGGGATAACTTGAAAGTTAATTTATTAAATGAAAACAACACACAACACACACACTTCGTGTGTGTTCTGGACGATCATCAGGAGAAGGCTCCAAGGAGCCAAAACCCTAGTTCATCATATAACATCAAATTGAAGGATGAATTGAGGCTCAAACTCATAAAGGAACATTAATTAACGATCACCCAAGCTAGGGGATCATAAGGTATGTCGAATTTTGATGTTTAATGAAGTTGAGAAATCTTGATGAACATCACGAGTAGTGATTTATGTATGAATCATAGAGGTTATGGCCAAATTAGTGATGTATGCTTGCTTAGGAACAAACCCTAAGTGAAGATTCTGAGTAAATTGCTATAATTTAAGTGTTTGGATGAATTAGCACACCTAGCTAAATGGGTTTATGTTTAATCCACGAAATAGTATGAACTTAATCATAAATATGTGTAGTATGTGATGTGTACTTGTATATAGATTGAGTATGGTATGGAATTTGTATGGCGTTTACTTGTGTTGATAAATGAAAGTGATAAGTAGGAAGAAAATCATGAAATACTTGTACATTATGCTTAGAAAGTAGTACGCACACCAACTGTATGCAAGTAATGGGTAAACATGTATAGAATGTGATAATAACGTAATTGATAGTAAACTAACATGAGAATTGCGTTTTAGATATAGTCCATGTGGAGATTATGTTGGGATGATGTTGGGTTGCTAAGCATGGGTCATGGTGCAAGTTGTAGAATTGTGATGAATTATATGAGTTTGAAAAGATGTCATTGTGGGAGTATGCCTTATGCTTATTTGAATTGACTAATGAAAGCCAAATATGAAATATGAATTTGATATGATAGTTCATATGTACAATCATTATATGCTAATGGGAATGTGAATGCAATGACATGAAAGTTTAGGACGCATGACAAGATCGATGGAAGCACAAAAGGCTAACGGGTCAAGAGGACACAAGTAAGAGAACGCAGATACGAACGCGTAAGGTAAGTTAATTCCGGACTTACCCCTCTAGTTTTACAATGTATTGTTGTATGGTAATTATTGAGTGTTATGTAAGAATGAATGAATCAATGGTAGTACTAAGGTAAGTTTTAGTGGAAATGAGTCGAAAGTGGTTTAGAAAGGGTTTCCATCAAGTATGGGTAAGAAAGGAACTTACTAGTTGATATCGTGCTTAAAGATGAAATAAGTAGTTATACATGTGGGTATGAGTTTGACTGATGAAAGTAATTGGAACTCGTAGGAGAGTATGTCTATGAACACATAAGGGTGGAGATTTATGTGTATGTGATTTACATGTATTAGACGTGTGTGTTTAGGACTTGGATGTTATATTGTGTAAGATGTAAATTATAGGTATGTGTACGAATAGAAAGGTATGTATGCATGAATTGGAACTTAATTATATGCACGAACGAATGAGACTTGTTTATGCGTATACGTGGACTTATTCATATGAATGAAATCTAATGATGCTAACCGTTTTTTTCTAGAGAGAATGAAATGGAAGTGCAGGTATACTAATAATGGAAGTTGAAGGTTTGACAATGAAATCCAACGATGGTGTTCGAATGGATGGACGAATGGATTAACATACGCGAAAGCATGAGATGTTGACGCCTAATTATGCATGTTTAAAACTTACGTAAGATGTCATCGGTTGCTAACGATGTGTGATTATATGTGGTGTCTGCCGGTTGTACAGAATTATAGGTTCTCATCATGGAGTGTAAGCGGTTGAAGATTGAGTCAAGACATGGATTGTACGAATGTTTGTGGTCTCTTAATTTGATATAAGTGTGTCTGGTTTATGCAACTCATAGAAAGGACTAATGTATTTAATGTAAAAGAATGATTTAACGTATTCTCAAGTATGTTAGAATGAATAAAATGAAAGAAATTTTTAAGTTTGTATTTCCGTTGCGTCATTTGGTTAAAACGTGTTAGGACCTTACACTAAGGTACTACCGATCCAACTTAAGAAGTTAGATAATAGAAGCATACCCATGGTATATCTTGGAATAGAAAATAGATCAAAGGAGTACATATTGTATGATCTGACAAATAACAAGATTTGCGTAAGTAGAAATGTAATTTTCAGGGAAGGACAACCATGGTACTAGGGTAGTTACATGAAAGAAGTGGGTACTGAGGATCCAGAATGGACGGATTTTGCAGTAGAAGAAAATGATGATTTACAGGAATTACAAGAATTGGTACCTCAGAGGTGTAGTGCCTAGTACTGGTGGGACTAGTCAAGAAGAAGAAGCAGTACAAGAGTCAGCAAACTCACATAATTCACAAGTCGAGCCACCTACATACTCTTATTGTTCGAATTTCAGAAGACGGGTTCACTCACACGCCAGGTTCGAGAAATTCACCAAGACCGTGCAATCATACGCCTCTATGCTATTGAAGTCTTAAGGAAGTTTACTATGAAGCACTAGAAATTGAACTAGAACCACATGAGTTACTACTAGCTGATGAATAACCCATGAATTATAAGGAAGCATCAACATATGGAAGTGCACATTAAAACAAGCCACCTATACAAAGAAAAGTAGAGATATATGCTGATGCCTTAATAGTCACAAGAACTCCAAAGGTAGAGATATATCACTTCAAATCCCAAATGGATGAGAAGTTTGAAATAAGCGGATCTATGATTGTTGGCTTAATATCTCGGAATAGAAGATACTCAAGCAAGTGGTGAAATTGCAATAAACCAAATAAGGTACATAAACAAGATCTTGAAGGATGCTGATTTGTTGAACAATAATGAAATGGAGATTTTTATGCAACCAGGAACCAAGTTAACAAAATCTGAAGAAGGAGATCTGGTAGATACAACACGCTACATAAGCCTGATTAGTTGTATCAGGTACTTAGTGTACACAAGACCAGATCTAAGTTGCTTAGTTGGATTGCTTTGTAGATTCATGCAAGAACCAAAGGAGCATCACTTGAAGCAATTAAACAGGTGTTACGCAACATCAAAGGAACAAACGAGCATGGGATTATCTACAAGAAGCAAGGAGGATGCAAGATTGCAGGTTATAGCGATAGCAGTTATGGTGTTAGCAAAGACCAAGGCAAAGACTTGTCTGGTATTCAATTTTGGAGAATCACCTATAACCTAGAGCACATAGAAACAACAAATAGTAGCATTGTCATCATGTGAATCTAAATTCATGGCAGCCACACCGGCAACATGCCGAGCACTATGGTTGAACAGGCTGCTTAGTGATATAACTGTTGGAAGAAAGAAAAGATAACATTGGGGGGTGGATAGCATTTCAGTTATAGCACTCATGACAAATCCAATCTTTCATGGGAGGAGCAAGCACATAGACACACGCTATCATTTCCTCAAAGAATGTATGGCGAACGAGCGCATGAGTGTGAAGCATATTAGTGGTAAACTTCGAAGCGCAGGCATACTAACAAAGGCATTAGCAAGGATCAAGTTAATTACTATGAGGGAACCGCTAGGAGTTCAAGACCTACAACAACTTAAAGATGTTCATGATTAAAAGGGGGAATGATGCTACTAATCCCTTACATGTAAGTCCAAGGGTCATTGTGTAATTAGTAAATAGTATGTTTAGTTTGTAATTGTAATTTATGTAAATATCTAAGGATCAATTGTGTTAAGTCTAAAACCGAATACCCACCAAATTGAGAAGCGACGTACAGATGTATCGCTCCTCAATAGTCACATTGATTTAGAATGTCTCCAGACAAGAGGCATCTCGATTCTAAAGGGTTGCAATTAGATGGTGCCGATTCAATGTATGTGTGTGTATATATAGGGTTTAGTATTTCAATTGTAAACATCACATTCTATGTAATTCAATTGAGGTTATTGTGAAATTCATTCTTGTTTCATCTTGTTTTTAATATCATTGTAAGATTTGGGAGTTCAAGTTCAAACTTCCTTAATTATGTATGATTTAGGCCAACAAGTTCAAGTTTAAACTTCCTTAATACAAGTCAAGCCCAAGCCACATAAACATTAGGCTCAACTCATATGGACGTAAAAAGAATAATAATTTCAGTAGTTATCACCCAAAACTTGTATGCTACTTGTACATTTGAGTTGTAAAAACACGTTAAGATACATACTCCAAATAAAAAGGGAAGAAGTATACCCGTTAGCAATGTGTTTAGGTTCCCATCCAGCAATGTTACTTGCATCAACAAGTGCGTTTCTCCATACTTGAGCTTTCTTTATGTTTTCTACTTCTTGTTGAGCAAATGCTTTTCCAAAAACCCCCTTTTGTTTTCTCACATCCGAGGGATCCACGTCATAGAAAATCGGCATAACGATTAACTCTCTCGCATCCTTACATTTCATAATATGTGCAAGTTCTTCCAAACACCATGAAGACTCTGCATAGTTTTTGGAAAATATTATGACCGCAATTTTTGAGTCTTCGATAGCCTTGAAGAGAGATGGACGGATGGATTCACCCCGAGGAAGTGTTTCATCGTCTTTGTATGTGCCAATCAGTTGTTGTTTAAGGGCAGAGTAAAGATGATCCACAAAAGTCTTGCGGGTATCTTCTCCTCTAAAACTAAGAAATACATCATATTTAAATGATCGAGAAGAAGAGGTCGGTGTTGAATGAGATGAAGATGATGAAGCTGCCATTTTTATGTGTTCCTGTATCTGTATAATAAATGGAAACCAAATGAAAATATGATTAATGTGATATGTTTTGTAAAACCATCTTCGGATTTAATCATTTGTTGTATATTTGTATAATTTACTCCTAGCCAATGGTCAAAACAAAAAACACAATGACAATGCTACCCTACACTATTTTACTTCTTACAACTTTTATTTTTATATACTATTAGGATAAATTCAAAATCACATCATATTATTGTAATACTGTTTACCTATTTCTTTTAGTTAAGAAAGGCAGCGAAGGATGCATTGGCTTTTTGCAAGCAAAGTTAATAAAGTCCATGTCTAGTTTTTTTTTGAAAGCCTAAAACTTCATTAAAAAAACGCCTACGCCAAAAGCACAGGAAACAACGAAGACTACAACCGCATACTTACAAGAAATCAAATTTACACCACTTAGCTCATGAAATGAACTCTAAAAATATCTATTCTTAAGCCAAAGGCGATGTCTAGTCATCACCACATAAGTAACTGTCTCAGAGTAAACAAGTGGGTTGCATCTTATCTTATCTAGATATGCAAGTGGATAAGTAGTACTAGAGTATTTCCTTCCCTATATATATAGTAGGTATATTGTAAGTTGTAAATTGGGATAATTGTGTTCAAGTCTTTCACTCTTTTGTACCTGTGTTAGTATTAATTTAGATCCGAGTGTGTGTTGAGTGTGAGTTTGTTGAGTGTAGTTTCAGTGTGTTACATGGTATCAGAGCCATGTTAACTAATCTGTGAGAGCCATTTGAAATTTATGTTTTAAGAAGTTGTACCCTTTGTTCAGGAAGTTGTACCCACTTAATACCAAATCAGAAAACCCATTTTCTAGTCACCATTTCATCTCACGTCCATAATCATTGAACTTAGTTTCTAGTTTCAATCAGCCGGTAACAGTGTTGCATCAGATTATGCATTAGCTCTGCATCAGCTTCTAGTAACAGTTTTGTATCAGATTTGTATTCTGATTATCCGTTTGCCATTAGACTGTTCTGATTAACATTTCCGAGTCAGATCTCTGTATCAGGTTTCTGCTCCAGTTTGTTTCTTTTCCTTTTTGAATCTGATTTTCATATCAGATTTCCAGGCTCTCCACACTTAGAATATTTTCGAATTTCTGACATCAAATTTCTAGATTTCTGGTATGACATCTCAAATTTCTAGTTTGTCTTCTGACTTTGACCTTTACATCTGGTCAAACCTCCAAATTTCTGACTTTGACTTCCAACTTTGACTTTAATTCTGGTCAAACCTCTAGATTTCTAACTTTGATTTTTGATTTCTGGTCAAACATTCTAGATTTCATGTTTCTGATTCTTGTTCTGATCTTTGGTTTATCAAATTGGTCTTCATTTGTTTTCTCTTAGTTAAGTTCAAACGCTAGAATGGCTGACAAGAAAGAAACCAATGGTGAGTCACGTATTGCTAACAACTCTATTGGTATTCTTCGTAGTCGATTCACCGACAACAAACTTGACGAAGTGTTGGGAAGGTTTCTCATCTCACTTCCGATCATCCTATAGATGATACTAAAAATCAGTGCCTAGAAATTGATGCTCAGTTATTCCTAAATATCAGAAACTCTATGGACATTTCTATCACTTCGCTTATCGGTCACTGTGAGTATGTTAAAGGGTTAATGGACTACCTGGAATTTCTATATTCTGGGCAAAGTAACATGTCTAGAATCTACAATGTTTGTAAGTCTTTTCATCGAGGGAGCAACTTGATCAATCACTAATTGCTTATGTTATGGAATTCAAGAAGACGTACGAAGAGTTCAACTCTCTTCTCCCTCTTAGCACTGATGTATGGGTATTGCAAACTCAACGGGGACAAATAGTTGTGTTGAGTTTCTTGACCGGCCTACGACCGGAGTTTGATGCTATTTGATCCCAGTTGTTGAATGAATCTGATATTCCCTCTCTTCAAGAGACATTTGCCGTATTCTTTGTCATGAAGAAATTCCATCTTTTGCACCTTCAACTCAAAAAAGTGCTTTAATCGGCCGAGGAGAATTCTAAGGCAGCAATCTAATCTAAGTTTGTGGATGTAAAAAAAGGAAAAGAAAAAAAAAGGGAAAATGAAAAAAAAAGGATCCGTGGTGTGTATTGTCTTGTTGTCGTTTGAGTAACCGCTTGTTTAAGTTCTATTCGAGTAATTAAATAAGTGTCTTTTTGGGGAAAAGATCAAATAGGAAGATTAATTTCGCTAGGAAGGATAGGAAGCAATAAGAGGATGACATGTGGCAAAGATGAAAAACATAAGGAGGGGCATTTTGGTCAAAACTCACCATCTTCAAAAAAAACCCAGCATCTGCAATTCATTTCTCTTACCCGTATACTCAAATCCACCATTTTCAAAACTATAAACTGCCACATCACAACCACCACCACCACCACCACTACGACCTACGATCGCCACCATCTTGCCGGAAACTAGATCCGAAACCACCACCTTCAACCACCTGTTGGGTTTTTCAGATCTGACACCATCATTCCACCGCTCCACCGCCACCGCTCCACCGCCACCAGTTTCCCCCCACGGTGTATCAGAGTTCTTTTTCCGTCCACCGTCGTTAATCAGAGTTCTTTTGTAAGTTATGTTATATTTTATTTTCATTGCGTTTTAGTTATCAAACCTCAATTGCGTTTTTCACATCATTATGTTTTAGTTAGAGTTCTTTTCATTTTGTTCTTCTGGATGTTAAAATAGAGACATGACCATGCTAAAATAGAAGCATGATCATGTTGGAACAAAGGTATGACCACGTTAAAACTCATTGCGTTTTACAACCTGCGGTGCAAAGAACATGATGATGCTTGGACAGAGGCATGATCATGTTGGAACTAAGGCATACCCATGTTAAAACTACATTGCTTTTTAGAACCTATGTTAAAACTCCATTGCTTTTTAGAACATGTAGTACAAAATATGAATTTTGGTTTCATTGCGTCTTACAACTTGGAGTGTAAAGAACATGTAGAAACATGGTCATGTTGGAACAAAAGCATGGCCATGTTAAAACATAAACATGGCCATGTTAAAACTTCATTGATATTGATTTTTAGTTTTATTGCTTTTTACAAGCAAATAACATGATCATGCTAAAATAGAAGCATGGTCATGTTGGAACAAAAGCATGGCCATGTTAAAGCATAAACATAGTCATGTTAAAACTCTATTGCTTTTTAGAACCTACAGTGCAAAATATTGATTTTTGTTTTCATTGCGTTTTACAACCTGAGGTGCAAAGAACATGATCATGCCAAAACAGAAGCATGGTCATGTTGGAACAAAAGCATGACCATGTTAAAACATAAACATGGCCATGTTAAAACTTCATTGCTTTTTAGAACTACAGTGCAAAATATTGATTTTTGGTTTCATTGCGTTTTACAAGCAAAGAACATGATCATGCTAAAATACAAGCATGGTCATGTTGGAACAAAAGCATGACCATGTTAAAACTTAAACATGGTCATGTTAAAAGTTCATTGTGCAAAATATTGATTTTTGGTTTCATTGCGTTTTACAATCTGGGATGCAAAGAACATGATCATGCCAAAATAAAAGCATGGTCATGTTGGAACAAAAAAGCATGACCATGTTAAAACATGAACATGACCATGTTAAAACTTAATTGCTTTTTAGAATATGTAGTGCAAAATATTGATTTTGGGTTTCATTGCGTTTTAGAACTGGAGTGTAAAATAACATCAAAGAACATGATCATGTTAAAAGGGAAGCATGATCATGTTGGAACAAAGACATGACCATGTTAAAACATAAACATGGCCATGTTAAAACCTATTGCGTTTTACAACCTGGGTTATAGTGTGTTGTTCTATCCATTGCGTTTTACGCATCTGGGTTTTTGATTTTTTTTTTCAAAAGTATAGCAATAGTGTGCTGGTTTTAAAGATAAAAAAAACGCTCGTTTTTATGGTGTAATTTTTATAAAAAAATATTGTCGTATGAAAAAAGTTATTAACGATTTAAAAACGATGGGGAATTGGAGGAGAGAGAAACTATTGACTTGAATGGACTAGAATACCCTCAAACTAACTCACGCGCCTCTTTTTTCTTGTTCAATTTCACCCATTTAATCTCAGCCATTGATTAATCAAATTGATGGTCAAGATTACTTCCTAGCCTTCCTAGCAAAATAAACTTCCTATTGTATCTCCACCCGTCTTTTTGAATATAATTGGTTTGGGTTTCTACCTCCGGGTTCAGTCTGGCTCTGAAAGTTTTTTTTTTCAAATTTTCAATTCTAATCTTTATACCAGAATTCGCGTAAACATCATGGCATTGACACAACCATTTGGTTTGGTCATAAGATCGATTTTGGTATCCTTCTTCTTCGATCTACCCGCCGTGTGATCAACTAAGTATTGTTTTTGTGAAGGATTTGTGCATCATAATTTGATGTTTGGTTTTAAGCAACCATTTGGGCTAATCTCTAGTCCGATCCCTTTTAGAGTTCGTGTGTAGTTTTGCGTAACAACTTGAGTTTGTTGCGCAGGGGGAGTCAGGTTTCATTTGGGTTGGTGATCACTTTGTTAAGTTTCAGGGGGATTCATGTTGCGTTTGGGTTTGTGATCACTTTGAGTTATGGAGTCAGCTTGTTTCTAGCTAGGGGTGTACATGGGTTAGTTTGGTTCGGTTTTTACCATTAACCATAGCCATAACCGTAACCGAACTTCAGTTATGGTTATTCGGTTACGAAGTCAGTTATCGTTTGGTTTTGGTTAATTTCGGTTAATTAACCAAGTAAGGTTTGAAATAAATAGGGGTGTGCATTAGGGGCGTGCATGGTTTGGACTTAGCTTTTGTTTTCATTTACAAGATAATCAAGACTACAGATTTTGGTTAAAATATTGATGTGCGATTGTTTTTATTAAGATAATTGGAATATTGGATTTTAATAATCCCACCTATTCGTCGTTGGCCGCCAAGAGTCCCAACTTAGAAAAGACCACTGGCAGTCCCAACTTTTGACAAACTGGCCACCAATTGACCCTGACTAACAGAATCCTAACGCCGTTAGTCTCCGGTCGCCAGAAAACCATTTTTGTCCAGAAAAAGGTTTCTAAAGGTCTGATCTAAGGTTACAAACAGGTCTGGGACAAAAATTTTGAATTTTCCAGCCAAAAAGTTGAGTTTACCGCGACTTTAATAATTGGGGCTTTTACTAGAAAAAGGTTCCCAAAGGTCCATAATGAGGTTACAAAGAGGTTCGGGACGAAAATGTTGAGTTTTCCGGCCAAAAAACGATTTTCCGGCGACCGGAGACTAACGGCGTTAGGGTTCTGTTAGTCAGGGTCCATTGGAGGCAAATATGTTAAAAGTTAGGACAGTCAGCGGTTATTTTTAAAGTTGGGACTCTTGGCGACTAACGGCGAATAGTTGGGATTATTAAAATCCAATATTCCAAGATAATTTCAAGAAAAAAATTACGATCATAACACCTTAGCTCTTCATCAGAACAAGGGTCATGTACATCAAGATCCTTTTGTTAGTAACATACTTTTGTCTTAGTAAAAACTTATATATGGTAAACGCAAAACATAAATCCATTATATATAGTTAACATTACAGTTCAGTTTGGTTTTGGTTATTTCGATTAACCAAAGCTTCATAACCATGACCATAA
Organism: Helianthus tuberosus; assembly: GCA_030545235.1. NCBI lineage: Eukaryota > Viridiplantae > Streptophyta > Magnoliopsida > Asterales > Asteraceae > Helianthus > Helianthus tuberosus. The sequence continues at coordinate 219,398,608 of CM060369.1, forward strand.
CTGATTTATTGGTTAATCATAGTTTCATAACCATAACCATCGGTTATGTCAGTTATGGTTCAGTTATTGGTTATGGTGATTAATTTGCTCACCCATATTTTTGGCAGTGTTTGTGTTTTGAGTAACCATCAGAATGTTGTTCATGGGGAGTCAAGCTGTGTTGGTGCATATTTTGTATGTCCGCCACTATGCGAATTGGCTAGATAGAGCGTGTGTTGAATATTGTATAGATTAGTGTGAAAACGGACAAGGTTTTGTGTTGTAAATGTACATCCGTGCGGATGGAGTCAATCCGTATGAATGGACATCATGACAGGTCCGCACGGATCTACATTTGTAGATCCGCATGAATGAGTTGATCCGTCACAGGTGCTCATCCGTGATAAGGTACATCCGTGATTACATGTATGTGCGGATGGACTATGCCTATAAATAGGGATGAGATCTCCTCATTTGGACAAGTTTTGGTTCCCAGAGGGGAAACCCTGTCCAGTTGGTTTCGCGGTTATGTAGCTTCTAACATAGGTACACTTAAATCAGTTAAGGAGTCTCTAGGTGAAATTGAATCTATTGAGGAGACCAAATCCTTATATGTTTGAAAAAAGGATCAATGGCGGCCAAACTTTTACAAGTTGGGATTATTGGAGGGAATTTTTAAAGTTGAGATTATTATTGGCCAACTGGTGAAACTTAAGATTATTAAAATCCAATAACCCTTTAAATTAACTTGTTCGGTGCCTACTTTGCTTCTACTCCTTTCTTAATAATAATAATCCACCGAACCGGTTATATCGGGTCCAAAACTCCGTCAAACTCTCCGGATCCTGGACTCTCAATTGGTATCAGAGCTACGGTACCGATTCAATCGATGTAACAGTTGATTGAATCACATACGCTCATGAATTTTGGACTTATAGGGAGTTTTGACGTATAACATCGAATAAACATCAAATTGAAGGTCAATTCACGGATGGAATTTGAAATTGAAGACAACATTGTGTTCGTGATGGATTTTTGCACAATCCTGTGAAGTTTCATCATGAAATTTGCAGAAATAAAGTTTCTGGATCGAAAAATGTGATTGGAAATGTTCTTGAGAAGATCAGCTTCTCTGGAACGGATGCACAGGTTCGCACGAACCGGCAGTTCAGGTTCGTACGAACCGACTGTCATGATTCGCACGAATCAAGCATTGGTACTAAAATGTCATTTGATCCTGAATTATCCCATTCGCACGGATGGACCTACTCCATTCGTACGAATGAGCAAAAAAAATCATTTTTTTATCGCAATGACGAGATGAGTCTTCAAAAAAAATTTGGTGATTGATTTTTTTTTACGAGTTTTTAACGACCAAGTTGGGTTGTTCGGGGACACCATCCGGGGCGTCTGCGAACAGATTTGATGATGCGATCACAGATTGGGGAAATTAGTGGGGTAGTCATGATACTGGTGCAGAATGATTATCATCTGGGTTATCTGACTATTAATGGGCCGTAAAGTAAAATTCGTAATGATGAAAAACTGACGTTTTGGGGCAAAAATGTCATATTTTTGGTATAGTCAAGTTTTTCAGAGATAAAAGAAGACCGAATTTCTGGATTTGAGGGGGAATTCAGTGATAAAAAGTCACAATTTGCAAAAATGAGGGGGAACAAAAATTTCATAGAATATATTGAAATTCTGGCATTTTTGAAATTAGTGACAATGCAACAGTATTCGGGTGGTTTTGACTTCAGATTGTCCAGGAATGTGAATCTGATCGTGGATGAAAGATTCTGAGATCTGGATTGTCCGGGAATGTGAATCTGACCGTGGATGAAAGCTTCTGAGAACTGAGTGCATTACCAAATGATTTGTTATCAGATGAAGATTTGCTGATTATGGAGATTACCATTTATTCTGATTTATCATTCAGGAATGTGCTTAAAGGTGATCACGAAAATGGGATTTTAGATTTTCGTGGATATTCATAAACTTGAAGGTTATCGGTGTAGTGTTCGAAGTTTCTATCAATTGTCGGTTGGCTTTTTTAAGATAAGATGATAGAGCTGGCGGAATGCTCGATGGGGCTGAAATGATATATCAAAAACCGAACGTGGATGTGGTTAAAGCCGAAATAGACAAGCTGCATTGATTAGTTTCAAGTTGATGATTATTCGTGAAGATTGCAGTTAAGTAAATCAGAGGAGGAGTCGTGAACTGTGCAAACAAAGACCCAAAGATTCATTTCAGGGGGAATTTGTGCATAACATAGACAATGCAAACCCGGATCATCAATCAAGGGGGAATCGATTGAAGATTTCAAGATGCCTGATTGAAGTTGCATAATATTCAAAACACGGCTCTAAGTTTTCAAAGACAATATTCGACAGTGACGGCCAAGGGGGAATCTGTTGGTGCATATTTTGTATGTCCGCCACTATGCGAATAGGCTAGATAGAGCGTGTGTTGAATATTGTATAGATTAGTGTGAAAACGGACAAGGTTTTGTATTGTAAATGTACATTCGTGCGGATGGAGTCAATCCGTACGAATGGACATCATGACAGGTCTGCACAAATCTACATTTGTAGATCCGCACGAATGAGTTGATCCGTCCCAGGTGCTCATCCGTGATAAGTCCATCCGTGATTACATGTATGTGCGGATGGACTATGCCTATAAATAGGGATGAGGTCTCCTCATTTGGACAAGTCTTGGTTCCCATAGGGGAAACCCTGTCCAGTTGGTTTCGCGGTTATGTAGCTTCAAACATTGAATAAAAACCAGTTTAAATTAACTTGTTCGGGGCCTACTCTGCTTCTACTCCTTTCTTAATAATAATAATCCACCGAACCGGTTATATTGGGGCCAAAACTCCGTTAAACTCGCCGGATCCTGGAATCTCAAGCTGCCTTTATTGGTGTTTGTGTGTGTTACGAGCAACTATATGTGATCGTCTTGGTCACTGGGAGAGTCGGGTATATTCGTACTCGTGTTTGGAAGTGAGCAACCATGTCGTTGCTCAAGGGGAGTCTTGTATCCAAGCCACAAGTGATCCAATCACTTATGTGATCATTGTATTGAGCAACCACATGATGTTGCTCAGGGGGAGATGTAGCGTTTTGTGTGTGATCATTTCTTTGTATGATCATTTGGGATTCGAGTTGGGTTACCTTTTACTTTAATAAGTGATGAGTGTAATCTATGTATGGGGGTTACTTGGGCTACTGGATTCCTTTCGACTTTCGTTGTGCCACTCTGTTTGTGCTGAAGATTGACACTTCATTGGTCCAAATTTGTGTGGTTCGATTTATCTCTGAAGTTGTTATCTATTGTTTCACCATCGCCAATTCATCTAATATGATTTGGTTGGGTCGTTTGTCTACATTTAGTTCGATATTCTATTCATTGTGATGTTGCTACTTGTCGGGTTGTTGTTGCCCAAAGAAGCTACTGTTTTGTTGGATGTTGGGTTAATGTTGCTCTAGAAGATATGATGTGAGTTATTATTGATGACATCAGGTTCCCACGTATAACTCCGTTTGATTGGGTTGTTTGTCTGCATCTTGTATGATATGTTGTTTTTGGTTTGAAGATTCAAACAATTTATGTTACTCTTTGGAAATGTATTGTTTCGCTCCTGCCAATTAGCTAGTTTTGATGGCTCTATTGCTCATGTTCTGCTACCAATTATGCGTATTTGGAAATGTTCAGAATTTCACTAAAGCAGTGCGTTGGAAGAATAATTTGTTATGTTTGTAACAAGTTGGGCATGATTAACGTCTATGCTCCAACTTGAAGGGCAGTGTTAGAAAAGATAATATAATAACATAATGTTAGTTGAACAAGTGGACTGTATCTTATCTTATCTAGATATGCAAGTGGCCAAGTAGTACTAGAGTATTTCCTTCCCTATATATAGTAGGTATATTGTAAGTTGTAAATTGAGATAATTGAGCTAATATAATATACTTTAAGTATCAACTGTGTTCAAGCCTTTCACTCTTTTGTATCTGTGTTAGTATTCATTTAGATCTGAGTGTATGTTAAATGTGAGTTTGTTGAGTGTAGTTTCAGTTTGTTACAAAAATATTTTTGATATTCATAAAAATAAAGTAAATGTACAATCCTCAAACAAAAACATGACCTCCAGATATGTATATAGAGTTCGTTTCAAATGAGAACCACTATAAGTTGTGAGAACCGTGAGAACTCATACTTTCTATGCGAGTTGGGCCAAAACTTTTTCGCACAAACGTAGATAAAAATATTATAAACACATCTGTAAAAAAAAGTAAAAAAAAAATTGTCGAGTCGGTAGTTTTGACTGATTCAAGTTTTTTTTAAGCGCTTGTGTAAATTTTGTACGAAGATAAATATTTTTTTACACCTCATGTAAATGTGTGTATGCGGCATTTTTTTAATTTTTTTTGTTGAAACAAGTGATTTTTTATGACTTTTGAGAAAAAATTTCGGAAAAACCTTTTGAATAGCATAATTCTCACAGTTCGTACAACTCAAGGTGGTTCTCATTTTAACTCGTCCCTATTTATATATAAATGAAGCTGCTACTTAGGCTTTTTTTACTTGTAAACCTACATTTTATGTTAGTTATCTTTTTAGGTAAATTACTCAGTTTATAAGATGATGACCAAACAATCTGTATAGTCATTAAGAAACTAATTTTTTAAACTTAAAACCACAATAACAAAATAATTAGTTTTAAAGCCTAAAGTAAGTCTACGATTTTCATGCGTATCCATAACTTTAATCAACAAATCAATTAATTATAGCACTCTAAATTTGCAACATCATAATAATCTATTTCAAAATATATCCATACGATCAATTATGAGCAACGATTGGAAAAACTTTGTTTAACAAGCAATCTCAAACATCATTTATATTTTATACAATTGGTTTTCAGAAAGACAAATAAAAAAGCATTTCTTTTTACTTAATTTTAATATATTTTACAATAACTTTTACAAGTAATCTCAAACTTCCTTTAATTATAAATTGGATATAAACCCATTACGAACTTAGTAATTTATTGTATTATTTTTTTTTTTTTGGAAGGTGACTTTCTATGTACAGGACCTATTGGTCACCGGGTTCATGTCGAAGACATTCCCCCGTCAGCCCCGCACTCTCGGACGCGATGTTCGATCGGGCCCCGGCCGCCGCGCAAGCTGACTTCCGCCCGGAAACCATACTGCCCCCACACGAGAAACTCGCTGGGGTAACAGCTGGGTAAAACCGGGTTGCCCTCAAGACCGCACCATGCCTCGGTAGAATACACTATTTTACCTCTTAGTTTTTTATTTTTGTACATCTAAATATTCTATTCCTAATTAGGAATAGATGAGTGGTGTAGGTTAGATAAGATTTAGGGTAATGGGAGATCGTAGGTTCAATTTCTATGCTGTACAAGTTTAGCTATTCAAAAAAAAAAAAAAAAAAAAAAAAATTTACTACTAAGGTCACCTAACCCATATACTGCAGTAGGGTTGTCCTTTCTTATCCGAAACCCAAACTGAATTCGAAGCCATCCGAACCCGAATTAGAGAACAACCGAAAAAACGAATCCGAATAACCCAAACCTGACTAACTTGAACTTTAAATGGGTTGGCTATCGCGTCACTTTTTCCCAACCAAAAACCTGAACAACCTGCCCAAAAAACCCGAATAAAACCCAAACATTGATTATCATACAATATTGCTAAATGAAAATGATGTTTGAATTATGATAATATTTTTTAACACCATGATATATTTGATCATATTTTGTGAAAATAAACATTCTATTTTTTATTTTACATCTAAACCCGACCCGAGCTAACCAGAACAACTCATACCCAAACAACCTGAACTTTAAACGGATCGATTATTGGGTCACTTTTTTCTAGCAAAAACCCAAACAACCCGACATAAAAATCCAGAAACCTGAAGAACACCCTTGTACTGCCTGATTTGAACCCTCAATCTCAACAACTAAAAAGCACATATTAAAGCACCAAATACCACTGGACTAAATGTGCTTTGGTGGAACAGATAAGTAAATCTAAAGATAATTAAACACTTCTATATCTCCCTCGATAATACCAGAGGAAGATCAAATAACCAACAAATGAAAATTACAATCGATTTCACACAAAGCCACAAACACTGAAATACCAGTGGAAGATCAAATAAAACTAGTTCAAGTAAGAGTAAGAACAAAAAGTTAATCCATCAACGAAAAAGAAAAGGAAATATGAAGACGAACCTGTAAGTTAAAAACGTCGGAAATTTTAATTCCTTGGAGCTGCGTTGACGACTTTGAAATGTTTAGTTTACAGATTGTATATTTATAAAGTGATAGTCACTTTAATGTAATCCTAATTATCCTTAGTATATGTCGTTAAACTCATTGAAGATAACGGCTTGATGGAGTAACCGATGGGGCAGGAAAATTCCTTGTCTCATCGTCTTTTGGGAACCGGTGGCGGGACGCTAGATAGATTCCTTGTCTCATCGTCTTTTTGGAACCGGCAGCCGGACGCTACGGTGATGGTTTTAGCAAGATGCGAGTCGGATCACTACCCTATTTCTCTATCTACATCGGTACGTAATTTTGACTCTTGAAGGGGTATGGTCCCAAATCCCACACCAGATTTGGGCACGAGTGATCATCACCCACCTCATTACCCCTACCAGCAAGGACTCGACTACGTTCGTGCGGGCACGCGCGAACCCGGTTTGCTTTCCTGCTCGTGGAAAGGTAAGAACTCACCTTGTGTATGAGAACGGTTGTTTTCCACAATGGCTGCGGTAATCACTGCGGTTACCGCACAGGGTGATGCGGCCCAAAACCGCATCCTATTGTCGATACAAGTGGAACTGACACTTTGACTCCAGTGACTAAACCAGCAAGTGGCACACCCGGGCACTGACAGCGGTCAGCTGCCCGGCCCACATGCATAAAGCTGGTAGATAGTTTGACAACCCCAGCAGGACGTGGCAGCACCTAAGCATGCGTCCAACGCCCTTGTGACCTGCACTCCAGACACGCCTACAAAAAAGCTACACGTTGTCAGTCAGTTCCTAGGCCCGTCTAGCGGCCCTCTCATTCACTCTTCGGCTATAAATACCCATCTCGAACCAGGTTTGAGGTAATGCTAATCTGCTCTCTCACACATACTACTTAAACACACACTTTGCTGTCAAGAAAATATTTATCCTCACGCCGGAGAGTGGTAACAAGGAGCACCCCTACCCCCATCCTACTTGTTACGAGTCACAGTGTGTTTTCGTTGTGCAGGAGACGGATTAGAGGACGACTCGGCCATTGATCGAGGAAAGAAGGGATTAACCCTACTCGACGAGACTAGTGGACTAACCCCTGGTTAGCCACTATTTCACCATTGGCGCCCACCGCTATTCCTTTTAGCACACTTCTTTTTTTTTTTTATTCTAAAATCATGTCCGATCACCAGAATATTGTCATGGGGGAACCCTTCATCCCACCAAGTGCAGGGCAAACAGGGAATAGTCCCCCTAGCCAACCAACAGGCCACATTAGCACATCCACACATATGGGTAATCCATCGGTGAATATGCCGGAGATTTCCCAATTTGCACCAATCTTACCACCAGGAGTCGATCTTCACTCCTGCTACGTGCAACAACAGGCTTTCTTAAACGCAGCCTACGCACAGGCCTGCGCGAGCACGCAGCAGCTCGGAGGGACTACACCGACCCCATTTACACCAGCACCGTGTGTTATTCAATACGAGGTGCTACCCCCAACACATCCTACATCTAGGGAAGGCATGGGCCGCATGGAGACTCTTATATGAGTGTCCATACGCTGCAAGAAGGGGATTCAACCTATGGATCCCGGGCTAGGACCTCTGCACATCACCGACTAGGCCCACCCAGATAGCACAGAGGAGAATCGGCAAGTCGCCGAGGGCCCGGAATATTAAGCCGTCTTGGGCCCCATCCTAACGACGACGCATATAGAACTGACCCCGACTACCATACATACTGCGGGGATTCGCAGAAAGCTTACAGCCGGTCGTGGGACCAAGACGACTACTCCCAACCGCAACCCCACACCACTTATGATCGTGCTGCAAAGCACAATTACAGGTCGGTCTACAGACCGAATTCTGCAGCCGGCAACTCCAAATTAATAAAGGAGATTGTTTTGGTCCCACTCTCGAGGGCCAAACTTCTGCCCAGCGTGGGCAAGTATACTGGGTCGTCGGATCCCGACAACCACATGGACGTATTCACAGGCGCCGGTCTCGTCGACGGCTAGTCGCACCCCTAGTGGTGCCATTTGTTTGTCCAAATCCTTACGTGAACCGCAAGGGCCTGGTTTGATTCTTTTCCAGTAGGCTCACTAGCGTCATTCGAATACTTGCAAGAAAAATTTCTTGCGCACTTCAGCCAGCAACGACGTCATGCATGGGATAACTGTGACATCATGAAATATCTGGCGCGACAATACTGAAGGCTTGGAAGCTTTCGTTACCCGCTTTAACAAAGAGTGACTCGAGATTGGCGAGGTATTAGACGTGCTTGCACGTGTTCATTTCATCAAGGTGGTAAAAACGATTAAAACGATTTCAGGCAAGGAAGGCTTGCCAAAAAGTGGGACGATGTCATGACGGCGATCAAGACGTACGCCTAAACAGAGCGGTCCTTATGGCCCAACACAAGCAAAGATCGCGACAATTTTCTCGACAAGAACCCAGGCACAACAATAACAATAAGCGCAACAGGAGCTTGTGGAACCGCGACCACGACTCCAAATCGTATGATTCGCGTGGGTTCCAGCCAGACGTCAGATCGACGATTAATGCCCAAAGGGACCAAAGGGCACCAAAAAAGGAGGCTCGGGAACGGAACTGGACTGAGCTCACAAATTCATCAAGGGACGTTCTTCTTACAGAAGAATCCAACCTGAAACCCGCTCTAACAATGATGTCCAAAAAAGGGCAGGACCTCAGCCAGTATTGTGACTACCACAAAGACAATGGTCACACTATCAACAATTGTTTTTGTCTACGGCTGGAGATTGAACGTGCCCTCAAATAGAGGAAGTTGCAAAATCTGTTGACAAATGCATCAAAGCAGACTAAGAGTATAACCTCTCACGACGAGGGCACCTCAGACAGAAAAATGAAGTATATGGCAACCACCCACATGATTAGTGGGGGCCATAGGCAATTGCGTAAAGCGGCGAACAGGGGGCATGACGACGACTTGCGCGATGACCAAGTAGTTTTCCCCTGAGTTCGAGGCAGACCGCGCGACAGGCGTGCCGCCGTAATCAACAGCTGCTTGGCACATTACTGCACCGAGCGTCTATTTATAGACCCGGGTAGTACCTCTGAGATCATATACGAACAATGCTTCAATAAGTTCGAATAAGAGGACAAAAAACAGTTGCAGCCTGTAGATTACCCTTTGGCCGGGGTTTGCAGGGGAAACAGTGTTCCCCCTTGGCCAAATCGCATTTCTAGTGCGCCTAACAGATGGTAGGCACATGCAGACAAAGAAGGTTAATTTTATGGTCCTACCCCATACCTACCGATATGACGTGCTTCTCGGCAGAGAGCCAAAATGCGACTTTAACATGATCACATTCACACCCAACTCAGCAATCGGTTTTCCAATCAAAACGGGGATCATAAACGAAAGCTTGATGATATCCCAAGTAAGGATTACAAAAAGGGTAAGACTGGTTCGAATTATAATCAGTCCAAGCCTAATGAGGCAAAACACAAATGTAAAACCTGCGGGAAGCAAAACTTCGGAAAATATTTCCATGAGCAGACCAAGGGTTGTGGCATCTGTAAGGAGATGGATCACAAGTCTCATGAATGCAAAGACTTAAAAGACGCCACGTGCTATGGATGTGGCGAGAAAGGGCATATAAAGACCCGCTGCCCAAAGAGTGCGATTGACGGGAAAAACAAGGCCACTAATGGCCAGAAAGGCAATGCTTGAGCCTTCCAATCTGCTACAGCAGGAGCAGTTCAAGACAAATCTATACGTATCCGTTTCCCGTAAATGAATTGTTTACTAGACACTTGTTTTAAACTCTGGAGCCAGTTAAAGCCTCATCGATTGTAAATTTAATAAAATTTTAATTCTGCCTTTTCAAGGCTTAATCATAAAATCAAGTGACCAATCTAGATGGTATCACTTATGATATCTCCTTCTCGAATCAACTTATCCTTGATAAATCTTTTATATATAAATCATACGGGATTCGATATGTTCTTAGACATAGATGGGTTTGTCCAAAAACCAAATCCGCTTTGTCTACAATAAGAAACTTATCGAAATTAAAAATCCTATTTGGTGATATACTCACCATTCTTGAAGAACAAACATCACGGATTGCCCGAAGAAGTTTTTATGCTTAAGGTATCCAAGTAATTAAATGAAGGGTGTGTCATCCACATGACACAAGTAGATTCTGACGAATTAAAGTCGAAAGTTGAAGACCTTTATGTGGATGGACATGAAAAGTCCATAGCCACCTGGGAAGCTTAATATTTAGAATGTTCGCAAGTGAGTCGAACACGGTAGACCATTTGTGGTATATATGAACTGGAAAATCCCACATAGAATTGGGAAATGGTGACAACGGATCTAATCTCCCAGTTACCGAAAATAAATCGTGGCAATGACGCGATGTAAATTATAGGCGACAAATCTACTAATTTGACGCTTCTTGTCAATTAAGGAAAATTCTTGAATTCCGACAAGTTAAGCTATATAAAGACAACATCGAATCTCCTTATGGAGTATCGTTGTCTAAAGTACCGAATTATGATATTAAATATAATCTAATCTCTGGAAAATTCCAGCAAAGTGCTTAGTTGATAAGCACTTGTCATGTTTCGCCATGACGTTTAAAATGTGAGCTTAAGGTTTATTGAGAAACCTTGTCCATTATGGACCATGGAATTTGAAAGTTCCAAGTTTACCTCGTAAATGTGAATGGGATTCCCATTGTGGCCCAGGATACTCTTGAGAGGTTGAAACCTCCTACTATGATATGGAACTAACTGTATTGCTCTGAGCAAATCTCGAAGTCAATATTTCTTTTAAGGGGGTGGGGATATAACTCCTCGTAAAACCATGTCCAATAATGTATCGACACGTGTCCTTAATCCTAATTATGTCAAACATTGACTAGGAGGGACTATTATCGCCAAAGAATCAAAACTTGAATATGAAAGGACTGAACGTGTCAACATGCTTAAACTAAGCCTCTGAGTGACATTATACGGTATTCATATTCTCATATTAAGCCACCTGTTGGATATTCGAAATCGTTTGCGATAAACTCAAAAGTTTCGGTAACGGTGGGTTAAAAGTGTCAATATGTTAATTCTTATCTTTGAAAGACCTTTTAACGAAACCCGAAGCTTAACGACGTTTGAATACACTCTCGGGAATATGTATAACCTATCTTGAAGGCCAAAAGTATCAAATATAAAACTTAAAGTGGCTTAGAGGGGCTTATTATGTCAAAAATGAAAGAAATTTAGAATTATGGAGGACCAGGGACCAAATTTGACATTTTTGAAAGCTGGTATGTGTGGTAGCGTCGCGCGACAACAAACCCCTTTCATGGTGGCACGATGCAACGACTTCATTTCGACATAATTCTCTTGAAAGCTGCAGGTTTGTTTCTTGCAGCCCACACATACCACCTTCACACTCATAACTCGAAACCTGGAGCTCTTTAATGGTTTTCAACACCTGGTAAGACACATGGGGTGATTTTAGAAGACCCCTAACACATGGCATGATCCTAGGGTGTCTTGTTCAACTATAAATAGAGGTATTCATTCACCTTTGTTCCTTGCACCTCTCATTTTCTCATTCTCATGCTTTCTTGGAGACTCCTTGCATAAAGGGGACTCCACCTTAGTTTAAGATTCAAGCTAGGACCCTTTGTAAGTGTCCTTAGCCACTAGTTTCCGTTTTATAGGCTTTTAAGCCAAGAGTCAAGCGTTATCGTAATAACGCTTTGACCTTTAGTTAGAACTTAAACGGTCAAGCCATTGTTCGCAACAAACATGGCTACGTGATCGTAAATAGGTAGGTGTTAATCCCTCAAAAGGGCACCTCCTAAGAATCATGTTTGCTTGGTCAATTGACGAGTCAACGTAATAGTATATTAAAAAGTCAACGGGTCAGTTTTAAAAATAATTACGATATGAGTTTAGAAATGTTCTTATATGTTTTATCACTTAAACAACTCGGTAATAATTATTAGAACATGTGTAAACATGTTTGGCTCGTCAATTCCAGTTTTAGGGTCGGTTCGCAACCGAAAGTCGCGTAGTTTGACTTCTACGTTGACTTTTGGTTATAAACCGAATTAGACTAGTATTGTTGGGATTGAACCCTACCAGAGGAACAGATAATGTAAAGCCAAAACCAGGTCACAACAGTGGATTCATAATAAGCAGCAGTTTACATTAAGCTTTCCCCTTGAAAGTGATTTATAACAACTGATGGTCTTTATCCGCTGTTCAGATACAACTACTGCTGGTCCTTCATCTGCTGATCAAAACCCTGAAGTATCCAACACTGCTGGTCCTATCTACTGATGATAAAGCACTGCCCAGTCAAGGACTGATCAACCTTGAGTAAAGCACTGACATAAAGGGAGAGCAGCTGTTTAGTGAATTGTTTTATTTATGTATAGTCAGTGGTTAGGTTAGCAGTGTTTGTGTAAAGACAGTAGATACAGGTTGTTAGGCTGTTAGACGTCGCTTTCATGGTGACGTCAGCTGAGATATCTCAGTGGTTTGGTTTGCCTATAAATGTAACAGTACCCTGTACTGTTACATTTGATTGACTGAGCGAGTTCTTCTCCTCATGTCTAATCCTTTCATCTTGTGTGCAAACCAACTCTGAAGTATCAGGCTGAGGGGGAGTTTAGTTTGTAAGCATATCTGTAATCTTTTGCTTTGATTTGTAAATCTTTTGACTCTATGTGAAGCAATTGTTTATCAAACTATTTTCTCTTTTGATTGTGTTTACAAAGTTTGTTTTCATTTCCGCTGCACTTTACATGTTTTTATATTCACAAATTGATCAAAACATACAAACAAACATAATCGTGAGAGCCTCTGATCCTAACAATTGGTATCAGAGCCTGGACAGTCAATTTCGATTTAACAGTCAAATTGACATAACAGTTCGGCTCAAAATTCGTTGATACTAAGGTTGGTTGTAATTTGTTGAAAAACAGAGTATCGAGTAAATCATGTTCAAAATGGTTATTCAAAAACTCTGTAAATCAACCAAGATGTAATATGACACACAAATTTCGCACAACAAGTGATTTCATGCATAATACACTCATGGTTTCTAGATCTGAAACTATATCTGTTAAACTATGAGATCATTTCTATTTTCTACATTGATCTCAATTGTTGTTGTGTAATATGTGATGTTTTCACTAAACACTAAAGTACAAACCTCAGATTAACAAAACCTATGTTCATAAAAACATTGTTGTTTTGTTAACATAAAAAAAAGAGGGAAATTAAGACTTTAGTCATTCAGATCTTATGTGTTGAAAACAGGTTGAGATCCTCAAAAGGAACAAATCAACTCTGTTAATAATACATTAAGAAAATCAAGGGTCAACAGAGTCCGTATCATATGTAGTGTGAGATTGGTTGAAAAAAAAAATTATGAAAACATGACCAAGTCTCTCAAAACATTACTGCAAAGTGATTTTGGACTAATATTCACAAAAACTCTGAAGTGTGTTTATCTCAAAAACTTTTGAATTCAAAAGAGAAGAGTATAAACTTAAAACATTTAAGAGTTAAAAGCTTGGGGTAATAATGGTCATTAAGCAACTGTTTGTGCTTATTGGTTCAAGAAAGTTCAGGTGACATTAGTGTTCCCAGTGATTGAACTTACAAAAGGACTAGACAAATTTTCAAAATCATCACATAGTAACTAGATCTACAACAGGATCTTCAAAACTCATGTGTCCTTGTGTCCTCAAGTTTGTAATCAACTGACAAAGAAAATGGTACCAAGCAGTGGTCAAAATATTTTTAAAGTATTTTACCACTGCAGTCAAAACACTGACCATTTTCAATAACTTGAGGATGATGTGATTATGTGCTTTATTGATATTATACCAAATCCTTTTTGATGCTATTCTCTGAAAAATCCTTTAACCATTTTTTTTGTTCAAAGGATTTTCTTGAATAATCAGGATATTGTTCATTTTTTTTTTTTGGAATAATATATATGGAACTTTTGCTTGTTTTTGTTGGCAATAGTTTCAGTTCCTGTCAGGATGTAATACCTTATTTTTGATGGTATTTGTGTCCTCATAAATAGGTCAAAAGAATATGGTACATTTGTCAAGATCATGTCATACTCAGTTTTGCCCTAAAATTTTTATCAAAGGTTGATTGCAAACTGTGCTTGAATTACTAGGGTACTCATGTTTTAATTGAATATTAAACTCAAATGAGTTGCCTTAGCAAAAAGTTTTCTTTATCTGGGGTACCAAACCACTGTCTTTCAAAATTGACATGTGGCAAAACCTTGAATGAAAATTTTCAGAACTGTTGCTGGAATGTTTGTCCTTCAGATCTGTACCATTTACCCTAACCACTGTTTTGTTCCAATGTCTGATCTCCAAACACTGTCCACTGCTGAAAGTTAACCACTGATCCCTCATTTTCTTGAAAAGCACTGATGTTCAAAATCAGTGTCTTATCTACTGATATGCTATCCACTGATAGTAAAAATCATCCACTGCCCAAAATTTTTACCGTTGTAATCACTGATGCTTGATACGTCAGTGGCCCTTAAAACAACTGTTTTCCATCCTTCATCCATTTCATCAGAGTTTGACACATGGTCAGTTTTTAGCCCTCAGATCGTAATAACCGCTGCCACATCAGCGATCATTTTTAAAAAAAAAAAATAAAACCCTGCCCTAAACCCCAAACAGGGTTTTACACTGTCGAATTGAATTCCAAAATTCTCTTCTCATAGCAGTTTCCAACCCTTCTTCTCAAAAACTTCAAAATCATTCTTTGTTCTTCTCTGCAAAAATGACAAAATCAAAGTCAAAATCACAACCAAAACCAAAATCACCACCATCTTCAAAAGAGGTCGCTCAAACGGCCGAAGAACCCATCGAAATACCATACAAACAATCTCACAACTATCTGGGTTTACTCACAAAACCTACTGATAATCACACCTTTGACACCATCATTGATACATTATCTGCATCAAAGTACAAAACTTTGTTAACAGCAAATGCTCCCATCTATCTGCAAACCCAGAGAGAGTTTTGGAAAAAGGCGACGCTTGAAAAACAAGACGATAAAGTCATAGCCATTAACTCCTCGTTACAGGGTAAAGTGATTCAAATCACACCACAATCAATCTCCGAAGTTTTTAATCTTGACGATCAGGAAGGTAAAATCTCTTTTGATAAAGCCGAGATGAAAACTGATTTCGTAAAAAGGGGATATGCAGAAGAATCAAAGGTAGATACCTTACAAAAAGGTTATTTCCCTTCTGCACCTAGGTTTTTATTTCACACACTTCTAATGTGTGTTTCGAATAAAACAACATCGTTCAACGAAATACCATTAAAGATTCAATGCCTGGGATATGCTATTCTAAACAACAAAAACTACAACTACTCCCAGGAGATCTTTAATGACTTGATAAAAAATGTTGATAGCAAAGCATTTTTACTTTTTCCAAGATTTTTGAGTTACTATTTTGAACAAAAATTTGAAAAGGAAAATGTAAATTTGCTCAAACAAGGTGTTCATTGTCAAATAAAAGGCTTAACAAAAGAAACATTTTCCAGAATGATGGCACCAATAAAAACAAAAGCAGGGGTACCTGAGCAGATTTTAGCGGTTACAACTGCTCCTCAGGTATCAGCTGCTGAGCCCACTGCTCCAGGTGATCATAGCAGCACAACCACTGCTTTGAAACCCACACCTGACATAACCAAAAAGACCAAAGGAAAACCATCCAGAAAACCCACAAAACCCAAAACAAAGGCAACTCTGGAAGATGAGATCCCAGGGGAAATGCCTGTGACAACACAAAAGTCACCACAAACCACTGCTGCTACTTCCTCACAGCAGTTGGAAGAAAGATCTCAACCCATGCCTAAAACTCCTCATGCATCCTCACAAAAGGATCAGGTTGTAAGCACAGGCACACCACAATATGAAGCTCTGAATCCACTCGGATCCATCTTCCTCAGTCCTGATCCCAAGGACATGTCTCTTTCAACACCCATACCCTCACCAATAATAATGCCACAATCCATGCTACCCTTGTTGCATGCAGCTGCTATAGCTCAGACACAAACCAGTTCCTCTCTATCACCTGTCACTGAGAGTATACCCCCACAGGTGACTGGGTCTGATGCTACTACTCCTGCTATCCCAGCAACAATTGAGGAGGTTACACCCCCTGAGTTACAAGTAACTCAAGGTGGTAGTTCAAATGGAGCAACAACTACAACTGGTGGATCAACAGATCCTCAGTTGGACAGTTGTTTCATAAGTAAGACTCCCTTGAAGGCAATTTCTTCCATAGCAACTTCGGTAACCACCAGTGAGTTGGATCTAACCACTGGTACCATCAAAGGTTTATCGAGTGCTGAAGAAAGAAGTCCCCAGTACCAAGAACAAGGGGCATCAATGGGTGATTTTTGGGACTCTATTCCTAAGTCACACATTGGTATAACCACTGCTGGTGGGGATTAAGATGATCCTACTAAAGTAGGTGATGATTCAAAATATCTAGAATTGACGGGCAGAGTTGAACAACTAGAAGAATCAGTTTTTGAGATAAAAGAGATGGTGCAAGAGATCTTAAAAGCTCAGAAAGCACAATCCAATGTTGTTCCTGCTCAAGCACCTGCTCCACAACAAGCACCTGCTGCAAATGAGCTTTGGAATATTTTCCAACCCATGCTTGAAAAACAGCAACAAATGGCTGATCAAAAGCATGCTATTCAAGTACAAATGCTGACCAACATGGTGGAATCAAGGTTCAAGGACGCTCAAGCAGATATCAAGGCTATTAAGGCCAGTATCCAAACTACCACTGGCAAGGCTCCTTCAACTTTACTATTCTTTGATGACCCCCTTGCAGATAATGCCAAAAAAGGGGGAGATAATGAAGCAAATGAAGAAGAAGGGAATAGAACATGGCCTTCATATTGAGCCTGAAAAAGAAAAAGAAAAAGAAAAGCAGTTCTAAAAACCTGTTAGTCAAATAGCTGATACACCAGTAGTTTCAAAAACTGCTGTCAGTAGCCAAACAGCTGCCATGTCATCAACACACACACTTTCAACACACACCACCATAACTACTGCTCTACCACCATCATCTACAATCACACCATCATCACTGCCTCCTGCCATAAAGCAGAAGACAGCAGATGTTACAACATCTGCTGTAATGACAACAGTGATTGAAACACCAGTTGTTTCAACCACTGTCAGTCAATCACTGTCACAAACCACTGCTATTCAATCTACCACCACTGATCCACCCAAAACATCATCTGCTCCTTCTTCATTAAAAAGGAGAAGGAATCTCATATCAGATGATGATTTACCACCACCATCACCACCATCAAAAACTATCTCACCACTTCCATCCCCTGCTCAAAAGCAGAAGACAACTGCTGACATATCAGCAGTTGTAATGACAGCAGATGTTGAGACACCAGTTGTCTCAACAGCTGTTAGTCAGTCATCCACCACTGCTCTCACCTCTCCTACTTCACAGCCAAAGCTCTTCAACAGAAAAAGAAAGCCAATACCTGCTGATGAAGGTATACATGATCCTAATGCTGCACAATATCCACTGGAACTTGAAGCCATCAAAAATGAGATGAGGCAATTCTATACAGAAGAAGATCCTTCAAAAAGGAGATTCTCCTCACTCATAGGCTACATGACACCAGATGATATGGATGATTACCTCAAAATCAAGGCAAGGCAAGCAAGACTAAGAGCTAAAGTTGAGAGTGAAAAAGAACGGTTAAGCGAAGATGGCATTGCTAAAAGACTGGAGTTCTACTTCACAAAAGTAAAGCAGATAGAAGAGTTTGCACAATACCTAAACAAAGAAAAGGCTGATCAAAAGAAAGAGTTAAGAAAACAATATCTAGCCTACATCATGAAAGAGAAATTCTATCCTGCTGAAGAACAACAGTTCAAAGAATGGCCAGTAGTAGCTCTTAAGCGTGAGGCAGAAAGGATTGAAAAGATTAAGAATGATCCTACGAAGAAGAGGAATGCTCCTAACTGGAGAAAATATGAAAAGCTCATCGCTGACTTAACTGCTGAATATAAGAGAAAGAAAAAGGAGCTGGTGGATGCAAAAATGGATACTGCTGAAGCCATATCAAAATGGTCTAAACAGCAGACCGATGAAGCCTATGAAAGGCTAAAGAAAAGAAAGATAATTGTTTCAAGCACCTCAAAGAAGCGAGAACATATGATGAAGCTTGAACAGAAAATTGAAAACCTTATGACAATGTTAAAATCAGCAGACAGTTCTACTCTTGTGTTAAACCAAGTTGAAGGCAAACAGCTGACTGAAGAAGAGGTAATAGAAAAAGAAGCAGAGTATCTCAAGGGCGCCATCTTAAAAATGGGTCTGAATGAAGACAGCTCATCAAAGCTTCAAAACCTTTTTAAGAAGGTATTAAACAAACCTGCATCTCCAAACACTGCAAAAGACAAGACAGAAGTTGAAAATCAAGAACTTATTGAACAAGAAACTGCAGAAGACATAGCTGCAGCAGACAAAGTCATTGAAGAAGCTTTCAAAAGAATGTCTGAAAGTCTGCAGATGTTTTCAAGGCCATCATCCCTCAACTCATCAGTAAATAACCCTCTCCCGAAAAATCCATTGGTTTCGAAAGTACTAAAGTGGATGTCTGACCAAAAGACCCACGTATTGACTATAGTCAGATCCAATGGAGATGTGAAGTACATATCAAGGAAAGAAGCACTAGGCCTTAGTGTTCAAGATTTGCAGGATTTCCTTGAACTTACACTGTGCCGGGATGAAGATGATATAAGTTCCAGAGACTTTGAAGCAGATTTTAAAAGAGAAGCAAAGGAACTTTTGATGAGGAATAAAGATCCAGAATAATGACAGGTTTTGGCATTATCTGTTCCAGGGGGAGATTGTTGGGATTGAACCCTACCAGAGGAACAGATAATGTAAAGCCAAAACCAGGTCACAACAGTGGATTCATAATAAGCAGCAGTTTACATTAAGCTTTCCCCTTGAAAATGATTTATAACAACTGATGGTCTTTATCCGCTGTTCAGATACAACTACTGCTGGTCCTTCATCTGCTGATCAAAACCCTGAAGTATCCAACACTGCTGGTCCTATCTACTGATGATAAAGCACTGCCCAGTCAAGGACTGATCAACCTTGAGTAAAGCACTGACATAAAGGGAGAGCAGCTGTTTAGTGAATTGTTTTATTTATGTATAGTCAGTGGTTAGGTTAGCAGTGTTTGTGTAAAGTCAGTAGATACAGGTTGTTAGGCTGTTAGACGTCGCTTTCATGGTGACGTCAGCTGAGATATCTCAGTGGTTTGGTTTGCCTATAAATGTAACAGTACCCTGTACTGTTACATTTGATTGACTGAGCAAGTTCTTCTCCTCATGTCTAATCATTTCATCTTGTGTGCAAACCAACTCTGAAGTATCAGGCTGAGGGGGAGTTTAGTTTGTAAGCATATCTGTAATCTTTTGCTTTGATTTGTAAATCTTTTGACTCTATGTGAAGCAATTGTTTATCAAACTATTTTCTCTTTTGATTGTGTTTACAAAGTTTGTTTTCATTTCCGCTGCACTTTACATGTTTTTATATTCACAAATTGATCAAAACATACAAACAAACATAATCATGAGAGCCTCCGATCCTAACAAGTATGTTACTGATTTTAGGTTCCGTTATGATCGTAATATAATGTAGTATAACCCTATAAGGTTATATTATATGATCAGACTAGTAATCTGAGTTTATGCGCATGTTCCGTATTCATATCGTAGTTTGACTATTATGCCCTTTTGTTTAAAAATGAGGTTTTAAAAATAAATAAGCATGCAAATGATTTAGGTACTGATATGTTAACATGTTTAACATATTTTGATATTTATAATCTGGTCATACACTGAGTTTACGCATATGATCATATGCGTAAACTATGGTTTTAAAAGGACTAAAATGCCCTTTTTCATTTAAAATGAGTTTTTTAAACATAAATTATTGGCAAAACTCATTTTTTATAGATGTGATATCATATTTAGGAATTATTGGGATTTTTAAGTCAGATTATGAACTGATTTTAACCTCAAGTTCTTATACAATGCCGATAAATGACGATAATGCCCTTTTGGCGTATAAATGGGTTTTTGAGCATAATATTCAAACCAAATCTTTTGCTTACTGATTTGTTTTGACAAATAAAATATTTTAGCTATTCAAAGCTGGTCATAACATCAGATTTCATAAACCATCGCATAAATCGTCATTTAACGACTTTAACACCGTTTAGGCGCATAGTATGGTTTTAAAGCATATTTATGAACCAAGACTTGTTACCTACTGACTTCATAAATACTTTTAAATATTTTTACAGTAGGTATAAGTCCTAAACTCAGAATCCCAAACAAGTTCTCAAAACTATGTGTGAAATGACCAAAATGCCCATACGGCGTATAGTTTGGTCTTAAAGCATAAACCACACATATATTTGACATCTTACTGATACGATATCATAATTTAATCACTTTTATAAAATTTCTATGACCATGACATCAGTTTCCTCGCAAGCTCCTTTTATAAGTTGTAAAATTACCAAAACGCCCTTGTGAGGCATAGTTTGATTTTAAAACCTTAACGGGCATACAAGTTGATATCCTACTGATATTATAACTTGTTTAAGGTATATTGGCATATGGGACTTGTTCATGACTCATCCGGTTACCCGTCATCGCTTATACGCGTACGGTTAGACTTACGTAACTAGTTTACATAAGTTTACCGAAAAGGGTTTAACCTTACCGTTTTGATCTCAAAATCCAGAATGTACAATGTTTACCCATATTATACAAGTCCTAGTACTTGTGGGGTTTAAACCACATTCTATTCAGAATACGCTTAATCTAGCAAACTTATTCTTAAGTATCGGGTCATATATAAAGGAACTACCTTTGGCCCGTATACATTCTCACAGATAATAAATCTGTTCATTCCAGACTATAGTACCCCCCAGATAATCGGACTTGGGTCAATAATACTTAGACTGGCGGCTCTTTGCCAAATATAGTCTTGTTGATTGGAAGCTAGCAAAAAGGTAAATACTCTTGACTTATTTTAGTGTAAACTTGGGATGGCAAATATGCCTCTTGGGACGGTTATTACATAAGTAAGTCGCCTATGTTTGCGCAAAAATGTAAGAATACGGTTTAATCTGTTACTTGATAATTATCATAATTGGGGGTTAATGATACCATGTCCGGACAACCCAATGGGTTAATCAAGTATATAATCTCGTAACAAGAATAATCCCAAGATATATTTAAAGGATCTCCTTCGGGTTATCTATATGTATAAAACTCTTTTCGAAAAACTATTTTTCCAAAGAGTCAGTTAATTGTATTTACCAGCTTTGGCTGATGTATTTTCCAAAGATTGAACAGCAGGTACCAAACCTTTTAATAGGCTGGGAATACGGGTCGGCTAGAATGAAGGCTAAGGAATTTGCACTCCTGATGCTTAAGGCCTATGATGTCTAAAGCTCTGTTTATTTGGATCCTGCCTGTGGGCTTGTATCGAACGCTTGTAATACTTTATACATTCAAGCTTTATTTTAATAATTTCAACCCAATACTTCCGCCCCATATTATTATATTGTGATAACTGTTATCCAACCGTCACGATTGTACCCATCCTGGCCCACCGAAAATCGGGTGTGACAGGTTGGTATCAGAGCTATAATTTGAGTGAATTAGACACTAGCCTTTAGTGTCTAATCTCAAATATCACAAATGCAGTTTCCTTTAAAAACTCCGAGTTTAGACCTGAATATAACATTACTCTTAATCTACATAGTAGTTATTGATTTTATACCGCCAAGATGTCGCGGGCAAGATGAAGAATCTGTGATGGGTCGCGGACTCAATGATCTCTACCTTTGTGTAGCTTGAAGTTCCACATGGTGAACTACATATGCTTTGGAGATGATGACTCCGATACGATGATGATAAACCTCGTCATCTGATGATATATCTTTTGATATTCTTATGATATCCTAATATCATGTATCTGAAGTTTATCATATTTGATAGACATTCCGGTGATATCTCACCAGCTGATTGAAACAACAACAATTATGGAAAGTCGTATCATGGCAATGTTATCTGTGCACTTTGCACCAAAATTTCTATTCGTTGATTTAAATGTTCTCTCATTCTAGAGAATAAGCAGAGCATGGATTCACTTTCTCTGATTCATGTTTAAAGCATATAATTTTGAGCCTTCGAGCTCAATTAATTCAAACCCATCTGGGTATATATTATATTATATAAATTCGCCAACTCTCGCCAGCAATTCCTCAAACTGGAATACGACAATGATTTTTATTTCATTGATTTTTAACAACTACGAATGCCAAACTTAGTTTGATGGAAGCCCCATATGATAATTGGCAGTATCTTAGTGTGTTCCATAGATTGCTTTCATGCCTAACCAGTATAACGGTTTAATGTATGGAACCACTAAGATCTCCCAACGGTCATATTGTACTGATATCGGCCAATAGTAAGCATCTAATATAATTTGGCGATATTACTGCCATAATAAGAATCATTGATTTTATGGAGCCCATTTTATGATTTTTCCTTCTAATAATATGAAGGTCACGTTTATTGCTCTTACCTTATCAAACAGATCTCTTAATTACGCGATAGACGAAGGCCAAAAGCACATGTTCCCACCAATGAGTGGTTGAAAAAGTGCAAAATGTTCGTCCAAATATGAGACGACATATCCCCAATTCTCCTGATAAGGAGAGGGGTATATTTATAAACGGTGTACTTTATTGAGCCGTACCATATACAGTGTACTTTATTGAGGTGTATCATATACGCTGTACTTTATTGAGGCGTATCCCCAATTCTCCCGGTAAGTAGAGGGGTATATATTTAAACGGTGTACTTTATTGAGCCGTACCATATACACTGTACCTTATTGAGCTGTATCATATACGTTGTACTTTATTGAGGCGTATCCCTAATTCTCCCGATAAGGAGAGGGGTATATATTTAAACGGTGTACTTTAATGAGCCGTACTATATACAGTGTACTTTATTGAGCTGTATCATACACGTTGTACTTTATTGAGGCGTATCCCCAATTCTCCTGATAAGGAGAGGGGTATATTTATAAACGGTGTACTTTATTGAGCCGTACCATATACAGTGTACTTTATTGAGTTGTATCATATACGCTGTACTTTATTAAGGCATATTCCCGAATCTCCCCATAAGGAGAAAGGGTATATTTTAAACGGTGTACTATATTGAGTCGTATCGTATACACTGTACTATATTGAGGTGTATACCAAATCTCCAACTAAAGAGAAATGCATATAATTAAAACGTCTAATAAGACGTGTCCTGGAGACTTCAATCAAGGAGAAGGACTAAAAGTGCCAACTCTATTGGGTGAAGACATATTAGTCAAAGGACCGCTAGCAATCAAGCAAATAAATCTCTTTTGAATATACTCGGTCTACTAGTTCTTATGTAATTAAGACAAGTAAATAAGACCATGATGAAAGACTCTGTCTTAAATTTCCCACCAATGGTAGTGGTTGAAAAAGGTGATAGAAGTGGAAAACTGATTCTCTCACACCCATATAATCTTAAAAATCTTTAAGTGATTTTCGTCCAATTATGGGACGACACTTATCTAAGATCTCCAACTAATTCCCGAATGTGTGGGAAGGAGATAGAAAATTCATCCATCTATGATGCTAATCTTCCCCAAATCTCCCAATTAGGAGAAAGGGCATATGTTTAAACGATGACTGTATTGAGCCGTATCATATACGATGTACTATATTGAGGCGTATTCCAATCTCCCAATAAGGAAAAAGGCATATATTTAAACGGTGACTGTATCGAGCCGTATCACATACGCTGACTATATTGAGGCGTATCCCCAAATCTCCCAATGTGGAGAGGGGCTTATATTTAAATGTCAACTGCGACGTATTCCCAATTATCCCAATGTGGGTAGGGACTTATACTTAAATGTCAACTGCGACGTATTCCCAAATCTCCCAATACGGAAAGGGACTTATATTTTCAACGTCAATTGAGACGCATCTCCAAATGAGGAGAAAAAATTTCATATTCAATACATTGACTGAAATGTACCATTAAAATCTCCAACTAAATTTCCAACTACGTGGAAAGGAGAAAGCTCTCGTCCAACTTCGTGACGATATCTGTTCCAAATCTCCAACTAATCCCAACTGTGTGGAAGGAGAGGAACCATATAAATACGTTGGCTGAAACGTATCACTAAATCTTCAATAAATTCCTAATTGTGTGGAAAAAAGAAAATCTTCGTCAACTTTGTGACGAAAACTTATTCCACAACTCCAACTAATTCCCCACTGTGTGGAAAGGAGAAAATCATCGTCAACTTTGTGATGATACTTGTTCCAAATCTCCATCAATTCCCAACTATGTGGAAGGAGAAGAATCATAATACTGCATGGTCAGTTAAAACAATGACGGATGTGACCTTTATGGTCCCCTGTCTAAGGTGGTGGATTATACCCGAGCCACATAGTCTGTATGATCAATGTGATCATGACTAATATCATCTAATACGATGATCATATCATTTAACATCGTTAGTGATGTTTGTCTACGGGCTATAACATATTGTCCATTTGAGACATTGACATTGTGATCTTTATGATCCCCTGTCTAAGGTGGTGAGCTTTGCTCAGGCCTAATAGTCCATATGATCAATGCGATCATGACTAAAATCATCAATATGATGATTATACTTAACATCCTTAATGATGTTTTGCCTTCGGGCTATATTATATTGTCCATTTGTGACAAAGACATTTGTAATCTTTTATGATTCCCTATCTAAGGTGATGAGCTATGCTCAAGCCTCATAATCTATATGATCAATGCAATCATGATTAAAATCATCAGTATGATGATAATATTATTAACATCCTTAGTGTTGAAGTGCCTACGGGCTATACTTTACCCTATTGTCGATAAGACAATGATAGTGGTGACCTTTATGGTTCCCTGTTCAAGGTAATAGGTTATACCCAAGCCTAATAGTATATATGATCAATGTGATCATGACTAATATCATCAACATGATAATCATACTTAAACATCCCTAGTGATGTTTCGCCTACAGACTATATTATATTGTCCATTTGAGGCAATGACAGTTGTGACCATCATGGTCCCTTGTCCAAGATAGAGGGCTATGCCTGAACCTTACAGTCTATATGATCAAGTGCGATCATGACTGATATCATCAGTACAATGACAATTAGTTTAACATCCTTTGTGATGTCAATCGAACCGCCTACGTGCCATATTATATCGTCAATTGCGACGACAGTAGTGGTCTACGACCCCTTATCCAAAGGTAATGAACTATGTTCAAACCTTAAAGCCCCTTGATCAAATGAGATCAAGACTCATATATATTTTAATTATCCTCTGTGATAAGGCTTTAGAGCCATATCATTCAATGTCATTTGTGACGAGGCTTTTGTGCCATATTTTTCATGTCCTTCGTGACAAGGCCTTGTGCCATATCTTTCACAATCTTTGTGACAGGCCTTTATGCCATATCTTTCATGTCTTTCGTGACAAGCCAATGTGCTATATTTAAATGTCCTTCGTGACAAGCCAATGAGTTATACGGCTAAGTCCATTACCCATTTGTGGTAAGCAGGACTAATGAAATTGATATATAAACTTATAGATCTGTAAGATCTAATGCAAATAAATTAATTTTCTATTTAGTTCTCGAAGAATTGCTGATGGCTTTATTATCTTTCAGATAAACTTATGGCGAGCCTGAGTATTGGCAAAGCAAGTAAGAAAAACGGTGGTGACGATTTAGAGCACCAGAACCGTAATGATGAAGAGAATCGTCTTCGATCTATAGTTGCCGATGAAGTCGGTAAAGCCCTGGCTGGATTTATGGCCACATTTAAAGGGCCAGAGCCATCAGTACAGAAAGAGAACTCCGTTACTAAACCCCGTTCTAATACTCATAAGACTGAAAGGTCTCAATTCTCCTCAACTAAAAGTGAGCAGAATATCAAGAGTATCAAGAAAGCTGTGTCTCATGACTCTAAGAAGGGGTGTACATATAAATACTTTGTTTCTTGTAACCCCTGTGACTTTATGTGAGAGATTGGATTAATTGATGATCTAAAGTGGCTGGATGAAATGGAAACCGTTGTTGATATAAGCAGTTGTGCCGCCAAGGACACTGTTAAATACGTGTCCCAATCCTTCAAGGAGGATGCTCTGACTTGGTGGAAGACACTGATCCAATCCACTGGAAAGGTTGCAATGTACAACCTTAGTTGGTCAAAGTTCGTGGAACTGATCCGCAAGACTTATTGCCCACCTCACGAGGTAGAGAAAGTTGAAACTGACTTTCTAAAGCTGACCATAAAAGGACTCGAGTGTCGAGCCTATTTATCTGATTACAACTCCTTATCAAGACTTGTGTCGTACTTAATTACCCCCGAGTCTTAGCGTATTGCGCGATTTATTAGAGGACTCGCTCCAGAAATCAAGGGGGTTGTTAAATCCTCCAAACCTGCAACTTTTAGATCCGTTGTGGATCTGGCTCTTTCTCTTACTGAAGATGAGATAAGAGCAAGGGCGATTAAGGCCGAGGAGAATCATAAACGAAAGGGTGATGATATCCTAAGTAAGGATTATAAAAAGGGTAAGACTGGTTCGAATTATAATCAGTCCAAGCCGAATGAGGCAAAACCCAATTGTAAAACCTGCGGGAAACAACACTTCGAAAAATGTTTCCGTGAGCAGACCAAGGGTTGTGGCATCTGTAAGGAGATGGATCACAAGTCTCATGAATGCAAAGACTTGAAAGACGCCACATGCTATGGATGTGGCGAGAAAGGGCATATAAAGACCCGCTGCCCAAAGAGGGCGATTGACGGGAAAAACAAGGCCACTAATGGCCAGAAAGGCAATGCTTGAGCCTTCCAATCTGCTACAGCAGGAGCAGTTCAAGACAAATCTATACGTGTCCGTTTCCCGTAAATGAATTGTTTACTAGAAACTTGTTTTAAACTCTGGAGCCAGTTAAAGCTTCATCGATTGTAAATTTAATAAAATCTTAATTCTGCCTTTTCAAGGCTTAATTATAAAATCAAGTGACCAATCTAGATGGTATCACTTATGATATCTCCTTCTCGAATCAACTTGTCTTTGATAAATCTTTTATATATAAATCATACGGGATTCGATATGTTCTTAGACATAGATTGGTTAATCCAAAAACCAAATCCGCTTTGTCTACAATAAGAAACTTATCGAAATTAAAAATCCTATTTGGTGATATACTCACCATTCTTGAAGAACAAACATCATGGATTGCCCGAAGAAGCTTTTATGCTTAAGGTATCCAAGTAATTAAATGAAGGGTGTGTCAACCACATGACACAAGTAGATTCTGACGAATTAAAGTTGAAAGCTGAAGACCTTTGTATGGATGGACATGAAAAGTCCATAGCCACTTGGGAAGCTTAATATTTATAATGTTCACAAGTGAGTCGAACTCGGTAGACCATTTGTGGTCTATATGAACTGGAAAATCCCACATAGAATTGGGAAATGGTGACAACGGATCTAATCTCCCAGTTACCTAAAATAAATCGTGGCAATGACACGATGTAAATTATAGGCGACAAATCTACTAATTTAACGCTTCTTCTCAATTAAGGAAAATTCTTGAATTCCGACAAGTTAAGCTCTATAAAGACAACATCGAATCTCCTTATGGAGTACTGTTGTCTAAAATACCGAATTATGATATTAAATATATTCTAATCTCTGGAAAATTCCAGCAAAGTGCTTAGTTGATAAGCACTTGTCATGTTTCGCCATGACGTTTAAACGTGAGCTTAAGGTTTATTGAGAAACCTTGTCCATTATAGACCATGGAATTTGAAAGTTCCAAGTTTACCTCGTAAATGTGAATGGGATTCCCATTGTGGCCCAGGATACTCTTGAGAGGTTGAAACCTCCTACTATGATACGGAACTAACTGTATTGCTCTGAGCAAATCTCGAGGTCGAGATTTCTTTTAAGGGGGTGAGGATGTAACACCTCGTAAAACCATGTCCAATAATCTATCGACACGTGTCCCTAATCCTAATTATGTCAAACATTGACTAGGAGGGACTATTATCAGGGTGAGGATGTAACACCTCATAAAACCATGTCCAATAATGTATCGACACGTGTCCCTAATCCTAATTATGTCAAACATTGACTAGGAGGGACTATTATCGCCAAACAATCAAAACTTGAATATGAAAGGACTGAACGTGTCAACATGCTTAAACTAAGCCTCTTAGTGACATTATACGGTATTCATATTCTCATATTTAGCGACATGTTTGATAATCGAAACCGTTTGCGATAAACTCAAAACTTTCGGTAACGGTGGGTTAAAAGTGTCAATATGTTAATTCTTATCTCTGAAAGACCTTTTAACGAAACCCAAAGCTTAACGATGTTTGAATCCACTCTCGGGAATATGTATAACCTATCTTGAAGGCCAAAAGTATCAAATATAAAACTTAAAGTGGCTTAGAGGGGCTTATTATGTCAAAAATGAAAGAAATTTAGAGTTATGGAGGACCAGGGATCAAAGTTGACATTTTTAAAAGCTGGTATGTCTGGTAGCGTCGCGCGACAGCAAACCCCTTTCATGGTAGCACGACACGACGTCTTCATTTCGACATAATTCTCTTGAAAGCTGCAGGTTTGTTTCTTGCAGCCCACACATACCACTTTCACACTCACAACTCGAAACCTTGAGCTTTTTATAGGCTTTTAAGCCAAGAGTCAAGCGTTATCGTAATAACGCTTTGACTTTTTGTTAGACCTTAAACGGTCAAACCATTGTTCGCAACGAACATGGCTACGTGATCGTAAATAGGTAGGTGTTAATCCCTCAAAAGGGCACCTCCTAAGAATCACGTTTGCTTAGTTAATTGACGAGTCAACGTAATAGTATATTAAAAAGTCAACGGGTCAGTTTTAAAAATAATTACGATATGAGTTTAGAAATGTTCTAAAATATGTTTTATCACTTAAACAACTCGGTAATAATTATTAGAATATGTGTAGACATGTTCGGCTCGCTAATTCCAGTTTTAGGGTCGGTTCGCAACCGAAAGTCGCGTAGTTCGACTTCTACGTTGACTTTTGGTTATAAACCGAATTAGAATAGTATGTTACTGATTTTAGGTTCCGTTATGATCATAATATAATGTAGTGTAACCCTATAAGGTTATATTATACGATCGGACTAGTAATCTGAGTTTATGCGCATGTTCCGTATTTTTTCCGTACTTTGACTATTATGCCCTTCTGTTTAAAAATGAGGTTTTAAAAATAAATAAGCATGCAAATGATTTAGGTAATGATATGTTAACATGTTTAACATATTTTGATGTTAATAATCTGGTCATAAACTGAGTTTACGCAGATGATCGTAAACTATGCTTTTAAAAGGACTAAAATGCCCTTTTTTCATTTCAAATGAGTTTTTTAAATATAAATTCTTGACAAAACTCATTTTATACTGATGTGATATCATATTTAGGAATTATTGGGATTTTTAAGTCAGATTATGAACTGAGTTTAACCTCAAGTTCTTATACAATGCCGATAAATGACGATAATGCCCTTATGGCGTATAAATGGGTTTTTGAGCATAATATTCAAAACAAATATTTTGCTTACTGATTTGTTGTGACAAATAAAATATTTTAGCTATTCAAAGCTGACCATCGCATAAATCGTCATTTAACGACTTTAACCCCGTTTAGGCGCATAGTATGGTTTTAAACCATATTTATGAACCAAGACTTGTTACCTACTGACTTCATAAATAATTTCAAATATTTTTACAGTAGGTATAAGTCCTAAACTCAGAATCCCAAATAAGTCCTCAAAACTATGTGTGAAATGACCAGAATGCCCCTACGACGTATAGTTTGGTCTTAAAGCATAAACCACACATATATTTAACATCTTACTGATATGATATCATAATTGAATCACTTTTACAAAATTTTTATGACCATGACATCAGTTTACTCGCAAGCTCCTTTTATAAGTTGTAAAATTACCAAAACGCCCTTGTGAGGCATAGTTTGATTTTAAAACCTTAACGGGCATACAAGTTGATATCCTACTGATATTATAACTTGTTTAAGGTATATTGGCATATGGGACTTGTTCATGACTCATCTGGTTACCCGTCATCGCTTATACGCATATGGTTATACTTACGTAACTAGTTTACTTAAGTTTACCGAAAAAGGTTTAACCTTACCGTTTTGATCTCAAAATCCAGAATGTACAATGTTTACCCATATTATACAAGTCCAAGTACTTGTGGGGTTTAAACCACATTCTATTCAGAATACGCTTAATCTAGCAAACTTATTCTTAAGTATCGGGTCATATCTAAAGGAACTACCTTTGGCCCGTATACATTCTAACAGATAATAAATCTGTTCATTCCAGACTATAGTACCCCCCCCCCCCAGATAATCGGACTTGGGTCAATAATACTTAGACTGGCGGCTCTTTGCCAAATATAGTCTTGTTGATTGGAAGCTAGCATAAAGGTAAATACTCTTGACTTATTTTAGTGTAAACTTGGGATGGCAAATATGCCTCTTGGGACGGTTATTACATAAGTAAGTCGCCTATGTTTGCGCAAAAATGTAAGAATACGGTTTAATCCGTTACTTGATAATTATATCAATTGGTGGTTAATGATACCATGTCTGGACAACCCAATGGGTTAATCAAGTATATAATCTCGTAACAAGAATAATCCCAAGATATATTTAAAGGATTTCCTACGGGTCATCTATATGTATAAAACTCTTTTCGAAAAACTATTTTTCCAAAGAGTCAGTTAATTGTATTTACCAGCTTTGGCTGACGTATTTTCAAAAGATTGAATAGCATGTACCGAACCTTATAATAGGCTGGGAATACGGGTCGGCTAGAATGAAGGCTAAGGAATTTGCACTCCTGATGCTTAAGGCCTATGATGTCTAAAGCTCTGTTTATTTGGATCCTGCCTGTGGGCTTGTATCGAACACTTGTAATACTTTTATACATTCAAGCTTTATTTTAATAATTTCAACCCAATACTTCCGCTACATATTATTATACTTTGATAACTGTTATCCAACCGTCACGATTGTACCCATCCGGGCCCACCGGAAATCGGGGTGTGACAGGACAGCGGAAGCAGAACGTGCGTTCCGAGAAATGAAGGAGTGTTTGATTCAACTACCCACTCTCACCGCACCACGTCTAAACGAACCGCTCACCATGTACCTGTCCGCTTCCGACAAGGCTATAGGTGCGGTACTCGTTGTGGACCGAGAGGGGGTTCAAACACTAATCTATTATGTGAGCAAGATGCTCAATGACCCAGAGACAAGATACTCCATTCTAAGGAATTGGTCCTTGCACTGGTACACGTCTCAAGGCGGCTGCGTCGATACTTTGCAGGGCATCTTATCACTGTCTTGACCAACTACAGAATTGGTCAAATCCTCTCTAAGCCTGGGATCTCAAGCCGACTTGCCAAGTGGGCTATCGAACTAGGTGGGCACAACCTAGTTTACAAGCCAAGACCTGTAATCAAAGGGTAAGTCTTAGCTGATTTCGCCATATAAGTGCTGGCGAACCGCATCACCGAATGCGAAGAAGAACAGACACCCGCACATCCACCATCCTCCAAAGATATCTGGGCACTATATACATATGGTGCGCCCAACGAGGACGGTGAAGGCGCAGGTCTCTAATTATTCAGCCCTGATAACCAAGAACTTACTTACGCTATACGCCTCGACTTCAAAAGTACAAACAACAAGGCTGAATACGAAGCGTTACTCGCAGGGTTACAGCTAGCGATCAAACTCAGCGTGCAACATCTAGAAGCACACGTCGATTCCTTATTAGTTGTGGGACAGATAAGCGGGGAATACACTGCCAAGGGGGACATCATGATTCTCTTCCTTGAACAAGCCAAGCAACTAATATCACAATTCACCTCCTTCAAAATTGTCCATATTAACAGGAGTGAAAACAAAACCGGCTGATGCACTCTCCAAATTAGCATCAACCAGTTTCCAAAACCTGGCCAAGGATATCCGCATTGAAGTCCTTAAAAATCCTTTGTTACCATTGCGCTAGGTCCACGTCATCCAATACGGGACAACATCCTGGAAGACACCCATTATAAGGTACCTTCAATCACGCATCGCCCTAGAAACCAAAGCAGAAGCACGCAAGTTGCAATACAAAGCGTGCCACTATTAAATGGGAGATGGTATCTTATACCACAAGTCATACTTGGGGCGACTCCTACGATGCGTCGATCCTCAAGATACCACATACCTAATCCGAGAAATTCACGAAGGAATATGTGGCATCCACGTAGGACCACGCATGGTGGTGGCCAAAATCAAGAATGTTGGCTACTACTGGCCCGACATGCACCTAGATGCTGTTAAAGTCTTACGCAAGTGCTTAAACTGTCAGCGACACGCACCCAAAACATTGCGCCCAAAGAATAATCTGGTCCCAGTCACCACCGCATGGGCCTTTTCAAAAATGGGGCATAGACGTGGTAGGGCCTTTCCCAGACGCACCAGGTGCGGTTAAGTGCATCTTAGTGGCAGTCGATTACTTTACCAATTGGGTTGAAGCAAAACCTTTAGCATCTACCACCGCTATGATAACACGTAAATTTGTCTGGGAACATATCATCTGTCGTTTTGGTTTACCAATGTGCATCGTAACCGACAAGGCACCAACTTTTCCTGAGAAGATTCCCAAAATTGGCTAAAAGAACTAAACATCGAGCATATCTTTTCTTCCGTGGCACATCCTCAAGGGAATGGCCAGGTATAAAGCATCAATAAAAGTTTAGTAGAGGGCATTAAGGCAAGGTTAAGAACAGCCAGAAGAGGCTCGGTCGATGAACTCCTGAGCATCCTATGGGCGCATAGGACGATGCCAAAGACAAGCAATGGCGAGACACCCTTCAGCCTAGTCTATGGCTCTGAAGCGGTGATCCCTGCCGAAATTACTCTCCCTTCACCAAGAATGCTGGTTGTCAACAACATTGACAACAGCTGGGAACGCAGAATAGATTTGTACTTCTTGGAAGAAAGGCGCGAAAACGCGGACATCAATGAGGCTAAATATAAATCCAAGCTAAGAAAATACTACAACGTGAACGTGCGAATCTGCACGTTCAACCCCGGAGACTATGTCCTTCGCGATAATGAAGCCTCTAACGTAGAGCGCCCAGGCAAACTTGCCCCCAAATGGGAAGGCCCCTACCTCATACATGAGGCCTTGGGCAAAGGCGCATACAAACTGAAAACGTTAGCAGGTGACCTTATCCCAAGGACTTAGAATGCACAACAGCTTAGACACTGTAATATGTAAGCTTGTAATTTGCTTCTTGTGTATTCCATTCAAATGGCCCACGCGCCATACATTCATCAATAAACAATAGTTTTCATAACTTCATTGTTTATACTACCATTCTATTACAAATGCATGTTACACTTTGCGGTATATACAAAAACATATTGGCTGATCTTCATTTGCAATACCCACACAAAGTGGCTAACATATGCAAATATTGTAATAGTTATGAGTAGAAACATTACCATGCACCCAGCTGGGCGCACACAACAAAGTATTTCCTGGTTCGACCTTACAACATTTCCTATGCCCTTTGCGGGCAACATGGGAAAATGGCCATTACTTGCGCTGCGACAATGGCGTACAGTTTACTTATTATTTACATGCGCCTTAAAAAATTGGCCGGAAATAATAAAAGTTTGACTCACGGGCGCTTTAAAGCCAAATTAGTCACACATAAAACATACTTGCGCACCAGCTGGATGCGCAAGAGGCAAACATACCAACCTATTATTTGCACGCACCTTAACAATTGGCCTGAAATAATAAATGAGTTCGACTCACTCACACTCACATAAGGCAAAACAGTAAAAAAAATTTACTTATACGCTTTAGAGCCAAAAAAGTCATATATTCATCACCCTTATGCACCGGCTGGATGCATAAGGGGTTACTTGTTATAGTACAAAAAAAATCGAAAACTATACAAGTCAAAACAGGAAAAAGAAACAGGGGCACGCAGGCCCAACCTAATCGACACCTGCGCCGCCTTTGCCTTCAGCACTTTCCTTAGGCTCAAACAATGTTCGCAGACGGTCAACATAATCATCTGCAGCAAAGCATTCCTCAATTTGAGCAAGGGCAGGAACAATAAGACCATCATACGCATCAGCTGTGGCTTTCATGGCTGTTTCGATGTCAACCCCGCGCAGGGCACACCATTCATCGGTGAACTTCTTTGCAGATACGACATTCACATGAGTAAGGCACTCAGTATAGCCGACTTTATATCCAGCTTCCCGTGCACGACCGACAACCTCAGCAACTGCATCCGTATTCTCTGGTGCGTCCAATGTTGCGTTTGCAACCTGCGAACAATAATTACATGGTCATTTAATACTAAGGAAAAGACAATGAACAGACAAATGACAAGGCACTTACATTAAC
Source organism: Helianthus tuberosus (assembly GCA_030545235.1). Taxonomy (NCBI): domain Eukaryota; kingdom Viridiplantae; phylum Streptophyta; class Magnoliopsida; order Asterales; family Asteraceae; genus Helianthus; species Helianthus tuberosus. Next base: position 219,433,659 of record CM060369.1, read on the forward strand.
AACACCAAAGTTCCGCACCCAGGTGCGGTCAGCACCAAGGTTGGCATTCATTGTTGCCATGTCATCCCTCTCTTCTTCAGACTTAGTTGCCCGCACTTTGGCCTCTACCAAGCATCGGTTCACATCCGCCAAGATTTCCTCGCGAGCTTGCAGCTCCTTGCGAGAATCTTCCTGCTTACAAACAACTTGCAAAATGAGAAGGCATTTTAATATTTGATCAGATACATGTAAAGGACCAAGTATATTACATATCTCCAACGCCGCATACGTAAGCTTGGCCTCCTCTATGGTCTTCGCCATTCTTGTATGGCCAACATTAGCCTCCTCAAAGGCCTTCACCACGGCCTCCCGGCTTGTGTTAGCATCCTTCACTGCCGCAACGGCGGCCTTTTTTTAACAAGGGAGGCATTCGCCGGTTTCAGGTTCGTATTTTCCTTAAGAAGATGATAAAGTTTTTCATTCTCTCTAGCACAAGCCTCTTTCCAAAGCTTCCGCTCTTCAGATAGAAGATGAGTTAAAGACCAAACCTGTTTGTGGCCCATGGCTGCGGCCCACTCCTCCGTTCGTTTTTAGGCCTCGAAGTCAGCCTTTTCTTTCAACAAGCGATCTTCAGACACTCCTAACTTCTCCATGGCTTTAGCAGCTTCGGTTTCTAAACGATCGTATTCCTCTTCCTTCCGGGCAAGAGAGTACCAATCATGGAGGATCACATTCCCAGTCAGGGAACCCCCAATTAAATGAGGGCATGTTGCTGATATAAACCATCATGCCCACCTGCCCTTAACAACGCTAACTCCGCGGGGGTCCGCACACCGTTCAAAACTTCCCTGCAAAGGGAAGGGTCTGTCATCACATCTCACAACCCCCCACCCCACCCTGGGAGCGGGAGCCGTGAACCAGTCAAGTGGTACCAGTGTTTATTAAATACGCAACGGAAATTTTTTTTCATCAGGATCGTAGTTAGGAAATAATTTCAAAGTTTGTAAAACACCAAACTTTTAATATTAAACAAATGGGCCAAAACCCGTATTTCATTCAAATGTTTTTATAGGGATAAATGCTAATAACCAAAATATAAATTTCTTCTTTTATTCAAGTAGTTATAGCCACTTTATTTAAGCCTTCAGTGCTCCATAGCAGGCTTCTATTATCTTTACAGCAAGTTACCTGAAACGCGTTTTGAAAACATTTTTTCAACAAGAAATACTGGCAAGTTCATTCCATTTTATAAAATGACACATTGTTATATTTTACAGTATTAAGGGAGATTACATTGTTTATATCTACCAAAAACTCAATCAGTATTTGTCACATGGTGGCAGTTCCGATGTGACGGTGGTCAAATCACTCATTGGCTAACTTTTATCCAATCGTGAAGGTTATCAAGTAATGTATATATTATACCTTACTATTATTCAAAGGTATTTGTCACTAGGTGATTCCCGTGACGGTGGTCATATCACTGTTGATCATTCTTTCAACTAGTGACTGTGGTCGTATCACTATCGATCATTCTTTCAACTAGTGACTGTGGTCATAACTCTGTTGATCATTCTTTCAACTAGTTACTGTGGTCGTATCACTGTCGATCATTCTTTCAACTTGTGTATGTGGTCATAACACTATTAATCATTCTTTCAACTAGTGACGCTTATATAATGTATACCAAATCCCACATATCGGGTTTTAAAATAATGTATTCCCGATGTATATCTTAGCTAAATATATATAATTGACATATATCATTTAATTTTATTATGATCTACATTAAGGTTTATATATTATATATATTAAGGTTTATAACATACTATTTTAAATATTAAATATAATATTTAAAATCTCACAATATATATCTTAGTATGTTAAAAGTTAAATATATAATTGACATATATCGTTTAATTTTATTATGATAAACATTAAGGTTTATAGTTTATAATATACTATTTTAAATATTAAATATAATATTTAAAATCTCACAATGTATACCTTAGTATACATTTATTAAATACACTATATTGTCATTAAATTTTATTATGAAAATAGTATATAAATATACAATTGTTGTGGCTTTTTAGCGTGAACAAATAGATTTGTATGTTCATTTTATTCATAAGTTTTGCAATTTGACTTCACTGTTGTGACAACCCGAACTTTAAGGTTGGTGTCGTTGTGTCTCGTGATTCCAACTATTGATAATTCACTCATTTTACGTTCTTGTTATATTAAACATTCTATTAAACATCCTACTATGATAGACTCGTCGAGTGTAAACGTACGTGAGTATAACTAAGTAGGTGGGTTGGATCAATTTAGGTGTCGGGATTAATTGGGCCGCAGCACATGAACCTGGGGGGGGGGGGGGGGTGCCGTATAGATGATTGGGCCACACTCATTGTTACGGCCCACACTTAATTATCCTTTTGTTCTATACTTAATTATCTACCCTGCCCAAGTCCACTAGTTTTAATCAAAGACTTCAGCCCTTTTGCTTAGGAAGCCCAAGCAAGTGTTGCAACCAATCTAGAGGGTTCGGTCCACTCTAATCCAATTATGAACGAGATCAGTTCCATTATATAACACAAAATAAACCAAACCCTAATACCTTCACCCTCTCCCTATTCTCGACGGCAGTAGAAGCGAAGAAGCACCCCCACCCCTCGTGTTCTTGCAAGTTGTTTGGTATGTTTCATTGCTGTTCATGATTAAGATCCGTGATTAATTGTTTACGTGATAGTTATGATTAGTGATATTCTAAACATGTGATGGTTATGTGTTGCATGCGAAGTAAAGGTACGGGCCGAAGTGTTAGCACTATGATTACTAGTTTTAATAATGCATGATGATCTGATTGTATGCTTGGTATAATATAACTGATCCAATTAGATCTATGAGAATGATAATTGTGATGTTAATTGCTATGTTGATTGTTATGAAATCTTAATAGTTATTGATAATTGATAAAGGATTGACCAGTTCATATTAATGTTTACGTATGGAATGAAGGTGATCACATCGTGTTCGATTTGTGTTACGTACGAATTGAATGGATTGGTTAGTTTATGTTAATAATTACACATGATTGCTTCATTGATGATTCTCGTAATTAATCAGCAATTGACAATAAAGCAATGATTCAAAAGAAACTTACATAATTAATTCTTTTTGTTATTGTTTAATTACTGTTAACCGTAAAGATGGAGCATCAAACCTTTTGTAGTTTTGTGCCTCTTGAAACAAACAATTAAAGCCACCGTTAGGTAAGGACATAATGTAATGATTGCATAAAATCTGATGTTGTTATGATGAATGTGTTGCTTGCAAACTTTCTTTGTTGTATGTTAATAATAAATTGAGAATGAGTAATGTGGGTTGTCACGTGTGAGTGTGATGATGATATTTGACATATCAAGTTATGATCACATGGGTAGCATTAATTAGGAGCAGCATAGGAGGTGCCACTTTTGACTAAGAGTTTTAAGAATGACAATACCATTGAATGAAGCTTATGTAATTAAAAAGGTGGGACAATATTTAAGGGGTAATGGGTTGGACTATGTAACTGATTGAACAGATTGTTTTGGCAAATAATAGTTGGGCCGTCCACCAGGTTGGGTCGGGTTGGTTGAGTCACACAACACAGAGGAGCCGCACATTCGGGTGGGCTGCTCCTTAATGGGCCAAGAGATTCCGTGGGTTGCATAGCCCACTGGGTTATGATAGTTGGGCCATTAGACGCACTGGGCCGCACACTATGTTGAATAATATGTTGGGCCGTGAAATTGATACCCGAACCATGGACGGTGTTAGTAATGTTATGTGATATAAATGCCTTCAACGTATTATGTGATGATAGCTAAACTGGTACATGTTGGTGAATCGTGGACATATATGTGAACTGTATGAGGGACTTAGAACATGAGACATGATTATTGTATGCAGATTGCTAGTATAGTAGTGATAATGTGTGAACCACTTGTATGTGGAACTGATTTATATTGGTAATCATGCTAGGACTTGGTTGACCAACCGTGAACAAAGTAATTTAATTAACCGAGCAATCTAAGGTGAGTTCATCTCTTGAGCATGCGTCCCGGTGGTTGGGACAGTCTTTGGGTATCCCTGAGAGGGATCGGTTTTGGGTAAATCATGGGTATTCCTGAGAGGAATATGTCTTTTGGGTAAATCTGGAATGTTGGATAATATACTCATCCTATCACCATTGAAGTCCCTCCGTGTTGTTTGGTTACCTGAGAGGTAACAAGGTATTAGTTAGTAGCGCTACTTAGGTTTGGCACACTCACCCCGTACCTGAGAGGACGGGTGTGAACTAATGACCTAGTCATGACCAATGCTTTGATAGGAGCATTGGATAAAGGGCAATGCAAATCAGGAGCCGTCTTGTATTCGGGGTATTATCAACATTAAATTCAATGGATTAACTAAACACTTGGTAACCAACCTTTTCGTAAAACTATGAACTCACCAGCGTTGTCTGATACACTTGTTGCATGCTCGCAGGTCGTTAGATGTCTTGGATTTGAAACTTGCTGTCTGGAGTAGCTGGAGTGGTCATGGGTCGACTGGAGGGATTCATGTGATTGAACTATTGATATTATACATTGGTTTCGAAACACTTTAACTTTGGGTTACTATTTGCTTCCGCTGAACATGTTGGTTTTCATTTAAACTTGTTGATGGTATTTTTCATTAATAATTGAGGATTTTATCTTGAAACTTGTATGGGTTCAATGTAATTAGTGGCTCGTTGTTGGTACGTCACACGCCTAACAGGGACATTCCCTAGGTGGTAATTTGGGGGTGTGACAGTTTGGTATCAGAGCCACTGGTTATAGTGAACTTGGTTTTAAAACGTTTTTTTTATAAAACCAGACTATAACCGAACAGATCCGAAATCGACCATGACACTCAGCTCCAGACTGCAAGGTTCGTTTCTCGTTTACTATTGCATAATATATCTAGCGTACACTTATGTATGACATTACACGTGAATGCACACCTGACACTGCAATATGAGTCCTTATGTTATCCACCCTTGTTATGTGAACTGTTAGTGTGACACTACCCTTCGACTAATGTGATTCTTGATCCTGTAAAACCTTTCGTTTGCTATTTGAATGTGGGGAACCTTTTAGCGCAAGTTAAGAGGCACTGAGATAAGCATGCAAATCGCCTTATTATTATGGGTGCACACATAATAATAACGTGAGGTGCATGTGAGTCCCAGTGAGGCTTAACGAGTATGAAAAGGGTTCCGCTCTGTAAATTGACGTTATGTTATAACTCAGTAATCTATGGAGGTCATAGTAATACTTGACTCCTACTCGAACTTGCATCTTAAATCTTTCCTCTTCTTGTATAGAAACATGAGCGGACGAGGCCATGGACGCGGCCACATTGCTATGACCCAGGCCGAACTAACCAACCTGATCAACACTCGTGTGGCTGAAGCCCTAGCGACTTACCAGGCTGGTACGATATGTGCCAATTACTTTCTATCCTTGTGTCGTATACTCGAATCTTACCTGTGTGTTGTACGTTCTTTCGTTTTAGGTCAACCTGCGAATCAAAACAATCCACCTTCCTGCACGTTTAAGACCTTCATGGATTGTAAGCCACAGACCTTCAGTGGGACTGAAGGAGCTGTGGGACTCTTGCGTTGGTTTGAAAAGGCTGAATATGTGTTTGCTATGTGTAACTGTCCCGTGGGGGACCGGGTGAAGTATGCTTCAGGCACGCTCGAGGATGGTGCCTTGACTTGGTGGAATGCCCAGGTTCAGATGTTGGGTATTGAGATGGCAAATGCCACTACTTGGGATGAATTCAAGGAGTTGATGCGAGAGGAGTACTGCCCTTGTGATGAGATACATAAGCTTGAGAATGAGTACTACAACTTGAAGATGGAGGGGTCTGAGATCGAGGCTTACACGAAACGATCTCACGAGCTAGCTAATATGTGTCCTAACCTGTCACGACCCCCACCTCGTCGAATTGAGCTGTACATCAATGGCCTAGCACCAGTAGTGAAGAGTTTGGCCACTGCTGCAAATCTCAACAATTTAGCTCAGATCATCCGTATAGCACACAAGATTACTGACCAGGAGGTTGAGCGTAGATCGCTACCGCCTCGTGGTTCTGCTACTACCCATGCCGCTACCGCTACGACACCTGCTAGTGATAACAAGCGAAAATGGAACGATGCTGACAAAGCAACCAGTGCTAGCCAATCTCAGAAAAGGGAAGACAACAGCATCCACCGCAGTTTTAGCCAGTCGTCTTCTGTGAATCAGAATCAGAGCAACAATTCAAATCAGGGTTCTTACGCGGGAAAGCTACCAAAGTGTAATAAGTGTATGTTCCACCATTGCGGGCCGTGCACCCGGGTATGTTACAGGTGTAACAAGGTGGGGCATATGGCTAAATATTTTAGGGTCTGGCTTCCTAAGCAGCCACAGCAGCAGTAGCAGCAGCCACAACAACAGGAGAGGCAGCAGGCTCAACAGAATCAGGGTAATTGAAAGGGGTGCTTTCAGTGTGGTGATGAGGGTCATTTTAAGAGGGATTGCCCTCAGCTTAATCAGAATGCTGGAAACAACAACAATACTGGGAATGACAACAATGGGAACAATGGTAGGAACGGGGCACGTGGCAGAGTATTTACTATTGGCACTGGGGAAGCTCGCAATGATGGCAATGTTGAGACCGGTATGTCTTCTTGGAATGATCTTTTTGCTTTTGTTTTATTCGACTCTGGTGCCGATTGGAGTTATGTGTCTTTGGGGTTCAGTCGCCAGTTAGGACTGACAACCACCCCTCTTGTAAATAAGCATGTAGTAGAATTAGCTTATAGTAAATCGATAGAAGCTTCTCATGTTCTTTTTGGTTGTAAACTTGATCTCATGGGTCAAGTGTTCGACATTGACCTACTTCCCGATACTCTTGTAAGTTTTGACATGGTCGTTGACATGGATTTGGTTATCTATGCATCAAGCGAAAATTCTCTGTAAAGCGAAAATCGTGCGTATCCCTCTCCCTAGTGGGGAATCCTTATCAGTTCAATATCATCGTAGTGGTGCCATAGTTGGCATCATCTCAGCCATGAAAGCCCAAAAGTTTCTACGGAAGGGCTACCCTGCTATACTAGCTCTCGTCACCGATTCGCAACCTGAAGAAAGGAAGGTCGAAGTATCTTCCAGTTGTTCGTGAATTTTCTGACGTGTTTTCTGAAGAGTTACCTGGTTTACCTCCACATCGTCAGGTGGAATTTCAGATTGACCTTATGCAATTTCAGATTCCTTCTGGGATACAGCAATCCCTTGGGTTCGCTGGATACTATCGCAGATTCATCATGGGATTTTCGAAGATTGCGCAACTTTAACCTCCTTAGCACAGCGGGGAGCTGTGAATTCATGGGAAATAAAATAGGGGAACGTCTTTTCAGCTTTTGAAACCCAACCCTACAATGCACTGAGCATCACTTCTATCCGAGGGTACCGATGATCTGGCGGCATACCATGATGGTTCGAATTAGAGTCCCAGTTACACATCGATGCAACATGAAAAGGAGATGGCCCACGTGGTGGACTTATAGGAAGAACTGCACGAGTCACGACCTGCGGTGGAAGCCGTAGTCTTTGGATTTAAATTGGAGGCATTACTTGGACGGTACCGAATGCACCAGTTAGACTGATCACAAGGGCCTCCCATGTATCCTTGTTCCAAGAGAGCTAAACATGTGATGGCAACACTGGGTAGAACTTTTGAATGAATACAACCGTGAAACCTGGACGTGCACGAGCTTTGCAGCTCGCTATCGACTTTAACATACCTGATCGGACTCGCCTTGTTCAAATAACTGAAGGAAGAGAGTTCTCAAGATTGACCTATGCGGGGCATGGGGAAGCAACCTTTGGCAGGTCGGACGATATTTGCTACTTCATGGAACGAATATGGACCACACTATACAGCAACCTTAGGGAACTGGTGCAGGCGAAGCACACGGGCCTCGATATCCTATTCATCTGAGTTTTGATAGGATGTATTAAAACTTGAAGACCATGTACGGGTGACCGGGCCTGAAGCCCACATAGCCATGCATAGGAACGAAGTTTGACATGTGGGAAAGTCAAGGTGGGATATTAGCAACCAGAAACACCTGTATGGAAATGAGAACAGACTGCCATGGATTTTGTCACTAGTCTACTTACATCTTGAAACAGAAACATTATCACTTGGGTGATCATTGATGGACTCAAGTTACCAGCACACTTTCTTGCTATGAAGAAAACTGACGAGCCTTCACAGTTGTGAATGTTCCTCTGAGAGAGGCAGCTTTTAAGTACGAGGTGCCAACTCCTGTTACCTCTGAATTTGATCTATGCATGATTTATGTCAGGCAATACACAACACCCTTGGCTCACATCAGGACCAGAGCATTGCTTATCGCCGATGGGCAAACGATCCGAGAAAACGAACTCTCCTGGCACTCGAAGACATGCTGTGAGCATGTGTGTGACTGGCTTTGGTGCAAATTGGAAGGACTCTTACCTATGGTTGAGTACTACTGCGGCAGTTATCATCTTGGTAACCAGACAGCTCTGTTGAGGCATTACATAGACAATAATGCCAACCTTCTTGTTAGACTGAGATGGTTGACAACTTAATTACTGGTCCAGGACTGGTACTCGAAACTCTTGCGAAGGTTGTTTGGATCGGGAGTCGATTGGCGGCAACGCGTGACCATCAGAAAAGCTGATAAACTTGGGAAACGCTGGAAGATCGCTGTAGGCGGTCGTATCGTGTTGAAAGTCTCACCCTGGTAGGGTGTGGAATGCTTGGGAAGCATGTCGAGCTTAAGTGACATCACGATGGACCATTCAACAGTCTGGGAAGAATCGGTAGCGTAACCTACAAACTCGAGTTACCCGACGAATCGGGTAACGTACGCGATGTCATTTATGTTTCGGATCTAAGGAAGTGGTTGTCTGATGAAACACGTGCGATACCTTTACTGGAGGAATTTATTGAACATATGGACCAGGAAGTCAAGGTTCGTTAACATAGTCGTACCACGATTATAAGAGTTCGAAGAAGTATTTTAGACTCTTGTATTCGGTAAATATAGTGCACTTCACCCCGTACAAACAGTGCCTCCATATTTTTAGAGCAAATACCACTACCGCCAATTCAAGATCGTGCGTAGGGTATTTCTTTTCTTGAATCTTCAGTTGCCTCGAGGCATAAGCTATAACCGTGCCTCATTGCATTAAAACGCACCCGAGTCCCGATTGTGACGCATCCGAGTAAACCACCATATCATCGACCCTGACCGGTAATGTTAATACCAGAGCGTGAGTTAACTTTTCCTTGAGCTTTTGGAACGCTTTCTCTTGTTCAACGCCCCATATAAATCTTTCCTCCTTACGAGTTAACTTGGTTAACGGCGAGGCGTTTTTGGAGAAATCTTGTATGAATCTTCAATAATATCTCGCAAGTCCTAAGAAGCTTCTGATTTTCGAAGGATTTTTCGGAGGGTTCCATTTTGCCACTGCCTCTATTTTTTTACGGATCTACTAACACCCCATCAGCACTAATGATGTGCCCGAGAAAGTGCACCTTTCGTAGCCAGAAAGCGCATTTCGAGAACTTTGCATAGAGCTTTTCCCATCTGATCGTTTCTAATACTTTGCGTAGATGACACATGTGGTCAACTTCATTCTTCGAATACACCAAGATGTCGTCGATGAACACTATCACCGACTTATCCAACATCGATTTGCAAACCCGGCTCATGAGGTCCATGAAAACCGCGGCTCATGATGATACCCTGATCTAAGGTCAATTTTGGAAAACCAACTCGCGCCTTGTAGTTGGTCAAATAAATCATCAATTCTCGGTAGCGGTTATCAATTTTTCACCGTGAGTTTGTTTAACTCCTGGTAATCGATACACATTCGCATACTCCTGTCCTTTTTCTTCACGAACAATACCGCTGCGCCCCATGGAGACACACTCGGCCTTATGAACCCCTTGTCGAGAAAGTCTTGAATCTGAGACATCAACTCTTGTAACTTTGATGGCGCAAGCCGATACGGCGTCTTAGCTACGGGTTTTGCACCCGGAATCAATTAAATTCCGAATTCGACTTCCCGTTCTGGTGGTATTCCCGGTAAGTCTTTCGAAAACACATCTTCATAATCACATACCACCGGTACGTCTCCAATCTTTGGAGACTCTTTCTCCGGTTCGCTCGTATATATCATAAAAGCTCTACATCCACGCCTCATAAAGCTTATGAGCTTCCAAAATTGTACACACCACGTGATTACCCCCTTTTTCACCATAAATAGTAACGTGTTTGCCGCTCGGAGACGTTAGTTTTATCTCCTTACGGAAACACACGACCTTCGCTTGATGTCGGGATAACCAATCCATCCCGACAACCACTTTAAAATCTCCCATCGACATCGGGATCAAGTCTATTGAGTATTCTTCGTCATCGATACTCAACTTGCAGTTTTGGCACACATCACACACAATAAAACTTTTGTTATCACCTATCTCGACTTCTAAGGGCATAGGTAATTTCGTTGATAAGAATGAAGGATGTCGAATAAATCCATGTGAAATAAAGGATTTATTCGCACCCGTATCAAACAATACACACGCGGAAATTGAGTTTACAGCACATATACCTGAGACCACATCGGGTTTCATTTTCGCTTCAACTGCGATTAGGTGGAAAGATCTGGCCCTTACCTTTTGTGCCTCTGTGTGTGTATCCTTCACGTCTTTCTTCCCGACCAATTCCGAGCATTCAGATTTCTTATGGCCTGATTGGTAGCATTTATAACAGACTGACACTTTTCCTAGGCATAATGAAGTCGTATGCCCAGTCTTCCCACATATAGGGCATGGCTTATCCTTGAAGCGACAATCGCCCTTATGCCCCTTCGCGCATACCTTACAACTCGGTGACCCGCCTTTCACATCCGGCTTCTTTGCCGATTCGGTCATTCGTGCCTTCTTTGTAGGGCTTGGGTTAACATCTTGCGCCCTTCGTTCATCCCGCTCTATTTGCTTTTTCAGCTCAATCTCTCATTCCCGAGCAGTGTTTATGATCTTGGTGAGAGTCTCGTACTTTGAGGGAGTCATGAACTCCCGATATTCGGCACTCAACATATTGTAGTAGTAGTAGTAGTAGTAGTAGTAGTAGTAGTAGTAGTAGTAGTAGTAGTAGTAGTAGTAGTAGTAGTAGTAGTAGTAGTAGTAGTAGTAGTAGTAGTAGTAGTAGTAGTAGTAGTAGTAGTAGTATATCTTTTGTTCTTCATTTGTCATAAGTTCATCACAGAACCTTAACTTATCAAGAAAAATACCCGTGATTTTGTTTATCGATTCATCCCTTTGCCTCATTTGGATGAACTCTTCCTTGATTTTGTTAATAACCGCCTTGGGACTATGATGTTTAAGGAACGATGCCTTAAACTCATCCCACGTTATAACCTTAGCCGCTTCACTCCCAATCTCCTTTTTCTTGTTATCCTACCAGTCTTTCGCTTGACCTCTTAACTGACCCATACCGTAAGCTACGAAGTCACTTGCATCATAGTGGGTCCTTTCAAACACTCCTTCCATGTCACTCAACCATCGTTGACATATTATCGGATCGACCTCCCCGTTGTAGATTGGAGGTTTGCAAGCCAATAACTTATTATACGAGCAAGCCTTCCCCCCCCCCCTGACTTTTCTTTTGCTTAGTTGGCATTATCCTCCAACCTTTTGATCCATTCTTCTACTACCGTAAGCACCGTGCTTTGAATCTTGTCTATAAAACCGGATAGACTATTCTCGATTGCATTTCCAACCTCTTCGGCAATCACTTCTCTCATTTGTTCGGTGACTATCGACACCGTATCATCATTACCTCCATTGGCCATCTTGAATCTGAAATGTTTATACCAATTATTAAACATTCCATTTTATAACATATGCATCTTTCGTTTTGGTTTAGCCAAGTTCACAACTTGCTTAAACCGTTTATGTTTGGTGCACTTTCCGGGTTTGAGTGTATTACGCACTTTTCCCGTGCACATCAAATCAATTTCCTTTTTCTAATGTTTTAATAAAATCTACTAAAATGACTAATTCTTACCGGATGTTTGATCAAGCTTCGAACCAAACGCATTTTGTCAACAACCTTGAGCTCTGATTACCAACTTGTAAGACCCGTTTCAAATTAACACGAATTTAATACTAAATATGCATTTTAGATAAAAATACGACCTTGCAAAAACTTTGTTAAGTTAACGATCGTACATGGTTAAAGTATTCAAGTTAACATCCCAACTAGTTTAAAACATTCAAAATGTAGCATCAAGTGTTCACATGTTTCATATTTGACTAAAAACAAAATATATTAACGCGGAAGCTTTGTTCGGAGGTGTGTTCGGTTCTTGTCCGTTTCTTGATCGCCATCCAGGAGCTTAGTATCACCACCTAATTTCAAAACCAACTTAAAAGTTAGTTTTGATAGCATAGAAACAAGTATAATTAAGTTCCAATATCAAATAAACGAAAACAAAAATAAAAATTCAGATCTAGGTCTCTCGCGCCACACGAGAGACTTCTTTGATTCGTTTGCGGGCCGCGACAGGCCCAGCGCGTTGCGCCTGACCGCAATACCCCCTCGTGTGCAGCGGGGGAGGTGATTTTCCAGCAGGTCCACTCTCTGGACCTGCATATTCGTCTAGCTCCATTTTTACAAAAAAAATCCAACTTCGCCATAACTTTTATTCTACCAGTCTGTTTTACATGATTCCTTTTCCGATGCGTTTGTAATAATAATATGGACCTATTTGCCATATTTATTCATATTAAAACCCGGTTTATAAGCGAATGGCTTATAAACTCCTTTTTCGATTATTCGACCCGTTTATTTTACATGTTACACTACATGTTAGCCATTCATAATTACTTCTAAGTATTCTTACCCATTCCCGGGCTATCAACCAATAACGTACCGCTCCCATCACACGGTTTGCGTACGCATTAACGTCATGCTTGATATCAATGATTCAAGCTTGCATTTTGAATAATTTCGACAAGATTACTTTTCTAAACTAATGTCCCATATTCAAGGGCTCGTTCACCAGATTTAGCGTATCCGTTTCTCGGCTTTTGCATTTATAATACCCATCCATAATTGCGACATTCATGTCGCTTCCCTCACAACCGTTTAAAACATAATTTTGACCCGTTTGTTTGTCAAGTGAAGACCATCACTTCAACAACAAACCAAACATATTCTACACGTTATTTTGACCCGTTTTGTTTGTCTTGTGAGCTTCGTCACTTCAATGACATACCATGTTCACATATAATGCTAATTCAAAATCAATAAAACTACGATCAATGTACAAGCATAATGTAACGTAACCATAGTTGCGTACCTTTAGAGCGTTCCCTTCAAGCGTGTATCCGCTCTGGCTTGTCCGCTTGAAGATTCAATTCCTTTGCCTATAGAGTTCAACCGACAACCCGTTTAGAACTCTAATCATATCACATAACGCATAATTCGCCTTAGCATTCAAATATGCATTTTTTATCCGAAATTTCAACATTTAGCTTTCTTTTAGGCATTATATCAAACACATAGTGAGCATGATTTTATACAATTAACAATCAAGTTCATGACTAACTATTTAGCCAAGATTAAACATCATTTTCAAGTTCATTACATCTAGCATGCATAACAACACCTAGATTTACTTCATAAAAATCAATAACACTCATTTCATATTTCATGATCAAGATTTTAGTATTCTTCATCATCCTACAAAACCCATTTAACACATAAGTGGGTGATTCTCAATGTCATATCTATGAACGTCAATGCATCAAATTATTGATTAGGGTTCATTCCTAACCATGAATTTATCATAATTTCATTCAAACATCAAACATTCAAGTTCAGATTTCGATTCCATAAGTTCATCAAGAATTCGAGATGTAACTAGAAGATGAAATTCGACATACCTAGTGATCCCTTCACTCGGGTGATCACTAATTTGAGCTCAGTTTTCGATTTAGACTTGGATTTCCTTCTTGATTTGGTCAATTTTGCAAGACTAGGGTTTGAGCTTGAGAGCTCTTCTTGGCTCCTGTGGTTTGTACGACCAGAACACACATAAAGGTGTGTGTTTTGGTGTTTTCAGTTTTAATTAATAAAACCCATTTTTCATTTTAATCATTTTAGCCCCTCAACTTTACCCAGGTTTATAAAGGGTGCTTTTAACCATGTTTTCCTTGTTACTACAAGACTTGTGATTAACTAGGTTATTTATTCCTAGTTACTTTATCTTGTTTATAACTGACATTTAATTTATGATATAAAAATTTATATTTTCAGGGTGTTACATGAATGGTAGCCTCTATTTATACTAAGGTTTCAGCTTGGAGGTCACGCATTTCTCTGATCTTTATCATCACACATACACATAAATTTATTACATATGTATTTAGATTATTTTATTATTTTATATATTATAATTAATTCAGCTGCTTCACTCATTTATCGCTTGTAACTTCTAAAATATGATGTTTTATAAAACGATGAATATGTCATTAGAACGAGAATATTTTTATCTACATTTTGACTTAAGTTTCATTAAAAATGGAGTAAGGTTAATTATAATGTATTTTAATTATTATAATTATTAAACGGTTCCTATATACCTCATATTTCTACCAGTTAACTTACTTGTTATCTACCCATTTAATAATATAAGTTTTATATACTTTATTTTAATATATAAAAAATGGAAATGTTACATCACATCCCCTTGCAAAATACTACAAGGGGGAATGGACGTCTCACGCACTTCGGAGTAAGTGCGGAAGTAGTAGTCCAGCGGCGTCTCAGTTGGCTGAATCGGAGGCTGATCAACAATTCCCTTGTCGGCTGTGCCGGAGCTGGATACATTTTCTGAAACAGAGGACTTCTGCCTTTTGTCCCCCTCAGCTCCACCAGACCCTCGCGGGGCGGTGGGATCTATTAGATTACCGGATGAGTCCACAGTGTCATCAAAGACACCGGTCTCACCCGCGACGGATTCAAACAAAAGCCCTGAGCCTTTAACAGGGAGGTCTCCTCACTACTTATTACCTAAACCTCAGGTCCACCCTCCAACTTCTTCTCTTCACCCGCAACCTTAGGCGGGGAAGACGGTGGAGTAGGAGTAGGAGTAGGAGTAACTGGTTTTACAGCCACTGCAATACATAAGAAACACTTATCAGGAAAGTTCAAGATAAATAAACTTCAAACAAATATGAGAACATACCCATAGAAGATTTCGGCAGACGCGTAATAAGTGACATCGTCCTGACCCGACACAATGCCGCCTTCTTTTCCGCACCCGCTGGTGCGGCTTCACTTTTCCTCTTCTGCCAAATGATGGGCCCCGCTACTAGAAGCTGCGCCACCCGCGCAAGAGGAAGACCCTAATATGTCCAAGCCCTCAAGAGTATCAGACACTAAGATGTAATCTTCAGATTTGGTTTTTCGGGGGCGGAAGGTACCTGATGTAATCTGCTTTAGTGGCATGGTAACAGGTTTTTCTGCCTTCTTGGCCTTCCCGGCCTTGGCCACTACCGCAGTCGCGGTTTTCGCAACTGCCTTACCACCACCCGAGGCTCCGGGGTGGTCTCCTAGAGCACCATGCTTGCCTGCTGCAAACATAAATTCTTCTAAAGGTATCACAGACTGCAAGGTTAGAATACAACAAACAGGTTGTTACATTACCTAGCCCTTGTGGAAGAGGTGCATTAAGCGCGGCCGGATCTAGGACCAGGAAGCTCGCAACGGTGGTCTCATATCACTCTTCGCCGCACTTTTCCACACAAATTTTCACCTCACTATGTAACACCTCGTAAATCCGTGTCCAATATTATATTGACACGTGTCATGGACTTTAAATGTGTAAAGAATTAAGTATGAGGAATTAAAGTTGACAAACGAAGAATCTACGTGTATAAAAGGATTCAAAGTGTCAACAATGGATAATTATACCTTTCAATAACCCTACACGATGTTTATACCCTTAAACGAATGAATCATGGATCATACGAAGCCAATTATCAAAGAAAGTGAGAGATTACAAACTACAGGGGTTAAACATGTCAACATGTTTAATTTATACCTCTGAGTGACCTTTTAGGGAACCCAAAAGCTTTGTAACGATTAATTATGCTCACTAGAATAAGTGATGGAAATTTCACAAGGTTTCGATAAAGTATGAGAAAGTTATGATAACATTCGTATATGAAGGGTTAAAAGCGTCAACGTTGAAATTTAAGGCTTTTCGGGTGATCACAAAGTTAACCAAGGACTTAACAAAGTTTGGTTATGTCTTAAGGTCCTTAGAAATCAATTTAGAGGGTTAAGAGTGCAAGAAAAGAACTTAAAACCACTTTTAAAAGGACCAGGGGCCAAAATGCAAATAGCTTAAACTTGTTTTAACCTGACCTGAGCCTCACACAGGCCGTGTAAGACCTGGCTGGTCCTTTACGCAGGCTGCCTCAGCCTTCCAGTGACAGAAAACACCTGGGATCAATCAGGCCGTGTAAGACCTGTTGCACCTCCTTTAGAGCCTTGTTTTACATACCAGGGGCTGTGCAAATGGGATTTCATGCATAGGGGGCACTTGTAAGCATCTGGGATCAATCATAGACCTATTTGGCATGATCTTGTTGCGTTAAATCTCCTATATAAGAAGCTCATTTGTTGCAACATTGAGCACATCACTTGCAAACTTTCACAAGTTCACTTCTGGAGATACCTGGAGCTCAAGACCACTTTCTAGAAGTCATTAGTCGTGCATAGGACTATTGTAAGCTTCCTTAACCTTCCTTAATTCAGTTTTACTTGGTTTATAAGCCTAAAGTCAAACCGTCGTAATTAAAGTTTGACTTCGTGTTTAATCACAAATTGTCCAGTCAAATCTCAAATTGAAAGTACCTATGAGTTGGTAATTATGTGGGTAAAAACCCTTAAAAGGGTACTCTCTGGTTCCCACTCTAACTAGGTCAATTGTCGGGTCAAACTTGTTTATAAAAAGTCAACAGAAAGTTTATTTTCAAATAAATGCATAATTAGCAATGTAGAAGCCATGCAACCTGTTTTGTCACTAATATAAGTTGGTAATTAATGTAAGAACATGTCTAAACATGTTCAACCCGATAATTTTCAGTTTAAGCTCGGTTCGGAACCGAAAGTCGCATAAGTGGACTTTCGCTTTGACTTTCAGTTCTGACCCAATGTAGCATGTTTTAGAAATGCCTTAGAGCTCTAATAGGACCAGGTTATAGATTGGTGTAACCCTGTGAGGTTATACAACTTGGTTCATTAGTTATCCGATTCATATGCATGTTTCCGTTATATGCCTAAATGTTGACCATTATGCCCTCTTGACCCTAAAATGATATTTTTGAAAATGTGAAAGAATAGAAACCTTTATCACTGATATAAAAACATGTCCCTAAATTTTTATATCAATTTGAGGTCTAGATTAAGAGTTATGCTCAATAGCGTAATTAAGAAGCTTTTTATTAATTAAATGGCGTGATTAGCATAAAGTCTATCTAAACCCAATTTTTGATACCAAAATTTTTACCTACTGATGTAAAATAATATTTTGCGATTTTTGAAGATTTTTATTTATTTTTAGGCTGAGCATAACTTAGGGTTATAGCTTTGATTCGGTAAATGTTGGTTTTGCCCTTTTGGCCTATAAAAGGAGTTTTACATAATATTTTGATACCAAACCTTTTGCTACTGATTTTATATAATAAATAAAATATTTTGAGTCTTCTGGAATGGTAAAAATATCAGCTTTCATTATAAAACCCGGAAATCGCTTAAAACCGTCTTTTTACGTGTTTAAAACGCATAGTATGTATTAAAACCATTTTTCCCATATAAGACTTAATACATACTGATGTTTTAAGTAAATTTATATATTCTAACAGTAAGCAAAAGTGTTAAACTCAGATTTCCAGATTTGACCTTTTAAGCTTATGTGAAATTACCAAAATGCCCCTACGGTGCATAGTTTGGTTATAAAAGGTAAATTTCACATATATTCAATACCCTACTGTTATAACTTATAAAAATACATATTTTTACTGATTATATCAGACCTAAAACTCAGGTTAATAGTTAAACTCTTTTATAAGCTTTAAAATGACCAAAATGCCCCTACGGGGCATAGTTTGAGTTTAAATTCGTTTTGGGCATAATGGAAGGTATCCTACTAATATCACAACATATTTAAGGCATATTAACTTAGGAAACCTGTTCATGATTCATTTGGTTACCCGTTACGCATTATTCGCGTTCGGTGCGGTTTATGTAACTAGTTTGCATAAATGAGGCAAAACGGGTCGAACCTTATCGTTTTTATCTGAAAATCCAGAATGTGTTTAGTTTACCCATATTATACAAGTATACAAACTGGTCGGGTCTAAACCACATTCTAATCCGGTCTTCGCTTAATCATGTGTATTGAACCGTATATCTTCCTTTAAAACTAACCAGTCTAAGTTTAGACTTAATTAACACCCCTTAGGAATCTAATAGGTTATTAAAACCTTCGTTCCAGATTAGGAGACCAGTAAAAGCTACTTGCACTCGCTGTTTGTGATTTATACTTGCTCAGGTAAATACTCCTAACTTATTTTCCCTATACGGGCTTGGGATACGGTATTATAGAAATACCGCTTGGTCGGGTATGTAGTCATTTAAATCGGATTGTGATTAATGCATTTACATAACTCGTTTTAATCTGTATTATTTGGTGTATGGCCTTTGGGGGTTAAATGACCATGTCCCGGATATCCTTGGCATCATTCATGAAATGGCCACGACCTAAGCACGGGGTGTAGGCATACACCTGACAGTTGCATTATGTAAAAACTGGTAATCCACTTAAAGGAATCAACCTTGTGGGCATTATACATGTGGCGTGTCAGTTAATCTTGTCCGGCTCTTTTAACCGGCCCTGACGGACGACAAATAAGTAAAACTGTATACAAGATTATTTTTAAATAATTGTCCCAAGTTATAAAAGATATTTTGTGCCATGTGCATTCAAACTAATTTTCTTTAACTCTTTTCAAAATGAGTCAGTTAATTGTATTTACCAGTGTAAACTAACGTATTTTCCAAAAAGGCTAAGTGCAGGTACTAGACGAAATAGGCTGGCTACTCCTGGCATCATTAATCAAGTCTTGCAAGCTTTAGATGTTAAAGTCTGTTGAACAATGATCTTTTTATCTTTTGATCCGCCTGTGGATCCTTTACTGTCCGATTGTAATACTTTGATATTACTATTTATTCGGTTTGTAATGTGATATCATCTTTTGCTTCCGCTGTGTATTTAAATTGTGTTGTTTGACTATGATGATATCAACTACGTCACGATACTCCCCACCGGGCCCACCGGTAGTACTTGAAAATATCGGGGTGTGACAGGTTGGTATTAGAGCCAACTTTGAGTGAATTAAACACTAGCCTTTTGTGTTTAATCTCAATGACACAGTTTGCACATTTCCTCGACTTCCGAGTCTAGACAAAGAACTTAGGACTAATCCAAACTTGTTTTTATTTTAATTTTTTGTCCTTTATATTTCTTTGTTGTTCATTTAATGGTTTTGACAGGTTCAACAAGATGCCACCTAGATTTCGTAGAGGAGGAAGAGGCAAGGGGCCGTTCAACGCCCCAAACGACCATGAGGCCGGACCCTCTCACCGGCGAACACCTTCCGTCACCATGAGCACCAGTCCCCAGGAGGACTAGAGGACCTACCTGGAGCCCGCGAGGCGGTCAGTCTCGCTAAGTTCTTCACCTTCATACCATCATTCGTTAGGGACCCAATCAGAAAATGAACCACACAACTCACCTCATTCCTTCATCCCTCTCCAATGCTCAAACTCACACCACTCTTTTAACGATCCAACACCCTTTTTCCATAGCCGGTTCAACCCGGCAAACGTAGTTGAAGAACCAGTGGGTTTTAACCCATTGGGACCAGAGGACCACTTCTCGGGTGACCATGCGATGGACATGGATGAAGACACCGATCCCACCGAACCTCCAACCGGAACACCTACTCATCCCATCGAGATCTCAGATGGGTCATCATTTCACGGATCACCTTACCGTGGTCCATACAGCTACCAGGCGAGATTCGCCCAATATGATTGGTATTTTACCCCTTCATACCACGCATCGCCTCAGCAGCAGCAGCAACAGCAGGCTCCTTCCGAGGATTCGCGTTTTGTGGCAGTCACTCCGCCACCACCACCACCACCACCAGTTCAGCAGCCGCCTCCGGAGCCACCGAGGCGGAGGAGATCAAACGTACGGATGTCCGTGCGAGGAGGAGTGCGTATCAGCACCCATCAACCTTCGAGTGACAGCCGTTACCCGCTACTCCATGAAGACCCGCAGATGGGTGGGCCTTCAAACCCCGTCTCCGAGGTAGACTCCGTGCCTATCGCGCCACCACCGTTGGGTTTTGGTAACCCAATTCCTGCATACTCTGGTTTAGCGGCGTACAACCCATTTGATCAGCCGGCCCATACCAACTACAATTATGCTGATGTTGACCCATACCAGGCCGCATGGGACTACAATGCTCTCCACCATGATGGACCCTATGGAGCTCCTTGGGGAGCTAGATACCCAGCTTATGGGTACCAACAACCGCCACCTCCTCAACCTCTACATCAGCAGCCGCAATTGATACCACCAGAACGACAACAGGAGGTTCTCGAGAGGTTGAGCCAGGTTGAGCGGGAGGTCCAAGAAGAACGCAGGAACAACCTCGGATTCTTCAAAGGTTTGGCAAGCCTAATCAAGGGGAAAGCCAAGAAAGGGATTATTAAAGATCCTTGTTTATTTATTTATGTTGTAATCAAGTCCCTGCATGGACATCTGTTTCTGTATTCCGCCCCTGCGCGGGCATGTCTTTCTGTTTAACCCCTGCGTGGGTATGTTATGTTTGTTGAGCCCCTGCGCGGGCAAGTTAGTTCTTTTTTAAGTCCCGTTTAGGGCAAACCTGTATTTGTTTAATTTTGTAGTGGAATGATGAAATTTAAATTTTATTTTTAATTATATGCATAAACATAAAATATGAAATAAATGAAAAATAACATTCCTTTTATAAGATCTGTCATTATAATAAAATGAAAAAATCTAAAAAGGACAAGACCTAGCCTATGTGTTATTTTAAGACAAGGCCAAGATGGTAATTCCTCAATTAGATTCAGATCCTTATTAACATCTCTATTTAGGATTGTTCTGCGTTAAATATTTAAAGGCAAATTGGATTTAAATAATCCCAACTCACTGTTATTGGCCAATAATAATCCCAACTCATTTAATCACCAATAATAATCCGAACTATTCACTTTTGTTTGTAAAATACTCCCAGTTAAAAAAACACTAACTAGGTTAAAAAAATTGTTGACATGCCAGGTGACGTGGCATGCCACATCAGCAATTTTGCTGACGTGGCAGCTGATGTGGCATTTTTGATGACATTGCAGCTGATGTGTCAGTCTACGTGGCATTTTTCGATTACGTGGCAACTGATGTGGCAGGTGACGTGGCATGCCACATCAGCAATTTTTTAACCTAGTTAGTGTTTTTTTAACTGGGAGTATTTTACAAACAAAAGTGAATAGTTCGGATTATTATTGGTGATTAAATGAGTTGAGATTATTATTGGCCAATAACAGTGAGTTGGGATTATTTAAATCCAATTTGCCATATTTAAAAAGAATCTTAAAGGTAAAACCTAGCCTATATGTCATTCAGACATGGCCAAGATGGTAAATCCTATTTAAAAGATTCAAATCCTTGTTAACATCTGAAAACATGTTAACACTCATGGCAAAAATGTGATTCGATAAAATCGCATAAGTCATCCTTAAATTGGGTTATTCCAATTTCCCTTATTTATATAATCATCCATTAGTGATGAAGTGCCTACGAGCCATAATTAATGTCCTTTGAGACTAAAGGCAGTGGTAGACTACGACTCCCTGTCAAGAAAAGGTAATGAACTTTGATTCAAACCTTATTGCCTTGATTCTATAAAATCATAGCTTATAATTTAAAGTGTCCATGTGACTAGGCCTTTTGTGCCACCGATAATATCTTTATTATTTTATAATTAGGATAAATTGTAATAAAAATCCTAAATAAATGTGTCTAAATAAATTAACCACATATGGTTTATAGTTACCATCGTTAATGAATTACCATGAAAGACAATTCAATAATAGACTCTTGAAAAAAATCCTTGTTAATATTTTATGTAGCAATACAAGCTACATGGCGGACTCTGATGAAGTCAACAGTCGCCCAAAGGAAAATCATGATAATACTAGAATAAATATAACGGGCGCACTCTTGAAAAAAATCCTTGTTAATATTTTATGTAGCAATGCAGGCATTAGTAGACAATGCCGTTACCCGAGCTCTGGAAAGACGAGATGATGAATCTAGTAGTACCCGCAGCAGAACCTTATCAGTACAGCGTGAAAAGTCACACTCTAAAGCTCACTCTGAGGCTCACAGCAAGCCACCTTCTAAACATGATGAGCCAAAGAAGGATGATGATCGACACTCATCCAATCAGCACAGTGTTCCATCGAAGAAGATTGTTTTTTATCAGGGACCACGTACAAGGACAGGTACCAATAAATACTTTGTCTCCTGTAAACCAAGGGATTTCACTGGGGAAAAAGGGGCGATTGACTGTATGACATGCTTGGATGAAATGGATACCGTGGTTGACATCAGTGGTTGTGCTGATAGGGATGTAGTAAAGTATGTATCCCAGTCATTCAAGGGAGAGGCACTAGCATGGTGGAAGCCTCTCATTCAAGCTACTGGGAAGATTCCATTGTACAATCTGTCTTGGGATCAATTTGTTGCACTCATCAAAGAGAATTACTGCCCTCAGCATGAGGTTGAAAAGATTGGGTCATACTTCTTATCTTTGGTGATGAAAAATTTAGATTGTCAAGCTTACCTCACCAGTTTCAATACCTTGTCCCGATTGGTTCCGTATTTGGTAACACCGGAACCCAAGCGAATTGCTCGTTTCATTGGGGGATTAGCCCCAGAAATCAAGGCCAGTGTCAAGACATCTCGGCCTGCTACTTTTAGGTCAGTAGCTAACCTATCTTTATCCCTTACCTTGGATGCGGTCAGGCTAAGATCGCTTAAGAACTCGGAGGAAGGTAAGAGAAAACGTGAGGACGATAACTCACGACGGTCTGAGAAAAGGTTTAAGGGAACCATTGACCACAAGAAGAAGTTTGGGTCTGGCAAGGGTAGTCAGCCAGCAGATGAGAAGCCAAAGTGCAAAATCTGCCAGAAACATCACTTTGGAAGATGCAGGTTTGAATCCAAGTCCCAATCAAAACCGTTTGCATGTGGGTTATGCAAGTCCAAGGAACACAAGATGATAGAGTGCAAGAAGATAAAGGATGCAACGTGCTATAACTGTAACGAGAAGGGGCACATCAAGTCCAACTGCCCTAAGTATGCCAAAAAGCCCGAGGAAGTCAAAAAGACTAATGCAAGGGTCTTTCGAATGGATGCACGAGAAGCCGTTTAGGATGATAATGTGATAACAGGTACCTTCCTTATAAATGATGTTTATGCAAGGGTATTATTTGATTCGGGTGCGGATAAGTCATTTGTAGATGATAAGTTTTGTAAGTTATTGAATTTACCTGTTAAAACCCTAAGCATGAAATATGAGGTAGAATTGGCTGATGGTACCTTAGAGATAGCCTCAACTGTGTTAGATGGATGCTTTATATCCATTAGGAACCACTCTTTTCCGTTATCCTTACTTCCTTTGAAGTTAGCTGGTTTCGACATAGTTATAGGCATGGCCTAGTTATCTCATAACCAAGCCCAGATCGTTTGCAACAAGAAACAAGTGGTGATCAAGACTCCGTCTGGTGAACCACTTACCATACAAGGAGATACCCAGTATGGACTGCCTGAGCAAGTGTCTATGCTCAAGGCATCTAGGTGCTTGAAGAAGGGTTGTGTCATTTATATGGCACAGGTAACTATTGATGAGCAGAAGCCCAAGATTGAAGATATCCCTGTCATTTCTGAGTACCCAGAAGTTTTCCCTGAAGAACTACCTGGTTTACCACCAGATAGGCAAGTAGAATTCAAAATTGACATCATCCCTGGAGCAGCACCTGTCGCGAGAGCGCCTTACAGGTTAGCACCAACAGAAATGAAAGAGTTGAGAACCCAGCTAGATGAACTGTTAGCCAAAGGTTTTATTAGACCTAGTTCGTCTCCTTGGGGAGCACCAATCATGTTTGTAAAGAAGAAGGATGGGTCGATGCGATTATGCATCGATTATCGCGAGCTTAACAAAGTCACTATCAAGAATAGATATCCATTGCAAGGGGCAAGTTACTTCTCCAAGATCGACTTGAGGTCACCATCAACTGAAGGTTAAAGATGAAGATGTACACAAAACTGCATTTAGGACTCGTTATGGTCATTACGAGTTCCTAGTGATGCCTTTTGGGCTCACTAATGCACCAGCCGCATTCATGGATCTCATGAACCGCGTCTGCAAGCCCTACTTGGATAAATTTGTCATCATCGTCTTCATTGATGACATTCTAATTTACTCGAAGAATCAAGCTGACCATGAAAAGCACCTTCGCTGTATTCTTTCACTGCTTCAATGAGAGAAACTCTATGCCAAGTTTTTGAAGTGTGAATTTTGGCTTCGTGAAGTCCAATTTCTTGGACATGTGGTTAGTGAGCGTAGCATCCAAGTGGATCCCGCTAAGGTTGAAGCTGTCATGAATTGGCAGGAGCCGAAGACGCCCACTGAGATTCGTAGTTTCTTGGGTTTAGCAGGATATTATAGGCATTTTATTGAAAATTTCTCAAGGATTGCTGCACCCCTAACTTCGTTGACTAGGAAGAATATTAAGTTTGACTGGGGTCCTAAGCAATAGGAATCCTTTGATATTCTGAAGCAAAAGCTAAGCAATGCACTAGTATTGACGTTGCCCGAAGGGATTGAAGAGTTTGTGGTGTATTGTGACGCATCGCACACAGGCATGGGATGTGTGCTTATGCAAAAAGGCAAGGTCATAGCTTATGCTTCCCGGCAATTAAAAGTACATGAAAAGAATTACACCACCCACGATTTGGAGTTGGGTGCGGTTGTGTTTGCTTTAAAACTTTGGAGGCATTATTTGTATGGCACCAAGTTTGTGATCTACTCTAACCATAAGAGCCTCCAACATCTGTTTAATCAGAAGGATCTGAATATGAGACAGCGTCGATGGATGGAGACGCTGAATGATTATGAGTGTGAGATACGATACCATCCAGGCAAAGCGAATGTAGTCCCTGATGCCTTGAGTAGAAAGGAAAGGGTTAAACCCATCAAAATCAATGCCAAGAGCATTGAATTAAAGAACAGCTTAAATGAAAGATTGTTAGCCGCTCAGAAGGAAGCAGTATTAGAAGCTAACTATCCTAATGAAAAATTAGGAGTAACTGCTGAACAGTTATCCTATGGAAAAGATGGAATCTTAAGATTGAATGGACGAATATGGGTTCCCATCTATGGAGGACTTCGGGACGTGATCCTTCAAGAACCCCACAGTTCTAAGTATTCTGTTAATCCTGGATATGATAAGATGTACCAGGATTTGAAGGCTAATTATTGGTGGATAGGCTTGAAGAAGTCTATAGCCACTTATGTGGCCAAATGTCTGACGTGCGCTCAAGTTAAAACTAAACACCAGAAGCCGTCAGGTTTGCTACAACAACCTGAACTTCCCACCTGAAAGTGGGAAATGGTGACTATGGATTTTATCACCAAATTACTGAAGACAAAGCGAGGAAATGATACTATTTGGGTTATAGTGGATAGATTGACTAAGTCAGCTCACTTCTTACCTATTAAGGAAACACGTAGCTCAGATAAGTTAGCTCAGCTATACGTGGACGAGATTGTATCTCTCCACGGAGTGCCAGTGTCTATCATCTCTGACAGGGACACGAGATATACATCGCATTTCTGGAAAAGCTTTCAGCAATCGCTGGGCACCCGATTAAATTTCAGCACGGCATACCATCCTCAAACGGATGGTCAAAGCGAGCAAACAATTCAAACACTGGAAGATATGTTAAAAGCTTGTGTTATTGACCTAGGAGGAAGTTGGGATGATCATCTTCCATTGATAGAATTTTCATATAACAATAGTTATCATTCCAGTATTCAAGCTGCACCATTTGAAGCCCTGTATGGAAGGAAGTGCAGAACACCCGTTTGTTGGGCAGAAGTTGGAGATGTCCAACTAACAGGACCTGAGATAGTCCTGGAGATGACAGACAAGATTGTGCAGATAAGAGATCGTCTCAAGGCTGCCAGAGATAGGCAGAAGAGCTATGCAGATTTAAGGCGTAAACCTCTGAAATTCGAGGTAGGTGACAAAGTTCTACTTAAAGTATCACCCTGGAAAGGGGTGATGCGATTTGGTAAGAAAGGTAAGTTAATCCCAAGGACCATTCGAGATCATCGAATGTGTCGGAACAGTGGCTTATAAGTTAAATTTGCCTGAAGAGCTCAGTGGTATTCATAATGTATTCCATATCTGCAATCTGAAGAAATGTCTAGCCGATGAATCGCTAGTCATACCACATACGGATGTGCACATAGATGAGAGCTTGAAGTTTGTTGAGAAACCTTTGTCGATCGAGGATCGACAGGTTAAGAAGCTTCGAAGGAAGCATGTACCGATTCTAAAGGTTAAATGGGATGCCCGTAGAGGTCCCAAGTACACGTGGGAGGTAGAGTCCACAATGAAGGAAAAGTACCCTCATTTATTTCAGTAAATCTTGAGGTCGAGATTTCTTTTAAGGGGGTGAGGATGTAACACCTCGTAAATCCGTGTCCAATATTATATTGACACGTGTCATGGACTTTAAATGTGTAAAGAATTAAGTATGAGGGACTAAAGTTGACAAACGAAGAATCTATGTGTATAAAAGGATTCAAAGTGTCAACAATGGATAATTATACCTTTCAATAACCCTACACGATGTTTATACCCTTAAACGAATGAATCATGGATCATACGATGCCAATTATGAAAGAAAGTGAGGGATTACAAACTACAGGGGTTAAACGTGTCAACATGTTTAATTTATACCTCTGAGTGACCTTTTAGAGAACCCAAAAGCTTTGTAACGATTAATTATGCTCACTAGAATAAGTGATAGAAATTTCACAAGGTTTCGATAAAGTATGAGAAAGTTATGATAACATTCGTATATGAAGGGTTAAAAGCGTCAACGTTGAAATTTAAGGCTTTTCGGGTGATCATAAAGTTAACCAAGGACTTAACAAAGTTTGGTTATGTCTTAAGGTCCTTAGAAATCAATTTAGAGGGTTAAGAGTGCAAGAAATGAACTTAAAACCACTTTTAAAAGGACTAGGGGCCAAAATGCATATAGCTGAAACTTGTTTTAACCTGACCTGAGCCTCACACGGCCGCGTAAGACCTGGCTGGTCCCTTAAGAGGGCCGCCTCAGCCTGTCAGCGACAGAAAACACCTGCAGGTGCCAGTTCAGCCTGTTGCACCGCCTTTAGAGCCTTGTTTTACATACCAGGGGCTGTGCAAATGGGATTTCATGCATAGGGGGCACTTGTAAGCATCTGGGATCAATCATAGACCTATTTGGCATGATCTTGTTGCATTAAATCTCCTATATAAGAAGCTCATTTATTGCAACATTGAGCACATCACTTTCAAACTTTCACAAGTTCATTTCTGGAGATACCTGGAGCTCAAGACCACTTTCTAGAAGTCATTAGTCGTGCATAGGACTATTGTAAGCTTCCTTAACCTTCCTTAATTCAGTTTTACTTGGTTTATAAGCCTAAAGTCAAACCGTCATAATTAAAGTTTGACTTCGTGATTAATCACAAATTTTCCAGTCAAATCTCAAATTGAAAGTACCTATGAGTTGGTAATTATGTGGGTAATAAACCCTTAAAAGGGTACTCTGTGGTTCCCACTCTAACTAGGTCAATTGTCGGGTCAAACTTGTTTATAAAAAGTCAACAGAAAGCTTATTTTCAAATAAATGCATAATTAGCAATGTAGAAGCCATGCAACCTATTTTGTCACTAATATAACTTGGTAATTAATGTAAGAACATGTCTAAACATGTTCAACCTGACAATTTTCAGTTTAAGCTCGGTTCAGAACCGAAAGTCGCATAAGTGGACTTTGGCTTTGACTTTCTGTTCTGACCCAATGTAGCATGTTTTAGAAATTCCTTAGAGCTCTAATAGGACTAGGTTATAGTGTAACCCTCTGAGGTTATACAACTTGGTTCATTAGTTATCCGATTCATATGCATGTTTCTGTTATATACCTAAATGTTGACAGTTATGCCCTCTTGACCCTAAAATGATATTTTTGAAAATGTGAAAGAATAGAAACCTTTATCACTGATATAAAAACATGTCCCTAAATTTTGACATCAGTTTGAGGTCTACATTAATAGTTATGCTCAATAGCGTAATTAAGAAGCTTTTTATTAATTAAATGGCGTAATTAGCATAAAGCCTATCTAAACCCAATTTTTGATACCAAAATTTTTACCTACTGATGTATAATAATATTTTGGGATTTTTGAAGATTTTTATTTATTTTTAGGCTGAGCATAACATAGGGTTATAACTTTGATTCGGTAAATGTCGGTTTTGCCCTTTTGGCCTATAAAAGGAGTTTTACATAATATTTTGATACCAAACCTTTTGCTACTGATTTTATATAATAAATAAAATATTTTGAGTCTTCTGGAATGGTAAAAATATCAGCTTTCATTATAAAACCCGGAAATCGCTTAAAACCGTCTTTTTACGCGTTTAAAACGCATAGTATGTATTAAAACCATTTTTCCCATATAAGACTTAACACCTACTGATGTTTTAATTAAATTTATATATTCTAACAGTAAGCAAAAGTGTTAAACTCAGATTTCTAGATTTGACCTTTTAAGCTTATGTGAAATTACCAAAATGCCCCTACGGTGCATAGTTTGGTTATAAAAGGTAAATTTCACATATATTCAATACCCTACTGTTATAACTTATAAAAATACATATTTTACTGATTATGTCAGACCTCAAACTCTGGTTAATAGTTAAACTCTTTTATAAGCTTTAAAATGACCAAAATGCCCCTACGAGGCATAGTTTGAGTTTAAATTCGTTTGGGGCATAATGGAATGTATCCTACTGATATCACAACATATTTAAGGCATATTAACTTTGAAAACCTGTTCATAATTCATTTGGTTACCCGTTACGCATTATTCGCGTTCGGTGCGGTTTTTGTAACTAGTTTGCAAAAATAAGCCAAAACGGGTCAAACCTTATCGTTTTTATCCCAAAATCCAGAATGTGTTTAGTTTACCCATATTATACAAGTATACAAACTTGTCATTTCTAAACCACATTCTAATCCGGTCTTCGCTTAATCATGCGTATTGAACCGTATATCTTCCTTTAAAACTAACCGGTCTAAGTTTAGACTTAATTAAGACCCGTTAGGAATCTAATAGGTTATTAAAACCTTCGTTCCAGATTGGGAGACCAGTAAAAGCTACTTGCAATCGCTGTTTGTGATTTATACTTGCTCAGGTAAATACTCTTAACTTATTTTCCCTACACGGGCTTGGGATACGGTATTATAAAAATACCGCTTGGTCGGGTATGTAGTCATTTAAATTGGATTGTGATTAATGCATTTACATAACTCGTTTTAATCTGTATTATTTGGTGTATGGCCTTTGGGGGTTAAATGACCATGTCCCGGATATCCTTGGCATCATTCATGAAATGGCCACGACCTAAGCACGGGGTGTAGGCATACACCTGACAGTTGCATTATGTAAAAACTGGTAATCCACTTAAAGGAATCAACCTTGTGGGCATTATACCTGTGGCATGTCAGTTAATCTTGTCCGGCTCTTCTAACCGGCCCTGACGGACGACAAATAAGTAAAACTGTATACAAGATTATTTTTAAATAATTGTCCCCAAGTTATAAAAGATATTTTGTGCCATGTGCATTCAAACTAATTTTCTTAAACTCTTTTCAAAATGAGTCAGTTAATTGTATTTACCAGTGTAAACTGACGTATTTTCCAAAAAGGCTAAGTGCAGGTACTAGACGAAATAGGCTGGCTACTCCTAGCATCATTAATCAAGTCTTGCAAGCTTTAGATGTTAAAGTCTGTTGAACAATGATCTTTTTATCTTTTGATCCACCTGTGGATCCTTTACTGTCCGATTGTAATACTTTGATATTACTATTTATTCGGTTTGTAATGTGATCTCATCTTTTGCTTCCGCTGTGTATTTAAATCGTGTTGTTTGACTATGATGATATCAACTACGTCACGATACTCCCCACTGGTAATGCGTGGAAATATCGGGGTGTGACACACTATCTTTCGCAAATGACCGCCAGAAGCGTACCACTGAGAATTCGCAAATCCATTATTAGAAACAGCGACGAAATTTACAAAATAAACATGGCAGAAAGCGATTACCTTGGTCTTTTTCCCTACAGACCAGCTTCGATTGGCTGCCCGGTTTCGACCGCAACCACGAATGATTTCTCACTATTGGAATGGTGGTTATGGGAAATAACCGCATTCGGAACCACGATCGATTTGTCACAGTAGGAATGGTGGCAATGGGAAATATACACCATAACCAACTGCACCCGCGGTTCACATCCACATCCTTGTTCTTTACAACACACAAGAAGGTGGACCACAACGTGGTCCCACAAAACCGGACACACTCCTCGCGGTCAAAAGGCCAACTTTCACTATGACCGCACGAAAAGTGGTGGACCGTGCCAGCTCCAACCGTGTCCGTTTACGCACCACGGATGAAATGCCAAGAACAACTGCTTTTAGTGTTCTTTCTACTTTTAAGTAAATCCCATTTATTTAAATGAACACTCAAATGAACGACCAGTTCATGAGCATGAAGCAGCTTGACGCCAAGTCTCCGAGGCTGTTCATGAAGACTTTTGATAGTCATTGTGAACTGGAGAACAGGAAGCTCAACAATGGTGGCAACAAGTCTGCTTAGGACTTTGTTCACCTACCCGTTACGTTCCCACGATCAACACTAGGGATAACAAGTTTGCTTATGATCTTGTTTATCTACCAATTGTTTTCAAAACAAGTTCTCTCGTTTTTTGAGCAAGCACGACTGACGGTTCACGGCTTGTGCTGTCGTAAGGAAGCTTAAATCAAAGTGCTCAAACTAGGAATCAACATCAACAAGGTAACCGCAAAGCAAACACGAAACCTTGAAAACAAACGACCAATTGACAAACACGAACGCCCCACAAAAGAGGGATCACCATTTCATGTCCAATTGATGAACAAGGTGCTGAATACACTTGCACACTACCACTGAACCGTAGCAACTATACGATGCATCAACAAGGTGCTGAATACACTTGCACCGGCAGATATTCTAATCAGATTGCGGGTTCATACTCATCTTCCGTCACTGTCTCAAAGGTTGGTTCGAAGAACTAACAGGTGGAGATCATGTTTGATGATATCATAAAAAGTTAGACCACACTACCACTGAACTGCAACAACTATACGATGCATCAGCATCAGCCTGAACTTACTCACCGGTTCTGCATAGTCATCAAATGACTCTACTCAACCCACTCCAGAATCAATAATCAATCGACCGATTGATTTATATAAAGCAAGAACAAAGGCCTCGACCTAGAATCTTATCCAAACTGACTTCAGGAACACCATTTCGACCATTAAGTCCCACATTCCTCCCACTCGCAATTTGCGCGTGGAAGCAACATTGGACTGGGGGACTTGAAGGGGTATGGTCCCAAATCCCACACCAGGCTTGGGCACGAGTGACCATCACCCACCTCATTACCCCAACCAACAAGGACTCGACTACGTTCGTGCGGGCACACGCGAACCCGGTTTGCTTTTCCGCTAGGGGAAAGGTAAGAACTCACCTTGTGTATGAAAATGACTATTTTCCACAAGGGCTCCGATAATCACTCCAGTTACCGCACACGGTGATGCGGCTCAAAACCGCATCCTATTATCGATACAAGTGGAACTGACACTTTGACTTCAGTGACTAAACCAGCAAGTGGCACACCTAGGCACTGACAGCGGTCAGCTGCCCGACCCACATGCATAAAGCTGGTAGACAGACTGACAACCCCAGCAGGATGTGGCAGCACCTCAGCATGCGTCCAACGCCCTTGTGACCTGCGCTCCTGACACGCCTACATAAAGGCTCCAAGTTGTGAGTCGGATCCTAGGCCCGTCAAGCGGCACTCTCCTTCATTCTTCGGCTATAAATACCCATCTTAAACCAGGTTTAAGATAACGGTAATCTGCTCACTCACACATACTTCTTAAACACACACTTTGCTCTTAAAAAATACTTATCCTCAAGCCGGAGAGTGGTAACAAGGAGCACCCCCCACCCCATCCTCCTTGTTACGAGTCACTGTGTGTTTTCCTTGTGCAGGAGACGGATTAGAGAGACACTTCTCTTTACTTTTCTAAGATCATGTTCGATCACCAGAAAATTGTCATGGGCTAACCCTTCATCCCACTAAGTGCAGGGCAAACAGGGAATACTCCCTGTAACAACCCGACTTTTCGGTTGTTCCTATTTGACTGTTATTTCTTTTCATAAACGCTTGTACTTCGAGATTCGATCATTACTATGGGTTATTACATTTAAAACGCATTTTATATCGCTTATTTATCGCAGTTACCGCATTTAAACGCTTATTACTTGAACGCTTATCGCAACGCAAACTCAACGCAAACTCGAAACGTTGATTTATTTATAATATTTGTACTAATTGTGTGTTTATATGTTAAATATGTTATATGTGTTGTTACATCGCTCAAAACGCTCAAACACTACTCGCACAACTCGATTTATCACGATAAAACGCAACGCAACACTTAACACCACCCATAAACGAATCGAAGTTGGAAACTAATAACCTACAAAACTCGGCCGTCCGAATAAGCCTCCCATCCGAATGGAGCCCATCTGGATATAGCGCATCCGGGTATAAGTATACCTCACCCCAAAACTATAAATAGAGGCCTTGTGTCTTCATTTTCAACTCTTCTAAGTCCTCTCAAACGCTCTCAGAGATTCCGGTTGCGATCAAGAATTGTTGTAAGCATTCTCTCTCAATCTCCATTCCACTCCTACTCCATCTTCTTGCACTATAATCATATACACACACTCTAACTTTTCTCAAATCATTGATTCTACATACCCCAAGGATGGTTTCCACTCCTTTTGCCTAGGCAAACTGCTGTAGAGCATCACCCAATCGAGATTGGATCAAAGTTCTAGAGATTATAACATTTTACAACTTATTTTCGAACTCCTCTTCGATTTTTATGCAATATTGGTGGAATCAGGAATCCGTCAGACTCTCGACACCTCTCATAGTCAAGAGCCGGCTATTAGGGTTAGTTTCCACCAAAGAAGATGACGGGTTAACAGATCAAACATGAATTCTTGTCAAGAACAGCACATTCGTTCGAATGGGCTATCCCATCCGTCCGAATGGACTTGACCTGATATTTCCTGTTGATTTGATTCCGTTATCGTATCTGTCTTTATCCATTAAAACATTTTTAAACAAAACTTCAACAATTTTAACCAAAATGGTTCACAAACAATCACAGTCCATCCATCCGAATAGACCATGTCCATCCGTCTGGATAGACTCTGTTACCACTCCAAATATTTTTCCTTCGGTTTTAAAACACCAGTTATTACATTAGATTTTTTTTCCAACAAGGTAGCCCATCCGTCCGAATGGACTAAGCCCATCCGTCCGAATGGACTAAGCCCATCCGTCCGAATGGACCATGTCCATCCGACCGAATGGACTGTTGGACATCTAACCCACTCTGTATTCCACTCGACACTCCGATTTTGACCGTTTCAGCATTTAGGAAGACTTATGCTTCTGTTCCCATTCGTAGACTGATTCGGTGCTCCCTTCAATCCAATCCAGACCGTGTTTACTTGCTAAGCACGCACTGTGAGTATACTCGAAACCTTTTCGCTTAATGCACTTTTGGGTGTTACATACGTTCTCTATAAAAACACAACACTTAAACACTTTATAAACGTTAACGGCACTCGCATGATATATATGATTAGTTGAATACCTGTTGCTATGTTACACAGTGATGACTTGCCCTACCGCCCTTAGCAACGATAGTACTATAGTTTGTACTCAGCACCTGTTTAGTCAGGGGTCGTTAAGGATCACATACTTTACTTCACGTACCCTCTACAGTGAACACGTGTCGCGCATATTCAACTCGCAGTCATGTGGTTAGCTTGTATCATTGTTGAGAGTTACTTGATTAGCCTTTTAGGTGTTACATTTTGGTTATGCGTAAACGCTTTTATACTATACTTATGCAAAATTGTGTACTCACCTTAACATTATTGTATTGACTTTATTTTAACATATGTGAGAGGTTGATGGATCGTTTAGCTGCAAATGGATAGGAATGTCAGAAACTCACCCAAAAATCTAAGTTGTCGAATTTTTTTTGTTTGAGAGACTTGAATATGTTATGACTTATGTTGGAATATTTGTTTAATAGTATGGGATATTAAACTTGTTGAATATTGTCACTAAATTAGTCGTTATGGATTCTCTTGAGCAATCTGATTCGCTTAGAGTCGTGCCCCGATGATTCCGCCATCGGTTGGGGTGTGACACTCCCCCTAGCCAACCAACATGCCACATTGGCACATCCACACATATGGGTAATCCCTCGACGAATATGCCAGAGATTTCCCAATTTGCACCAATCTTACCACCAGGAGTGGATCTTCACTCCTGGTACGTGCAACAGCAGGCTCTCTTAAACGCAGCCTACGCACAGGCCTGCGCAAGCACGCAGCAGCCCGGAGGGCCTACACCGGCCCCATTTACACCAGCACCGAGTATTCTTCAATACGGGGCGCTGACCCCAACACATCCCGCATCTAGGGAAAGGCAAAGGCCGCATGGAGACTTTTATGTGAGTGTCCATATGCTGGAAGAAGGGGATTCAACCTATGGATCCCGGGCTAGGACCTCCGCGCATCAGTGCTTAGGCCCACCCAAACAACACAGAGGAGAATCAGCAAGTCACCGGGGGCCTGGAATATTAAGCCGTCTTGGGCCGCATCCCAACGACGGCGCGTACAGAACTGACCCGACGACCATACATATTGTGGGGATTCGCAGACAACTTATAGCCAGTTAGGGGACCAAGACGACTACTCCTAACTGTAACCCCACACCACTTATGATCATGTTGCAAAGCACGATTACAGGTCGGTCTACAGACCGAAGTCTGCAGCCGGCAACTCCAAATTCATAAAGGAGATTGCTTTGGCCCACTCTTGAGGGCCAAACTTCCGCCCAGCGTGGGCAAGTACACTGGGTCATCGGATCCCGATGACCACATGGACGTATTCACCAGCGCCGGTCTCGTCGGCGGCTGGTCCCTTGTGGTGCCATTTGTTTGTCCAGACCCTTAGGGAACCGTAAGGGCCTGGTTTGATTCTTTTCTTGTAGGCTCATAGGCGTCATTCGAAGACTTGCAAGAAAAATTTCTTGCGCAGTTCAGCCAACAGCGACGTCACGCATGGGATACCTGTGACGTCATGAATATTTGGCGCGGCAATAACGAAGGCTTGGAAGCGTTCGTTGCCCACTTCAACTAAGAGTGCCTTGAGATTGGTGAGGTACAAGACGCGCTTGCACGCGCTCATTTCAATAAGGTGGT
Organism: Helianthus tuberosus; assembly: GCA_030545235.1. Taxonomy (NCBI): domain Eukaryota; kingdom Viridiplantae; phylum Streptophyta; class Magnoliopsida; order Asterales; family Asteraceae; genus Helianthus; species Helianthus tuberosus. The sequence continues at coordinate 219,469,688 of CM060369.1, forward strand.
AAAAAACGATGAGATGATTAAAACTATCTCGGGCAAGGAAGGCTTGCAAAAAAAAGTGGGACAACATTATGACGGCGGTCAAGATGTACGCCCAAACAGAGCGGTCCTTAAGGCCCAACACAAGCAAAGATCGCCCTTCTCCCATAGAAGGGCTATCTTCTCGATAAAAACCCAGGCGCAACAACAACAACAAGTGCAACAGGAGCTCGTGGAACTGCGACCACGACTCTAATCGTGCGATCCGTGTGGGTCCCAGCAAGACGCAGATCGACGATTAATGCCCAAAGGGACAAAAAGACACCAAAAAAGGAGACTCGGGAACAAAACTGGTCCGAGCTCACAAAGTCACCAAGGGACATTCTTCTTACAGAAGAATGCAACTTGAAATCCGCCCTAACGATGAAATCCAAAAAAGGGTACGACATCAGCCAGTATTGTGACTTCCACAAAGACAGTGGTCACACTAACAATTTTTTTAGTCTCCGTCTGGAGATCGAACGTGCCCTCAAAGAGGGGAAGCTGCAACATCTGTTGCCAAATGCGCCGAAGCAAACTAAGCAAATAACCCCTCACGACGAGGGCCCCTCAGATAGAATACTGAAGTATATGGCAAACACCCACATGATCAGTGGGGGCCATAGGCAACCGCGTAAGGCAGCGAAGAGGGGGCAAGATGAAGACTGGCGCGATGAACAAGTAGTCTTCCCCCAAGTTCGAGGCGGACCGCGCGACAGGCGCGCCTTCGTAATCACCGGCTGCTTAGCACATTACACAACCGAGTGTCTATTTATAGACTCGGGCATTACCTCTGACATCATATACGAATAATGCTTCAACCAGTTCGACCAGGAGGACAAAGACCGGTTGCAGCCGGTAGATTACCCTTTGGCCGGGTTTGCCGGGGAAACAGTGTTCCTCCTCGGCCAAATCACATTTCCGGTGCGCCTAACAGATGGTAGGCACACGCAGACAGGGGAGGTTAATTTTATGGTCTTACCCCATACCTCCGGATATGATGTGCTTCTCAGCAGAGAGGCACAGGGAGACTTCAGTATGATCACATCCACTCCCCACTCAGCAATCGGTTTTCCAACCGAAAGGGGGATCACGATCGTCTACGCCCGTAGAGAAGTTATGTCCATGGATGAACCGCGTCCAGCTAAAGCGGCAAGGCTAACCCCCAGCATAGAACCGGAGAAATGGGTACTAAACACAAAGTACCCAGAATAAACGGTCACCTTGGGCCACGCCTTGTCGAATAACGTAAAAGCGCACCTGAAGCAGTTGCTGTACAGGAACAAAGACATAATCGCCTGGAATCCTGTAGATATGACAGGAGTCCCACGCAACATTGCGCAGCACTGCTTGAATACCATGCCAGGTATCAAGCCTGTGGTCTAGGCAAGACGCAATCTGGGACCCGCAAAGAATAGCACAATGACCGAGCAGGTCCAAGAACTGCTCGCCGCAGGGATTATGCGGGAAGTCAAATACCAAACCTGGTTGGCAAACCCGGTCGTGGTAGAAAAAGCAAGCGGGGGATGGCGCATGTGCGTCGATTACAAAGACCTTAACAAAGCCTGCCCCAAGAATTGCTACTCACTTCCAGAGATCGACGAGAAAGTCGACAACCACGCACCATTCAGATGGAAGTGCTTCCTCGACTGCTATAAAGGGTACCATCAGGTATAAATGGCATTAGAGGATGAAGATAAAACGGATTTTCGCACACCCATGGAAAACTTCTGCTACACGAAAATGCTATTTGGGTTGCACAATGTAGACGCAACCTATCAAAAATTGATGGACGACACGTTTGGTGAACAAATCAGCAAAAGTGTTGAAATTTACATGGACGACTCGTCGTCATAAGCATGGAGGAGGATACCATGCTCTAATATATTTAGAGGACATTCCAAACTCTGCGAAGAATAAACATGAAGCTCAACCTGGGCAAATGCTCGTTTGGAATGGAAGAAGGAAAATTCATTGGGTTCATCATTACAAAAGATGGGTTTAATGATGGGTTCAAGGTTAACCCAGAAAAGGTGAAAGCGATCAAGTGCATGGCATCGCCGTCTACGATAAAAGAAATGCAAATCTTAGCGGGTTGGTTGGTCGCGCTTAACAGATTCCTGGCCAATCATGCGGCCAAATCGTTTCCTTTTATCAGCACCTTGTGCAACTTCTTTAAAAAAGACCAGTTCTAGTGGACAGCTGAAGCAGAACGCGCGTTCCAAGAAATAAAAGAGTGTTTGATTCAGCTACCCACTCTCACTGCACCACGTCTAAATGAACCGCTCACCGAGTACCTGTCCGCTTCTGACAAGGCTATAGGTGCAGTACTTAATGTGGACGGAGAGGGGGTTCAAATACCAATCTATTATAAGAGCAAGAAAATTGGTGGACCATCATTTTATGGTCCTACCACATACCTCCCGTTTCGTTTTTGTAACTCTTGGATTGGTCGGGATGGGTTAGATGGGGTGGTAAATCAGGCTCTACAAGATTCTGTATTTTTGGTCCCCCGGAGCTTGTGCTTATAGATAAACTAAAATTATTAAAGAAAGGGATAAGGGCATGGTTGTGCGCTGATAGGGAGAGGGTAAATGCACATAGTAGGCAAACAGAAACAAAATTACGAGATTTGGAGGGGGTATTGGAACAACGTCCATTTAGTGATGTTGAGAAACTTGAGTGGACGGATTGCAAAAAACAACTACATGATATTCTTTTAGCTATAAAATAAATGATTTAAAACAGAAATCAATGGTTAATTGGGTAGTGGAGGGAGATGAGAACTCAACGTTTTTTCATGGTCTTATAAATAAAAATAATATTGATAAACATTTGAATGGGTTAAACCTAAATGGGAAATGGGTAATGGATCCGGAAAAAAAAATGGAAGCGAGAAAGTCTTTTGCCTATAAATTTCGGGAACCCATGTAACAAAGACTGAATTTTGGGGTTCCGTTTTTAAACCAACTTTCGAACGATGAAGGTAGTACTTTGGTCTGTCCTTTTAATCCTAATGAAATCAAGAGGGCAGTGTGGGATTGTGATAGCGATAAAGCCCCCGGGTCAGACAAGTTTAATTTTTTATTTTTTAAACACTATTGGGAGTTGTTTAAATAAGACGTGGTGAAGATCATGGGCACCTTTCATGAGGATGGCATCATAAATAGATGGTGTGGTTCGTCTTTTCTAGCATTAATTCCAAAAGGTACGGATCCTATCTCTCTTAATGATTACAGACCAATTAGCTTAATTGGGTGTATCTCCAAAATAATTTATAATGTAACACCCCAATCGCGTAATACAACAACACGCGGCGGAAATATCGGGGAGTCACGTTACAAATTGCTCACAACCACTGGTACTAAATTGTTTCATTATTGTTAATATTGTTTTACAATACACAGAATACATGAAATTGTCTTTTGTTTAAAGAAGTCTAAGGCCCAGATGCGTTCCTATGTGTAGCATGCTTGAATAATGAAAACCTGAAATATATGTGAAAATGAGAGTCAGCATAAAACCTGGCGAGTACATAGGTTTTTGTTAGCCAAATTAATGACAAAACATTCTGATTTGGAAAGGATCCTAAGTGCTTTTGACCGCTTATGACTCGTTAAGATAGTTTATGCTACTTTAACGGGTCACTTGCGTAAATATAAGATCAGTTGGTCAAACATGTCCTATGATAAGTCTTAGATGCTAAAACATGTTTCAAAATGTTGTAACATCAGTTTGTATGTCAAAAATTGGTTTACTTATGCTTAAAATGGATTTATGTGCAAAAAGGTCATTTTGGTCATTTTTAAGAACATAGAAACGACTTATCATATAACTAACCAAAACGACGTGACCATAAGGTATAACCTCAGTAGGTTATTCCCTATACAACTATGGTCACAAATATGTGTTTGGTCGGATCCTAAGATCGACCAAACGGGTCGGGTTCGAAAGTCAAAGCGGTGGTCAAGACCGCTCGAATTACGACCCTAAATACGCACTAAACTAAAATTATTTCTTGTGAAGTTGTGGGAAGACCAAGGTTCAATTCTTGGGAGGTGGAATTATGTAAGGGGAAAAATTAGCCGCTAAAAAATAAAAAAAATAAAGTTACACCAGTGACTAGCAGCTGGAAGCAAATACACTGATGACCGGTAGCTGAAAGCTCATGTTACTGTACGCACATCACATCTCGAACCTGCAACGTGAAAGTGATGAGACTTTTCCCAAAAGTGAATAAAGTAGCATTGATTTGAGATACACAAATCTGACATTTACCAAAAGAGGAAGGAGACTTGTGCAAGCAACCTCACCAGAGGATAAGACTTACTACAAATAGAAGGTATGAGTTGTAAAGGAGGCTCCCTATGGCAAAGACCTCTGCCCATAAAAAGGGGGTCTCATGCAGCCACAAAGGGTATGTTCACTTCACTTTCTCTCTCTTTTAAAAACTATTCCCTCCCACTTATGCTTAACTCTTAGAGAACTCTTTACTGATTCTCACATCGGAGTTCAAACACGGGAGGCCACCTCTCGCGTTAAACGATATTTTGTGAGTAGATTCTGATCAAGAAGCTATCTGTCGGATTGGATCCTGGACCTTCCCCCTGCCATACTCTTGTTGTTTTAACAAGTGGCACCCATCGTGTGGCTGCGTTACTTAGAACAGAAATATCGGTAGTTCAGCCTCTGTTCCTAAGTTACCACCTTTCTTATGGCTGGAAAGGATCCCCCTCCGAGAGATAACCCCAAGAGTTCACTACCTGCCTCTAGCCCTCCAGTTACACTTTGGGTAGGTAGTTGTTCGACAAGAACAGACAGACCTTTGTGTCGCTTTGGAGATAACTCCTCCTGAAGAAGTAAGAAACAATTTAATACAACTAAGGGAGCTTTTGAATGGGTATGTCCGAGAAGAAAGAAACAAAGGGGTGAGAGTTTTCCTATCTTATGACGAACTGGAGGTCACACTCTCACCCATGCCTACACCTTTGTGTGGAACCATTTCCCCGAGTGTTAGGGGTGTGCAACGGTTCAGAACCGTACCGAACTGAGACCTAACCGGGACCGTTTAATGCTAAATATAAGAACCAGAACTGAGTCGTATTTTAACGGTTCAGGTTCGATTCAGAACCGGGTTAAAGGTTTCTCGCGTAAACGGTTCTCATCGGAACCGGTTGTCAATTAAATCCTAAAACTAACAAAATATAAAAACAATTAAAACAATCAAACCGTTTAAAACATATAACTAAGAGTTGCAACATCCATAATTTAAACCAGTCCAAGAAAAGTAGCAACAATAAAATGTTTCAAACCATGAAACACAAATGTACAATGTACAATGTAAAAAACAAAAATTAACTAAAAAAGCTTTAGTTAACCATCACAAAAATTTCACTTAAACATTATATAAAACTATTTTTATATTCTTTAATCCTAGAAACATTTTTTAAATATCATATTTAAAGTTTAAATAAATTAATAGGGTTTTTGAATATATTATATAAAATTTTAACCCAAACCGGTTCTAGTGGTTCTTTAAACGGACCCGTCGGTTATAACCGAAGCCGAACCAGAACCGTTTATTCCCAAATTTAAGAACCAGAACCGGACCCGAAATACAACAATAAGGTTCGAATCTGGCGGTTCCGATTCGGTTCCATGGTTCTGACAGTTTGGAACCGTAAACTACTCAGCCATACCGAGTGTTAGCCGTAACACAAGTACAAACCCCATTCCTTACCTTAAGATGGTTCTATAGATAGAATAAGTTACATTTAAAACTAAATGATAATATAATATAATTTTATAATGATAATGAAAAATAAATAAAACAATTAAATTGTAGAGGGTTTTAAATAATAGAGACCAATAAAATAATTTAAACGCTTGGAGGTCATGGGATGGAGTCTCACTTGGTGCAATATTTTCCAGGTGGGCCAGAGGTTTAACAAAGTAGGCCTTCGGACGGTGGGTTTTCTCTAGAATGGTGGACGGGCCTGGTCACCAACGTTGTCCATGTTCGCAGGGCGTGGATGGCCTTTCATTAATGGGTTTGTCCGGTGACCGTAGACATGCTCAAATCGGTTTTTATCCTAACCAAAACCGGTTAACCGGTTGGGGCTGTTAATGGTCCAAAAAAAACCGGTTACAGTTAATAACCGACCGGTTATTAACCCTGAACATCAATACCCGCTAATAACCGACCAGTTATGAAAAACCGGTTAACATGTGAACCGGTTAATAAAAACCGGTTTTTCCGGTTATTTTAAATAAGGCTGCAGAATTATATAAAAACTGAACAAAGTTAAAAAAAATGCTGCAGAATTATATAAAAACCTGCAGAATTATATAAAAACCTGCAGAAACATATACAAATCCTGCAGAAACATAGTTTAACCTGCAGAATTATATTTTACTTGCAGAATTATATAAAAACATACAAAAAAGCTGCAGAATCATATAAAAAACCTGCAGAAACATATACAAAACCTGCAGAATTATATAAAAACATGCAAAATCATATAAAAACTGCATAATTATATAAAAACCTGCAGAATTATATAAAAAAAGCTGCAAAAATTACAAAAATGTTTAAACACACAAATAAACCAAATAAAATACGTTTTTTTTTATAATTATACTAGTAGATCAAGTAACATTACATTAATAAACATGAAAATATCTAATACAATTTTCTTAACTAGTCTAGAATGAAGTTTTCGTCTTGTAGTTTTGTTTCGTCATTTCTTCGTTTCTTCGTTTAGTCGCTTCGGGGGCTAGTAGAGCGTACGGATTCATCGTACATGAGTTCGTCATCGGAAAGTGGTTGCGCCCGTCCTTGAAAAACTTCAACACCATGTAATTGTTCTTCCACCGCAAGCTCGCCCTCAAGACTTGAAATATGTTGTATACGTTCCACGCCTTCCAAGTAATCCTTCAAACAAATGCACATTTCCATCGCCTCCGGTGTAAGTCTTGTTCGTCGAATAGAAAGTACCCTTCCACTAAGAGAAAAAACAGACTCCGAAGCTACCGTAGAAGCTTGGGAGCTTAGTAGATCACGTGCCATGGCGGCTAAAACGGGATAATGCGGTTCTTGTTTTTTCCACCAATCCAAAATATCAAAGTTGTGAAACCCGTCGGGTGACATGGTTGCTAAAAAATCGGTATATTTATACCTCCCGAGTTCACTATTTGATGCATCACCTCGAGAACGTTTACTATTTTCATTTCTTAACGAATTATACAAATTTAACTCCGCGTCTTTTCTCAACGCCTTCGAGCTTGCCACCATTTTTTGGTGTAACGATGACACGTTACCATATCTTTGAAAGTAATGATCAAAAAGATTGTTTAAAGAAACGTCAAAACGTTTTAGTGCATTTCTTGTAAAATTTGGGTCGTCATCATTTAACTCCAAATCCGAACAAATATCCGAAATCATCATCTCAACACCCGCAATATTTATAGTCGGGTTCAAGGCAGTGGCACATGTAAAAACCGGTGGCATTTCTCGAAAATATTTTTTAAACTTTTCTCTTATTGGAACAATCATATGTTCGTAAATGTCACCTTGGAATTCAAAGTCGTTTACTTTTTGACACATCAAAAATAGTTGTTTAAGCACCAAAGAACTAGTGGGATAATAAACTCCCGATAAAATCTTTGTCACGGTTCTAAAAACTTCAAGTAATTGTGTTAACGTTTCAATACACTTCCAACCGTTGTCATCAAATGGTTCCACCAACCCGGACGTTGCAAGACTATCGTGGAAAGATTCTAAGGTTTCTTTTTGCATTATTGCGCTATCAAACATTTTCCACGTAGAGTTCCAACGGACGACCATGTCAAAATGTGCGCTATAGCATTTCTTATTTAAAGCTTTACACCATTTTCTATAATCCGCATATCTTTTTCGACTACCTTGAAAAACGTCACGTAACATATCTTTAAAAGTTTCTTTAACTTCTTTAACGGACTCAACATTTAGCCCGTCTTGCACAACCAAGTTAATGATGTGCGCAACACATCGGCTATGATAAAATTCTCCATCGCAAATCGGATTGTATTTTATTTTTAACATTTGCACCGCGGTTGTGTTGTTCGACGCATTATCAAAAGAAATAGAAACTATTTTATTTTCTAATTTATAAGTTTTGATAACATCGTCTAAGACATGAAATATATTTTCCCCCGTGTGTGGATAACCAAATATATCGAACGCGATTGTACGTTTCATCATGTTCCACGAATTGGGATCGATCCAATGCGCGGTAACACAAATGTAAGAATCCGGTAAACCAAATGGAGCCGGCCATACGTCGGTTGTTAAATTAACACCGGTGTTTAATTTTTCAAAACCTAAAATCATTTCTTTTTTATCTTTTGACCACATCATTAAACAATCGCGTCTAAGAGTTGAACGACTTACGTGAACATAACGTGGTTGAAGCGTCTCTTGAATCAACTTAGTCAAGTGCGGATTGTCAAAGTGATCGAACGGCAACGATTGTTGAATAACAAATTGAGCCATCCTTAAACGAACCGCCTCCGGGTCGAAATTCCAAACACCCATACCCCGTGATATTTGCGCTTGATCATTGGCGGGATTTTTTTTAATGTCTTGCAATGCGACGTCAAATGTGTTCTCAAAGTAGAGTTCGATGACGACGCAAGAAACGCCCCGCAATTTTTGCACCTCGCCTTTTCTTTTCCAATCATAAATCAAAATTCACCCATAGTGTCGAGTCCCTATTCGTGGTCAAGATCCACCTCACAAACAACTAGCTAGATGAACCAACAATGGTCGAAGCATCGCCACTCGAACTCGCCATTTGAAAGTTGAAACGTATTTTGTAAGTGTGTTTTTGAGCTAGAATTGAAGTGGGATTATACATATTCATTGAAATCTTATTTATACACATCCAAACAGGTCACAAAACGGTAATATTACCGTTTTTTTCACTTCCAACGGTAACAATCAGGTCTACAGGTGCTGCTGTGCTTTTGCTGTTGAAGAAGATGAGACCGGTTAACCGGTTATTAATACTCAACAAAACCTGTTTTTAATTAACCGGTTGTTGATATGAAGAACGAAAACCGGTTACGAACCGGCGGTTATTAATTAACCTAAACCAGTTATTTTGGTACCGGTTTCGGTTACGGTTAATAACCGGTTACGGTTAAAAACCGGTTTATTTGCCCACATCTAGGTGACCGGGCTTTTATAGTATTCATTGGCGGTTCAAATTGAAAAAAAAATGCTTGTGCTGTTGACAAGCCTGTTCTTTTTTTCTTTTGGGTGGGCTGAGATAGAGGGTTTCTTCTAGTCGTTAGCCGAAACTTGGTTGATCTTATTACATGGTGGGCCGTCTATCTCCCAGCCCATTTTGCGATATAAAGAAAACAAAGAGTCCATCTTAAAGTTGACTATATGGCCCACAAAGAGTGTGTTTGGACTTTGGGACTTAGAAGATTTTATTTTTTTTTATTTTTTTTTTTGAACGGCATTAGAAGATTTTATTATACTTAGGTTTATAAATTAATTAAGTTTCTAATAATTGGAGTTTTGTATTAGTTAAACCATCGTTACAAATTCATTCTATGTCTTAATATTTTTAATCAATGATTTACCAACAATAATCGATGATTGGAATAACAATATCAGCTCCATCAAAATGTTGTGAAAAGGTACCATAATAATAAACTTGATGATAGTATTGTTTAATATTATTACAAGCAACCAAGTGAATAGAATCGAGACTGAAAGTGTGTTTGATTCAACATATCATTCATGTTACTAGGGAGATCATTAAAAAAGACACAGAGTCATGTTCAATCTTGAACTTAGGCGTAATACCAGAAGAATGAGTTGATGTTTCTTTTAGACCACTTATCTTCTTCTTCCTGGCAACGAGTCTAACTCCTATACCACACTCCTTAGACGTTTCCCTACCATACTTATTTTTAAGGTGAAAAGAAAGAGATTTGTATGTTTGATCCCACCATGTAGTGTGTCTAAGTGCACCAAAGGAAACATACCACAATAATAGACGTTTCGAAGAATTATCACTCTCCTCCCAAACCACATCATCTTGAGAATCCTTACTACTCATCATCTGCTCCATACTTATCATGGGGTTGAGGTAATTTGTCATAATGCACATTAAGAAACCACAAAAGTCATCACACCAGTTCTTTGGAAGTTTCAATCTACATCTTCTCCCTTTAAGTCGAGGAGGTGTAAAACCTTTTGCAACCTCAACACCTTGAAGTTGAAGAACCATAGAGCCATTTTCAATCGCCATTCCCTAATTAATGAACACAAACTCATTACATTCCAATGATGGCTAACATGTTCTATATATATGAAACCTTATTTAGTTGATAACACACACACACACACACACATATATATATATATATATATATTATATATATGTATATGTGTGTGTGTGCGTATATATATAAAGAGGGAGAGAGAGAGAGAGAGACCTCAAGCGTAGATTGTAGTAATCTCCCACCATCATTTATGACACCTGATTCAAAGAGTGAGACTTGACATAACATTTTACAATTTTTATGACAATCTCCAAAAGTTGTAAGTAACTTGCAGTGGGATGCTTTAAGATTAGTTAAACTTGTTGGGAGCTCGGGTAATTCAAGTAGCTTTTCACAACGCGATATGTTTAGGATTTTGAGTCAAGTAAGTTGCAAGAGCCTGAAATCTAGTCGTGAAAAACTGTTGTTGCTTATATTTAGTGCTTGTAAGTTGGATAACTTAACAATAGCACATGGAAATTCTACGCCATTGAGACCACATGCAACGAGATCCAACTTTCGTAAGCTACGTAGAAATTGATGAAATGACTGCGACCATGTATTCTCAGGTTGAGGTTGTATGAGTCCTTCTAATTCCAACTCGTCTAAATTTTGTAAGGCATCAAAGTTGAATTCTATGCTCTTTAAATTAGCTAAATAAGACAAACATAGGGAAATAAGATTGGTACAACGTTCACCAATTGATGAGGGTAGAACTTCTATCCCAATATATTCTAGAGTCGACTTTACCAAGCTTTTCATGTTTGCTTGGATCTTTGGGAACTTAACTATGTTGTGGCAAGACTTTATTTCTAGAGTCTTGAGCTTTTCCATGTGAACAATTGTTGGAAACATTCTAAGCTTGCAACAACATGATACACTTACATCCACTACTAAAAAACTGTCCATTTCCGACCAAGGTTTTAGTCGGAAAATGGTCGGAAAACGGGTTTTCCGACCAGTTTCCGACAAAAATACGTTTGTAGGAAAAAGCCTTGTAGGAAAATATTTCCGACAAGAAACCGACTAAATTTCCGACAAAAAGAAGAAGTTACTGTTTCCGACAAAGTCCCGACTACAATTTTCCTACAGCTTTCCGACCACCGTTTTCCTACTACTTTCCGACCAAAAGTTTTCGACAAAGTTCCGACTACAATTTTCCTACAGCTTTCCGACTGCCGTTTTCCGACCATTTTCCGACCAAAAGTTTTCCGACCAATTTCCGACTACAATTTTCCGACAGCTTTCCAACTGCCAGTTTCCTACTATTTTCCGACTAAAAGTTTCCGACAAAGTTCCGACCAAGGTGTTCCGACAGCTTTCCGACCAATTTCCGACTAAAATACTTTTTTAATAAAAAAAAATATAAAAAAACTAAAAAATCCAGATTTTTCTACTAAAAATGCAGAAAAAAAATCCAATAAAAATCCTAAATACGACAAGATTATAGAACTGAAAGTTCATCCACAAAATACAAAACGGTTGTCAAATTGTAGGTTCAACAACAAAATATCCCACGGTTTTTAAATTACAAGTTTAACCGCAAAAGACAACAAACAAAACAAAACTATGGTGGAGGATTGCTAGGATTACCAAACTGCTTCATCAACTCGGTTATTTGTCGTTGCAAATCTTCTCTCATTTGTATTGCATCTCTTCAACTCGGTTTTGCAACACTTCCGTGTGGGGTTGTCGCGCCTCTTCGAGTCATTTATTTAACTTTTCCACTTGGGATTGCAAGTTCCACACCTAAACAGCATACATAATGTTAGTAAAAAAGCTATATATATAGACACACTAGTAGGAAACCCATGCGATGCAACCCATTTGACATAATAAGTTAATCCAATTATCAAACAGTTGGTGGTCGATAACAACAGAACATAAGCTTTTGACACAAAGAAAAATAAAAGTCTAACCACCTGAAACAAAAAGGACTCACCACAAAATCTGTAGATCCTCTAAATGGGTATCTTATAAATCAAAGTTAAAAATAAAGTCTCTTGGGTCTATCAAGTTAACTAACATATTGGAAGCTAAATAAAAAAATATGTTCACTATTCTTTAGTTTTCACAGCATCTGCAAAGTTAAAAAATAGATATCCTAGAACTAAATGCACATAGGACTTTTCTTCTAAGATCACCAACTTCATTGAGTACTGAATGAAGTTAACAAAAGTATGCATGACAGAAGAAAGAAAGTGCCCGAAAATAAAAAAAAAAATAGTTGTTTGAAGGTAGAATACTTCTTATTGTTGAAAAGTAATAAAAAATCTTAATATATTCTCTAGACTTCATTCAAACTCTTTTATGTATATTATATACATATATATTCATACACTGCAAAAGATCATAATGATCTTGATAATCTTTGAAGAATACATACAACATACTTCATTAAATTAAAATCTACCAAAACAACTTTGCTCATTTTTCAGTAAAATAAACTAAAATTATTTTTTTGAAATTACTAGATAAATGAGAAGATGGTTTACCTGCAAGTTAGATTTAACATGCGATAAAGTGATAGCTTTCACAAAAATTGAGTGTCGCTTCTAATAAATAGATCTTACATCACAGATTACTAGTCCAACATTTCACTGTAATGTTAGACGGATGTATGTAGACAACAAGCAAAGCATTATGTATTTTGACATTTTGTGGTGCTACTAACATTACACCTAGGGATGAGCTCTGTCCTGTACCGGTACTGAAAAACCGCTATCGAAAATCTCCAAAAATGGGTACCGGTACCGAATACCCTTCGGTACCGGTATTTAAAGGTAAAAACCGGTACCGAACTAGTTCACACCTACCAAACACACTCCAAAAAGCTTATTACAAGAAAAGTCTCGAGTCGAGACTTCAAGGGCGGTGGGCGCACTTAAGGCAACATGGGGCGGTGGCCGCACTTAAGGCAACATGGTTGCGCCTCGCCTGAAAATTGCGCCTAGGCGCACCAGACGAGCGCTTTTGATAACTATGGTTTCGACCATCAATTTCACATATTAGTTAGTTTATGGTGAACGAGACTTCACTTGTAATCAAGAACATATCATTCTACAAATATGATATCACGGAACTGGTATGACAGATCATGGGTTAAACATTACTCAATATGATATCACCAATTTCGCATATTAGTTAGTTTCCTCTTTTGATATTGATCTAATTAAATTTTATTGGTTACTTACCGATCTAATCCATTTCATTCCAAAATTAATAAAAACAATTCAAAATTTCAAAACCAATAGTCCATACACCAAAATTAATAAAAACAATTCAAAATTTCAAAACCAATAGTCCATACACTATGTTACCTGTTCATCGGTTGTTGTAATATATCTACCAATTTCAAAATTTCAAGACCAATAGTCCATACACTAAAAAACTGAGATCCGTCAACAATTCAACATAGATAAACACCAATTATACATCTACAAATGAGCAATTTCAACACACGAACCGATAAAACTCGAATCGCCACAATGCAGACCTAAAAAAAGCCCTAACGGAAGCGGAAATTAGACCGGATCTAAAGAGGAAACACGTACGCACCTTGAAGATAACGATTTCAGCAACAGATCTGTGAAGAATCTAGATCTTGATTAGATTGTGAAGATGCAGAACCAGAACCAAAACCGAAACCACCGCCTCTGTCGACGCCGGCTGCCGCCGTACGTCGGCTCTGGTTGCCGTCGACACTACCGCCATCGCCTCCACTAATACCCGAACCAACTGAAACGCCCCAAGCTTGACCCGTGTTGACCCACCCTGTACCTGAACCCGACGAACCAGACTCGAGGTTGAACGACCGCCGCCGCAGATGGCGGCGCTGCTGTCTTCTCTCTCTCTCTCTCTACGGTTTTCGTCTCGTCTCCGTGAGCCATCGCTGAAAGGAGGTGGCAGGTTGTTCATAGATCTAGGTGGGGGTGTCGCTTGGCCGATCTTGAACGAGAGGGAGAAGAGGAGCAGGTTGTTGTTGTTGTGGGACTTGGTTTGGAGAAGATGGTCTCCATATGTTTGTGGGTGTATTTGACTAGGGTCTCTCCAAGAAGAAACATAAGCAGAGAGAAGATGAAGGGTCTGGTATGCGTGATTTTTAGAAAGAAAATGGGGATTAGGGTTTCAAACTATAAGAGTGCTTTATATACTAGTGTTTATTAAATGGGCTTGCCCCAGGCCCACAAGCCCGTTTTTACGTGGCCCGATACGTTTACGAGGCCCACTTTCAAACCCGAACTTCGTATAATGTCGTAGAATAAAAATTTGGGTCATAAGTATGTAAAATAGTGTCGGTAGTCGATGTTTGACGCGTTCGTTCGTTGGTCGCGGTAAATCGCGTAAAAGCCCCGTTTGTCGTTTCTTATCCGTTCTTTGATCCGATTTCGACTACGAATATAATTAATGTGTACAAAAGATGGAATGGAAAAACGATGTTTAAAGGTTGAAAAATGAAAAAAAACAAAAAATTTTAGTCGGAAATTTGTCGGAAATTTCCGACCATTTTCCGACCAATAAAGGTTTTAGTCGGAAAATGGTCGGAAATTTCCGACAACTTTCCGACCAATAAAGGTTTTAGTCGGAAAATGGTCGGAAATTTCCGACCATTTTCCTACACCAATTTTCATTTTTTTCATTTTTTCAACATTTAAACATCGTTTTTCCGTTCCATCTTTTGTACACATTAATTATACATGTTTATACGTGTATGTACCCTATCGGGACCTATTAATTAAAACAGGCTAAGTATGTGTATATATATGTATGTGTGTATGTATCTATGCGTGTGTGTACACTTGGACAAACACATACTCATACATATATATATATATATATATATATATACATACACACATACATATAGAGACAAGAAATACGTTTATATATATAGATATACACCTCGGTATAATTAAATATGAAAAGAATAATTGTTTTTTAGTCGGTACATACACGTATAAACATGTACAATGCGTATAAGTTGGTAAAGTAAAAGTATTTCATGTATAATTAATGTGTACAAAAGATGGAATGGAAAAACGATATTTAAAGGTTGAAAAAATGAAAAAAACAAATATTTTAGTCGGAAATTTGTCGGAAATTTCCGACCATTTTCCGACCAATAAAGGTTTTAGTCGGAAAATGGTCGGAAATTTTACCGACTATTTTCCGACCAATTTTTTTATCTTTTTTTTTGGTCGGTAAATAGTCGGAAATTTTCCGACCATTTTCCGACCAAATTTTTTTTTGTCGGTAAATTGTAGGAAAATAGTCGGTAAAACCAGATTAGTTTTTTAGTCGGAACTTAGTCGGAAATTTTCCGACCATTTTCCGACCAATTTTTTTCTCTTTTTTTTTGGTCGGTAAATTGTAGGAAAATAGTCGGTAAAACCAGATTATTTTTTTAGTTGGTATTTTGTCGGAAAATGGTCGGAATTTTCCGACGAAATTGGTTTTGTCGGAAATTTTGGTAGGAAACCCCCCTATTTTCTAGTAGTGGTCTTCAAGACTTGAATGAATTCCAAGTGATGGGTGAATTTCTTTTAACTTAGAACAAGAAGAAAGTCTCAACTTCTGAAGACATGGGAGTCCATCAAAATCTGGTGAGTTTAATAGCTCCCACATATTTTCGAGGTGAAGCACTTTCAAATGTGGTAGATGCTAAAAGATAAACAAGTATATGGAAATTAATTAGTAAGATATACATAAATTGCATAACTGAAAAAGTTGCATCTTCTAGTAGAACACCCCCCCCCCCCCCCCCCAACGTACACACACAAGCCACTTAAATAACTCTAGGTAGATTTGAATACCGAGTTCAATTATATTATATGAATGTTAAAATGATTTAAATGGAAATGTATTCGTAAAGTTAAGGTGTAAATTAGGTTGTCTGAAATACACTACTTTTAAATGTTTAATCAAATGAACTACCTTACAACCTTTCCAAAGGTCTTTTTGCATGCTAAAACTCAATTTTAGAACAACAAGCTTAATTGGTCGGAAATTGTCTGGGAATGGACTTGCAGGATACCCATCCCAATCAATATACCTTAGTTTCTTCATGTTTGAAGCAATCTTGCACAAGTGCAATGAATGATTGTATGAGTCACCCTTATATCTTAATGCTTCAATATTGTCATTTTCCTGCAACAAAGAAGGAAACAATGTAAGGATTAATTATTATTCCGTAAGCCACATAAAATGAGATATATTTTTTAAAAATTAGTTAACTTAACCTTTTCCCTTGTTGCATCCAAAGAACACATTTTTCTAATTTCTTCATCTTTCCAAACTCTACTGTGTTTTTTAGGATCCTTTGGATGTTTCCCTCTAACAATGTAGTGTCCCATTTCTTGAACAAGATCATGCATATCACAAACTTACCATCCACAATACTTATAAGAGCTTTTTGTCTCAAAACCTTTATTCCTATTTCAGGGTAAAAATCACAAGCATCAAGTATCTCAATTGCTACACCTGTGAATACCCCCCTAAAGAAACATGCAATATCCAAGAATAGCTCTTTCTGATAAGGTTCAAGTCCATCGTAACTAATTTTGAGTATATCCACGATCTTGGAATCCGGAATGTCTCTTAATTTATCCAACGCACTTATCAACTCCACCTTGTCTTTGTCGTACAGAAACCTACCTAAAACTTTAAGTGCCAATGGCAGCCTAGCAACATAAGAAACTACACCTAATGAAAGTCTTCCAAAATCTTCTATAGGGTTCTTTTCATCATATGAATGTCTTCTAAAGAGTTGTATGGCCTCGTCATGTGATAATAATCTGATAGGATATACCAGGTCTACTTTGTGGGTTTTTAGCAAGTGTTCGTCTCTTGTTGTGATTATAATTCTACTCCCACTGCCAAACCAATTATGTGATCCTGCTAACGCCTCCAATTGTTCAAGATCATTGATATCATCAAGAAGTAATAACACGTTTGAAAGAATATAAACTGCTTGCCTTCTCATTGATCATAACAATTGTATATATAATGTACATAGAATCTCCTAACCTAGGGAAGATATTCACATTAACAAATATAATAGATTTGGTTGAGATTTCCTAAATAATACAGTTGTCTATTACACCCCCGCAGTCGAAGCGAGAGGAGGTCGAATGCTTAGACTGGACCTGAAATCGTCAAATAGAACCTTAGGCAAGCCTTACGTGAAGATGTCAGCTACTTGAAAACGCATAGGGATGTGAAGAACCCGAACCGAACCGCGTTGAACCAGGTCACGAACAAAATGGATATCCAGCTCAATGTGTTTAGTGCGTTGATGCTGAACTGGGTTGCCCGACAAGTAAATCGCACTGATATTATCACAGTACACAAGGCTAGCAGTAGTAAGAGGCCTGTGTAGCTCGAGTAAAAGATTACAAAGCCAACATATTTCAGCAACCACATTAGCAACGCCCCTATATTCCGCTTTAGCACTGGACTGAGAGATAACGGGTTGACGTTTAGACGACCATGATATGATGTTCGGACCTAAGTAGACACAATATCCTGAAGTGGAACGCCGCGTATCCGGACACCCTGCCCAATCGGCATCAGTGTATGCTCGTAAAGAGAAATCCGTAGACGCACCTATAGTTAACCCATGAGATGATGTACCTTGAAGATATCATAGGATTCGTTTAAGCGCATTCCAGTGGTCCACTTTTGGCGCATGCATAAACATACAAACTTGTTGAACTGCGTAACAAATATCAGGCCTCGTAAACGTTAAGTATTGAAGGGCTCCTGCTAAACTTCGATACAGTGTCGGATCCTCAAAGTCCACACCCGATTGAGAACCGAGCTTGGGTTTAGTATCATCGGGTGTAGCCGCTGATTTGCAAGAGGACATGCCAGCCTGATCAATGATCTCTTTTGTGTATACTTGTTGAGAGAGAAACATATGGTTACCTTGGTGATGAACATGAATACCCAAAAAATGACTTAGCGGCCCGAGGTCTTTCATAGAAAATTCAGCAGAAAGACTGGACATAAGATGTATGCGAAGAGAGTCGGTGGATGTCGTGAGGATGATGTCGTCGACATAGATGAGCAGATAGGTAGTGGCTCCGTTGTGACAGTAAGTAAAAAGAGAATTGTCGCATCTACTTTGTTGAAAACCCAATGAGAGAACGAAATCCGTAAAACGTTGATACCACGCCCGAGGAGCCTGTTTCAAACCATAGAGGGATTTCTTGAGCAAGCACACATAATCAGGATACTGTTGATGACGAAATCCCATAGGTTGGTACATGTACACAGTCTCATTGAGGTTGCCATGAAGAAACGCGTTGGTGACGTCAAATTGATGAATCGGCCAAGATTGTGCTAAGGCAATTGATAAGACGGTACGTATAGTAGTGGGTTTCACAACTGGACTAAATGTTTCACCACAGTCCACCCCAACCTGTTGATTGCTCCCATCACAAATAAGACGAGCCTTATAACGCTCTAATGAACCATCAGACCGAAATTTGTGGCTAAAAAGCCACAGGCTACGTAGTACATGCATATGTGGTTGCCTCGGAACTAGAACCCAGGTCTTATTCTTAATAAGTGCATTAAATTCGGTGGTCATGGCGTTATGCCATTCCGTGCTAGACAGGGCATCCTTTGGGTTTTTGGGAATAGGAGTAATGGTGGAAGAGTTAGGGTTGAAAATTTGTTTGGGCTTAACAATTCCATCCATAGACCGAGTTCGAATGGTGCGAGTAGGGTGTGGTGGAGGAGGGGGTGGGGGGGGGGAGGTAGGGAAGAGGTGGCAGTGGACGAGGAGTGTGAGACAGTGTCGGGAGATGGTGAAGGTGAAGTGAAAGTTGGGCCAAGAGAAGATGGGTGTGTGTCGAAGGGAGTATGGGTCGAAAGGGGGGAAGGAGCGATTGGGCTGGTTTGGTTAAAGGTTGGGCCGAAAGGTGTATGGGCGTAGAGGGGAGTGGATACCGGGTGGGGGGTGTTGGGATTGAACCCTATCAGAGGAACAGATAATTAAAGCCAAAACTGGATCAGAGCAGTAGATCCAGAATAAGCAGATGTTTACATACAAATCTCTCCCCTTGAAAGTGGTTTCATATCTGCTGACCTCCTATCTGCTGATCTTACTAAGTGCTGACCTACAACTGCTGCCTTGCATCTACTGCCCAATATCAAAGACTGATGGAAGACCAAAGCTCTGCTGATTCAATCTACTGCCTTGAGTCAAGTACTGCTGATCCGGACAAGCACTGTTGGGTTCACAGCAGTGGAAGGTTGCAGCAGCTGTTTAAGTGTCTTTTATGTAATGAAATGTAATTGCAGTAGTTAGTACATCAGTGTTTGTATAGATCAGAGGTTAGAGTTTGTTAGGAGGTTAGATGTCACTTTCATGGTGACGTCAGCTAAGATGCTCAGTGGTTTGCAAGTGCCTATAAATAGTTCAGTACTTTGTACTGTTCTATTAGCTCTTTCACAACATTGTCTTCTTTGCACGAACAAACTACTGAGCTCTGGCTGAGGGGGAGTTTGCATTCATTCATCAATCATTGTAATCGTTGTTGAAATAAATTCAATCTTTCGATTCATTGTGTAAAGATGTTTGATTAAAGTATTACTCTCGTTTGATTGTATGCAAAGTTTGTTTTCATCTTAATTCCACTGCACAACTCTTTCATTTCCATCTTAATTTCAAACGAAAATACAATCAAAAACAAACTCAGATCCAACAATTGGTATCAGAGCTTGGACAGTCAAATTTGATTTAACAATCATTTTGACATAAATAGTTCGGCTCATAATAGTTGATACTGATCGTTTGTTCGTCCGTTGAAAAACAAAGCAAGGATTAATCACCATTAAAGTTGATTTCTCAGTGTCTGTAAAACAACAAGAATGACGTCACAATCTCAAGATGATAAAAACAACATTGGCTCACTTTTTAAACCACCTATGCTAAAAAGAAATGAGTACAACATCTGGCAGAGGAGGATGGGTCACATCCTCGCTCAACAAAGCACAGGTTGTTGGAGGTCTGTCATTTATGGTCCCCATGTTCCTTCAGTGCCAAGCGCTGAAGATGCTAAAAAGTTCGTTCCAAAACCAGTTGAAAATTATACCGAAACCGACTTTCAAAAGATCGAACTAGATGCTAAAGCGTTTAGCATCATAGCATCAGCGCTGCCCAATGAGATATATGCTGGACTGTTACACTGTAACAGTGCCAAAGAATTATGGGACGCACTTAAGGAACAGTTTGGGGGAACTGAAGAAGTCATAGAAAACAATAGGGAAATCCTGAACCAACAGTATGAAACATTTTGTTACGTTAAAGGTGAATCACTAACGCAACAATTTGAGCGTTTCAGTTGTCTCATCAGTGAACTGAGGCTTGTTAACACCACTTTTACAAACTCAACTCAAAATAGCAGGTTCCTCAGGTCACTGCCAGAAAAATGGGACACCATAGCTTTTGTCACCCGAAACTCACCTGAGTTCAAGGATCTGACCTTGACCCAACTCCACGGTCGACTCCTGACCTACGAAAGGGAGTTGAACCAGAAAAGGAGGTTACAAGAGTCAGGAAAAGTTACTGATGATTACACTTTCGGTAATACTGCTCTTCTAGGTCAAGAAGAATCTGGGAGCAGTGGTAAGGATCAGGGTTATGATCACTTCATTGACATAACTGCTGGTGTAAATTTTAACAACCCTGATCCTCACTCTGCAAGTTATGCATTCACTGCAAACGAAAACCAGATGTCAGATAATCTAAGCTTTGAACTCAATGATTTACAACATTTCGATCCCACTGACTTAGAGGAAATGGACATCCTGCACCAACTGGCCTTGCTAAGTGTTAGAACTAGCAAATTTTACAAAAGAACAGGGCGAAAATTCCCAGGTTTGCATGGGAATCTAAGGGTTGGGTTGGATAAATCGAAAATCAAGTGCTACAAGTGTAATAGGTTGGGACATTTCGCTAGGGAATGTAGGAGTCAAACTACTGGTCCCATAATTACTCATCCTAGCTCAAATCCTAGACCTCAAAACCAAAGCACTGTGCACTATGCCCAGTAAGCCCCAGCAGCTCAAGTGAACACTGCTCACTATGCTGCTGCCCCTGTGCCAGTACATTATGTCCAAACTACTGTTCCACAGATCCAATATGTTCAAACCCCTGTTCCCCAGGCACAAGTGCAACCTGCACCTCAAACCACTGCTCCAGCAGCAGTACAACCAGATCAACAAAGTTTTTTTACTCAAGGGTTTGTTGACTGGAGCAGTATGCCTGAAGATCTTAGTGATGAAAATTTTGTACTCTATGCTTCTAATGATTCTTCTCATAATGAATTTTGTTTGATGGCATTAGAGTCAATACAGGAGGGGGTTGAAACTGAGGAGGAACAACTGAGCTTTGAAACAGTGGATGAGGTGACTGAAGCAGTGGTTACTGCTATGGCTGGTGAACTACTGATTGGAGAAAGTTCAGGTACCCTGATTGAACCAATGACAGATCCATGGTCCGAAGAGGACAAAGAAGAAGAGAAGGAAGAAAAGGCCGGTGAAAAGAAGGTGAAAGCTGATGGTGATGAAGATCATCAATGTGATTATGCAATGATGGCAGCTGCCAAGGGAGCTTCTGCATGCTTTGATAGTCTTTTGTATGTAGATAGTGGAGGCTCCAGGCACATGACAGGATGTAAAGCCCTCCTCAAAGACTTTAAAATCCATGGAGGGGGTGATATATCCTTTGGAAATAATAGTAAGGGGAAGGTTCTGGGGTCTGGTACAGTGAAATCTGGAAATGTAAAATTTGAAAATGTCAATCTGATAGACAATCTAAAATTCAACCTTCTGAGTGTATCACAAATGAGTGACAAAGGGTTTGGGTCATTCTTCACAAAAGATTGTTGTAGGATTGTTGGACCAGAAATGGTCAAAAAGATTGAAGCAATAATCAAAACTGGTCAAACTAAACTTGTTGCTCAAAGAAGTGGCAATGTTTATGTTGTTGATATGTCAAAAGAGTGTCCCAGAGCTGATGCCTGTCTGTTCTCAGCTGCCTCTAACAAAGAGACAGAACTTTGGCACAGAAGGCTGGGGCACACAAATCTTAAGACAATCACAGAAATTTCAAAAAATGGTTTGGTGAGAGGCCTACCACAAAAATTGTTTTCATGTCCTGAACATTGCATTTCCTGTTTAAAAGGAAAACAACATAAAGTTCTTACAAGTCCATTGAAGAGTCCAAAACAACCCAGTGTTTGCAAATGCTACACATGGATTTGTTTGGCCCAGTTCAAGTCATGAGCCTCAAAAAGAAAAGATATTGTTTGGTTATTGTTGATGACTTTTCTAGGTTCACATGGACTTTTTTTTTTACACTAAAAAGATGAGACTGCAGGCATTTTGCAAGACTTTGTAACACAGGTTGAAAAGCAATTTGACCTTCCAGTGAAAAGCTTTAGGAGTGACAATGGCACAAAATTTAAAAATAAGGAGTTGGATGCCTTCTGTGTGAAGAAAGGGATTGTAAGGCAGTACAGCATCCCTAGAACACCAGAGCAGAATGGGGTAGTGGAAAGGAAGAACAAAACTCTGATTGAGGCTGCCAGAACCATGCTTGCAGATTCAGGTTTGCCACTAACTTTCTGGGCAGAGGCAGTAAACACTGCTTGCTATGTCCAGAACAGAGTTTTAATAAACCCTAGGCACAAAAAGACTGCTTATGAAATTCTGTATAAAATCAAACCACTGATCTCATATTTCAAGGTGTTTGGTTGCCCATGCTTTATTTTGAATTTAAAAGATTCCATTTCAAAATTTGCAGCCAAAATTGATTGTGGTTATCATTTGGGATACTCAACCACTGCCAAGGCCTACAAAGTGTTCAATACACGGACCAAGGCAGTGGAGGAGACTTTGAATGTAAAGTTCAATGAACTTTCATCAATGAAAATCCCAGCAAACCCTGCAGATCTGTTTGATCTTGAAAAATTTACTTTTGAAAATACTGCTGTCAAGACTAACAGTGCAGGTCCATCAGAGGATACAACACCAGACTATGGGTATGAAATCATCATCCCTCAAAGGTCTGCCACAAAGGGAAAAGCACCAACTGTTCAAAACAGTTGTCAAAGCTCAACCACTGCTACCTCAACAGTTGTTGACCAAAGTAGCCCATCAACCACTGCTTCCACATCCTCAAACACTGCTGACAAAAGTCCTCAAACAGTGGATAAAAGTTAGCAGTTGTCCACTTCATTACCTCCTATTCCACCACCTTTTGAAGCCACTGCTGGATCATCAAAGTCCCCAGCAGTGGTTAGCTCAGATGATACACATTTGCAGCCTTCACCAACAAATGCCATCATACCATATCAAGGAGATTTAATCTTCTTGAGATCTCATCCACCTGATCAAATCATTGGCAACATAAATGAAGGGGTGCTCACAAGAAGCCAAACCCAAAACATTTGTCTTTTTGCTGGTTTTCTATCACTCCATCAGCCAGTCAAGTACCAAGAGGCACTGAAAGACAACAGCTGGGTAGAAGCCATGCAAGAGGAGCTCCAACAGTTTAAAAGACAACAAGTATGGGAGCTTGTACCACTTCCAGAAGAGGTTAGTCCCATTGGCACAAAGTGGGTCTTCAAGAACAAAACTGATGAAAGGGGTATTGTTGTCAAGAATAAAGCCAGGCTTGTGGTTCAAGGTTACAGACAGGAAGAGGGGATTGACTATGATGAAACATTTGCCCCTGTTGCAAGATTGGAAGCCATTAGACTGTTCCTGGCCTTTGCTGTCAACCACAATATGAAGGTGTTCCAAATGGATATAAAAAGTGCTTTCCTCTATGGTACAATTCAAGAAGAGGTGTATGTTTGTCAACCTCCAGGTTTTGAGGATCCATTTTATCCAGATCATGTCTACAGGCTAAACAAAGCTTTGTATGGCTTGAAACAAGCACCAAGGGCCTGGTATGAAACTCTTTCCAACTTCCTACTCTCAAATGGTTTCAAAAGAGGTACCATTGATAAAACACTGTTTTTAAAATGGAGAGGGAAGGATTTAATGATTGTCCAGATTTATGTGGATGACATTATTTTTGGAAGCACATGTAACTCAATGTGTGAAGAGTTTAGAGAACTCATGACAGCTGAGTTTGAAATGAGTGCAATGGGTGAGCTGCAATGCTTTCTTGGTCTCCAAGTACAGCAAATGCAAAATGGAACTTTCATTCATCAAAGCAAATATGCTAAAGAACTTTTAACCAAATTTGATATGAATGATTGTAAACCATGCAGCACACCCATGGCAACAAATAAGCTGGTCATGTCTGATGAAAAGGATGAGCTGATTGACCAAACACTTTATAGAAGCATGATTAGGTCTTTATTGTACCTAACTGCATCTAGACCAGACATCATGTTTGCAACATGTGTCTGTGCAAGAAGTCAATCAGCTCCCAGAAAATCAAATCTCATTGCTGTAAAAAGGATCTTCAGATACATAAAAGGTGCTCCCATACTTGGTATCTGGTATCCAGTTAATGGGAATATCAAGCTTTCAGGTTTTTCAGACAGTGACTTTGCTGGATGTCACACCACAAGGAAGTTCACATCAGGAGGGTGCCAGTTTCTAGGTGATTGCTTAGTTTCATGGCAAAGCAAAAAGCAAGCAGCAGTTTCAACATCCACTGCTGAAGCTGAATACATTGCTGCTGCAAGCTGTACAGCCCAACTCCTGTGGCTTCAAAATCAGTTGCTGGATTTTGGTATCACCGCCTTAAAGACACCACTAATGTTGGACAGCCAGGCAGCAGAAAATATCATCAAAAATCCAGTTTCCCATTCAACCACCAAACACATTGACATCAGACATCACTTTGTGAGGGATTGCTATGAAAAAGGTTTGATTTCTCTGCATTATGTCCTAACTAAAGACCAGCTGGCTGATGTGTTCACAAAAGCACTTGATACAGCCACTTTTGAAAGCTTGGTCTCTAGGATTGGGATGCTGAACATGGAATAGCAAGCAACATCTTGTTTTCTATGAATAAAAGCAACAAAATGTTTTCAGAAAATCAAAACTCCATCCTTGAAAATAGCTAAAAATGAAATTTTTCATTAAAATCCTTAAAAGTCTGCCATTAACCACTGATTGTTCAAAAGTCTGCTTTACTTCAAAAGTCTGTCCACTACTGAAAGTCAACCCCTGTTCTCTCATTCCATTTGATAAACTCTGTTGTTCAAAAGCAGTGTCTTATCCACTGATATGCTATCCACTGATAGTGAAAATCATCCACTGCTTTCATACCACTGCCTTCATCAGTCACTTTCACAAAAGTACTGTCCTTCACTTTCACCAGGGGTTGTCACGTGGGCAGTACATATTGGTCAGACCTTTTGTAACGGCTGCCACCTCAGCATTCACTTTCTTCCCTATAAAATCCCCCATTTACCACCAAAACAGGGTTTTACTGTCGAATTGAATTCTTAAAAATTCTCTTCTCAAAGCAGTTTTTCATCTCATTTCTCCACAAATTTCTTCGATCTTCATCTTCAAAATGACAAAATCGAAGTCATCTTCAAAACCCTCATCCAAATCTTCATCGAAAACAGCCTCTCAAAAGGCAATCTCCACAGAAATTCCACATAAACCATCTCACAATCTCCTGGGTCTTCTTACAAAACCAGGAACCACCAATGTTTTCGATTCCATCATTGACACCATGGCAAAATCAAAGTACAAAACTTTGTTCACCGTCGATGCACCAATCTATTTGGCGACCCAAAGGGAGTTTTGGAAGAATGCAACCCTTGAAAAACAAGGAGACATTGCAACCATCATACACTCTTCTATAAAGGGTAAAGCTGTCCAAATTACGCCACAATCCATTTCAGAGGTCTTTTAACTCGATGATCAAGAAGGTAAAATTTCTTTCACTAAAAACGAGTTGCAAACTGACTTCATTGAAAGAGGGTATGAAGCCACAATGATGAAGAAACTTACCTTAGAAAAAGGTTATTTTCCTTCTGCAACCAGGTTTTTATTTCACCTCCTACTATGTGTTTCAAACAAAACCACTTCTTTCAATGAAATCCCTTTAAAGATTCAAAATCTGGGATATGCAATTCTTCAAGGAGAAAATCTTAACTATTCTCGGGAAATTTTTAAAGATTTGGTTAATAATGTTGAAACAAAATCATTCTTACTGTTTCCAAGGTTTTTAAGTTACTATTTTGCAAAGAAATTCAG
The DNA here is from genome assembly GCA_030545235.1 of Helianthus tuberosus. Taxonomy (NCBI): domain Eukaryota; kingdom Viridiplantae; phylum Streptophyta; class Magnoliopsida; order Asterales; family Asteraceae; genus Helianthus; species Helianthus tuberosus. Next base: position 219,496,271 of record CM060369.1, read on the forward strand.
TAAGGATGATTTAGCTGTAATATACCAAGGTGATTCTACTCAAATAAACAGTTTAACAACTGAAACTTTTTCAAGAATGTTAGCACCTTACAAAACACAAGCAGAGGTGCCTGAGCAGATTTTAGCAGTTACAACTGCTCCTCAGGTATCTGCTGCTGAGCCCACTGCTCAAGGTGATCAAAGCAGCAGCACAACTGCTTTGAAACCCACACCTAAAATCTCCAAAAAGACAAAAAGAAAAACTCAAAAACCCCCCAAACCAATCAAAAAGGCAACTCTGAAGGATGAGATACCAGAGCAAATGCCTGTGACAACACAAAAGTCACAAGAAACCACTGCTGCTTCTTCCTCACAGCAGTTGGTACAAATATCTCAACCCATAACCGAAACTCCTCCTGCTTCTTCACAAAAAGAACAGGTTGTACAAATTGGGTCTCCACATCATGATGCTCTGGAAACACTCGTTTCTATTATCCACAACTCAATACCCGGGGCAAATCCACTTTCTACACCACCCTTCACATCCACAATTCCCCCACCAACTAAACTGCTGTTGGATGCAATTGATTTGAACCAGGCATTAACCAGTCCTTCTCAATCACCTATCAATGAGAATATACCTCAACAATTGACTGGGTCTGATGTATCAATCTTTGCTAACCCACCAACACAACCTGAGGAGGTTAGACCCCTTGAGTTACAAGTAACTCTTGGTGGTAGTCCAAGTGAAGCAGCCACTACAACTGTTGAACCCACTGGTTTACAGTTGGACAGTGGTTACATCAATAAGACTTCCTTGGAGGCAATTCCTTTTATAGCACCTCTGCCAACCACTAGTGGATTTATTTATCCTACTGGCAACATCAAAAGGTTGTCAAGTGTTGAAGGAAGAAGACCCCAGTACCAAGAAAAAGGGGCATCAGTGGTTAATGTTTGGAGTATACTCCCTACATCTACCACTGATAAAACCACTGCTAGTGGGAAATCAGATGATCCCATTAACTTGGGTGATGGTTTAAAGTACCAGAAATTGACGGATAGAATTGAAAAGCTTGATAACTCTGTTGCAGAACTCAAAGATATGCTACAACAGGTGTTACAAGTACAAAAGGTACAATCAACTGCTGTTCCACCTCAAGCATCTGCTCCACAAAGAGCACCTGCTACAAATGAGCTCTGGAATTTGTTTCAACCTTTTCTCCATCAACAAGCACAATTAGCAGATCAGCAACATGAAAAACATGTCCAACAGCTGAGAAATGCAATGGAGTCAAGGTTCAAGAACACTCAGGCTGATCTAAAAGTTCTCAAAACTCAGATCCTGCACACCACTGGCACTGCTCCTCCAACAGTACTTTTCATTGATCAACTCCCAGAAGATAATGCCAAAAAGGGGGAGAAAATTAAGGAGTGGAAGAAAAAGGGGATAGATGATGGTCTTTACATTGAACCAGAAAAGGATGCAATGACCAGAAAAATTCCCTTGCCAGATGGTAGTAAAAAGGTTGATGCTACTCAAGAAGCACTTGATGAAGGAGTAGCAAGTGTTAAAAGAGATAGGATGGCAAAGGATATCTCAAGATGGAATGAGGAGAAAAGAGCTTTCATGGAACTGTATGCGCAGGGTTGTTCTGGTTCAAAGGATCCTAAAAATTCTAAGACAAAAAGGAAACCCAAGTCCATCCCATCCAGATTTCCAAAGCCTCCAAAACCACCATCCAAAAGCCATAAGCATCAAACCTCCACCCAAACAGCTGTTGTAACTCCTGCTGTATCAACTACTGCTGGTACTTCAGTGGTTTCAACATCTGTTCTCACCTCAACACACACCACAACTACTACTTTACCACCACCACTTTCACCTGCTGACAAACAGCAGAAGACAACAGATGTTATAACATCTGCTGTAATGGCAACAGTGGTTGAAACACCAGTTGTTTCAACAGCTGTTAGTCAGACACAAACCACTGCCACTCAATCTACTACCACTGTTCCATCTCAAACATCATCAGTCTCACCTAAACCAAAAAGGAGAAGGCTAATTTTAAAAGATGATGACACATCTCCATCACCAACATCTTCAAAATCCCTGTCACTTGTCACTATTCCAAAACCCATACCTCTCTCTTCAGCTCAAATTTTAAAGCCATTACCTCCAGCTGGTGTCTCATTTCCTCTGGAACTCATTGCAGTCAGAGAAGAAATCAAATCTTTTTATTATGAAGATGACCCAGCCAAAAGGAGTTTGCCATCAATTGCAGGATATCCCAGGCCTAAAAATATTGAAGAATACTTGAAACTCAAGGCCAAACAAGCAGAGGATATTGCAATCAAAAACAAGAAAGGGAAATCTGATAGAGAGTTTCAACAAAACTATCAGTTTTTACTCTCACAGGTCAATGCTATGGAGCGATTTGCAAAAAATGTATGTCAGCAAATTTCAGAAAGGGCAGATGAGTCCTTGAGAAAAGACTACATTGAGAACATCATGACCTACAAGAAATACAAGGGGGAGAAACACATGTACAAAAACTGGACCATTCCTGAGCTTGAAAAAGAAGCAGCCAGGATTCAAGGAATGATTAAAAATAAGGTCAAGCAGACTCCTCCTAAAAAGTTTAAACAATTTGAAGTTGAGAAGATGTTAGAGTTGAGGAGAATGAAAGAGGAGCTGATTGCAGCTGATTATGGGTCAAAGAATTCAGTGACAAAGTGGGGAGAAGATAGAGTCAGGGCAACCTATAAAAGGTTAGAGGAACTTAGAAAGAAAGATCCAAGAGTTCCACAAAAGCCTGACTACTCCAAAGCAGAGGTCTCAAAAAGACCACCAAACCTGCAAATCAAAAGAACCACTGCTCCAGCGATGCTGCCATCTACAAAAGAAGGAGCAAAAACCAGTTAAGTATGGAAACAATTCAAGATCTATAGCTGGAGATGCTATTGTAAAAGCAGGCACGAAAGTAATGATCAAAGAAGATCTTGAATTGGAACAATCTGCAAGTGCTGCTCAGCCAGCTATGAATAGGCCAGCCTCACCAAATACTTCTGCAAATAAACATCTCCCAAGAAACCCACCAGGCTCAAAAATACTAAAGTGGGAAACCGACAAACAGACCTGCGTATTGACTTTGCTCAGGTCTGGTGGAGAAGTGGAAAAAATATCAAGGGAACAAGCTCTTGGCCTGAGTCTTGAAGATTTGCAGGATCTCCTTGATCTTCCACTTAGCAGGGATGATGAAGACACAGGTGCCCTAGACTTTGAATTACAATTTAAAGGTCAGATAAGGGAACTGTTGATGAGGCAATAAAGATTTCCACAATAATGAAGAGTTTTGGCATTATCTGTTCCAGGGGGAGATTGTTGGGATTGAACCCTATCAGAGGAACAGATAATTAAAGCCAAAACTGGATCAAAGCAGTGGATCCAGAATAAGCAGATGTTTACATACAAATCTCTCCCCTTGAAAGTGGTTTCATATCTGCTGACCTCCTATCTGCTGATCTTACTAAGTGCTGACCTACAACTGCTTCCTTGCATCTACTGCCCAATATCAAAGACTGATGGAAGACCAAAGCTCTGCTGATTCAATCTACTGCCTTGAGTCAAGTACTGCTGATCCGGACAAGCACTGCTGGGTTCACAGCAGTGGAAGGTTGCAGCAGCTGTTTAAGTGTCTTTTATGTAATGAAATGTAATTGCAGTAGTTAGTACATCAATGTTTGTATAGATCAGAGGTTAGAGTTTGTTAGGAGGTTAGATGTCACTTTCATGGTGACGTCAGCTAAGATGCTCAGTGGTTTGCAAGTGCCTATAAATAGTTCAGTACTTTGTACTGTTCTATTAGCTCTTTCACAACATTGTCTTCTTTGCACGAACAAACTACTGAGCTCTGGCTGAGGGGGAGTTTGCATTCATTCATCAATCATTGTAATCGTTGTTGAAATAAATTCAATCTTTCGATTCATTGTGTAAAGATGTTTGATTAAAGTATTACTCTCGTTTGATTGTATGCAAAGTTTGTTTTCATCTTAATTCCGCTGCACAACTCTTTCATTTCCATCTTAATTTCAAACGAAAATACAATCAAAAATAAACTCAGATCCAACAGGGGGAATGGGCCGATAGAGGATTGTGGGCCGAGGGTGGAGAAGAGGGTGTTGGACTTGAGGGTGTTGAGCTTGAGGGATTAGGATAAGTAGAGGACACAGAAGCATGTGTCAAGGGGGCTGGGGTAGATATAGAAGGGTGGGGTGGGTCAATAGTGGATACGTGAGGTGATATAGGGGGGTTGGTAGGTTGGGGGCGGATGTTATGTAGGTGTAAAGGGTGAATAGAAAGTCATAGGTTTGAGGGGAAGGGGTTGGATGATTAGCAAATGGAAAGATTGTTTCGTCAAAAATAATGTGACGGTTTATTATAATTTTACGTGTAGAAAGGTCGAGGCACTTATAACCTCGATGATTATTGGGGTACCCGAGAAAAACACATGGCATCGATCGATATTGAAGTTTATGAAATTTAATGTGGGGAATGAGAGGATAGCATATGCAGCCAAGGACTCGGAGATGCGAGTATAAGGGTGTGCATTGATATAGTTTTTGGGTAGGAGAGATATTATGAAGAATTTTGCTAGGTAAGATGTTGTGAAGGTAAGTTGCAACTTCCAAGGCATGTTGCCAATATGTGTTTGGTAAGGATGAATGAGCTAAAAGTGTACGAATGACATTGTTAATAGATCGAATTTTTCGTTTGGCCTTTCTGTTTTGAGATGAGGTGTAAGGGCAGGAGAAACGAAATTGCATCCCATTTAATTTGAAAAATTGTTGAAAATTATTGTTATTGTATTCCGTGCCGTTATCGCATTGGAATTGTTTGAGTTTACGTTCAAATTGGGTGGAAATCATGTTGTAGAATGTAGTGAAGGTGGAAAACACTTGTGATTTATTTGTGAGGGGGTAGGTCCATAAGAAATTGGAGAAATCATCAAGAAAAAGAATGTAGTAACGATGACCCCCGTACTAAGTATTGGGGAGGTCCAAAGATCACTGTGAACAATATCAAATGGCACGTTTGTAACATTATTAGAATCAAAGAAAGGTTGTTTAATATGTTTACCAAACACACAAGATTGACAAACATTGTTTTTCAAAGAACCACAATTAATAAAAGTAGACTTTTTAAGTGAATGTAATAAAGAAGATCCCGGATGACCGAGAGGTTGATGCCATGTGTCTTGAGAAGTTGCAGTTAGAGCGGTGGGATAGGTGATCTTGGTGACTTTTGATGGATCAAAAGTGTAGAGATCGCCTGAGCTATTGCATCGTAGGATAGGGGTCCGAGTCTTGAGATCCTTCACCAAAAAACCATACGGGTCAAATTCAATAGATAATTGATTGTCAGTAGTAAAACGACGAACGGAAAGTAAATTTTTAATTAAAGAAGGTGCGTAAAGCACTTGGTTCAATTTGAAAGGTGGGAGGGGAGGGGGTAAGGTAAGGTCGCCTTGTCCAAACACGGGAATGGTTTGACCATTGCCCACAATAATATTTCGATTAATGCAATTATTAAAAACAGACGAGAGTTTAGAGTTAGAAGTCATGTGACCTGTGGCACCCGTATCCATAGTCGAAGAGGGGTTATTGAATGACATTGCGTACATGGCTTGAGTGAGATCCGTAGGTGTGTGAGTGGCCGCGAAAGTGTGCACCGGGCGGGGGCCGAGGATACCTGCTGCTTGGTTGTTTGTTTTGCTCACAGTGGGGTATGGGCAAGGGGGTATGCTTTGCAACCGATTCCATGAAGGCCACTGTTGTTGTGGTCCATTAGATGGTCCGGCCCAAGGAGGAAGGTATGGCCAAGGATAGAAGCCGCCAACAGGAGGGTTTCCAGAAGAATTATGATGGCTGCCATTTCCGTATGAGGACTGGTAACCGCCCCTGTCCCGACCAGTTCCATTCCGGCCTCGACCACGGCCCCGTCCACGGCCGCGCCTCCTATCAGAGGATTCAACTCGTGAATCAGACCTGTCCCGTGTGTCTCGTTGTTGTGGTTCGACGCTGACCTAAAGTGCGGTGCCAGCCGATTGGGCGGAGTGGCTGGCTTGGCTGAGCTTGCGTGATTCGGCCATACAGAGCCGGGAGCGAGTATCATAGAAGTCTGAAAGGGGCTTCATCTGCTGGATAACGGAAGCGGTGTTCTCATATTTTTCAGTCAGACCGGATAAAAGTTGTAAGATGAGCTGTTCGTCCGTGACGGGTGAGCCGAGATTGGTTAACTGATCAAAAATCACTTTAAGAGCTTGACAGTAAGCCGACATATTAGGGAATTGATCTAGATGGGTGTTGGCAAACTTGTTCTTGAGATCGATTGTGCGGGTTGCCTTGTTGTCTTGGAAGATGTTGGCGATGGTAGTCCAAGCCTCGTGAGCAATAGTATGAGGCTTGAGAACGGTGTGTAACAGGTCGGTGGAGATAGTACTGTAAATCCATTGGAGGACAATGGAGTCGAGACGTTCCCATGTATCGGTAGAGGTGGTCGTTTCTTTTGCTTTATCTTTTGTCGTGTCAGAGGATGACACGGTTTCGGTAACAGATTTGGGTTGAAGATGATCAAAGACGAGATGTGCTTTGCATTGTATTTTGAACATCTCTGACTAGGTTGTGTAATGACATGTTTCGATGTCCAAGGTTACGGGGATGAGGTTCTTGATGGATGTTACTGTGACTGCGGGTTGAGGGGTTGTAGAAGACGAAGACATGATGATGGAGAGAAGGGAAGAAACGACGCAGACAGAAGGTGAGGGGGGATCGACTAGGTATATGATACCATGAAAGAATATAAACTGCATGCCTTCTCATTGATCATAACAATTGTATATATAATGTACATAGAATCTCCTAACCTAGAGAAGATAATCACATTAACAAATATAACAGATTTGGTTGAGATTTCCTAAATAATACAGTTGTCTATTAAAGTTACTATGGCATAACCTAGTTTTGATCATGCTCTTTCCTTCTTCAACACTATGTACTTCCCTTTTTGTATTCAAAGTACTTGAAAGAATTTTTTCTAGTAGAGTTTTTAAACCATGTTTGCTTGATTCCACACGGATATTGTCAACAATGCAATGGGTTTGAAATTGGCAAGAAATCTTTTTTTAAAGAGAAAATGCAAGAGTAGTCTTACCGCTACCCCCAGTCCCCATATGCCAACCATGCACACACCACCTGACCCAATTACTAATCGAGATTTCAAATCTTGCAAGCGGGTCGTCATCCCAACTAGATCTTCATCAATATTAGAATGGAAGGAGAACAATCTATCCGAAATTCTATCAACAATTTCTTTGATGACTTTTGATTCATGCCTACAAGTTGAATATACAACATATAAGATTAACTCAAAAAAAATGTAATTTAACAAGCCCACAGACATCGAAAGGGAAGGATTTTTTTTTTTTTTTTTGTAAGAATGGTTAACTCACACTCTCTAAATCTACTTTTAAATCTAAATCAATGTCTACCATGGGAATAAAACCCTAAACTACTTTAGGAGAAACATCATAAAACACCACTTGATATCGTTAAACAACAAAGCCCTTTGACACGAAGAATGAGTGATAACTAAATTTGAGTTATTTAAAGTGAAAAAGAACCACCACATCATTCAAAAGCTCAATATTAAATCACCTTTTATGGTCATTTTGACTTATGAAATTATGATCTTTATATCAAATAACAAATGTAAATCAGGATGCAAAATGTGAATAAAACATTATTGCCCTTTTTCGTGTTCGGTCTGGTTTTTGTGTTCTGGTCTGCTTTTGTCGGTGCAGACTGATTATAAATATTAGTAGTAAATAGAGATGTGGTTGAAGGTTCAATTCAGTGAGTGGGATCCGCAGTCACAAACTCACATATTTGTTTCTTTAATGTTGTATAAACGGTCACAAGAAAACGAGTAAAATGGGGAACAAATTGGGACTGTTACTTGTTAATTTTATATATTTTGTATTGATTATTGTCTTATTGAAAATGATACTTTGGTGCAGATTTGCTATTTCTTCTACAAAAGCATTGCTTTTGGGCTTACACTGTTCTACTTCGAGGCATTCACGGGCTTCTCGGGCCAATCAGTGTATGATGATTGGTATATGCTTTTATTCAATGTCGTTCTTACATCATTGCCTATGATTGCACTTGGTGTTTTCGAACAAGTTGTTTCTTCCGAGATCTGCTTACAGGTTAGCTTTTCATTCCTAAAGTACAATTAAAATGTCTCGAATTAAATTGTTATTATCATACAAAGTTGTAATAGTGTAAAAAAATTATCATATATGTACATACTTATGCCTCTTTATAACCACTGCAGTTTCCAGCACTATATCAACAAGGACCAAAAAACCTATTTTTCGACTAGTACCGAATATTCGGGTGGATGGGCAATGGGCTGTATTGTTCGTTAATTGTCTTTTTCCTCAACATAATAATATTCTACAACCAACCTTTTCGGGTAGGCGGGCAAAAAGCCGACATGACCGTGTTGGGAACTGCCATGTTCACATGTGTCATCTACGCAGTAAACTGCCAAATCGCACTCACGATGAGTCACTTCACTTGGATACAACACTTTCTAATCGGTTTCAGTATCATTGCATGGTACGTGTTTCTAATACTATACGGTATGATGCCTCCGGAATATTCTGGAAACGCTTTTAGAATCTTTGTGGAAGCACTTGCACCCGCCCCGTTATTCTAGCTGACCACGATTTTAGTGACGGTTGTGTGTAATCTCCCGTATTTGGTGCATATTTCTTTTCAAAGATCTTTTAGTCCGATGGATCATCATATTATTCAAGAAATTAAATATTATAAAAAAGACGTTGAGGATCGACATATGTGGACCCGCGAAAGATCAAAAGCTAGACAAGAAACGATGATCGGGTTTACTGCACGAGTTGATGCAAAGATTAGACATTTTAAACAAATGTTGCAGAAGAAATCGTCGGTTTTGAGTCCTCGTGTTGCTTTGGCTGCAACAAGAACATAGTATTTTTTTTTTTAAATTTCTTTGGACTTTTTTTAAGGTGTTAATCATGCTTATAATAAAGTGTAGGGTTGTCTGTATTTTATTTTATTATTTTTTTTTGGTGATTACTGGTTTTTTAATTTGTTCTTGTCATATGGGGAAAGTATAGCGTGACATTGGTATGTTAGAATTTTACAAGGGCTGTTTTGCAAAGTGGAAATGGCTAATATTCACATCCGTTGACTTTGACTATTTTTTTGCAATGTTTCTTCTCTTAATTATTTTGGAATTCTTTGAAGAATGTTTTGGACCTGACTATAATTGTTATAAAGAGTAAACTGCATTTGCAACCCTATTTAGAAAATTCGTCAATTTAACACCAAGATGTTTCATAAAAGCATCAATGTACTCCCTGCTGCATAAGCAGTACACGTCATCATAACTTTGACTTGCCACATAAGCAGTCCATTGTAGCAACACCTTGACTTTTTACCACATAAGCAGTCCTTGTCAGCAAAACTAAACTGATTGGGTTAACTTTTAATGTTGGGACTATTGTCAGCCAATATATAAACGTTGGAATTATTTAAATCTATTTTTTAATAGAATTTCACACGCAAATCTTTTGGGTCAATTGTCCGTTTCGACCAATGTAATGATTACCCGTAATGGTCTAAACTTTTTTCAACTTGTAACCGAATAGTTATAGCCAAGGCTACCCAATGGAATTCGCATCTTACTTTCCCTATTGTCGATCATTAAAATTCGATAATAAGCCAGATTACGCTTATCTGAAAAGAATATTTGGTGATCTTTTTATTGGTGAAGGTTTTTAAATCTCTACCGTATTTTAGATCTTGAAAATTTAAACAATTTGTGGAGATAATGTTTATTTAGTTGACATGCCTCTTATCTTTGCTTCAGGCTTCCAATTTGATTATGTATTTGATTGTGACTAAGCTTCGCAACAACTCAATAGACTCATGATAAGTTCTATAAATAAGCTACGGATGTAGAGATATCACTACACAAACACAACGATGTAATGTTGTATAGTGGTTTAGGTGGATGTTAACAAATCTATCTTACGTCCACTCGTTGGTGTTTCACCAGCGGGTAGAGCATTGTAAAATATTAGCTACATTGTCATCGATTATTGTTGTGTTGCCGGTTATTACTCTTCTGGGTCTTTGGAAAATTGTTCACATTTGTAATTTTTACATTTGACTATTTTCCAAATATCTAAGACCCGTTGAAAAATCGAAATTGTTTATTTTGGCACAAGTAAAAAATAAAATATCTTAGATCACGATAGGTTGACCCTTGACTAAAACTGTTAACCATGGAAACCCTCGCACCCTTGAAGACAAAAAACCGAAGCCCATGATGCTGTCCTAATTACTGGATCGCTTTAGTTTCTTCATCACGGTGTCTATTGGCGAAACTTGAGATTTCTGACTAGGTGTTGAAAACGTATATACCTAAAAAAATTTCTAAAACTGGGGGGTCGAAAACGTATATGCCTAAAAGTTCTATACGAAAACTACATACCGAACACTACTAAGCGAAAAGTTCGGGGGGTCGCCCCCTCCTCCTCCCCCCCTCGGCCCCTTCTATCATGCGCCCATGACGGTGTCACCAGAGGTTGGTTATTGCACGAAAGGTGGTCGAGACTCGAGAGGTTGTTGTAGCAAAGGACATCTTAAATTTTGGTGTTGGTTCACGGTAGTGGTTAATAACACCCTAAATTTACATTTTAATTAACAAAATTGCAAACCAAACATGTTATGCCAATAAATCAAAGTTGCATTTCACTTTGTTTTTGCCAACAGTACACATTCCAATTTGTTTGTCAAGATTCCAATTCCTTTGACACACTCCAACGATTTATTCAAACATGTTTTGCGAACCAAATGCTTATTTTTTTTATATAAATAAAGCTAAACCGAAGTATGGTTACAAAACAAAATAAATTTGCTAATAGTCTAGTTTTTTGAATGAAAGGATACAAAAGGTTTTAACTTCTATGCGTTAAGAAGAGGACTTAAGTGATTTATACTGTTCGGCCTGTTACACCCCGATATTTCCACGTATTACCGGTGGGCCCGGTGGAGAGTATCGTGACGTAGTTGATATCACCATAGGCAATAATCACAGTTTAAATGCACAGCGGAAGTCTAAAGTAAAAATAATACAAACCGATTTGAAAGTACAATAAAATATTATACAACGGATTGTAATTGGATCCACAGGCGGATCTAAAATAAAAAGAAACATTGTTCAACAGATTTAAGTATCAAAAGCTTGCAAGACTCTTTATTTGATACTAGGAGTAACAGCCCATTTCGCGTAGTACCTGCACTTAACCTTTTTGGAAAATACGTCAGTTTACACTGGTAAATACAATTAACTGACTCTTTTTTAAAAGTGTTTATAAGATTGATTTAAATGCACAAGGCGCAAAATTCTTTTATAACTTGGGACAATTATTTAAATAATCTTGTATACAGTTTTATATGTTTGTCGTCCATTCGGGACCCGGTTAGAAGAGCCGGATTAGATTAATAGACACTCCACAAGTATAAGCCCACAAGAGATGTGAGATACCATTTATACATAAGCAACTGTCAGGTGTATGCCTACACCCCGTGCTTAAGCCGTAGCCATTTCTAATAAATGAGCCGAGGATATCCAGGACATGGTCATTAAACCCCCAAAGGCATTGCATCAAACAAAACAGATTAAAACGGGTTATCTCAATGATTTAACCACTAATCGATTAAATATTCAATTCCCGGCCAAGCAGTATTATTATAATACCGTGTACCAAGCCCGTATAACGGAAAATAACTTAAAAGTATTTACCTGAGCTTAAAATATAATTTTACTCCTAGCCGTATATCAATCAGCAAGTACAAGTATCTTTTACTGGGCTCCTAATCTGGAACGAAGGTTTTTAATAACCTATTAGATTCCTAACGGATCTTATTTAAGTTATAACTTAGACCCGTTAGTTTTAAAGAAAGGTATACGGTTCAAAACACAAGATTAAGCGAAGACCGGAATAGAATGTGATTTAGACCAAACAAGTATAGGGACTTGTATAAAATGGGTAAACTAAATACATTCTGGATTTTGAAGTAAAAATGATAAGGTTGACCCGTTTCGGTTAATTTATGCAAACTAATACCGAATGCTAAAAATGCATAACGGGTAACCAAATGAGTAATGTACATGTTCCACAAGTTAATATGCTTTAAATATGTTATGATATCAGTAGGATACCTTCCATTATGCCCAAAACGAATTTAAAATCAATTTAAGCCCCGTAGGGGTATTTTGGTCATTTTAAAGCTTATAAAAGAGGCTAAATAATAATCTGAGGTTCTAGTCTAAAATGATCAGTAAAAATATTTATTTTTACAAGTTATATCAGTAAGATATTGTGTATATGTGAAATTTATTATTTATGGCCAAACTATGCACCGTAGAGGCATTTTGGTCATTTCACATAAGCTTTAAGGGTCAGGTCAAACTTGGAAATCTGAGTTCAAAACTTTTACTTATGTGAAATGACCAAAATGCCTCTACGGTCATTAAGCGAATAAAACTTAAACTTAGGAAGCTAAGAACACTTACTAGAGTCCTTAGCACGAATATGGAACTTGAGAAAGCTTCCTTAAGCTCCAGGAGGCTTCCAAGAGTAAACTTTGAAGTGAAAATCAAATGTGCAAATGTACAAGTGAACTACAAGGCCCTTATATATGAAATTTGAGTCTCCAAGATCAATCCATATGTCCCTATGTTGTATTCAGATGTTCCTAGGTGTCCCTAGTGCATGAAAAACCATTTGCTCAGTCCCTGGTATCGAAATCAGCCATGCAATGGTGGTGTAAGAGCTGCAACATGCAGCTGTCCAAAGTTTCTGTCAGTGGCACTTTTACGCGGCCCGCGTAAAAGTTGAAGAAAGCCTACGCGGCCCGCGACAATGGGCTGCTCCGGTTAAAAGTTTGCAAACTTTGCAATTTCAGTCCCTGGTCAATTTTTAATTTAAATAACTTCCATTTATTGCCCTTTTGACCCTCAAAGTCAACTAACAAGTGTCTTGGGTCACATATTAACTCCGTTAAGTCCCCGGTTAGTTGTGAGATCACCCGAAAAGTCTTTTTTTCTTTGAAACTTCAAGAGATTACTACCCAATATTCCCGAGAGCGAAATATACGAACATTACAATGCTTTTGGGATCGTTAAAAGGTCACTCAAAGGTAACTTTTAACATGTTGACACTTTTAACCCCTATACTTTGCAAAGTTTTAAATTTAAGCGCAAACGGCTTTTAATGTCCGATAATTTATTCATTAAGGAATACGAACATCACGTAGGGTCAATCAGAGGCACAAGTTTGGCATGTTGACGCTTTTGATCCTTCCACACACGTCTTTACAATGTTTGACAATTTTAGTCCCTCAGAAACAATTCATTACACGATTAAAGTTCATGACACGTGTCTTTATTATATTGGATATGATTTTCCGAGGTGTTATATCCTCACCCCCTTAAAAGTAATATCGACCTCGAGATTTACTGAAATAAATGAGGGTATTTCTGTTTCATTGTGGATTCGACCTCCTATGTGTATTATGGGCCTCTACGGGCATCCCATTTTACCTTCACAATCGGCACGTGCTTCCTTCGAAGATTCTTAACCTGTCAATCCTCGATCGACATAGGTTTTTCAACAAACTTCAAGCTCTCATCTATCTGCACGTCCTTATGTGACATGGCTAGCGATTCATCGGCTAAACATTTCTTCAAGTTGCAGATATGAAACACATTAGGTATTCCACTAAGCTCTTCTGGCAGATTTAGCTTGTAAGCTACAGTTCCGACACATTCGATGATCTCGAATGGTCCTATGTACCTTGGGCTCAGCTTGCCCTTTTTACCAAAACGCATCACCCCTTTCCAAGGTGATACCTTAAGTAGCACTTTGTCTCCTACCTCAAATTTCAGATGTTTACGCCTTTTATCTGCATAGCTTTCCTGCCTATCCCTAGCAGCTTTGAGACGATCACGAATCTGTAAAATCTTATCTGTCGTCTCCAAGACTATATCAGGTCCTGTCAGTTGGACATCTCCAACTTCCGCCCAACAAACTGGCGTTCTGCATTTCCTTTCGTATAATGCCTCAAAAGGCGCGGCTTGGATACTCGAATGATAACTATTATTATACGAAAATTCGAACAATGGAAGATGGTCATCCCAACTTCCACCCAAATCTATAATGCAAGCTCGTAGCATATCCTCCAGCGTTTGTATTGTACGTTCGCTTTGCCCATCCGTCTGAGGATGATAAGCAGTGCTGAAGTTTAAACGAGTGCCTAAAGATTGCTGAAAACTTTTCCAAAAATGAGACGTGTATCTAGTATCCCTATCGGAGATAATAGATACTGGTACTCAGTGGAGAGATACAATTTTATCCACATACAGCTGAGCTAGCTTATCGGAGCTGTGAGTTTCTTTAATAGGTAGGAAGTGAGCTGACTTGGTCAGCCTATCGACTATAACCCAAATAGTATCATTCCCATGCTTTGTCCTTGGTAACTTACTGATAAAATCCATAGCTACCATTTGCCACTTCCAAGTGGGAAGTTCAGGCTGTTGCAGTAAACCTGACGGCTTTTGATGTTCGGCTTTAACCTACGCACATGTCAGACATTTAACCACATAAGTGGCTATAGATTTCTTCAAACCTATCCACCAATAATTTGCCTTTAAATCCTGGTACATCTTATCACTGCCAGGATGGACTGAATATCTCGAATTGTGAGCTTCCTGAAGGATTACGTCTCTAAGTCCTCCATGGATAGGGACCCAGATTCCACCATTTAATCTTAGGATCCCATCCTTGCCATATGACAATTGATCAGCAGTGATGCCTAACTTCTCATTTGAAAGATTAGTTTCCAAAATAGCTTTCTTCTGAGCGGCTAATAACCTTTTATTCAAGTTATTCTTTAATTCAATGCTTTTGGCATTGATTCTAATAGGCTTAATCCTTTCTTTCCTGCTTAGAGCGTCAGCTACAACATTCGCTTTGCCCGGATAGTAGCGAATTTCGCAATCATAATCATTTAAAGTCTCCATCCATCGACGCTGTCTCATGTTAAGATCCTTCTGATTGAACAAGTGTTGAAGGCTTTTATGATCAGAATAAATAATACACTTGGTTCCATATAAATAATGCCTCCAAAGTTTTAGTGCAAACACAACGGCACCCAATTCCAAATCGTGGGTGGTGTAGTTCTTTTCGTGCACCTTTAATTGACGTGAGGCATAGGCAATGACCTTGCCTCTCTGCATGAGCACACAACCCATACCAGTGTGCGATGCGTCGCAGTACACAACAAACTCTTCAATCCATTCTGGCAATGTCAACACCGGAGCATTGCTTAGTTTCTTCTTAAGAATCTCAAAGGATTCTTGTTGCTTGGGACCCCAATCGAACTTTATATTCTTATGAGTTAATGAAGTTAGGGGTGCAGCAATCCTTGAAAATTTTTCAATG
The DNA here is from genome assembly GCA_030545235.1 of Helianthus tuberosus. NCBI lineage: Eukaryota > Viridiplantae > Streptophyta > Magnoliopsida > Asterales > Asteraceae > Helianthus > Helianthus tuberosus. Next base: position 219,511,870 of record CM060369.1, read on the forward strand.
AAACGCCTATAGTATCCTGCTAGACCCAAGAAGCTGCGAATCTCTGTGGGCGTCTTCGGCTCTTGCCAATTCATGATGGCTTCAATCTTAGCGGGATCCACCTGGATACCATGCTCACTCACAACATGTCCAAGAAATTAGACTTCACGAATCCAAAACTCACATTTTGAAAACTTGACGTAGAGCTTCTCTTGCTGAAGAAGTTTAAGAATACACCGGAGATGTCTTTCATGATCAGCCTGATTCTTCGAGATATAAGTATGTCATCAATAAAAACAATGACAAACTTGTCCAAATATGGCTTGCAAACGCGATTCATGAGATCCATGAATGCTGTAGGTGCATTAGTGAGCCCAAAAGGCATCACCAAGAACTCGTAGTGACCATAACGAGTCCTGAATGCAGTCTTATGCACATCTTCGTCTCTGACCTTCAGCTAATGATTACCTGACCTTAAATCAATCTTGGAGAAATAACTTGCCCCTTGCAGTTGATCAAACAGATCGTCGATCCTGGGCAATGGATATCTGTTTTTGATTGTAACTTTGTTCAGCTCGCGATAATCAATGCATAAACGCATTGATCCATCCTTTTTCTTCACAAACAGAATCGGTGCTCCCCAAGGGGACGAGCTAGGGCGAATAAATCCCTTTGCCAACAAATCATCCAACTGAGTTCTTAACTCTTTCATCTCAGTCGGTGCCAACCGATAAGGTGCTCTTGCAACTGGTGCTGCTCTAGGAATGATGTCAATTCTGAACTCCACTTGCCTATCTGGAGGTAAACCAGGTAGTTCTTCAGGGAATACATCTGGATATTCAAAAATAACAGGGATGTCTTTGATCTTGGGCTTTGGTTCTTCAATTGTTACTTATGCCATGTAAATGACACAACCCTTCTTTAAACACTTCGATGCCTTAAGCATAGACACTTGTTTAGGCAACCCATACTGAGTATCTCCTTGTATTGTAAGTGGCTCACCATAAGGAGTCCTGATAACCACTTGCTTCTTATCACAAACAATCTGGGCTTGATTAGAAGATAACCAATCCATGCCTTTTACTATGTCGAATCCCGCCAATTTCAATGGAAGCAAAGACAGTGGAAAAGAGTGGTTCCTAATGGCAAATTTAACAGTTGAAGCAGTCTCTACGATACCATCGGCCAATTCTACTTCATACTCTATGCTTAGAGTTTTAACAGGCAAATTTAACAGTTTACAAAATTTGTTGTCTACAAATGACTTATCTGCACCAGAATCAAACAATACCCTAGCATAAACATCATTGATAAGAAAAGTACCTGTTATCACATTGTCTTTCTGAACCGCTTCTTGTGCATTCATTTGAAAGACCCGTGCATTGGTCTTTTTAGCCTCCTCAGGCTTCTTTGCAAATTTTGGGCAGTTGGTCTTGATATGCCCTTTTTCGTTACAACCATAACAGGTTGCATCTTTCAACTTCTTGCAATCCAAGGTCTTGTGTTCTTTGGACTTGCAGATCCCATATCCAAAAGTCTTTGATTGCGATTGCGACTTCGATTCCAACCTACACTTCCCAAAGTGATGCTTCTGACATGTTTTACATTTGGGTTTCTCACCCGTCTGTTGGCTATCCTTTTTGAATCCTGAACTCTTCTTGTGATCTGAGTTCCCCTTTTTCTTCTGGTCTGAGCGATGAGAACTCTTACCCTTCCGTTTCCTTTTTCCATCATCAGAAACTTTGGCATATTTGTTTCTGATAGCATCCAATGTGAGGGATAGAGACAGATCTGCTACTGACATAAACGTGGTAGGTCGGGATGCTTTTACGTTTCCCTTGATCTCTGGAGCCAAACCTCCAATAAAACGAGCTATCCGTTTTGATTCTGGTGTAACCAAATAAGGAACCAATCGAGACATGGTGTTAAAGCTTGTAAGATATGCCTGACAATCTAAGTTCTTCATGACCAAGGTCAAGAAGTCAGTCTCGATTTTCTCAACTTCATGTTGAGGACAGAAATTTTCCTTGATTAGAGTAACACACTGATCCCACGTCAAGTTATACAACGGGATCTTCCCTGTAGCTTGGATTAGGGACCTCCACCAAGCTAAAGCTTCTCCTTTAAAAGATTATGAAACAAACTTAACAATGTCTTGCTCTGCACGTCCACTAATATCAACAACAGTATCCATTTCATCGAGCCAGGTCATACAATCATTGGCTCCTTTCTCCCCTATGAAGTCTCTAGGCTTGCAGGAGACGAAATATTTGTAGGAGCAGGTCTTAACACGCGGCTCCTGATTGAGCACAATTTGCTTAGATGGAACACTCCTCTGATTTGACGAATGATGAGATTCGTCCTTGTGAGATACATGAGTCTTGGAGAGTGGTTTTGGATGAGGTACAGATAGAGTCTTGCTACGAGTACCACTTGATTCCTTGAACTGTCTGTCCATAGCTCGAGTGACAGCATTATCAATCATTGCTTGTAAATCTGCACCAGCTACGTTGATTCTGGTGGTATCATTTCTCTTTCGAGGGTGACTGTTAACTTCTTCAGATTCAGCCATGTAGCCTGATTGCTACATAAAAATGATGACAATGATTTATTCAGAAGTCGATATTAGAATTGTCATTTTGACGATTCATTTAACCATGGTAATAATAAACCATATCAGTTAATTTGTTAGTCATATTTATTTAGTATTTCATTATAATTTATCCTTAGTTGTAAATCATTAAAATATTAGAGTGACACGAAAGGCCTAGTCACAAGGACAGTTATAAATTATAAGCCATGATCTTATAGGATCGAGGCATTAAGGCTTGAACATAGTTCATCACCTTTTCTTGATAGGGAGTCGTAGACTACAACTGTCTTTTGTCTTATAGGACAATAAGTATGGCCCATAGGCATTTCATCACTAATGGATGTTTTAATTAAATAAGAAAAGGAATTGGAAGAATCCAATATAAGGATGACTTGTGTGATTTTATCGAATCACATTTGCCAGGAGTGCTAACATGTTTTCAGATGTTAACAAGGATTTGAATCTCAAAAGGGGACTACCATCATGGCCCTGTCTTAAAATGACACATGGGCTAGGTTTTACCTTTAAGATTTTGTTTCAACATTTAGGCAGATCAATTATAAATTGAAATGTTATTTTGATTTATTTCATATAATATATTCTTACATATAATGACAAATGAAATTTTAAATTAAAACATTCCATTAATATCGAAGAAGTACATAGGTGCCCTAAACGGGACTTTTACATAAATAACTTGCCCATGCAAGGGCTAAACAAAGAAAGACAGGTCCACGCAGGGACCAAGTACATAAATAAAAATATCCACGCAGGGACTTTAATTGAAAAATAAAAATTACAAAACAAATAAATAAGGAATTTCAATAATCCCTTTTCTTCTTCCCTTTTATTAAGTCTGCCAAACCCTTAAGTAGGCCTCGGCGGCTTCTACGTTCCTCCTGCACCTCTCGTTCCACCTGGTTCAACCTCTGAAGGATTTCCTGCTGCTGCGGTGGTTGGATCAGCGGCGACTGCGGCTGTTGCTGCGACTGAGGTTGAAGAGGTGGCGGGTATCGATACCCATATGCTGGGTACCCAGTTGGATACGCAGCTTAAAAGGGCCCTTCAGGTTGAAGAGCGTTGCAGTTCGCCGCCTCGAGGTACGGGTCAACATTAGGGGCGTTGTAGTAGTTGTAGCCAGAATATGATGGCTGCTCAAAAGGGTTATACGCCGCTGCACCGGCGTAAGAAGGAATTGGGTTATCATAACCCATGTGTGGTGGTGGTGGTGCGACTGGCGGAGAGTCGACTTTAGACACTGGGTTTGAAGACCCACCCATCTGCGGGTCTTCGTACAACGGTGGGTAGTGGCTGTTGCTTCTGTGTTGGGGGGAGCTGAAGTGGAAACCCCCTCGCACGGACATCCGTGCACTTGTTCTTCTTCGCCTCGGTGGTTCCGGAGGCGGTTGCTGTTCTGACTGAGGCTGTGGCGGTGGCGTAACCGCCTGGAAACGTGAATCCTCAAAGGGATCCTGCTGCTGTTGTTGATGCTGTGGGTTGAAAGGGGAAGTGTACTCCCAGTTGTATGTGGCCCACCTTTCAGCAAAACTGTCTGGGCCCCTGTATGGCGAACCATGAATAGATGATCCATCAGAAATCTCGATGGGATGCGTCGGCGTCCCACTCAATGGCATCCCGGGATCGGGGTCATCTTCCATCTCCATATCCTACATCTCAGGATAGTGATCAACTGGTCCCAGAGGGTTTGGACCCCCCTGGTTCTTGCACCTGGTTTACCAGATTGAACCGGCTCTGGAAGTATGGGGTCGGGTCCTGAAAGGCACGATGAGAACCAGAACGCTGCAATGGAAGGTATGAATGGTGCGAGTGGTCGGACTCATTGTTCTGGAGGAGCCCGAACGAATCATGGTATGATGGTGAAGAGCTAAGAGAGACAGAGTGTCTCGCAGGCTCTAAGTAGGTCCTCTAGTCTTCGTGAGGACTCGATCCGATTGACGCAGATGGTGTGCGCCTATATGATGGCCCAGCTTCATGATCACGACTCGTTAAAACTGGGGCTTTTCCGCCTCTACCTCTTCCTCTGACATGTGGCGGCATTGTCTTTGTTCCTGTTAAAACAAACAAAAGAACAACAAAGGAAAACAATAAAACACACAAATAAATAAGCTTAGGATTAGTCCTAAGTCCTTTGCCTAGACTCGGAAGTCAAGGAATGTGCAACTGTGTAATTGAGATTAAACACAAAAGGCTAGTGTTTAATTCACTCAATCTTGGCTCTGATACCAACCTGTCACACCCCGCTATTTGTACGTATTACCGGTTGGCCCGGTGGGGAGTATCATGACGTAGTTGATATCATCATAGTCAATAATCACAGTTTAAATGCACAGCGGAAGTCTAAAGTAAAAATAATACAAACCGAGTTGAAAGTACAATAAAATGCTATACAACGGATTGTAATTGGATCCACAGGCGGATCTAAAATAAAAAGAAATGCTGTTCAACAGATTTAAGCATCAAAAGCTTGCAAGACTCTTTATTTGATACTGGGAGTAGCCAACCCATTTCGCGTAGTACCTTCACTTAACCTTTTTGGAAAATACGTCAGTTTACATTGGTAAATACAATTAACTAACTCTTTGTGAAAAGTGTTTATAAAATTGATTTAAATGCACAAGGCACAAAATTCTTTTATAACTTGGGACAATTAATTAAATAATCTTGTATACAGTTTTACATGTACGTCGTCCATTCGGGACCCGGTTAGAAGAGCCGGATTAGATTAATAGACACACCACAAGTATAAGCCCAAAAGAGATGTGAGATACCGTTTATACATACTCAACTATCAGGTGTATGCCTACACCCCGTGCTTAAGCTGTGGCCATTTCTAATAAATGAGCCGAGGATTTCCAGGACATGGTCATTAACCCCCCAATGGCATTGCATCAAACAAAACAGATTAAAACGGGTTATCTCAATGATTTAACCACTAATCGATTAAATATTCAATACCTGACCAAGCGGTATTATTTTAATACCGTATCCCAAGCCCGTATAACGGAAAATAAGTTAAAAGTATTTACCTGAGCTTAAAATATAATTTTACTCCCAGCCGTATATCAATCAGCAAGTACAAGTGTCTTTTACTGGGCTCCTAATCTGGAACGAAGGTTTTTAACAACCTATTAGATTCCTAACGGGTCTTATTTAAGTTATAACTTAAACCGGTTAGTTTTAAAGAAATGTATATGGTTCAAAACGCAAGATTAAGCGAAGACCGGAATAGAATGTGATTTAGACCCAACAATTATGGGGACTTTTTATAAAATGGGTAAACTAAATACATTCTGGATTTTGAAGTAAAAATGATAAGGTCTGACCCGTTTCGATTAATTTATGCAAACTAGTTACATAAACCGTACAGAACGCTAAAAATGCATAACGGGTAACCAAATGAGTCATGTACATGTTCCACAAGTTAATATGCTTTAAATATGTTATGATATCAGTAGGATACCTTCCATTATACCCAAAACGAATTTAAAATCAATTTAAGCCCCGTAAGGGTATTTTGGTCATTTTAAAGCTTATAAAAGAGGCTAAATAATAATCTGAGGTTCTGGTCTAAAATGATCAGTAAAAATATTTATTTTTACAAGTTATATCAGTAAGATATTGTATATATGTGAAATTTATTATTTATGGCCAAACTATGCACCGTAGGGGTATTTTGGTCATTTCACATAAGCTTTAAGGGTCAAACTTGGAAATCTGAGTTCAAAACTTTTACTTACTGTTAAAGTATAAAAATTTTCTTATAATATCAGTAGGTAATGAGTCTTAAGTGTCAAATATAGTTTTAACCCATACTATGCGTTTAAAAAGCATAAAAGTCGGTATTTGACGATTTTCGGGTTATTTAAGGAAATCTGAAATTTTGATCAGTCTCTAAAGCTTAAAATATTTTATTTATCATATGAAATTATTAGGAAAATGTTTGGTATCAAAATGTTATGTAAAACTCATTTTATCAAAGAAAAGGGCAATTTCGTCATTACTGAATTTACATTAAAACTCTATAATATAATCGGTTTAAGATTAGGCAAAAATTTCCAAAAATCCTTAAATATTATATTATATCAGTGGGTAGAAAGTTTGGTGCCAAAATTTGGGTTTAACTATGATTTATACTAAAAATGCCATTTAATTAATAAAAAGAAACCTCAATTTACGATATCGAGCATAACTCTTATTTTAGACCATAAACTGATGTCAAATTTTTAGGACATACTTAAATATCAGTAATAAAGGTTTTTGTCCTCTCACATTTTTAAAAATATCGTTTTATTGATAAAAGGGCATAATGGTCCATTTTAAGCTTTTAACGGAAACATGCATATGAATCAGATTTCTATGGAACCATATAGTATAATCTCAGAGGGTTATACTAACATGTAATGTGGTCCCAAAGGAACCCTAAGGCATAACTAAACTAAGCTAAATTGGTCCAGAACTGAAAGTCAAAGCAAAAGTCTACTTTTGCGACTTTCGGTTGTGAACCGAGCCTAAACTCAGAATTGTCGGGTTGAACATGCCTAAACATGTTCTTATATTATTTACCAAGTTATTTTAGTGTTAAAACATGTTCCTTAACCTCTGCATTATCAGTTATGAATTAATTTGTAAAAACTGATTCTGTTGACTTTTTATTAATAAGTTTGACCCGACAGTAGACTGAGTTAACGTGATAATTAGGAGGTGCCCTTTTAATAGTTTATTACCTACATAATTACCAACACATAGCCACTTTCAATTCGAATAATGGCTGGACCGTTTGTGATTAATCACAAAGTCAAAGCTTAATTACGATAACTTTGACTTTCGGTCAATAAGCTAATAAAACTTAAACTTAGGAAGCTAAGAACACTTACTAGAGTCCTTAGCACGAATATGGAACTTGAGAAAGCTTCCTTAAGCTCTAGGATGCTTCCAAGAGTAAGCTTTGAAGTGAAAATCAAATGTGCAAAAGAACACGTGAACTACAAGGCCCTTATATAGGAAATTTGAGTCTCCAAGATCAATCCATATGTCCCTATGTTGTATTCAGATGTTCCCGGGTGTCCCTAGTGCATGAAAAACCATTTGCTTAGTCCCTGGTATCAAAATCAGCCATGCAATGGCGGTGTAAGAGCTGCAACATGCAGCGGTCCAAAGTTTCTGTCACTGGCACTTTTACGCGGCCCGCGTAAAAGTTGAAGAAAGCCTACGCGGCCCGCGACAATGGGTTGCTCCGGTTAAAAGTTTTCAAACTTTTCAATTTCAGTCCCTGGTCCATTTTTAATTTAAATAACTTCCATTTATTGCCCTTTTGACCCTCAAAGTCAACTAACAAGTGTCTTGGGTCACATATTAACTTCGTTAAGTCCCCGGTTAGTTGTAAGATCACCTGAAAATTCTTGTTTTCTTTCAAACTTCAAGAGATTACTACCCAATATTCTCGAGATCGAAATATACGAACATTACAATGCTTATGAGATCGTTAAAAGGTCACTCAGTGGTAACTTTTAACATGTTGACACTTTTAACCCCTATACTTTGCAAAGTTTTAAATTTAAGTGCAAACGACTTTTAATGTTCGATAATTTATTCATTAAGGAATACGAACATCATGTAGGGACAATCAGAGGCACAAGTTTGGCATGTTGACACTTTTGATCCTTCCACAAACGTCTTTACACTGTTTGACAATTTTAGTCCCTCAGAAACAATTCATTACACGATTAAAGTTCATGACTCGTGTCTTTATTATATTGGATATGATTTTCCGAGGTGTTACACGGTCCATTTGCCTCATATCATTATTAGCCAACTTTCTTTGGTTTACAAGTCATTATACAATTCTCAACGTATTGTTGGTTCTTAAGCAACGATATTCACCAATTTAGGTTTTAATCCAAGTCAACCCGAACTCAAATTTGAATCTCAAATTAGGTTTTGGATAATCCGTTTTTTTCGTGTTAGAAAACAAATATTGAATCACTCAAATAGCAGGTATTGCGATCACCTTTTTTTGGGAGCAAATGGGTCTACTGACGTGCTGTCGTAGTACACACAAATTTAATCCAAATTACAACTAGTAGATAGCAGTAAATGGGTATGGAACATAGGGAGTTTGTGGAAAATGTGTTGATTCTATAGTCTTGCAAATTAACTACAATTAACCTAAAATGCAGAAATTAAAGATCAATGGTTTGGATTGTTTGATTTAAAAACTAAGTTATCAACTAATTGCTAATCAAGATTGGATTGTAATTCAGATTATGAGAACAATGACCACCTTAGATTCGGTTTCTTTTAACACTTGTGCAAAATTCCAACTAGAAAGAGTTACATAGACATAACTCATGCATAAATAATCATTGTGATAAAAGGGAACAAAGTACTCGGATTATATGAATGCGAGGTTGTTTCCCGATGATCAATCAATCAATATCCAACCCTAACCCTTCCCGTGAAATCTCGATTGTCAACGACACCAAGAACGTACAATTTAGACTAGAATTGCAATACCAATTAACAAGCTACAATCAAATATTCATACATCATGATAATCAAAGCAAACACAAAGTTATCATTCTAGAAATTAAAGAAAATCACACAAGAGTTTTAGAAAAACCTTCACCTAAGATGATCACCACAAGTTTAGCCGGACATTGTTCGGTTGATCATCATAACATCAAAGTTCAAGTTCATACGAATCAAAAACCAAAACCAAATGTTTAGAATTGTTCCCAAATGATATCCCAAGCTAAAATTCGTCCCCAAAGTGCAGAGAAACGTTCCCAATCATGAATAATGTGAAAAGGCACATGAAAACGGTTTTAAATGAGGCAGTTACACTTTTCCTCGTCACCTCTACCGTAACTTACGGTAGCTACCGTAAGTTACGGTAGACTTAAAACAGCTACGGTGGATCTTTACTGAGTTACGGTGGAAAAATATGGGTTTCAGGGCTACCGTAACTTACGGTAGCCACCGTAAGTTACGGTGGACCGCTGAATCTTCTGTTTTGTTTCTTCTTTCCTTCCATGCTTGACCCGTTCCACTCCAGTCCATCCAAAGCTGCTATTTATCCATTTTAAGCTCCAAAGTGTACCTGAAACATAAGCAACTGTAGTCATCTAATTCAAGATAATTACGCGATCAAGTGAGGGATAAACTCGTCTTTTAACATCATTAAGGGTTGTCCTATAGACCACCCGTCACATCCCCACACTTAACCGTTGCTTGTCCCAAGCAACTCATCAAAACCATTTCCAAAAAAAGCAATCAACATAAACCAAGCATAAACATGTAGTCCATTTCCAAAAAAAGCAATCAACACACAAAAGGCAAACGGGTGGTTGCACAACTATAAGCTTGTACCTAAATCGGTCCTTCTCCTCACAAGTGCTAAACATGAATGCAAATCAAAGGGGCTTTAAGGTTGTAACGTGGCTAGGTGTACGGGTAGGAAATGGAATATATATGTAGTAGCGAAGAACTTAACCCGGTTTTTTATTACACAATAAAATAAACAAACAACTACCAAACTTAACTTCTATATACAAGATAACTCAACATCATTTTTTTTCTTTTCATTGCTTTTTCCATTTTTTTAAGCAAACATTCAACATAACATCAAACGTATCTACACACTACTAAAATAACTACTACACTATAAAACCGGGTTAAGCCGGGTAAATTTTTGGGTAACTAGCTAAGGGGTAACAAATGACCGGCTTTAGGCACAAAAATGGGCAACTAAATGTCCAAACCCCCGCCCCTCTCGCAACCATGCTCATATATATATAATTAATGAGGTCCAACCTCCCAAATCCCACACTCGCACTAAACAAGACGAGGCTACCTAATTGCCCTTATCCTTTCTACATTCATGTCCAACCAAGGTCTCAAACCGTATTCAAGCACAAGATCTAATGCACCCCCACCCGTTGCCACTCTCATCAAAGACAATTATTATTTATTTACAAGTGTGGCTTCAACTCTCACCAAGAATAAAGGTAATTAAGGGTTACCGGTGCATCACTTGGGGTTAGTCCAAGGTGTTCAAAAAATTCCAATATTTTGCTTGATTTAAAAATTTTTCAAAAACCTCAAAATTTCTCCCCATCCCCACACTTGGGATACATTGACCCCAATGTATGGTTTTGGGAAGATTTGATCGCTAAAACTCTTTAACATCAACCAAAAGCTAATAAACTCAAACCACAAATTTCTTTTTGGTATTTTTCATTTTATATTTTTTATATATTTTTTTTTCTCTTTTAAAACATCACACCACCAACTCGCACAACCCACAACATAACATAACATAACATAACATAACATAACATAACATAACATAACATAACATAACATAACATAACATAACATAACATAACATAACATAACATAACATAACATAACATAACATAACATAACATAACATAACATAACACACACCACCCATCCATTTGCTTTTAAGTTTGCGTGCAAACATTTTTAGCCTTGAGTTGTACAACCATACCTTTTGACCCACTTCAAAAGTTTTCTTTCTCAACTTTGCATCATGGACCTTTTTGAGCTTGTCTTTGTAAGCCGATGCACACTCGTACGCTTCGTCTCTAATTTCTTCTATTTCACTCAATTGCAACTTTCGCATTTCCCTTCTTCATCATAATCCGCATTCACCATCTTTATTGCCCAATGTGCCCGATGAGCTAACTCCATTGGCAAATGACAACCTTTTCGATACACCATCCGGTAAGGTGTTGTGCCAATTGGAGTCTTGTAGGCCGTCTGGTATGCCCACAACGCATCATCCAACTTGCTCGACCAATCCTTCCTATCCGTTCTAACCGTCTTCATGAGAATTTCTTTAATTTGACGGTTGGACACTTCGACTTGTCCACTAGTTTACGAATGGTAAGGTGTGGCAATCCGGTGATTCACGCTATACCGCTTCAACAATTTCCCAAAATTAAAGTTCTTGAAATGCGAACCACCGTCACTTATAATAACTCTCGGAATGCCAAAATGGGAAAAGATGTTGGATTGAACAAATTTACATACAATCGAATGGTCGTTTGTTCTTGTTGCAATAGCTTCAATCCACTTAGAGACGTAATCCACCGCCACCAAAATGTATAAAAACCCGTTGGAATTTGGGAAGTGACCCATAAAGTCAATGCCCCATGCATCAAATATTTCCACAACCAAAATTGGTTGCAATGGCATCTCATCCCTCTTTGAAATGCTTCCCATCCTTTGACAATTTACACAATTCCTTGCAAATTCACACGCATCCTTGACAATTGTGGGCCAATAAAACCCACACGAGAGAACCCGGTAGCCCGTTTTATGCCTGCTAAAGTGACCTCCACATGCGGATGAATGAGCATGAGTTAAGATTTCTAGCACCTCCGTTTCGGGCACACACCTCCGAATGACTTGATCCGGCCCGATCTTGAAAAGATCCGGTTCATCCCAAATGTATTGCTTCACTTGGACCATAAATTGTTGTCTTCGCTTCTTGGTCCAATGATTTGGGATGGCACCCGTGGCTAAATAGTTTACGTAGTGGGCATACCACGGTGCAACGAAAGTGGATACGGCTAGGAGTTGCTCATCGGGAAACCTTTCATTTATTTCGCTCAAATCATCAATTCCTTCCACCGGGATCCGAGACAAGTGATCCGCCACTACGTTCTCACTTCCCATTTTGTCTAGAATCTCTAAATCAAACTCTTGTAACAACAACACCCACCAGATTAAACGGGGCTTCGCGTCTTTTTTCTCCATTAAATACCGGACCGCACTATGATCCGAATAGACAACCACTTTGCTCCCCCAAATGTACGAACGGAAATTATCCAAAGCATACACCACCGCTAATAACTCCTTTTCGGTTGTGGTGTAATTCAGTTGCGCTTCGGATAAAGTTTTGCTTGCATAATAAATTACCACCGGCTTCTTGTCAACTCTTTGACCCAAAACTGCACCAATTGTAGTGTCGCTTGCGTCACACATAATTTCGAATGGCTTTGACCAATCCGGCAGTTGCAAAATGGGAGCTTTGACTAAGTGTTCCTTCAAAACAGTAAATGCTTGCAAACATTCGTCAGTAAAATCAAATGGGACATCCTTTAACAACAAATTACATAAAGGTTTGGTGATAACACTAAAACCTTTTATGAAACGTCTATAAAAACCTACGTGTCCCAAAAATGACCTTACACCCTTAACATTTTTCGGTGGTGGCAAAGATGATATTACCCGTATTTTTGCCTTATCCATCTCCATACCCCTTTCCGATATCACATGGCCTAACACAATCCCCTCTTGCACCATGAAATAACTTTTCTCCCAACTAGGCACTAAATTTTCCTCAACACATCTTTTTAAAACCTTTTGTAACTCGTTGAGACATGATTCAAAACTAGTTCCAAAAATCGAAAAGTCATCCATAAACACCTCAAGCGACACTCCAACCATGTCCGAGAAGATACTCATCATACATCGTTGGAAACTTACCGGTGCATTACACAAGCCAAATGGCATTCGCCGAAAAGCAAAGGTGCCATATGGACAAGTGAAGGTGGTCTTGTGTTGGTCATCCGGGTGTATTGCTATTTGATTATAACCCGAGTACCCGTCCAAAAAGCAGTAATATTTTTGACCCGACAATTTTTCGATGATTTGATCAATAAAAGGTAGCGGGAAATGGTCCTTAGAAGTGGCAGCATTCAATTTACGGTAGTCAATACACACACACCACCCGGTAACCGGTCGGGTGGCAATTTGTTCACCATTTTCATCCTTGACTACTTGAATACCGGCCTTCTTAGGCACAACTTGGGTAGGACTTACCCAAGCACTATCCGAAATCGGATAGATAATTCCCGCATCCAACCATTTAATTACCTCTTTCTTTACTACCTCCCTTAGGTTCGGATTCAATCGTCGTTGAGCTTCTCTTGTCGGTTTTGCATCTTCGGTGGTAATAATCTTGTGCATGATGATTGATGGACTAATTCCTTTAAGATCGGCAATCGTCCACCCAATAGCTCCTTTGTTTGCTTTCAAGACTTCCAATAAAGCTTGTTCTTGCGCCATCTCTAAATTAGAGGCAATAATGACTGGTAGAGTGTCATTATCCCCTAGAAAAGCATACTTCAAATGGCTTGGTAAGTCTTTGAGCTCCAACTTGGGAGGTTCTTCTAGTGATGGTTTAGTACCCGATCTTATTTCCACTGGCAAGCTTTCAAATTGGTGAGTCCATGGCGGTCGACCCTCTTTCAACGCCACAGCGTCTTGTTTCTCCTCTTCAACCCTTAGTGCACAAGCATGTACTTGTTCAGAAAAATCACACAAACAAACATCCATACTATCATCCTCATACTCGTGCGGGTTGCATCCTTCGACTAAGTCTGCCATGAAACACTCATCAACACCAACAACATTAGAATTGTTAGTAAAAACATTTAAACGCATTTTTCGATTTCCAAAAGTCATATCGACTGTACCAAAACTATAATCGATCACAGCATGCGCGGTGCTCAAAAATGGATGACCCAAAATGACATTTTGTTGTTGTTTTGGGTCTGCGGATGAGTAGTCCAAGTCTAAAAAGTCAACTGGGTAATAAAACTCATCAATTTTCACAATCACATTTTGAACCATCCCCAGAGGTAGCTTATGAGACAAATCGGCCAAAACAACCGTTGTCTCTACCCTTGCTAACGGACCAAAGTCATATTGGTCATATAAGCCCCCCCGGTAAAATGCTCACCCTGGCTCCAAGATCTAGTAACGCCTTTTCAGTTTGAAAATTACCAACTTGTATATTTATTAATGGCATGCCCGGATCTTGGAGCTTAGGAGGAAGCTCCCCATTCAACACCGCGCTCACTTGCCCGGATAAATCTACCCGCTTAGGCATTTTCTTCTTTTGTTGCCTTTTTTGTGTACATAATTCCTTTAAAAATTTTGCGTTTGCGGGTACTTGTTTTATTGCATCAAGAAGTGGAAGGTTAATTTTACTTGCTTGAACATGTCCCACAATTCTTCTTTTTGAGGACCTCTTGATGCAATAAAATTTTTCTTACCCGGGTCAAGTAGAGCCGATGGAAACGGGACTTGACTGGGTTCACCTTCATCTTTTTCATTTTCACCCAACCCCGGTTTTCTAACATTTGATTCTTTAGATATAACCGGTGAAACTTCATCATCACTTTCATTACCCGTGACATCCTCAACTACCCCTTTAACCAAACCTGGTGAAAAATTAGCTTTAAATTCTTTGCCACTTCTTAACACACTCACATGATGAACATTAACATACCTCGTGATGAACTATGGGAAGGATTTACCTTGGTGTCACTAGGAAGTTGACCTTTGTTCTTCTTCAACTCCGCCACGTCGGTTGCCAATTGACCCATTTGTGTTGTTAATGTTTGAACGCTCTTGTCACGAACCTCATCCTTTTGTATCCGGACTTCGTCAAGTTGATTCTGTTTTTGCATCTCTTGTTGCATTGCCCGGAGCATATCCATGACTTCGTTCCCGCTTGATGAATTTTGACCTGAACCACTTTGACCCGTTTGTTGAAATTGCCCTTGGTAGCCATAGTTGTTTCCACCCCTATAGTTGCCTTGGTTGTATTGTTGGCGAGGTGCAAAGTTACCTTGAGCTCCTTGAAAGTTTGGGTTAGTTTGGTTTGCCGCATTCCCGTAATGGAAATTAGGATGGTTTCGTAACCCGGGGTGGTATGTGTTGGAGTTCATGTTGAAATTTCGACCACCCCCTTGAATAGCATTCACTTCTTCTACTTGCTCATCAACCACCCCCATTACACAAACTTCCGCCGTGTGGCCTATTTCATTGCAATTAGTGCACACGTTGTACACTTGATTCGTGTTTTGAACATTGCCACTCTCTACTCCATGCACTTGTGGCCTTTGTATCACATGCCTTGCCCGTCTTGAAGATTGAACCTTCCTTTTGGAAGTCACCGCCATTTGTTCTAAAAATGCCCAATCAACATGTTCAAAGTTTGTACCGAATGTACCGTTAGTAATTGAAATCAAATCACGTGCATCCTCCGAACTCAACCCTTCATGAAACGCGTTCAACAATTCCCAAAGTTGGATCCCGTGATGAGGGCAATTCCGTAACATCATATTAAACCTCTCAAACGCTTCGTGAAACATTTCCCCCGACTGTTGTTGGAAACTTCTCAAACATCTCCTTACATTATTAGTCTTTTGGGAAGTGTAAAACTCATCCAAGAAAATCTATTGCATATCGGCCCAGGTAAAAATCGATGCGGAGGGTAAGGTGTGAAACCATCTTTTTGCTTTGTCTTCCAAAGAAAATTGGAAGAGAACCAACTTAACATCATTCGAAGAGAAACCTTGACCTCCAATGGTGTTGCAAATAGAATCATACGTCTCCAAATGAAAATAAGGTTCTTCCGTTGCTAACCCCTTAAACTTTGGTTGACTTTGGAGGGCGGTTGTTCTAACTTCAAAAGTTCTTCCATCCGCATGATGAGGAATCACTACCGGCGAAGGATTGTTAGTGATAATAGGCCGGAAGTGAGCTTTGATTCCCCGTACTACTTCCCGATGATGTCTTCGAGGGGCACCCAATGGTACTCTTGGTTTACCCATTTGTCCTTGCATAGGTCCTTGAGGAGCAAATGGTGGTTGATATTGATATTGATGCATAGGTGGTTGTTGTTGAATCGGCCACTGAAATTGATGTTGTGTATTTTGAGGACGCACTTGATGTAACGGTGTAGGGTGTTGCAATTGTGGCCCTTGTGGACTAATGTGTTGCACCCCAACTGGCACTCTACCCATGTCTTGAAATTGTTGTAGCGGTTGACTTTGTTGACCCGCTCCTCCTTGAGGTCCCAACATACCTCCATCTCCCGTATAATAAAAACCTTCCTCTTCGTATACCCTCTAAAATCCTCTTCATAACCATCGTCATAACCATCTCCTCCTATTCCCGAAGATTGCCCAAAAGGAAGAGTTAAGTATTGAAAACCCGATTGGTTCGATGGTCTAAATGTAGAAGTAGCATGGACAATGGTTAAATTTGGTGGTATTGGGTAATTAGAGGATGATTGACCCGTAGTTGGGGGAAAGAAGTGTGAAAATAGTGGAATTGTGGTAGATGGGCTAAAGGTAGAAGTGGGTTCAACTTGGGTAGCAATAGGCGATGTAGTGTTATTGATTGGTGTAACTTCATGTGGTGGAGTAGGTTCGGTAGTGGTATTAGGTATGGTGGTGTTTGGTGATGGTTGTATGGAAGTAGGTATGAATGATGAGGTCGTTTGACCCGTTGTGGGTGGTATTTGGGATTCTTGCATGATGTTCTTTGGTGTAATTGGTGAAGTGGGTGAACCAATAATTCTGTTTTCTCATACCAAAACTCAGTTTTGCCTCAACGTTCTTTCAATTTCCGGATCAAACGATAGTGGTGACGACTTGTGAGAGCCTCTAGTATGCATACACCTGAAGTACTTGTACACTAAACACAACCAGCGTAAACCCGAAAATAACAACACAAAACTATTAAACAAACACATGTTGCGCACTACTCCCCGGCAACGGCGCCAAAATTTGACGTGCTGTCGTAGTACACGCAAATTTAATCCAAATTACAACTAGTAGATAGCAGTAAATGGGTATCGAACACAGGGAGTTTGTGGAAAATGTGTTGATTCTATAGTCTTGCAAATTAACTACAATTAACCTAAAATGCAGAAATTAAAGATCAATGGTTTGATTTAAAAACTAAGTTATCAACTAATTGCTAATCAAGATTGGATTGTAATTCAGATTACGAGGACAATGACCACCTTAGGATTCGGTTTCTTTTAACACTTGTGCAAAATTCCAACTAGAAAGAGTTACATAGACATAACTCATGCATAAATAATCGTTGTGATAAAAGGGAACAAAGTACTCGGATTATATGAATGCGAGGTTATTTCCCGATGATCAATTAATCAATATCCAACCCTAACCCTTCCCGTGATATCTCGATTGTCAACGACACCAAGAACGTACGATTTAGACTAGAATTGCAATACCAATTGTCTGAGTTTTCATTTAACTGTCCGAGTTTCAACCATTTAACATGTCCGAGTTTCTTTACTGAGAGTTCTTGATTATCCGAAGTTTATCTCCTTATATTGTCCGAACTTTTATTGGTTCCAACTCAGTATTTAGAGTAAAAAGGTCGGACTTTTACAGGTTTTGAGTTCTATTTTTCGAGTTTTACAGTTTTGATATCCGAGTTTTGATAACTGTCTGTTAACATGAGTGTATTTTTGATAACCGAGTTTTGAGAATCCGAGTTTTGGTTTTGTTACAACTTATCCGAGTTTTCAACAGGTCCGTGAAACCTTTAAGTATAGTCTGAGTTTTAGTAATCAGTTTCAATAGTCCGAGTTTGGTTGACATTTTGAACAGTTTTGTTTCTTGACTGCTGTACTTGTCTGCTGGTCCGAGTTTTGTTCTTGACGGCCATTCTGAGTTTGTTCAAAATCATTCTGTTCAAACTTCTTTAGTCCGAGATTAGTTTTTCGAATAGCTGTCCCCGGGTTTCTTCAGAGTTTCCTTTATTTCCTTGCTTGTTCGAATTCCTTTGTACTCTAAGTACTGCTCAATGATTTGATCCGAGGTTTCAAGAGCTTTCGGGTTTTACGAGTTCCGAATTTTCTAGAATTCTGGGTTACCTGGGGTACCGGATTTTTAGCTAAATTTAGAAGTTTGTGTTGTTCGGAAGTTTCGAGTTGTGCATGTTCCGAGTTTTTCTAGTTATTCCGGGTTACCTGGGGTACCGGATAACTAACTAAGAGTCAGAATTATGTGTAGTTTGGAAACTTGAAGTTGGTTTCGGATTATCGAAAAGTTTTATGGTACTTATGTTGTCCGGATCAAGTGAGGAGGTGAAGTGAATAAGATTTGCTTGGATTTTTGTATTGTTTACAAAGAAATAGGGGGAGTAAAAATTTTTGAAGTTCCTGTTTTCTTTGTAAATCAAAGGCTCGTGGTGCTACATCGAAACAAGTTCATGTTTACTATCTTTGAGATTAACTTAGTGTTAATCTTACCGGTGGCGAAGTGCTTATAACATGAAGCAAGTTAGAGCTAGTGTATGATTGAGTTCTATCAAGTTTGTTCGAGGTTTAATCAAGTGTTGACGTGATGAAGCAAATTGCTCTTTTGGCAACTAGTTGAAGGTCAAGCCTTTATTGTATGCCGGTTAGAGTAGAGAAGATTAGTCTTCTTGATCTCTCTTCCAAGTTGGTGACTGATCGGATTCTCGAAATAGGGGTTCTTACATTGAGGGGGAGATTGGAGACGAAAGTCATCGGGTAATTGGTGGATTCGTGAAGATACGAGATTGGATCTTGAGGATTCGAGATGAAATGATTTCAGACACTCGGTTGAAGACTCTGTTCAAGATGGTGGATGTACTTTTACAAAGTTCAGTTTGTTATTAACTTATCGAACTAAGCTTCATGTTTTTGGGATCTTGAAGTGTTTGATGTTAGGCATTGGAAATCCGACGTTTCGTTCTTCTATCGGTTAAGTTTGAAGATTAATGTATCGAGCGATATTCTCACATATTGTTGTAAGTTGGTTTGCGTTAACTTGATTCGGGAGTAGTTTGAGGGGGAGGATCTACAGTGTTTGATGTTGGATTCTTCGGGTTTCTCAAAGCGGCCTTAAGTGATCGTCAGCAAGTCTTTTATTAGAAGGGTTGAAGATCGCTGTGCTCTGCCAGAAAGATCAAGTCTCATCCAAAGTTGATAGCAGCCATGATATCATCAGTCAAGGGGGTGTCTGTAAGTGCAGTATCCGGTGACTGAAGATTATCGATGCCACACAGAACTGATGCAGCAGTTAAGGGGGAGACTGTTAGTGCAGTTCCTGCTGGGTAACTGTCGCTTATCAGTTCTGGTCAACCAAAAAAGAAGTCCAAGTTAAAGTCAACGATAATGAAGAATTCAAGACCACATGAAGACCATGCACTGATCAAGGGGGAGTTTGTTAGTGCACTTTGGGTGATAAGTGCATGCTTTCCAATTTGTTAGGGTCTTTATTGTACAAGTCTTGAAACTTAGTCCAAGGTTTATCCTTGGACATTTTGTCCAAGTTTTATGTCTAGGAAAAAGGTTAGGGGTTTATGTTAGGGACAAAAGTCAGGGTTTTTGTGTAGAGTATTTTGTCCGAGTTTTAGTCCCTAGTCTATATATATATGTTGTATAGGATTAGGGCAATGATAAGCAAATCGATCAAGAAGAAAGCTTGGTGCACCTCTCATCACAAGATCCCATCCATTCTCCATCACTGTGTGTATTCTAGAGACAGAGGGAGACTATGTGTTAGTGAGAGAAAGCTAGGTTTAGATCTTTGTGATCTAAACCAGCTTGTAGATGATGTATACTCCTTTGGTTTGTGTAATCTGTGATGACTGATTCATCAATAAAGAGTTCATCTTCTACATCTTTCTATCTTTGGTGTTTATTTTATTCTTCATGTCTTGAATCAAGTGCAATGTTTGATGTTCGTCATCGATCCGGTGCTTTAACAGAGTTATCATTCTAGAAATTAAAGAAAATCACACAAGAGTTTTAGAAAAACCTTCACCTAAGATGATCACCACAAGTTTAGCTGGACATTGTTCGGTTGATCATCATAACATCAAAGTACAAGTTCATACGAATCAAAAACCAAAACCAAATGTTTAGAATTGTTCCCAAATGATATCCCAAGCTAAAATTCTCCCCCAAAGTGCAGAGAAACGTTCCCAATCATGAATAATGTGAAAATGCACATGAAAACGGTTTTAAATGAGGCAGTTACACTTTTCCTCATCACCTCTACCATAACTTACGGTAGCTACCTTAAGTTACGGTAGACTTCAAACAGCTACGGTGGATCTTTACTGAGTTACGGTGGAAAAATATGGGTTTCAGGGCTACCGTAACTTACGGTGGCTACCGTAAGTTACGGTGGACCACTGAATCTTCTGTTTTGTTTCTTCTTTCCTTCCATGCTTGACTCGTTCCACTCCAGTCTATCCAAAGCAGCTATTTATCCATTTTAAGCTCCAAAGTGTACCTGAAACATAAGCAACTGTAGTCATCTAATTCAAGATAATTACGCGATCAAGTGAGGGATAAACTCGTCTTTTAACATCATTAAGGGTTGTCCTATAGACCACCCGTCATCTACACGGCTAACCACGGGTGAACCAGACTCATCTCGTGCATGAACCAGGGCCAGGTCAATGTCGACGTGGCCTCGCTCAAACTACGCCACAATCGAGGGCTCTTCAAACTGTTCGTACACCGATAAGAAAACCGAAAGATTTTTGTCACTACAGCTGCCTCGATTTAGATAAACTAAAGATCTGAATAGCTCGACTCTCCGGCTACAGTGAACCGGAGAAAGTTATAGGTGTCACACCCCTAAAAATACCACAAGCGGGGACCCCCGCGAGGCGTGTGACATACCAGGATCTAGCCACTAATTACATTGAACCATATGTATAAATAGAAATCTCCATTAAATGAGAATAGTAATATTCAAACATCAGTTTTGAAAATTAGACATGCTCAGCGGAAGCATTAAATATTGTTCAAAAAGTTTAAATATAAAGTTTAGAAAAGAATCCAACTTCGATTGTATATCCAATCGCCACGACTCATGACTACTCCAGCTTCCCAGACAGCAAGTCCCATATCAGTGTACCTAATGGCCTGCAAGCATGCAGAAAAAGTGTATCAGCATAAAGCTGGCGAGTTCACATTTTTGTTAAACGTTTGGTTACCAAGTGTTCATTTTAAGATATGTTGATAATAACTCGATAGCGCAAGACGGCTGTTTGTTTGCCCTTCCCCAATGCTCTATCAAACATTGGGCATGTGGTTAAGGTCATTAGTTCACGGACGTCCTATCCAGGTACGTCGTGAGGGTGCCAAACCTAATAGCGCTATCAACTAACAACCCCGTTGCCCTACAAGCAACTAGTTCGGTAGTACGATGGGACTTAAGTGATAGAAGTGAGTGTATTATCCAACAACAACATTTACTGAAATCTGCCTCATATCCCTTGATATGGGTTTGTAAAGTATCCCCTACAGTGATGCAAGTTTGTTTGTTTGTTCCTACTGGATGCATGCTTGTAAAGAGAGTAGTGAACTCACCTTTGATTGCTCAGTTAGACTTTTAAAGTGATTAGGAGTTGAGGCAGGTCAATCATGTCCTAATATGATTACCATTTAGTTTATTAATGTGTTCATGTAAGGCACAAAACTCATACACGTATCTACCACATATCAGGTAATCACGTTGACAACTTACACACATATACCTATTTCATATATAATTACATGTGATCATAGCACACAACAACTCACATGACATTTTCGTTGACATAAAACAGGTTTGATCATTCTCAGATAGCACAAAAAAAAAAACATTTAGATACACACAGAACAACTTATTACGTTTAAGCTTTGACGTCGAGAACTGGGTTGTTTTTGGGTATTTTTATAAAATAGTTACCCTATTCCAAAAATTCCAAATAATTTACAGGACGTTCCAAATGGTCCGCATCACTTTGTGTAAAAACCTCAAGACCTGAATCATTACCAATTATCTATTAAAAATCATCTACTAGACTGCAGTCAGATTCGTCACTTTCTGACTGCAGTCCGTGGAAACTTGCTGCCGTTATTTCCCTGTTATCATACATTAGGTGTAACGATCCAGTTAGGGGGGCTGCCGTCGCACACACGCACCAGGAATGAACCAATAGTTTGAACGAAGGCACCTGTGCGATCCCACCTCCTCTATAAATTGCAAGCTCACTCCTCTCATTCTAACTTGCTGCCATTTCATCTAAAACGCTGTCGAATTGCTGTCCAACTGGTTTCAAGTAAGATTTACCATTTTTATGCATATCACAACGTTTTCCATTACGATTTTACATGAGTTTATCTCCGATTTCAACAAAACTTCTCTATCTTCATCAAAACTCCTCTATTTTCATTCAAACTTCATCTTTTCATCTCAACTTCTTTATTTCTATGAAAACCCTCATTCTTTTTACAAAAACCTTCATCTTTTTCATCAAATCTTCTAATTTTACCACGGATCTACACTTGATCAAGTGATTTGGGTTTAGCTTCGGCTTCCCAAGTTGTAGATTTGAAGATCTCATACTCACCAAGTGTTAGATCTAAGGAAAAACTACTTTAAACTCGATTTTCACACAAAACGGACCAAAACTAACACATATTTCGTTCACAGGATAGTGGAATGAGGTGGTGTCGAAACCGTCTTGAATAGGACTCGAAAACACATCCGATTCAGACGAAAACACAGCTCCGAACACCAAGAACAGCCACGAATGCGAGCTGGACTGTTCTGTTCGAAGCCCAACTTCGTACGAAGACGCTGCCTTCATACGAAGACACTGCCTTCGTACGAAGGCACTGACTTCGCACATCACAGCCCAATTCTCACCCGTGACTTAAACCAAGACCTCTCTGGCATTAAGTTTAATCAGTAGCTTAAGGCTGGAGGGATGAACACTCGATTTCTCGAAGACAGATGCGAAGCACACTCGATTTTGGACAACAGAAGCCACACGTGTACGAAGCCTTCCCTTCGTACGAAGGCACGCCTTCGTACGAAGACAGTAGCTTCGTACGAAGCCTTTGTTTCCCACAGACACTCCAATTTCGACCGTTTCAGCACTTTGGAGGACTTATGCTTCTGTTCTCGTACGCAGGCTGATCCGATGCTCCCTTCAATCCATAATCAGACCGTGTTTACTTGCTAGACACGCACTATGAGTATACTCGGACCCTTTTTCGCTTAACGCAGTTTTGGGTGTTACATATGTTCCCTATAAAAAACACAACACTAAAACGCTTTACAAACGCTAACCGCACTCGCATGATATACGTGATTAGTTGAATACTTGTTGCTATGTTACACAGTGATAACTTGCCTGACCGCCCTTAGCAACGATAGTACTATAGTTTGGACTCAGCACCTTTTTATTCAAGGGTTGTTAAGGATCACATACTTTACTTCACAAGTTCGCTCCGGTGAACACGTGTCGCGCATACTCTACTCACAGTCATGTGGTTAGCTTGTATCATTGTTGATAGTTACTTGATTCACCGTCTTAGGTGTAACATGCTGGTTATGCGTAAACGCTTTTATACTATATTTGTGCTAAACTTGTGTACTCACCTTTACATTATTGTATTGACTTTATTTTAACGTATGTGACAGGTTGATGGTTTGTTGCTGCAAATGGATAGGAAGTCTAGAAACCCACAATAAAAATCTAAGTTGTCGGATTGGTTTTGTTTGAGAGATTTGAACTCTGTGATGACTTTTGATGAAATATTTGTTTAATAGTATGGGATATTGGACTTGTTAAATACTGTCATTAATTTATTTGTAATGGATTCTCTTGAGCAATCTGGTTCGCTTAGTGCCACGCCCGATCATTCCGCCATCGGTTGGGGTGTGACAATAGGAGGGTTTAGAAAACAATCACAAGTAGGAAAAGGTAGTGTTATATGTGTTTTCAAGGGGATATTGAAAGATAGTGTTGTTGCTGTGAAACGTGTACCTCTTTCACCTGATATTAAGAAAATCTTTATGTAGCAATCTTTAATATGATTGCAAAGATGTAATCAAAGATGTAATGACTGTGATACAAACCCAAATCAATGTTGGGTCAAAAGTGATTTGGGTTATGAGTTGTAATGTAATGTAATGATTCAGTTTAACGCAATCGTGTTATGAGTTGTAACATAAATCGTACATGTTATCACACCAAGAACTATTTGGTTTAGCATGCTGTAAAGGGCGCACCGGTATCGATATTTGCTCTTATTGCTTTCGATCGATATAAGGCTTTACACAGTACCATAACGAACGAACTGATACGGACCGAATTCCCATCATGAAGCACGGGGGAATCTCGCAACTTATATCATTATATATAATTAACTATGTATCATGAGTAGTTTTGTCATTTGATTGGTAGATAAATCGATGGACCAACAAATGGATGCCACATGGCATTCACTGACTTATTTTTTGATTTCTCACACTGTAATTACTACATATATATCACCTATGCACAAATTTATAACATGTTGTCAAGCTGGTGGAGTGGTATGTCTATTTGAGTTTCATACATGAAATCAGAAGTTAGTATATGAGCCTCCATGACTTTTTATTGAACGGAAAGTAACGACGTGCCAACCACCGTGACATCGGGCGCTGTGCCCAAGGTCGACTACTTAACCGCTGTCAATCCCTTGGCTCTCCTAGATGCCCGGAAACCTGACCTCCACCCGCCTGAAGGCACGACAATAGAATAATCGGTAAAACATCACCTCCCATCCAAGACGAACCGGCGCCACCCGTATTCGCCTTTCACCTGGATGCCGCAGAAAATAATGGGGAGACTGGGAGTTGAACCTGGGTCACAAGAAACACTAAGTTTTTCCCCAACCACTCCACCACTACCTCATTGGCGAGCCTGCACGACTTTTATCTCATTTTTCTACTTCCCTCAAAACACTTCACTCCTCTCTTTCCTTTTCCATTTTATTTTTTTTTCCTATTTTTTTTCTTTTTCTCCGATTTCCTTTAAATATCTCATTTTTCTACTTCCCTCAAAAAACTTCACTGATCTCTTTCCTTTAGGATTTTATTTTTTTTTTCTATTTTTTTCTTTTTATGCGTTTTCATTTAATTTTAAACTAGTGTGATTTCCCCTGCACTATGCGGCGGGAATTTGGTTGGTATCGGTTCGGCTCGTTACGATACCAACACTCGCTAGAGCAACCTAAACGAAGAAAAAAAATGAGTCGTGTTTTACATTAATCATCATCATCATCATACTCAGTAAATCCCACCAATAGTAAAGCAAAGGTAGGGTCGAAGCAGGGTAAGATGTAGACAGCCTTACCTCTACCCCGTAGGAATAGAGAGACTGCTTCCAGTGAGACCCTCGGCTCGATACTAGTTTTGCATCAAGCCTTGGACATAAGGCACATAACACTCAGCAATCGGGACAAAGACCGATTAGTGCATGTACCCTTTTGTCTTTCAGCTATCAACGCCACCACATGATGCATGATTAAGCGTCCTCAGCTTTTAACTATTTTCATGAAATTAGTAAAATAGCCGTAAAATTAGTGCACTTTCACTTTTGCCCCCGATGACCCACACATATATACGTTATATGTGCATACCCCAAGCGGGGCGGATACAATAAAACAAACGCCGGTGCCAGTTTCGATAATAGCTATACGGTACTAATGTTTGGTCGTCAAGATACCAACATGGTACCATAAAAACACTCTCCGTTAAACTTCATTGTTCATTAATAAGATTAATAAATATACGTTATTGTACCAAAGATATACTCTATTTTGACTGCCACTTTGTTGTCAACAAAATTTATGTTGGCACGTCTAGAAAATTAAGCATGTACGTATATTGAGCTTTATAACGAACGTGAGTTCTTCAGTTTTAATATTATATAGTAATCATAATAAACCTTTTTGATATATATATTTCACATTTGCATGAATTTGGTTGTTGTGTATATCGTTTGTTATGACACCTGCGCTCAAACGACATCGAAACGCAGTTTACACCGATCTAAAACAACGAAAAACATTGGTACAAATATTATTAGGTCAAAACTGGCTCGATTTCGTCAAAGTACCGACACCTGTATAGCTTACCCGTATACCAAAGATATGCTCTACTTTGTTGTCAATAAAAATTATGTTGGCACGTCTAAAAAATTAACAATATACGTATACTAAGCTTTAAAGAAAAAGTTAATGAACGCGAGTTCTTCGAATTTAATACTATATAGTAATCATAATAAACCTTTTTAATATATTTCATATTCTTTTTAAATTAATCATTTAAATATACTGCTTAACACGTCAATTAGATAGGCAAAAGAAAATTATTGACATAAATTATTTAATATATCAATATTCATTTGTCACTCAATTCAATTAAGTCATCAAAATAATAAAAAAAAAACAAACAAAAACATTTCTTTTTTACTTTTAACGGCTTGTATATTAGAGACAACAAATTAAAAAAACATTAATTCACCAATAACATTTGATCAATTACTGTTCATGTCAAGTTTGAATTAATATGTATAATGTTTATTGTTATTTTTTCATTTTTAACTTAAACTTATATCTCTCAACCAAAATACCGACCAAAAAGCCTATTTGAGAACGAAATATTTAGGAATAATGGATTTTAATAATCCCAACTATTGCTCATTGGCCGACAACGATCCCAACTTCAAAAATTCCCACTGGCGGTCCCATCTTTCCACATATTAGCCTTCAATGGACCCTGACTAACAGAATGCTAACGACGTTAGTCTCCGGTCGCCGAAAAAACGTTTTTGCCCGGAAACTCCATTTTGACCGAAAAACTCAACATTTTCGTCTCAAACCTCTTTGTAACCTTATTACGCGCCTTTAAGAACCTTTTCTAGTAAAAAGCCCCAATTATTAAGGTCGCTGAAAAAAAAAATCTTTTTCGCCGGAAAACTCAACATTTTAGCCGGAAAACTCAAAGTTTTCATCCCAAACCTCGTTATTATATTACAAAGTTGATAGTATATTACAAGTGTTTTGTGTATAGATCTGTGTACAAGTATATTAAGCATAGTGATCTTATAATTTGTTTAGCGCATTAATAGATAAAGTTTGGTTTAAAGCGGCGGCTATATTTGATAAATTTTTAACAAATGACGTTGCGATCTGTGTATTTCAGTCTACGTTTTAATATAAAACATTTTTACATTTAATATGCTTTTGTA
This sequence comes from Helianthus tuberosus, assembly GCA_030545235.1. Taxonomy (NCBI): domain Eukaryota; kingdom Viridiplantae; phylum Streptophyta; class Magnoliopsida; order Asterales; family Asteraceae; genus Helianthus; species Helianthus tuberosus. The sequence continues at coordinate 219,539,387 of CM060369.1, forward strand.
CATGTAACGACTTTATTTTTTGTGTTCTACCTTTCAGTTAACTTGTTATAATGAGTGTCAGTATTGTACCAATATCCTAATAATTCGAATCGATAACAACCATATTCCCGACGCAACGTGTGAGGACTTCCACTAGTTTAAAATTATAAGTGGGATGAAGTTAATGGCCACCTGTAGACTTATGTTGCACTATTAATATACATTTATAAATAATGTTGCACTATTAATTTACATTTATAACTAACAAATAGGACGAAAAAGAAAATCAGCCTTCTCGCGAAATCAATATACTTCATGCTACAACCATAAGAGATTTGTTAGTAAAAAGTATAAAACACGAGGAAGTAAAATGTGGATATTGATACACTTTGTTTATTTTACATCTTCCAAAGTATAGGGCACAAAAAAGTACATACTTAGAGCCGACGTTGAGTCATGTAGAATCTTTAAGGTAGGTGTATTACCAGAAGAATAAATTGTTGGTGTTTCCTTTATACCACTTCTACTTATCTTGTCAACAAGCCTAACTCCAAAACCTTTGCACCCCTCTTCAGTAGTATCAAATGAAAGAGATTTGTATGTTTGATCCCACCATACACTTTGTCTCAACGAACCAAATGAAACATACACCATCCATGTACATATAAGAACACTATTACCATCACTCTCCTCCCAAAACACATCATTTTGAGAATCCATATCATTCGTCTCATCATTCATACTTATCCTTACAGATATACCATCGTAAGAACCGGGGAAAATGGCACACATTAAGAAACCAGAATAGTCATTGCACCATTTCTCTGGTAGTTGCAGGGTACATTTATTCCCTCTAAGTAGAGGGGTAAACCCCATTGCAATCTTTGCACCTGTAAGTTGGAGAAGCATATAGTGGTTTTCAATAGCCAAACATACCTCAAGCATGGATTCTAGTAATTTGTGACCATCACTTATGATGCTCCCTTCCTTAAGTGACACTTGACATAACCATCTACAGTTCTTGTGACAATCTCCAAATGTTGTAATTGACTTGCAGTTGTCTGTGTTGAGAATAGTTAAACTTGATGGGAGCTCGGGCAATTCAAGAAGATTTCTACAATACGACAGGTCAAGGAGTTTGAGTCGAGTAAGTTGTGAGAGGCTGAAATCTAATCGTGAAAAATCATTGAACCGTAGACTAAGCTCTTGTAAGTTGGATAACTCAATAATACTTGACGGGATTTCTGCATATTTGAAATGACATGTATAGAGATCCAACTTTGGTAAGCTCCGTAGAAATTGACGCCTTGTCTTCTTCACATGTCTTATTAATCCTATTAACTTGAGCTCCTTCAAATGTTTCAAGGCATCAAAGTTGAATTCTATGCTCTTTAAACTCAGAAAATCTGACAAATTTAGAGAAATAAGTCTGGTACAACGTTCGCCAATTGACGAGGGCAAAACTCTTATCCCAGTAACATCAATAGACAACTTTACCAAGCCTTCCATGTTTTCTTGGATCTTCGGGAACTCAACAATCTTACGACAAGATATTATTTCTAGAGTTTTGAGGTTTTCCATGTGGACAATTGTTGGAAACATTCTAAGCTTCTTACAAGCCACTACCCTTACATATTGAACACTTTTATGACTTCCAAGTGAGCGGTGAATCTCTTCTAACTTAGGACAGTAGAAGAGTGTCAGCTTTTGAAGACACGGGAGTCCATCAAAATCTGGTGTTCTGAATAGCTTCTTCATCCATTTGAGTTCAAGAACTTTCAAATGTGGTAGATACTATAAAATACACAAAAGTTGATGTAAGATTTTACAACTAGTATAAATTAATAAGTTGTATTTTCTGCTGGAAAATTTAATTAGCAAAAAATGGGGCAATTGTATTATTTTATTAAACTTTTTTTTCTTGTTGGCATTTACATTCTCATATATAATTCCAAATAATCCATCTATCAGTTAACTTTTATTTTTGGAATAATGGATTTTAATTATCTCAACTATTGCTCGTTGGCTGGCAACGGTCCCAACTTCAAAAAATCTCACTGGCGGTCCCAGCTTTTCACATATTGGCCTTCAATGGATCCTAACTAACAGAACCCTAACGCCGTTAGTTTCCGGTCGCCGGAAAAACGTTTTTGGCCGGAAAACTCTTTTTTGGCCGGAAAACTCAACATTTTCGTGTCAAACCTCTTCTTAACCTTATTACGGAGCTTTATGAACTTTTTCTAGTAAAAGCCACAATTATTAAGTTTGCCGGAAAAACTCATTTTTCGCCGGAAAACTACTTTTTTGGTGGAAAACTCAACTTTTTGGCCGGAAAACTCAAAGTATTCATCCCAAACCTGTTTGTAACCATAGATCGGACATTTATGAACCTATTTCCGACCAAAAACGTTTTTCCGGTGACTGGAGACTAACGGCGTTAGGGTTCTGTTAGTCAGGGTCTATTGAAGGCCAATATGTGAAAAGATGGTACCGCCAGTGGGAATTTTTAAAGTTGGAACGGTTGCCGGCTAACGAGCAATAGTTGAGATTATTAAAATCCATTATTCCTTTGTTTTTCAATCTGTATAACGCTCACTCAATACAATATACTATTTTTAAATGTTCAATCAAATGCATTACCTTACAACCCTTCCAAACTTCTTTTTGAAAGTTGTTACTCAATTTTAGAACAACAAGCTTCATTGGTTGGAAACTGGCGGGAAATGGACTTCTTAGAGTATACCCAAGAAAATCAATATACCGCAACTCATTTGAAAGAAAAGTAGGCCCTTCAACATACTCAGGAGTTGTCATCGAAACCATAAGGTACCTTAGTTTCTTTAAGTTTGAAACTATTTTACAAAATTGTGTTGTATGCTCAAGATGACCTTGTCCATGCGAATTGTATGCTATGGCTTCAATCTTGTCATTTTCCTACAACAAAGAAGGAAATAATGTACGGATTGTGTATAATTCAGTTCACATACAATATAATGTATTTGAGAAGCTTAACACTTACCATTGTTGCGTCCCCCAAACACATGTTATAGATATCTTCACGTTTCCAAATTCTGCTATGTTTGTTCGGATTGTTAGGATGTTTCACTCTAACAATGTAATGTCCCATTTCTTGAATTAGATCATGCATATCAAGCCTACCATCCACAATACTTATGAGAGCTTTTTGTCTCAACACCTCTATCCCTATTTCGGGGTGAAAATCACAAGCTTCAAGTATTTCCATTGCCTCATGTTTCTCCCACTTTCTGAAGAAACATGCAATATCTAAAAATATTTCTTTTTCCATATCTGTAAGTCCATCATAGCTCATTTTTAGCATTTCCACAATCTTAGTGTCTGGAATATCTTTTAGTCTATCCAAGGTACTCATCCACCCCTTCTTATCTTTGTCAAATAGAAAAGAACCTAAAACTTTAAGTGCCAATGGGAGCCCAGCAGCATAAGAAACCACACGTAACGAAAGTGTCTCATAATCTTCCACTGGTTGTTTTTTGTTATATGCATGCTTATTAAAGAGCTGCATTGCCTCGTCATCTGATAATAATCTGACATGACAGACCTCGTCTACCTTGTGAGTTCTTAGCAAATGTGCATCTCTAGTTGTGATTAGTATTCGGCTCCCACTACCAAACCAACTATGTGATCCGGCTAACGCTTCCAGTTGGCTAAGTTCATCGACATCATCAAGAAGTAGCAACACTTTTCTACGACATAACATACTTTTTATCATGTTTTTTCCTTGCACGATACTGTGTACTTTCACATCTGTTTTGGAAAAAGCTGACAAAATATTTTCTTGCAGTTTTTTTAAACCATATCTACTTGTTTCCTCCCGAACATTCTCAATAATGTGATGACCTTCAAAGTAGCAAGATATTCCAATATAAAGTGAAGATGCAAGAGTAGTCTTACCACCTCCACCAACCCCCCATATCCCAACCATGCGCACGCCATCTGACCCAATTTCTAATTGTGATTTCAAATATTGTAAGCGGGTCGCCATCCCAACAAGATCTTCATTAGCTTCTGAATTTAAGGGGGACAATCTGTGAACAATTGTATCAACAATTTCTTTGATGATTTCTGATTCATGCCTGCAAATTAGATATATATGGATGTTAAATCACATAGAGGTAACTTAACCCACAAATGTGAAAGGATACTCCTAAACCAGCTTAACGTAAAAGAAAAAAGTCAAAATAAAAAATATCTACCAATCTAATAAAGTGACCACAATACAGATAACCATTCTTAACTAAAAACACAGTTATCCTTATGAGACTAAACACACTTACATATATGATAATATAAAAATAATTTATAATTATATATTCTATAATAGTGTTCAATCTAATGAGACTAATAGTGTTTTTAGTTAAACCGATTATTAATAAAATATAAGATGGTAAAAAACAGTTCTATTTCATAATTTTTTTAATTATTGAAACACTCATTATCGAGAAGCCAAACAATTATAACCAGTTCAAATACTCGTAACTTCACAAGTCTAGCTTTAGCAGAGTGTTGCCTCATTTAGGCTCGTCTAGCAAATAAGGCGACCTAAAAGATTTAACCTATAAAACCAGCAAAAGGAGCCAAGTTCTAATGATACTAATCCCTCGCATCGATGTCAAGGGTCATTTTGTAATTAGTAAATAGTAACTTTAGTTTGTAGTTGTGACTTACGTAATTGTCTAGGGATCAATTGTGTTAAGTTTAAAACCTAAGAGCATTCACACCCCTTCCATTAGTTGTTAGTTTTTTGTGAGGGTGTTCTTTGTATTATAAAAAGTGGTTGTGAGTGGAGTGATAAAAAGTTAGTGTCCATCTGTATATTTGATGGTACATTATTCACCCTTTATAATTTTTTAATATATTTTGAAAGTTTTTATAAGTGGAGGAGAGAGAAAAAGTAAGATAAAATATAACAAAAGTATTATTTAATTAAAATGAGAGAGAAAATGTAGTTGTTTTAGTATAATTGTAGGGAAAAAATGGTGGAAGAGATGTGAATGCCCTAATACCCATCAAACTGAGAAGCGACGTACAGATGCATCGCTCCACAATAGTCACATCGATTTAGAATGGGCGCCAAGACATTTGAATTCCAAAGCGTTGCGACGATTAGAAGGGTTTAGTATTTCAATTGTAAACGTCACATCAACACATCCTATGCAATTTTGTTGAAGTTATTGTCAAATTCATTCTTATTTCCTCTTGTTTTCAATATCAATTGTAAGATTTGGGCCAACAACTGGTATGAGAGCAATAGGTTCTTGATATTTTTTCATTAATTGATCAAATTCGCAAATCATAAGGATTGCAGGAGGCAAATTGTAATTAGGGTTTCAATTGCACGGGTTGTTATGTCATTTCAAGGCAGCACTCTGTTTTTTGTTTGTGGGTATAATGAACCAGGGAGAAGAATGAAGGGTAAGGGTTGTCATGTTTTTTCGTTCTCAAGGATTTGTGAATTCAGGCTGTGTTTCAGTTAGGGGCTGTTTGTTTACCTCTTAATAAGGCTCTTAATGATTCTGACATCTTAATGGTTCAGCACTTAATGGTTTAGACTGTTTGTTTTGTGAGCAGATTGCCTCTGAATGGTTAAGTATTATACAGAGTCTGAATGGTTAAGACCTCTAATCTGAATTGGTCACACATTTTCCTCTGAAGGGTTAAGCATACTTAATGGTTCAGACCTCTTACTGGTTCAGCACTTAACCATTCAGAAGTTGCTAAACAACCTCTTAGTTTTTGCGATTGGGTGTGGGCCATGAAGGAAGATTTGGGACCAAAGGGTGTACCGAAAGAATCAAGGTTTTCCAATACAACGTTTAGTTCAGGTTTGCAACTCCAATCTTAATTTAGATTGTTTTCTTTTTTTTTTTTTTTTTTTTTTGTATTGGGTAGTCACAGTTTTGAAACAAAATGTATACAGGGTTGTGGAATTACATTTTGTCAAAGTGAAAATCATTCGATCAGAAAATATGTCTAAAATACCGAGTGGTTCGAATTAACAAATTGTAATTCATAAGGAACTAGTGTCTTTGTCTCAATGCTAATGTCCAATTTTAAAGCCTACAAATTATACAGTATGAGTTAAACGCCTTAAACTATACCGGAAGCAAACAGACTATGGGAAATGATTGAACCTACGAAAGGAACACAACTAGACGTAAAGAAAGACAAGGCAGCAATCACTTATTTATTCCAAGCAATATTGGAAGATGTTTTATTGCAAGTGCCCACCCCCATATCCCAACCATGCGCACAGCACCTGACTCGATGTCTAATTGTGATTTCAAATCATGCAAGCGGGTAGTTATGCTGACAAGACCATCATCAACATCTGTATTCAAGAGGCCTAATATTTTCAAAGTTGTATCAACAATTTTTTAATGAATTCTGCTTCATGCCTGCAAATTGGATGATTGACGTATACTCAATTTGTATTCAAGAGGCCTAATCTATTCAAAGTTGTATCAACAATTTTTTAATGAATTCTGCTTCATGCCTGCAAATTGGATGATTGACGTATACTCACATTAGTTCACAAAGAGATAGTCTAACCCCAAAGGAGATAGTTTAACGTATACTAACATTGATTCACAAAACTGAAAGTGTGCTCAAGATCCATTTTTAATGTACCAAGAAATTAAAATAAAAAATACCTTGATGGATTCATCAATTAATTATGGTTGGAATTTCGTTAAGTTGCTTTGAGTTCATGATCTCTTGGGTCTATCGGTGTCTTTTATTTGCATAAATTCGCCTGGACAGGAAGGGGATGGATATGGGATTTTAGTGCGCTTATATTATATTTAGAGTTAACTTGGTGTTTGCTCCATGTGGTTTGATAATTCTAACGCTTTTGCCACAATAATTTAAAAAGCGTCATTTTCGTCCATGTGTCAATTCTTTTGGCAGAAAAACCAACGGGCGTGATGCAGGGATGCCTAAATTGAATTAAATATTAACGATATCTTTTTATTTTTTTCAAATTTTAATTTCCTAATCTTTTTTATTTTATTTCCTATTTGATAAGTCTTGTGGTTGAACTATAAATAGGGGATTTAAGGTTTATTGTTATGGGAGTTTTTTTATTGAAGTTTATTGAAAAGGACATTGTTCTTGGAACCTTTGGCTCATAATATCGTCTTTGAATATCAATAGTTTCTTGAGCCATTTGATCGCACATGAAACTGCATCAGGTGGTATAAGAGCTATGGTTTATCAAATGGCTCGACAAGGAGATGAATACTTTCTTGATCGTAGATTCGCCGACAGAGGCAACGGCAAAAGTATGTTTGTTTCACGTGCTCATGGAGAAGATCGACGCCCTGTTCGTAGGACCACTGACAGAGGCAACGACAGAGTTGATTCAGATTCACGGGATCTCAAGATCAAACGGCTCCGACAACGAGTCCGAGATCTTGAAGAGATCAAACGACTTAGACAACGAGTCCGGGATCTTGAAGAGATCAAACGGCTCCGCCAAAGAGTCTGAGATCTGGAGTTACGACGGGAGATGCGTGTTAAGGAAACCGAATCGGGAACCATCGTCCGGGACGATGTGAACGAGGAAGAGGAGCATCCTTTTTGCCATCCCCACCCGTGGTTCTTCGAACCTATATATCAAAAGAGTTTGACGGGTGACAAATTAGATTCGAGTAAGATCGTTTGGGACGAAAGCGATGGCGAAAAGGAGATTGGTTATGTTCAAGTGACGAAAGATGAATCAAGTAAGTTTGTTACTGATGAGTTAAATATTAGTTATATTGAAAAGAATGTTAGTAGTGATGAATCGCTAGACATGGTGGCTTCGGCTAGTGCGGCGGTGGTTAAGGGTGGTAATAGGGTTGCTAATAATGGTGTTGCATCGCCGGTTAAAGATACCACATTTCCATTTATTGAGCCGCGAATCATTGATGAAGTGAATGTGTTTTTTTTTTTTTTTTGATAAACAAGGAAACTAATTATATGGCATTGTTGGTTATTGCATGGACAAGAAGGTTGCACCTGGATGGGGCATGCATGGTTTATCCAAAGTGGCTAATGGTGAACACATGAAAAAACAAAAAAAAATAGAGATGAATTGCATGTGAACAGGCTGAATAAGAAGAGTCAATAGGATAAACAAAATGGCTTTAGGTCAAAGAATTTAAGTGGTATAGTTGATGGGCCACAAATGGGTGGATCCGTTTCTGAATCGCTAGTGAACAAGAAACGGTTAAGTGGTCCTTTTGACCCAGGTGGGACAGGCCTAGAGTCGGGCGAGACAACCGGAGAAGTTGAGTTGTTAAGGCAGGTCATTATGATAATAAATCGGAATTGGGTTGATGTTCCTTTTGATCCAGGTGGCTTTGGTCCGAAGGCAAAACTCGAGGACGAGTTTTTTGAAGACGGAGAGTATGATGCAGGGATGCCTAAATTGAATTAAATATTAACGACATCTTTTATTTATTCAAATTTTAATTTCCTAATCTTTTTTATTTTGTTTCTATTTGATAAGTCTTGTGGTTGAACTATAAATAGGGGATTTAGGGTTTATTGTTATGGGAGTTTTTGATTGAATTTTATTGAATAGTAATAGACATAATAGACATTTGTGTAATTTAGGAAATCTCAACAAACAAATATGTTATATTTGTTATGTGTATATCTCCATAATGATAGGAGATCCTCTGTACACTATTTATACATTGTAAACATGAATGAGAAGGCAAGAGAGTTTACACTCTTTCAAGGTATCATCCTTACCCTAGCCGATCCTACTCTTCTTCCCACCTCTCCTTACGTTGATCTCCCCTTCTCTCATCATGTCTTCTTCCTCTTCTTCCCCACACCCTGCAGTCACTGTCACCTCAATCAAGAACCTCATACCCGTCACATTGGACATCGAAACCGGTCACTATACAACCTAGTCAGAGATGTTCAAGATCCAATGTAAGGCACATCTCGTATTTCATCACCTTCAACCGAAGTCGGCTACGGAAACCGCGTCCTCCTCTGACACGAGTAAAGACAAGGAAAAAGAAAAGGATACCACTACCGAGACATGGGAGCGTCTTGATTCCATTGTTTTACAATGGATTTACATCACTATCTCAACCGACTACACCGTTCTTAAACCTGACACCACAGTTTACGAGGCATGGACTACCATCGCCAACATCTTCCAAGACAATAAGGCCACCCGCACAATCGACCTCAATAACAAGTTCGCCAACACTCACCTAGACCAATTTCCAAATATGTCTGCCTATTGTCAAGCACTTAAGGTGATTTTCGATCAGTTGACCAATCTAGGCTCTCCTGTTACGGACGGACAACTTGTACTACAACTTTTATCCGGCCTGACCGAACAATATGAGAACACTGCATCGGTTATACAACAGATGAACCCACTTCCAGACTTCTACGACACCCGCTCACGCCTGTGTATGGCCAAATCAAGAAAACTTAGTCAGGTCCGACACGCAGCTCAGTCGGCCGGTACGACACTTAATACCACCATCAAACCGCAACAGAGAGACAATCGGGACAGGGCAGACTCGCGGGTAGACACTTCTGATAGGGGGCGCGGCCGCGGCCGCGGACGAGGCCGTGGTAAAGGCTGGAACGGTGCAAGTCGGGGCAGGGGCGGCTCCATTAACCACTTCGGTGGTGGCGACAATCTCACTTCATCTGGCAATCCTCAATTTGGTTGTTATTACCCTTGGCCTTGTTTCCCTACATGGGCCAGCCCACCAAACAATACAAACCAACAGCCACAATGGCCCACGTGGAACAACTTGCCCCTGCCCATATCCCACAATGAACAAATCAAACAACCCCGCTGCGGGTATTCTCGGACCTCGCCCGACACAATCATTCGTGGCCACTCATACACCCACTGATATAAATCAAGCTATGTAGGCAATGTCACTCCACGACCCCTCTTGGACTATGGATACGGGTGCCACAGGTCATATGACTTCTAACTCTCAACTTTCGTCTGTTTTTAATAATAGCATTAATCAAAATATCATTGTGGGAAATGGTCAAACCATTCCCGTGTATGGACAAGGCGACCTTACCTTACCCCCCTCCCCTCCCCTCCCACCATTCAAATTGAACCAAGTTCTTTACGCCACATCCTTAATTAAAAATTTACTTTTCGTTCATCGTTTTACTACCGATAATCAATTATCTATTGAATTTGACCCGTATGGTTTTTTGGTGAAGGATCTCAAGACTCGGACTCCTATCCTACCATGCAATAGCTTAGGAGATCTCTACACTTTTGATCCATCCCAAGTTACCAAGATCACCTCTCCCACCGCCCTCACTACAATTTCTCAAGACACATGGCATCAACGTCTCGGTCATCCGGGTTCTTCTTTATTGCATTCTCTTAAAAATTCTAGTTTTATCAATTGTGGTTCTTTGAAAAACAATATTTGTCAATCTTGTGTGTTTGGTAAACATATTAAACTGCCTTTTCTTGATTCTAACAATGTTACGACCATGCCTTTTGATATTGTTCACAGTGATCTTTGGACCTCCCCAATCCTTAGTACGGGGGGTTCACCGTTATTACATGCTTTTTCTTGACAATTTCTCTAACTTTCTATGGACTTACCCTCTCACAAACAAATCTCAAGTTTTCTCCACCTTCACCACCTTTTACAACATGATTCACACCCAATTTGAACGTAAACTCGAAGAATTTCAATGTGACAATGGCAAGGAATACAATAACAATACATTCCAACAATTTTGCAAATTAAATGGCATGCATTTTCGTTTCTCCTGCCCATATACCTCGTCCCAAAACGGAAAAGACGAAAGGAAAATCCGATCCATCAATAACAATATTCGCACCGTTTTAGCCCATTCCTCTTTACCAAACACATATTGGCATCATGCCTTAAAGGTTGCCACTTACCTTCACAACATTTTACCTAGCAAAATTCTTCACAACATTTCTCCTACCCAAAAACTATATCAACGCATACCATCCTACTCACACATTCGAGTGTTTAGTTGCCTATGCTATCCATTCATTCTTTACACAAATATCCATAAACTTCAATACCGGTCTATACCATGCGTCTTTCTTGGATACTCTACTAATCATAGGGGCTATAAATGTCTCGACCTTACTACACGTAAAATCCTTATCAACCGACATGTTATCTTTGATGAAACAGTCTTCCCCTTTGCCAATCACCCCGCCCCCTCTTTACACACTTATGATTTTCTCACTGATCCCATTCACCCACTCCACCTACATAATTTCGGCCCTCCTTTGAATACCGCCCCCACTACTCCTCGATCTCCCACTATAGCCCAAACCCAACCCCCTACATCTCCTCCCACTCACTCGATCCACACTTCTGGCCCCTCATACACTACACCACCCTCAAACTCCCCAAGCCCACTACAACCGTCTCCCCTCTCGGCCCATCCTTTCCTCGGCCCACCCTCCAACTCTACCAGCCCATTACCAACCTCTCCTTTCGGCTCACCCTCAATGTCTACGAGCCCACTACCTAATTCTCCATCCAGCTCAACCTTATCCCACACCTCCAAAACGTCCCCTGAGTCCACTGCCACCAGTCCTCCATATCCGCCTTCACCCCCAACCCCCCACCCCCCACTCGCACCATCCGTACTCGTTCTATGGATGGAATTGTTAAGCCAAAACATATTTTTAACCTTAACTCTTCCACCATCACCCCTATTCCTAAAAACCCAAAGGACACCTTGTCTAGCACGGAATGACATAACGCCATGAACACCGAATTTAATGCTCTTATTAAGAATAAGACCCAGGTTTTATTTCCAAGACAACCTCATATGCACGTGTTATGTAGCATGTGGCTTTTTCGCCACAAATTTCGGTCGGATGGTACATTGGAGCGATACAAGGCTCGTCTTGTCTGTGATGGAAGCAATCAACAGATTGGGGTTGACTGTGGTGAAACCTTTAGTCCTGTTGTGAAACCCACTACTATACGTACTGTTTTATCACTGGCCTTATCACAATCTTGGTCGATTCATCAACTGGATGTTACTAACGCATTCCTCCACTGCAATCTCAACGAGACTGTGTATATGTATCAACCTATGGGCTTTCGTCATCAACAATATCCCGATCATGTGTGCTTACTAAAGAAATCACTCTACGGTTTGAAACAGGCTCCTCGTGCGTGGTATCAACGCTTTACAGATTTCATTCTCTCATTGGGGTTTCAACAGAGTAAATGTGATAATTCTCTTTTCACTTATCGTCACAACGGATCTATGGCCTATCTACTCATCTACGTTGATGACATCATTCTCACGACATCAACAGATTCTCTCTGTGTGCATCTTATGTCTCAACTTGCCGCAGAGTTTGCAATGAAAGACCTCGGGCCGCTAAGTCATTTTCTGGGTATTCACGTCCATCGTCAAGGTGCCCAGATGTTTCTCTCTCAACAGGTCTACACGGAAGAAATAATTGATCGGGCTGGCATGTCTTCTTGCAAACCTGCGGCCACACCAGTCGATACAAAACCCAAGCTTGGTTCACACTCAGGCGCTGATTTCGAGGATCCAACATTGTATCGTAGTCTTGCGGGAGCACTTCAATACTTAACGTTCACGAGACCTGATATTTGCTACGCGGTCCAACAGGTTTGCATGTACATGCATGCACCCAAAGTGGACCACTGGAATGCTCTTAAATGTATCATCTGATATCTTCAAGGCACGTCATCTCATGGGCTCACTATCGGTGCCTCTGAAAATTTCTCCTTACGGGCGTACACAGATGCAGATTGGGCGGGGTGTCCGAGTACGCGGCATTCCACATCGGGTTATTGCGTTTACTTAGGTCCGAACATTATATCATGGTTGTCCAAACGACAATCGGATATCTCTTGTTCTAGTGCTGAAGCTGAATATCGGGCCGTTGATAATGTCGTTGCTGAAATATGTTGGCTGCGTAATCTTTTGTTGGAACTGCATAAACCTTTAACCACAGCCAGTCTTGTGTACTGCGACAATATTAGTGCGATTTACTTGTCGGGCAATCCCGTTCAGCATCAACGTACCAAACACATTGAACTGGATTTTCATTTTGTTCGTGACCTGGTTCAACGCGGTTCAGTTTCGAGTTCTTCACATCCCTACGCGTTTTCAAGTAGCTGACATCTTCACGAAAGGCTTGCCTAAAGTTTTATTTGACGATTTCCGGTCCAGTCTAAGCATTAGACCTCATCTCGCTTCGAATGTGAGGGTGTAATAGACATAATAGACATTTGTGTAATTTAGGAAATCTCAACAAACAAATCTGTTATATTTGTTTTGTGTATATCTCCACAATGATAGGAGATCCTCTGTACTCTATTTATACATTGTAAACATGAATGAGAAGGCAAGAGAGTATACACTCTTTCAAAAAGGACATTGTTCTTGGAACCTTTGGTTCATATTATCGTCTTTGATTATCAATAGTTTCTTGAGCCATTTGATCGCACGTGAAACTGCATCTGGGTGTGTCATGGAAAAAAACGAAAGAGCGAGAGGCTTAGGATTCGTTTGACGACCGAGGGACTGATCAACAAGTGGTTATTGTCTTTGTTGGTGGATGATATTATCGGTGTAGGTTGTTCCTATTGGCAAAAGTATCCGATTGAACTTGCTGGTAGACGGACGGAAGAAGATTCATCAAAGCAGGAGGATTTGAATCTAGTCGTGTCTAACCAGAAAATAATAAAGCTGTAGAAACGGGAAGCTTGTTTTTTCTTTGATCGGTGGTCTAGAATGGTGTAGTTCGGGTGACCCGAGAAGAGGGATATTGAGATTGATCAAGGGATTGAAGTTGTAAATAATGGTGCAGATGTGAAGAAACTGGTCTAATTCAAGACTACGGGGGAGAATGAAACCGTTAATCTTGAATTAAGGGGATAAGGATTAAAGACGGGTTAGATAATTCTTGGTGAATTATTTATTGAGTCTGTATATTTAAATAATGGATAAGTGTAGGTTTATTAGATATGTTTATCGGGTTACTTATTTTATTGTTTAAAATAGAGTTTGAGTTTGGTTAGAATTAGGATAAGTCTAATATAAATAGAAAGTTATTTTTGTAATTTGTGTGCTTCATTGATAAATAGATAAAAGAGTCGAAGGAGTTTGCACAATCTCGTGTTTGTGTGTTCGATCAAAGGGCTTGATTTCCAACATACGTTTCAGTCAATAAAAACAAAAAAAAGACATCATGGGCGAGTCCTTCCCACAAAAGATTCCGAGTTCTTGTTTTACGTTTGTTCTGATTGATTACTGATTGTCCCTAACAGTAGTTTGAGTCTGCTACACTGTTTTCTGCAAATCACAGTCTCATGCTTTTCTTCATATCCATGTGCATCACCTCTTGCCGTCGAAACCCCTGCATGCAACATCGAATGAGATACAAGAGATCGTCTACGAGCCACCGGCGGAAGAGATCCAAATCTACTTAGGGAAGTCAGAACATAGTGTTGTTTTTTTGGATCGGAAAAGAGCGGTAAAAGTAGGGTACAAGTAATGATACAATGTCGCATCGCAGGGGAGATGGTAATCATCAGGGGTCACATCTAGATTCTAGGGTGGAAGTGGCGACGAATGGAATGGCCAATGAGAATGTGATCGGAGAAGGATGGTACAATATAGTGTATGGTAGGGATGAACATTTGATACCTTATTTACCGTACCGAAATATTTTTGGTACCAATTTTTTGGTATTTCGGTACGATACCGGTAAAATATCGATTTTTACCTTGAAATATAAGTACCGGTACCTAATTTTGGTGATTTTCGATACCGGTACCAGAACCATGCTCATCCTTAGTGTATAGTAGTATTTTTTTTGTGGGGGGTTAATATTGTGTGACATAGGTGAGGGCAAAATTGAGAACAAATAGAAATATGAAATGGCATGGAAAAAATAGGGGTGCCCTGAGGAAGTTCCGCCCGGTAGAACCGGTTAAACCGCCCGATACACCCGGTTTAACCGCCCGATACACCCGGTTAAACCGTTTTTGACCCAAATCCGGTACGATATAAAAACCGGATTTTAAAACATTGAGAGAAAAAGAGTAAGAATCGTTTAAAGGGAACTGAATCTAGGTGGAATAACTGATTTCATTCTGTCAAGCAACCAAAAACACTCATTTTCATTACCCTTAAATGGGTTATGCATTACAAACTTTATTACCTCATACCATATACTACCTATTTTTTTTTATTTTTTTTTGTGAAATTTTACTAATACACATTAAGTCAGGCTCTAAAAAGAGCTCAAGTCTAGAAAGCTTCACAAGTGAAGTTCAAACATTTGTTTAGGTAGTCTATGGTATGCAGGATTGAGATGTGTAATGGAATGGACCATTGTAAGGGAATAAAGAAAAGGGTGTTTGGTCGGTCAAGAGAATGAAATCACCCATTACACAAAGCATTTAATTCCCTCAAAATCATTTCATCCGCCCCTTGTTTTTTTCCATTCCATTCCCTCTTTCACCATTCATTAACAAAACCACAACCCACCACCGCCACCGCCACCACCACCCACCAACGTTGTCGTCGCTGCCACCCACCACCACCACCCACCACCACCACCTCCGCCACCACCACCACCACCACCATTGCCATCGCCACCATTGCCACCACCACTGCCACTGTCGTCGCCACCTCCGCCACCCACCACCACCGTCGCCGACACCCACCCCCGCCTCAGCCGTCACCCGCCACCACCCACCACCGCCGCCATCACCCGCCACCAACTTTGACGCCATCCACCGTCACCCACCGCTGCCGTCGCCTCGACTACCGTCGCCGTCACCCACCTCCGATTTCACCAGCCACCGTTGCCGCCGCCACTTATTCCGTCCCCGCTGTCACCCACCACTATCGCTGCCGCCACCCACTTTCTGCCTCAACCGTCACCTGCCACCACAAACCGTCACCCACCTCCGCCCTTGCCGTCACTCGCCACCACCCGTCGCTGCCACCCACCACCGCCACCTCTAACCGCTACCACTGCCACCTATCACCAGTTCACCACCCACCTCCACCAATTTTATTCTTTCTCTTTTCTTGCCTACCAAACAACACAAAGAAATGACTCATTTCATTCTCACATGGTAACCAAACACGACATGAAATGGTAATGATCCATTCCATTATCTGGTCGATTACATTCCTCCGTCCATTCCATTATGCCATACCAAACAAACCCTTAGATTCAATTAGAAAACAAGTCTAGAGAGAAATAACCTAGCCTATAAAACCAATCACAAGTCAAGTTCGTATATTAGTCTTAAAGGAACCAAGCTCTATTTCGAACTTTCTTAATTTAAAACTTTAAACAATTCATTTCATTCTCACAGCAACTTTTCGACTCCTCAGGGGCGAGGCTTTGTTTTTAGTAGATTAGGGTTTTCTATTCAGAAAGGGATGACGGCGCAGTTTGTTGCTCGTCTACCTGTTATCCTTATGTAATTTGCCCTGATGATTGGAATGAAATTTAAAAAAAAAAAATTATATAAAAAAAATCTCAAGAAAGATTAGGTTCAGCTCATAAATACATACAATAGAAAATAAACGCATTAAATATCGCCGAAAACTTATATAAAACAAGTATATTTAAGTTGTAAAAACATGTTAACCATATATATATATACAGAATTCAATGAAGAAGAAGAAGAAAATTACCCGTTGGCAACATGTTTGGGTTCCCATCCAGCAAGGTTACTTGCATCAATAAGTGCTTTTCTCCATGCCTGAGCTTTGTTATTGTTCTGTGCTTCTTGTTGGGCAAATCCTATTTTGAAATACCCCTTTTGTTTTCTGACATCGGAGGGATCCACGTCATAGAAAATAGGCATAACGACTAGCGCTCTCTCTTTTTCGCATTTCATAATATGAGCAAGCTCGTCCAAACACCATGAAGAATTAGCATAGTGTTTGGAGAATATTATGATGGCAATCCGTGATTCTTCAATAGCCTTGAAGAGGGATGGACGGATGGATTCACCCCGAGGAAGGGCTTCATCGTCCTTGTAAACGCTTATTAATTGAAGTTTAAGAGCTGAATACATATGATCTACAAATGTTTTGCGAGTGTCTTCTCCTCTAAAACTAAGAAATACGTCATGTTTACATGATCGAGAAGAGGATGTGGGTTCTGAGTGAATAACTGATGAAGAGGCCATTTCAAATTTGTATGATAAGTGGAATTCAACCAACAGAAAAGCAAGATTTATGTGATTTGTTTTGGGTATCTAATGGAATGAGTAGTATATTAAGAGATGTGAGAGACAAAATGTGGTTCCCTGCAATATCATCATATTATATATTTAAGAAATTTCCGTTTAATTTTTTTAATAACCAAATAAAATAATCAGAAAATGATATAAACCAATAATAAAATTGTTAAAATGGTAAATTCACTCTTTGACCGCTTGTTCACTGCCTGCTTGTTTGCTACTGTTCTTTGGCAGTAAGTATATACTTTGGCAGTAAGTATATACTTGGTGTAGGGTCTCCAACTTCTTTGCCAGAGAAGACAAGACGGTGTTTCAAGGAATTCTCATAATTGGTTGTTGGTGTTTGTGGAAAGCTCGGAATGGTCTAAAGTTCTCTAACAAAGAGATTAAGATCGAGGATATTATTTGCGAAGTGAAGTTGGTAGGGTTCTTATGGTTTAAGAGTAGGTCCAAGTTTAAGTCTGTTTCTTGAATAGATTGGTGTAAATTTGTAATTATGTAATCTTGTTTTTGTAGTTTGCTGGCCCAGTTTGGGTTGGCGTGTCCAACCCGTTTCTCCTCCAAAAATGACTTCTCCGGTCGGGAAACGCATTAAATATTTACCTAAACAGGTAGACCCTTGAGCGGATCCTACGTAGCTGTGAGACCTGTCTTTTTTTATGTAGTTTGCCTTTCAAAAAAATCATCTAAAATCTCATTTTGGTGAAGAGAGGCGGCGAATGAGACATTGGATTACAAAAGGCCACGTCTAATTATGAAGACTTTTGCTAGCCATATAAATATTTGATTGTCGTCTTTTAAAAATAAATGCAATATATGTGAAAAACTTAAAAGTTTGACATTTAACATGCTGTCCTTTTTAATTATTATAACACGTTTTCTCAATGGTCTCGTAAGAATCAGTCACAATAAATTTTAATAATCTCATCTTTTAATAGTTGTCAATAACAATTAATACCGCATTCAAAAATCTTCACTCACAGTCTCATCTTTTAAAAAAACTAGGGGGAACACCCGTGCGATGCACGACATGCATAATAGTTATTGTTTTTTCCTGGAACGACGACTGATATAGATAGTGCGTGACACGGTACGAAAGTGCGAATATAGTATAGATTTTTAAAACAAAAACCGGTTTTTTTTTAAGTTAGCCGTTTGACCATGGTTATTTTGACCAAAGTCCACTCCTCGTTCGGCGCTTTGTGGTAGCACTACCAGTCAAAAAAGGCCCAAAACGCCCGAGGGTATAGTGTTCCCCCGCGTTTTTAAGACGCTTTGAGAGAGGTTTGCGCCCCACCACTTGTGGTCTCACAAAACTTCAAATCTATGGACGTGTGGTTTCTCAACCCTCTTCAAAAGACGTCATAGTTTTCAAATTTTTTTATTTTTATTTTTTCTTTTTCATTGTTTTAGATGGTGTAAAATAGATGCTAAATATATATATTATACTACATACACATATACATATAAATTCAGTTTTGACATCTAAAAGTCAAATTGCAGGTTTTGTTCCCTTTTATAGATAAGAAAGCAGTTTATTATTTATTACTAAAATGTTGTATTAACTTTATTCTGCAACATATTCTTTATAAACTATGCTTACCTTGACATAACCTAATAGCTATATTTCCTTATTAGAAGTCTCTGATAATTGAAAATTAGTACATATTATTACCTTGCTGGTGAACACATTTACTCTATGTTTAGGGAACAATTTGATTAGGTTGCTGATACTGAATTGAATATCACACCAAATTACAATAGCAGTTTATATTGCTACTATTCACCCAAATCAAGCACCTTAAATAAGTCAGTGTTTCTCTATATTCAAAAAACGAACTATAACTGACGATTATTAAATTGCAACAGTCAATTCAATCCAAATACTGCAATAGAAACATAAAATCTACCACAATTCGTTGGTTAATCACGTATAGTTCTTAATCGATTAGAATCAGAAAAAAGGAAATTGACTCACCGTAACTTAAAATCAGGAAGAAGGCGAACAAAGGGGCGGAGTTTTTCGAAATCAATGACCCCTGTCTTTCATTGTTATTCCTTGAATGAGGTAAGCAAGACCCCATACTACACACTACATACACATACATAAAAATTGGGTTCTATATTATTTTGTATAAACACCGATTGGAAACCCTCACATTGCATTTGATGAAACCCTATTCAATTTATGACATTCTAAAACTAAATTAAATATACAGAAAAAAACAACTTTGAATTATTTATACATATAAATGTATTATATGGGCCTTCTTCCCCTCTACTCAACAGCTTTGAAGTACTTCTTAGCCTTTGATTACCTGGTCATGATTCATAGATTAGAAAAAATATAAGCCAAGAAGATCTCAACCATCAAAATACGATCCAGGGGCTAAAAAGTGGTTCCTAATTATGCAATGGTTATCATTTGAACCTTATTCCATGAGACTTGAGGTAAGATGCAAGGAGCATTCTTTTGAGTTTTAAACCATCTGTAATTAAGTTCATTATTTAATCATTATTGTTGCAATTATTAGGTATTATAGATAATAATACCCCATGAAATTACCTTTTAGTAATTTTCGTTTCTAATTGGTTAGCATCTTTTAAGTTTTAAAACCATTTATAGTTATAATTAAATTCATAATAACGTTGATTAAGTTTTTTTATATTTAATTATTATTATTATTATTATTTTTATTTTTATTTCATATGATGTTCATCAACTGTGTGATAAAATTGCAAAAAAGGTTGTAACCTTATTTGTATGATGTTTAGCAATTACTAAACCAAATAATAATGACTTAATTATAAAATTCAATCAAGTAATCGGTTACGAAGAACTTGAAACGGAAAAGCAATGTAAATATGAGGAAGGTGATGATGTTCAACTAAGTCAAATGATTTAATTCTTTATCAAGTATTTAACAATACTTAATTTATAAAGTTATCAATTTAATTGTATTTATCAATTTATACTCATGTAGAAAGACTAATTTGTCCCTTTACTAACTTCATTGAGTTGTTGTACTATAAGCATAATATGTTGCAATTATTAAAATTTGGTTGGAACCCTTGTGAAATGCTTTATACGATAGTATAGATAAACGCAATCAATTTAAATCTTTTGCGCGGGTTGAAAACATCCGAGCCCTTAAAGTTTGCTGCCCAATCCTGTCAAACAATACCTCCTCAAATATTTCCTCTGCATCTATATTGCCTATATATAGTATCAATTAAATCACACAAAAGCATCATATGTTTAAAAAAAATAGTAAAGTAGAAATTAAAAAAAGGAAATACCAATAGGCCAAATAAATGTCTATCTCCAAATGAATAACTTTTCTCGTACCCACCCTTTTACACCTCCATATACATGAAGCTGCAAAAAAGGAAAAAGACTATAAATTTATGAACAATTAAACAATACATTGGTAAATGGTTCCAGATACTATAGTCATGCAAGGGTACCTTGATGAAGTATGAAGTGTCTGTCTTTTTGTATCCAATAACATGTGTGTATACTTTATATGTAATATAAAATCATAATTTGAAAAAAAAAACCACTAAATCACCACAAACATAATAAAACATCAATATAAACTCATAGATTATGTAAAAGAAAACTGTTATCCCATTTGAATATTTTAAGAAACAAACCAAAGTTTTTTCGAATAAATGTTGAAATGGGTATAAAAGAACACACATTTCCACCAAGATAAATAAATTTCATATCAACTTATCTCTTTCTTATCTCTTTCTTTTCGACTCTAACTCGCACAATAGTAGACAAAGGAGTTGATGTTGAGTGAAATGGTGAATTTATAGCAATGATAGGAGATTCCTTAATCGATCAAATTTATTACATATTGATTAAAATTGGACCTTTGGAGTGCTTTTGCGGTTTAGCCCAATAGGTTTCGTTTATTAATTGCATTTAAGTACCGAACTTATTATTGTATTATTATAATTAATTGTGATTATATTCTCATTTAATTATTTTTTATTTTTTAATATTAATGTAGAAAGACCATTTCACCCCTTACTAACATCATTAAGTTGTTGTACCATAAGTATAAAAGATTGTAATTACTTAAATTTGGTTGGTATCATTATGAAATGCTTTATAATATAGTATAGATAGATATATATAGATATAGATAATTATTTTTTTTTATTTTTTAATATTAATGTAGAAAGACCATTTCACCCCTTACTAACATCATTAAGTTGTTGTACCATAAGTATAAAAGATTGTAATTACTTAAATTTGGTTGGTATTCTTATGAAATGGTTTATAATATAGTATAGATTAGGTTCTAGCATTAATGTACTGTACTATATGTTAATATGGTGTTTCATGCATTGCTTTGTTGCAAATTGTGTTGTTTTATTTGTAAATTATTATTATTATTTATAATAATCTAATTAATTTAGCCAAAATCTTGTTAATAATATATTAGAATATATATATATATATATATATATAGTTATTTTAATACTTTTATTATTTTAATATTATAATAATAGTTCTTTTTTTTTTACTGTTTAACTTTAATTTAATGATTTTTTAGTATCACGGGGTGGGATAAGCTTGGTGTCAACCGGTACTGGTATCGAAAATACCGGTACGGTCTTGTTTGGTATCGGTACAAATAGTAATTTTAATATTTTAATAATATATATAGTTTTTTAAATATTTTTATTATTTTAATATTATAATAATAATTCTTTTCTTTACTTTTTAACTTTAATTTAATGATATTTTTATGATACTTATGATCTTTCGGTTTAAATTTTATCTTAATCTATTAAATTCTGATACTAATATCATGGATAAGTTCTTAATATTTGATATCATTTGGATCCCTTTAACTATTTTTTTATTATATGTTTTCTTTGAAAATATATTGTTGTGTTTTTATTACGAATTATATTTGAGCTACTTTTAATATATTAGTTACTTCGAAATTTAAATTTATGGTTACCTTGTCAAAGATCATTTTATAGAATAATCATAAGTTTGGAATAATTATCTTTAAACCAATTATTAAAACAAATTAAGATCAAAGTTAACTTTAAACTAATCTACCTTTATCTATAATATATTATTTAGTATAATGTGTTATTGATTGATATTAATTTTAATGATTATTGATATATAATTATTTTATTTTATTTTTTATCTTATCTCTTATTTATTTAATGTAAATTAAATGCAATTAATAGGATTTTTATAGGATGATGCATTTAAAACAACCATAAATTTTGGTTTTAAAATAGAACATATAACTAAACTTTAGAATATATATAGATTCTCGATTGACAATTTATATACAATTTGATTTATAAATTATGTAATAAAATCCATATAATTTTTTTTAATAATGAAAAAAAATAAATTTTAAATTTAAACTAAATAACAATTATCTATAATTTTGTAGGAGAGTTATATATAATAGATTAAACTAAATAATAGTTATCAATAATTAAGGATGAGAAAAATAACAATTATCTATAATTTAGTATGAGATTATCTATAATTAAAATTAGATAGCCTAATATGATTACAAGTGTCCCTTTAATGGTTTCTTTTATGAGTTTTTTTCCTAGAAAGGTGTTGAGGGAAAAACTATTTACCATTTTGGTGTTCCCTACAAATAGGGGTGTAAACAAGCCTAGATGCTCGAGAGCTACTCGTGATCGGCTCGCTTAAAAGCTCGACCGAGCCGAGCCTTAACGAGCTCGAGCCCGTGCTCGAGCCTGAAATAGAGCTCGTTTTGTTATCGAGCCCGAGCTCGAGCCTGAAATACAAAGCTTGTTTAGGCTCGCGAGTCTAAACGAGCCCACACAAAATTTTAATTTTTATATATATAATATATTAATAATGATGATAACATTGACGAGCCGAGCTTTGGCTCGTTTAAGCGATGTTGAAGTGAGCTCGAATCGAGCTTTTAGCTCGTTTAAGTTTGTTCTCAAAATAGTTTGAGCTGAGTCTAGCCGAGCTCGAGCTTTGGGTTTTACTCGCGAGCCGAGCTCGAGCTCAAAGAAGTAGGCTCGAACCGAGTCGAGCTCGAGAAGTAGGCTCGAACCGAGTCGAGCTCGAGCTCGAGCTCGAGCTCGAGCTTCATAAAAACCAAACGAGCCGAGCTCGAGCCTGGTCGAGCTCAGGCTCGGCCCGGCTCGTTTACACCCCTACCTACAAACTACTTACCAAAATAGTGTATTCATTACTTTTTATTAACTTATTCATTGTCGGGGTAGGATCAAATACAAAACAATCTTAACCTACAAAGTGTAGGAAACCATGTCAGACGAACTCCGATTAACCTCATTCCAGCGGCGTTAGAACCGGCTCGTCGAATCCTATTCAAATATATATAGGGTTTAGCTTTTAGGGTTTAGAGTTTAACTTTTAGGGTTTAGCTTTAGATTTTAGCTTAAGGGTTTAGCTTTAGGGTTTAGTTTTAGGGTTTGGCATTAGTATTTAGGTTTAGCTTTAGAGTTTAGTATTTAGGGTTTAGTCTTAGGGTTTGGCATTTAGGGTTTAGCTTTTAGGGTTTATAATTTAGATTTTAGGGTTTAGCGTAGAGTTTAGCATAGGATTTAGCCCTAGGGTTTAGCTTTAGGGTTTTTTTAGCTTTAGGGTTTAGGTTTAAGGGGTTAGGGTTTCTGGTTAGGTTTCGACGAGCCGGTTCCAACGCCGCTGGAATGAGCTCAATCGGAGTTCGTTTGACCCGATTTCCTACACTTCCTAGGTTAAGAACTATTTGTACCGGATCTTTACACATTTATTTATTCGATTGATGTTCCAAAAAAAATTTGTTGGATTAATAAATTAATAAAAAGACACATTCTTCAAATTTTTGTTGGTTCAAATTAAGTTTATTCAATTAATCATATATTTTTTTATTTATTTTTTCCATCAACTCATTACAGTGTTTTTTTATCTTTGTTTTATTTTCTTACAAACTCATTATATTTCATTTTCTTTTTTTTTATCAACTAAACTCATTATATTTCATTTTCTTTTTTTATCAACTGAGTGATTTTTATCTTTATATTATTATCTTAGCAATGTTTCAACCTTTTTCAATCAACTAATGTTAAATACATAAAATATAAATCATCTCAAATAAATTTGAAGAATGAAATATGAAGCATATTAAAAATAATCGAACATTACAAATATCAAATACAAACAAAAATAAAAATGTCAAATAAAGGCTATTGATCTCAATGCTAAAAAATTAAAAGAAAACATGTAAAAAATAAACTCGCTTAGTGACCCCAACACGGTAAGCTAAAGCTTTTAGTTGTGACTTGCGAAACTTATAATTAAAGTTGTTGATAAAATGCCTTAAGCAATACCTAGAAGAATGAATAATAATCATTAAGCGGGTTGATTATTTTTGACATTTTTGCTTTTAATTTGTTTGCCATTGAGATCAATAGTGACTGGACTTTATTTCACATTTCACATTTCTATTTTCATTTGTATTTGACATTTTTAATATTCGATTATCTTTGTTATGATTCGTGTTTCATTCTTCAAATTTATTTGAGATGCTTTATATTTTCTGTATTTGACATCATTTGATCTTAAAAAGTTTAAATATAATGAGTTGCTAAGAAAATAAAATAAAAATAAAAAGCACTCAGTTGATTAACAAAAATATTGTAGGTATAATTTAACAAAAAGATCATTTTTTTTTTTGTAGTTTTATACATTTATTATTTGTGAGACGTTATTTTCTTAAGATATAAAAGAAAATCAATGTATAAGCTTTAACTTTTTTGAAATTACTACTTTGTCATTGACGAGCTATGACCCGGATCGGCCAACCCGACCCAGTCATTACCTATTATTTTATCATAAATACTTAATTGCACACGTTTATTCTAGAATGTTCTATTCTGCATGGATAAACCATGTAACTAAATCCCCAATCTTTTGGGAAGATCATACAAATCCCTAACTTATCGGAGCCCATCCTAAGTTAGGGGAAACCCTAATGGTAAATTATAAGTAGAGGTAAACATCAAAGGTATGATTCATTCTGCTCTCGTTTACTCTCTCTCTCTCTCTCTCTCTCTACACATACTCTTTACTCCAAAAACCGAGACATATTCTCACGCCGGAGGGTGGTTACAGGAATAACCCCATTCCTGTAACGAGTCATAACGGTGTTCTGTTTTGCAGTTAGTTGTTCAGATCGCTAAAGAGTTGAAGTCCTAGCCGGAGCTTACCCTTAAGGTCAGTGTTTCTTTGTTGGCGCCATCCGTGGGACCTTTCGGTAACAACATCAAACTTAGACCCAATGGCAAGCGATCAGAACACAACATTAACACCAAATCAAGTAGTATCAACCAGCAACCCGTCGATGGTAACAAGTTCTGTCGTCACTACCATGTCGGCCTCATCCGCCAGAACCAGGTCCTTAGACCAGGAGTTTCAATCAGAAGCACTACCACCGGGGTTTGCAAGCTCCTCAATCGCCCCCTCTGGGACAACATTAGTAAACCCTCTCTCATACACCTCCTGGCAGTTACGACCAGTGGTACCAACCGCAGCAACCACCATTGTCTCCACCCCAGCATCGACAACAGGTGCACAGACTATACGTCATAGCACTATGCCTGTTATCACATCCGTAGGTCCAAGTAACACTACACAGCAGATAAGTATGGCTCAATACTATCAGCCGTTGGCCACATACGCTATGCCACCGCTATATACAGCGGCATTTACAGCAGCTTTATCCACTCCGCCACATCAATCGGTTATCATGCCTCCCGGGATCATGAACGCTCCCGTCACTCCGGGGAATCAAGCTTACTTCCCAGGTTATTACTATGCACCCCCTTACGGGTACTTGCCCTCGTACAATAACCAAACGTACACACCACAGATGACAGCACAGAGTTATGCCCAGTAGCCGCCATATGCAGCCTATATGCCACCTTGGTGGACTTTCCCAACGTCACAACCTACTTACGGTCAATCCCCGCCTATGGCGGAGCCTGTTTACGATAGAGGAAACGCATCAAGACCTCGTTTTTCTTCATACGGGGGTCCCGGTTCCACACTCAATATCACCACAGCCCAACCCCCTATAACTCAAGGAACCAGCCAGGGCGAGGCAACTCAACCGATACAAACCGTTAATGTGGAAGATGATGACCACACCAGACCTTACAAACCTATGGACGCTACTTTCAGGTCCAAGTTTACAAGGAGGATAGTCGACGCCCCAATCAAGGAAAAACACAAGATGCCTCAGACGGTGGGCAAATACGATGGTTTAGGCGACCCTAATGACCATCTCAATCTGTTCAAGAGTGCTGGGGAAGTAGCCTGTTGGCCCATGCCTCTGTGGTGCAAGATGTTTGTACAAACGCTGGTAGGAGCAGCACGTGTATGGTGGGACAGTCCACCTATTGGGGAAATCGATAGTTTCGAAGACTTAGAGTCCAAATTCACGTTGCAATTTAGTCAACAGAGACGACATACAAAGGATCGAAACGAACTCCTTCACATTCGTCGGCGAGACAATGAAACAGTGGAGAGCTTCATCGTTAGGTTTAATAAAGAGAGCCTGGCGATCCCAGGTATCACAAACGATCTGGCTTGCGGTGCTTTCCTAGAAGGAGTAAACGATGATGAGTTATTAAGGACACTCTATGGAAGGGATGTCGTGCCTTCAGCCATAGATGAAATCCTAAGGATAGCCAAGGTGTATGTCACACAAGAAAAAACTGTGGCAGCCAGTCACGCGGCTAACAGAAAGAAGGAAGCACAAAAAAGCCAAGACTATAGGGAGCAAAGGAACACTAAAGGCAAAGGCAGAGGGGACAAGTACCAAAAAAGTGATAGATCAGACTCGCGATACGACAGATCCAGGAGCTCATATTCAAGAAACGAGTCCTCCTCCAAGCCAAGGTCTGATTACTCTAATTTGAGTAAAACGCTGGCAGAAATCATGGCCTCTGAAAACCTGAAATTTAACCCCCCCCCCAAGCCATTGAAGGACGCGCCTAATAAAAACACCAGCAAGTATTGTGAATACCACAAGGGCAGCGGCCACGATATCAACGATTGCTATCAGTTGAAGACGAAAATAGAATATTTCATTAAGGCGGGTAAGTTGGCTCACCTGGTTCGAGACATAAAACATGGTCCGCCACCTAACAAAGAAGATGCTGACAAAGGGGCGGGTAAGAGACAACGGGAGTTAAACATGGTTTACGTAGATAAGGGAAAGGGAGCAAAGCGGAGTTTCTCCACGCTCGAGCCCTGGATGTTGGCAACCATAACGGTCGAACCACGCGTAGAGGACTTACACCTCACCACTGACCCCCTAATCATATAAGCCGCTGTAGGCGACTACAACATGAGAAGTATTCTGGTAGACACAGGGAGCTCTGAAGACATAATCTATGAGCACTGTTTTAACAGAATGCAACCAGAAGACAGAAAATCGCTCGAGTCGGTACACACCCCCATTAAGGGGTTCACCAGAGAAAAGGTTGATCCAATCGGCCAAATTACCTTTCCAGTAACATTCGGACACACCCCCCGGGAAAGGACCATACTCCTCACGTTTCTTGTGGTACGTGCTGAATCTTAACACAATGTAATCATTGGAAGGTTCACCCTGGGAAAACTAGACACTGTGGTTTCCACGGCGCGTGGGTTCATGAAGTTCCCCAACCCTCGTGGAATAGCAACGCTATACTGGGACAAGCTGGGAGAGGTTTTGGATACTAAGAGATGTCGTCAAGGACCTACCGGTGCCATTGGCCTAGAAAGGTGGGTTTTAAGCACACGCCATCCTGAGCAAACATTTACAATAGGAGACAATCTCTCTCCTGAAGTTAAGAACAATCCGAAGCAATTGCTATGGAGAAACGCTGACATCTTCGCCTTTGAACACTCCGACATGACCGGGATAACCCGGGACAAGGCAGAACACAAGTTAGCCACGCTCCCAGGCATTAAGCCAGTCGCCCAGGGAAAGCGTAGTATGGCCCCTGATCTAAAAGCAGCGGTAGTAAAAAAAGTATGAAAGCTGGTCGAAGCTGGAATCCTCAGAGAAACTAAATATCATACATGGGTATCAAACCCTATGATGGTTAAAAACCAGACGGCACATGGCGCTTGTGCATTGACTTCAAAGATCTGAACAAGGCTTGCCCTAAAGATGCTTATCCGCTGCCTGAGATGGACTTCAAATTTGACTCTCTGGTCCCTTATAGGTACAAGTGTTTCCTAGACGCCTATAAGGGTTACCACCGGATCAAAATGTCAAGAGAAGACGAAGAAAAAACGGCGTTTCATACTGACGTAGGCATTTTCTGCTATACCAAAATGGCTTTTGGTCTACGAAACGCCGGGGCCACTTATCAACGTCTCATGGACAAGGATTTTGAAAAGCAAATTGGCAGAAACTTGGAGGTGTATGTCGACGATTTAGTAATCAAGAGCAGAGAGGAAAAACAAATGCTCGAAGACATCGAAGAAACCTTCCAAAAGCTGAGAGAATATAACATCAAGCTCAACCCCAAGAAGTGTTCATTCTGGGTAGAAGAAGGCAAGTTTTTGGGGGTAGTGGTCACTCGGGACAGTTTTAAAGCTAACCCAGAAAAGATAGCTGCTATAACGCGAATGCCCTCCCCCAGGACTTTAAAAGAGGCACAAGCACTGAATGGGCATTTAGTAGCCATAACCAGAATCTTGGCGAGACACACCGAAAGATCTTTGTCGTTCATAAAAACATTGAAAGACTGCCTTAATAAGAAAAACTTCAAATGGACCAGCGAAGCAGAAGAGGCCTTGCAAGACATGAAGCGTGTCATTGAAAAGCTACCCATGTTGACAGTGCCATACCCAGAACAAGTCTTAAAGATGTACCGGGCGGCAGCCCACAACACTGTAAGCGCGGTACTTATGGTAGAAAGGGATGGCAAGCAGACGCCCATATATTACATTAGCCGGGTACTAGCGGGACCTGAAACGCGATATCCAACACTTGAAAATTGGTACTTGCTTTGGTCCACGCTACACGGCGTCTCCGAAGATATTTTCAAGGGCACCGCGTGCAAGTCTTAACGAATTATCCCCTACAGCAAATCTTACACAAACCAGAAATCTCTGGAAGATTGGCCAAATGGGCGATTGAGTTCGGAGCCCTAGATATTGAATATAGAAAACGAACAGCAATCAAGGGGCAAGTGATCGCCGATTTCTTGGCTGAGATTCCTGACGGAGAAGTAATACAAGAACCCATGATCAAAGACATACCCGAGTCCAGTACAGTCAGGCAAACCTGGAAGTTATACACTGACGGATCTTCCAGTGGAAAAGGATCCGGGGCGGGCCTCATGCTGATAAGCCCAGATGAAATAAGGTTGATGTACGCCATGCGGTTTGATTTTGAATGCTCCAACAACGAAGCAGAGTATGAAGCGCTGCTAGCGGGCTTGAGAATGGCCCAGTCTATGGGAGCAACAAGGGTCGATGCATATGTTGACTCTCTATTGGTCAATAACCAGGTGAACGAGACCTATAAAGCCAAGGATGAAACGATGGCAAAATACTTGGCTAAGACCAAGGAGCTCATAGCCTCTTTCGACAGCGTAACACTCAATCATGTCCATCGGGGAAAAAGTTTGCTCCTCAAACGCTCCGCCCCAAAAACAACTTAATTCCTGTTACGACGGCCTGGCCTTTTCAAAAGTGGGCAGTCGATATCGTGGGGCCCTTTCCGCTGGCCCCCGGGAAGCTAAAGTACCTAATTGTGGCGATCGATTATTTCACCAAGTGGGTTGAAGCAATTCACAGTTGAAATAACTGTTGAAAATGCCAAGAAATTCCTATGGGAACACATAGTGTGCCGATTTGGATTGCCGCTATACCTTGTGAGCGACAATGGAATGCAATTCACAGATAGGGTCTTACAAGATTGGTGTGCAGAGCTTCAGATTCAACAAATCTTTACATCAGTCGCACATCCACAAGGAAACGGCCAAGTGGAGCGGGCAAATAGGATTTTGCTTAATGGAATCAAAAGAAGGTTGGGCTATGAGGGAAGTTCTTGGGTAGAATAATTGCCAAATGTCCTCTGGGCACATCGAACAATGCCCAAGACAAGCAACAATGAAACCCCCTTTAGCCTAACCTACAGCGCAGAGGCAATGATACCTGCGAAAGTTGGATTACCATCGCTGAGGCGCCTTACTACTAATGATGACAATGACAAGACTCCCACGGGAAGGCCTGGACCTCCTGGAAGAAAGGCGCGAGGCAGCCGCCATCAGCGAGGCAAAATACAAGAAAACTTTATAGAAGTACTATAACCAACGTGTGGCTCAGCAAATTTTCAAGGAAGGCGAGTACGTCATGCGTGACAATGAGGCCAGTAGAGCGGAGCCCTCAGGCAAATTGGGTCCCAACTGGGAAGGTTCCTACATCGTCCAGGAAGACTTAGGCAAAGGGGCTTACCGCCTATCCAGGCTCGATGGCACAACGGTTCCATGTAGTTGGAATGCCGCTCAGCTAAAGAAATGTTACATGTAGATCCCCGCCCCTAACGGTGGGTTGGCTATTTTCTTTTTATGAACAAGTGTAATTCATCATTAACAATGTCTCTTTCTTCCTTTAAGTCATTGAGTCAATAAAAGTTTCTTTTTTATTATTCTCTCTCATTACTTACATGTACAATATCAATTACCATGGCATTTATACTGCACATTACGGTACAAAAAATTACCACTGCATTCAAACTACATAGAACGGTAAAAAGTATCCCTGACAAGAAACATTTTTCATATATAAGTCAGAGGATCAAAACTATACAGCGCTAAGAGTGGGTATCTTGGTAATAGATACATTAACCACTACAAAAAGATAGGTATTTTGGTAATAAATACATACAACTATCTTACAAAAACCAAGTACTTGTCCCTGTTGCTAAATACCAACATATGGGAACACAAAAAACGAACATGTTCTATTCATTTACATATCAGGGAACATTGCCATCACCTCTGCAGGGGTGTACAGTGCTTCACCGTAATACTCCAAGGGGTGAGGATCGACGATGAGATCATCGATATTCACCTCACCTACCGGAGAAGCTGACATCCTCCGATCACCAACGGGATTAGCATATCGACCGCCATTCCGGCGTCGTTCATATACCATCCTACAACGTTGGACATACTCGGGGGGGAAAGGCTTGCATCAAGGTACCGGCTGATAAGAGAGCCACACCTATTCCAGCCTTAGAAGGGCCTTCTTCTCCGATACTCTTGCAGGACCTGTTTACCAGGGGCAGGTATCACCGAGGTCAGTCCGCTTACCTCTGATCATCTCCTCCGTCACCGGGTCTTAGAGACGAACTAAACCATCTGCTGCATCCAAATTTTGAAGTACATCGGAAATTTTCCGATTACGGCATTGTCTCCCCATCTCTTCAATTACCAAATTTGGAAAAAGTATAACATAATTTATAGAAGAGGTCTGACAACAATGACGATAGCAAAATTAATAAGAAGACATCATTACATGTCAAATCGCCACACTTAAGCAAAACAGCGGTGTCATCATCATAACAACATTAATTGTCTGACAGAAAATAAAGTGCTTACACGCACCCCAAACATAATAGTGTTTTACAAAATATCTAAGGAACAGTGTACATAACAAAAAATAAAAACACTCATTCCTCATCAAACTCCTCCGCCACGTCCAGCATCTGGCATAAGGAGTCCACGCCGTCTTCGGCCACCTTCTCTGTCAGCACTGCATATGCGGGCAACAGATCATTGCAAGCCGCCTCAAGAGCATCCGCCATCTCTGCTTGCAGCTTACCTCTGTTCTCTTGGAACGCTGGAGTAATCTTATCCGTTCGTTTACAATCAAAGTAACCATGGTAAACACCATCATGGTGCCCTGATTGATAAGCAGCACAAGAGAGGCGGTCCAAAAGAGTCACAAAGTACCTGATTGGCGTAGATACTTAAACGCCCCAACCAGGCCAATGGTTATCAACCAATTCCTGTCACCTTGTAAACCAGCCAGGCGGCTGGTCAGGCTATCCATCTCGACGTTCGATTGGTCTAATGCACTTTCCGCCTTTTTAAGGCGTGCCTGGTGGGAGGAGGAAGACTGAGCAAGTTGGTTCTTTTCGGAGACAAGGGAGTCACATAATTGCTGAAGTTTTCTAACTTGCTCCTCTCGCTCCTCCAGCTCAACCTATTTGGCTTGGACCTTAGCCTTGGATGCATCTAACTCCACAGTTAGACCTTAATACTGCTCATGCACCTGAGACACAAAACCAGTGTCAACACGGAAGTTTTCCATCTTAGCAAACAGCTCAGATCTCACCTTTTGAGCCTCGGCGATAGCTTTACACTCCAACTCCTCCTGAACCTTTTTGGCGTGAGCAAGTACTCGATCTTTTTCCGCTATATCGCGGGCCCACAGTATCATCTCTTCGACAAGGTTGGCTGTCACACGCTTTAGATCAACCTTTGCCTTGTTTTTCTCAGAGACAAACCTACTCTCCCTGAGACCCCTAGCTTGAAACTGGCTTTCCAAGCGGTATTTTTCATCCATAAGCTCTTGAATAGCAACCCACGCCTGGTGAAGCTCATTGTTATCATGCATTCACCGGCGTCGGATTTCTGCCGCCCTCCGGGGCTGACTGACGGCATCCACCATGGTGGCATTCATTATTTATCCCCTCTACATAGGCTGACTCAGCCGGGGGATATGCCCGCTCAACCCAGTGATGCACCACTGGGGGGAAGATCAACAGGGACGACTCTGCTATTTTCCATTTAGGCTGATAGCGTTGGTCCTGAGCATTTGGATCCCAGCAAATGGTGGGCAGGTAATGATCATCGCCCAAACGGGCCCCATCATCAACAACACCGTTGCTGGACCCCCCCCCCCAGCATCGCTTACAGCGGTATCTCTGGCACTGGTTACCTCACAAGCAGCGGACGCTATAGGCATTTCCTTCTCAGATTCAGAGAAAATGCCAATGGGAGAGTCAAACAGAGACATGGGGTGGCACTTGAGGATAGCGGTGTAACAACTGGACTGGGTGTAACAACGACAGCTGTCGTAAACACCGGTGGCGGCATAGAAGAGCTAACAGCGGCAACCCTCACCTGGGATATAAGGTCTGAAAGGCTTGGTCCGCCCACAGCAGAAGACACAACATCCGCAGATGTCAAAGGCATAGAGGACAAACCCTTAACTTGGGCCTCAGCAATAGAACCTACATCAAATCAGATATTCAGCATAAGAACATATCAATTCAACGCTTACATTGACAAACAAAGCCACTTACCAGTGGGTAAGGCGTGGGCGGCCTGGATTGCTTGAAAAGCAGTCAAAGGAGGCATAATTCTGCGTTTTTTCTGTGCGCGTGGTGGACTCACCAAATCACCAGCAGTGGAGGTAATGGTAGCGCCCCCTGGGGGTACAGAAACGCTAACCGCCATATAAGAAGTAGTGGCCCCCGTGGCCATGTATTTCCTCCCGGTAACCTTCACCCGGATTGGCTTTTTCGTCTCTGCAGCAGAAACACTACTTCCCCCGCTGGGGGGAGGCTGAGAAATATAAGCAGTTGGATCCACCGGCACGGCGGGCAGCAGAAATTGCTCTTGGTGGATCTTTAGCACGTCGGGTTCTTATTCCCCAAGCACGTGGTCCGCGGCCCTCAAAGCAGCGTTCCGAGGGGGATCAATGAAGTCAAACAAACTCCACCTACCTGTTTTACATTTATACAAGTTAATACAAATGTAATTAGCAGAGAAAATTCAAAGCAAATCAACATGTACCTTCATCATCCCTCTGGAAGGAAGGGTACAACCGGATATCTTGCCATAACAAACTCATCCCCGCCATCACCAGGGCCCCCTCTGGAATCACTGTACATTCGGAGGGGCATTGATACAACCTATTAAATAGAGCATTTTCAAAATAAGCATCAGTAGCGGGACCGTCGTCCTTGAACTTGTCCTTGGCTCCCATTTCCCTCCACTGCATTCCCCCGGGGATGACATTGGCGTCAATATAGAAGAATTTCTTCTACCATTCCTTATGCCTGGAACTGGTAGGGATGTCCCTCAGACAAGACACATCAACGTCTCGCCTATCAAAAGTAAAGAAGGGAGATTTCCAAACGAGAACGAAAAAAGCCCTAAAACGGTAATCTTAGGGATATGACCCAGGGCTATGCAAGCAAACTCAAAATGATGAAGTTTGACCAACCCTAACGGATGCAATTGGGAGATGTGAAAGGGATAATGGTCAAGAATAGACTTACAAAATTTAGTGATTGGCAACCGAAAATTGCAAAATTTGAAAAAATCACTGAACAGAGTAATTTTGCCCTCTTTCAACGGAAACGCCGTGTCTGTCTTTGACGGCGGCACCGGGTTCCATTCCGGCCTAATGTTGTACTCTTGTACAAGATTGTTGTACGATACAGGTCCCCATTTGCAATACAATGCATCGGAACCTGTTTGGGCAGATGAAGATTCGCCAGCTTTGGAGGCTATTTTTGAAATCAAGAAGTTGAAGAAGGAAGTGGTTGTGAACAAAGATAGAAATGGAATTCGAAACCCTAAACGGGAAACCTATTTATAAGGGATCACAACCTTTCTAATTCAAAAAGGCAAACGGATGGGAACGCGTGTCAAGACAGGGAGGTACAACTGTCATCCTAATGATGACCTAACTGTCACATCTTTTCACATCGACGCCATTTTTTCAAAAAAGAAACGGTACCCCACTCGAGGAACTTACACTCAAAGGGGGAATTTTGACTTTTTTCTTTTTTAGTCCGATTTCATGAACATCATTTCAGACTGGGGGGACATGACGAGGTATGACCCGGATCGGCCAACCCGACCCGGTCATTACCTATTATTTTATCCTAAATACTTAATTACACACTTTTATTCTAGAATATTCTATTCTGCATGGATAAACCACGTAACTAAATCCCCAATCTTTTGGGAAGATCATGCAAATCCCTAACTTATCGGAGCCCATCCTAAGTTAGGGGAAACCCTAATGGTAAACTATAAATCGAGGTAAACATCAAATGTATGATTCATTCTACTCTCGTTTACTATCTCTCTCTACAAATACTCTTTACTCCCAAAACCGAGACTTACTCTCACGCAGGAGGGTGGTTACAGGAATAACCACATTCCTGTAACGAGTCCTAACGATGTTCTCTTTTGAAGTTAGTTGTTTAGATCGCTAAAGAGTTGAAGTCCCAGCCGGAGCTTACCGTTAAAGTCAGTGTTTCTTTAGTCATCTATATCTATCTATACTATATAATAAAAGAAACCAATAAAGGGATACTTGTCATTATTCTAGACCATCCTTAGTTGTAGATAATTATTATTTAATTTAAATTATTAAATTTAATATATATTTCAAATATTTAAGAAATTATGGATATGGATAAAGTTCCATAAAATATCTGACTTTAATCATATATAATATCATATATAATACGAATAGAAAAAATTCATCATACTCGGTATGTTTTTTCAAAAACTATAATAATAAACTATATCTAGATATTCAAAATAGATGGAATGCAATTTAAAAAATAAGTTATAAGACGTTTGAAAGTAAGTACTACTAAATGTATAAAAAAATGTTAAAAGTTAAAGGATAAAAGTATAAGAAAAAAATAAAAACAAAAAAAAAAAAAGAAAAAGAAAACTCAAGAAAGATTAAAAAAAGAGTCAAAAGTTGAAATCGTCTTTGATAATTGTATTATAGTTTGTTAATATTCTAATACATGGAAAATTTTACTATGCTTGCACTGATCACATGATAGAAATAAACACTATTATCTTAAGCTTAATTTAATTATTCGTGTGATGTTTACCATGTGTGACCATTCTTGAAATGAGTAGAAAATATGACTTAGGGGCTGTTTGTTTGCCTCTGAATGATTTCATTAAGAGGTGCACCTCTGAATCGGTCAGAGGCATATGTGTTTGGTTCACTAAAGAGCCCACCTCTTAATGGTTCTATTCAGACTGAATGATTCAGCAACTTTTAAACACTGAATGAAACTTTTGACACTCATACCCCTTTCTTGCCATGACAAAACAAGCAGCCTCCTTTGCACCACCAATCCTTTCAACGTACTGCTTTTCAAACTCAAATTCAGAACCTGACCCATCGGCCCGAATCCATCGGAAGCTGACCCATCGGCCCGAATCCACAGTGGAAGCATCGGATTCGTCACACTCTGGAATCGTTGCTGGTGGAATACGTTGGCGACGAGTAGGGCTCGACGGAGCAGAGGCGGCAAAAAGGTGGGGGTTTGGTTGTCGGGTGATGTTCGGTGACGATGGTGTAGGTCGGAGGAGGTGCGGGTTTGGTTCAGGTTGCTGTTGGTGAGGGTGGATGTTTAATGGTGGTGGAGGGCAGGTATGGCGGTTAGAGGTGAGTGGTGAGGGTGGATGTTTAATGGTGGTGGAGGGCAGGTATGCGGGTTTGGTTCAGAAGCATATGAAGAAGAAGAAGAGGAGAATTAGGGTTAAAGTGAAGAAGAAGAAGCAGTTGGGTATTTTGTTTTGTTCAGGGGTAAAAATGTCATTTTACACATTATTCAGATGTGCAACCAAACAACGTTTTATTGGTTCAGCACTTACTGGTTCAGACCCTCTTACCCATTCAGATCTCTTATTCATTCAGCACTTATTGGTTCAGATGTTGCCAAACAGCCCCTTAGTATTTCAAATTAATAAAATTAAAAAACTATTTAAAATGCAAGAAGAATAATAACTACATTTATCATACTAATAAATTTATCCAAAAACAACTATTCTTTAAAGATGCAACTTACGTTCAGATATTTAAATTTTAAAGGTATATAATTTAATAGTTACCGATAATTTATAGTTATCTAATTAATTTGGAGTTAATTACTGTTTTCGTTTTTCCTGTGGTTTGTCAAAAATCACTATTTCAGTCCATTAGTTTAAAAATTACGATTCCAGTCCATGTGGTTTCACTTTCGTAACTATTTCAGTCCCTGTGGTTTCACTTTCGTAACCATTTCAATCCATTATTCTGTTAAGTACAGGGACTGAAATGGTTACGAGGTGGACTGAAATGTTACGAAAGTGAAACCACAGGGACTAAAATCAAAAATTTTAAACTAATGAATTGAAATAGTGATTTTTGACAAACCACGGGGATGGAAATAGTAATTAACTCTATTAATTTGTACCTATAAGTTTATCTAATTGGCTAATTGTTATATACCTAATCTGGACATTTCAACATTTTTTTCGAACTAATAAATTAAGATCACTATTATGTAAATAAAACTTGGGTTATTAAATGTATGTTCACATTACTGTTAAAAATCATAAGAAAGTCGATGATACAGTTTGTCTTCTAATCGATGGTTCAAATGCTTTCTTATTTATAAACATGACAAACATCACAAGTTTTGATCATACATGACACAAAATTTTGTTTGGATATCTAGAAAAACGTCTTAAAAATATCGTTTTATCATTGTTAAATCATCATTTTTAACTATTTGATTTTTTATTTACTTAACCTGTGTAATACACAGGGTTATAACCTAGTTCATTATAAACTAATACTAGAATTAGGAAAACATTTGACTGTATAAAGATATTCACGTCCCATCCATCAACTTATTTCCTATCTTTAAAATTTTAAAAAATATATTAAAGAGTCAATGTATCCTATACACCAAATCTCTAATCCACCCCAATATTTCAAAAAATCGCTACAATGGCACTACAGAGAATCCGCTCAATAGAGGCGATTTTTGTGATTCGGGAGGGAATGGGTGAATCTCCAGCCCGCCAATGATTTTGATAACCTTTTAGCAAGTGACATGCTTTAATATAACACCAACCCTTAGATTGCCTTATTATCGAACAGTTAGGGATGGATTAAAAAGAGAGGACACGAATTGGACTTTTAGCGGCGACTTTTCGGATGTCGCCGCTAAAGAGGTTGCCACTATTGCTAGTTTTTCTTGTAGTGTGGCTTTTTATATTTGAAAAAAAAAATACTATTCATTCTCTATGAAATAAGTGTGAGTGTATAAAAATGAAAAATACGAAAAAAATAAGTGTTTGTGAGTAGAGCAAGATAAAAATGGTGGATGGGATGTGGGAGATTTTTAAAAGTGGGATATAAATTTTTAAAAATATATAAATAGTTAAAATGGCACACGTAATCAACTTTTAAACATGCATAAACCAACAAAAGATAGTGCAATAACCATTTTTAAAACCAACCCATTCCGACTTGAAACCGCTCTAGCCAGAAACCCATTCTGAGCCAAACCCGTTTCAACCCGACCCGAACCCATTTAGACCCTAACCCGTTTGCGAGGCATACATGTAACCAATGGGTTGCGCTCAAGTTTGACCAATCTCACTATTCATCTCTTTGCGATATATGTTATTTATCTTATAGATAGTAACTTTTTTGCGAACAACAAAACTTCTATATAAAATATAGAAAACGAGCCAACAACTAGCTGAAAAACTTGACAACTACAAGATTACATCGCGGATATTAAAGTCATACTACCTGTCCCAATCGATATTACAATATTCAGATCTATTTGTTATCCAGATGAAAGAATTTTCTTAATAGTGTCCGTCGTTCGATTGTAATAGATATGCCAATTATCAAAGGTTTTTTCGTTCCTCACCTTCCAAATTTTCCACGCCTCTGACTTGAAGAATAGCCTCCACTATCTTTTTGCAAGCTTTTGACCCATTCATATCCATTGCCAAAGAAA
The DNA here is from genome assembly GCA_030545235.1 of Helianthus tuberosus. NCBI lineage: Eukaryota > Viridiplantae > Streptophyta > Magnoliopsida > Asterales > Asteraceae > Helianthus > Helianthus tuberosus. The sequence continues at coordinate 219,578,520 of CM060369.1, forward strand.
AAAATTGCTGAACCGAATCAATGTTCTCTGAAAAAAAGAATTTTAATCCATGTGAAAATGGCCCACCATATAGACTTAGCATAAAGACAATCCCACAAAATATGAAAGGTAGATACCTCACAAATGCCACACCTTAGAACACAAACAGGGATGTCAAAAATACTCAAGCCTAATGGGTATATCTGAAACCCAAAACATATAAGAATGGTATACTCGAAACCCGACGGTATGGGGCCGGATATGGGATTAGTTTTATAAATTGGGGAATTGGCCTGTAATAATCTCAACTAAACGTCATTGCTATTGTTAGTTTCACCTTTGAATATGGGATTAGTTTTCGCAGTATGGGTCAGGTAAAACTCTAAACAATAAATGTCAATAAAATTTTCTTATCTTTTGAAAATGATCAATTAAAACTTCATTTGTAACACTTTCAAGTGCTTCTTTTTCTACCGCACAAACTACACAAGCATTTAGAAAATCTTGACCTATCTGATTACGCAAATTTGTCTTTACAATCTTCATTGCCGAAAAACATCTCTCAACCGTTGCGGTTGCAACGGGTAAAACCAATGTTAGTTTTAATAACCGATACACTAGCGGAAATGTTATATGTTTTATTGTTTCCACCCTAACTCTAGCAAGATCGGCAATCCCACTCAAATTAGAAAATTGTTTATCTTCTCGCACTCTACCAATGTACAAGTCAAGTTGATGTTCAAGAACAACTTTCTCCCCATTATCAAAATCATATGGATAAAACTCACACTATCTCATTAACATTGATACATCAAACTTGGAAAATGAGTCAAACGGGTTGAAAGCCGTCATGTTTTGAAGTAATTCTGTGTTAATCTCAGTAAAACGATATAACAACCCTCCTAAATATTTTTGACACCCTAAAAAAATTTTAAAATACCCCTATATGTCTTAAAATACACCCCGTATGTGAAAACCGAGCCCAAAATACGGTCTAGAATTAAAAATAAAATAAAAACAAAAATTTAAAGGCTGTCGCGGGGCGCGTAGCCTATGGCTCCTTCTTACGCGGGCCGCGATCGAGTAGATACGAGGAAGCACCGGAGCACTCCACGTGTCCGACGCGTGTGGGGTCTAGGGCTGACTCGGCAAGCCTATGCCTGGACACGTAGTCCCTGGCGGGCCGCATAGGCCTTAGCCTAATGCTATGCGGGGTGCGACAAACCCCCTGAACAGCCCTATATATAGAATTCGTTGGCCTTCAGTTTCAAATCGCACCGAAACACTTTCTCTCTCGAATTTCTGAAGTTTTAATATAATTTTCGGGTATAATACCCCGCTAGTTAACGAGTTTCTGCCGCAATGTAAGTATTATAAGCCCGGTTACGTATTAGATACGCTGCCCGATTGATCCAACGTTCCGTAACGGCTGTCGAGGTTCTGCCCGACGTAGTCGTTGGAATGACGTCTCGTGGAGGGTATTACTAATGTAAATAATGGGTTATTTTACTAACATATGTATATTTGTGTAAATTATAGATTATCACCAGGAAACCCATACAGAAAAACTAAGACGACCATGTGAGTAATCTCCTTTTTGTAAATTGTTTTTACAAAACCTTAAATGTTTTACAATGTGATTAAGCAGTGATTGAGTGTTTATAGTTCTTCAATTACTGCCATATGTTGGGGTTTTGTGTACAAAATGTGGAACACGTTACCATTAGACAAAGAGTTAGCCAATGTGTAATATGACCCACCAGTCAGATTGACAATACTGAATGAGTAATTGTGTAGAAATAAACAATGTGATTGCTCTCAATACTGTTAAATGATAAAATGCTTCTTGATTAAACTGGGATTCACTCACCAGTATTTCCCACTGACAAATGTTTTTAAAACGCGTTTCAGGTAACAAAATGTAAAAACCAATTAGAAGAAAGCCAGCTGGAGAGCACTGACGGCTTGGAAAAAATGTGGCTATAAAAGTTACCTAAAAGGTGATGTTTTAAATTCAATAAAATAGGGTTTATCCCTATAAACATGTTGTAATAAGAAACTTGGGTTTTACCCATGTGATTATTAATATAAAATATGGTGGTTTTACTCTGATAAACATTTCCTAACTACGGTCCTGATTTCCGCTGCCAAAATGATAAACAAAATGATACCACCACAACTGGTCTCGTGGTCGTCCGTTCCCGGGACAGATAGGGGGCGGGGGTTGCGACAGAAGGTGGTATCAGAGCTAAGCCACTGATTCAGCCACAGAAGTGTTCTACTGACACCAGTATATTATTTAAATTGTTAGAAAATTTATTATGGAAATACATGCATATCTGTATTTTATTGTTGTGTGTTATTTGACTATTTGTTAGTTTTCAGTATGAGTGATCAAGGACCCTCAGACGTGTATCGTCAATTGTCTTAGTCACCTAGGAGTGAAGGTACTTCTTCACAGCCTGCCCTCTCTGGGTATGCCGCTGATAATGAAAAAGGGATGTTTGTCTTTAAGGCTCAGTCTGAAGAGCCATTCCCTCAGAAAAAGAGAGGATGGTTCAGTAAGGGAGCATTTGAGCGCAGGAAAAGAGTACGAAAGTTGCAACAGCAAAGAGTCCTAGCAGCCGCTAAGTGAGAGTCAGATGCCCATACACAGGATATGCTTAATAGAAGCCTAGCTAATTTAGATATCCTAGCAACAGCTGCTGCCGACCCAAACCTGGAACAACTAGTAGCCCCACAACCCTTACCTTTATTCCCTACTCAGCCGATGGAGATAGAAGATAACCCTGAAAATCAAGTAAAAATGCATGATTTCAACCCTGAGGAGATACCTAGGATACCAGCCCCTAATCCTTTAGACCCGGATTATGATCCATGGTTCGATGATCATAGGGATTATGTGCCGCGCTACCACTTAAACGACGAACCCATGCCGAATTTAGCAGCCTATCCAGGTCTGGACCCTCTAGATCCCTACTACGACAACGATGAATACATTAGGGAGATATTAGAGAATCCATACCCTTAGGAGAATCCCATGCCCCAGTACCCGGACCCAGTACCAGCACCCCCAATGAATGCAGATAATGTGCATGAGCTCCGAACTTTCGGAGAAGAGATTTTAAAGAGTAGTGAGAGGATGAGGCAGGTAGGAGAGCGACTCGTTTGGAAGTACGACGAGCGCAATATGGATTACTGGATTAATCCAGACCAGTGAAGGTGATGGTGGAGTTGGTAATAATAATAATATAATAATATATAATATGTTTGTATGAAAATAATAATAATAATAATAATATATAATAATAATAATAATAATAATAATAATATATGTTGTAGCATAGACCACTTTGTGGTTAGTGAGGCATAGTAGTATTGTAATTTAAATTTCAGCATTAGTGTGTATTTGACGCATACTATAATAGAAAAGAGTACAGTTGCAATGCTCGACGCTTTTGGTTAATATGTGTGTTGTGTGGTTGTTACTCAAATTGTTAATTATTTTGTGATATTAATAATTGGTAAATGTTTAAAATCCAGATGGACGACGAAGTAAATCAGGAAAACCAGAATAACGATAACCAGAGTAACATTAACTTGGATAATGAGAACCCGAACAACAACAATAACGGAAACCAAGTGGATAACAGTGCCATGCAACATATAGTGGCACGAGGGATAATAGATGCGATGCCATATATTATCAAAACGGTTAAGGAAGCCGAAAATAAAAGTAAACATGACAGTAAGCGACCCTCTGAACCCGAACACAGCATGAACAATGGACCCGTACTTCAAATGCCCATTCCCAAAAGAAGGAGAACCGTGTCTTACGGTTGTTCTTATAAAGAATTATAGTCTTGTAAACCAATGGAATTCTAGGGCAATGAAGGGGTCGTTACATCTCTACGCTGGATAGAAAAGACTGAGGCAGTCTTAAGAATAAGTAAATGTGCTGAAGAGGATAAGATAATGTTTCCTTCAAATCTGTTTAAGAATTCAGCACTAGAATGGTGGAACACTATCCTCCAAGCAAGGGGAAGTGATAGAACTTATAACATGGAATGGGAGGAGTTTAAAAACATGGTAGAAAGGAAATTATGTCCTCCTAATGAAAAAGAACAGATAGCAAACAAATTCCTAAATCTTAGGATGATTGGAGTCGATAATAAGGGTTATACTACATTATTCTTTGAATATGCCCGAATAGTACTAACCCTTGCTTCACCTGAACCAGTTTTAATATCCCATTACATTTGGGGATTAATTAGGGAGATTAGACATGTAGTCAAGGCAGCTAGACCTCAAACCATAGAAGAAACTATAGAACTAGCCAACACCTTGACAGATGAATTAGTCTGTACACGAGAAGAGGATCAATGGAGAAACCTAACCCAGAAACTGACCCAAGAATTCCATTCTAGAAATTCTAACCGTGGGAGAAATGTAGGTTCTACCTCTGCACCCTACTGTAAGTATTGCAAAAGGAAGCATTCAGAAAGATGCTCCATCTACTATAACTTTTGCAAAATATCTGGACACAAGGAGGAAGACTGCAGGAAAAAGCCTAACAACAGAATATGCTACAACTGCGGAGAACAAGGTCATATCAAGCCTTACTGTCCAAAGTTAGCTCTAGCCGCGTATACCAAGAATTTTAAAAATGCTAGAGCATTTGTTCTAACTGCAGAAGAAGCAAACATGATCCCGGATGTGATCACGGGTATGTTTTTAGTTAATGATGTTTTTGCTAAAGTATTATTTGACTCTGGTGCGAACCAAAGTTTTATTAATACTTCGTTTTGCAAACTTCTTAATCAATCATTAACTAAACTCACACAAGAATGTCTAGTAGAGATAGCAAATGGGGAAACCATTAAGATTTATGAAATCTTGCAGGGAGCATGAATAGAAATTTTAAATCAGAAATTTATTGCAAATCTTTACCCAATGAATCTGAGAGGATTTGATGTTGTATTAGGAATGGATTGGTTAATAGCCAATAAAGCCAGTATTTTATGTGATCAAAAGTCAATTCAAGTAAATTCACCAAGGGGTGAAAAGATCACAATTAAAGGAAATAAGTTCTCTAAATCCACAAAATTCATCTCTGTGACGAAAACAGCAAGTTATATACGGAAAGGATCATTAGTGTATTTGATTTCTAGAATCACTAACACTAAAGGAAAAAAATTAAAGGATATTCCAGTAGTATCCCAGTTTTTAGATGTATTTCCAGAAGAGCTACCAGGACAACCTCCAGATAGAGAAGTTGAATTCAGAATCCATTTGATACCGGGAACCGCACCAATTGCCAAAGTACCTTACCGTTTGGCTCCCACGGAAATGCAGGAACTAAAGAAACAGTTAGATGAATTGTTGGAAAAAGGATTCATACGGCCAAGCTCATCGCCATGGGGAGCACCGATTTTATTCGTTAAGAAGAAGGACGGATCAATGCGTATGTGTATTGACTACTGTGAATTAAACAAAGTCATGATTAAGAATCGGTATCCATTACCAAGAATCAATGATCTGTTTGATCAAATGCAAGGAGCAGGATTTTTCTCAAAAATCGATTTAAGGTCAGGATATCATCAATTAAAGGTACAGGAAGAGGACATTCCTAAAACCGCTTTCAGAACAAGGTATGGCCATTATGAATTTACTGTCATGCGGTTTAACCAATACCCCAGCTGCATTCATAGACATGATGAACCGAATATGTAAGCCATATTTGGATAAATTCATAACTGTCTTTATAGATGATATTCTTATTTATTCTAAAAGCAAAGAGGAACATGCAGCCCATCTGCACGCTCTTCTAAGTTTATTGAGAAAAGAAAAACTTTATGCTAAGTTTTCGAAGTGTGAATTTTGGTTACAACAGGTACAATTTCTTAGACATTTAGTCAATCATGAAGGAATTCATGTAGATCCCACCAAGATCGAGGCGATTAACAAATGGAAAACCCCTGAGTCACCAACTGAGGTTAGAAGTTTCTTAGGATTGGCCGGTTATTATAGAAGATTTATTCGAGATTTTTCTAGAATAGCCATTCCCTTAACTAAGTTAACCTGTAAATCCGTTAAGTTTGAACGGGGACCAAAACAAGAGGAACCCTTTAGAATTCTTAAGCAAAGATTAACCCATACACCCATACTAGCATTACCGGAAGGAACTAAAGATTTTATAATCTATTGTGACGCTTCTAAGTTAGGTTATGGATGTGTGTTAATGCAACATCAAAAGGTTATAGCTTACGCTTCTAGTCAACTTAAGAATCATGAAGAGAATTATTCAACCCATGATCTAAAATTAGGAGCTATAATTTTTGCCGTTAAAATTTGGAGACATTACCTATACGGTAGTAAGTTTACCATTTTCACTGACCATAAGAGTTTAAGGTATGTTTTTGGGCAAAAGGAATTGAATATGAGACAAAGACGCTGGATGGAAATACTTAGTGATTTTGATTGTGATATCCAGTATCCTGAGGGAAAGGCAAATGTAGTCGCTGATGCATTAAGTCAAAAGTATCACGAAAAGCCAAAAAGGGTACGTTCTCTTAAATTAAATTTGCCAGTAGATTTAAATGATCAGATTAGAAAAGCACAAGAATCAGTAATTGAAGAAACACTAGATTAATTGATCGGAATCAATTATCTAGGGGGTTTGAATCCGCATAAAAAGGTGGGTTCCCTCTCGTTTGATTCAGTTACAACTGATCTCCTTCTCCGATAACTCTGCAAAAAAGAAGCACCGTTAGCCTCGCCAAGGGGAGAAAAGGGTTCTCTCCTTGACCCGACTCCGGTGTGAGAATAAGTATGGGTTATGAAGAAGAAGATGTCTTTGAGAAGTGTGTGTAACTTGAATTTCATACCTGAGTAGTTCTCATATTTATAACCGGGAGTCTTTTGGCGGGAAAACCTGTTAGTGAAAAGTTGACGGAAGATGCTAACCCCATAAGCGGTTACATTTCCTTCCGTCAAGCTTCTTGATCCGACGTGAGAGCACACGGATCGTGGCTTAGATCGAAGGCTGGGGATTTGCCACGTGTAAAGTGATCAAGTGGAGATTACTCTCCAATTACATGCTTTCGTTGTGATTTCAGGGATGCCTGAGATGGTGACACGTGTCCAGACGGTTATAACCGTCTTAGTGGTGCACGATTGTATTTCTTCTAGAAGATTACTGCTGTAATCTGGTGTGACACCTTATCGTGTGGAATCAGCTGAATAAATAAATCCCAAGTCTGGGTAAATAGTATCCAAGTCTGGATATTTAAGCGGAAGTGTTTATTTCGGGATTTTCATCCTTTGTTTATGGGAGAAAGCGCAAGGATCTATGATTTCCTTTGGGCGCGCAAGTGTTGATTGTTGACTGTTCTTTAAGTCTTTCTTTTTGTGAGACCAGTGCGCAGCCGCGCAAGGTACAAGGCTGAAAAGCAAGGTTGTGGTATGGTCCCAAGCACTTATTATGAGGTTTTTGGGACCTTACCCCTTCAAGTCCCCCCAGTCTAGTGTTGCACTTATGCAAGTAAGTGGAGCACTGGACTTTATAAGAGGAAAAGCTTTTTGGCTCGAAAATGTGGAAACTTCTATGAGAAGATTCATTTTGTTTATTGTAACGATTTTTGAAAATCTTTGACTTTAAATGAGACTGGTACAGTAAAATTGAGTGACAGGCTGTCATTGTCAGTTGTTCCTTACTGTCCGTGTTTTGTACTGGTTTTCACTCGCTCTGTAAAAGGAATGTAAAAGGAATGTAAGTGCGTTTGTGTTGGTTTTCACTCGCTCTGTTGCTTGGGTAACTGTGATATCCGGAAAAGGTGCTATAGCGGTTACCGATGCTATTTATTGCGGTGAGTATATAAGTCTGTTTGAATTGCCCTGTTCCTGTTTAATCATTGCTTTTTTGAAAACTCTTCCTCTTCCTTTCTTCATAATCCAAGAAAAAGTTTATCATTTCTTCCTCTTATGTCAACCGGAGAACACCAAGAAGACTTATCCGAAGAAATGTCTACTGAACTTCCACCGTTGAAGTGGCCCAGGGCGACCTTTGATGGTTTGGTTCGGAATTTCAAATTCCCGGAAAACTGGGGTGTTCTGTACCCTGAAGAGGGGCGGACTGCAGCGGATGCTCCGGCTGGGTATATTACCTTTTTTTGGGATTTTTTCTGTGAAGGCAACTTTCGTTTGCCTGTTACTAAATTTTTTCTTGAATTCCTTGAGTACTATAAGTTGCATATCTCCCAACTTCACCCTATTGGCATGGTTAGGGTTCGACATTTTGAATTTGTGTGTCGGACAATGCATATTGAGCCAACTGTTTCTCGATTTAGGGTTTTTCACCAGATGCACTGTACCCAAGGGTTTTACTCGTTCGTTCAGAGGGCGTCTGCAAAGAAGATTCTACAGCAACCCCCAAAATCCTTTCACAGTTGGAAACAAAAATTCTTTTTTATCAAGGCCGGAGTGATTCCGGTGAGGATGGTTTTAAGGGGGAAGGAAGATGTTCCGATTGAAACGATTCAGGCCCCTGTTGATGAGAACTGGTACCAGGATCTAAAGGATGTTCCAAACATTGCCTTGCCGGAGAAAGCTCTTGACGGAGCCAGCATGAGCTTGAATTGGAAGATGGATCGTGACGATAAACCAGTATATACGGAGGATGGTCATAGTAAGTTTGGGGTTTTTCCCTCTTTTCTTTCTCTTTTTTTTTTAACTTGCTATCCTTTGCTTGCAGTTGTTTCACTGTATGTTGTTGCCTTTAAGAGGGAAGGCGGGAAGATGGGTACCATCAAGAAGAAACCTAAAGAAGAGCTTTGGTACCATAGGATTGTAAGGAACTTTGTTCTTCCGCGGGATGCGGATTTGTCTGCTCAACCTGCTGCTGGTGCTGGTAAGCTATATTTGTTTCTGTTTTCCTTTTTGCGCTTGTGGGTAAATTGTTCTTTTGCGCTTTTGTAGGTGAGTTGTTGAATTTGGGCATAGGCCCTGAAAGGAAGAAACGCGCGACGACCTTTTCCTCTGCGCCGAAGAAGGGTGAGGCTACTAAAGTTCAAACTTTGAAGGCAAAAAATGTTGGAGAGAAGAAAGGTACGCGCCGTTCCTCTGACTCCAGGTGTGACTATGTGGTGGTTTCTGATTCTTTGGAGTGTCTTACACCTGCAATAACTGTACGGGAACCGAAACCTGAACCGAGGGATTCTGCTGATATTCCCCCATCCAACCCAAGTGATCCTATTGACTTGGATTCTAGTCCTGAACACTTGGTGCACAGGAAGGCTGGTAAAAGGAAACAAGCTGATACTGATGTTGAGGGTCCACCTTCTAAGAAGATTCAGAGGAAGAAAATTACCAGAAAAGGGAATCTAGATGCTTTTATTTCAGAATCTGTTCCTGGTAAGTGTTGCCTTTTCTTGTTTCCTTTATGCACGTTAAATCTTTACAGATTTTGTTGTTTTTCCAGAGGTTCCTGTTTCCCCTGTTCCCACAGGGCTGCAATCTGTGGTTAATGAAAGGCTTCCACCCACCCCTCCGCGTGCTTCTGTTGTTGACCAGTTAGAGCCTACGGGGGTTGCTGATGGTGGTGTAGATAAGACTGTTGAGGCTGAGAAGCCTGTTGATATTGCTGTAGAAACTAAAAAAGTTGTTGATCCAGGGGTTGTGGATGGTGCTGGTAATCCACGAACCCCTGAAACTGCTGCTCAAGACGTGGAGAAAGAGCAAACTGCTGAGAAGTCTCCTACGGCAACTTCTTCTCCTAAACTTTCTAATGTGATGCCTGAGCGTGTTGAGAAGGTGACAGGTGAGGAGCAAAGCTCATCTGCTGGTGTTGGTAAACATTCTCCAATCCGCCCAGAAGAAACCTTGGGGGATTACTATTACCGGACTTACACAGAGAAAGATGCCTCTGATCCTCACACCCCTGTTTGGAATTTGAAGAAAGGTGACACTTTCTCGGATTGGCGCGTGTGCCAAGATTGGTTGCAGGGGATACTTCCGCCTGGGGAGATCAAGTTTCAAGAAGGTCGGTCTTATGAACAAACCTATCAAGCTTACCTTGAAGAGACTGCTTCTCATGTGTCTACCACTCATCGCATAGTGCGTGAGAGGTATAATATGCATAAGGACTGGGAAGCCTTTAAGGTGTCCCAGAAGAAGTTTGCCAAAGACGAGAGGCGCTTGACTCAGCTGAAGGCTAAATTGGAAGCTGATCAGGCCAAGTTTGAAGCTGAGCGCAAGACCGAGGAGTGGTCTGTAGTAAGTTGGAAGAGGAAAGCTGAAGCTGAAGCTGCTCTCCTTTCCGAGGAACGCAAAAACTGGAGGAGAATTTGCGAAAAAGATAATGCTGAGAAGGCAAACCTCCGTAATATCATTAATAACCTCAAGGTTGAGGTTGAAAAACTGAAGAATCAGGATGCGGAGATAGAAAGGTTAAAGAAGGAGAAAGCTGATGCAGAAGCTGCGCTGACAGAGGCGCGTTCTCACAGGGAGCGTAGTGAGCAACGAGAGGTACAAGCTTGCGCCACTCTTGCTCTTAGAGATAAAGAGTTAGAAGAACTTACTGCTTTGCTTTCTGGCCAGGAACAACTTAAAAAGGATCTGGAGCTTGTGCATTCTGAAAAGGCTGAAACTTCTCGTCGTTTGAGTTAGACCGAAGAAAAATTAGAGAATTCCGAAACAGCACGAGCTACAGCAGAAAGCGAGCTTGAACCTTTGAAGAGTGATATGGCGTGGCTGAAAGATCGTGGGATTGCTTGTGTAAGTTGCTTGTTTATTCGTGGAACTGTTTATGCGCTTTTTTGTTCATTAATTCTTTCATTCTTCCGCAGGTTGCTGAGTCAGTGTTAAATTCTGAAGAGCTGGATAAAACCGTTGCTCGTTTAGTGGTTGCTGCGCGAAGAGATGGGTATGCCCAAGGATATGCTGAATGCTCCCATCATGTAAATAGCGCTTTAAAGGTTGACTAGGATGTTAGTAGATCTACAACTTTTGGCATGGATACTGGTGTTGAGCTTGCTGCCTTAAAGACAGAGTTTAACAACTTGCAACTTCCGGTTATGGAGTTGATAAATGTTGCGCTGCAATCTGACGATCACGTGGCGCAACTAAAGGAAATCTTTCCGGATGAGGGTGAAGATTTGGTGTAAGTTGAAAATGTATTGAACAATTTCCTTATAATATTTGGGATATACATCCCTCTTTTTTGTTAGTGCGCTGTTGCGCAAGTAACAAAAACACTGCCGTGTTTGATAGTTTTTAGAGCGTATTTGTACGCTGAGAATAGCATGATGTTTCTATCTGTTTGTTTACAATATCTTGCATGAGTACAATTACTTTTATTGAGTAAGGCGAATGAAGTTGGTATAAAGCTCATGTGTGAACTTATGGTCGTTTGTGACGTGATCACTGACCGTTCATGAGGCTTTTTTTATGACTACCATAATGTTTTTGCGTTTACTAAAAGAAATTGCATGCACTTTGTAAAAATAAACACAGGAATAATAGAAACTTTGCTATTTTATTTAGGGATAGAGCACAGAGGCTTTTACAAAGTTTGCTGATATAATTATATGAAACTTAACTTACTCTCTAATATTTCCGCTTCGCTTGATAGATCGTGTTTTCCTGCGGGAAATTCATAGAGTTGTCTCTTAAGTTTTTGTCCTTTTGCTTGGGCCCTCCTCACCCCGTGTTATCTGCTTAATCTCTTTGAGCACATTTTGGAGCAAATGTGTGAGTTCGCCGCTTTTGAGGGCTTTCTCTATTTCCGTGCGTAGAGAGATGCAGTTGTTAGCGGTATGCCCGTTGTCTTTGTGATACTCGCAGTATTGTGCCGGGTCTTGTCCACGCTTATTTTTCATGGGGATCGGAGGTTTGAATTGATAGTCTTCAGTACTCAAAACTTCTGTCGGGGTCTTAGTTAGGGGAGTCCACTGCCTTTCCCTATTTTCCTGTTTGGTCTCCCTCTGCGCGGTGAGTTTGTTGATCGTTGCGCGAGCATCTTCAGACGAACGACTTCCTGAGCCAGACTCACGCCATGATTTCTTAAATCTTCTTTCGCCAGTTGAGCTTAAGTCCGCGGGTCTATTGTGTGGTGGTGGTGGCCTGTTTGTGGTAAGGTTCTTTTCGATTTGCGCGTAGACCTTGGCCGCCGCCATTACCTTCTCCCAACTTTTTGGGAGGCCCTCTGTTCCAGATAAGACCTTAATCATGTCATCGCATCTAACAACGTACTTGAATTGAGCGCGGATTAGTTGCTCATGAACTCCGCCGATCTCCAATACCTCTTTATTGTATCTGGTGATGAAATCATCCAGATTTTCGTCATCACGGCGCCAAATGTTCATGACGTCAGATGTATCGCGAATGGAACGCCGTTGTTGGATAAAGTGTGTCAAAAACTTTTCGCGCAGGTCCTTCCATGATTCGATCTGTCCGATTGGTAGGTTATCGAACCAGATTCTCGCTGCGCCGATCAGGGTCTGCACGAACAGATGGCACCATAGCGAGAGGGTCCAGCCCCCAACCAGACCTGCGCTGGTAAATACCCTTAAGTGGTCATCATCAGCCCGTTAAATTTTCCCACGTTGGATGGTAATTTAGCTTTCTCAAGTGGAGCTAAAGCTATTTCCATGATGAATTTTGAATTTTCCGCTGCTTCCGCAGGGCGGTAAATCAAATCATAGTTGTGTTCTGCCTCAGGGTTATAAACCGCACGAGGCCTGCATTTATTGTAATTTGGCTGCAATCGGTTGAACACACTGGTATTTGCACTTAAATGGTATGTTGGATCAGACTCATCGGTGTGGGTGTTCCGTTGGGAACCCAACCTATCGTGAACTGATTGTCTTCGGTGAGGGTGTGGTTCACTATGATGTTCTCTTTGGTGACTTCCTGACTGAGTGTACTCACGTGTTAATGTGGATTTGGCATAAACTTCTGTATTCTCGTAAGTTGAATCCTCCCGTTGGGAAGCATTAGCACGAGATCCTGGTCTCCGTGACTGAGTTAAGGGAGTAGTCTGAGCACACAGCTGTGTGTATACTGCGTTTAGTGCCCCATGAGACCTGATGTACCAGGAAATAGGAGTTTCTCCTGGTGGCAGAATAGATTGAGCAGGGTTTGCTGGTAACACTCCTGGAGTGACAGGGTCGTTTGCTCGATTGGATTGAACCTCGTTGTCATCCGAGGCATCCTCTGGGATTCCTTCTACTTGAAAATTGTTTTCGACGTTCGGCCGAGGACCGGTTTGCTGATGAGATGATGAATTTTCCGCCATGTTAAAATAGAGAATGAAAAGAACTGAATCGAAACGAGATGAAAACTGATAAGACAGAGGAATCGGTGGGCGCCAATGAAGAAACACTAGATTAATTGATCGGAATCAATTATCTAGGGGGTTTGAATCCGCATAAAAAGGCGGGTTCCCTCTCGTTTGATTCAGTTACAACTGATCTCCTTCTCTGATAACTCTGCAAAAAAGAAGCACCGTTAGCCTCGCTAAGGGGAGAAAAGGGTTCTCTCCTTGACCCGACTCCGGTGTGAGAATAAGTATGGGTTAAGAAGAAGAAGATGTCTTTGAGAAGTGTGTGTAACTTGAATTTCATACCTGAGTAGTTCTCATATTTATAACCGGGAGTCTTTGGGAGGGAAAACCTGTTAGTGAAAAGTTGACGGAAGATGCTAACCCCGTAAGCGGTTACATTTCCTTCCGTCAAGCTTCTTGATCCGACGTGAGAGCACACGGATCGTGGCTTAGATCGAAGGCTGGGGATTTGCCACGTGTAAAGTGATCAAGTGGAGATTACTCTCCAATTACATGCTTTCGTCGTGATTTCAGGGATGCCTGAGATGGTGACACGTGTCCAGGCGGTTATAACCGTCTTAGTGGTGCACGATTGTATTTCTTCTAGAAGATTACTGCTGTAATCTGGTGTGACACCTTATCGTGTGGAATCAGTTGAATAAATAAATCCCAAGTCTGGGTAAATAGTATCCAAGTCTGGATATTTAAGCGGAAGTGTTTATTTCGGGATTTTCATCCTTTGTTTATGGGAGAAAGCGCAAGGATTTATGATTTCCTTTGGGCGCGCAAGTGTTGATTGTTGACTGTTCTTTAAGTCTTTCTTTTTGTGAGACCAGTGCGCAGCCGCGCAAGGTACAAGGCTGAAAAGCAAGGTTGTGGTATGGTCCCAAGCACTTATTATGAGGTTTTTGGGACCTTACCCCTTCAGTAATCAAGGATGATACTGAAAAGTTAAAAGGAATGATTAAAGAATTAGAACAAGGAACAGATGGAATTTGAGGATTCCATAAGAAAAGAATGTGGATACCTAAATTAGGAAATCTACGTCACCGTATATTAGAAGAAGCCCATAAGTCTAAGTATACGATGCATCCTGGAAGTGATAAGATGTATCAAGATTTAAGAAAGAATTTTTGGTGGATAGGAATTTAAAAGGATATAGCAGCATATGTTGCAAGATGTTTAACTTGTTCACATGTCAAAGCCGAACATCAGAAACCCTCAGGTTTATTGCAACAATTAGAAATGCCTGTATGGAAATGGGAATTAATAACAATGGATTTTGTTACTAAATTACCCAAAACAAGAAAAGGTAATGATGTAATCTGGGTGATTGTAGACAGACTAACCAAGTTAGCTCATTTCCTACCAATGAAAGAAACTTTCAGTATGGAACAGTTAGCTAAACTATATGTAAATGAAATAGTTTCATTACATGGAATTCATCTATCAATTGTTTCTGACAGAGATAGTCGTTTTACCTCTAATTTTGGACAAGTTTCCAAAAAGCAATGGGAACCAAGTTGAATCTAAGCACCGCTTATCATCCTCAAACGGACGGACTAAGCGAAAGGACAATTCAGACAATGGAGGATATGCTTAGAGCTTGTGTAATTGATTTCGGAGGTAATTGGGACGATCATTTACCATTGATAGAATTTTCTTATAATAACAGTTATCGTACAAGTTTCAATGTTGCACCATCCGAAGCACTTTATGGACGAAAGTGTCGAACGCCAGTCTATTGGGCAGAAATTGGAGAAAAGCAACTATCTGGACCTGAGATAGTAAAAGAAACAACAGACAAAATCATTAAAGTCAAGGAACGACTGAAAGCATCACGAGATAGAAAAAAGAGTTATGCTGATAACAGACAAAAGCCATTGGAATTTCAAGTAGGAGATAAGGTGTTATTGAAACTCTCTCCCTGGAAAGGAGTGGTAAGATTCATCAAAAGGGGAAAGCTAAGCCCCAGTATGTTGGACCTTTTGAGATTATTAGAAGAATAGGACCTGTATCCTATCAGTTACAACTGCCACAGGAAATGGCAGGAATACATGATGTATTTCATGTATCTAATCTCAAAAAGTGCTTAGCTGATGAATCGCTAGTAGTGCCTCTTAAGGATATAGAGGTAAATGAACAGTTAAAATTCATAGAGAAGCCTATACAGATTGAAGACAGGAAAGTTAAGAACCTCAAGCACAAGAGATTAGTTCTAGTCAAAGTGAAGTGGGACTCCAAAAGAGGATCAGAATACACATGGGAGCTTGAATCAGAAATGCAAAGGAAATACCCACACCTGTTCCAGTAGACCTCAAGGACGAGCTCTAAAACAAGGTGGGGAGGATATAACAACCCTCCTAAATATTTTTGACACCCAAAATTTTTTTTAAAATACTCCTATATGTCTTAAAATACACCCCGTATGTGAAAACCGAGCCCAAAATACGATCTAGCATTAAAAATAAAATAAAAACAAAAATTTAAAGACTGTCGCGGGGCGCGTAGCCTATGGCTCCTTCTTACGCGGGCCGCGACCAAGTAGATACGAGGAAGCACCGGAGCACGCCATGTGTCCGACGCCTGTGGGGTCTAGGGCTAACTCAGCAAGCCTATGCCCGGACACGTAGTCCCTGGCGGGCCGCGTAGGCCTTAGCCTAATGCTACGCGGGGCGCGACAAACCCCCTGAACAGCCCTATATATAGAATTCGTTGGCCTTCAGTTTCAAATCGCACCGAAACACTTTCTCTCTCGAATTTTTGAAGTTTTAATATAATTTTCGGGTATAATACCCCCTAATTAACGAGGTTCTGCCCCAATGTAAGTATTATAAGCCCGGTTACGTATTAGATACGCTGCCCGATTGATCCAGGGTTCCGTAACGGCTGTCGAGGTTCTGCCCGACGTAGTCGTTGGAATGCCGTATCGGGGAGGGTATTACTAATGTAAATAATGGGTTATTTTACTAGCATATGTACATTTGTGTAAATTATAGATTATCACCAGGAAACCCTTACAGAAAACCTAAGACAGCAATGTGAGTAATCTCCTTTTTGTAAATTGTTCTTACAAAACCTTAAATGTTTTACAATGTGATTCAGCAGTGATTGAGTCTTTTTAGTTTTTCAATTACTGCCAGTATGTTGGGGTTTTGTATACAAAATGTTGAACACTTTACCATTGGACAAAGAGTTAGCCAATGTGTAATATGACCCACCAGTCAGGATTGACAATACTGAATGAGTAATTGTGTAGAAATAAACAATGTGATTGCTCTCAATACTGTTAAAGGATAAAATGTTTCTTGATTAAACTGGGATTCACTCACCAGTATTTTCCACTGACAAATGTTTTTAAAACGCGTTTCAGGTAACAAAATATAAAAGCCAATTAGAAGAAAGCCAGCTGGAGAGCACTGACGGCTTGGAAAAAATGTGGCTATAAAAGTTACCTAAAAGACGATGTTTTAAATTCAATAAAATAGGGGTTATCCCTATAAATATGTTGTAATAAGAAACTTGGGTTTTACCCATGTGATTATTAATATAAAATATCGTGGTTTAACTCTGATAAACATTTTCTAACTACGGTCCTGATTTCCGTTGCCAAAATGATAAACAAAATGATACCACCACAACTGGTCTCGCGGCCGCCCGTTCGCGGGACAGATAGGGGGCGGGGCTTACGACAAACGATCACCAAAATCTTGAGTTTCCATATCCACAACAGTGTTGAAACAATGAAACTTATAATAATGTTGATTAGTTATATCGTACCTTTGTCTTTTGGCTCTAGGACCTTCACCATCGATATAGTTTTCTGTCATGTCCATGATTTCAATATCATGTTTTTCACAAAACAAATTGATTCTCAAAAGTGGATCAAATCCAGTTTCTCTAAACTCTTGCAACTTTCCTTTAGTCGTTTCCACCAATAAAACGTGTTAAAATGATATTATATTTTTTCCAGTTTTTACTAAACATTTTATTGATATTAATATTATTTGTTTTTTATTTTGTATGTTCGTTGGGCTTGCTGGATTATTATACAAGTGTTGTTGGCTTACAAAAATAAAGACATAAAAGGCTAAGTGTGAGATGGGCTTTTAAAAAAGAAACATATTTATTAAGTGTAGCTTTGTGCAAAGTCATAAAATCCAAAAACAAATCATATAATTTTGTTTCATCGACAAGTCATAACTCATAACTTTTTTTTGCACGGCTAGATCACCCGGTTAGGCTTTTTGCCTTTGATCACCCAAGTAACGAGTGGAATCCCGCGGTTGGCATATTATGGCCCGTTTGAACTGGTGCCACAGTTTGCCCCACACAAGATTCGACCCTGAGACCTCCCGAGCAGGAACCCAACATAAGTGGATAAACCTTTCCACCTCCCCCCAAACCAATTGATCTGCGGATCATTGGCTCATAACTAATTCTCAATATCAAAGAAAAGATCTTTGCCTAATATCATCTGGATACTTTATCAATTTCTACCAACAAAAACAGAAATCATAATTGTATTTTCTTTCTATTTCTAATTTAAAAACATTGCAAACCTGGTTACGACAAAGTCCCTCGTCTTCGCCGACGGTCGTTTTTTATATCTAAGATTATTACCAAAAATTATGAGATTAAGAAAACGATACTTCGAAGAACGTACAAGAACTTTAGTTCAAACAAAAAAAAACTGTTTGAATTAAGCATAATGACGAAGAAAGATAGACAAAAGCAAATTACCCACCCTTAGATACACCCTGCTCGACTCTAAAATAACCTTCAAATTTATAACATAGCTAATTATTATTATAGTCATGAACCCAAACAATATCATTATAGATAAACAAATATAAAAAAGAGTGAACTTTAAGTTTTGTCCTTTATCTATAAACCTAATTTCAGGCGGTGTCCTTTACCTTTAAAATTGACGAGTTTTGTACTTAATGTTTTCAAATGCTTCACGTTATGTCCTTTAGCTCTAAGTCAGTTAAAATTTTCTGTTAAATTTAATCATGTGTCTTGCACATGAAGGCATTATTGTCCTTTCACCTTTTTCATGGGCTAATGTGTACAAACAAAAAAAAAACATATATATCTGTACTATTATAAAAAGGAGAAGTGATGGACTAAAATGTAATTTTACCCCTTATACAAATTGTTAAAGCAGAATGTACAAAAGAGTTTAAGCCATACAATGGAAACTCAATAGCCATTTTAAGACGCCTGTAGGGTTATTCCTGGAATTTCACAAGGAATTCTAAAAGAACACTAAATTAATCTTCATCAATTGAAGCCGGCCAAGGAAAGGAAGGGTCTCACCTTCTAAAAACCCTAATATAATAGCAGGTAAATGAATCATTTGTCGTCCAACCAACTGGTGGCGATTCGTGACCAGGAAATCGGTATTAGACGGATCGATTCCGGTTTCTCCCAAACCCTAAATTACTACACCACAGGTACTCGGAGTCATCTCGTACTTCTACATCTCCGGCGAGCAATTAACGGCGCAGAAATGATATTTGGAGATCGTGTCCGATGTTCAGTTATTATGCGAAGGAATTAATTGCCGCTGGTTAGGTATGGATTAATGTGTGTTTCGAGCTCTGCTACTGCTTCATTTGTTTCTGGTGGTGGTGGGATGTGTCAGAGGTGTGTATGGTTGTGGTGGTGACGAGGGAGAGGTTAAGGTTAATTGAATTGTTGTTGGAGCTGATGATGCTTCTGCTTTTTGGTCTAATGTGATTGTTCTAGATGTTGGAGTAAGTATTTTTCTTCTCTTCGCTTTTGTCTGCTTATAGTTGATCTTTATAAAGGATAATTGATTATGATAATTATCTTTGCCACATTTAGGGCTTGGACGAGTTTTTTTGGATGAATATGCCGAATATCAGAGCTCCGGCGACTAAGAAAGCTACGACTCTCACTGTAAGTATTTTGATCAATTGAATGGGTTTTTGAGATTCAAATTTAAGTGTAGTTTATACAGAGTTTTGTTAACAGGTTGTTGTGAAATGTAAGGTGACTCTTCTTTGAGAATTTTACAAGTTTTTCTTTTGGATTTGTTATGTATGAAAGAGTAAATGTGTGTGTATTCATAGGAACATGGCATTTAGCCAGTATCTCTCGAAGAAAATGAAATTAATTTGGTGCTGAAATAGTAGATGTGTGTCTATCCACAGAAACTTTCACATATATGTTTGCATAGAGTACTCTGAGGAGTCAATTTTTGTTAACTAGAGACGAAAACTCGATGAAAGACTTACATAAAAGTTAAAGAGCAGGAAGTCAGAGTTTGATGTTGTGTGTTTTCACTGATGAATTTTGCTAATGATTTAACTATATAATGTTAGATCCATAAAGCGGACAGAGGTACCGCTTTGAACTTGGTTGCTCTCAATGGACACACATATTGCATTCGGATTCCATTGGCTGATTATATCCCTATCATATCTACATTTTATAAACTTGTCAAGAAAAAATCAAGAATTCAAGAATTTATTCCGACTCCAATGACGGGTATGCTTTAAGTAAATATTTGATTTATCATGTATTAAGATTTTTGATTTTTTCTTGAGTTCTTTTGTTTATGATAAAATTTATAACTTTATTTACAGAACCTCACTCCATGATAAAATCAACAGACCTGCTAATGGAGGTGTGCGTGCTCTTCGTATGGCTGCACTAGATGGGCATGTTGATAGTTTGTGTTTCCTACTTGAATTGGGGGCATCTGCGATTAAAGAGGTAAAGTCCTTATCCATTTTGGTATGTAGTACTAAATTAGAGGTGTCAATTTCAATCTTGTGTTTTATCTCGATGGGTCAAAACAGAGGAATGGGTCCAGTGGGTCATACGGATTGAGCCACTTCGCACATAAACTCTTTCGGGTTCGGATTTAAGCGAATCATTCTATCCCAAATACCGAATCATATAAACTCATTTGGGTTCGGGTTTAAGCGTATTTAGGTTTGGTTGGCCTCGGTTTCGGGTTTAAGAGTATTTAGGTTTGGTATATATCCAAGGCAAGTGAATTAAGAAATATTAATTACCAGTATTAATCTATTATACAGATTTTACAAGGTCAATCCTCATATTCACATTACCAGGTTTGTTTTTTATATTTTGATTGTTAATTTTGCATAAAAATATTACTAATATTAATCAGATGTTTAGTTTTGCGACTGTTTTAATTAATCTGCTCCCACCATTTGGTACCGGGTACCAGTATCGTACTGATCATTTTCAGTACCGGTACCCATTTTTTCCATTTTCCGGTATGTATTTTGGTTGATTTACCGGTAATTACAGGTACTGTATCATTGGTCAGACTTCAGCAATCATTTTTCTAGAATCTTGTGATTCAGAAGTTCCTACTAATAGAGGTTGTATGTGCTAAGATAGCCCCTTTATACTACTGTAAAATGATTGCTGAAGCTCTTGTATAAGAATGTGACTGGGAAACCATACTTGGCCATATCAAGCCACCTACTTATTTAAATCTCTAAATATGGCTCTATTGAGATTATTTTGATATTAATAATTGTTCATAAGAAGGTTCAGTGATTCTATGTTTTGTAGGTGCAATGCATCTCTTTAGATTGATTAT
Source organism: Helianthus tuberosus (assembly GCA_030545235.1). Lineage (NCBI taxonomy): Eukaryota > Viridiplantae > Streptophyta > Magnoliopsida > Asterales > Asteraceae > Helianthus > Helianthus tuberosus. Next base: position 219,599,429 of record CM060369.1, read on the forward strand.
TGATAGAGTGCTGGGGAACATAACTACATACCAATTGATGTTGGAAAGACATTTAGGAAGCAAGTACTCTGCTGGTTCACTTTTCATAAAATTCCTCAAGTTGATTCTGGAGCTGCAGCAGCTATATATACCAAAAAGAGAATCTTTTGAATAATGTTTTGAGTGCTATTCCTCCGGACCTGAACCGCGAAGAATTGATTGCGGCTTTGCCTAGGGCTTTGGTGGCCGGATTTGTGAAAACGGATAAGGATTTTCAAGAGAAAGGTACTGGATTCTGGTTAGATCACATGAATCAGTTTGATAAATACGGTGGTTCCTGATACCCTCTTGTCGTGATTGCAGGTCCACTGTCGGGAACAACAGTCACCTTTGTAATTATTGAAGGATTCATAGTTACTGTGGCATCAGTTGGTGATTCCCGCTGTATACTTGAATCTGCAGATGGAAGCCTATATTATCTATCAGAGCGCCCCCACGCAACTGATCAAAGAACACTGAGATCACTTGAGGGCGCCAACATTAACCGATCGTTAATTGCTCTTAGTAGTTGCATTAACGCTCTTGTTGAAGGAAAGAAACATGTTCCTTATAGGAACTCAAAACTCACTCAACTGTTTAAAGATTCTATCGGCGGGCCTTGCAATACGGTTATGATCTCGGATATTAGCCTGTGTAACCTCTCGTTTGGCGAAACGCAAAACACCCTTCATTGGGCCGATCGAGCTAAGGAGATCCATAGTAAGTCTTGTCAAAATGTTTCTAAATCATTCTTATTAGATGCTTGAGTTTTTTGTAATAGTTTTTTTTTTTTTTTTTTTTTTTTTTTTTTGTGTAGAGATCTCAGCACTAATCATATTGGAGACCATATACTTTCAAACCTTCCACTTACCATCAAGAGTTATGTTTATTGGTCCTTCATCACATCATGGTGGCAACACTTTCTATATGCAATTTTAAAAGTTAGAAATTATATGTGAAATGTAGAAAAAGGGGATAACATGTATACTGATGTTAATGAGTTAGAAACATGTAAAGTCAAGACCAATCTTTTTCATTTCAAGTTGATGCTTTACTCACTTATTTGTACAAGATTATTAGTCATGATATTACGAAGTCTTGTAAGTGATTCATAACCAACATAAAATGAAACGAATGAGAAACTAAGGAAAATTTTCGACACCGCCGCAACGCGCGGGTTCCCCACTAATATAAAATAAAGATGCATTCTATCATCTTCTCCACATCCCTCTTTTTATCTCTTTAACCTACAGACCACCACCACCAGCCGATTGCCACCACCAGCCGACCACTACCAAATCGCCCCACCTGTTCATGACCACACTTTCATATTCGTAAGATTTGGGTTTGATTGATGGTTTGATTTTCACCTCGGTAAGATTTGGGGTTCGATTTCAGATCGGTGAGATCTAGGGTGTTACCAGTGGTGGTTTACGGTGGGTATTAGCCGTCTTGAAAGTGAATCCATCGATTTCCATGATAACATATCTGTATTAAAATCTGAAAGCGAATCAAGCGAGTCGTCTTCGTCTTCTTGCGTATTAGCCGGAGAATCATCACCATCCTTTGAATAATCTGGGTTTTTTTTTCTGCGTATCACAATTTTATTTTGATTGTAGAAATAATCGAACATTGTGTAATGGAAGGGGTTTTTTTATCTATATTTCTTGAATCTGCTGGTTACAAGAACAAAAAAGTAGGATATTATTGTTTGTTGTATCACAATTTTCTTTTGATTGTAGAACTACCTTACAACCCCGTGTATTACACGGGTTAAATGACGAAAAAATTTAATTATAAACTTGTATATAATCCTTATTAATAAAATAACTTACTTAGATAAAATAGTAAAACAAAAGAACAATTATATTTTCGCTATTCAAAATAATTTTCTAAGTTTTCACTTCTCTTTTGAGATACTACAATTCATTTTATTATGTCTTAAAAAGAAATAACACTAAAAAAAAATATCATAAAATTGTAAGTATTTTTAAAAATAATTTAAGTTATGAGGTTATGGTAAATGAATTGTAATTAAATTCTACTATATATATTAATGATATAATAAATATTTTGATATAAATATTATTTTTAGATATATGGATCATGAGACAAGATACGAACATCATCATTATATAGAAAATATTACATATTAAAAAATCATCCTAAAAATAAAGTATACGTTTAAAAAAGTAGGACTAAAGTTTTTTAAACTATAAATTTGAGCGTCTACAACTTTTTTAATTAGTATTTGACATTTAAATATTCAAATTAAAATTTTTATAATATTATATAATGTCTTTATTTAGCATGATGATAATGTCTTTAGTTGCGTAATATGGGGTTAGGATCAAATACAAAGGATAAAATAAATAAGAAGTGTAAGAAGGATTCTAGTCCATTGATCTTAGATTTGGAGGGTTGAGATTGGTTGTAGGGAAAAGAAGATAATAAAAGGGCATAAAGGGAATCATATATTTATGGATTTTCTCTCTCCACATGCAAGGCACATGCCAATTCCCCCATCGATTTAAAACGTCCATAACTTTTTCATACGACATTTTTTTTCAAAAAAAATTTCACCATAATAACGAGCATTTTTTTATCTTTAATATGAGTACCATATTATCATATAAAAATAAAATAAAAATTTTCATTTTTACTGGGTTTTTTGGCATTGTGTTAAAGGTTCAGGTCATTGTGTCTTTTAACTGGGTTTTGGTCAGTAGAGTTTCTATACATTGTGTTATTATCAAAACCTATAACACAATGTTAATTTGAGTTCTATCCATTGCGTTTTTATAAAAACCTATAACACAATATATGACATAATGAAGATTTTGTTATATCTGGGTTTTCTATAAATTGTGTTATTAGTTCAGGTCATTGTGTTTAATATGTTATTCATTGTGTTTTAAAACGTTGTCCATTGTGTTTTAATAATTTGTTCAATTTTTTTATTATCTTGTTCATTGTGTTTTAATTTGTTATGTATTGTGTTTTAGTTTGTTATGTATTGTGTTTTAGTTTGTTATGTATTGTGTTTTTAGTTTGTTTTTCATTGTGTCTTCATCTGCTCTCCATTGTGTCTTTTATCCGCTGTCATTAATTGTGTCTTTTATCTGTTGTAATCAATTGTGTTTTTATTTAGTCTGATTCTTATTGTGTTATATGTTATCGCCATTGTGTTATACGTTATGGTTATTATGTTTTAGTATGTTGTCCATTGTGTCTTTATCTGTTGTCATTGATTGTGTTTTTAATCTAATTTACATTGTGTTTTACATCATGTCCATTGTGTAATATGTTATTCATTGTGTTTTAATATGTTTTCCATTGTTGTTTAATAATTTGTTCAATTTTTTTATTATTTAGTTCATTGTGTTTTAGTTTGTTATGTATTGTGTTTTTAGTTTGTTTTTCATTGTGTCTTCATCTGCTCTCCATTGTGTCTTTTATTTGCTGTCATTAATTGTGTCTTTTATCTGTTGTCATTAATTGTGTTTTTATTTAGTCTGATTCTTATTGTGTTATATGTTATCGCCATTGTGTTATACGTTATGTTCATTGTGTTTTAGTATGTTGTCCATTGTGTCTTTATCTGTTGTCATTAATTGTGTTTTTAATCTAATTTACATTGTGTTTTACATCATGTCCATTGTGTAATATGCAACTGGGTTTTTGAATTTTTTTTCAAAAATATAACAACATGGTACTCATATTAAAGATAAAAAGACGCTCGATTTTATGGTATATTTTTTTTTTTAAAACAAATGATGTATAAAAAAGTTACGGACGTTTAAAAGTTAGGGGGGAAACAGCATGTGACTTGCATGTGCATATTCTCTTTCCTCTTGTAGACAAAATTACCCTTTCCATTTAATTCCTCATAGGACACTTGTCACTCTCTAGTGCCTTCTTACCCTTCTTATTTTTAAATCTTTTGTATTATAACTCAACCCGCGTAATATGATTGAAATTAAGTTTAATATTTAAAACTCAATGTTATTAGGTAGTTGGATCATTTTTTAAGATGAAAACATATTGATAGTAACATAAATTTAAAATTGGAAGAAAATATTGAACACGTGTATTGCATGGCTTAAGTAAATATAATGTTATATACTTAATAGCAAAAAAAATATGTCTTTTAAAAACCATTTAGTAGGGCTGAGCAGTATACGGTTCAGAACCGCCAGAACCGGGGAACCGAACCGGAACAGCTAGATCCAAACCGTATTTTTGTATATTGGGTCCGGTTCCGGTTCTTAAATTTGGGTAAAAACGGTTCCCGGTTTTGTTCCGATTAAAACCACGGTTCTGGTTAAAGAACCGCTAGAACCAGTTGGGATTATAAATATTTAAAACCCTATTTTATTAATGGGCTTTTCAACATCATACGACCATCCTAATTCTTATTCCCTCATCTTATATCCATTCCACAATCTCATCTTTCATCTTCTAATTCTTCTCCATCTCTCAACCCTAACCCTAATTGCTATCATACAAGTTCATCTCCATCAACACCCTGCAAATATAGGTACACTATTCTACATGACCTTTTTTTTATGATTGCATATATTTTTTTTCTAGATGTTTGCTTTCTGATACATATAGTTTTCTGTATGTGAAAATAAAAATTGAACAAAAATAATCAAATCAATGTTGATCAAATTGTAAATGTGTATATAAATAATGTATCGCTTGGTAAATACAGTAGATGCATTGCTGATCAATTTATTCACGTGAACCAAATACAGTAGATGCATTATTCGTTTATTTTTTTAATTGCTAACACTTGGTTTCATTTAGATGTTTATGAGAAGATTGAGAGGATGAAGATCGAATGAAGTTTGAAGATGTTTGTTTTAATTGATAACACGATGGTTGTAATAGTTTTATTTCGAGTTTGTTTTATGGCTTGAAATTTTTTATTCTTGCTTTGCTACTTTTATTTTGGTTGGTTTGAACTTTGAATGTTGCAACTCTTAGTTAATGTTTTAAATAGTTTGATTTGTTTTTATTGAATTGTTAATTTTACGATTTAATTGTCAACCGGTTCCCACGAGAACCGTTTAACCGGTTCGGAACCGAACCGGAACCGTTATAATACGGTTCAGTTCTGGTTCTTAAATTTAGCAATTAACGGTTCTGGTTCGGTTCGGTCCGGTTCTGAACCGTTGCACAGCCCTACCATTTAGTGTTCGCTTTAAAGATAATTTGATACTTTATTTAGATAATCCACTTGTAATTTTAGTCTTCTAAGTTATATACTATAAGTACTTGTACATGTGATTTGATACTTTATTAGTAATTATTGTTTATATCCAAATAATATATTGTATCTTAACAAATATATATGGTTAGGGTAAAATGAAAATTTCGACAAGTTGTGAGAACTTAGAGAACTTGGCCTTACAAAATGTTTTTTGAATTTTTTTACAGGGGGTGTGAATGAGCGGTTAGATACTCAGGACGTTAAACTTTTTGATTTTGGATTCAACTGGTTAAAACCACTAAAACATAGGGACTCAAAAAGTAATTTACTATTAATTAAATTTGAAATTATACGTTTGATCTCTAACTATATTAAATAATATTATACTTATTATATTATTTGATACTATAGATAATTATTAATTAAATTTGAATTTATACGTTCATCTCTAACTATATTAATTAATATTGTATTATATTTTGTGTATAAAAATTAATATGTAATACTATTATTAAAAGGGAGGAGGCACCAGAGAGTGACACGTGTACAAAAAGATTTTTGTTTGACGCAACGCGGCGGGGATTCATTAGTTATATATCATGTTAGATGAAAGGCAAATGTTTCTCACATGACCACAAGCCTGTGTGTAAAACCGAGAAAAAAATAACTAAGTCGATCTCTAACTCGCACGTTGCGACAGACCTATCAAACGGGGAAAATAGACGCGATGCAATGGACATGTCAAACAGGAAAAAAATAGATGAAAAAACGTTGAACCCCACACGCACGTTGCGGCGTGTTAACTCGGAAATTTAGAACGACACGTTAAACGGAGAACTTATGAAAGATGAAAAGTATATAAGAGGCCAAAATTGAAAGTAAAAAAAGTGTTGAGATTAAATTGTAAATGATGAAAAGTTTTGGGTTGAAAGTAAAAATAAATAAAGGGGTTAAATTGCAAAAGATGAAAACTTTTGAGTTAGAAGTGAAAAGTCAAATTAATCAAAGGGGTTAAAATACCAAAGATTGAAACTTTAGACTTAAATTGTCAAAGATTAAAACTTTAGAGTTAAAAAAGAAATCAATTTCAGATTATTAAATAAAAGAGATAAATAGATTTAGTTAAATTGATGTTTAATATTAATATTATTATTTAATAAAAGAGATAAATAAAAAAATAAGGGTAAGAAATTACCAGAGGATGACACGTGTCCAAAAATGATTTTTATTTATTAATATAGAAAGATTAATGGAACATTGTGAAATGGATGGGTTTTTTTTTTATCTAGATTTCTTGAATCTGCAGGTCACAAGAACAAAAAATAGGATATTATTGTTTGTTTAATAGAGTTGTTTGTTGACACGTGGGATTGCGGATTTACAGGAATGGTAGTGCAGGAAGCTACAGCAGGGTGGTGGCTGTTGGTGGTTCTTAACAGAGGTGGTGTGGTGGTGGTGGGAAAAGGTAGGTAGAGATTGGGCAAAAGGACATATATTATATTAAATTTATTTTTGTTTTATTTGTTAAAATATTTTTGTAATAATAGATAAAAAAGACTAAATTACCCTTTTGTGATCTGATTTAACAGAAAATATTAACTGAGTTAGGGCTAAAGGACATAATGTGAAGAATTTGAAAACATTAAGTACAAAAATCGTTAATATTAAAGGTAAAGGACACCGTCTGAAATTGGGTATATAGATAAAGGACAAAACTTGAAATTCACTCTATAAAAAATAGCTATGCAAGAGCTATACACATAAAAGAATAATCGAGATCACACAAACATATATCATCAATCAAACTAATTACATGATGAAATTAAGTACAAGGAATCAAACAATCGACCTGGGATTAATTAGTCAGATCGGAGAAAGGATTACACGACCACTGAATCTCCGGTTAGAGTGATGGAAGTTCACCTTCGGGAACCAGAAACTATTCGTTCAAACTGAAATCGAAGAAACAATTAGAATTATCATTCTCATCCGGTGCAGCCATTTCCCCGGTCAATGAAACCTTCGCCGAAATTTTAATATTTTGACAGAACTTATTTCCAATCGGCTCCAATACACATCAAATCAAGGGCTCTTTGATAAGAATACCCTAAAGATATGAAGAAGATTTCATCTTAGTCAAATAATGACATGCAAGCATAGATCGGTCGTTAATAAAGTTCAACTCACTGGAAAAAAAATAAGGTTGCGGTTATTACCATGTTTGCCGGAAACGGGAGGGAACCACCGAAAACCGTTGAACTGCCTAGAACCATCTGACCAAACCGACGGTTTCTACAACTTGGATTTTGTGGGTGAGAGGCAAGGACGCGTAGGGCCGATCACCGGAGACTCGTCGGGTTCGAATCTCTCTCCGTCTTCCAAATCTCTTACGCTCATGGAAAGCTTTGTTGATTTGAGAAGAAACCATGGGTTTTGAAGAAGAGAGAGGAACAGGTTTTACCCTTTCTCCCTTTCTCTCTGGCTTTAGGTGATGCGTGTCTGGCTTCACTGATGAGGCCATGACCACCCACATAAGCCAATCAAATTTAACCACCACCTGAAACACCCAATGAATGAAAAACACCCAACACAAACACTGTTCAAAACGTTTGAGTTTTAATTTTAATAATAGCTGGGTCGTCTCTTATGTGGGTTCAATCTCCTTCTCTACTCGCTAAAGACTGAGATCCTGCAAAACAGCAAACTGTTAACTAGTTAAGAGGGGAATATGGGGGTTTCCCTCTTAACCGGGCTCCGGCGTGAGAATAAGTACTGTTCTTAGGAGAAAATAGTGTGTGTTGTATGTGAAAAGAGGGGAGAACAGAATGGATAACCGGAATGATGAAGGGTCCTATTTATAGCCAGAGGGTGAAGGTGGGAGGAGCGACCTTGCCAGCTGCTATTGGGCGCCAGCTGTCCGACCAAGGGGAATATCCTCTTGGTCTCCCCTGCTGTGGTCAGGATAGTGGTCCACTTGACGCGCCAACATTTATCCATGCTGGAGAAATTGTACCGCAACTGTCGGTCTGCTCCCAGATTTGTCGCATGTCTACATGGCGCCTGATTAATGGTGACACGTATTGTCCTTTCTGTCTGGAGGAGCATCTTCGGTGCTACCTTGACGTCTTCCAGAAGCTTCTAGAAGCTTCTGGGTTTGCTTGCAGATGTAGGCGCCATGTAGGACGAAGAAAGTGGTGTGGTCCCTGCCATGTGTGCATGGAATTGGGACCATACCTCTTCACCCCTAAAACTAAAAAAAGAAAAAATTAAAAGTTGAAGAAAATCAACAAAAAAAGTTGTACGATACCGTTGTTCGTACGGTAACCGTGATCAGGGATGACCAAATGGTACCGGGTAGCAGCACTAAATTTCCTGAACCAAAAGATTTCCAATATCAATTCGGCACCAACTTTTGACGTTTTCTGTATTAGTGCTGGGTTTTACCTTCATGTACTGATACCGAACAAGACCATCCCGGTATTTTCGATACCAATACTGGTTCGATACCAGTTGACACCAAGCTTATCCCAACCCCTGATATGAAAAAAAATTAAAGTTAAAATGTAAAGAAAATAACTATTATTATAATATTAAAATTAGTATTCATTTCATTTCTTTTATTAATATATAGTAGTAATATATAGTAATAATAATAATAATAATAATAATAATAATAATAATAATAATGATGATAATAATGTGTAATGTCCCACGTAACATGCATTTCTTGGAAGTTTGAATGAAATATCTCAAAAGGTTTGGATGAAATATCTCAAATGTTAAATTTGATTTGCACCATATGTGAAACTTCCTATTAGGTACTTTACATAGAATTATTTGTGAGTCATTATTTTTTTGAAAAAAGAAAAAAAAAAACAAAATCAACGCATAAGTTATAACTTGTTTGAAACTACCATTATGGTATTTTTAATATCATATGGGGTAGTTGTGCATAAAACTTTTATAATTATAGTCTACCGTTTTGTATTTAAGCAGCGAATTCTTTATCCGATGGTATTGATGAGTTAGATAGGATGTAGGGTAGTAAGAGATGAGGGGTTCGAATCATAGGGTGTGTAAGTGTAAACATTAATAAAAAAAGGCAACAAATTCGTTAACTAACAAAGAAATTACGGGAAAAAAAAAATTGTTGAAGATTCAACTATTGTTGAAAGATCTATTTTGACGATGAAGTTTTAAGACTGATTCTAAACAAGTTGAGTGGCGTTTTACTGTCTTTCTAGATCTATATGTGTGCTATATTAAATAACTGTATTTGCAAGTGTTGAAACTAAAGCAATTTAATAATGGTTTCAAGATATGAACTTCGAAGAATACAATAATAGCCATACATCGATTGCTAAAAAGAAGTTTGATCAGTAAGTATATAGAAGAGTTCTATTACAATCATCCTTAAAACAAGTTATAGTTCCTCATAGAAAAGATTTATTGCAATATAAAAAAATAGTTGTTCTAAAACATTACAAAGATTAGTGTCATTAGCAAGTATTTGAAGGCCGTAATGTTGTGGTCTGTGCTTGAACGCTTGGGTTACTGGCTAGTCCTGGACTTTATCGTGGGACAAAGTCATTGTCAATGAAGAGGTGTACGTTTCTAGTCGTGCAAACGACAAACGCACCACTGGTCGAGAACTGGCGCCGCCCTCCTAATGAGTCCAATGCAGATGAAACCAACGATCCACACAAAAAGCGGGATGGATTGGCTTGTCCCTGGGGATTCGGGGACGCCACACGGGGGTCGAAAACTAACACCGTCACTTTTAACCAGATGAGCTTAACATTTAGAGTATGGTTACGCAATGGTGGTGGGAGAAGATAAAATATGGGGTTGATTGGGCAAAGGTCTTTGTATTCCGCGAGTATGGGATCGTGTGAACCGCTCAAGTATAGTTGCGGTGAAGCCCTCTGTGTTATGTTAAAAAATCTACGGTCCAAGCAACGCCATAAAAGTGGAGTTTTGTGAAAGCTGCTACAATTATTCAGGTTACCTGTATTCCTGAAACATGGTGAACATCGGTACCAACATAAATCCGATGCGGCATACTTCAGCGCCACTCATAACCAGAACTGTCGCAACCCCCGATCCCTTATCTGTCCCGGGAACGGGCGGACGCGAACTCAGTAGTGGTGGTATCAGTTATTTAATCTTGCAGCGGAATTTACATCAGGACCGTAGTTAGGAAATGTTTATCAGAGTAAAACCACCTCATTTAATATTGATAATCACATGGGTAAAACCCAAGTTTCTTATTACAATACATTTATAGGGATAAACCCTATTTTATTGAATTTAAAACACCGTTTATTAGGTAACTTTTATAGCCACATTTTTCCCAAGCCTTCAGTGCTCTCTAGCTGGCTTTTCACTAATTGGCTGTCACATTGTGTTACCTGTAACGCGTTTTAAAAACATTTGTCAGTCGGAAATACTGGTGAGTGAATCCCAGTTTAATCAAGAAGCATTTATTAATTAGAACAGTATTGAGAGCGATCACATTGTTTATTTCTACACAATTACTCATTCAGTACTTGCCACTCGACCGGATCTATGGCTATGGTCAAATTACCCATTGGCTAACTCGTTGTCCAATGGTAATGAACTGTCGTACCGACTTACTACTCGCAGGTAGTAATAAATTTTGTATACAAAACCCCATAATACCGGCAGTAATTGAAGAACTACAAAGACTCAATCACCGCTTAATCACATTGTAAAACAATTAAGGTTTTGTAAAATATTCCAAAAAGGTTAACAAAAAGAGGATAAACTCACATTGCTATCTTAGGCTTCTCGTAAGGGTTTCCTGGATATAATCTATAATTTATACAAATGTACATTAGTTAGTATCATAACCCTTTGAAAATATTAATGATACCCTCCCCGAGACGGCATTCCAATAACTACGTCGGGCAGAACCACGACAGTTATTACGGAACCCTAAATCAATCGGGCAGCGTAACTATTATGAAACTGGGGTTATAATACTTACAACGGAGTAGAACCTCACTAATTAGGGGTATAATACCCGACTATAATGTCTCTTCTACAGAAATTGAGATTTAGAATTGAAATGTGAGCGAACTGAATTGAAACCCGATGCCATCTATTTATAGTTCTGATATACGACTCTCACGCGGCCCGCATAAAGCACAGGCCAGGGTTACGCGGCCCGCGTCAACCCTGGTCAACAGAATAGCTTAGCTGGGTCAGCTACTAGACTCGCCACGATGTCGACACGTGTCAGCTCAGGATGTCTCCGCGTTTCATGATCTCTCGTTGCCCGCGTCAACTAACAAAGACTCTTACGCGGCCCGCTTGAACTAAAGATGTTGGGATTGAACCCTATCAGAGGAACTGATAATTAAAGCCAAAACTGGATCAGAGTAGTGGATCCAGAATAAGTAGATGTTTACATTAAGCTTTCCCTTTGAAAGTGACTTATAACAACTGATGGTCTCTATCCACTGTCCATATATAACTGTTGCCTTGCAACTGCTGACCACTCTAAAGTACTGATGAAGTTTAAAGGCTGAAGCTCAATCTACTGACGGAACTCAAGCACTGCTGAAGGATTAAAGCACTGCCCATTCAAGGTCTGATCACCCTTTGAAGAAAGCACTGATACTAGACATCAGTGGTTGACTACATCAGTGGAATGAAGAATCAGTGTTTATACATCAGTAGTTAGTATGTAATCAGTGTCTGTATGGTCAGTAGTCATAGATCAGTTGTTAAAGGTTGTTAGGTTGTTAGATGTCGCTTTCATGGTGACGTCAGCTGAGATCCTCAGTGGTTTAGTTTGCCTATAAATGTAACAGTACCCTGTACTGTTACATTTGATTGACTGAGTGGGTTTTCCTCCTCATGTCTAATCCTTTCATCTTGTGCAAACCAACCTTGGGGTATCAGGCTGAGGGGGAGCTTAGTTTGTAAGCAGGTCTGTAATCTTTTGCTTTGATTTGTAATCTTTTGACTCTATGAGAAGCAAATGTTTATCAAACTATTTTCTCCTTTGATTGTGTTTACAAAGTTTGTATCTATTTCCGCTGCACTTTACATGTTTTCATATTCACTAATTGTTCAAAACATACAAACAAACATAATCATGATAGCCTCGGATCCTAACAATTGGTATCAGAGCTTGGACAGTCAAATTCGATCTAACAATCAATTTGACATAACAGTTCAGCTCAAAATTCATTGATACTAAGGTTGGTTGTATTTTGTTGAAAAACAGAGTATCGAGTAAATCATGTTCAAAATGGTTATTCAAAAACTCTGTAAATCAACCAAGATGTCATATGACACACAGAATTAACACAACAAGTGATTTCATGCACAAGACACTCATGGTTTCTAGATCTGAAAAACATATCTGTTAAACTGTGAGATCATTTCATATTCTTAAAATTGATTTCAACTGTTGTTTTGATATTTTGTGATGTTTTCATTTAATACTAAAGTATGAACCTCAGATTAACAAAACTTATGATTCATAAGACATTAGTGTTTTGATTTTCTATAAAGAGGGTATTAAGACTTTAGTTATTTAGATCTTATGTGTTGAAAACAGGTTGAGATCCTCAAAAGGAACAAATCAACATTGTTTAAATACACTAAGAAAACAGGGGTCAACACAGTCCGTATCATATGTAGTGTGAGATTGGCTGAAAAACTTGTGCAAACATGACCAAGTCTCTCAAAACATTACTGCAAAATGATTTTGGACTAAAATTCACAAAAACTCGAAAGTGTGTTTATCTCAAAACTTTTGAAGTCAAAAGAAAAAAGTATAAACGTAAAACACTTAAGAGTCAAAGCTTGGGGTAATAATGGTCATTAAGCAACTATGTGCATTCATCTGTTCAGGAAAAGGTTTTGATTCCAGTGAATGATCTCCAAAGAGGACTAGACAAATGTTCAAAAATTTATCCATGTGTCCTCATGATTGCAATCAACTGACAAAGAAAATGGTATCAAACAGTGGTCAAAATGTATTCCACAAACTGTTGTCAAACCACTGACCATTTTTAATAACTTGTGAATGATGTGATTATATACTCTATTGAAATTATACCAGATCCTTGTTGATACTATTCTCAGAAGAATCCTTTAACCATTTTTTGTTGCGTTCAAAGGATTTTCTCGAATAACCAGGATATATTATTCATTTTTTTTGGAATAATATATTTGGAACTCTTGCTTGTTTTTGTTGGCAATAGTTTCAGCTCCTGTCAGGATGTAATACCTTATTTTTGGTGGTATTATTGTCCTCATAAATGGGTCAATAGGAAATGGTACATATGCCAAAATCATATCATACTCAGTTTTGCCCCAAAATTTTTAATCAAAGGTTGATTGCAAACTGTGCTTGAATTACTAGGGTACTCATGTTTTAATTGAATATTAAACGAAAATGAGTTGCCTTAGCAAAAAGTTTTCATCATCTGGGGTACTAAACCACTGTCTTTCAAAATTGACATGTGGCAAAACCTTGAATGAAAATTTTCAAAACTGCTGCTGAAACATTTGTCATTCAGATCTGTACCATTTACCCTAACCACTGTTTTGTTCCAACGACTGATCTCTAAACACTGTCCACTGTTGAAAGTTAACCACTGATCCCTCATTTTCTTGAAAAAGCACTGATGTTCAAAATCAGTGTCTTATCCACTGATATGTTATCCACTGATAGTGAAAATCATCCACTGCTTTCATACCACTGCCTTCATCAGTCACTTTCACAAAAGTACTGTCCTTCACTTTCACCAGGGGTTGTCACGTGGGCAGTACATATTGGTCAGACCTTTTGTAACGGCTGCCACCTCAGCATTCACTTTCTTCCCTATAAAATCCCCCATTCACCACCAAAACAGGGTTTTACTGTCGAATTGAATTCTTAAAAATTCTCTTCTCAAAGCAGTTTTTCATCTCATTTCTTCACAAATTTCTTCGATCTTCATCTTCAAAATGACAAAATCGAAGTCATCTTCAAAACCCTCATCCAAATCTACATCGAAAACAGCCTCTCAAAAGGCACTTTCCTCTGAAATTCCATATAAACCATCCCACAACCTCCTGGGTCTTCTTACAAAACCAGGAACCACCAATGTTTTCGATTCCGTCATTGACACCATGGCAAAATCAAAGTACAAAACTTTGTTCACCGTCGATGCACCAATCTATTTGGCGACCCAAAGGGAGTTTTGCAAGAATGAAACCCTTGAAAAACAAGGAGACATTGCAACCATCATACACTCTTCTATAAAGGGTAAAGCTGTCCAAATCACGTCACAATCCATTTCAGAGGTCTTTCAACTCGATGATCAAGAAGGTAAAATTTCTTTCACTAAAAACGAGTTGCAAACTGACTTCATTGAAAGAGGGTATGAAGCCACAGTGATGAAGAAACTTACCTTAGAAAAAGGTTATTTTCCTTCTGCAACCAGGTTTTTATTTCATACCCTCCTACTATGTGTTTCAAACAAAACCACTTCTTTTAATGAAATCCCTTTAAAGATTCAAAATCTGGGATATGCAATTCTTCAAGGAGAGAATTTTAATTATTCTCGGGAAATTTTTAAAGATTTGGTTAATAATGTTGACACAAAATCATTCTTACTGTTTCCAAGGTTTTTAAGTTACTATTTTGCAAAGAAATTCAGTAAGGATGATTTAGCTGTAATAAACCAAGGTGATTCTACTCAAATAAACAGTTTAACAACTGAAACTTTTTCAAGAATGTTAGCACCTTGCAAATCACAAGCAGAGGTGCCTGAGCAGATTTTAGCAGTTACAACTGCTCCTCAGGTATCTGCTGCTGAGCCCACTGCTCAAGGTGATCAAAGCAGCAGCACAACTGCTTTGAAACCCACACCTAAAATAACCAAAAAGCCAACAAAAAGAAAAACTCAAAAAACCCCCAAACCAATCAAAAAGGCAACTCTAGAGGATGAGATACCAGAGCACATGCCTGTGACAACACAAAAGTCACAAGAAACCACTGCTGCTTCTTCCTCACAGCAGTTGGTACAAATATCTCAACCCATAACCGAAACTCCTCCTGCTTCTTCACAAAAAGAATAGGTTGTACAAATTGGGTCTCCACATCATGATGCTCTGGAAACACTCGTTTCTATCATCCACAGCTCAATACCCGGGGCAAATCCACTTTCTACACCACCCTTCACATCCACAATTCCCACACCAACTAAACTGATGTTGGATGCAATTGATTTGAACCAGGCATTAACCAGTCCTTCTCAATCACCTATCAATGAGAATATACCTCAACAATTGACTGGGTCTGATGTATCAATCTTTGCTAACCCACCAACACAACCTGAGGAGGTTAGACCCCTTGAGTTACAAGTAACTCTTGGTGGTAGTCCAAGTGAAGCAGCCACTACAACTGTTGAACCCACTGGTTTACAGTTGGACAGTGGTTACATCAATAAGACTTCCTTGGAGGCAATTCCTTTTATAGCACCTCTGCCAACCACCAGTGGATTTATTTATCCTACTGGCAACATCAAAAGGTTGTCAAGTGTTGAAGGAAGAAGACCCCAGTACCAAGAAAAAGGGGCATCAGTGGTTAATGTTTGGAGTATACTCCCTACATCAACTACTGATAAAACGACTGTTAGTGGGAAATCAGATGATCCCATTAACTTGGGTGATGGTTTAAAGTACCAGAAATTGACGGATCGTATTGAAAAGCTTGATAACTCTGTTGCAGAACTCAAAGATATGCTACAACAGGTGTTACAAGTACAAAAGGTATAATCAACTGCTGTTCCACCTCAAGCATCTGCTCCACAAAGGGCACCTGCTACAAATGAGCTCTGGAATTTGTTTCAACCTTTTCTCCATCAACAAGCACAATTAGCAGATCAGCAACATGAAAAACATGTCCAACAGCTGAGAAATGCAATGGAGTCAAGGTTCAAGAACACTCAGGCTGATCTAAAAGTTCTCAAAACTCAGATCCTGCACACCACTGGCACTGCTCCTCCAACAGTACTTTTCATTGATCAACTCCCAGAAGATAATGCCAAAAAGGGAGAGAAAATTAAGGAGTGGAAGAAAAAGGGGATAGATGATGGTCTTTACATTGAACCAGAAAGGGATGCAATGACCAGAAAAATTCCCTTGCCAGATGGTAGTAAAAAGGTTGATGCTACTCAAGAAGCACTTGATGAAGGAGTAGCAAGTGTTAAAAGAGATAGAATGGCAAAGGATATCTCAAGATGGAATGAGGAGAAAAGAGCTTTCATGGAACTGTATGCGCAGGGTTGTTCTGGTTCAAAGAATACTAAAAATTCTAAGACAAAAAGGAAACCCAAGTCCATCCCATCCAGATTTCCAAAGCCTCCAAAACCACCATCCAAAAGCCATAAGCATCAAACCTCCACCCAAACAGCTGTTGTAACTCCTGCTGTATCAACTACTGCTGGTACTTCAGTGGTTTCAACATCTGTTCTCACCTCAACACACACCACTTCAACACACACCACAACTACTACTTTACCACCACCACTGTCACCACAAAAAACAATCTCACCACCACTTTCACCTGCTGACAAACAGCAGAAGACAACAGATGTTATAACATCTGCTGTAATGGCAACAGTGGTTGAAACACCAGTTGTTTCAACAGCTGTTAGTCAGACACAAACCACTGCCACTCAATCTACTACCACTGTTCCATCTCAAACATCATCAGTCTCTCCTAAACCAAAAAGGAGAAGGCTAATTTTAAAAGATGATGACACATCTCCATCACCAACATCTTCAAAATCCCTGTCACTATTCCAAAACCCATACCTCTCTCTTCAGCTCAAATTTTAAAGCCATTACCTCCTGCTGGTGTCTCATTTCCTCTGGAACTCATTGCAGTCAGAGAAGAAATCAAATCTTTTTATTATGAAGATGACCCAGCCAAAAGGAGTTTGCCATCAATTGCAGGATATCCCAGGCCTAAAAATATTGAAGAATACTTGAAACTCAAGGCCAAACAAGCAGAGGATATTGCAATCAAAAACAAGAAAGGGAAATCTGATAGAGAATTTCAACAAAACTATCAGTTTTTACTCTCACAGGTCAATGCTATGGAGCGATTTGCTAAAAATGTATGTCAGCAAATTTCAGAAAGGGCAGATGAGTCCTTGAGAAAAGACTACATTGAGAACATCATGACCTACAAGAAATACAAGGGGGAGAAACACATGTACAAAAAGTGGACCATTCCTGAGCTTGAAAAAGAAGCAGCCAGGATTCAAGGAATGATTAAAAATAAGGTCAAGCAGACTCCTCCTGAAAAGTTTAAACAATTTGAAGCTGAGAAGATGTTAGAGTTGAGGAGAATGAAAGAGGAGCTGATTGCAGTTGATTATGGGTCAAAGAATTCAGTGACAAAGTGGGGAGAAGATAGAGTCAGGGCAACCTATAAAAGGTTAGAGGAACTTAGAAAGAAAGATCCAAGAGTTCCACAAAAGCCTGACTACTCCAAAGCAGAGGTCTCAAAAAGACCACCAAAGCTGCAAATCAAAAGAACCACTGCTCCAGCTGGTGCTGCCATCTACAAAAGAATGAGCAAAAACCAGTTAAGTATGGAAACAATTCAAGATCTATTAGCTGGAGATGCTATTGTAAAAGCAGGCACGAAAGTAATGATCAAAGAAGATCTTGAATTGGAACAATCTGCACGTGCTGCTCAGCCAGCTATGAATAGGCCAGCCTCACCAAATACTTCTGTAAATAAACATCTCCCAAGAAACCCACCAGGCTCAAAAATACTAAAGTGGGAAACTGACAAACAGACCTGCGTATTGACTTTGCTCAGGTCTGGTGGAGAAGTGGAAAAAATATCAAGGGAACAAGCTCTTGGCCTGAGTCTTGAAGATTTGCAGGATCTCCTTGATCTTCCACTTAGCAGGGATGATGAAGACACAGATGCCCTAGACTTTGAATTACAATTTAAAGGTCAGATAAGGGAACTGTTGATGAGGCAATAAAGATTTCCACAATAATGAAGAGTTTTGGCATTATATGTTCCAGGGGGAGATTGTTGGGATTGAACCCTATCAGAGGAACAGATAATTAAAGCCAAAACTGGATCAGAGCAGTGGATCCAGAATAAGCAGATGTTTACATTAAGCTTTCCCCTTGAAAGTGACTTATAACAACTTATGGTCTCTATCCACTATCCATATATAACTGCTGCCTTGCAACTGCTGACCACTCTAAAGTACTGATGAAGTTTAAAGGCTGAAGCTCAATCTACTGACGGAACTCAAGCACTGCTGAAGGATTAAAGCACTGCCCATTCAAGGTCTGATCACCCTTTGAAGAAAGCACTGATACTAGACATCAGTGGTTGACTACATCAGTGGAATGAAGAATCAGTGTTTATACATCAGTAGTTAGTATGTAATCAGTGTCTGTATGATCAGTAGTCATAGATCAGTTGTTAAAGGTTGTTAGGTTGTTAGATGTCGCTTTCATGGTGACGTCAGCTGAGATCCTCAGTGGTTTAGTTTGCCTATAAATGTAACAGTACCCTGTACTGTTACATTTGATTGACTGAGTGGGTTTTCCTCCTCATGTCTAATCCTTTCATCTTGTGCAAACCAACCTTGGGGTATCAGGCTGAGGGGGAGCTTAGTTTGTAAGCAGGTCTGTAATCTTTTGCTTTGATTTGTAATCTTTTGACTATATGAGAAGCAAATGTTTATCAAACTATTTTCTCCTTTGATTGTGTTTACAAAGTTTGTATCTATTTCCGCTGCACTTTACATGTTTTCATATTCACTAATTGTTCAAAACATACAAACAAACATAATCATGAGAGCCTCGGATCCTAACAAAAGAATTCAGCAGAGTCAATTCCAGTCTTGATACAGCCCGCGTGAGATGTTGGGGTGGGTCTACGCGGCCCGCCTCAACTCCATTTTTCTTATTTTTACTTTATTTTATAAATTATAATCTATTTCGAGCTTTGTTCTCACATACGGGGTGTAATATAAGACATATGGGGACATTTTACAATATACTAGAGTGTCATAATATTTATGAGGGTGTTGGTTTTACCGAGGGTTGTTACAAGAACTGACGTACTATATTGAACATGCACGACAGAAGATCATTGTTGTTGTGCTTTCGGGGTGTCCTGTCCTCCCAAAGTGAATCATGCTCAACATAAAGGAATCATGCATTGTCAACTACGCGAGCTGGTATGGGACGACGAGCATGCACAAGAACGTGCATGAATGGTGGTTGGAGAGTGTCACGGACCAAATATTTGAAGGTCGCAATGTTGTGGGATGTGCTTGAACGCTTGGGTTACTGGCTAGTCCTGGACTTTATCGGGGGATGGAGTCAATGTCAATGAAGAGGTGTACTTGCCTAGTCGTGCAAATGACGAACACCACTAGTCGAGAGCTACGCTCTTCATATGAGTTCAAGGCAGGACTAAACCAGTGACTCACATATAGAAGCAGGATGGATTGGCTTGTCCCTAAGGATTAAGGGACTCCACACACGGGTCAAAACTAACCTCGTAACACTAGGGTCAATGTACTAAACTTATAATCGTTTTCCCTTGTCTTTTTGTTCATGTATGAGTCACCCGCTCAAAATCTCAAATATGTGTCCTCTATTAGGGTGAAGGGAGTGGTTACCTATTCCAAAAGGTAAACTCCACATTCAACCAATCAAATAGTGTCACGTCAATTCACCTAATTAGTTTACCTATTGCTCAAAAACGTTGGCGGTGGTTTACCTATCTTGGATTAGGTAAACTATTTTTTTATTTTTTAAACTAGTATATTTAATATTTAAACATGTATTTTAACATCTAAAAATTATTTTTAGATGTATTTATAGTTAAATAAAAAAATATTTTTTTTTGTTTTAAACGGCATTATAGCCGTTGAAGTCTCCAACGGTCAAAACCAACACCCTTTGTCGATCGGTAAAGCTTCACCGCTCAACCCCTTTCACCGATTAGGAAACACCATCGGCGACAGTGTTATCGATCGGTAAGGTGATGTTTACCGCACCACTCCGCTCACCCTTATGATTTCACAAATATTGATGTCACCATCAATATGAACGCCATTTATTGCCCAACGTGTGGAGAAAATTTCTCAACTAACTTCTTATCTATGTACCTCTTAAAAATTCTAGTCATACTACTTTTTTCTAAGGTTGGAGAACTCGCTAGTCGCTAGTCGGCCGATGAGGTGGGGACTAGCTACTACTCGGGATTAATTGGATCGGAAAATTTATATGTATATTTTATTATTTTATAAATATGTATATATATACTCACAAGAATACAGCTGATAAATCTACAATACAGATTTCACAACAATTAAAAAATCAATTAGACTATATCATTCATTAAATGTGTAACAAAACTACAAAAGAACACAACTGATAACTCTAGGGCAACATAAACTAACTAAATCGGCCAACTGAAAGAACACAGCTGATAACTCAGTACAGTAGTCAGTATCATAAGTTTTAATTTTTTTTATGGTTAAGGAGCACATAATCTTGCAAATCCGCCATAGTCACTTTCAATTAAACTTCCCACTTTCTTTGTAGGAAATTAGTACAAATGTACAATGCATCTTTATTCACTAATCCGCCAATCAATTAACAATTACAATCTGTAATCGGCCAACTGAAGAAGACAGTTGATTATAGCATATTATTCATTAACATCAACCTATAATCGGCCAATCAATTAACAATTACATAAATTACCTGTTGGAGTATGGAAGAACCGAAGAAGAAGGATGCCGGAGAAGGAAGCAGGCCGCCGGAGAAGGAAGCATCGCCAGTTTTAGGGCAGCGAATCCAGTTTTGTGGCTGATAACTTTGATTTTAGGATATAGGCTAAGGAAAATGGGCCAACTTTTTCATTTTGGGCCAGTTTTATAAACATTTTAATTGGGCTGATTTGGGCCGACTAGGCCGACTTTGGCCGACTAGCACCGATTAGCACCGACTTTGACTGGCTTTGACCGACTAGCGATTTTTTTGACTGATTAGTGAAAATTTACTCAGTAGGAGGCCGACTAGCGACTAGTCGCCGATTAATCGCCGACTAGTCGCGATGCCGGAGAAGGAAGCAGGCCGCCGGAGAAGGAAGCATCGCCAGTTTTAGGGCAGCGAATCCAGTTTTGTGGTTGATAACTTTGATTTTAGGATATAGGCTAAGGAAAATGGGCTAACGTTTTCATTTTGGGCCAGTTTTATAAACATTTTAATTGGGCCGATTTGGGCCGACTAGGCCAACTTTGGCCGACTAGCACCGATTAGCACCGGCTTTGACTGGCTTTGACCGACTAGCGATTTTTTGACTGATTAGTGAAAATTTACTCAGTAGGAGGCCGACTAGCGACTAGTCGCCGATTAATCGCCGACTAGTCGCGATTTTTGCAACACTGCTTTTTTCTACAACTACCTATGGGTAGTCATACTGCCTTTTTCTAGAACTATCTATGGGAGATTATTTTCTTTTATCAAAAACACATATTAATATATAACTTTGAATTTGTTTGGAATTACCATAATATTTCAGCTTATTAGATTTTAATAATATCAACTTTCATCCATTGGCCAGTATTATTCATAACTTCAAAACTTCTCTATGACAATTCCAACTTTTAAGAATTTGGCCCTATCAATCATTTTCTAACTGGGTTAGTTCTTTGCTGACGTGATAGCTTACATAGCACAAACCTAGTTATTAGCTAATGTAGTTGCTTATGTGGCACAAACTTAGTTATTGAATTTTAATAATCTCAACTTTCAGCACCACTATCAACAATCACCACCATTAGCCACCAACACGACAACCATCACACACTACCACCACCATCAACCGCCACTAACCACCATCGCCACCACCAGATAATGAACATTTTGCTAAATGATTTTTATATACAACAGATCTATTTATTTTCTTATAAAGATTAATTTAGTGGCTAAATTTCGTTTATTAAACAAGAATGAAAAGATCATTATCTAATTTATCTCGTTTTCATACCTTGATCAAGATAAATAAATTTCTTTTTTCTTTTATTCTTTTATACGGGTGCTGCACTCTTAGCCCCTTAATTCATAATAATCTCTTATAATACATAATCTATACATTTGATCCCCAATAATCATATTTAATCACTATGTGCCAAACAAAACAAAAGTAGATCTTCATTCACCAACTTTTACCGAAGAATTAATAGCTTTCGAGTTTTGTTCATCAACACTAATTGAAGATTTTGTTATGGGATTGTTATGTAATTTTAAAGTCTCGTTATTGTGAATATTTGTAACTTTGCGTGCAAAGAACACCAAACATCGAACTCTTTTTTTTTTTGAACGACAAATTAGGATCACTTACGGACCACTAGAGTATCATTGTGTCATCAGTGGAACTACATGATCATACCCATCTCCACTAGGCATAATGCATATACACCAATTCAGGATGAAACCCAATAAATATGGAAAAAACCCCTTGTGGGAATCGAATTCAGGATCCATTGTTCCCAAACCCTTATCTCATCCCTAGCATGCCACTAGGGTATAAAGCCATGGGCCCAAACATTGAACTCTTAACTAATCAGACTCAGCAAAATCATTAGGATAAACAAAACCCAAAATACGTAATATCTCATCTCTCAAATCTTTTTATATACTTTTAAAATACAATTAAATAATTTTAGTTTGAAACATTTAATGAGTCAAACTAATTTAAAAATAATTAATAATTATTATAAAAGTTTTTTTTATTAATAATAAAATAAAATACATAAAATAAAGCTAAATAATAAAAAAAAACAAAACTACATTTATAAAAAAGATTAGGTAAATAAAAGAGTTAATTACACAACTAATCCCCATGGTTTGACCTAAAAAACACCATTGAATACTAATGTTTAAAAGTAACAAGTTTGAGGTTTCACTTTTGTATCGAATTTGGGTGTTAACACAAACTTTTGTTATGTGACATGTAAGAGTATATCAAATTTGGAAAGGAGTTGGGTAAAAAATGTATATTTTTTTGTTGTTTCTTTTAAATATGTTGCAACGGTTGGGATGCAGACCATGTGGACCCCGGAAACCAACGGGATCTGGGCGCCGTCGTTCAGCTTCCTCCTCCCCCTTTAACGCTTCTGGTGACCATAGTGACCAACGTTATCGCTTTTGTTGTAAAAAAAATTGAAAAAAAGCATGGTTCACATTCCACATGCTAACCATAGCGTTTAAAATTATCGGCGACTCACCACCCAAGTACTACTACAGTAGTAGTACTACACGTCACTATCAAATCTCACCTAGAAAATAGTCTTTTTTTCAAACAAAGTAAGTTCAAAACTAGCAAGATACTTATCTAGCCATTTTTTCTAACATGTATTTTATCTATCATCGATCATCATATACTAATTCACTCGTGCATTAATTTATTTTCATGCTCTTCTAGTCTTCTTAGTGATCACGACATGCTAAAAAACTCATACTCCTATCACTTAGTGGTGGCAAAGTGGGCACGTTGGATGGGTTTGGGTAATGGGTCAAGATGGGTTTGGGTTAGGATGGGTATTTTAAAAAAAGGGTTGGATGGGTGGGTCAAGATAGGTATGGGTTAGGATGAGTTTGGGTTAAGATGGGTTCTAAAAAATCAAAAAAAAAAAAAATTCTAAAAAATCATAAAAAATCAATAAAATCAATAAAATAAAAAAAATATAAAAAATCATAAAAATTATAAAAAAATCCAAAAAACTCTAAAAAATAAAAAAAAATCTACAAAATAAAAAAAAATAAAAAAAATCCAGAAAAATCATAAAAATTCCAAAGAAATCCAAAAAATAATAAAAAATCATAAAAAATCCAAAAAATTCTAAAAAGTTCTAAAAAACATAAAAAATCTAAAAAATCCAAAAAAAAATCTAAACAATCAAAAAAATTATAAAAAATCATATATATTCTAAATCTAGGTAATCAAAAAGCACAAGAAACACATACACGTCCGAAATAAGAAAAACACAATAAAAATATAAATATAAATTCACTTAAAAAATTAGCATTATAGATAGCAATTAGAATCACTTTCATCTTATCTCTACATGAATTTAACCAAAACAATTTGACTCACCAACTCAAACACCGTCTAATTCTATTCATTAATCTACACTTTTATCCACTACTTGAATTTAACCAAAACAATTTGACTGCTAACACATTTAATCTCTCCAGGAATTAAAAAATTCGAAAATGAATTAGAAATTCTAATTCAGGTTTTGATGTTTAATGGTCTAACTGAAACCTGCCCCTAATAACAATTGTTTTAATCGGTTTTTGGGTCACGGGTTTGTTCGGTTCGAATTAATAGGTACGTGTAAAGTCGAGTCAGATTAATTGAGTATGGTTAAAATTGATAGGCCTAACTTGTACCAATATACATTTTAATAAATATTGTTCGTTTTTAAAGACATAAGACACTCCACTGCATGTCGTTATGTTGGTTAACTAGAGAAGCAATTACATAAGGAAAATTATGGCCTGTGAGAAATTAATTACATTAACTATTCACAAAAATTATAAAGACAAAGATACAACATCATCACAATTCACAGGCCCCAACAAATATTATTCGTATCTTGTGTAGTACAACAACAGACTTGTTAGTAAAAAATAAATAAAGCAATGGTGGGAAGCAAAATGTGGATGCTTGTGATTCACTTTATGAATCTACAGGATCAGGGCAGTTAAGGCGATCCCTACATTTGACTCCGAGTCATTAAAAATTTCCAAGTGGGGTGTATAATCGGAAGAAGAACCTGTTGATGTTTCCTTTAGACCTTCTACTTTTCCTGTCAACGAGTCTAACTCTAAAACCCCTACAATATTGCTCCTCAACGCCAATATTGCAACGAAACTCGAGAGCTTTGTATGTTTGATCCCACCATGTCGTGTGTGTTAATGAATTAAATGGAACATACCACACCCATGTCATCCTATCACTCTCACACTTCTCCCAAACCACATCATCTTTAGAATCCATATCACTCATCACCTGCTTCATACTTGTATCTACGTTGATACACCACCAGTGGCCTGAGGGTTTTGTGAAAACAAGGCACATCAAGAAACCTGCAAAGTCTTTGCACCAATTCTCAGGAAGTTGCAATCTACATCTAGTCCCACCATAGAGACAAGGCATAACCCCCTTTGGAACCTCAGCGCCTTCAAGTTGGAAAAACATAGGACGATTTTCTATAGCATTACATACCTCAAGCATGTATTCTAGTAACTTGCCACTGTCATTTATGATGCTCGTTCCCACAAATAAGACTTGGCATAGCCCTGTACAATTTTTATAGCAATCTCCAAAGGTTGTAAGTGACTTGCAGAACGTTGCATTGAGAATGGTTAAACTTGAAGGGAGCTCAGGCAATTCAAGAAGCTTTGTGCAATACGACAGGTCGAGCACTTTGAGTCGAGTAAATTGCACCAGGCTGAATTGTATCTGTGAAAAATCATTGCCACATAGACAAAGCTCTTGTAAGTTGTATAGCTCAACTATGCCACTCGGGATTTCTACACATTTGAAACGACATGCACGGAGATCCAACTTTCGTAATACGCAAAGAAATTGAGGAAACAATTGACGCCTTATCTTCACAGGGTGTCTTAAATCTTGTAATTTGAGCTTTTCCAAATGTTTAAAGGTATCAAAGTTGAACTCTATGCTCTTTAAATTATTTAAGTTAGACAAATTTAGGGAAATAAGGTTGGTACACCGTTCTCCAATTGACGAGGGCAGAACTTCTATCCCGATCGAGTTCAAAGTCAAATTTTGCAAGCTTTCCATGTTTGCTTGGATCTCTGGGAACTCAAGAATCTTTTCGCAACAACTTATTTCTAGAGTGTTGAGGTTTTCCATGTGAACAATTGTTGGAAACATTTTAAGCTTGTAGCAAGAAATTACCCTTACGTACTGAAGACTTGTATGATTTCCTAGTGATGTGTGAATGTTTTCTAACTCACCACACTCATAAAGTCCCAACCTTTGAAGACGTGGGAGTCCATCAAAATTTGGAGTGCCAAGTAGTTCCTTTAAGTTTTGGTATCAAGATAATTCTCAGAACATTATGTTTGTATTGATTGAAAAATGTGATACATCGAGCATTACAAAAGGCAAATATATAATACAAGAAAGAAAATAAAAAATAGAAAGGAGAGAGACAAGCTCCTTAAAACATGCAATAAAAGACCCATAAAACATGGGCTGGAATGTCGGGGAAATGGTCAAAAGGGAGGGAGAATATTATGGGATGATGAATGATTTCCATTACGGCGTGTAAAGATCCCGAACGCCTAACTTGCCAAGTAAGAACATCAGTTGTTGCGAGCCCAAAGCTTTTGTGAACAAGTCAGCAATTTGCATTTTAGTGTCAATGCCTCTCATCTGAATCTCTTTTGATTCCACCCGTTCCCGGACAAAGAAACAATCCATCTCTACGTGTTTTGTACGTTCATGATAGACTGGATTATTAGCGATGTGTCTAGCGGATTGGTTGTCACAAAGCAGAGGTGTCGGGTGATTTTGGTGTGCGTCTAGCTCACTTAATAACCACCGCATCCACAAAACTTCACTTACCGTTGTTGCCATGGCACGGTATTCTGCTTCAGCCGAGGAGCGGGAAACTACGGATTGCTTTTTGGATTTCCAGGAGACGGGTGCCCCTCCAAGAAGAAGCACATAACCTGTTCTCGATCTTCTTGAATCGGGACATCCAAGCAGTCTGAATCACTATATGCCATGAGTTCAAAACCACCTTCGTTTGGTAACAAGATCCCTTGTCCTGGAGTAGTTTTTAAATATCTTAGAATTCTTGTGGCTGCATCCATGTGGCTTTGTCTCGGGTCTGAAACGAATTGAATTTAAACATTCACGGAGTAAGCTATGTCTGCAGGCTTTGTAGCCTGCAAGTAGAGCAACCTTCCAACAAGTCGTCTATACTGGTTAGCATCCACCCTTGATTCTTCTTCATTCTTTCCAATCTTCAAGTTTTGCTCCATCGGAAAAGTGCTTGGGCGAGATCCCAGGACTCCACAATCCTTTAACATGTCTAGAGTGTACTTCCGTTGAATAAGAACAAGACCTTCCTTCGTCCGAACCACCTCAATTCCTAAGAAGTATTTTAAGTTTCCAAGGTCTTTAATGCTAAACCTTTTGTCGAGATAAGTTTTTGTTTCATTTATTTTTGCTAGTTCATCTCCGACGATGATGACATCATCGACATATATTAGGGCTGCTACAAACGACTTCTCTTTCTTGCAAATGAAAAGTGAGTAATCCGCCTTTGACTGTTTGAAACCAAGTGTTAAGAGAGCCGAAGTAAACTTTTGGTACCAGTTTCGCGAGGCTTGTTTTAGACTATACAAAGACTTCCTAAGTCTGCAAACCCTTTTTTCTTTCCCTTTATCAAAACCCTGTGGGATTTTCATGTAGACTTCTTCCTCAAGGTCCCCATGCAAAAAAGCATTGTTGACGTCTAGTTGGTGAATGAGCCAATTTTTCTTCATTGCCACAGCAAGAAGAGTACGAACTGTGACTAGTTTAGCAACTGGTGCGAATGTATCATGGAAGTCAACCCCTTCCATTTGTGTGAACCCTCTTGCCACAAGTCTGGCCTTTATAGACCCATTTTGAATCTATGGCTCGCTTTCCGGCAGGTAACTCTTCAAGAGTCTGATGGAGAGGGTGAAACCCGAGCTTTAGAGTGGTTAATTATCATGTTTTATGTGTATTTGATGTGTCTATTTGCTTGGAATGAAGTAACTATGAGATTTTGGTGATTTGTAGGTAAAACACGTAAATCGGTGCATTTACGATGGTTAAAGATGAAGTTGTGAGCTTTGGATGGGATATTGCAGCTCGAGGATGAATATTGAAGTTTGCTCGGGTGATATGAAGGCTCACGAGTGAAAGGAGTATGAAAGAACAAAGTACAGGGACCATTCGGTAATTAATTGGAAGTTAATCATAGTTGAAATATTGAAGACATAAGTGATAATGAAGTTTGAGGGGTCTCCGGGTCATTAAACGAAAGTTATATGATGGGTAAATGTTAAGAAGATGATGGGAGTTTAGTTGGGGGACCAATCTTGCCATTCTATGAAAGTTGCACAATTGTTGGAGAAAAGTGTTGCAATTCACGTTCTTACCCATGGTTTGTAAACCATGGGTCATGGTTCAGGAGTGTATAGTTATAAAACCAACAGCAAGTCTATACCGTGACCCCCACTACAGACTGTGACTCCCTGTTCAGAATCCCTGTTAGTGCAGCAAAGGTAAACTGTGACCCACGGTTCTGAACTGTGGGTGAAGCTGGGCAATAGGGGAGCGCGAATTGGGCTTATTTTAGAGGGTTTTATAAGATAAAAACCCTAGTTTCTCATTATCTATCACACACAATCGATCCTAGGCTTCAAGATACTCAAGATTCAAGGTTTCTTCCATCCAATTCCATCAAGATTCTCAATTTCATCACCGAATCAACCATGAGTTCTTCATCAATTCAAGTTTTTGAAGATTCTTCGTGCGAGATGAGCGGCTAAACTTTTTGTGGTTTCCTCCAGATGGAGGGTTTGTGTAATTAGGTACTTTTATGTGTTTTTAATCATTGTAACTTGGTGATCTAAGCATCCGATGCTTTTCACCATGGATTTAATTGACTGATTGTAACTGGTTGCATTTATTTAAACCTTGATTTCTAAGCATTCAGTTCCCGAGAGTTCTAGTAATTGGGATATATTTGACATGGGATTAGGGTTTGTAATTGTAATTGATAATCATTCGATAACGTCCCGTTATGTATTGACCGGAGTACTTAGTCGTTGGTTATCACAATTGGTTAATTAGGTTAAACATTTATGTCTATGTGAATGTTTTGATTAAACACATAACTGAACTTGTTTGCAAACCTGAATTCTGGAGGAACCATCTTTTCTCCCATTGAATTAAATCACAATTTTTATTTGTTAATTTAGTTTTTTTTTCATAATCAAACAACCCGATTTCTCAATTCAGTAACAGTTAATCAATACTTAGCATAAAAACGCTTTCCACAGTCCTCCCTTGGTTCGATACCCTGCTTATTCTATACTAATAGTTTAAATAGGTTTTTGCATGTCACTAACGACAGCCATCAAAATGGCGCCGTTGCCGGGGAGGCGTGCGCAAAGTGCTTAGTGTTAAGTTCTTGTTAGTTAAAAAAAAAAATCCAAAAATAGTGTCTTTTTAGTTTTTTCTGTTTTGTTCGGATTTACGCGAGGTTTTCTTGTTTTTGTTTGTGCAGGTGATCTAGGAAGTGTATGCATCACACTCGGAATTTCGGGAAGTCATCACCACTAGTGTTCGACCCAGAGATCGAGAGAACAGTAAAGCATACAAAGCGAGTACTACATCGTGAGAACAAGATCCTACAATCACCTATACCAACGTCTAAGACAATGGAAAACTCAGCAACCCCGGAGAAACAACCGCAAGACCCACTCCCACAGCAACAATTCTCACCAACACCTACTCACCCTTCACCAAATACTACCCTACCACCACCACCACCACAGTCTACACAACCTACTTCTACATCTCCAGTACCATCATTCTCAACCTTTTTCCCAAACCTTGATAACATTCAACCAACTTCTACCCAAGCAACATCTTTTCAACACCTAACTACGACCCAGACTGTTAATTTACAGCAGTCGTCTCCTTACGTTAGAATCATTCCCGATGACACTCCATTACCGAGTCAAACTCAAGCACCTAATGCAACATCAATTCCGTCAGCCGCCCGATCAGTTATTTCACAGCAAAGTCAGCCAATGCCACATCTTTATAGATCGGCCATTTATGATCAAGGAAATAATTCGGGGGATTTCGACGATGGCTTTGAGGAATATGATAACTACGTGGGTCAAAACGAGAGACAAGTGGTCAATATGGGTACCTACGAGAGGCAAACAGTTGGGGCAGGTGGATTCGAAAGGGTTAATCAAGGGAATCTGGGGTATCAACAATATGTACAACCAACGCCGCTACAACAGATACCACAACCATATCATCAACCTGACCCACTCAATCAGCAGCCTGCTCCGAGAAGGCCGGTGGTGGATATTCCATTACCACCACCAGTACCTCAGATGCAGGGTCAGGCAAGACCGCTGCCACGAAACTTACACCGACCGGTGATTTTACCAGAAGGAATTCCACGACGAAATAATCAAGGTCCAGTTCGAGGCATAGAGAGCCACTTCAGGCCTGCTATAGTTAACAACCCATCACCGGTTGTGATCCCGCAATTACAAGGAGGGCGCTCGTTTGAAGTACGAACACAATCGATATCTAGTCTGCCTAAGTTTCATGGTCACGCACATGAAGAACCATATCTACACATTGCTGCATATGATGCACGTTGCAACACAATCAGCAGCCAAGGTTTCTCAGTTGATGATGTGAAATTGTACTCTTCCAATTCACACTTGAAGACAAAGCGCAGCAATGGTTCCATTCGCTACCGTCAGCTTCGATCTTCACATGGGATGAAATGCAGCAACAATTTCTAGATGAGTTCTATACGCATTTGCGTACTAACAATGCAAGGAAGGATATTCGAGGGTTTCGACAACAGCCCGGTGAGTTATTTCACGAAGCGTTCAATCGTTTCAAAATGATGCTCAAGAACTGTCCACATCATGAGATATATTTATGGGAGCTTATTAATACATTCCACGAAGGCCTAACAGATGAAGGTGCCAGGGATGTAAATTCAATATCCAATGGTACTTTTGGAATGAATTACGAAGAAGATGATTGGGAATATTTGGAGAGAAACGCAAGGGCGTCAAAACGCAAAGCTCAACCTTCTAGAAGTGCACGACATTCGACGGTGAGAGCAGTAGAGAATCCACCGGAGGTAAATGGCCAGTTTCCATTGTGTGGACATTGTGGAGATCTAGGGCATATAGCGGATCAATGCCCAGGCATAATTGGTGAAAATGAAGATGTGAACTATGTGCAAGGTGGGGGTGGTGGAAGAAATTTCAACATGCAATCCAACACATATCACCCGGGCCTTAGAAATCACCCGAATTTTAGCTATGGGAATGCGAATAATCAGCAAAATCCGGGATTTCAAGGCAACAATCAGTCTGGTGGTCAAAGAAACTTCAATCAGAACAGATTTCAGGGCAACTTTCAAGGTGGCTACCAAAATGATCAAAGAGGACAAGCTGGGTCGTCTAACACTTCGGGGGGTAACGATATGATGGAGATGTTGAAATCAATTCAGCTCGACTTACAGAGTCAAAGACTTGAATTGAAAAATCTTGCTCAGAAGGAGGAGATGCGAGAGAAAGCCGTTCAATCATTAACCACACAAATGGCCCAACTTGCAACCGATGTGAAGGAGTTGAAGCAGCAAAACGGGAAGCTTCCCAGTGACACTCAAACGAACCCCAAGCACGGGAAGAATATACCAGTCAGCGGGGTAAGTTTCGTTCCTAAAAAAAATTTGAATGATAAATTTTTAACTTCTTCTGTTTCCCATGTGATTGCAGGTTTAAGTGGCGCAAATGAGGATGGAGATGGGTGTGACTCAGGAGAGCCAGTCGTCCCGATTCGAGTGGGAAAGTTCAAAATCCACAAGGCATTGTTGGATTATGGAGCTGGGATGAGTGTTCTTCCCGGTAGCCTTTATGACCAGTACGACTTTGGTCCGTTACACGCAATTGATCAATTGGCCATGTTTGCGTATGCAAGTTTAAAGCAACCTCGAGGGGTTGTAAAGGATGTCATAATTCAGCTCGGCGAGTTCTACTACTCGGTCGATTTTATGGTGGTTGATTATGCACCTGCACCGACCTACGCACAACCGAAGGTAATTTTGGGTCGCCCGTTTCTGTATACAGCAAATGCACAAATTGACTGCAGGAATGGGATGGTAATTTTAAGTTACAAGAATCGTAAGCTGTATTTCAATGTATTTTTAAAATCTATTGCTTATGATCTTTTGAATGATGTGAGTCCCACACGTGCTACTAATGAGATTGGTTCGAGTGGTGGTAATTTTTGCAGGTCTGAGTTAACGAATGATGGAAGGCAGGTGAACAAAACAGCTGTGAGAGGAAGAGCAATTGGAGGAAAACCACCCGATGGTGGGAGTGAGTGGGGCAACAAGGCTGAGGTTGAACTCAACTGGCGTGGAGCTGCGAGCCTTCCACAAGATTGGACAATGATGTATGGAGAGAAATGGGGAGGAAAAAGTGCAGCTGAACCACCCTGAATGTCAGGTACGGTCTGGCTGAAGACCTAAAACTTAGCGCTCTCGGGAGGCAGCCCGAGGATGTAGAGTATTGTACTTTGGTTTGGTTCGTTTTGGTGTGGTTGTGTTTTGACAGGTTCTTGATTCAATCATCACGGATGCAACAATTCAAGTGTGGGGATGTTTTGCAACATCTCCAGTGAGATATCAAAGAATCTATGGAATACGTCTATTCCGGTTAAAGCACAACAGCCGCATCACTACAGACACATGATCAGGTGCATGTGTTTATCTATCTTACTTTGTTTTTGGTGTGTTTTGTTGTTTTTGGTGGTGTGAACCTTTGTTTTGTTTAATGGGATGTGTTCGTTTTGGTTGTTTTGTTCTGAGTTAGCCGCTCATTTAGGATTGTTGGTTTGTTTTCCCGGGCTACATTTTAAAAGCACCATACATTGGGGACAATGTATCCCAAGTGTGGGGATGGGGTGGGGGAGCCCGGGAAGGGATTCGTGGATAAAGCTTTGAAGCGATTGAAAGTGGTTGAAATCAATGAAAATGAAAAAAAAAATTTTAAAATTTTAAAATTTTTCATCGCCTTAAACAAGCTAATTGGATACGAAAACCTGAAGTTTCAATCACTAATAGGCTTCTTACCGGTAGTAGGCTAGATTAGTCCCTTGTCATGGTTGTCCCTTTAAGTTTCATGAGAGTAGGTTTGACAAGTGTTTTATAGGAAATGTGTTGAAAAGAGATGTCTATCTAGGGGTAACATGTTTTAATTGCATATGCTACATGTCGTCAACCTTTTTACCTTTTCTTGATGAGATTTTGAGCCTGTAGACGGATAGGATACATTATATGATGAATTCATTTGTTGAGTGCAGGCTACGTGTTATTCTGTGTTAGAACTTGTGTGATTCGATACATGCTGAGACTGTGGGTTTGACATGTGCACATATATGATAAAGGCATTAGGATTTCCTGTTACACCGTTTGTGTTTGTGTTGTTATGTTCACCAATTTCCCTTAGTAGTCATGTTGAGCCTAACTATCTTTCGTTTGTTCGCCTATTGTCTATTGTGAAAAACCGACCGTGATGATATTGTTATGAAAAAGAAAAAAAATTGAAAGAAAAAAAAAAGAAAAGAAAAAAAAATAGAAAAATATGTGAAAAAAATAGAAAAAAACAAAAGAAAAAAAAATAGAAGTGTATGATTATCGTCTATGTTCTTGGGTAGAAACCAACCCAAAAGTATACGTTGTGTGTGAATAAAGTTGTCACGGTTTGGTTATTGTTGTGAGCCAATTAAAAAAAAAAAGAACCTAAAAATTTTCCTACCTTTCCCTAAGCCCAAAACCCGAAAGTCCTTTTGATATGTGCCATGTTAGATGATACGGTGGAGGTGTGATTGTCATACAAGCTTATGATTGCAGGATTTCATGTTTGCTTTTTGAGTGTTTATATACTAGCACATTACACGCTAGTCCAGATATTAACCTGAGAGGAGAGTACATTGTGAGGGGTGTGTAGCATGTGTCTAATTGTAAACATGCTAGTTTTAGATAGACAAGTCTTAAGTTTTTAAAATTGCATCGTTTACTTGTCAGACTGTCAATCTCGATTGTGTCAGTCTATGGGATGGGTATGACTTGGGACTGAACAGGTTAAACCGGTTAAGAGGTTTAGAGGTGTTGTTGCCATGGTGACTAGTTCTAGTTGGTTTGCTTGGGGACAAGCAAAGGTAAGTGTGGGAATGTGATGGAGAGGGTGAAACCCGAGCTTTAGAGTGGTTAATTATCATGTTTTATGTGTATTTGATATGTCTATTTGCTTGGAATGAAGTAACTATGAGATTTTGGTGATTTGTAGGTAAAACACGTAAATCGGTGCATTTACGATGGTTAAAGATGAAGTTGTGAGCTTTGGATGGGATATTGCAGCTCGAGGATGAATATTGAAGTTTGCTCGGGTGATATGAAGGCTCACGAGTGAAAGGAGTATGAAAGAACAAAGTACAGGGACCATTCGGTAATTAATTGGAAGTTAATCATAGTTGAAATATTGAAGACATAAGTGATATTGAAGTTTGAGGGGTCTCCGGGTCATTAAACGAAAGTTATATGATGGGTAAATGTTAAGAAGATGATGGGAGTTTAGTTGGGGGACCAATCTTGCTATTCTATGAAAGTTGCACAATTGTTGGAGAAAAGTGTTGCAATTCACGTTCTTACCCATGGTTTGTAAACCATGGGTCATGGTTCAGGAGTGTATAGTTATAAAACCAACAGCAAGTCTATACCGTGACCCCCACTTCAGACTGTGACTCCCTATTCAGAATCCCTGTTAGTGCAGCAAAGGTAAACTGTGACCCACGGTTCTGAACTGTGGGTGAAGCTGGGCAATAGGGGAGCGCGAATTGGGCTTATTTTAGAGGGTTTTATAAAATAAAAACCCTAGTTTCTCATTATCTATCACACACAATCGATCCTAGGCTTCAAGATACTCAAGATTCAAGGTTTCTTCCATCCAATTCCATCAAGATTCTCAATTTCATCACCGAATC
The DNA here is from genome assembly GCA_030545235.1 of Helianthus tuberosus. Taxonomy (NCBI): domain Eukaryota; kingdom Viridiplantae; phylum Streptophyta; class Magnoliopsida; order Asterales; family Asteraceae; genus Helianthus; species Helianthus tuberosus. Next base: position 219,634,600 of record CM060369.1, read on the forward strand.
AACCATGAGTTCTTCATCAATTCAAGTTTTTGAAGATTCTTCGTGCGAGATGAGCGGCTAAACTTTTTGTGGTTTCCTCCAGATGGAGGGTTTGTGTAATTAGGTACTTTTATGTGTTTTTAATCATTGTAACTTGGTGATCTAAGCATCCGATGCTTTTCACCATGGATTTAATTGACTGATTGTAACTGGTTGCATTTATTTAAACCTTGATTTCTAAGCATTCAGTTCCCGAGAGTTCTAGTAATTGGGATATATTTGACATGGGATTAGGGTTTGTAATTGTAATTGATAATCATTCGATAACGTCCCGTTATGTATTGACCGGAGTACTTAGTCGTTGGTTATCACAATTGGTTAATTAGGTTAAACATTTATGTCTATGTGAATGTTTTGATTAAACACATAACTGAACTTGTTTGCAAACCTGAATTCTGGAGGAACCATCTTTTCTCCCATTGAATTAAATCACAATTTTTATTTGTTAATTTAGTTTTTTTTTCATAATCAAACAACCCGATTTCTCAATTCAGTAACAGTTAATCAATACTTAGCATAAAAACGCTTTCCACAGTCCTCCCTTGGTTCGATACCCTGCTTATTCTATACTAATAGTTTAAATAGGTTTTTGCATGTCACTAACGACAGACATCAGAGTCCATGTTCCATTTTCTTCTAATGCCTTTATCGCCTTTTCCGTTGCATCTCTCCAGTCTTTGTTCTGTGCTGCTTGGTTAAAAGACTTTGGCTCATCATTAGAGCTGATGGCCGTCAAGAAGGCTTTGTGATCATTAGTAAACTTTTCATAAGAAATAAAATGAGCTATGGGGTGCATCGTGTTAGTCGAGGTTTCCTGATTGGAAGCGGGCAAAGTGTGATCTATGGATGGTGGGAGATCAACAATGAAATCGCCAAGTCGTTTTGGTTGAGTTCTGACTCTTTGCTGTCTGATCGGTTGCGCTCCTATATGGCTTGTTTCATCTTCCATTTGGTCTTCATTATGATGATTTGATTGATCATTGTCTTCAACCTGATCATCCACCATTTGGTTACTTTGTGGGATCTGGGCTTCATCGGAAACAATCGGCCCATCATCATTTGTTTCATTTGCACCTTCAACTTGGTTTGTGTTATCCGGGTCCAACAGTTCAGGCCAACTCACATGTGTAGTTTTGCCCAAGGCTTCTTGATTGGCTTCATCGGTTTCCTTGTAATAACAATGAGGAAAATCAAAAAGCCTCTTATTTCTCTCTTTGTCAATACGTTCTGAGCTCCCGAAAGGGAAGACTTCTTCGAAAAATTTCACATCTCTTGACACCACCATTTTGTTTTGGGTAATGTCATATATTTTGTACCCTTTTGTTCCTGGTGGATAACCCAGAAATACACCGGGTTTCCCTCTCCATTCAAATTTGTCTCCCTTCGTGTCGGTATTTCGAAAATAAGCGAGGCAACCAAAGACCTTCATATGATCATACTCAGGTGTTTGCTCAAAAAAAAATTCAAATGGGGTTTTGTTGTCAATGGTTTTCGATGGGAGACGGTTGATTATGTAGGCGGCTTTCATGACACACTCGCCCCAAAATTTCGTTGGCAGATTTGCCTCAAATCTAAGGGCTCGTGCAGTTTCGAGCAAGTGTATGTGCTTGCGTTCCACAACACCATTTTGTTGTGGTGTGTGTGGGCAAGTGGTTTCAAGAATTATGCCTTGTTCGGCATAAAAGTTATGCATCCAGTTTGAAACAAATTCTCCCTGTTATCACAACGGATTCTTTTAATCAGTTTTCCAAATTGTGCTTTGACCAATTTGTGGAAAAAAATTAGATGATCACCTGCCTCAAATTTGTGCTTTAGTAGGAAAACCCAAACGGATCGACTATAGTCATCCACGACTGTTAAAAAATAGTTTGCCCCTGAAAGCGATGGAGTTCTATATCTACCCCAAATATCACAATGTAACAATTCAAAACATTCTTTGGTTTTGATTGAACTTAAAGGAAAAGGTAGTCTGGTATGCTTGGCCTTAGCACATGAATCACAATCAATAGTTTTAAAGGAAGCATTCTTGACAAAATTAAAATGAGAAAGCTTACTACTAGAAGTGTGACCCAGTCTCTTATGCCATACCTCCACCGAAGCCATCATAGCCTTTCTTTTATTTTCCATCATCTTCATCCGGTACAGTCCACGTTCACATTTACCCATTCCAATTATTTTCCTCAAATGCAAGTCTTGCATGAAACAAATTCGGGAAGAAAAATTACTGCACATTGATGATCCTTTGTTAAACGACTTACCGATAGAAGATTACACTTAAATTCTGGAACATGCAACACCCTTTTAATTTCTTTTCCATTTGGCAAACGACAACTTCCTTTACCCATGACGGGTATGGAATCACCATTTGGAATCATAACAGAAGGTTCATAAGTGGATGCCTTCAGGTTTTCTAGCCATTCAGCTAGGTAAGTTATGTATTCGGTACAACCCGAATCAACTATCCAATCGTCTTCCATGGCCGTTGATCAGAGTAAGGTAGTATGGTTTTGGTTTTGTTTGTCGAGCAATATAGTAACCTGCTCTGATACCATTTAAGTTTTGGTATCAAGATAATTCTCAGAACATTATGTTTGTATTGATTGAAAAATGTGATACATCGAGCATTACAAAAGGCAAATCTATTTCTATTATATATAATAAATGAATGTGGTTTGGGCCACATGTCACTTAATTAGGGCATCCTCAGTTCTGTTTTCCCGCCCAACAGTACCACACTTCCATCCCTTTTATACTCCCTCCATCTCCTTTTTTTCCTTTTCAAAACCCTAGATCTGAATCTTCTTCTCCTTCTCCTTCTCCTGTACTCTTCTGCCTTCTTAATCAAAGATCAAAGCAAATCATCTCATCATGAATCATTCAGCCTTTGTAATTTTCATGTCTGATTATACCATGAAGATGTAATATCTGGCTTTTGTAATTATCATCCCGAGCTATAGTTGGGAAGATTCTTTCGTCTTCTTCGTCGACAAGGTTCTTCCATTTGAGGTTTGATTTGTATGTTTATAGATCTGTGTTGATTTCTTCTTATTTTCATACAAAGTTTTAATTAAACCCTAATTTCTACTCGTAATCTCATCATATGGTTCCAGGGTTGTTGTCATCGATGGTCATCAAATTTGAAATCCGCTTACATGCGGATAGATTTCCGCCATGAACTGGTATGTTTGAATATGTTCAGATACTAAGGGTTTTTTTCTTAACGGTGATGATATGAGTACAACATCTGTTGATTATTGATCTTTGAATATGTTCACCGATTATTCTTTTTGAAATTAGGGTTTCATTTGCTTGAGATTTGAATCTTCCGATTGTTGAAGCCTTTGAAGCCGATCCTTTTAAATTTCCAGTTCCCGAGGTATTATCTGTTTGTAACAACAGTGGTTCAGCATCTACAGTGGATTCAACATCGACAGTGGATTCAACATCAGGTGTTTGCTATTATTGTTTGATGTTGTTTGCTATTGTTGTTTGATGTTGTTTGCTATTATTGTTTGATGTTGTTTGCTATTATTGTTTGATGTTGTTTGCTATTCTTGTCAAGTAAGGTAAAATGGCCATTCTAATTACCTGAATATTGCGTATGATATCCTTTTAAATTTAATCCCCGAACAAGTTTTTTGGTTTGTTTCTTTCATATTTCATTATGATTTGTATGCTTTTAGGGTTTGATTTTATATTGGTCATCACATTAATGGTGAGTACTCAAGAATATTGGATGGTTTACTTAGTTTTATTTTGAGTATTTTTCGTTGATTTCATCCATTTCTTTAGATAGTTCATGATTGAAGATGCAGTTGAAGGTATCATTTGAGTGAAATGAATGTTGATTTATCAGAAGATGCAGTTGAAGATATCTTAAATAAGGTAATAATTGCATTACATCCCTGTTGGAAAATAGAATTGATAAATTTAGGGAAAATGACGTTGAAAGATGTTAACCCAATAGTGGAGATCTCATTCTACAATTTCGATAAATTAAGGGTATTCTCATATAATTCTTCCTAGATGCTTCCAATGAAGCGACACTTTGGACATCTGTTGTCTTCAAACATCTATTATCTATTATCTATTCTATCTATTATATATAATAAATGAAAGTTATTTGGGCCATGTGGACCAAATAACTTTCATTTATTATATATAATTGATAGAATAGATAATAGATAATAGATGTTTGAAGAACAACATATGTCCAAAGTGGGGATTCTTTGGAAGCATCCAGGAACCATTATATGAGAATACCCTTAATTTATCGAAGTTGTAGAATGAGATCCTCCACTGTTGGGTTATCATCTTTCAACCTCACTTTCCCTAAATTTATCAATTCTATTTTTCAACAGGGATGTAATGCAATTATTCCTCTCAATCAAATAGACCGACCCTTGCTTCCTTTCAAAGTGTTATGGAATTGTTATAACAGCTGATCATGCTAAGGACTATTATAACTAACCACTGCTCCTTATAAAGACTGATGGACTTAAAGACTGATGAGGCATATCCACTGTTGAAGACAACTCCCTGTTAAAGTTCCATGTGCTAAGGACTGTTATAACTAACCACTGCTCCTTATATAATCATCGTTCCAGTATCATCGTTCCAACATCGTTGTTTCAATGAAGCTTCCCATCACACATTAACCTTTCAATATCGATATTGCAGTATAATTGTTGCAACATCGTGAAAAGTTGCATGTGCTACCTTCTTTGATGGGAGAGTTGTAAGTTGAACGGACGATATGTATCTATCCCTCAAATCTCTTCTTCTCAATACTCGGTATTTGTTCATAAAGGATAACAGAAAACTGAAGCTCTCTCTAACCCATTTTCAGAAAAAAAAATTGTTGATATGTGGTTTCCCTTGATAATGGTATGTGTTTTTGCTGTTGATTTTTACTGAAGTTTTGTTATCTGAATTGTGACTAAATGATGATTGTGAATGATCTGCTGCAGATGATGATGATGATGATGATGATGATGATGATTGTTCTACGATTGTTTCCAGTATCATTGTTCCAACATCGTTTAAAGTATGTGTGTTTTGCTACCCAATTTTGAATTTTTTAGTTTTTTATTTTGAAGTGATATACTCTAATTCTCGCTTTATATTTCAGTCTAATCACAGTTGTTTGAAATTCATACAATCTGCTGTGGATTATTATAGGTTTGTATTAAAAGAAGCATAAAGTTAAATTAAACACAAAGAAATATTTTTAAATCTACATTTAAAATAATTTTTGCTGGTCACTAAATGATGATTATATATGACTCTGGGCAGATGATGATGATGTAGAAGCCGCAGTAGTTCCTACTAAACGCAAGAAAGCATCTGCTATTGCTGTAAGATAAGATTTTATCTTACTAGAGTAATGGTCTTTCCTGCCTTTTTTGTATTAAAAGAAGCATAAAGTTTGGTTTAAAGCAGCTCTTTATGAACAAAGTTAAGGATTAAGTATATGAGGACAGGGCTACTCTTCAACAGCTGAAGAAGTGTTTTCATGTACTGCATCTTGGTCTGTTCACGAGAGATCAGGTTTCTATAAATCATGTTGTTGATGCATTGAGTACTTCCATGGAGTTCTTGGCGATTGTCGAAGATATACTTTGATGGAGTTTAAAGCTAAAAGCAATAAATTTTAAGCTAAAAGCACTAAATTTTTGCTGTTAGGTTTCTAAATTTCTTGGTGTTGTTCTTAGATTTTAAATTGTTGCTTTTAGATTCGTAAATTTCTTAGTTTCGTTTTCTTGAATTCTATGTAATTTTGTAAAGAAGTACAATAACAAACAGTGGTTTGAACATCTGTTTGCATTTTGGTCAATAGATAATGGAAACCCATGTTAGGTTGAACAGTGTTTTTAAGAGGAAAACAGTGTGAGAAGACAGTAAATCATATTAAGTTAAACATCTGTTCAGGGTTAAACAGATGTTTGGCCTTTTATATCAGAGGTTTGGACTTAAACAGTTGTTTGACCTTAAACAGATGTTTGGCCATAAACAGGTGTTTATGAGCAAACATTTGTTTAAGCTTGAACATTTGTTTAAGGCCAAACATCTGTTTACGGCCAAATTTCTTTTTATGGGCAATCATCTGTTTAAGTTCAAACTTTTGTTTAAGTGTAGACAACTGATAGATAAGGCGAAATATTTGTTTAAGCCCCAACATCTGTTTAAAAGCCTGTTACAACCACTGTGTTGGTTGAAATATTTGATTGTTAAAACTTATCCACTGCTGAAATACAACCCCTGTTTCTTCAATCTTTGTGTTGACCACTGACTTACCAAACATCAGTGTTTAACAAACTGTTGGGTATCCACTGATAGGAAAAAATAGCCACTGCTCACTTTTTTATTGTTGACATCCATTGATATTGACCATCAGCGGTTTTCCTAAAAAACGCCACTGCTCACATTTTTATTATTGATGGTGTTAATTAGTGATAGATTGAAATTGTCAAATAAAAACTAGAATTACAATGAAATTACCATTTTACCTAATTGTTACATTCCAATGAGATAAGAGTTCCTCCAACATTGTTTTCGTGATAAAATTTAAAGTTAAATTAAAAAATAAAAAAAATTCTTCATGACTATTTGTTGCAAATCAAATCAGTAATTAATGCTAATTTCTTGAGCTTTGAACATTTAAAATATGCAAAATGTGAATTTCAAACTGACGGTTATTATCTCTTAATTAAGGTTAAAATAAAAATTAAAAAAGTCATCATGACAATTGCTTTCAAATCAGATCAGTAATTACTGATAATATCAGTAATTTTGAAATTCAAAATATGCAAAATGTTAATTTAAAATTGACGTTCTCTTTTTTTCTACTTTGCATATCATTTCTAATATTTAATTAGTTTAATAAAGCAGGATATAAGGATATACACTACTTACCTTTCAGTTCCCAATAAACATCAATTTCCAATAAACATCATGACAATTGCTTTCAAATCAGATCAGAAATTACTGATAATATCAGTAATTTGAAATTCAAAATTTAAACCATATATTTTTATCCTATAAATAAGATATAATTATCTGGTTTCACATTCAAATCTCGCTCACTCATATATGTGAGCGTATCTTTCTCTCTCATGCATCTTTCTCGTGATTCAGCCGCTAATCTCTGATTACACTTCTTTGTTCGAATGTTTGTTGATTATGTTTACATGTTATCGTTCCAGTATCATTGTTCCAACATCGTCGTTTCAATGAAATTTCGCATCCCACATCAACCTTTCAATATAGATGTTGCAATATCATTGTTGCAACATCGTGAAAAGTTGCATGTGCTACCTTCTTTGATGGCAGAGTGGCAGCTTCAACAGACGATATGTATCTTATATCTTGAAAAGTTGCATGTGCTAGTTTCTTTGATGGGAGAGTTGCATTGTTTGATCTTTGTTAAATCGAAAGTCAGGTTTTCTTGCGCCAGGAAGATTTTCTTATTTTATAGAAAGTATAGATTCGTGCAATATCTTGAAAACTCAGATGTGCTACAACAGTTGAGAAGAGACCTTTGCATTTTAGGTTTGTTTCTTATTTGTGTTGTCAGTAATATAGAGTGTGTGATAGAGACGTGCAGTTCATGATGATGTTGAAGGACATGCATCGAGAGGTTCAGCAATCGATGGAGTTGAAACTAAAGTTTCTTAATTCTTGCTGTTATTCTTAGATTTGAACTTTAATATTGTTCAGTATGTGATGTAATTATTGGACTTTTAGTTTTAAGGTCATGACTAAATGAATAAATTTATTTTTATGAATCTATGTTGTGTTTTATTTTTACTTATTATTTAGTGTTTGAGTAATATTTAGATTATGTTGATGTTGAATTGTGTCTGAACATCTGTTTGGTAAGTCAACAGAGCAGGGGCGGAACTAAAGGTATGTGAGCTGTAGCACGGGCTACGGCTGAAGTCCGTATGCGTAGTGTATTTTTTATATATATATTGTTTTTTGTTTTATGTAAAAAATACCCCTAAAATAATACAAGGATACCCCTAACCAACCCAAACTTATAAAATAAGGGAGCCCGATTGAAACAAGCACTCAATTGATTAGATAAGCCCAACAAATTAGATTAGCCCAAAAAAAAATTACGTATGGCGGCATTCTTTCTTATCGTAACTTAGGTTCTGGAAGAAAACCAAACGTCGCTGGTTATCATTTACGCACTGGTCTCCTGTTTTGTTGCTGCCAATAACAGCGGTTTGATAAAAGAATCCACAATCCTGTTGTTTACTGCTGCGATAACACTGGTCTCCTGGTTATCCTTTACGCACTGGTCTCCTGTTTAGGCACTTATTTTACTTTATTTATTTATTGTCTTTTGTTAATAATTTATTTATTATTGTTTTTTTAATATTGTTGATTGCACGGTAAAAAAAATTAGAGATACCCCTGATTTAATGGGCTAGTTCCGCCACTGCAACAGAGGTTTAATAGTGTCAAGGATTTTTTTGATGGCCAACCTTTGTTTCTTCATTCTTCATGTTGACCACTCACTGACCAAACATCTGTGTTTTAATCACTGTTGGTTATCCACTAATAGTTAAAAAATAGTCACGGCTCACATTTTTATTGTTGACATCCACTGATATTGACAATCATTGGTTTTCCTAAAAAACATCCACTGCTCACATTTTTATTGTTGATGTGGTTAATTAATTATAGAATGAAATTATCAAATGAAAACTAGAATTAAAATGAAATTACAATTTTTCCTAATCGTTACATTTCAATGAGATAATGCTTCGTAGATTCGTAGATGTTTGAAGACCGACAAATGTTCAAAGAAGCAGCACTGTGGACATTTTTCTGTCTTTGTCATTCTTCAAACATCTAGGAACCATTATTTGAGAATACCCATGAATTTATCTGAGCTATAGAATGAGATCCTCCACTGTTTGGTTATCATCTTTCAAACCCATTTTCCCTAAATTTATGGATTCTGTTTTTCAACAGGGATGTAATGCAATGAGTCATCTCAAATGAATAGACGGAGACTTGCTTCCTCTCAAAGGGTTATGGTGTGGTTATAACAGTTGATCATGCTAAGGACTGTAATAATTAACCACTACTCCTTATAAAGACTGATGGGCCTATTGACTCATGAGGCCTATGCACTGTTGAAGACAAAGCCATGTTAAAGACAAGCACTTATGTACCTAAAGCCTGATCAACGAAAGGAAAACTATTACTCAGTAGCAGCAGTGTTTCAGCATCTACAGGGGATTCAAATTTAGTATTTATGTATCAGTGTTTCTTATGTAACAGTGTTTAGTCTAGCAGTGGTTCGCTATACTTTATCTCTCGAGACAAACCCTATACAAACTCAAAGGCGAACCACTGTCCAACAACAAAAGTGGTTCAGCATCGACAATAGATATTCTACCTTTGTTTATGTTAACAGTATTTATATGTAATAGTATTTATCACATCAGTGTTTTATACTCTGTTAGATTGTTAGATTTCATATCACTGAGATGTTTATATGTAACACTATTTATCACATAACCCCATTTTGATTGTTAGATTTCATATCACTGATCTGTACTATAAATTGAACAGTGGTTTAATCTTTATACTACTAAATAAAAATGAAGTACACTTGGATGATTATTAAGCTCCTCATTTTGATTGTTTAGGTATAGTATTCTTGAAATTTGTCTTTTTTTGCAAACAGATGTTTATGGGCCAACTTCTTTTTAAGGTCAAACATATGTTTAATTTCAAACATCTGTTTATGTCCAAATATTTGTTTAACTCCAGACAACTGATATAGAAGGTCAAATATCTGTTTAAGGTCAAACAATCTCAAAATAGTTAAAAATGATAGTTTTCACTAATCCTTAAAAGTCTGTTACAACCACTGATTTGGTTCAAACATCTGATTGTTAAATGTTATCCACTGTTGAAAGACAACTTCTGTTTCTTCAATATTCATGTTGACCACTGTTTGACTAAACATCACTGTTTCAATAACTGTTGGCTATCCACTGATAGTTAAATAATAGTCATTGCTCAAATTTTTATTGTTGACATCCACTGATATTGACCATCATTGGTTTTCCTAAAAAACATCCACTGCTCACATTTTTATTATTAACGGTGTTAATTATTGATAGATTGAAATTATCAAATAAAAACTAGAATTACAATAAAATTACCATTTTACCTAATCGTTACATTCCAATGAGATAAGAGTTACTCCAACATTGTTTTCATGATAAAATTTAAAGTTAAATTAAAAAATAAAAAAAATTCTAGATGACGATTTGTTGCAAATCAAATCGGTAATTAATGCTATTAGAAAAGTCATCATGACAATTGTTTGCAAATCAGATCAGCAAACTACTGCCTATAGCCAAGAAAGTATAACTTAGCAGTTGTTTCCTTTGGCAAACATATACCATAGCAGTGGTTTTGAAATTGCCGGTAATTTCAAATTCAAAATGCCTTGGGATATGTACTTTGTAATTAATGCACGTCAAGCAATCACTTCTGTCTTATGGTAAAGGCGTCTTATAGGTAAATGAATAGGTTAATTGTAATTATAATAACGTGTTTAATTTTATATTTTTCCCATGTAAATGCATTAAAAGCCTAACGAGTGACGCATCATATTCTTTCGTCTGACGATGTATTTAGTCATAACCGCCTTCATTGGGTATATAAAATACATTGGGCAGAGGTTTTGATCATTACCGTTTTCATCCATCTACTCAATCATCGTCAAAAATTTTGTTGACGAGATTTTCACAAGGATCTCTGCAGAATGGAAAAATTTGGGTTTCAAGTGATTGTTGACGAGATTTTCACAAGGCTCTCTGCAGAAGATATTGGCCGTTTCAAATGTCTTTCCAAGAATTTTTATAAGGAATTGTCAAGTCATGCATTTCAGATGATGCATGCTATCCGAAGTGGAGATTCAGTACAAAAGAAACTACTATCCTTTAAAGACACGTCAATTGTCATTGACGACGTAGTTGGTGGTAATTTGGATGTTGTTAGAAGCAAAACCTTACATTTTCCTAACAATGTGCACCCTAGCTTCTTACGTATTCTATCTTCATTTAATGGTTTGTTGTTAGTTTGCAATGAAGGGATTTGCTGTCAGTTGATTCTTTGGAATCCAACTATCAGGCGGTATAAGGTTTTGTGTGATGACTACTTCAATTACAATCATCATCAAAACTCTGATACTGGTGGAATTTATTTTGATCAGTTCAATGATCTGAAAGTGCTGAACACCAGATGTTACCGTAATGTAACTGCTGCTCGTGTTTACTCACGACGTCGTGAGTCATGGAGAACAATAAATTTCGGTAGCTTAAACAATTATGGTTCAAGTCGTTATTCATGGTCTACAGGAGTTTATGTAGATAAAACCATATATTTTATGGTCTCAAATTATTGATATCCACTAGGTGAGAGGAACATCATTGCTTTTGATGTTCTTAGTGAGTCTTTCAGAATGCTTTATTTTCCCGAGAGTATTGTAGTCAATCCTTGCCAAGGGCATTTTTTGACCATCGCAAAGAGGTTGCATTTGATTGTTATTGGAAAGTCTGCTGAGCTAACTGCTGATTTGCTCAGATATGAAGAAGAAGGCTGGATGAAGGTGTTTGTTTTCAATAATCCTCATGTAGTTGATTATGTAGATAGTCGCCGAAGTAATACTATAATTGAAGACAACAAGTGGCTGATAACAAGCATCTGGGGGGATATGATTGAAGTTGATCTGAGCAAAGAACTTCTGAAATACCTCCAACATGTTGACAACTACAATGGTCCGAAAAAAGCTTTACTTATCGAAACTACTGTTTCACCAATTGATTAGGAATTAGGATCCTGTATTTTATTGAATGCTATTTGCTGTTTTGACAATTGTATTTTTTTATATAATTAATTGTGTTAAAATTATTAATCATGTTTGTTATTTAAATTAAGTAAACGAATATTGATGTTTCAGAGTGTAAAAGCTTGTAATACTGGCAAAGGTTTGTTTAAATGATCAAAGCTCTATTATTGGGAACAGATGTTTCAAAATTAAACAGTGGTTGATACATCTGTTGACTTGGGTCAACAGATGGATGAACTTTGTATGCTGTTTGACACTTGTAGTTTTTATATAATTAGTTGTGTTAAAAATATTAACCATGTTTGTTATTTAAATTAAGTAAATAAATATTTAGGTTTATGAGTGTAAAAGCTTGTAGTATTGGCAAATGTATGTTTAAATGATCAAAACTCTGTTATTAGGAACAGAAGTTTGAATATAAAACAGATGTTTGGAACTACTGTTAAGAAAACCGTGGTTGAAACTACTGTTTGGTTAAAATGGTGTTTAAAACCACTGTTGGGTTAAAATAGTGTTTTGTGGAGGTTGAAGGGGATAGAAACAACTGTTGGGTTAAAATGTAGTTTTTTTGGAGAAGGAACATGCTTGAACTACTGTTTATATAATGACTGTTGTTAAAGCTCAGTATTTTAATCCACTGATAGGCTATCCACTGATAATTATAATCAGCTACTGTTTTCATTTTCATCACTGTAAACTACTGATATTGATTCATCAGTGGTTTCCTAACAGTTGTCATCCATTATTCATCAGAGGTTGTGACGTGGACAGTACTTACCCGTCAGATCTTTGTATGCTGTTTTGCGCATTGATTTGGAATTAGTATGCTGTATTCTATTGATTGTTGTTTGCTTTTTTGAACTTTGTTTATTATATAGTTACCTCTGTTTTACACTTGTAGTTTTTATATAATTAGTTGTGTTAAAATTATTAACCATGTTTGTTATTTAAATTAAGTAAATAAATATTTAGGTTTGAGAGTGTAAAAGCTTGTAATATTGGCAAATGTATGTTTATATGATCAAAGCTCTGTTATTGGGAACAAATGTTTGAAATTAAAACAGTGGTTGATACATTTGTTGATTTTGGTCAACAGATGGATGAAAACAGATGTTTGGAACTACTATTGAGAAAACTGTGTTTGAAACCGCTGTTTGGTTAAAATGGTGGTTTAAAACCAATGTTGGGTTAAAATAGTGTTTTGTGGAGGATGAAGGGGATTGAAATGACTGATGGGTTAAAATATTGTTTTTTTGGAGAAGGAAGATTCTTGAATCACTGTTTATATAATGATTGTTGTTGAAGCTCAGTGTTTTAATCCACTGATAGGCTATCCGCTGATAGTTATAGTCAGCTACTGTTTTCATTTTCAGCACTGTAATATTGGCAAAGGTATGTTTAAATGATCAAAGCTATACACATATCTATATATTCTGTCAATATATGTTATGCATGTTAAATATCTTTTATATTTACTTATAGTTGCCTTTTAGCTATAATAAATAACACGTTTTGGTACAATATCTATACACATATCTATATATTCTGTCAATATTATGCATAATTTTCTAAGAATCGACCCGTGTTTGCACACGGGTCTTACCGCTTCGGTGGTTGAAACACCAGTTGTTCCAACAACTGTTAGTCAGCAACCTTCCACTCAAATCACTACCACTCAATCCATCAAAACACCACCAACCTCTCCTAAATCCAAAAGGAGAAGGGTAACCAATGTTGTCCTAGATGATGACACTTCACCACCACAAACAACCACACAATCACTGCCACTTGTACCTATTCCAATGTTTTCCTAGATGTTAAAATGTGTGTTGAAAGCAGTTCTCCTGTTTGATTGTGTGCAAAGTTTATTTCCATTTTAATTCTGCTGCATTACTTGTTCATCTTATTAATTCTTAAACAAAAACACAATCAAAAAGAAATTCAGATCCTAACAACCTCTAATATGGGTTCATGATCTAATTCGGTGATTTGAAGACATTGTTGTTGAATCGAATGAGATGGTTGATGTAATGTGGTCGTATTAATAACAAATACTACTTCCGTCCCATTAAATGTGTCTTATTTTGAATTTTCAAAGTCTTTATTTATAAACTTTGACTTTAATTATATATTTTTTGTGTTATATAAAACTTGATGAAAATCAACCCGATAAAAACACTTGTAAAACACACTCAAATCATATAACTTTCATCAAGTATTATCTAACACAATCAAAATTATTTAAGGTCAAAATTTACAAATAAAGACTTTGAAAATTTAAAATAGGACATTTTTAATGGGACAGAGGGAGTAGTAATTAATCTAAATAACTTTCCCGAGCCCGGGAAGCAATCCCGGGTAAAAACCTAGTATATAATACAAGAAAGAAAATAAAAAATAAAAAGGAGAGAGACAAGCTCCTTAAAACATGCAATAAAAGACCCATAAAACATGGGCTGGAATTAGGGCTGTAAGCGAACCGAACGTTCAGCGAACAGTTCGTGAACCGTTCGGCGGGAAGTTCGTTTATGTTCGTTCGTTTAATAAACGAACGAACATGAACAAGAAATTTCGTTCGATTAGTTAAATGAACGAACATGAACAGAGGTCTCATTCGTTCGATTGTGTTCGTGAACGTTCGGTAAGGTATTCGTGAACGTGTTCGTGAACATTCGTTGATTTGCGTTCGTTTATGTTCGTATGTTTGTGTTTTAATTGAAGATCTTTGTACTTTCCTATATTTTATTTGTACTTTTTATATTATTAAACTTTTATTTATTTTATTTCCCTAACAATTAAACTAGGAAACCCACTTTCACCTTGTTTATGCATCATTTCCCTTTCATTTCTCATTATTTACATCCACAAATACGATCGACCTCCGTTCCACAATAAGTGATTCAAGTTCGAGTGCTACTCTCTGGGCCATATATCTTTATCCTTCGTCGCGTTCGCCAAATTTATTTGTGTTCGTTTATGTTCGTGAACCGTTCGCGAACACGCTCATTTCCTTAATGAACGAACACGAACATAAAATCTCGTTCGGTAAGTGTTCATGAACCGTTCGTGAACACATTTATTTCCTTAACGAACGAACACGAACAAGGCCTTGTTCGTGTTCGTTCGGTTCGTTTACAGCCCTAGCTGGAATGTCGGGAAAATGGTCAAAAAGGAGGGAGAATATTATGGGATGATGAATGATTTCCATTAGTTCCTTCATTTTATCGAGTTGAAGATGTGTCAAATGTGGCAGATACTATAAAGTACAGAAAGTTAATGTTAGAGTTTATGATGAGTAGTCACAACTTGTTTTTCTAAAATAATACAAAAAACAAATGCGCACATAAAATAAATTTTCAACTACCATCTAAGAATTTTAGTCACAATGTTGTATTTGATAAAAACCAAAGAGAAATAGAGATAAACTTCATACCATTCACAATATTCAACATTACAATATATAAAGATAAACATAACCATAAACCCTAAAGCCCATAAGTAATGGGTTGGGCTTAAAATGTCTGGTTTATAACACTCCCCCTCAGACATTTAGGATTATACACAGTTTAACAACATACTTCAGGATGATGTTAAATAGGTACTTCAGGACCTGAATAAATAAACTGATACTGCTGGATCAGCTATGCTGCCTCATTAAAAACCTTACTAAGAAAACCCAGTGGGACAAAACTTAGTTAAGGGAAAAAGAGTACAGCGTGTATAATTCTCCCCCTGAATTCAACAAACATCTTTTAATCTACGAAGACCGATCTTGTGTGATAGCTGCTCGAAACTGCTTCTAGGTAAAGATTTTGTAAACAGGTATGCTAGATTTTCACTTGACTTGATCTGACGAACATCGATTTCCCCTTCTTTCTGCAAGTCATATGTTGAGAAGAACTTTGGTGAGATATGCTTTGTTCGATCACCCTTGATATAACCTTCTCTGATCTGAGCTATGCAAGCAGCATTGTCTTCATAAATAATTGTCGGCTCCTTCTTGATCTGTTCTAATCCGCATGCTTCTTGTATGTGATTAATCATTGATCTCAACCACACGCATTCTCGACCAGCATCATATAGCGCTATCAATTCGGCATGATTTGATGATGTTGCTGTAAGTGTTTGCTTAGTTGACTTCCAAGAAATTGCTGTGCCACCGTATGTGAATACATAACCTGTCTGAGATTTTGCTTTGTGAGGATCTGATAGATATCCGGCATCAGCATACCCAACAAGTTGGGACTTTTGATCTTTCTGATAGAAAAGACCTAAATCTTGTGTCCCGCAAATATACCGGAATATATGTTTTACACCATTCCAGTGTCTACGTGTTGGATTCGAACTGTATCTCGCTAGTACATGTACTGCAAATGCAATGTCAGGTCTTGTGTTATTTGCGAGATACATAAGGGCACTGATCACGCTTAAGTACGGTACTTCTGGACCAAGTACTTCTTCGCCTTCTTCTTGAGGGCGATAAGGATCCTTGTGTGGATCTAGCGGTCGGACAACCATAGGTACGCTAAACGGATGTGCTTTATCCATATTGAAACGTATTAACATCTTCTGGATGTAGTTTGATTGATGGACAAATGTGCCATTGCACAGATACTCAAATTGTAGTCCGATACATAATTTTGTCATACCAAGATCTTTCATCTCAAATTCCTTCTTTAACAACTGAGCAGCTTTCTCTATCTCTTCAGGAGATCCGATGATGTTGATATCGTCAACATAGACTGCTATTATAGTGAAATTTGAGAGTGATCGTTTTATAAAGACACATGGACTGATTACATCAGACTTGTATCCTTCCTTTTCGAGATATTCACTAAGTCGATTGTACCACATACGACCAGATTGTTTGAGACCATATAAAGATCTCTGGAGCTTTATAGAACACATATCTCGAGGTATTGATTTTAATGCTTCAGGCAATTTTAATCCTTTAGGGATTTTCATGTAGATGTCATTTTCAAGTGTCCCGTATAAGTATGCGGTGACGACATCCATTAGTCTCATATGAAGTCCTTCGGAGATTGTGAGGCCGATTAGGAACCTAAGGGTTATCGCATCCACTATAGGGGAATACGTTTCCTCATAATCAACTCCTGGGATTTGGGAAAACCCTTGTGCTACAAGTCGAGCCTTATATCGTACAATCTCATTCTTTTCATTTCTTTTTATTGCAAACACCCATTTATAACCTACTGGTTTGACGTCTATGGGCGTTCGGACTACAGGTCCGAAAACATGTCGCTTTTCGAGCGAATTCAATTCGGCGTTTATGGCTTCTTGCCATCTTGGCCAATCATTTCTGTGCATGCACTCTTCTAAAGTTTTAGGTACGTAATCATTTTCATTGATTACATCCGTTGCTATAGCATATGCGAATATATCATCAACACGTGTTTTATTCCGGTTCCACATTGTACTATCTTGTACATAATTAATAGAGATCTCATTTTCGTTCGGTACCGGTGTTTCTTCTGAAACTTCATTTTCCTCTAGATTCATAGTTGTCTCTTCTGGGACATTTACCTCTACCGGGGTTTCATTTATAATCTTTTGTGAGTTTCACCAACTGCGTTACTTTGCTCTTTTCGTTTTCGTGGGTTTTTGTCTTTGGAACCGATTGGTCTCCCACGCTTTCGTTGTGTAGTAATCGCTTCTGGGATTACTTCAATTCGAGCAGGTGCATTTGATGCTGGTACATGTGACTTTGTCACTCTATTCGTGTCTGTGAATGCATCTGGTAATTCATTCGCTATTCTTTGCAAATGTATAATCTTTTGGACTTCATATTCACATTGACCACTTCGGGGGTCGAGATTTGCTAGCGATGATGCATTCCACGTTATTTCTTGTGTTACCAGTCTTTCTTTGTCCTTATCTCCCCCTAAGACTGGGAACATTGTTTCATCAAAATGACAGTCAGCATACCGTGCTGTAAACATGTCTCCCGTCATTGGTTCTAAATATTTAATAATGGATGGGGAGTTAAAACCAATATAGATACCCAGTCTTCTTTGGGGTCCCATTGTAGTACGTTGTGGTGGCGGTATTGGTACATATACCGCACAACCAAAAATTCTAAGGTGGGACAAACTTGGTTCTCGTCCGGAGACCAGTTGCAATGGGGAGTATTCATGATCAGCATTTGGTCTCAATCTAATCAGTGCAGCGGCATGCAAAATAGCATGACCCCATGCAGAAGATGGTAATTTACATCTCATTAAGAGTGGTCTAGCGATTATTTGTAATCGTTTAATCAGAGATTCAGCTAAACCATTTTGTGTGTGAACATGAGGTACTAAATGTTCAACATTGATCCCAATTGACATACAATAGTCATTAAAAGCTTGAGATGTGAACTCTCTCGCATTATCCATCCGGATGTTTTTAATTTGATTATCCGGGAAATTTGCTCTCAATTGTATGATTTGAGCTAAAAGTCGGGCAAATGCTACATTTCGAGTAGCTAAAAGGCTCACATGTGACCACCTTAAGGATGCGTCTATTAAGACCAAGAAATAGCGGAATGGTCCACACGGAGGATGAATAGGCCCACAAATATCCCCTTGGATTCTTTCTAAAAATGATGGGGTTTCATGTATCAATTTAGTTTGTGAGGGCCGAGTTATAAGTTTGCCCAGAGAGCATGCTGCACATGATAAGTCTTGTGGTAGCAAAACTTTTAAGTTTTTTGAGAGGGTGCCCGGTTGCACTTTTGATTATTCGTTTCATCATTATGCTACCAGGGTGACCTAGACGGTCATGCCATATATTGAATGTGCCTTTATCTAACAGCTTTTGGTTACACACCATGTATGATTCGATAGGATTGATATTAGTACAATATAATCCAGAGGATAAGGCTTCTAATTGTTCAACAATTGTTTCTTTGCCATTTTTGTTTGAAGTAATTTGAAGATATTCAATATTATTTTCAGATATTGTTTTTAGGTGGTAACCATTTTTTCGAATATCTTTAAAGCTAAGTAAATTTCTTCTGGATTTACTAGAATATAATGCATTATCAATAGTTAATTTGGTACCCGAAGATAATGTTATGTGTGCTATGCCGGAGCCTTCGATAAGGTTACTGACACCAGATATAGTACTAATCGGTGTCTCTGCCGGAGACAACTCAGAGAAAAATTTCATATCTTTGAAAATAGTGTTAGTACTACCGCTATCTACCAGACATTCATCACCAATAATAGCTCTACTGGAGCTAGTATACATATTTCTTCAGAAAATAAAAATAAATAAAAGTTAATGCAAAGAAGTAAAATGAAGCATTGCAAGAGTTTCAAAATACAAAAGTCACAGTATGAAAAGTAAAGCATAAAAGGTACATTATCCTCAATCAGATTAGTTTCAGCAATGCTTTTTTTTTTTTTCCATTTATGCGTTGAGATGCCTCAATGAGGTGTTTAGGGGTGCGACATGTGCGGGACCAATGATTTGACATCCCACATTTATAACAAATGTTGCTTTGGTTCCCGCTATTTTTCCCTTTTGAAGGTCGCCCTGTATTATGTCGACTCGATTCACCACCCCTATTTTTAGTGTTCTGGGACTCTCGATGCCATGTATATCCTCGTCCTCGACCACGACCTCTGCTGGGGCCGCGGCCTCTACCTCTACCTCTACCTCGTCTGCTTTGATAATTGGCCACATTCGCTTCAGGGAATGGGCTTGCACCGGCGGGTCGTGATTGATGGTTTTGTAGTAGGAGCTTGTTGTTTTGCTCCGCGACCAGAAGACATGATATCAATTCAGAATATTTAGTAAATTTACGTTCCCGGTATTTAGTGAATATTCAGAATATTCACTGACAGTCTTAAAATCCTGTAGTCGTAAATGAAGCCATTCATAGCGGGCTTTGGGGAGTAAGACCAACTTCTGGTGGTCAAAACGTTCTTTGATGTTTGTCCATAATTCAAGGGGGTCCTCAACAGTTAGATATTCCCGCTTTAGATCTTCGTGAATATGATGGCAAAGGAATATCATAGCTTTCGCTTTATGTTGAGGTGATATCAGATTATCAACATTAATTATCTCCCCCAAATTATTTGCCGTCAAATGGATTTTAGCATCAAGAGTCCATGGGAGGTAGTTGTTACCCGAGATGTCAATAGCGGTGAATTCAAGCTTTGATAAGTTCGACATATTTTCTACAAAAGAAATAAATGTATATTGTATGAGAACTTCGGGTTCTCTTTTGCTAGAACTGCAGGTTCTAAACTTTAAGTCACCAAAAACGTTACAATTTTAATTATTATTAAATTTAGTTTTTTTTTTTTTTCAACTTATCATATACAATATAAAATATAACAACCCAAATTATATAGAGCCACACTCTTTTTGAGAGCCCGTTATATATCTTATACATGTAAAGCCTTTTTATAATCTTTCAAGCCCAACATAAAGCCATATTTGGAGACGACCCATTGGCCCAGGCATTTGACAAGATTAGGGTTTATTATAGCCATTTGAGAGAACCAGGCGACCACCACGTCTTCTGAGTTTCGTTGCCGGTATATAACAACCACCCCTTAATCTTAAATGATAAAAACTAAATATTAAAACAATAATATTGTTAATATATATTGGAGACAGTTGGTATACACCTTCATCCAGACACTTCGAAATGAGTTCTCAATATAACACTTAATGTTTATTTATTATTAAATGAGGAAAAGAAGAAAAAAAATTAGCAGATCCCCATTCTCTTTTAATTGCAAACGTTGTGTTCAGCCATTTATGTGTGTGCAACCCTAACGACGCCCACACTCTTCTCCCCTCTTCACAATTCACCGCCTCCACCCACTCACCGCCGGTTTTCCAACTTACAACCGCCGCTTTTCACCGTTTTTTTTTCTTTTTTTTCTTTCCGTGTGATCACTCTACAGTTTATACTACAGTTTCAAATTTTTAAATCGAAAGAAACAAAGATTCTGTAAGTTAAAACGAGATCTTGAAGTTAAAAGACCCGTTACCCATCCGGTCTGCCGTTGGCCAAGACCTGCAAGTTCCCAAATTCTGTAGCCCAGTGATTTTGTTGTGGATTCAGGTAATCGGTGGGTATATTCGCCGTATGAAAAATATGGATGTATTCGGCAGATTACAGTGGTGGCGGTGACGGTTATATAAGATGTGAAACGTAGGCAGACGACCGGGAAACGGTGGGTGGAGGAGGAGACGTTTAATTGGTTTAAAAGAACGGTAAGATCTAAACCCCTATTTGTGTATTTTAAAGATCATAATAAAAGAATTCTAATTTTGGGCATTCTAAAAACCAAATCGAAACACATAACATATAATGATGTGCTACACATATTAGAGATTGTGATGAAGCGTACCAGGGTAAAGTGTGATGAACAGAGAATTGGATAAAGTCTGGTGAAGAACAGAGAATTGGATAAAGTCTGGTGAAGAACAAACGTTGCAGATGGCCTGTAAATCCCAGTGTAGAGACACTCGTGCTGATAACGTGATAAAAACCAAAGAGAAATAGAGATAAACTTCATACCATTCACAATATTCAACATTACAATATATAAAGATAAACATAACCATAAACCCTAAAGCCCATAAGTAATGGGTTGGGCTTAAAATGTCTGGTTTATAACAGTATTTTATTTGTTTTACTTTTCCCTTTGACATTTTTATTCTCGTAAATGGGTTGAGATCCTGTACAAACAGAGCTAACTGTAAGAACCATATAAGAACAGATCTGAACCATTGATAATTTAAATTAAGGGTTGATATTGATTACAAATAAAACTCCTATAATTAATAATTAATACTATCAAGTTAGGGTATTTTAGTCATTTAGTCATTTCCCATAAAATAGTAATTCCACTAAGTTTTTTAAACTAAAACAACTTTTATATGTTTCATTAATTTTGGAAAAAAAAATATACCATAAAATCAAGTATTTTTTTTATCTTTAATATGAGTACCATATTGTTATATTTTTTTTATTTATAGAAATGACTTTTAAAAAAGTTACAAAAAGATGTTTTATAATTGTGCTAGTTACGTAGTTGAAATGTGCTAATATGAAAATGTACTATGTTAATTTTAAATATATACGTATGTTCTTATTTTATTATATAATTCTTATGTGTTGTTAATTTTTTTTTCCTTTTGTGTTGTTATTGGGAGGCTATTTATAAATAAATTTGTTTTCTACTAGTTATGTAATAGTATGTGTTATTTACAAAATTAAAACAAAAATATGAAATTGTGCTAGTATGTAACAGTATGTGTTGTTTATAAAATAAAAAAAATGAAATTGTGCTAGTATGTGTTTATAAAATTAAAAAAAAATTATATTAGTATGTAACAGTATGTGTTGTTTATAAAATAAAAAAATGAAATTATGCTAGTATAGAACAATATGTGTTGTTTATAAAATAAAAAAAATGAAATTGTACTAGTTATGTAATAGTATCTGTTGTTATTTTTTCCCTTTTGTGTTGTTATTGGGAGCCTATTTAGACATAAATTCGTTCGAATGTCGTATTTTTATTGTGCTAATGTTGTTTTGTTGGTGTTACCGTCGGATGCCCAGACGGTGGTGTTAAGAGAGTGCTAATGTCGTTACTTGATTGTGCTAATGTCGTTTTTTGATTGTGCTATGTCGTTATTTGATTGTGCTAATGTCGTTTTTTGATTGTGCTAATGTCGTTATTTGATTGTGCTAATGTCGTTTTTGATTATGCTAATGTCGTTGATAATGGAAGTTACTTTTTTGATTGAAACGAGAATGCTGATGATGTGGATGGTCTTACGTTATGCTAATGTCGTTTTTTGATTGTGCTAAGGTCGTTGATAATGAAAGTTCCTTTTTTTATTGAGACGAGAGTGCTAATAATGGAAGTTTCTTTTTTGATTGTGCTAATGTTGTTTATGTGGGTGTGCTTATGTTTTTTGTATTGGTGGTTCCTACAGGTTGGTTTGATCTGAATATGTTACAAAAATTCAAATTTTGGTTTGAATTAATCTACATGGATTTAGGGATATTTTGATAATTAATTTTAATTAGT
Source organism: Helianthus tuberosus (assembly GCA_030545235.1). Classification (NCBI taxonomy): domain Eukaryota; kingdom Viridiplantae; phylum Streptophyta; class Magnoliopsida; order Asterales; family Asteraceae; genus Helianthus; species Helianthus tuberosus. The sequence continues at coordinate 219,657,592 of CM060369.1, forward strand.
TATAAATAAATAGGGTCAAAATGTCTAAATTACCCCTAAACTAATTTTTAATTGAATAACACTTATCATTTATGTATTGGTTCTTATGGTTCTTACAAACATAAGAGTTTGTATTTGATCCCATGCCTCTCGTAAATAATTACGAATAGTTATTTTATCAACTACCTTTTATCTTGTAATCAATATAATACTCACTCAATATGTGATATCGGCAAGTAGTTGTATTATTAGTGCATCTAAGATAAACATAAGATTAAATTTATTAAATTCACTACTCTTAGGCTGCAGGCATGGAGAGGGGTTCCATTCTACCATGTATGCGCCATGTCAACCAGGGGACTCTATTCCCCTTTTATCAATTGCTAGTATGGTATGGGATGAAGCCCCTTCTTTCACATTCCTTACAATAGCGCCCCATGTTAAATGCCTCACACACACAAAAGCTTGCTATTGCTTTGCTGGCTATCAATAGCCCCCCCCCCCCCCCATAGCTAGCATGGTATGGTGTGGGGGCGTTATTGAGGGAAAAGTTGTTGAGGTGGATAGGTGATAGTGCCCCATACCGTCTAGCCTTATGTGGTTAATCAAACAAATTACCTTGTAACCCTTCCAAAGAACTTTTTGCATGCTATCAACTAAATTTAGAACAACAAGCTTCATTGGTTTGAAACTTTCTACAAATGGATTTCTTACACGAAACCCTGACAAAGCAATATACCGTAACTCAATTGAAATATACCGCAACTCAGTTGAAAGAAAGTTAAGTTCTTCATCATGCTCGTGTCTAATCCCCACATTAAGATACCTTAGTTTTTTCATGTTTGAAACATTTTTAAGGAACTATGATGTATAACAACCATGCATAAAATCATGACAATATATGGCTTCAATCTTGTCATTTTCCTGCAATAAAAAGGAAAACAATATACGGATAAGTAGCATTCATTACAGATATAATATAATATTGTATAGTCTTACAAGCTAGTCAGTGTAGCATTTACCATTGTTAAACACATGTTATTAATCTCTTCAGTTTTCCAAAGTCTACTATGTTTCTCAGGATTGTTAGGATGTTCCTCTCTAACAATGTAATGTCCCATTTCTTGAACCAAGTCATGCATTTCAAACCTATCATACTTGTCAAAAAATATGAGAGATTTTTGTCTTAACACCTCTATCCCTATTTCTGGGTGAAAATCACAAGCTTCAAGTATCTTCATTGCATAAGTTTTCGTATGACTTCTAAAGAAACAAGCAATATCTAAGAATAACTCTTTCTCCAAAGTTTGAAGTCCATCATAGCTAATTTTTAACTTTTTCACAGTTTCCATTTCTAGGATATTTTTTAATCTATCCAATGTACTCTTCCACCCCTTGCTATCTTTGTCATATAGAAATGAACCTAAAACCTTAAGTGTCAATGGGAGCCTGGCAGAATAAGAAACCACACGTAATGCAAGTGACTCATAATCTTCAATAGGGTCTTCTTTATTATATGCATGTCTTTTAAATAGTCGAATAGCCTCCGTGTGTCTGATAATAATTTGACACAACAAACCTCGTCCACCCTGTGAGTCCTTAACAAATGTTCATCTCTAGTTATAATTATTACTCTACTCCCACTGCCAAACCAACAATGCGATCCAGCTAACACATCTAGCTGGTCAAGATGATTGACATCATCAAGAACTATTAACACTTTTCTATTACATAACATACTTTTTATCTTTCGCTTTCCTTCCTCAACGCTGGGTACCATCACTTTTATTTTGAAAACAGCTGATAACATAGTCTCTTGCAATTTTTTCAAACCATTTTTGCTTGATTCCTCTCTAATTTTCTCCACAATACAGTGACCTTGAAATTGGCTACAAATTTCCATATAGATAGAAGTAGCAAGGGTAGTCTTACCTCCACCCCCAACCCCCTATATCCCAACCATGCGCACACCACCTGACTCAATGTCTAATTGTGATTTCAAATTATGCAAGCGGGTAGTCATGCCAACAAGACCTTCATCAACATCTGTATTTAAGGGGAATAATCTATCACAAACTGATTCGACAATTTCTGTGATCACTTTGGATTCATGCCTGCAAATTGAAGGATTAACATACATTAATTCACAAAAAAAGATAGTTTAACCCACATCGTGATAAAGAGATAGTTTAAGTATACTAACATTAATTTAAACCATTGAATAAGTTATATAAATTGTCTTTTATAGATATACACTAAATTGCATTTTTTATCGTTTCTCTTTAAAAAGCATGCAAAATATCCTTTATTTACTTTTTTTGTCCTTTAAGCTAACTGATGTTAGCTTTTCAGTTAATTTTAATATAAAATAACCATTTTGCGCAAAGAAGATAATCTAAAATTTATTTATAAAGGACACAACCTGTAATTTATTTTATTTTATTTTATTTCCTTTCTTTTTATTTTATTCGGTTTATCACTATTTTATCGATTATTCTAAAATTTTCTTAATTCATTAATTAACACTTTTTTTAATATAAGGATATGTTTTTGTAATTTATTTATTTACTTTTTTATTTTACAAATTGTTAGGGGTGGATTTCTAAATGGCCAGTGATCCTTATTTGCTGTTGGATTTAGTGATCCTCAATTCTGTCTGAAGTAGTGATCCTCAGAAGTGTTGCAGGATCAGGATCAGGATCATGGATAACTTTAAGGATCCCAGTACTAACGATTGTCTACTTTGAATTCGTAAATGTTTTGCAGGAATATCAACTTGGACTTAGTCTTGGCGACATTCCTGGAGAATATTCTTAGTCTATTCCGCACGTGCTTGGCCAGAAATGGACGTTGTGGAGTCGTGGAAGACTTGCACATTTTTTGCGGAATGTTAGTTAGGCTAGATATTTTCTATTTGTAAACGGGTAGCGAGCTATATTAGAGACACTTAGCTATTTTTGGCTATACACACACTCTTACAACCGCTCTCACTGGCTCTCGACAAACACTTAGCATTTTTAATACATTTCTACACATTACACTATAGTGATCCTTGTACTTAGCTCGCTATCATCCGAAGTTGTAACAGATTGTTTGTTTAATTTGAGTTGGTGATCGGTAGTTTCCATCACCCGGGGTTTTTTGTGCCGAAGATCAACTCTTGATCAAGGGCTTTTTCCCCGTATAAATCCTCGTGTCATTTGTTCATTACACTTCATAGTGATCCTTATTATTGTCCATCAATTCAAGCATCATACCTCACAACAGAAAGTTTGGTTACATTGTCATTGCTTGATTTTTTACCAAAACAGTTTGGCGCCCACCGTGGGGCAATTGGTGCTTCATTCTTAGAAAGATTCGTGTTTTTGTGGTCATTTCGATCCGCTACAACCAAACAAATGGCTTCCTCAGTGAAGAATACTTCAAGTTTGATGCCCTCATTCAGTTCCTCACAAGGCGTTCCTCCTTTGCCTCCACCACCTTCTGGATCCCAGAAGAATGCTGAGAATGCTGCGAAGAAACCAACTCCTATCTTCCAGAAACCACCTACTTCTTCTGTTTCAACTAATCCTAATACTAATGATCTCTATGCCTTGATTTTGCAGATGAGGAATCATGCACAAGAGCAGGATAAGACCAACGAAAGGATCCTCCGGGAAATCGATGAAATCAAGAAACAGAGGAAATCAGTGGAGGATCACTCCCCTCTGATGCCAAAATCGCTGAACTTCGACACTCCGGTCATAACCTCACAATACTCGACAGTTCCGGACGTGCAATACTTGGGTGAACTACCAGGAAGGCGTTATGGGACAACAACAATGAGTCAGGCATTTGGCTCTTGCTTCCAGCCTCAGGGATCCTCTTCTCAACCATTAGGATCCTCTTCTCAGCAACAGGGATACTTCACGTCAGGAGGATATGTGGGAATGCACGCGGTACAAGGATCCTCCCAGGTCCAAGGATCCTCCCAGGTCCAAGGATCCTCTCTGGCCCCAGGATCCTCCCTTGTTCAAGGATCCTCCCTGGTTCCAGGATCCTTTCAGATTCAAGGATCATCACAATTCCAAGGATCCAACCCCCTTCAAAATCAAGGATCCTTGAGAAATATGCAACCTCAGAACTCAGACGTCCATCAAGGAGACTTCATACCAATGCAGACCATTGCCTCATCTGGTCCTTCAATTATGCCAGAGTCTCGACAAGATGGATTCACATCCGCAATTCCAAACTCGAATCCTGTGGGAGGTAACACTTTTAATAATTCATATAACACTAACCATGGCTTTATGCAGGATACAGGTATCAATCAGGCCATGGCTAGGGAACTGCAAAAGCTTAAGGATATGATATCCAGTGTACCAGGAGTGGTTAAACCCATTCCAGAGATCGTGGACGGTAGCCATAGGATATCTCGTTTTGCACCACCTTTGTGTGATGCTGAGATACCTAAAAGATTCCAGATACCATCAATGAAGCTATATGATGGTTCAACGGATCCAGAAGAGCATGTAGCTCAGTACAGGGAGAGGATGGAGATCAATCCAATTCCTGAAAGATTGAAAGAAGCATGTCTATGCAAGGGATTTGGATCCACACTTACAGGATCTGCTCTTAAATGGCTGCTAAGTCTTCCCCCTTACTCTATTACTTCATTTGCTAATTTAGTTAACTTGTTCAATAGTCAATTCTCTTGTAGCAGAAAGTTTGAACGATTAACTAGTGATCTATATAGGGTAACACAAGGTCAAAATGAATCACTTAGAGATTATATCACTAAGTTTAGTAAAGAATCCTTAGACATTCCAAATTTGGATATAGCCACGGCAGTTGAAGCCTTTAAAATAGGATTGCTTAGGGATTCATTATTCTATGATGATCTTGTTGTGACACCTTGCAGGAATCTTGATGAAGTAAGGACTAGGGCCCTTAGGTTCATCTGCCTAGAGGATGACAAAAGGATCCAGGACAGATTGACAGGATCCACCAAACAGGATAAGCAAGGATCCTACTTCAGGAACAACAAATCCAAGTCTTATAACAGATCTGATAACCAGAATGTGCACGCAGTGGAACAAGAAGAGGATGACGAGAATTATCCTCCTATTTCTGAATATTGTTTCTCTGTTGATAACAATGAACTAATCCTTGCAATGCAGAATCTAGGTGAGAAAGCTAGGTGGCCAAGGAAAAGTGATAAACCAGCTGCTACAAAGGATAAATCCAAGTGGTGTGCATATCATGAGGATTTTGGGCATCTCACTGAAGAATGTATTGCACTTAGAAAGGAGATTGGTTATTTGTTGAGCAAGGGGCACTTAAAGGAACTCTTGGGACGAAAGAAGTCAAGAACCCAGGATCCTGAAAGGATCCCGGAAAGGGCTCCTGCCCCTCCGGCAGATGCACAAGTCATAAATTTCATATCCGGTGGATCAGACATCTGTGGTACATCCTTCTCAGCAGCAAAAAGACACGCTAAGGAAACCAAGATGGATAATGGAGACAGACCCGTCAGGACCTCCGTTGTCACCCAGGATAAAGTCATTACTTTTGATGAGGATGATCGTGTTGACATCCAGGATCCTCACCATGACGGTCTCGTAATTACATTGTTTATTTCTAACCACTTTGTTCGCAGGATCCTTATAGATGGAGGAAGCTCTGTGAACATCATTCAGCTGGATGTTCTCAAGAAAATGAACATCCCAGAGTCCGATATTATCCCAAGATCCTCAGTACTTGTGGGATTCAGTGGAGAAACAAAGAATACATGGAGGGACATCAAACTCCCAATCTATATTGAAGGATTGCATTCTTATCAAAAGTTTTGTGTTATTGATTGCTTATCGTGTTGTAACGTTATCCTTGGCAGGCCATGGATACATGATATGAAGGCAGTTCCATCCACCTATCATCAGTGTGTAAAGCTTCCAAGTCCATGGGGAGTGGTGAAAATTGAGAGTGATCAACATGAGGCTAAGAATTGCTATACCTCATCAATGAAACCAGCCTCAAGACCAAGGGAGCAATAGCAATTAAAGTATCCTTCAAGAGACGTCTTGGAGGCAAGAGAACAGGATTTGAAAGAAATCCTCATGGATCCTGATGATCCTGAATCAAAGATCTTCATAGGGACAGGGATCCTTAGCGATATTGAACAAGAGCTAGTATCCTTTCTCAAAAGAAGGAAGACCACCTTTGCCTGGAAACATGAAGACATGACGGGTATATCTAAGGATATAATTACTCACAAACTTGGCATTGATAGGTCATTCAAGCCAATTCATCAAAAGAGAAGGAAGTTTGCACCTGAAAGAAATGCTATTATCCAGGAAGAGGTAGATAAGCTACTTCGAGCAGGTATGATTAGAGAGCTTAAGTATCCAAGATGGTTAGCCAATGTGGTTGTTGTTCAAAAGAAAAATGGAAAGTGGAGGGTATGTGTCGATTTTACATATTTAAACAAGGCATGTCCCAAGGATCCTTTCCCATTACCCCACATTGACTCCATGGTGGATGCTACCGCGGGCCATGAGTTGTTAACTTTTATGGATGCTTCATCTGGATTTCAACAAATTCAGATGGAACCATCCGATCAAGAGGATACATCCTTTATGACCCCAACTGGTATATACTGTTATATTGCTATGCCATTTGGATTAAGGAATGCAGGTGCTACTTACCAAAGGCTTGTCAATATGATGTTCAAAGAACAAATTGGATACACTATGGAAGTCTATATTGATGACATGGTGGTCAAGTCCAAAAGAGCTGAGGATCACCTTAAAGACTTGGAGGAAGCATTCAATATCCTTGATGAATTTAATATGAAACTAAATCCTTCTAAGTGTCATTTTGGTGTAAAGGCAGGTAAATTCTTAGGATATATGGTAACAAAGAGGGGCATTGAAGCAAGTCCAGAGCAAATTAAGGCTATCGTGAATATCAAATCTCCTGCCAATGCTAAGAATGTGCAAAGGTTGACTGGCAGGATCGCGGCCTTGAACAGATTCATATCCAAATCCTCAGAAAAGTGTAAGGAGTTCTATGACATCCTGAGGAAAAACAAGAAATTTGAATGGACTGAGAAGCATGAAAGTGCCCTTAAAGCTCTTAAAGATTACCTATCCTCAGCCCCAGCCTTAATGAAACCAGAAAAGGGAGATGTGTTATCCTTATACTTGGCGGTATCCTCAAAAGCAGTAAGTGCGGTCCTTGTTAAGGACCACCAAAGTACACAACATCCTGTTTATTATGTAAGTAAGAGCTTACTTGATGCTGAATCCAGGTATTCACATTTAGAAAAACTTATCCTTGCATTAATTATGGCATCTACTAAATTAAGACATTATTTTGAGACCCATGCCATTATTGTTAAAACTAATTTCCCAATTAAGAATGTTCTCAGGAAACCTGAAATGTCAGGAAGGATGGCTAAGTGGGCAGTGAAGTTGAGTGCGTATGATATAAGATATGAGCCTAGGACAGCCATTAAATCCCAAGCATTAGCTGACTTTGTGGCAGATTTCAGTAGTGATTTGCAAAAGGAAGCTGAACTAGAAGTCCAACAGCTTGAAGAAACCAAGGATCCTTGGATACTGTTTACTGATGGATCCTCCAATGTGAATGGAACAGGGCTTGGGATACTACTAAAATTGCCACAGGGGGACATAATACCCCACTCCATAGCTTGTGAATTTTAAACTACCAACAATGAGGCTGAATATGAAGCCTTGATAGCTGGTTTGCAAATTGCAAAGCATATGAGTATCAGGTATCTTGAGGTACATGTAGATTCTTTATTGATCACTAATCACTTTAATGGATCCTATGCTGTTAAAGGTGAGAAGCTAATCAAATATTTGGAGATAGTCAAAGAATTGGCACTCTCTTTTGTATCCTTTAGTTTGACACAGGTACCAAGGGAAGAGAATGTAGAAGCTGATGCACTAGCCAATCTAGGATCATCTTTGAAGATTCCTAAGGATATTGAGATCCCTATTATCCATATCCTGACCCCTGCTATCAAGGATCATGTAGCTATGGAGATAGGAGAAGATTCTGCAATCATCCCCAGTGATGATACCCAATCTCATTCAGGATCATGGATACTCCCAATCATGAGATACATACAACATGGAGAAATCCCTACAGGAGAAAACCCAAGGGCTTTTAAAATTAAGGTATCTCAATTTACAATATTAAATAATATGTTATATAAACGATCTCTTGCAGGACCATACTTGAGATGCATTGAGGATCCTGAAATTCAAGAAGTCCTAACGGATTTCCATGACGGAGATTGCGGAAACCACACTGGTGGCAGGGCATTATTCTCAAGGATCCTGAGAACGGGATACTATTGGCCCACTATGAAGAAGGACGCTGTGGAATACGCCAAGAAGTGTGATCCTTGTCAGAGGCATAGTAATATCCTTCACCAACCAGCAGAGCTCTTGCATCCTATATCTTCTTCTTGGCCATTCATGAGATGGGGAATGGATATAGTTGGAAAGCTTCCTAAGGCACCAGGTGGAAAAGTATTCATGCTTGCTATGACTGATTACTTCTCTAAGTGGATAGAGGCTGAAGTCTTTGCTCAAGTCAGAGAAAATGAAGTTATATCCTTTATTAAAAGGAATATTATTACTAGATTTGGCATCCCTTCTGAAATTATTTGTGATAATGGATCCCAATTTATTGGGAATAGAACCACTAACTTTTGTGACAGTTGGGGGATTAAGATGATAACATCAACACCAGTCCATCCACAAGCTAATGGTCAGGCAGAATCATCCAACAAGATCATCATCAACAATTTGAAGAAGAAGCTTAGATCCAAGAAAGGAAAATGGGCAGAAGAACTACCTTATGTGCTGTGGGCTGATAGAACAACTCCCAAGAATGCTACAGGCCAAACTCCTTTTTCTTTGGTATTTGGGGCAGAGTCAGTGATCCCTACAGAGATGGTGGTTCCAACTGCAAGAACAAGTGTTCGTGATCCTGAAGAAAATGCTGAAAACTTGATTCAAGACTTGGATACTATAGAAGAAATCAGGGATTTAGCAAGGATAAGGATGGCCAGTTATCAAAAAAGGATGGCTGGAGCTTACAACAAAAATGTCAGGCTCAGGAAATTCCAAGTTGGGGATATGGTATTAAGGAAAGCATTTCAAAGCACCACCAATCCTGCTGATGGAAAGCTAGCACCAAAGTGGGAAGGACCCTATTTGATTGAAGCTGAAGCAGGAAAGGGGGCATATCGATTGCTAACAATGGAGGGTGATTTGCTACCTAGAGCTTGGAATGCTGTCCATTTGAAGAAATATTTCATGTGATCATGATCCATGATCCTTACCAGACAAGTATCCTTGAAGGATCCCCGCTGATAGATGATCCTCTTTCTGGTAACATTCCAATCTTAAACTATTTCGTTCTTTTTATTCTTACAAGGGTAAGGATCCTCCGTCCTTTATCCTCCTTTTACTTGATTTCTGAGTTTTGAAGGTTCAGGTATCTTTAACTAAGCATTGTGTATCCACAGAAGTATCCAGTTGTTTGGGCTAGTCCCCAGTCTGGGCCTGTCCCCAGTTTCGCCAGTAGCGCACGATGATCCTGGTATAGTTCATGGCAATGGGACCAGTACCCGCTTTAGGGGCTGACAATTTCATTGTACTGGCTATATTCAGGATCCTACGTATAATGGTAGACGTACCATACATCCGTTCCTAAGGTTTCTAACGTTGTCACGTTAGCTAAGGTTTTGGCATTTTCATGTCACTAAGTTTGGATAGTCGCCAGTAAGGGCCATACTCCAGTTTACATACGATCCTTTGGGCTTGTCCCCAGTTATCCTTTGGGCTTGTCCCCAGTAATCATTTGGGCTTGTCCCCAGTTATCCTTTGGGCTTGTCCCCAGTTATCCTTTGGGCTTGTCCCCAGTCACTAACATTCATCTTATGATGGCTCAGTTCCAAGCAATATCCTATTTCAGGTTTGTGAAGATAAATGGCCAAAGATTCTCGACCCTTACTTTCAACTAAGGTTTATATCTTGGGTTATCCTAATTTTAAGTGTTGAAGGATAGGATCCTAACTTGGGTTCTCAGGTATGATCCTAAACTGTTTTGATTTTATTCATTATAAGTGACACTTATCCTTTGACAACTGGAATTATGATCCTTAAATTATTTTTATGTGATCCTTGATCATATCCTTAACTCTTAAGGGATATTTTCTTAAATTTTTTCTTTACTTGGTAAGTTTAAACGACATGGACGTGACAATAAATTGAAAGATAAAATAACAATAAGGATAACAACACAGGATATAGCCAAAAAGTTAAAGTCATTTTATTCACAAAAGTTTAAACCCTTTTAAGGTTGTCAAAATTGCCAACCCACGTTTCTACCAGCAAAACGTGGCCCGTCCACATGGGTTGGCAAAGGGTGTCCATTGTTTGTAGGTCTAACGAGTGCAGGAAATTAAAGACGGCAGGATCACAATGGCTTCATCCCCCAAACAGAGGATCCCTCCACCATTTGTAATCCTACCTATTGTTCAAAGGATCATCCATGATCCTCAACCCTAATTACTACTGTTCAGATACAGACCAACCATTGTTTACCAAAACACCATCAAAACAAAAAACCATAACCAAACTAAAAAAATGGGCTCCGGCTATGTCTAGAAATGTCCATCATCGCCCATTATTGTAGCCTACACCTTCGCTGCACTACCATCTCCAGCTCCACTAGCTTCACCACCATGATCCTTGCCACTGCCTCCAGCCTCAATTGCCAGGACCTCCTCAGCCTCCTCCTCGTCATCCAGTTCAGCCAGCCTTGCCTTCCAGCCTTCCACATCCCAGTTGCTCCTGTCAAAGGCAGGATCCTGAGCTTCTTGAGCCATTTGTAGCTTGGTCTTGTACATGGCTATGGCGGCGGAGACTTTGGCGTCCTCTGTGATCTCCTGCTTTTCATAATCAAAATTGATCAGAATCTTGGCCGTTTCAGTTTTGGCATCTTTGAGATCCTTTTGGAGGTCAGCAATCTTGAGATCCTTAAGCAATGCGACTTGTTGGAGGTCAGCAATCTTCTTGTCCTGCTCCTCAACATGCCCAACATAATCTTCAATTTCAGCAAATTTCTGCAAAGAAGACAAAGAACAGTTTAGGAACAAGTGATCCTCAAATAAGCTGGATACCTAAAGCAGGGATAAGGGTCCTTACCTCGTTGAAGTACTCAAGGAACTGGTGGCGGATCAAAGGTAGACCTTGTAGATCCTCAGCTTCAGAGGCTTTTCTTTTCTTGCCACCCCTTCCTTTAGCGGGTGCCTTGGGGATAGAAGCAGTTGGGCTAGCAGGAAGCTTCTTCTTGGAGGATCGTACGGTGTCAAGCTCAGTGACACTAAATTTGGAGGCAGATCTTGATGATTTTCCAGCGCCTACACACCCAAAACAGATAAGTGTCCTTATTCTATTCATATATAACTATTTATTTAAACATTTGAATATAAAAAGAACAGGATACTTACTTGACATGGTGACAGAGCCTGAGGATACCTCTTGTGAGTCCTGGGTGATTGTCTTGAATGTTCTGGTTTCAGGATCAAGCTTTCTAAAGGAAGCAAGTCTCCCCTTGGTGGCAGCTGAAGGAATAATGTGCGAGAATGTGATAGCTGCACAAAAAGAAACAAAAGCGTATTAGTAAGCATTATCAGAATGAGCTTACTTAGTGATCCTTCTAAGGATCCTCCTATCCTACCATGAGTGCTCCATTTCTTCGGTAAATCCTTTCCATCCGGGATAGAATCCCTTCTGACGAAGAAAAACCGCCGTTTCCAGTTGGTGTCGTTTTTTGTAGCCTTAAAGATAGGATGTTCTTCTCCGGGCTTACGTTTGAACAAATATCGGTGGGATCCAAACGTTGTGAGATCATACATCTCAGCCAACTCCGACATTCCTAGGTCAACCTCTTCCTGCTCGATGATCCTTTCAAGGGTATATAAGACCCTCCAGATCATCGGCATAGCCTGGATGTAGGAGATGCCGGTAAGGGAGAAAAAGGATTGGGTAAAGGCTGGAAAAGGATAGGTGTATCCTATGGTGAATGGGGTAGCAGGAAAGGCAATCCATGTCTCAGAAATGTAGTCGCTCAGAACGGTGGGATCGAATGGATTGAAATCGGTGTTCGCCGAAAAACAGTGGCGAATTCTGTCTATTTGTGCATCATTGAAGCAGCATCTCTCTTTCGGTGAGTCTTTGATGACCCCCTGGCTTTTGAGAGGACTGTCCTTCTTATGATCCTTGGCGGGGGAGGATCGTAGCATCATCATGACTGTGAAGAATGTAAAGAAAGAAGGAGCAAAGAAAGAAAACGTAAAGGAAGAAGAGAAAGAGGTTTACCTGTTTGATCTGCGGACTTAAATTTAAAGGGAGTCTCTCTCTTGAATTTAAATGTGAATTGATCCTATCTCTAACTTCTAATTATAATGATGATTTGCAGGATTGTCACTTCAGTGACGTCAGGTTTGCAACGGCTAGTCCGTCTTCAACGGCTAGTTATCCGTTAGTTTGCTACGGATAAGATCGACAAAATATAATGTCACGGCCCCCGACCCGGTGTCACGACCCCCGACCCACCCTGGACGGAATCGGGTGCCGTGAACAGTCCAGCGGTACCGGTGATTAATTTTATAAAACATTGCAGCGGAAATTTCATCAGGACCGTGAGTTAGGAAAAATATCAGAGTTTAGAAAACACCGGATTTTTATTTAATAAATGGGATAAACCCATGTTTTATAAAAGTAGCTTTAATAAGATAAATTTGTTTACATAAAACAATATTTCTTTAATTTGATTTAATTAATAAAATAAGCCACTTCTTGAAGCCTTTTAGTGTCGTATCCAGCTCTTATTCCACTTACCTGAAAAATGTTTTAAAAAGGTTTTGTCAGCGATAACACTGAGTGAATTCATTCCATTTTATAAATATATTGTTATACCTTACAGTATTAAGGTTTCTATATTTATAATTACCCAACTCAATTAGTATTTGTCAAATGATGACAGCTCCAATGTGACAGTAATCATATCCATTATTGGCTTATTTTAGTCCAATAGTGAATTTATCAAATAATTCTATTTGACTATTATTCAATTTATCTGTCACTAGGCGATTCCTGTGACTATAATCATAGCAATATTGATTATTCTTTCTATTAATGATTCTGATCATATCACTGTTGATCATTCTTTCAACTAGTGATTCTATAACACTGTTGATCATTCTCTCAACTAGTGTTTTCGGTCATGTCACTGTTGATCATTCTTTCAACTAGTAACTCAGATTATATTACTGTTGATCATTCTTTCAACTAGTAATTCTATAACACTGTTGATCATTCTCTCAACCAGTGTCTTCGGACATAATGATGTCCCGTGACATTTCTTTGTCAAATATATTACTTTTGGCATAAAACCATTTAATCCAGATAATGACATATATCAATTTATGTCAAATTAATATAACTTATCAAATATGATAATTAAATAATTGTAATATCATTATTTAATATTTTAACGTGACTAAGACTAAAATATAATCTTAGTAAAAATACATAATTTCCACTGTTATTGTAATCATGATAATATTACCTAACTTTCTGGCAAATAATAATAATAATCAAATAATATATAAATCTTTCATACCAGCAGTTAATATAAAAACTTAATTACTGTAAGTGTAACTGGTAATCATTTTAGGATTCTGTAAAATCTTTGTAAATATAATTGTTTTACAAAAAGGTGATAAAACTGTGAGAAAATATAATGGACTCACAAACTGTGAGAAAAGAGAAATGAACTCACATTGCAGATTTCTACGGGCAAAGCTTAGTCTACAGATAATCCTTGATATATTGCAGATTCAATTTGAGCAGAGCCTAGCCTATTGATTAGCCTTTTTAACCTAATGCACATGAACTAGGTAAGTAACTTAATATAGCATTTTACGATAACTCACGAGATCATATTCTCACAACGAATGACAAAGTGCAATACTTCATCCATCGAATTAACGATGATCCGTCGAATTAACAACGAATGACAAAGTATAATACTTTACCCATCGAATTAACGATGATCCGTCAAATTAATGACGAACGATAAAGTATAACCCTAATGTGGGCAGCACTTAAACATCCATTGGATATATTGATCGATCGGACAATGAATCGTAATAGCGATTAAGTTAATACCCTGTTCTGCAGCACCCCGCTATACTTAATTTAAGTTTCGTGTGTGTTAATTGAAGTAAACAAACAATAACTCGAAGAATTTTATGAATTCTCTCGTCGTTTGAACACCAGAAAGTGAATGCCAATGTCCTCTATTTATAGGTGAAATTTGGTCAGCCCTGCGCATCGTAGGCCAAGGACACCATACGCATCGTATGGGTTGAAAATAGGCTATATGATTGCCGCGTGTGTTTCTAGCATTGCTGAGTCGACGATATCATAAATTTCAACTTCCTGAGCACGCAAAATTAGATAATCATCAACTAGGGAATGCCCCCCTGAGTTTTAGGGGCCCTAATCCTGATTCTGAAAATTATGAAAATCTTAGGGATTGCGTAGAATTACTTGGGTTTCTCAATTAGGGTTTCCTATTGGTCAAATTAATTTAATAATTATGACTTTTGATGAGAGTCGTTACATTCTCCCCACCTTAATAAAAATCTCGTCCTCGAGATTTGCTGGAATAAGTACGAATACTTTTTCTTTATCTCAGGTTCTAGCTTCCAAGTGTATTTGGGTTATGATATTTCTTTTAGACTTATATCATATTCTAATTAATAAAAACAATATTAAGGTAGATGACACATAATCGAATTTTGTGAATATGAGTTGTACAATAGGTAGGATTTCAAAGGTTCAACTGAATTAATTCAAGAAATCAATGTCAAACGAATGAGATGAAATGATATAATTTCCAATGTGACTAGGTTCAATCCAAAAGATATATGATCAAATAGATATTTAAAATGAATGTAAAGAATTTTTAGAATCGAATAAAAATTCTTTTGTCAAAAGAAAACTTACTTTGATTGACAACTGAAGAAGACTCAGAATCAACAAGTTCAAAATGAAATAGAAGCACGAAAATATTTTGTCAACTATCAAATCATAACAAGAGAAAAATCAGTGTGTTGACATTATTGAATTTGCAAGGATACACTGGAATACAATAGAGTTTAGTGTATCATTGTCTTAATACATAATTGCATCAAGACTACTTTCAAATGATGAGTCAAACGAAATACATACGTGATTTTGAAAGATTCGTATGCTTATGATTTAGCCTAAGCTACAAGTTTATAACGACTCCACAAGGTGTCGTAAGGATTGAAATAATTCAATAATTACGGTGACTGAACAATTTCACCGTATAATCAACTAAAAACTTTAATGAAGTAATTTTGGATATTCAGTTCGAATAGGATTTTCAAATGAAAAGAACAAATGAATTGTATAGAATTTTCGATAAATGATGAAAGAAACGTTAAGAGGTACACCGGAATATGATATGAATTTGTGTACACTTATCTTAACACATAATTGTATTAAGACTGTTTAAGATGATGAACTAACAGAAATTAAAATTCGTTCATCAGGAGTGAAAATGAGATTATCTCAAGATTCAAATTTAAAGAAAATGCCACCACAAGGTGTCATAAGAATTGAAAATAGTAGTGGTGAATGAAACAAATTTCACCATGCTTTAAATCAAATGAAGTAAATTCGAATGTTTCAAATAAATCGAGTAGGATTGAAATCGAAATACTTGAATAATGTTTTTCGATCAAAGATGATAAAACAATAAGGATTACGAAACGCTCGATTGTTGATATAAAAATCTTTTAAGAGATACACTGAAATATGAAATGAAATTGTGTATCATAATCTTAGCACATAATTGTGTTAAGATTGATTTTATAGAATAAACCAGCAAAACGGATTCAATAGAAATGAATAATTAAACCCGTATGCAAGGAGATTAGCACAAGCTTCAAATTTTGTGAAAACGTCACCACAAGGTGATCGTGACCAAATAAATGATTCAGTGAAAGTGAAAACCAAACAATTCTGTTATGGTTTTGAATAGATGAAGTTCTTTGACAGAATGTATTTATTTATAAACTTTTATTTGTACTAGGGTCAAATAATAACTTAACTTAGATATTATATATCAGCGACTACGTCTGGAATCATTTCTGCTTCTTGCGTAGTAAGTACGAATGCTCGCGCGTTCTTCTTAGTTTCGTCTGTTGTTCTGGCCTTGTTGTCAGGTGTTTTGGTTAGTTTAGGGCAATATGGTTTAATGTGTCCTGTTTCTCCGCAATTGAAACAAACAGTAGTTTTCCTTCTACACTCTTCCTCTATATGCCCGGTCATCTTGCAGAAGTTACAGTAGGATGTTCTCCTAGAACGGCATCTTCCTGAATGCTTTTTGTTACAGCTTCTGCAGATAGGTTGCTCCAATGACGATTCAGTTCCTATCTTTTTGTAGAATTCTTGGGAAATTTTCTGGGCTAACTCTTTCTTCTTATTTTCTTCTCTTGTGCGGATTAGTCCATCTGTCAGCATGTTAGCTAGCTCGACTGCTTCTTCAATAGTCTGTGGTCTAGTGGCCTTGACTATGTCTCTAATTTCGCTAACTAATCCCCAAATATAACGAGAAATAAGTACAGGTTCTGGCGAAGCCAGAGTTGGTACCATTCTTGCATATTCGAAGAACGTTGTCGTATATTCACGACAATTTACATCTATCATTTTATGATTTAGGAACTTGTTAGTTATTCGTTCCTTTTCATAAGGAGGACAGAATTTCCTTTCTGTCATTTCCTTGAATTTTTTCCAGTTCATGGCATAAGCCATGCCACTTCCTTTTGCCTGAAGAATTGTATTCCACCATTCTAAGGCTTCTTCCTTGAAGAGATTAGATGTATACATCACCTTATCTTCTTCGGCACATTTGCTGATTGTAAGAACAGCTTCCGTCTTTTCCAACCATCGCAGAGCAGCTGTAGCTCCTTCACTGCCGGCGAACTCAGTTGGTTTACAAGCTAGAAATTCTTTGTAGGTACACCCGAGAGTCATCGCCTTCTTTTTCTTGGGAAATAGGGTTTTGATAATATCATCATTACCTCCATTGACACTATGGCTAAAACCATCGTCACGAGTATGCTTGCTACTCACAACTTTGGTAGGTTCTACGGTATTTTTAACAGCTTTAATTATTGAAGGTAAAGCATTAGCTATTCCTTGGGCTATTAGATTTTCTATAGCATTTTTATCCAAAAGATTCTCATTATTAACATGAACTTCTGGATTATGTGGTACTTCATTCGACATCTGAATTGCAAACATTTTCACATATTATCATCACAGAAAACAAACAATACTTCCAGGATATTATCTGTGTATCATATATATATATTTATATATAACACATATGTTAATTTGTATCAGTTTCCTAACTTTATTGTTTAAGTTTAGGTATTAAAAAGAACACCTAATTAGCTTAAACAAGTGGCTCTTTGAGTTTGGCTCTGATACCACCTTCTGTCACGACCCCCGACCCACCCTGGACGGAATCGGGTGCCGTGAACAGTCCAGCGGTACCGGTGATTAATTTTATAAAACATTGCAGCGGAAATTTCATCAGGACCGTGAGTTAGGAAAAATATCAGAGTTTAGAAAACACCGGATTTTTATTTAATAAATGGGATAAACCCATGTTTTATAAAAGTAGCTTTAATAAGATAAATTTGTTTACATAAAACAATATTTCTTTAATTTGATTTAATTAATAAAATAAGCCACTTCTTGAAGCCTTTTAGTGTCGTATCCAGCTCTTATTCCACTTACCTGAAAAATGTTTTAAAAAGGTTTTGTCAGCGATAACACTGAGTGAATTCATTCCATTTTATAAATATATTGTTATACCTTACAGTATTAAGGTTTCTATATTTATAATTACCCAACTCAATTAGTATTTGTCAAATGATGACAGCTCCAATGTGACAGTAATCATATCCATTATTGGCTTATTTTAGTCCAATAGTGAATTTATCAAATAATTCTATTTGACTATTATTCAATTTATCTGTCACTAGGCGATTCCTGTGACTATAATCATATCAATATTGATTATTCTTTCTATTAATGATTCTGATCATATCACTGTTGATCATTCTTTCAACTAGTGATTCTATAACACTGTTGATCATTCTCTCAACTAGTGTTTTCGGTCATGTCACTGTTGATCATTCTTTCAACTAGTAACTCAGATTATATTACTGTTGATCATTCTTTCAACTAGTAATTCTATAACACTGTTGATCATTCTCTCAACCAGTGTCTTCGGACATAATGATGTCCCGTGACATTTCTTTGTCAAATATATTACTTTTGGCATAAAACCATTTAATCCAGATAATGACATATATCAATTTATGTCAAATTAATATAACTTATCAAATATGATAATTAAATAATTGTAATATCATTATTTAATATTTTAACGTGACTAAGACTAAAATATAATCTTAGTAAAAATACATAATTTCCACTGTTATTGTAATCATGATAATATTACCTAACTTTCTGGCAAATAATAATAATAATCAAATAATATATAAATCTTTCATACCAGCAGTTAATATAAAAACTTAATTACTGTAAGTGTAACTGGTAATCATTTTAGGATTCTGTAAAATCTTTGTAAATATAATTGTTTTACAAAAAGGTGATAAAACTGTGAGAAAATATAATGGACTCACAAACTGTGAGAAAAGAGAAATGAACTCACATTGCAGATTTCTACGGGCAAAGCTTAGTCTACAGATAATCCTTGATATATTGCAGATTCAATTTGAGCAGAGCCTAGCCTATTGATTAGCCTTTTTAACCTAATGCACATGAACTAGGTAAGTAACTTAATATAGCATTTTACGATAACTCACGAGATCATATTCTCACAACGAATGACAAAGTGCAATACTTCATCCATCGAATTAACGATGATCCGTCGAATTAACAACGAATGACAAAGTATAATACTTTACCCATCGAATTAACGATGATCCGTCAAATTAATGACGAACGATAAAGTATAACCCTAATGTGGGCAGCACTTAAACATCCATTGGATATATTGATCGATCGGACAATGAATCGTAATAGCGATTAAGTTAATACCCTGTTCTGCAGCACCCCGCTATACTTAATTTAAGTTTCGTGTGTGTTAATTGAAGTAAACAGACAATAACTCGAAGAATTTTATGAATTCTCTCGTCGTTTGAACACCAGAAAGTGAATGCCAATGTCCTCTATTTATAGGTGAAATTTGGTCAGCCCTGCGCATCGTAGGCCAAGGACACCATACGCATCGTATGGTACCCATACGCACCGTAGGCATAAAACCCCTGCGCATCGTATGGGTTGAAAATAGGCTATATGATTGCCGCGTGTGTTTCTAGCATTGCTGAGTCGACGATATCATAAATTTCAACTTCCTGAGCACGCAAAATTAGATAATCATCAACTAGGGAATGCCCCCCCTTAGTTTTAGGGGCCCTAATCCTGATTCTGAAAATTTTGAAAATCTTAGGGATTGCGTAGAATTACTTGGGTTTCTCAATTAGGGTTTCCTATTGGTCAAATTAATTTAATAATTATGACTTTTGATGAGAGTCGTTACACCCGGTTTGACCCGTTTCAGGAGCCGCGGGACAGAAATACTGCGGTATTGATTTAATTGAGTTTAACAGCGGAAACAGGATCGTTTAAAGCTAAAAATTTTCCCCGATTATTTTATTTCACAATTCGGGATAAAACCCCGATAATTTACAATAGTATGTTTTTACTATGAAATTGTGATATTACAAAACTTATTTCTTTATTTTTATAATGAGCCACTATCTTAAGCTTGAAATGCTCCCCAGCACTTTTCCTGAATTACAACAGATCACCTGAAACATGTTTGAAAAAGGTTTTGTCAGCGGGAAATACTGAGTGAATCATTCTATTTACTAAAATGACACATTTGTTATAAATTACAGTATTAAGAGCGATTACAATGTTTCTATTATCAAACCAACTACCCACGGTATTTGTCACTCGCCCGAATCTGTGACTATGGTCATATCCCCCATTGGCTGCCCCAATGGTGACGATTATCAAGTAATGTATACAAAACCCCACATACCGGCTGTAACTTGGTGATTACAAAGACTTAATCCCCGTAATTATAACTTTGAAATAAACATGATTTTGTAAATAGATTTGATAAAAAGAGAGAATGACTCACATTGCTGATTTAATAAGGACAGAGTCTAATCTATGAATTAGCCTTGTTAACCTAATATAAATAACAATGCACACAAAACTGGGTTAGTAATCAATCCAGCAATTACGATAACTCACGAGATCAAATTCTCACAATGAATGACAAAGTGCAATACTTTATCCATCGAATTAACGATGATCCATCAAATTAATGACGAACGACAAAGTATAATACTTTATCCATCGAATTAACGATGATCCGTCAAATTAATGACGAACGATAAAGTATAACCCTAATGTGGGCGGCACTTAAACATTCATTGGATATATTGATCGTCGGATAAATGAATCGTAGCAGCGATTGTGCTAATACCCTGTTTTGTAGCAGAATTTCGATACCCGGGGGTGTAATTTTGGAATAACAGTTCGTAACTCAGTGTAATAGTGAGAATTATTTCGACGTAAAGTGTTCAGTTTTCGAATGCCAATGTCTGCTATTTATAGGTGAAATTTGGGAAGCCCTAGGCATCGTAGGCCAAACATACCATACGCATCGTATGGTCTTTTAAACTGGCTGCGCATCGTAGGCATAAAGCCCCTACGGTGCGTATGGGTGAAAAGTAGGCTATAGACTAGCCACGGTTTGGGACTAGCTATGATGAGTCATAAAAATCAGTTTTTACAATGTTGACAACGAATTTTAAGGATAATTATCAACTAGGGTTTATCCCCCCTTGAGTTTTAGGGGCCCTAATCCTGATTCTGAAAATTATGAAAATTTCAGGGTTTGTTCAGAATCACTTGGGTGTCTCAATTAGGGTTTCCTTTTGGACTAATTAATTTAATAATTATGTCTTTTGATGAGAGTTGTTACATTCTCCCTACCTTAAGAAAAATCTCGTCCTCGAGATTTACTGGAATAAGTGTGGATACTTTTTCTTCATTTCTGATTCCAGTTCCCAAGTGTATTCAGCTCCCCTCTTTGAGTCCCACTTTACTTTGACTAAAACTAGTCGTTTGTGTTTGAGAAACTTGATTTTTCGATCCTCAATTTGAAGAGGTTTCTCAACAAATTTCAACTTTTCGTTTACTTCTATTTCTCGAAGAGGTACTACCAGTGATTCATCTGATAAGCATTTCTTGAGATTGGATACATGAAATACATTATGTACTCCAGCTAATTCTTCTGGTAGCTGTAAACGATAAGCTACTGGTCCTATACGTTGGATCACTGAAAATGGTCCTACGTATCTTGGACTTAGCTTTCCTTTCTTTCCGAATCTGACTACTCCTTTCCAAGGAGAAACTTTCAATAGTACCTTGTCTCCCACTTGGAATTCTAGCGGCTTGCTTCTATTGTCTGCATAACTCTTCTGGCGATCTCGAGCCGTTTTCAGCCTTTCCTTGATTTGAGTAATCTTATCAGTCGTTTCTTGCACTATTTCAGGACCTGATAATTGACTTTCTCCTATTTCTGCCCAACAAACGGGAGTTCTGCACTTTCTTCCATACAGTGCCTCGAATGGAGCAGTATCAATGCTTGAATGATAAGGAGAATTCAATTAATGGTAAGTGATCATCCCAACTTCCACCAAAGTCTATTACACATGCTCGAAGCATGTCTTCTAGAGTTTGGATCGTTCTTTCACTTTGCCCATCTGTTTGTGGATGATATGCAGTGCTTAAATTTAATCGAGTTCCCATAGCTTGCTGGAAACTTTTCCAGAAATGGGAAGTAAAACGACTATCTCTATCCGAAACAATGGAGAGTGGAACTCCATGTAAGGATACAACTTCATCTACATACAATTTAGCCAGTCTTTCCATGCTAAAGGTTTCTTTCATAGGTAGAAAGTGAGCTGATTTGGTTAATCGATCCACAATTACCCAAATCGCATCATTACCTTTTCTGGTTTTTGGGTAACTTAGTAACAAAATCCATTGTTATAAGTTCCCATTTCCACACTGGCATCTCTAACTGTTGTAGTAGACCTGAAGGTTTCTGATGTTCTGCCTTAACTTGTGAACAATTAAGACATTTAGAAACATATCTTGCTATGTCCTTTTTCATTCCTATCCACCAAAAGTTCTTTCTTAAATCTTGGTACATCTTATTTCTTCCTGGATGCATAGTGTACTTAGATTTATGAGCTTCTTCTAAAATCTTAGGTCTTAAGTCTCCCTGCTTAGGTACCCAAATTCTACTTTTGTGGAATCTCCAAATTCCATCTGCTCCTTGTTCTAATTCCTTTATTCGTCCTTTCATTCCTTCAGCATCATCCTTGATTGCTGTAGTTTGAACATTCTTTAATTGTTCCATTAAATCTATTTGTAGATTTAATCTGAGAGCACGAACTCGTCGTTGCTTCTCGTAATACTTACGACTTAAAGCATCTGCAACTACATTTGCTTTTCCTTCGTGATACTGGATATCACAGTCGTAATCGCTTAATATTTCCATCCATCTCCTTTGCCTCATGTTTAACTCTTTTTGCCCAAATATATATCTTAAACTCTTATGATCTGTATAGATAGTAAACTTACTTCCGTACAGATAATGTCTCCAAATCTTAAGGGCAAAAATTACGGCTCCTAATTCTAAATCATGAGTCGTATAGTTTTCTTCGTGCTTTTTCAATTGCCTTGATGCGTACGCAATTACCTTTTTGCGTTGCATAAGCACACATCCATATCCTAATTTTGAAGCATCACAATATACTTCAAAATCTTCAGTTCCTTCTGGTAAGGCTAAGATTGGTGCATGGGTTAATTTCTGCTTCAAAATCCTAAAAGCTTCTTCTTGTTTAGGTCCCCATTCAAACTTAGTGGCTTTACAGGTTAACTTAGTTAATGGTACAGCTATCTTGGAAAAATCCTTAATAAACCGTCTATAATACCCAGCTAAACCTATAAAACTTCTTATTTCCATTGCTGTTTGTGGAACCTTCCACTTGGTAATTGCCTCTATCTTAGCAGGATCTACGTGAATACCTTCATGGTTTACCATGTGTCCTAAAAATTGCACTTCCTTTAGCCAAAATTCACATTTCGAAAATTTGGCGTACAACTTTTCTTTTCTTAACAAAGTTAAGAGTGCATGAAGATGTTCACAATGCTCGGTCTGACTTTTGGAATAAATAAGTATATCGTCTATGAAAACAATTACAAATTTATCCAAGTACGGTTTACAGATCCTATTCATCATGTCCATGAATGCCGCAGGTGCATTCGTTAACCCGAAGGGCATGACTGTACACTCGTAATGACCATACCTAGTTCTGAAAGCAGTCTTAGGTATGTCTTCTTCTTGTACCTTTAATTGATGATATCCGGAGCGTAAATCTATCTTAGAAAAATATCTAGCCCCCTGAAGTTGATCAAAAAGATCATCAATCCTAGGTAATGGATATCGATTCTTAATTGTAACTTTATTCAATTCTCTATAATCGATACACATTCTCATTGAACCATCCTTTTTCTTCACAAACAACACTGGCGCTCCCCAAGGGGATGAGCTAGGTTGTATGAATCCGTTACTTAGTAATTCATCTAATTGCTTTTTCAGTTCTAACATTTCTGTGGGTGCTAACCGATAAGGTGCCTTGGCTATCGGTGTAGTTCCTGGAATTAGATGAATCCTAAATTCTAGTTCCCTATCTGGAGGTAATCCTGGTAAATCTTCTGGAAATATATCAGAATATTCGGATACTACTGGTATTTCCTTAAGATCTTTTCCCTTAGTGCTAATGATTACTGAAATCATATACACTGTTCCTTGTTTTCGTTCATAATTAGCAACTTTCATTACTGATATGAACTTCATGGGCTTACGTGGTTTATCTCCTGTAATCCTAATCATTTCTCCGGTAGGTGATTGAATTTCTATGGAATTCTGATCACAAAGGATTCTAGCATGGTTGGCTACTAACCAATCCATTCCTAATACAACATCAAATTCAGCTAAATTCATCGGCAATAGCCTTGCAGATAATTTATGTCCTAAAAGTTCTATGTTTCCTTCTTGCAAAACTTTATCTATTTTAACTGAATTTCCGTCTGCGGTTTCAACTGTAAAAATCTGCCTAATATTGGTTAAAGGTAAACTAAGAGCTTGACAGAATGAAGTATTTATAAAACTTTGGTTTGCACCAGAGTCAAATAATACTTTTGCATACACGTTGTGAACTAAGAACGTACCCGCTATCACATCTGGAATGAGTTCTGCTTCTTGAGTGGTCAGCTGAAATGCC
Source organism: Helianthus tuberosus (assembly GCA_030545235.1). Classification (NCBI taxonomy): domain Eukaryota; kingdom Viridiplantae; phylum Streptophyta; class Magnoliopsida; order Asterales; family Asteraceae; genus Helianthus; species Helianthus tuberosus. Next base: position 219,682,172 of record CM060369.1, read on the forward strand.
CTGGCATTCTTCTTACTAGTTCCTTCGGTCGTCTTGGGTTTGTTATCTACTGGTTTGACCAATTTAGGACATTCTGTTTTATAATGCCCCGCTTCTCCACAGTTAAAACAGATTACTGTTTTCTTTTTGCAGTTCTCTTCACGATGTCCTACAGTTTTGCAAAAATTGCAAGTGATATCGCATCTTCCATAATGCTTCTTTTTGCATTTCCTGCAGAATGACGGAGCTGGAGATTGCCCTGATCCTTTTCTCTTGAAGCTGTTATTATTACCCACACGAAATCCTTGGGTAATTTTCTGAGCTAGTGCCTTTTTCCTATCTTCATCTCTTGTACGTACCAATTCATCGGTTAGAGTGTTAGCTAATTCTACCGCATCATCAATAGTGCGAGGTCTCGCAGCTTTAACAATATTGCGGATTTCGCTAATTAGCCCCCAAATATAGCGAGAAATAAGTACCGGTTCTGGCGAAGCCAGTGTTGGTACCACTCTAGCATATTCAAAGAATGTCGAGGTATAACCGCGACAATCCACACTCATCATCCGATGATTTAGAAACTTATTCGCCATCTGTTCCTTCTCATACTCAGGACAGAATTTTCTTTCCACCAAACCCTTAAATTCTTCCCAAGTCATAGCATAAGCTATTACTCTTCCTTTTGATTGTAACACAGTGTTCCACCATTCGAGTGCTCCTTCTTTGAACAGATTGGATGCGTACATGACCTGGTCATCTTTACCACATTTACTTATTGCAATGACTGCTTCGGTTTTCTCTAACCAACGCAGTGATGCAGTTGTTCCTTCATTGCCTGCAAATTCAGTGGGTTTACAAGCAAGGAATTCTTTGAAAGTGCAACCAGGCGTTGCAGTTTTCATTTTCTTGGGTAATGGAGCTTGATGTGGTTCCTTTGTCACACCCCGATTTCCACGTGTCACCGGTGGGCCCGGTGGGGGAGTATTGTGACGTGGTTGGCAACGTAATAGTCAATCAACACAATATAATAATGCACAGCGGAAGCAAATTTAAAATAAGATACAACCGAATTTATTTATTGTAAACAAAGTCACAATTATCCGGTGTTTATCCACAGTAGGATCGAATTAAAAAAACATTGTTTATGGTTCAACAGACTTCGGCATCTCTAAGTTTGCGAGACTTCTAATGATGCTTAGGAGAATCCCAGCCTATTTCGCCTAGTACCTGCATTTAATCTTTTTGGGAAAATACGTCAGTTTACACTGGTAAATACATTCAACTGACTCATTTTATAAATGATTGAAAATTGGTTTGGTTGCACATGGCATAAACATTTTTATTAACTTGGGAGAATTATTTAATATTATAATCTTGTGAACGATTTACATGTTACTTATGCGTTCAGTAGCCCGGAACGTATTCCGGGTTAAAGATCAATAGACACACCACTTATGTGAGTTATACACGGGAGTACGCCTACACCCCGTGCTCAGGTCGTGGCTATCTCGTAAGATAATGCCGAGGATATCCGGGACATGGTCATTAACCCCCCAAAGGCTGTAAAGTAAACACATCTGTTTAAAACGAGCCGATCAAATTATTCAATTAACCACTAAGCGTGGAAGATTTGATGCTCGATCAAGCGGTACGCTATGTACCGTAACCCAAGCCCGTATAGGGAAAATAAGTTAAAAGTATTTACCTTGATGCAAAGTATAGTCTCAATAATCAAATAGCAGGTAGCTTTTACTGTTTCTCCTAATCTGGAACGAAGGTTAAATATAACCTATTAGAATCCTAACGGGTCTTTAATTATGCTTAAGCTTAGACCGGCTAGTTTCGAAGATACGGTTCGTACGCACGATTAAGCGAAGACCGGATAGAATGTGATTCAGACCCGACAAGTTTGAAGACTTGTTTAATATGGGTCTATTATTCACATTCTGGATTTTGAGATAAAACCGATAAGGTTTGACCCGTTTCGGCTAATTTATGTAAACTTGTTACATAAACCGAGCCGAACGCGTAGTATGCGTAACGGGTATCCGTAAGAGCCATATACAGGTTTCCTAAGTCAATATGCTTCAAATATGTTGTAACATCAGTAGGATGTCTTTCGTTATGCCCCGAACTAATTTAAACACAAACTATGCCCCGTAGGGGTAGTTTGGTCATTTTAAAGTTTGTAAAAGCGTTTATATGTTCAACTGAGTTACAGGTCTGATGTAAACAGCAAACATACTCATTTTGATGGGTTATAACAGTAGGCTAAGGCATATATGTGAAATTTATCATATTTAACCAAACTATGCCCCGTAGGGGTATTTTGGTGATTTCACATAAGCCGAAAAGCTCAAAAACGAAGTCTGAGTTTATCAACCTTTGCTTACTGTTGAATTATCATAATTTGCCTCATATATCAGTAGGTATCGACCCGGGTATGTCCAATATGATTCTAAGACATACTATGCGCTAATAACGCTAATTATGGCGATTAAAGGCCATTACCGGGTTCGATACTTAATTCTGATATTTTTATATTTCCAGAAGGCTTAACATAATTTAATTATCATAACTAATCAGTAGCAAAAGGTTTGGAATTGTTTAGATGTGTAAAACTCATTTTATGGCCCGTAAGGGCAAAACCGTCAATTACCGGATTAAGCCTACGACTATGAGTTATGCTCAGCCTAAAATTAATTAAAAATCTTTAGAAATCCCAAAATAATATTTAAGATCAGTGGGTAAAAGATTTGATGTCAAAAAGTATGTTTAATTAGGCTTTACGCTAATTGCGCCATATTGTTAACATAAAGCCTTAATTTAGCGATATGAGCATAACTCTTAATCTACAAGTCAAACTAATGTCAAATTTTGCATACAAGTCTATATATCAGTAATTAAGGATTCTACACTTTTACATTTTCATAAATTATGATTTAAGGCAATAAGGGCATAACGGTCCACGTATGAGCATTTAACGGAAACTTGCATATTAATTGGATAACTAGTGAACCAAGGTGTACGATCACAGAGGGTTGTTCTAACATGTATCCTAATCCAATTTAGGCTCTGTGGCATTTCTAAAATATGCCCAAACGGGTCAGAACTGAAAGTCAACCGAAAAGTCAAACTATGTGACTTTCGGTTCCGAACCGGGTCTAAACAGGAAATAGTCGGGTTGAACATGTTGGGACATGTTACTACACTTATTTCTAAGTTATAACAATATTCAAACAGGTTATAATTGATCTAGATAGCTAATTATGCATAAAAGACATTTTAATCTATATGTTGACTTTTTAAGTAAAGCTTTGACCCGACATTTGACCTGTTTAGGATGGTGATCAGGGGAAACCCTTTTGGGGTTTTATTACCCACATAACTACCATTCTAAAACTACTTTTAATTCGAGATATGACTGAGTCATTAGTGACTAATCTCGAAGTCAAACCGTAATTACGACGGTTTGACTTTTAGCTAATTAACTAAGCTAAACATAACCAAATAAGAACTAGCAGACTTACAATAGTCCAATGCACGACTTATGATCAGAAGGGAGAGTTCCTATGCTCCAGGATGCTCCAAAGATCAAATGCAAGTGTGAAGAATGTTGTGACCTTGGGGTTCCTTTTATAGTGCAATGGCTCACCACAATTGGTTGACAACTAACTCTAGAGCTGACCACAATCATCCAACAAGTGTCCTAGTGCTCTAGGGTCGTTTAGGGGTCTTTTATAACTGATAAAAACCAGTTTAATCGGTCACAATCGCGTATAACAGCCAACAGCAGGTTTCTGGTCGCTGGGCACCCCTAGCGCACCGTTACGCTACATCTGTAGCGGTGCGCTAGCCCGCTATAATGGGCCGTTGACTTATCATGGTAGCGCACCGTTACGCTAATCTTGTAGCGGTGCGCTAGCCCCTTCTGAGACATAAATTGTTGTTGTTTGCTGAAGTTACGTAAAGGTAATCAATTATTTCGATCTTGGGTCCTATACCAACACTCCTGGACCTCCCAAAACGGTCTTGCACAGTATCAAACCCCACCATAATGATATGTTTGATTTAGATGCAATAGCAAGACCCGTATATCTCGGTTTACCATTCAATTTACTTGTGGGATCACATCATGCTTTTTGATTTCTATTATTGTAACCCAAAGTTCTGAATTGAAGGTATAAAGATGTGTATAAAATTTAATCGGGTCTTGGGATTTATAAATGAGGTCGTTCAGAGGTAACAATTTAACATGACGCCACTTTAATCCTACCGAAACATCTTTATTAAATCCGGGTTTTTCAACGCGTTTTGTCTTACATGACACGTGTCATTTTATTATTAAACCCGAAATTTTCGAGGTGTTACATCCTCACCCCCTTAAAATAAATCTCGACCCGAGATTTACTGGAACAGGTAAGGGTACTTTTCTTTCATCGTGGATTCAACCTCCCACGTGAAATTGGGACCTCTACGGGCATCCCATTTGACCTTAACAAAAGGTATATGCTTTCTCCGAAGCTTTCTTACCTGTCGATCTTCAATTGACACAGGTTTTTCCACGAATTTCAAGCTCTCGTCAATATGCACATCTGTATGTGGCATGACATGTGTTTCGTCAGCGGAACATTTCTTTAGATTGCAGATGTGGAACACATTGTGAATTCCACTGAGCTTTTCTGGTAAGTTCAACTTATAGGCAACTGACCCGACACGTTCGATAACCTCGAAAGGTCCTATGTATCTCGGGCTTAGTTTGCCTTTCTTACTAAACCGCATCACTCCTTTCTAGGGTGACACTTTAAGTAGGACTTTTTCACCCACTTCGAAGTGAAAATCCTTACGACTTGGATCCGCGTAACTCTTCTGCCTATCCCTGGCAGCTTGGAGATTTTTACGAATCTGGACAATCTTGTCCGTCGTTTCGAATACGATCTCTGGTCCTGATAACTGGACTTCTCCAACTTCCGCCCAACAAACTGGCGATCTACACTTTCTACCGTATAATGCCTCGAAAGGCGCAGCCTTTATGCTGGTATGGTAGCTATTGTTGTAGGAGAATTCGATCAATGGTAGGTTCTTATCCCAGCTACCTTCCAATTCGATCGCACATGCACGCAGCATGTCTTCCAACGTTTGAATAGTACGCTCACTCTGACCGTCAGTCTGAGGATGGTAAGCCGTACTAAAGTTCAAACGTGTGCCCAAAGATTGCTGGAAGCTTTTCCAAAAATGTGACGTGTACCTAGTATCTCGGTCAGAGATAATAGCTACAGGTATGCCATGTAAGGCTACAATCTTATCAACATATAACTGGGCTAACATATCGGAGCTATAAGTCTCCTTGATGGGTAAGAAATGAGCTGACTTAGTCAGTCGGTCAACTATAACCCATATCGTATCATTTCCTTTCCTTGTCTTGGGTAACTTGGTAATAAAATCCATAGTTACCATTTCCCACTTCCACGTAGGAAGTTCAGGCTGTTGTAGCAAACCTGACGGTTTCTGATGCTCGGCTTTGACTTGCGCACATGTCAAGCATTTTGCTACATGGGCGGCTACAGACTTTTTCAAGCCTATCCACCAATAATTTGCCTTTAAATCCTGGTACATCTTATCAGCTCCAGGATGAACGGAGTATTTGGAACTATGGGCTTCTTGGAGGATGACATCACGAAGTCCTCCAAAAATTGGAACCCATATTCGTCCGTTTAACCGTAAAATCCCATCCTTGCTAAGAGTTAACTGCTCCTCAGTTACTCCTAACTTTTCATTAGGATAGTTAGCTTCCAACACAGCTTCCTTCTGTGCAGCTAACACCCTTTCTATCAAACTGTTCTTTATCTCCATACGCTTGGCGTTAATGCGAATGGGTTTAACCCTTTCCTTTCTGCTCAAGGCATCGGCGACTACATTCGCTTTGCCGGGATGGTATTTGATTTCACAATCATAATCATTCAAAGTTTCCATCCAATGGCGTTGCCTCATGTTTAATTCTTTCTGGTTAAACAGATGCTGGAGGCTCTTGTGATCAGAAAAGATCACGAACTTGATTCCATAAAGATAATGCCTCCACAGTTTTAGTGCGAACACAACGGCACCCAATTCCAAGTCATGGGTGGTGTAATTCTTTTCGTGCACCTTTAACTGTCGTGATGCATAGGCAATAACCTTGCCTTTCTGCATAAGCACACACCCCATGCCAGTGTGTGATGCATCACAATAAACTACAAATTCTTCAGCGCCCTCAGGTAATGTAAGCACAGGAGCGTTGCTCAACTTTTGTCTCAAAACATCGAAGGACTCTTGCTGCTTAGGGCCCCAAACAAACTTAACCTTTTTCTTAGTTAAGGAGGTTAGGGGTGCAGCAATCCTTGAAAAATTCTCAATAAAACGCCTGTAATATCCTGCCAACCCCAGGAAGCTACGAATCTCCGTAGGCGTCTTTGGCTCCTGCCAATTCATAACAGCTTCAACTTTAGCGGGATCCACTTGGATACCCCGCTCACTGACCACGTGTCCAAGAAATTGGACTTCTCGTAGCCAAAATTCACACTTAGAGAATTTGGCATAGAGCTTTTCCTGACGTAGAAGTTTGAGAATACACCGAAGGTGTTTCTCGTGATCAGCTTGATTCTTAGAATAAATAAGGATGTCATCGATGAAGACGATAACAAATTTATCTAAGTAAGGTTTGCAGACGCGATTCATGAGATCCATGAATGCGGCTGGTGCATTAGTGAGCCCAAAAGGCATCACTAGGAACTCGTAGTGACCATATCGAGTCCTAAATGCAGTCTTGTGTACGTCTTCATCTTTAACCTTCAACTGATGGTATCCCGATCTCAGATCAATCTTTGAGAAGTAACTTGCCCCTTGAAGCTGATCGAACAAATCGTCGATCCTGGGCAATGGATATCTGTTCTTGATCGTGACTTTATTAAGTTCGCGATAGTCGATGCACAGACGCATCGACCCATCCTTCTTTTTGACAAACAGGATTGGCGCTCCCCAAGGAGATGAACTAGGTCGAATGAAACCCTTAGCTAGCAATTCATCTAGCTGCGTCCGCAACTCCTTCATTTCGGTGGGTGCCAATCTGTATGGTGCTCTAGCAACTGGTGCAGCTCCTGGAATGATATCGATTCTGAATTCGACTTGTCTATCTGGTGGTAGGCCAGGTAGATCTTCAGGAAACACTTCTGGGTATTCTGAGATGACAGGGATGTCTTCTAACTTCGGTTTAGGCTCATCAATAATTACCTGTGCCATGTAAATGACACACCCCTTCTTCAAACACTTTGAAGCCTTGAGCATAGTCACGTGCTCAGGCAGTCCGTACTGGGTATCTCCCCGAATGGTAAGTGATTCACCAGACGGAGTCTTTATTACTACCTGTTTCTGGTTACAGACGATTTGGGCCTGGTTATGAGATAACCAGTCCATACCCAGAACTATGTCAAAACCAGCTAATTTAAACGGAAGTAGAGACAGAGGAAAAGAATGGTTCTTAATGGATATAACACATCCATCTAACACAGTAGAGACGGTTTCTATGGTACCATCTGCTAACTCTACCTCATAGTTCACTTTTAGGGTTTTGACAGGTAAATTCAACAATTTACAAAATTTATGATCTACGAAGGACTTATCTGCGCCTGAATCAAAAAGTACTCTTGCAAAAACATCATTTACAAGGAAAGTACCTGTTATGACGTTATCATCTTGCACAGCCTCCTTCGCATCCATCCTGAAGACTCTGGCATTAGTCTTCTTAGCCTCCTCAGGCTTCTTGTTGTACTTAGGGCAGTTAGTCTTGATGTGGCCCTTCTCATTGCAACGATAGCACGTCGCATCTTTCATCTTCTTGCAATCCAAGGTTTTGTGTTCCTTGGATTTGCACAAACCACAAGCAAAAGACCTTGACTCGTTATTCGAGTTTGATTCGAATCTGCACTTTCCAAAGTGCTGTTTCTTGCATGTTTTGCATGTGGGCTTCTCTCCAGAACGATGCCCATCTTTCTTCGAATCCGATCCCTTCTTGTGATCACCGCTCCCACGGTGCTTCTTGTTCGACCTACGCGAACCGTCATCATCATGCTTCCTCTTCTCGGCCGCCTTATTCCTCTGCGATCTCTGCCGGACCGCATCCAGTGTGAGAGATAAGGAAAGGTCAGTTACAGACCTGAAGGTAACTGGCCGAGAAGCTTTAACACTGGCCTTGATCTCGGGCTCTAATCCACCAATAAAGCGTGCGATTCTTTTGGGCTCCGGGGTTACCAGATAAGGTACCAACCGGGATAGTGTATTGAAGCTTGTCAGATAAGCTTGACAATCGAGATTCTTCATCACCAGTGATAGGAAATCATATTCTATCTTTTCCACCTCGTGTTGAGGGCAGAAATTTTCTTTGATCAGGGCAATGAATTGATCCCACGTCATGCTATACAACGGGATCTTTCCTGAGGCCTCCATCACAGATCTCCACCAAGCTAATGCCTCACCTTTGAAGGACTGTGAGACAAATTTAACCACATCACCTTCAGCGCATCCGCTGATGTCCACGACCGTGTCCATTTCATCCAGCCACGTCATGCAGTCTACGGCTCCTTTTTCTCCCGTAAAATCCCTGGGTTTACAAGATACAAAGTACTTATATGTGCAACCCTTGTTACGGTGTCCCTGATGCAGTACCAACTGCTGAGATGGATTACTTTGGTGGTTGGTGGACTGGCGATCATCACCGTTTTTCTTTGGCTCATCCTTTTTGGGTGGAGGCTTGTTATGAGCCTCAGAATGTGTCCTTGGCTTTGATTGTGACACAGAGTGGGTCCTACTCCGAGTAACACTGTATTCCTCATATTGTCTATCCAAAGCTTGTGTGATAGCGCCGTCTATGATTGCTTTTAGTTCAGCACCCGTTAATGTAATCTGGGCGTTCTCATTCGGCTCCACTGGATGGCTATTTACTTCATTGGAGTCAGCCATTGTATTGAACTGTTGCAAAAAACAAGGTCAATATTTCATTTGGGATTTTATTATGGAATTACCCCTTAGGGTAACTCGTTAACCATGATAACAGAGACCATATTTGGTTAACTTATTAATCGTATTAATTTAGGATTTCAATTAAAATTTATCCTAAACATAAACAATAACAATATATATTAGCACATAAGGCTTGGTCACATGGACAATTTAATAAACCATGATTTCGGAGAATCAAGACTTTTAAGGTTTGAACCTAGTTCATTACCTTTATTAGACAGGGAGTTATAGTTACCACTGTCTTTTGGTTCATGTAGAAATGAGCAAGGCCCGTAGGCACTATATTACCACGTATGGTTAAATATGATCATCTTAATGGATGATGTAAATCCAGGATTCAGAGATCATTAAACTGGATTAGGAATCTTCTAAAGAATCCTTATTCATTTAAGAATGACATGTGATTTTTAACGAATCACTTCTGCCAGGAGTGTTAACATGTTTTAAGATGTTAACAGGGATTTGAATCTTTTAAACAGGTCTTACCATTTTGGCCCGGTCTTATATTTGACACGTGGCTAGGTTTCACACTATAAGATCCTTAATTACATAGGCAGATTTATTTTAAAAGGAATGATTTTAATTTATTTATTTCATTTATAATTTATTTATGCACAAATGGCAACTATGAAATTCATAAAAATAACACTCCATTAATTTATCACTATATTACATATTGCCCTAAACGGGTCTTTTACACATGGAATTTGCCCACTCAGGAGCTAAAACATACCAACATGCCCACGCAGGGGTCTTACGGAAGACATGCCCACGTAGGGGTCTTACAGAAAACACAAGTCCTCGTAGGGACTAACAAACAAAAGTCCACGCAGGGATTAAACATACAACATACCCTCGTAGGGGTTTATGGAAAGATAGACCCACGCAGGGGTCAATACACACAACAAACATAAACACCCACGTAGGGGCTTAACAACCAAATATGCCCACGCAGGGGCTCAACAACAGCTGGGAGGATTTAGTAATCCTTCTTGTTCTTTCCCTTGAGCAGTCCTATCAATCCCTGGAAGAAGGTCTGCTTCTCTTGGCGGTCGCGGCGAGCTTCTCGCTCAACCTGATTCAATCTATGTAGAATGTCCTCCCGTTCTGGGGGAGAAAATCGTGGCGGCTGCGACTGCGTTCTGATGATAGGCCTGGGAGGTATTGGGTACCCCTGATTCGGGTGGCTTACCCCCCATGGATCTCCGTAGGGTCCTTGGGCATTGAGGGCGTTATAATTTGCTGCTTCCATATAAGGGTCTGCCTCAGCGTATCCGTAGTTGTGGTAAGCTGGTGGTTCAAACGGGTTGTAATTGCTTGGACCCGTGTACGCTGGGATTGGGTTTTCAAAACCCATGTACGGTGGCTGTTGAAAAGCTGGCTGCGAAGGCCCACCCATTTGTGGGTCCTCATAGTGCGGTGGGTAGTGACTAGCACTAGACTGTCGTGGGGAATCGAAAGTGAAGCCCCCAGGTCGCACCGACATACGGGCACCGGTTCTCCTACGCCTTGGCGGTTGAGGAGGTGGCGGTTGAACTGGTGGCGGTGGAGGCGGTGGCGTAACTGCCACAAAGCGATGATCCTCTGAAGAATCTTGATGATGCGGCTGTGGTTGTGGCTCCTGGTGCTGCTGAGAATGCTGCTGCTGGTGCTGCCCATGTGATGACGAGTGGTGTGAAGGCGTATAGTACCATTGGTGTTGGTCAAATAAAGCTTGGAAGCTATCTGGACCACCATAGGGCGATCCGTGAAACGAAGATCCGTCCGAAATCTCTATCGGGTGGTTCGGAGTGTCACTCGCAGGCATGACGGGGTCCGTATCCTCGTCCATGTCGTCAGCTTGATCACCAGAGAAGTGGTCGTCTGGCCCTAGTGGGTTGAAACCCACGGGTTCTTGTAGGTAATCGGCCAGGTTAAACTGGCCTCGAAAGATAGGCGTGGGGTCCCCATAGGAATGATGGAACAAAGACCTTTGTAGTGGTACATATGAAGGTTGTGTGTTGTGAGGTTCATATGGGTTAAGTGCAGGAGGGGTAGAACTGTGCGAAACAGATCTCCTTGCTGGTTCGAACAGGTTTCTCCTGTTCCGTCTTGGATTCTCACTTTCTGCCGCAGTTGGGGCTCGTGTATTAGACGGCCCTGCTTCATGGTCGTTGGGGGCGGCTACCGGCCCCTTTCCGCGTCCTCGCGTGCGCAAGAATCTTGGAGGCATCTTTGTTATTCCTGTCAATAAAGCATGAGATAACAATAACAAAAATATAAAACTTAAAGGACAAAACAAAAACCGAAAAGGTGGAATTTGTCCTAAGTTATAAGTCTAGACTCGAAAGTTTAGATATGTGCTATTGTGTAACTGAGATTAAACACAAAAGGCTAGTGTTTAATTCACTCAGTGTTGGCTCTGATACCAACCTGTCACACCCCGATTTCCACGTGTCACCGGTGGGCCCGGTGGGGGAGTATCGTGACGTGGTTGGCAACGTAATAGTCAATCAACACAATATAATAATGCACAGCGGAAGCAAATTTAAAATAAGATACAACCGAATTTATTTATTGTAAACAAAGTCACAATTATCCGGTGTTTATCCACAGTAGGATCGAATTAAAAAAACATTGTTTATGGTTCAACAGACTTCGGCATCTCTAAGTTTGCGAGACTTCTAATGATGCTTAGGAGAATCCCAGCCTATTTCGCCTAGTACCTGCATTTAATCTTTTTGGGAAAATACGTCAGTTTACACTGGTAAATACATTCAACTGACTCATTTTATAAATGATTGAAAATTGGTTTGGTTGCACATGGCATAAACATTTTTATTAACTTGGGAGAATTATTTAATATTATAATCTTGTGAACGATTTACATGTTACTTATGCGTTCAGTAGCCCGGAACGTATTCCGGGTTAAAGATCAATAGACACACCACTTATGTGAGTTATACACGGGAGTACGCCTACACCCCGTGCTCAGGTCGTGGCTATCTCGTAAGATAATGCCGAGGATATCCGGGACATGGTCATTAACCCCCCAAAGGCTGTAAAGTAAACACATCTGTTTAAAACGAGCCGATCAAATTATTCAATTAACCACTAAGCGTGGAAGATTTGATGCTCGATCAAGCGGTACGCTATGTACCGTAACCCAAGCCCGTATAGGGAAAATAAGTTAAAAGTATTTACCTTGATGCAAAGTATAGTCTCAATAATCAAATAGCAGGTAGCTTTTACTGTTTCTCCTAATCTGGAACGAAGGTTAAATATAACCTATTAGAATCCTAACGGGTCTTTAATTATGCTTAAGCTTAGACTGGCTAGTTTCGAAGATACGGTTCGTACGCACGATTAAGCGAAGACCGGATAGAATGTGATTCAGACCCGACAAGTTTGAAGACTTGTTTAATATGGGTCTATTATTCACATTCTGGATTTTGAGATAAAACCGATAAGGTTTGACCCGTTTCGGCTAATTTATGTAAACTTGTTACATAAACCGAGCCGAACGCGTAGTATGCGTAACGGGTATCCGTAAGAGCCATATACAGGTTTCCTAAGTCAATATGCTTCAAATATGTTGTAACATCAGTAGGATGTCTTTCGTTATGCCCCGAACTAATTTAAACACAAACTATGCCCCGTAGGGGTAGTTTGGTCATTTTAAAGTTTGTAAAAGCGTTTATATGTTCAACTGAGTTACAGGTCTGATGTAAACAGCAAACATACTCATTTTGATGGGTTATAACAGTAGGCTAAGGCATATATGTGAAATTTATCATATTTAACCAAACTATGCCCCGTAGGGGTATTTTGGTGATTTCACATAAGCCGAAAAGCTCAAAAACGAAGTCTGAGTTTATCAACCTTTGCTTACTGTTGAATTATCATAATTTGCCTCATATATCAGTAGGTATCGACCCGGGTATGTCCAATATGATTCTAAGACATACTATGCGCTAATAACGCTAATTATGGCGATTAAAGGCCATTACCGGGTTCGATACTTAATTCTGATATTTTTATATTTCCAGAAGGCTTAACATAATTTAATTATCATAACTAATCAGTAGCAAAAGGTTTGGAATTGTTTAGATGTGTAAAACTCATTTTATGGCCCGTAAGGGCAAAACCGTCAATTACCGGATTAAGCCTACGACTATGAGTTATGCTCAGCCTAAAATTAATTAAAAATCTTTAGAAATCCCAAAATAATATTTAAGATCAGTGGGTAAAAGATTTGATGTCAAAAAGTATGTTTAATTAGGCTTTACGCTAATTGCGCCATATTGTTAACAAAAAGCCTTAATTTAGCGATATGAGCATAACTCTTAATCTACAAGTCAAACTAATGTCAAATTTTGCATACAAGTCTATATATCAGTAATTAAGGATTCTACACTTTTACATTTTCATAAATTATGATTTAAGGCAATAAGGGCATAACGGTCCACGTATGAGCATTTAACGGAAACTTGCATATTAATTGGATAACTAGTGAACCAAGGTGTACGATCACAGAGGGTTGTTCTAACATGTATCCTAATCCAATTTAGGCTCTGTGGCATTTCTAAAATATGCCCAAACGGGTCAGAACTGAAAGTCAACCGAAAAGTCAAACTATGTGACTTTCGGTTCCGAACCGGGTCTAAACAGGAAATAGTCGGGTTGAACATGTTGGGACATGTTACTACACTTATTTCTAAGTTATAACAATATTCAAATAGGTTATAATTGATCTAGATAGCTAATTATGCATAAAAGACATTTTAATCTATATGTTGACTTTTTAAGTAAAGCTTTGACCCGACATTTGACCTGTTTAGGATGGTGATCAGGGGAAACCCTTTTGGGGTTTTATTACCCACATAACTACCATTCTAAAACTACTTTTAATTCGAGATATGACTGAGTCATTAGTGACTAATCTCGAAGTCAAACCGTAATTACGACGGTTTGACTTTTAGCTAATTAACTAAGCTAAACACAACCAAATAAGAACTAGCAGACTTACAATAGTCCAATGCACGACTTATGATCAGAAGGGAGAGTTCCTATGCTCCAGGATGCTCCAAAGATCAAATGCAAGTGTGAAGAATGTTGTGACCTTGGGGTTCCTTTTATAGTGCAATGGCTCACCACAATTGGTTGACAACTAACTCTAGAGCTGACCACAATCATCCAACAAGTGTCCTAGTGCTCTAGGGTCGTTTAGGGGTCTTTTATAACTGATAAAAACCAGTTTAATCGGTCACAATCGCGTATAACAGCCAACAGCAGGTTTCTGGTCGCTGGGCACCCCTAGCGCACCGTTACGCTACATCTGTAGCGGTGCGCTAGCCCGCTATAATGGGCCGTTGACTTATCATGGTAGCGCACCGTTACGCTAATCTTGTAGCGGTGCGCTAGCCCCTTCTGAGACATAAATTGTTGTTGTTTGCTGAAGTTACGTAAAGGTAATCAATTATTTCGATCTTGGGTCCTATACCAACACTCCTGGACCTCCCAAAACGGTCTTGCACAGTATCAAACCCCACCATAATGATATGTTTGATTTAGATGCAATAGCAAGACCCGTATATCTCGGTTTACCATTCAATTTACTTGTGGGATCACATCATGCTTTTTGATTTCTATTATTGTAACCCAAAGTTCTGAATTGAAGGTATAAAGATGTGTATAAAATTTAATCGGGTCTTGGGATTTATAAATGAGGTCGTTCAGAGGTAACAATTTAACATGACGCCACTTTAATCCTACCGAAACATCTTTATTAAATCCGGGTTTTTCAACGCGTTTTGTCTTACATGACACGTGTCATTTTATTATTAAACCCGAAATTTTCGAGGTGTTACATCCTTATTATGATTAACATGATTATTGCCTCCATTTACACTATTACTGAAGTTATCTTCAGTAATCTGTTTACTAGGAACAATTTGTTGCGGTTCGATCGGATTCTTTATAGCAGCAACGAATGCTGGAATAGCATTGGCTATCCCTTGAGCAACAATGTTTTCAATATCTTGCCGAGTCATATATTGATCTCTTGAATGTTGTTCAGACTGATTAACTTCATTTATAGGTTCATTACCACTGTTTGCCATCTGATAATGTATATATATAAATTTTATTAGTAACTGATAAATAATAATTATATACAAACAATCAGAAAATTGTATAATACAGATATAGTCAAAACAATCGATTTCTCGATTTCATTTTATATATATATCATAGTATGCATTATTACTCACAAATATCATACAGAGTTTTATTTGTTATTTACAGACTAACTTTACTAGTACTATTATACAACTACTATTTTATCATCGTACTATCTCTCGTCACTTGCTGTTCTAAAAACGCATTTCCCTCTCATCGTACTTCCAAGCAATTTGTCCCCCTATTTCCCTGATTCTAGTTCCAGCATCAAACAACTCTTCGCCAAAGTGGCGAAGTTCAGCCATGTTTTCATTACTCATGGGTGGATTAGGTAATGGTTCTGGATCGAATTGTGGAAGAAAAGAGTAAGGATCGTTGACAATATTTTGAAATTGCCAATCGTTCGTCCACCATTCGTCCATTCCTATGGGTTGGGAGTGGACTATTGGGTCTGGAATTGCTGGTTCCCAATTCATAGGGAGTTGGTTTTCAAGAGGATAATTAAAAATATTATTATTATTATTATTATTATTGACAGGCTGAATGGTTTCACAGCTTGCCAATAGGAAATCTATCTCATCTTGAAAAGTTCTTTCCTGGTTTGGATTGGAACTCTCTCCGATTTCTCTCTGAGCTGGTTTAGACCCTTGCCCAACTTCCATTACTACTTCTTTAGTAACCTCCTCCATTTGTATTCCTATCTCCTTATCCTCCTCTTTGTCTTCAGTTTCCATTTCCTGTTGTTTAGAACTCTCTCCGGTTATAATTTCTTTTCCCTTTTTCAAAGGATTATTTATTTTGGGCAATTTTGTAGCTGGCTTCTTCTTACGTATTTTCCTCCATCCTACATAACTTCTTTTCTTTCGTTTTGGCTTGTTCAAAGGTGGAACCTTGAATTCTACCGGTTGTTCTACATCGGGAAAGTAGCTAGTATATTCTTTGGAAGCTTCGATAGTTACGGGGTAAAGATTAAGGTTCTGAAAAGCTTCAGATATTCCACTCATGCTGATGTAGCATATATGCAAAATGCATAAAATACTAAGTTAAAATTTACAAATAACTTTGTAATTTATTACATACTGTGTACTAGTTGATTACAAAGATAACTGAAAAACACACTTAGGGTTTCAAATTTTATTTATCACACAGGGTTTTTAGATTGTGAGGGTAGGGTGTTAATCTTTAAAGATTTATATTTTCTGCTACTGTGGCTAGCATCTATAAATTTGCCCATTTCTCATCTAGTTTATCTTCCCAAGGTGATTTATCAATTAATTCCTGAGTTTCCCGTTTAATCTTCTTTTCTCGGATTTTCTCTTTACTTTTCTTAATAATCATCTCCCTCCTTTGAGGAGAAAGTGATTCCTCGTATTGTGCCTTTCGCACGAATATTCCTTCTTCAGGAATTTCAGCCTGATTCGAGGATTTGGTTCGGGATGAACTTCCCTTCTCACTGGATGATCTATCTAATTTAAGATAGATACTTGACAGGTTTTTCTTACCCATACTGTAATTAACAAATAGCCAGTTAATAAAACACATAATCACATAATAGTAATCAGGAAAAATTAAGTATTTCTAAATACTTAATTAGCTTAACTCAGTGGCTCTGATACCACCTTTTTCTGTCATGGCCCCCGACCCGGTTTGACCCGTTTCAGGAGCCGCGGGACAGAAATACTGCGGTATTGATTTAATTGAGTTTAACAGCGGAAACAGGATCGTTTAAAGCTAAAAAATTTCCCCGATTATTTTATTTCACAATTCGGGATAAAACCCCGATAATTTACAATAGTATGTTTTTACTATGAAATTGTGATATTACAAAACTTATTTCTTTATTTTTATAATGAGCCACTATCTTAAGCTTGAAATGCTCCCCAGCACTTTTCCTGAATTACAACAGATCACCTGAAACATGTTTGAAAAAGGTTTTGTCAGCGGGAAATACTGAGTGAATCATTCTATTTACTAAAATGACACATTTGTTATAAATTACAGTATTAAGAGCGATTACAATGTTTCTATTATCAAACCAACTACCCACGGTATTTGTCACTCGACCAAATCTGTGACTATGGTCATATCCCCCATTGGCTGCCCCAATGGTGACGATTATCAAGTAATGTATACAAAACCCCACATACCGGCTGTAACTTGGTGATTACAAAGACTTAATCCCCGTAATTATAACTTTGAAATAAACATGATTTTGTAAATAGATTTGATAAAAAGAGAGAATGACTCACATTGCTGATTTAATAAGGACAGAGTCTAATCTATGAATTAGCCTTGTTAACCTAATATAAATAATAATGCACACAAAACTGGGTTAGTAATCAATCCAGCAATTACGATAACTCACGAGATCAAATTCTCACAATGAATGACAAAGTGCAATACTTTATCCATCGAATTAACGATGATCCATCAAATTAATGACGAACGACAAAGTATAATACTTTATCCATCGAATTAACGATGATCCGTCAAATTAATGACGAACGATAAAGTATAACCCTAATGTGGGCGGCACTTAAACATTCATTGGATATATTGATCGTCGGATAAATGAATCGTAGCAGCGATTGTGCTAATACCCTGTTTTGTAGCAGAATTTCGATACCCGGGGGTGTAATTTTGGAATAACAGTTCGTAACTCAGTGTAATAGTGAGAATTATTTCGACGTAAAGTGTTCAGATTTCGAATGCCAGTGTCTGCTATTTATAGGTGAAATTTGGGAAGCCCTACGCATCGTAGGCCAAACATACCATACGCATCGTATGGTCTTTTAAACTGGCTGCGCATCGTAGGCATAAAGCCCCTACGGTGCGTATGGGTGAAAAGTAGGCTATAGACTAGCCACGGTTTGGGACTAGCTATGATGAGTCATAAAAATCAGTTTTTACAATGTTGACAACGAATTTTAAGGATAATTATCAACTAGGGTTTATCCCCCCTTGAGTTTTAGGGGCCCTAATCCTGATTCTGAAAATTATGAAAATTTCAGGGTTTGTTCAGAATCACTTGGGTGTCTCAATTAGGGTTTCCTTTTGGACTAATTAATTTAATAATTATGTCTTTTGATGAGAGTTGTTACATATAACTCATTTATTTACATATTTACTCCTTATATTTTGGGGGCAATTGTTAGGGGTGGATTTCTAAATGGCCAGTGATCCTTATTTGCTGTTGGATTTAGTGATCCTTAATTCTGTCTGAAGTAGTGATCCTCAGAAGTGTTGCAGGATCAGGATCAGGATCAGGATCATGGATAACTTTAAGGATCCCAGTACTAACGATTGTCTACTTTGAATTCGTAAATGTTTTGCAGGAATATCAACTTGGACTTAGTCTTGGCGACATTCCTGGAGAATATTCTTAGTCTATTCCGCACGTGCTTGGCCAGAAATGGACGTTGTGGAGTCGTGGAAGACTTGCACCTTTTGCGGAATGTTAGTTAGGCTAGATATTTTCTATTTGTAAAGGGGTATCGAGCTATATTAGAGACACTTAGCTATTTTTGGCTATACACACACTCATACAACCGCTCTCACTGGCTCTCGACAAACACTTAGCATTTTTCATACATTTCTACACATTACACAATAGTGATCCTTGTACTTAGCTCGCTATCATCCGAAGTTGTAACAGATTGTTTGTTTAATTTGAGTTGGTGATCGGTAGTTTCCATCACCCGGGGTTTTTTGTGCCGGAGATCAACTCTTAATCAAGGGCTTTTTCCCCGTATAAATCCTCGTGTCATTTGTTCATTACACTTCATAGTGATCCTTATTATTGTCCATCAATTCAAGCATCATACCTCACAACAGAAAGTTTGGTTACATTGTCATTGCTTGATTTTTGACCAAAACACAAATAATGTAATATTTATGCTATGTTTTTACCGTTGATGCGATCGAGTTATTTTTATCACTTTTACAATATTATATGTTATTCAAATTGTATTTTCACCAATATAAGGAGAAAAGTAAGCATGCTGGTTATGCGTTACCGGTTTAAACATAGATAAAAAGACATGCCACAATGTTGTATTTTGAGATGAGTCTACGTAAACAATCTATAACCCGTCTAAAATAACCAGTTGCTTTAGAAATGACGTTACAAAATTTTATAGAATATCGTAGTTTAAACCGACCCATCTTGCCCATCGTAACGCGCGATCAACATCCTTCTTTTCTCCATATATTGGGTAAATTTCGTTTGAATAACATATAATGATTGTAAAAGTGATAAAGAAAAATAACTCAATCACACTAATTGTTTATATAAAAACATAGTATAAAAAATTACATTATTTGTAAAATAAAAAAAGTAAATAATTTAATCAAACAAACAAAAATAAATAAATTATAATATATATTTTTATAAAAAAATTGTTAATTAATGAATTAATAAAATTTTAGAATAATCAATAAAACAATAGTGATAAGTTTAATAAAATTAAAAGAAAGAAAATAAAATAAAAAACAGAACTTAAATAAATTACTGGTTATGTCCTTGGTAAATAAACATTAGATTATGTCTTTTAGGCAAATTGGTCATTTTACTTTAAAGTTAACTAAAATCTAAAATCAGTTAGCTTAAAGGATAAAGATCGTGCAAAATGTAGAAATAAATGACATTTTGCGTGTTTTTTTGAAGCCAAAACACAAAGAGTGCAATTTAGTACATTTATCTTTATAATTATAATTTAATAAAAATCACTATTTTATAAATTTCTCTTTAGTTTTTAATACCGTCCTACATTAACTTCTCATTCTTAACTTTCTTAAATATAAGAATTCGTTTTCTTATAAATATATTGGCAAGGTAAAAATATAAATTGTCATGTTGATCCTATATTTTAACAGCAACTACCAGGCACACACTCTCTCTCTCTCTAACTCTGCTAAAAACTATACATTTTTCATATCACAAAACTTGAACTCTTACCATTTGAAAATACAAACTACGAGGTATCGTTAGAACAAAAGTCTATCCTAAACCTAAACCTTTTACTTTTTAACGTTAGATTGCAAACTTGTTAGGATATCTATAATGGTCACCACCCTGCACTTGTCGGGCATTGTTATAGGGATAGAGTCGAGTGGGAACACCACGCGTCCACGCCGCTATAGGTGGCACCATGAGAAACCTTCCCATCCGGGTGACGACACAACAAGAGATATTTATATAATTTTCTTATTTTGTTTTAAGAAAAAACTAAGTACGCAATTTTGTTTAATTTATTTCAACATTCGGACTTAAATGTAACGAAAAACGAGTTATATTCAAAATAAAGTATTTGTTGATCTCATAAGCGGTTTTGATATGTGTTTGTATTGAAATTTGAAGGGTAACTAGAAGAAAGTTTTTATTTTCAAATATGTCAACTTTAATCATGTTCTTTATTGATTTTATCTTTATATTTAGTAAGTAATTGTTTTAAATGAATAAAATAAAAAAAAAACTTAAAACAAAAAAGGTGAAAGATTGGTTAAAAGATGAGGTGAAAGATCGAGGAGGGTGGTGATGTAAAGTTGGTAAAAGATAGAAAGATGGGTACAACACGTTTTTTTTTCCAAATCCCAAGGACAATATGTGTGTGGAGAGAGATATATTTGATACGAGCTAATGGAATAAATAATAGAATGTAACGAACAAATGAATGAAAAATGAAATAGATAAGGGAAAGGAATTTGGAAAACAGAATAAATCATTGATAATAAATAACAAGCACACCTTTGCTAAAAATAAAGAAAATTATTAATTTTCACAATATTGTCCGATTAAAAAAATATATTATATTTATACTATGATAAATAAAATATTTTCAACTCATTAAATTAACTAATATGCTCACTAAAGTAAACACCGCCGTTGAGAGACTCTCTGCCAGAGAAGTAGGTGAGAAAAGTTAACATGCTTAATGGGGTTATTGTGAAGGATGAACTGATACTGGATGGGAATAATATTAAGCTTGTTGCTATATCTTCTGCTCTAATAAACCATAAACGACATGAGAAATAACTCAAATAAGGATATTCGCAAGTGACAAGGCTAAAATCTATTTCTTGTTGTTTGTTACAGTATCTAAAGAGATATGAAACAAGTATATTTAAGTTGTAAAAACATATATAGAGAATTCAAAGAAGAAGAAACAGAAAATTACCCGTTGGCAACATGTTTGGGTTCCCATCCAGCAAGGTTACTTGCATCAACAAGTGCGTTTCTCCATAACTGAGCTTTGTTAATGTTCTGTGCTTCTACTTGGGTAAATGCTATTCCGAAATCCCCCTTTTGTTTTCTCACATCAGAGGGATCCACGTCATAGAAAATAGGCATAACGACTAGCGCTCTCTCTTTTTCGCATTTCATAATATGAGCAAGCTCGTCCAAACACCATGAAGAATCAGCATAGTGTTTGGAAAATATTATGATGGCAATCCGTGATTCTTCGATAGCCTTGAAGAGGGATGGACGGATGAATTCACCACGAGGAAGTGATATATCATCCTTGTAAGTGATTGAGTGTTGTTTTAGAGCAGAGTAAAGATGATCTACAAAGGTCTTGCGGGTATCATCTCCTCTAAAACTAAGAAATACGTCATATTTAAACGATCGAGAAGAAGAGGCCGGTGCGAAGTGAGATGAAGACGATGATCGAGGATGCCATTTATATGTTCCGAATCTGTATGAAAAGTGGGAACCAGGTGAAAAGAAGTTTTATGTGATTTGTTTTGTGTAGTGAATGAAATGGGTTAACCAGAAAGAGATACAAATGATGTGCTTCCCTGTAACATCATCGCATTATATAGAGAATAGAGCAAGAATTTCCTCTTACTTTCTTCATATAATAGCATTAATCAAAAAATAATTTTAAAAGTTTTTAAATGGTTAAAATGGTAAATTAAAAGTAAAACAATGTTCAACGGGTTGTGAATAGTAATCTCTCAATCTTTAAGGATCGTTTCGTCTTTAGTAGGATCGTTTTGCAATTCAAAAGGGGGTTACAACGCAACTTGTTGCTTGTTTACCTATCACTTTTTGTAATTTGTTACTTTGGCATTTTAATGAAGATTACCGATCAGCTTTAAAAAAAAAAAGTAAAACCAAACACGGTGTAAAGCAAGCTCACAATTTCGTTGTGTATCGCTTGTCTAAAATTGCTCATCTTTAAAGTGTTTATTTAAAAACACAATAAGCATGTGAACCATTTTAAAAATACTAGCATATTCATAATTTAATTCTTGGAAAATGCACGCATTGACCTTTTTACTACTGCATTATAAAATTTTGTTGGCTTTTTTACTACTACATTTTTTTTGAAAGGTGAACTTCATTATAAACTCATCGGCCTAAAACCACGTCAGCAACAACACTACAAGACACTACATTATACAAATTTACACCAACTCTCCCAAGTTACATTCCTGTGTTTCGACCTATTAGAAAACCATAAAATACCTAAAGCCTTAATCTCACTTGTAATATTCTCAATTCTGGCCGTCTTACCCACAAACTTCATTCCGTTCCTAGCCTTCCTTATACTCCAACAGCCAATAATGATAATGCCTTGAATAGCTTCTTTCCTCAGTTCCAACAGACCGACTGAAGAATGAATCTCAAGAAGGTCCTTAAAGGAGAAAGCATAAATACTAGGAATTTTGAACCACAAGCTTACAAACTGACACACAGAAGTACCGAGCCAGCAGGCCGTGAACAGGTGATCAACAGATTCATCTCCAGCATTGCCAAGAGGGCACGATACATCAACAATCGGAACATTCCTATTTCTTAAAGCCATACAGCAAGTAGGGATACTATTCATCTCGAAGCGCCAAGCGAAAATATTACATTTTTGTGGAATCCATTTACACTAATTGAAGACGTACATGTTGCTCGAATCCGTTCCCATAGCCAGAATTCTTCTCACCGATTTAACCGAAAAATCACCTGAGGAACCTCCAATCCATGACCATCTATCCTGCTCGGGACCGAGGATAATATCAGATAACAGACCGGTTAATGTAAGGCCTCCTAATCCAAGATCTCACTCGGCTAATGCAACCAACAGGTGTGCGGAATCCACCTGATGATCAACCACTGTAGATGAAACACTAGAATGCAAAGATTTGTGAGAGAAATCAAGAATACACTGAGTATTCTTGATGAGGAAGATGAATGACGTCACTCACACACAATAGCCGCCAGACAAAACACACACAATGATTAGGGTTAGGTGCACAGAATTTCACACAGAATCGCCGCCTTGTCTATTCCACATAAAGGTATATATACAAGGCAAACCCCGGACTATCAAGACAAACTAGAAAGCTCGGACAAACAAGCTACACAAAACAAAACTCTGACTTTTGTCCTATATAAAACTCAGACAAAAGTCTATGCTAAAACTTGGACAAAATGTCCAAGGATAAAGCTAGGACTAACTTTCAATGAATGTACAATAAAGACCCTATAGAATGGGAGACATGCACTTATCACCTAAAGTGCATTAACAAACTCCCCTTTGATCAGTGCATGGTCTTCATGTAGTCTACAATTCCTCATTATCGTTTAGGGATGAGCATGTCGGTATTCCGTCCCGTACCGATACCGATACTGACTAATACCGATACCGATTTTCACCCAAACTAGGTACCGATACCGATACCGAAACATGTCGGTTAGGTATCGGTACGGTACGGTATCGGTATTATACCGTATTTTGAGGGTCGGTATCGGTATAATACCGATACCGTACCGTACCGATACCGAAATCGCCAAAATGTGGATACCGATCGGGATACCGATACCGATACCGATCGGTACGGGATCGGTACGGGATCGGTATGGGATCGGTATTGGTATTCATATGCTCATCCCTATTATCGTTGACTTTAACTTGGACTTCTGCTTTGGTTGACCAGAACTGATAAGCGACAGTTACCCGACAGGAACTGCACTTACAGTCTCCCCTTAACTGTTGCATCAGTTCTGTGTGGCATCGATAATCTTCAATCATCGGATACTGCACTTACAGACTCCCCCTTGACTGATGATATCATGCATGCTTTCAACTTTAGCTGAGACCTGATATTTTAGGTAGAGCACAGCGATCTTCAACCCTTCTAATTAAAGACTTGCTGACGATCACTTAATGCCGCTTTGAGAAACATGAAGAATCCAACATCAAACACTGTTGATCCTCCCCCTCAATCTACTCCTGAATCAAGTTAACGCGAACCGACCTACAACCACATGTAAGAATATCGCTCGATACATTAATCTTCAAACCTAACCAACAGCAGAAAGAAACATTGGATTTCCAATGCCCAGCCTTGAACACTTCAAATTTCGCAAAGACATGAAGCTCAGTTCGATAAGTTAATAACAAACTGAACTTTGTAAAAGTACATCCACCATCTTGATCAGAGTCTTCAACCGAGTGTCTGAAATCATTTCATCTCGAATCTTCAAGATCCAATCTCGTATCTTCACGAATCCACCAATTACCCAATGACTTTCGTCTCCAATCTCCCCCTCAATGTAAGAACCCCTATTTCGAGAATCCGATCAGTCACCAACTTGGAAGAGAGATCAAGAAGACTAATCATCTCTACTCTAACCGGCATACGATAAAGGCTTGACCTTCAACTAGTTGCCAAAAGAACAATTTGCTTCATCACGTCAACACTTGATTAAACCTCGAACAAACTTGACAAAACTCAATCATACACTAGCTCTAACTTGCTTCATGTTATAAACACTTCGCCACCGGTAAGATTAACACTAAGTTAATCTCAAAGATAGTAAACATGAACTTGTTTCGATGTAGCACCACGAGCTTTTGGTTTACAAAGAAAACAGGAATTTCAAATTTTTTACTCCCCCTATTTCTTTGTAAACAATACAAAAATCCAAGCAAGTCTTATTCACTTCACCTCCTCACTTGATCCGGACAACATAAGTACCATAAAACTTTTCGATAATCCGAAACCGACTTCAAGTTTCCAAACTACACATAATTCTGACTCTTAGTTAGTTATCCGGTACCCCAGGTAACCCGGAATAACTAGAAAAACTCGAAACATGCACAACTCGAAACTTCCGAACAACACAAACTTCTAAATTTAGCTAAAAATCCGGTACCCCAGGTAACCCGGAATTCTTAGCAAATTCAGAACCCGTAAAACCCGAAAGCTCTTGAAACCTTGGATCAGATCATCAGAATAGTATGTAAAATACAAAGGAATTCGAAACAAGCAAAGAAATAAAGGAAGCTCTGAAGAAACCCGGGAGCTGCTATCCGAAAGACTAATCTCGGAACAATTGAACTACTTGTTTCAAACCTCCGGAGACACATAGAAACCCGGAGCTACTGCGGATGGCCTAAGTTAGGTAGACCTACTGCGATCTCCATTCAATATAGTGGTAAAAGCATTAAAAAGATTTTAAATGTATGAGATGCAAGTTGAAATTCTTTATAAAAAAATTAATGAAAAGTCGTTGCTTTTAAATGAGCGGCAAATTTAAGCATTCCCCACTGTTTTTCATGGGGTGTCATGAACACATGTGGCTACGTAGTGACACCATTAATGACTATCCTTTTCATAAGTTTATAATATTGCACAACACTAGACAATTGATTGAACTTACGAACTAACCTTAAACGATGATTAATTTTGTTATGTAAAGAGTTTTGATAAAATACGAATAATTCTTAGTGAGCTCTATGTCTATATTGTGTAGATGAGTTATAAAATTTAATGAGGAGCAGATCAAACGCCCTTTGATTAAAAGCAAGATGAAATGAATTGACATGAAAACTTAATACTACATACATTTTATCAGTCATTCTAAAAGTTTAAAAGAAAATTATTATAATACTTACTTTTTAGAATTATCTGACATTGTAACATGTTTCTAGCTGTTCACTGGGCCAAATGAGATTGACTACTCAAAATTGTTAGTGTAGTACTATCATCAATTGGACTAATAGTTGGCCCACGTCCATTACTACTCATTGACCACTTTTAGCATGCATGCCTTTCTTCGAAATTTAGAAGAAATTTCTCAAAATGATGAAAGCGTAACGCATTTGTGCTTTCTGTAGAATTATTTACAGGACATAAATTTTTGAAAACAAAATAAAAAATCAAATTTGTTTAGAGTTATCATTATGTCTTTTCTTTTACAAGGCAACACAAGCAAAGTGTTTGGCTAAATAGGCCAAAACTAACTTGAGATGAACAAGTTAGGCGAGATTTGCTAGACTTGAACCTCTCTAAGAACCAAAAAAATAGATCGAGAATATGAATTTGTAGAGCCGTAGGATTAAGATTACAGACTTTTAGGAGGATTGTCCATTTTGATATTAGTTTCTTGTTTTAGGAACTTAGCCCAGTTGATATTAGTTTCTTGTTTTAGGAGCTTAGCTCAGTTGCAAATGTCTATCTATGGTGTAAGTTGTCATTAGTCTGTTTTGTGTGGTATTTGTTAAGAATGATTTTTTTTGTTTATTATTGATTTTTTTTCCTTTTGAAGTAGTACCGTACCTATTTGTTGCGTTTTTATGATGATGATGACCCGTATGCCCTGGATATGTCTTTGGAGTCGGGGTCTCTTTGGAAGTGGTCTCTCTGTCCCTTATTAGGGATGACAATAGGTCGGGTTTGGGACTAGTTTAAGTAATCCCAACCCAAAATCCGATTAGATAAGCTTGTCCCAAACCCGTCCCAAAACCCGTCGGGTTTCTAGCGGGTAAATACTCATCGGGTATCGGGTATACCCGCGGGTTTCGGGTAACCCATTAATTTTGAAAAGTTTACCCGTTGGGTATACCCGATCCAAAACTCATCGGGTAACTACTAATCAGTGACATTTAGTATTATCACTAAAGAAATATATCAAATAACCATAACGTATATGGGATAAAATACATTTGTGTATAGAAAAAATGATGTATTATATATTTACATATTTAAAAATATAAAAGAAATTATATGGGGTATACAATCGGGTAAACGGGTTTACTTTTTCGGGTAATTGGATCCGGTAGACGGGTATATCACCAAATCCCAAACCCATCCCAAACCCGTTAAAAAAAATAAAAACAACTCCCAAACCTGTTCCAAACCCGATTAACCAACCCCAAACCTGTCCCAGATGTGTCAGGTTTCGGGTTTACCCATCAGGTTCGGGTTCGATTGCCATCCCTATCCCTTATGGTACCGGTAACATATATAATCGGTACGATACTGGTATTTACCAATAAATCAACCAAAATACCAATACTTGTATAAAAAAATGAAAAACTAGATACCGACACAGGAAAATGATCAGTACCCTCATCCCAATTGGACTAATAGTTGGCCCACGTCCATTACTACTCATTGACCGCTTTAAGCATGCATGCCTTTCTTCGAAATTTAGATGAAATTTCTCAAAATGATGAAAGCGTAACGCATTTGTGCTTTCTGTAGAATTATTTACTGGACATAAATTTTTGAAAACAAAATAACAAATCAAATTTGTTTAGAGTTATCATTATGTCTTTTCTTTTACAAGGCAACACAAGCAAAGTGTTTGGCTAAATAGGCCAAAACTAACTTGGGATGAGCAAATTAGGCGAGATTTGTTAGACTTGAACCTCTCTAAGAACATGATCGAGAATATGAATTTTTGAAAACGTAGGATTAAGATTACAGACTTTTAGGATGATTGTCCATTTTGATATTAGTTTCTTGTTTTAGGAACTTAGCCAAGTTGATATTACTTTCTTGTTTTAGACTAATGGGTATGGTTAGGATAGGCTTGGATGGGTTGAGCCGCCACGTAGGCGGCTCGTGGGGGATGAGCCTCCATCATATTTGAGGGGGATGGAGGCTCGTGGGGGATGGGGCCCCACCTCATTATTTTATAATTTTATAAGTTTTAATTTATTAACTTAATAAAAACTTTATAAAAATTAAAAAATACAACATAAAACAACATAAATAATTTCATTTCATAACATAAAAAAAAATTACATTTCCTAAAAAAAAAATTATCCATACTCGGATTGTAAGCGGGAGTCGAAAAAAAGTTAGGTTGGTTCGGGTTTTCATTATTCGGGTTGGGGTTGTTCGGGTTGGGGTTGTTTGGGTTGAAAGGATTCATGATTTAGAGAAAAAGGTATAAAAAATATGGAGTGTTTTTATAAAAAAGGAAGAGAATTGGAGAAGAATGGGAGTAGAAAGGATAGAAATGTATAAAAATGGTTGAGATATTGGGTATTTAAATTGAAAAATGATTTTTTTTTTTTTTTTTTTTTTAAAAATAGCCGTTTGGGGTGAATGGCAACGGATAGTTTCAAAGGTGGGGCCTCGACTGAATCGGCGCATGTGGGACGTTTGGGCCGGGCCGGGGCTAAGGGGGGCGGTGTGGGGGCTCGGCGCCGGACCAAGCCGGGGCTAGCCGACCCCCATACCCATTAGTCTTAGGAGCTTAGCTCAGTTGCAAATGTCTATCTATGGTGTAAGTTGTCATTAGTCTGTTTTGTGTGGTACTTGTTAAGAATGATTTTTTTGTTTATTATTTTTTTTCTTTTGAAGTAGTACCGTACCTATTTGTTGCGTTTTTATGATGATGATGACCCGTATGCCCTAGATATGTCTTCGGAGTTGGGGTCTCTCTGGAAGTGGTCTCTCTGTCCCTTATTGTACCGGTAACAAATATAACCGGTACACTGGTATTTACCAATAAATCAACCAAAATACCAGTACCGGTATAAAAAAAATGAAAAAATAGAGACCGACACAGAAAATGATCAATACCGATACATGGTACCAAATGTTCATGCCAAGTGATAACCATTCTAAAAAAAGTTTGATGTTAACAATGTGTAAAATATTAAGCGTTATGTCAATATGTTTTATATATTCAGATTAGGTTAGGTTTAATTTATTCAATGTTTCTATCCATAGAAAATCATGTGGTTTGTCTTTTATTTTTTACTCATTTAGGTGCTAAAGTCTAAATTTTTATTTTTTTCTCATTTAGGTGCTAAAGTCTAAATTCAAATCAAATTCGAAACACAAGAGTAGCCTAAATTTAAGTAATCGAAAATTTATCTAAAACCGATTTTTTATTCGAGTAACAGTTTGATTTCGTTTTAAATGATATTTTAACTAATAGCCTAATTGACCCAATAAAAATAAAGTTACCAAAAATCTAAAGGATCAAAATTTTATGTGGGTAGTCTCATGAAACCTAAATTAGGAGGTTATAAAAATGTAGAGGATAATTTTAACAGGTTTAAAGAAATTTAGAAATAGTAATATAGTTTAAAGAAATTTAGAAATAGTAATATTCACAACGAATAATACTAATATTAATAAGAAAAACAATAACTATAAAAATTGCCATATAAATGGTCAGTGTGATTGCCAATGGGATGGTGGTCCATTGACAAATACGAAACCTTTAAACACCCTGGGAATGATAAGTCTTGGGTTCATGTCACATAGACAACAAGGAACAAAAGAAATGTCGTTAAATAAATGGTCATTGTGATTTGAGTCAAATTAAAATATATTCTCTTGTCAAAACTATTTGGTGACATGTTGTATTGCTTTCTTTCATTCGTCATCAATAGTACAAATAAATTGATCAATTACCATTTTACATTTTAACTACTTAATTACTCTTCTTTTTAAGTTAAAATTTATTTTGTAACTTTAGAAAACAAAAAGTCAAAAAGACCCTTTTCAAATTTGTAGATCAAATAGTTATATAAGATGTGAGTGACATGATATACTTCCATCAAAGAATTTTATCTTAAAATAAACTTTTCAAAAGAAATTAATAAACTTTTCAAAGAAATTGTCAGGAATAATACAAAGTTATATATATATTTTTTAACAACAATCTATCCAAGACGAGGACTTACAAGTGGATCTATTTTTAATCCACAAATACCCACGCGATTTAATATCTTCAATAACCCTTAGATCGAATGCCTCGCTTCCTTGTTTGAGAACACGGCCTCGTTTCTTGCCTTTCACACACACCACCAAGCTGTCATAATGATTCCAAGGAGGGCTTAATTTTTTATGCAGCCCAGGTAAGCATTCTTTATGAATTAAGAGCAAATCATGTACAGGAAAAGTGAATATAGTTTGAATATAGTTTAAAAAATACTCATGGCTTTATAGCCTAGTGGTATCTTGGGGGTGAGATAAGACTTTAGACCAATAGGTCTTGAGTTCGATTCTCACAAAGGGGTTTTCCCATATTTATTGGGTTTTCCTCCTGAATTGGTGTATAGGCATTATGCCTAGTGGAGATGGATATGATCGGGTGGTTCTGCTGGTGGCACGATGATACTCCAGTGTTCCGTCAGTGATCCAAATTTGCCGTTCAAAAAAAAATGCGACACTAATTGCTTACGGATTGCCATATTTATTGCGCCGACGTTATTTAGCATATTTATTGTATTGTGTAGGGTGACGTTTTTATTTATTTTAGTCGGGTGTTTTAGCGAGTTTAGCAGGTTTTCCAAGCAAGAGGCGGCTTGCTTGGAGGACAAGGCTCAGGAGCTATATTTAGAGTAGTACACCTACACTTGGAGGGGGTGCATTTGTGAGCCACCACCCCAGGGAGCTCACCCGGGTGGATGATTATCTTGTATGTTTTTATTTGTATCAATGAAACTTTCTCTATTGTTCAAATCATTAAAGTTTCTATCGTTCTTGATTGTTGTTGGCTCGAATCACCCGTCTCA
Organism: Helianthus tuberosus; assembly: GCA_030545235.1. NCBI lineage: Eukaryota > Viridiplantae > Streptophyta > Magnoliopsida > Asterales > Asteraceae > Helianthus > Helianthus tuberosus. The sequence continues at coordinate 219,713,128 of CM060369.1, forward strand.
TTATCTTTTATGGGACCAAAACTGAAACCGGATCGCTTCGGACCTATCATTTGGTATCAGAGCCTCGGTGGCTCGTTTCAGTTTCGTTTTGGTCGGATCTACACCTAAAAACCGCCGGAGACGTAAAACGGATTCAAATCTATGTGTTTTTATGTTATTTCAGATCTGGTTTTGTAGAAGAAACAGAGAGAAGTTGGTGTGGCCGATGGTTGTTTGTTGATGTTTCAATTCCGACGACTTTGTTCACCCAGCGACTTTATTCACATCAACGGTTTTGTTCCTCATAGTTTTTTAAGAGAGAGAAAGAAGAGAGAGACAAAGAAAGTTTCTGGGTTGTTGGTTTCAGCGACTTTGTTAGTGTTTTGTTTAATCCAAAGATGATTTTTCTTTTTTGTTGATTTACGAAACACACCAAGTTGTGTGTGTATTCTGTATAGAGAGAAAATTGAGAAGAGAAGGAGAAATGGATAGAGTATGAAGAGTGGCTATGGGCTCCGGCCGGCCACCCTACTTGGGCGATATAGTTGACCGATGGTAGCAATAATTTTTTTTTCGTCATCAGGAGGTCCAGGTTTGAGGCGGAAAAGGATCCGGGGTGATGGTTGAAAGAAAGTCCTGATTTCAGTGATGAAAATATTTGGATTGATTGTTCAAAGGTGGTGCAGTGTGGCGGGTGGCGACTGGCTGCGGTGGTGCTGTGCGGCAGAGCAACACCGTCACCTAGAAAACGCGATGATGTCACTTCACCTCTCTCCTTCGACTATCATCCTCTCCGCGACGACGGCGATCGAGATCGTCACCATCGAGATTGGTTCCGTTCACTCTTCTCAAATCACTTTCAGTTACTTCTTAGTTATTCCTCACCTTCGTGTCTGATGTTATTCATCACCTTCATTTCTGATGTCGTTCATCATCTTCAAACGAAAGTGAAGGTCATTATCTGAGGTTAAGTGTTGACAAGCGAGCTCGGCTGTGGATATGGTGATAGAAACTGGCTTCCTGCGATTTAAGGTGGTGATTAGTGGTATCGGTTTCGTTTGTATTTTCCGATATAGGATGTTGTCGGGTGCATTACGGTTGTTAATGGTTAGATTGAAAATGGTGATGGTGATGGACGTTTCCGGCCAAGTAGGTGCGCCGGTGACTATGGGAGGTGGCGTAAGGTGTGAAGTCGGCTGGAGATGTTCGTTTTTTTTCCGATGATGTCTTGCGGCTAGGGTTACCAGCATACACATGATTGGGCCATCATTAGTTTTTGGGCTTTGTGCAATGTTTGTTGGATCATTGCTTTCTGTCACACAAGGCCCACCTGAATGTGGGTGACGACTGACGACTACTACTGGACTGACAATGGAAAATTAATCTTAGGCCATGCACGTGTTGGAGGACCCACTGATGATAAGAGAAAATTAACTTCATTGAACTTCATTTTGTGTTTCATATAACATTGAGTCAGCAAGTAAACGTAAGAATGATTGTGCAAAAGAGAAATTATATCATGAGTTGGTTTCTACTACAGAAACTGGTTGGGATTTCGGTACCTGATGATTAGTTAAAAGATTAAATTTCTATTGTTCTGATTTGCCTTTATATAATTGTAATATGACGGTCACATTTGAAGCGAGTGTTATTTAATTTACCAGAAATTGTTGAATACCTTATATAAAAATATTTACAGACCTATAAATTCTATATTTTATGTTTTATATTGTTGAACCCGTGTAACACAAGGACATTAACCTAATTATTATAATAGAATAGAGAGTCTCTACCCCCTCCTCTCTACTCTCTAGTGCCACCACCACCATCCACTACTCTCACACCGCCACCACCACCACCACCACCACCCTCTACTATTATCAGCTTCCATCTGTGGGCATAAAGCCCTAATTTCCGTCAATCCCACAAACGTAATTTCACAGATTCAATCAAACCACAAATAAGTTCGTCCTCTCCGTCTCTTTGGAGACGTTGGTGCCGACCCACTAAATGACAAAATTTTCCCACTTTCCAACTTATTACCGTTGAATAAATTAAAAAAATTTAATTTCCATAATTAATTACAAATGGTAATATTTCAAAATTACCTCAAATTTCAACCAAATTTTATATAAATTCAACACTTTTACACAAATTTTAACCCGCTACAACCTCATCTCTCTCTCAACTTTTTTTAAAACCTTCTTCTTTTTTATAAAACATTCTTCTACAATGGATCCATTCAACTCAAACAACCCAAACAACCCGAATCCACAGCCGAATGTTTTTTCAGTGCCCGGGTACTATCCCACAATGGAACCGAACCCTTTCGCTCAATTTTCCGCCAACGCTTTTGCGGATTTCCAAAATTCTCCGAACCTTCTTTCGAGTACGCAACAAACTCAAGCCTTACAAAACTTGATGATGCGTAACCCGTTTAACATGCAACCCGTTCAAGCTTCTCAACCACCGCAACCCGTTCAAGTTCCCGATGAAGATGACGTTGAAGTCGTTCCCGAGTCCCAGCCGCTAACCTCTAAACGAAAAAAAGGAAAGCAAGTTGCGGTTGACCAAAGTCAACCTTCGAAACCGAAGCCAAAATAGTGGACGCCGCTCGAGGAGGAAGCCTTAGCGAAGGCTTATATAGGCTCATCCACACACCCCGTTAAAGGTACGTAAAGTTAACTTGAAATTTTTTTAGTATGTATTTTTTAATATTATTTTTTAAAGTTTTTGTAATATATATTTTTGTTGAATATAGGTAACAACCAAACCCCCGGTCCCTATCTCCTGGGATCGGGCGGACGCGAACTCAGATATAGTGGTATCATTGGTTTATCATTATATGGCAGTCGAATTTACATCAGGAATACAGTTAGAAAATATTTTATCAGAGTAAAATACGACATTTTCATATTAATAAACACATGGGTAAAACCCAAGTTTCTGTTACAAACATGTTTCATATAACATTGGGTCAGCAAGTAAACGTAAGAATGATTGTGCAAAAGAGAAATTATATCATGAGTTGGTTTCTACTACAGAAACTGGTTGGGATTTCGGTACCTGATGATTAGTTTAAAGATTAAATTTCTATTGTTCTGATTTGCCTTCATATAATTGTAATATGACGGTCACATTTGAAGCGAGTGTTATTTAATTTACCAGAAATGGTTAATACCTTATATAAAAATATTTACAGACCAATAAATTCTATATTTTATGTTTTATATTGTTGAACCCGTGTAACACACGGACAATAACCTAGTTATTATAATATAATAGAGAGTCTCTAGCCACTCCTCTCTACTTCTCTCTAGTGCCACCACCACCATCCACTACTCTCACACCGCCACCACCACCACCACCACCACCACCACCACCCTCTACTATTATCAGCTTCCATCTGTGGGCATAAAGCCCTAATTTCCGTCAATCCCACAAACATAAGTTCACAGATTCAATCAAACCACAAATAAGTTCGTCCTCTCCGTCTCTTTGGAGACATTGGTGCCGACCCACTAAATGACAAAATTTTCCCACTTTCCAACTTATTACCGTTGAATAAATTAAAAGAAAGAGAAAAATGCTCGGATAGTCCCTGTGGTTTCGCCCTTTTTCACCTTTAGTCCCTAACTTTCTAAAATTACCTCAATAGTCCCCAACTTTTCATTTTTTGTTCCCGGATAGTCCCTGACTCTAACTTTAGTTTGTTTTCTCTGTTAAGTGGGTGTGAAATGACCAATTTACCCTTTCCTTAAAAAGGGCAAACCACAGGGACTAGATCAGAAACATTATCATCTTTCACCCTTAAAACCCTTCTTCCTCTTCTCTGTGTTTTCTCCGGCGAACAAGACCCACTTCACCTCACCCTATTTCATCTCCGATTACCCTATCATTAATCACCGCCGGCGACCACCTCTCCACTGTCAAACCTCCGATCGATCACCACCATCTACCCCCCACCTCCCACTTCAACGTAACCACCACTGCCACAAACAAACATGGAAGTTGTAGTCGGTATATATTCATCACTTTCAGTCTCTTAGTTACCGTGCTCAATTTCAGAAATTACGTTATCTCATTTCTTTGCTAGGGTTTTGCGATTGTTGTTGTTACTACGGCCTCGATACTGATATTGATTCGATCATTCGTGTTCAAAAGTTTGATACTTTAATCTAGTTAGTTTGAATAACTGCTAGGGTTTATGTATGCAGTAGTGTAATCTCATTGCTTGTAGTGATTGGGGACTTATGGATGATTAGAGATATAAATTACTGAAAATAAAAGTGTGGTAGTTGTTATTTTAGTAGTGCTGCTACTGATATTGCTACTGTTAGTAATGTGCAAGGGAATTTTTAATAGTAAATGTTTTAAATATTCTCCACAATGGTTAAATCTGTAACAAGTTCATAACTTTATTAAATTTGTTAAGGTTTCTAATGATGTTTCTACATAGCGAACAACACTAGTTCAACAATACGTTGTTGGTTTTCATCACAGAGGTTGTCATTAGAGACAACAATGGAGGTTATGTTAACAAATGATGGGTAGTAAGACAAAACATGAGTTATGAGCCAGTTTTTCGCTGCTAAAACGGTGGATGCGACGTCGTTTAGGTTCTCCTGGTTCACAAACACTCCTAGTGTGTGTGAATCTTGGTGGGGTGTTGAGATTTGAAGTAGTTCTTGACCTGAAACTGGAAAAAAAAAACAGAGGTTTTAATAAGAGTTTTATATGTAAAAGAAACTGGGGATTATTATTATTAAAATATATTTGGTGTTTGGTAGAGTAGCTGGAGCTTTTAATAAAATGTATAAAATTACCAAAATGGACATAACTAAAAATTTAGAAAGTTGGTGCATTAAAAAGTTCCTTATTTTGAAAGGTTAAAATAGTCATTTTTCCCTAAAAGCTTGTAGCTCCTTCTAAACGCTACTACTAGTAGCGTTCAACCAAAAGCTTCAAGCTCCTAACCAAAAAGCTTAAAGCTCCTTCAACCAAACAAGACTTTTTATTAAGTAGGAGCTTTTTCTTAAAAGCTTAAAGCTAGAAGCTCCTAAAAGCTCATAAAATCTCCATGCCAAACATACCCTTATTGTTGTTATATTGTAGAGCTTACCACAAATGAAGAGTTTTATATGCGGCTGCCACCATGGTGGTGATCGATCGGAGGTTTGACAGTGGAGAGGTGGTCTCCGGCGGTGATTAATGATGGGGTAATCGGAGGTGAAATAGGGTGAGGTGAAGTGGGTCTTGTTCGCTGGAGAAAACACAGAGAAGAGGAAGAAGGGTTTTAATGGTGAAAGATGATAATGTTTCTGATCTAGTCCTTGTGGTTTGCCCTTTTTAAGAAAATGGTAAATTGGTCATTTCACACCCACTTAACAGAGAAAACAAACTAAAGTTAGACCCAGGGACTATACGGGAACAAAAAATGAAAAGTTGGGGACTATTGAGGTAATTTTAGAAAGTTAGGGACTAAAGGTGAAAAAATGCGAAACCACAGGGACTATCCGAGCATTTTTCTCTAAAAAAAAAATAATTTGCATAATTAATTACAAATGGTAATATTTCAAAATTACCTCAAATTTCAACCAAATTTTATATAAATTCAACACTTTTACACAAATTTTAACCTGCTACAACCCCATCTCTCTCTCAACTTTTTTTAAAACCTTCTTCTTTTTTATAAAACATTATTCTACAATGGATCCATTCAACTCAAACAACCCGAACAACCCGAATCCAAACCCGAATGTTTTTTCGGTGCCCGGGTACTATCCCACAATGGAACCGAACCCTTTCGCTCAATTTTCAGCCAACGCTTTTGCGGGTTTCCAAAATTCTCCGAACCTTTTTTCGAGTACGCAACAAACTCAAGCCTTACAAAACTTGATGATGCGTAACCCGTTTAACATGCAACCAAGTCAATCTTCTCAACCACCGCAACCCGTTCAAGTTCCCGATGAAGATGACGTTGAAGTCGTTCCCGAGTCCCAGCCGCAAACCTCTAAACGAAAAAAAGGAAAGCAAGTTGCGGTTGACCAAAGTCAACCTTCGAAACCGAAGCCGAAACAGTGGACGCCGCTCGAGGAGGAAGCCTTAGAGAAGGCTTATATAGGCTCATCCACACACCCCGTTAAAGGTACGTAAAGTTAACTTGAAATTTTTTTAGTATGTATTTTTAATATTATTTTTAATTTTTTTGTAATATATATTTTTGTTCAATATAGGTAACAACCAAACCGGCGAGGGGTTTTGGAAAGCGGTATTGTCAAAGTTTCTTGAGATAATGGAACAAGGACCATATCGAGATCTCGACTCGGTATCTTCGAAGTGGCGAAAGATGAGTGCGATCGTCAACCGGTTTTCAGAGGAATATAATAAAATATATACAAGTGGGCGCCGTAGTGGGATGAGCGACGAGGATGTCTTCAAATCGGCATTCAAAAAATACAAGATGAACCATAAAACCGCGTTCCCACACGTTCGGGCTTGGGAAGTTATGCGAAAGGCCCCAAAATGGGTGCCGATTCCGAATGAGGTTGACATGGCAAAACGTAAAAAAAAAACCTCGGAGACCGGTAGTTTTAGTGCCGGCGGCTCGGACGCAAGATGTCACATTAATTTAAACGACGACGCCGAGTTTGACGAAGAAGAGTACGTCGTAAGGGAAGAGGAACGTGTGTATTAACAGTGGAAAGTAACCCAAAAAAAAAAGGAAAGGGGAAAGCCATATTGCACATGGCACGTGCCACATACAGAAAAGTCTCTCTCTCTTTGTGGAAAAGACACTCTTTTGATATGATGTGACCTTTTTTCTTGGAAACATGTGATGCCTCACTCTTACCAATGTGATAAAGTTTCTTTATGAAAAGAAAGTTACTTTGACTTTCTTGTGAAAAATAATAATATTTTACTAGTATAAGGCCCCTTTCGCAGGCCCTTCCACCAGGTCCTTCCTCAAGGTCCTTCCAGAGGTCCTTTCTCAGGGTCCTTCCAAAGGTTCCTTCCTCAGGTCCTTCCATAGGCCCTTCCACCAGTTCCTTCCTCAGGTCCTTTCACAGGGTCCCTTCCACAGGCCCTTCCACCAGGTCCTTCCTCAAGAGGTTCCTCTCTCAGGTCCTTCCGCCAGAACCTTCCACCAGGTCCTTCCTCAGGTCCTTTCACAGGTCCCTTCCACTGGCCCTTCCACTCGGTCCTTCCTAAGGGTCCTTCCAGAGGTTCCTTCCTCAGGTCCTTCCACAGGCCCTTCCACCAGGTCCTTCCTCAAGATCCTTCCATCAGGTCCTTCCACAGGCCCTTCCACGGGTCCTTCCACCAGATCCTTCCTCAGGTCCTTTCAAAGGGTCCCTTCCTCAGGTCCTTTCACGGGGTCCCTTCCACTGGCCCCTTCCTCGGGTCCTTTCACAGTTTCCCTTCCACAGGTCCTTTCCTTAGGTTCTTTCACAGTTTCCCTTCCGCAAGGTCCTTTTCTAGATCCCAACACAAAACAGTTACGCAAGGCCCTTCTTCGAAGTCTTGCGTCATGCGCCACTTCTAGACATAAATTTATCCTTCCCAATACAACGTTGTTAGGGTACATAGGTTACCTCCACTAATGATATGATGGTCTTACACTTTTACAAAATAAAATGTAAGGCACAGGTGCTTGTACATATAGCGTAACATGTTTAACACATAAAGAAATTGATCCTTGGTATGACTTACCTTTTGAAAGTGATTTCATGGCAAGTATCGAATCATGAACATGAACAACACAAGAAGCTATCAGTCACGACCTACGAGATAGGTCGACAAAGGCTAATATTGGACTGGATGATGTGCACCCGAGAAACAAGGCATGATCTTTGAAAAGATACCGAAGAACAATGACCGCCTTAAACAAGGATATAGCTTCGGCTAGGAGGAAAGTGACACAACATTAGTGAAAGCAAGAAAAACCTTTATGAAACATTGAACTGGGACTGCTATGATACAACACCATCATTATATGACATCTATTGGACATTTGTCGACGCCCTCATATCAAGTGGTTGATCAGAAATATGGGCTCTATATTTCTTGCGGACATTGTTCACCCGAGTTATTTGCTAACCTGTGGTTATTCTCATTCAACAAGAATCACAATCGATCGTCTAAACGGTTGGGCTAAAGGATAACTTATTTTATAAGTTCAGTATTACCAACTACGCTTGACAACACTGAACTGGGAAGCTAGCATGTATAACACCATTGGGTTCTATATTGAAGACTTCTATAAAAGAAAGGAACTTTATTTTTATATTACCTCCTCAGAAGGGATTAAGCCCCCTCCATAAGTTCTCATGTTCGAAGATCTTTATAACAAAAAAAGAAGAGAAAATGTCCTTCTAAAAGCTCATACAAATGAAGACTTCTTTTATGAAGAAATATTGATACTTATACCTTCTTTTAAAGGAAGAAGTACATCCCCCCGGTGGGGTGCTTTATAACAACTCTCACAAAATCCTTAAACACCCCTATACGTCCTAAAATACACCCCGTATACGAGAAACGACCCCGAATTACCTTTATTTTTACAAAAATCAAATAAAACAAAATTCCATGGTCGCTCGCGGGGCGCGACACACTCATGTGTGTCTGTCGCGGGCCACGACAGCTGGCCACCAGGCGCAACCAGGTACCGCCACATGTCCTAGTCGTGTCGAGCCTACATCGTTGATTCATCCACCCTAGATCCTACCCTATATTGCTCGCGGGCCTCGAAGGACTTGCCTGTATTTCTCGCGGGTCGCGAGAAAGTCCTGATCTGACCTTGTAAATGGAGCGATCGAGATTCAGTTTTCGTCGTTCAAAAATTCTCAATCTCTCTCTGAATTTCTGAATAACTAAAGTAATTCCCAGGCATAATACCCACTAAAAAGCGAAGCTCTGCCTCGTTGTAAGTATTATAACCCCCGGTTACGTATTAGTTACTCTGCCCGATTGATCTAGTGCTCCGTAACGCATGTCGAGGCTCTGCCTGACTCAGTCGTTGGAGTTCTGTCTCGGGATAGGGGTATAGCTAATGTAAATTGGCTTATTTTACTAACACGTGTGCATTGTTTAATTTAATAGATTATAACCAGGAAGTCACCAGGAATTATCTAAAACAGCAATGTGAGTACATTCATTTTTGTAAACCTTTTTATACAAATCGCATTTGTTTTAAAGTATAATTAACAGTGATTGAGTATTTGTAATTCTACAATTACTGTCGGTATGTTGGGGTTTTGTATACATTACTTGTTACTAATACTGAGAATAGTAACATGACCAAATGTTAGGAAGGGTAGTACCGTGGGTGGTAATTTGATAGATGTAAACAAATGTAATTGCGGATGCCCTCAATACTGTAAAGTGATAAAAGTATTTTGATTAAATTGGGATGCACTCACCAGTATTTCCCACTGATAAAATGTTTTAAAACGCGTTTCTGGTAACAAAATGTGAAAGCCAAATACAAGCCAGCTGGAGAGCACTGAATGCTTGAAAAAGTGGCTATAAAAGTTACCTAAACAAGAAAGACGTTTTAATTCAATAAAATAGGGTTTATCCCTATAGACATATTATGAATGGAACTTGGGTTTTACCCATGTGTTTATTATTTATAAAATGAGGTGTTTTACTCTGATAAAATATTTCCTAACTACGGTCCTGATGTAATTTCCGCTCCCAAATTAATAAACACCGATACCACCAGCTTTGAGTAGGCCTCGGCCGCCCGCCTCCCGGGGCAGGGTCGGGGGTTGCGACAGAAGGTGGTATCAGAGCTACAGCCACTGATTTGAGCCACAAAGGTGTTCTGCTGACATCAAAATTTTTCAATTCTGTTAGGAAACAATCTATGTGACTATGTGCATACATGTATATTATTGTTTTGTGTTATTTGACTATTTGTTAGTTTACAGTATGAGTAAGTAAGGTACGTCTGACGCCAACCATCATCTAGATAGTTCTCCCAAAAGTGAAGGAACCTCGTCATAGCCTACTCCTTAGGGGTATTCTGCTGATACAGAATAGAGGATTTTCATATTTAAGGCGCAATCCGAGGAACCATTCCCTACGAAAAAGAGAGGATGGTTTAGTCGGGGGGCACACGAGAGGAGAAAGTGAATGAGAAAGTTACACCAACAGAGGGCTTTAGCAGCAGCTAATAGAGAAATCAATGCCCAGACACAAGACTTAGTTAATAGACGTTTGGCCAACTTCCATATATTAGCCACCACTGCAGCAGATCCAAACCTTGAACAAATCATTGCACCACAACCATTGCCACTGTTCCCAACCCAACCAATGGAAATAGAACCAAACCCAGGAACTGAGTTTCCCATACCGGCCTTTAACCCTGATGAGATACCTAGAGTCCCAGCACCCAATCCTCTAGATATGATCCGTGGAACGATGAGCATAGGGATTATAGGGAACTCTATCCACAGGAAGAACCAATTCCAAACCCCATAGCTTAGTATACTAACCTCAATCCTTTAGATCCATATTGGAACACTGACCCATATGTTTAGGAAATCTTAAATAATCCGTACCCGTATGGAGAACCGTTACCTATGTACACTGACCCAGTACCCGCACCACGACCACCCATGAGTTAGGAGAACGTGCAGGAACTCCGTATGTACGATGAGGAATTGATAGAATGAGGAGAGAGGATGAGAGAAATAGGAGAAAAGCTCGTGTGGAAATACGACGAGCATGAGATGCAGTTCAATCCATAATAATAATAATAATAGTAATATATATATATATATATATATATATATATATATATAGGTGTAGTTTGAGAAAAAAATCAACTAAAATAGGTAACTTAATATCTATAGATGCATAACTAATAGATATTAATACCTGATAATTGTTTGTAAATCCAGATGGACAACGAAGAAAATTAGGAAAACCAGAATAATGATAACCAAATAAATAACCATGCCATCCAACATATAGTAGCACAATAAATTAGAGATGCTATGCCATATATTATTAAGACTGTTAAAGAAGCGGAAAATAATAAAAGTGGAAGTAAACGAACACCTAGCGAATCTAGTCACAGCGTGAATAATGGACCGCTACTCCAATTGCCTATTCCAAAAAGAAGAAGAACCATGTCTTATGTTTGTTCTTATAAAGAATTCTTGTCTTCCTAACCAATAGAATTCTCAGGCAATGAAGGAGCCATTGTAGCTTTATGTTGGATAGAAAAGACAGAAGCAGTCTTAAAAATAAGCAAATGTGCAGATGAAGAAAAGATTATGTTTGCTTCTAATCTTTTTAAGAATGCAACTTTAGAATGGTGGAATACTATTCTCTAGTCTAAAGGAAGTGAAAGGGCTTATAACATGGAATGGACTGACTTTAAGGAAATGGTTGAAAGGAAATTCTGTCATCCCAATGAAAAAGAACAAATTGCTAATAAATTCTTAAACCTTAGAATGACTGGAATAGACTGTAAAGGTTACACTACCATATTCTTCGAATATGCTATAATAGTGCCAACCTTAGCTTCACCAGAACCATTATTAATCTCCCGTTACTTCTGGGGATTAATTAGTGAGATAAGACATGTAGTCAAGGCAGCTAGACAACAAACCATAGAAGAAGTTGTAGAATTAGCCAATACCTTGACTGATGATTTAGTACGTACGCAAGAAGAGAACCAGAGAAAGAACCTAGCCCAGAAACTTACCCAAGAATTTCGTTATGGAAATAACTATCGTGGGAAAAGTATAGGTTCTACCTCTGCACCTTACTGTAAGTCCTGCAAGAAGAAGCATTCAGGAAAATGCTCGATATACTGCGACTTCTATAAAAGGTCTGGATACAAGGAAGAAGACTGTAGAAAGAAACCTAGTAATGGTATATGTTTCAATTGTGGAGAAAAAGGGCATATCAAGCCGAATTGTCCGAAACTAGCTCCAGCCATGAACAACAAGACTACCAAGAATGCTAGAGCATTTGTTCTAACAGCTGAAGAAGCCAAGATGATTCTGGATTTGATCGCCGATACGTTTTTAGTTAATGATATTTTTGCTAAAGTATTATTTGACTCTGGTGCAAACCAAAATTTTATTAATACTTCGTTTTGCAAAATTCTCAATCAACCATTAACTAAACTTCAACAAGAATGTCTGGTGGAAACAGCGAATGGAGAATCCATTAAGATTTCTGAAATCTTACAGGAAGCATGAATAGAAATTTTAAATCATGAATTCATTGCTAACCTTTATCCAATGGATTTGGCTGGATTTGATATTGTACTAGGAATGGATTGGTTAGTAGCCAATCATGCCAGTATTCTATGTAATCAAAAGTTGGTACAAGTAAGTTCACCAAAGGGTGAAAAGATCACGATTAAAGGAGATAAGCCATCTAGGTCTACAAAATTCATCTATGTGATGAAAACAGCAAGTTATGCAAGGAAAGGATCACTAGCGTATATGATTTCTATGATCATTAACACTAAAGGAAAAGAATTAAAAGATATTCCTGTAGTATCTAAATTTTCAGATGTTTTTTTTCAGAAGAATTACCTGTATTACCGCCTGATTGAGAGGTTGAATTTAGAATTCACCTATTACCAGGGACAACACCAATTGCCAAAGCACCTTATCGTTTAGCACCAGCAGAGATGCAGGAACTGAAGAAACAATTGGATGATCTTCTGGAGAAAGGTTTCATACAGCCTAGTTCATCGCCATGGGGAGCACCAATCTTGTTTGTCAAGAAGAAGGACGGATTGATGCGTATGTGCATTGATTACCGCTAATTGAACAAGGTTACGATTAAAAATCGGTACCCATTACCGAGAATCGATGATCTGTTCGATCAACTGCAAGGAGCTCGATTCTTTTCTAAGATCGATTTACGCTCAGGATATCATCAACTGAAAGTACATGAAGAGGATATTCCTAAGACTGCATTCAGAACAAGGTATGGTCATTATGAATTTACAGTCATGCCATTTGGTTTAACCAATACCCAACCGCATTTATGGACATGATGAATGATGTGTGCAAAATGCAACATATAAATTACATCAATTGTGGCATAAAACTAACCCTTTTTTAGTACTAATGTTGGAAAAAGTGTGTTTTTGTCTTCCTTTTGCATTTTCAGGATTAAATGAGCTCAAATTAACAAAATAAGCAAAAAGGCAGCTAAATCTAACATAAATACAAGAAAAGGAATAAACGTGCCATGCCCGACCTCCCCGAAAGCATCTTCCCAAGCAAAACAAGAAAACAGGAGGTTGAACACGCCCCGTGGTCAGTGAGCACGGGGCGTGCCCAAGTGTCAGCATAAAAGACAAAGTTGTAGAAGCTTCCATCGCCCACCACGGGGCCGTGCTCAGCGGACACGGGGTCGTGGTCAACTATAAGATTTGCAGAATCCAGGCAAATCTTGATAGTACAGATATGCTTCTGCACACGAGGTCGTGCCCAGTGGACACGGGGCCGTGGTCAACTAATAAAGATAAGAGCAATTAATGAAGAAAGAGAAGGATGTGGACACGGGGCCGTGCCCACTGGACACGGGGCCATGCCCGAGCTTCTGTTCAGCCTGTAAATAGGAGTGCTTGGCTCAAGCTCAAACCATCCCTTGGCACACCACCTCTCTCACACTTCACCCACCACCCACCACCACCATAACACCATCATCCACCACCATCATCCATTGTCCATCATAGAGTGTGTGAGTCATCTCGGGATCCAAGATTGATTGTAAGAGTTCTTGACAATCAAGGCCATGTTTGCCTAAGTCTCTTACATCACTTGGTGAAGACAAAGTGTCTAGTGTAATACTTTTTATTTTTAATCTTTTCGCACTTTTTAAGTGGTTATGTATTAATGACTTTAATAACTAGTTTCTTATGTTGAAGGTGATTCTTCCTTATCGTTTGTCCGTGGTGTCTTGGCATTATTTTACTGTCTATATAAAATAAAAGATTTTCACCATTCATATCTCCACGGTCTATATGAAGGTATGTTGGCTACCTGGTCGGGGGTTAAGGGAACGGTTTGGTAAGAGTCTTGCCATTGTTCAGTGTATAGATCCTGCAAATGACCTGGGTCAAATTTAGTAGGACCTCCTTCAATACTTGACGGTATTTGATGGCGGGGGTCCAAACTCTTTGATCCCCTCATAAGTTAAACTACTATTAATACTTTAACCCGGCTACTTAGGACTGTATCCCTGCTGACTGAGACTACTTAGCCGAGGGTAACGCCACCTTCAAAAGAGGGGCCTACCACATTATGCATTAATAACTTAATTAATTATCTTTCAATAATCCGACCCTTTAGGATTGTATCCTTGCTGACTCAAACTACTGGGTTGAGGGTAACGTCACCTCCAAAAAAGGGGCCTACTACAATAACTAAGATAATCTCTTAAATAGTGCAAAAGTGCGGAAATAATCAAAGGTTACACTAAACACGAGTCGGAGCCAAGTGATTCATCTTGTCTATCTGTTTTTACTTTATTTTTATTTTTCAGCATTTTAGTTAGTTTTTATTTTTCTTAGTTTAAATCATTTTTCTAAACTTTTGATTCGATTAGACGTTGAGGATAAACCGGTACCAAAATCTCTTGTGTCCTTGGACGACCTCGGTATCTTACCAACACTATACTACGCTCACGATGGGTGCACTTGCCCATATGTGTGTTTAGTGTTAGTAAATATCGTGTTTTATAAATTTAAAACTTGGCTAAAGAAAGTGTAAAAGGGCTTAAAATAAACATTAAAACCATAACACACTTCACGCACATCAAGTTTTTGGCGTCGTTGCCGGGGACATAAAGATTTTAAGAAAGCTTAAAATCGACGGCCTAATCAGTTTTTCAAAACCTTTTTAAAACGCGCACACATTTTTCTGCATTTTAGTTTAGTCTTGCATTTACAGTAACCTGAACACGGGCCGTGCTCGCTGAACACGGGCCCGTGCTGCATATTTTCATAAAACACCCAGATACAGAAGCTTGAACACGGGCCGTGCTCACTGAACACGCCCCGTGCTCAACGAAATCAGTAACTTTAATTAAAACGCCCATATATAGATTCTGTACACGGGGCCGTGTCCACTGAACACGGGGCCGTGTCCAGCCTCTGTTTTCGTTTTTATTTTGGTTTTCTGATCTCGAGACTTTGTTGTGGTCTGCTGAGTGATTCTCATGGATCAATACTCAGGAGGTTACAACTACACCTATGAGGAGGATGATTATAGGAATAACTATTGCACTAATTGTGGTGACCCGCACTCGGTTCAATATTGTGACTTATATCAACCATCCACTTCATACACCCTCTATGAGGAGCCCAGGTACGAGCCATCAACTTCATACACATCCTATGAAGACCAAAGGTATGAACCTCCTCCCTCATACTCATATTTTGATGAACCAAGGTATGAGCCCTCTTACTCATACTTTGAGGAACCAAGATATGAGCCACCACCTTCATATGCTTACTATGAGGAACCAAGGCGTGAACAACCCACCTCATATGAGTATTATGAAGAACAAAATTACGACCCTTATCCATCATATGCTTACAATGAAGAACAATGGTGTGAACCATCTACTTCATATGGGTATTATGAGGAACAAAGGATCGAACAACCGGATTCAAGCTTTGAAAATCCTGATCCTTTTTCTATAACCGAAGTGACCGATAGGATATTAGAACACCTTAGAGTTATCGATCGCTATATAAAAGAATCTCGCGCAAGGGAAGAGGAGTCCCGCGCAAGAGAAGAATTAAATAAAGAAGAGATAACTGAAAGTGTAAAAATGGAAGAACAAATAAGTGAAAAACCGACACATGAGTTAAACAAAGGTGAGTCTGACAACGTTAGAATTCAAAAAGAGTCTAATTTTGAAGAAATTAATCTCTTGTCACCCTCTTTTGAAAATCATTGTTTAGTTCCAACTTGTTGGATCTGAGTTTCTTTTGATTGTATTTTTGTTTGAAATTAAGATGAGAATGAAAGAGTTGTGCAGCGGAATTAAGATGAAAACAAACTTTGCATACAATCAAACGAGGGTAATACTTTTAATCAAACATCTTTACACAATGAATCGAAAGATTGAATTTGTTTCAACAACGATTACAATGATTGATGAATGAATGCAAACTCCCCCTCAGCCAGAGCTCAGTAGTTTGTTCGTGCAAAGAAGACGATGTGGTGAAAGAGCTAATAGAACAGTACAAAGTACTGAACTATTTATAGGCACTTACAAACCACTGAGCATCTTAGCTGACGTCACCATGAAAATGACATCTAACCTCCTAACAAACTCTAACCTCTGATCTATAAACACTGATGTACTAAACTACTGCTGTTACATTACATTACATAAAAGACACTTAAACAGCTGCTGCATCCTTCCACTGCTGTGAACCCAGCAGTGCTTGTCCGGATCAGCAGTACTTGACTCAAGGCAGTAGATTGAGTCAGCAGAGCTTTGGTCTTCTATCAGTCTTTGACATTGGTCAGTAGATGCAAAGCAACAGTTGTAGGTCAGCACTTAGTACGATCAGCAGATAGGAGGTCAGCAGATATAAAACCACTTTCAAGGGGAGAGATTTGCATGAACTAACTGTAATCGTCTGCTTATTCTGGATCCACTGCTCTGATCCAGTTTTGGCTTTAATTATCTGTTCCTCTGATAGGGTTCAATCCCAACAATCTCCCCCTGGAACAGATAATGCCAAAACTCTTCATTATTTGTGGAATTCTTTATTGCCTCATCAACAGCTCCCTTATCTGACCTTTAAATTGTAGTTCAAGGTCTAGGGTATCTGTATCTTCATCATCCCTGCTAAGTGGAAGATCAAGGAGATCCTGCAAATCTTCAAGACTCAGGCCAAGAGCTTGTTCCCTTGATATTTTCTCCACTACTCCACCAGACCTGAGCAAAGTCAATACCCAGGTCTGTTTGTCAGTTTCCCACTTTTGTATTTTTGAGCCTGGTGGGTTTCTTGGGAGATGTTTATTTGCAGAAGTATTTGGAGAGGCTGGCCTATTCATGACTGGCTGAGCAGTACTTGCAGTTTGATCCAAACCAAGAGTTTCCATGATCATTTTCTTTATACCCTCTTTTCCAAGGTCTTCACCTTCCATTAACTCTTTGATGGTTTCAGCAATCAGCTGTTTGTGTGGCCTTCTTTTGTAGATGGCAGCACCAACTGGAGCTGTGGATCTCCTGATTTGCAGCTTTGAAGGTCTTTTTGAAACCGCTGCTTCAGGATAGTCAGGCCTTTTAGGAACTGTGGGATCTTTCTTTCTTAATTGTTCCAACTTTTTGTAAGTAGCCCTGACCACATCTTCTTTCCATCTAGCAACTTGTCTTTTGTTTCCATAATCAGCTGCTACCAGTTCCTCTTTCATTCTCCTCAGCTCTTCCTGTTTGTCAGGAACATTCTTTCTGAACTTTGCCCAGTTAGGAGGAGTGTGAGTGACTTTCCTGTTTATCATGTCTTGAATTCTTGCTGCTTCACTTTCAAGTTCAGGAATAGTCCACTCTTTGTACATGTATCTCTCTCCTTTGTACTTCTTGTGAGCCATAATGCTTTCAATGTAGTCTTTCTTCAGAGTTTTAGCAGCTCTTTCAGAAATTTGTTGACTAACATTTTTTGCAAATTGCTCTAGGGATCTGACTTGTGTGAGCAAATATTGACTTCTCTGTGCAATTTCTTTATCAGATTTCCCTTGTGTGTTTTTCTTTGAGATATCCTCTGCTTGCTTGGCCTTGATTTCCAAATATTCATCAACATTCTTAGGCCAGGGATATCCTTTTATTGATGGCAAACTCCTTTTGGCAGGGTCATCCTCAAAGTAAAAAGATTTTATTTCTTCTCTAACAGCTGCTAATTCAAGAGGAAATTGAACACCTGCAGGAGGTAAGGGCTTGTACATTTTAACTGAAGAGAGAGGAACAGGTTTTGGAATTGTGACAAGTGCTAAAGATTTTGAAGATGTTTGTGGTGGTGAATTGTCATCATCTTTGAGAATTAGTCTTCTCATTTTTGTAGGAGGGACTGATGATGTTTTGGATGGAACAGTGGTGGTAGATGTAGTGGCAGTGGATTGTGATTGACTAACAGCTGTTGAAACAACTGGTGTTTCAACTACTGTTGTCATTACAACAGATGTTATAACATCTGCTGTCTTCTGCTGTATGTCAGCAGGTGTTGTTTTTGGTGGTAATGATGGTAAAGCAGTGGATGTTGTGTGTGTTGAAGTGGTGTGTGTTGATGGAACAGCTGTTTGGCAAGCAGTAGTTTTTGTAACTCCTGTTGCATCAGCTGTTTTGTATGGTGGTTTTTGAGCAGACTTTGAACGTCTGGTTGGAATGGATTTGGGTAGCCTCACTTTTCTAGTAGGCTTCTTCTTTTCCTCAACAGGATTTTCATGATCCTTTGACCCAGAAGTACCCTGATCTGGATGATCCATTCTGTCCACCCTGGCTTTCCTTTTGGCCTCTCTATCCCTTTTTACACTTGCAGCTGCTTCTGCTAGTGCATTTGTTGTCACATCAATGTTCTTGCTGCCATCTGGAAAAGGGATCTTTTTGGTCATGTTTGAATTTTCTGGTTCAAGATAGAGACCATCCTCTATACCCTTCTTTTTCCACTCCTTAATTTTCTCCCCCTTTTTGGCATTATCTTCTGGGAGTTGATAAATGTAGCGGACTTTAGGAGGAGCAGTGCCAGTGGTGTGCAAGATCTGAGTTTTGAGAGCCTTTAAATCAGCCTGAGTGTTCTTGAACCTTGACTCCATTGCATTTCTCAGCTGTTGTACATGTTTTTCATATTGCTGATCTGCCAATTGTGCTTGTTGTTGGAGAAAAGATTGAAACAGATTCCAAAGCTCATTTGTAGCAGGTGCCCTTTGTGGAGCAAGTGCTTGAGGTGGAACAGCAGTTAATTGTACCTTCTGAACTTGTAACACCTGTTGTAGCATATCTTTGAGTTCTGCAACAGAGTTATCAAGCTTTGCAATACGATCCGTCAATTTCTGGTACTTTAAACCATCACCCAAGTTAATGGGATCATCTGATTTCCCACTAGCAGTGGTTTTATCAGTGGTAGATGTAGGGAGTATACTCCAAACATTAACCACTGATGCCCCTTTTTCTTGGTACTGGGGTCTTCTTCCTTCAACACTTGACAACCTTTTGATGTTGCCAGTGGGATAAATGAATCCACTGGTGGTTGGCAGAGGTGCTATAAAAGGAATTGCCTCCAAGGAAGTCTTATTAATGTAACCACTGTCCAACTGTAAACCTGTAGGTTCAACAGTTGTAGTGGCTGCTTCACTTGGATTACCACCAAGAGTTACTTGTAACTCATGGGGTGTAACCTCCTCAGGTTGTGTTGGTGGGTTAGCAAAGATTGATACATCAGACCCAGTCAGTTGTTGAGGTATATTCTCATTAGTAGGTGATTGAGAAGGACTGGATAATGCCTGGTTCAAATCAATTGCATCCAACAGTGGTTTTATTGGTGAGGGAATTTTGGATGTGATGAGTGGTGTAGAAATAGGATGTGTCCCGGGCATTGGACTGTGGATGATAGAAACGAGTGTTTCCAGAGCATCATGATGTGGAGACCCTATTTGTACAACCTGTTCTTTTTGTGAAGAAACAGGAGGAGTTTCGGTTATGGGTTGAGATATTTGTACCAACTGCTGTGAGGAAGTAGCAGCAGTGGTTTCTTGTGACTTGTGTGTTGTCACTGGCAGGAGCTCTGGTATCTCATCCTCCAGAGATGCCTTTTTGATGGTTTTGGGGGGTTTTTTGTGTTTTTCGTTTTGTTGGCTTTTTGGTGATTTTAGGTGTGGGTTTCAAAATAGTTGTGCTGCTACTTTGATCACCTTGAGCAGTGGGCTCAGCAGCAGATACCTGAGGAGCAGTTGTAACTGCTAAAATCTGCTCAGGCACCCCTGCTTGTGTTTTGCAAGGTGCTAACATTCTTGAAAAGGTTTCAGTTGTTAAACTGTTTATTTGAGTAGAATCACCTTGGTTTATTACAGCTAAATCATCCTTACTGAATTTCTTTGAAAAATAGTAACTTAAAAACCTTGGAAACAGTAAGAATGATTTTGTTTCAACATTATTAACCAAATCTTTAAAAATTTCCCGAGAATAGTTAAAATTTTCTCCTTGAAGAATTGCATATCCCAGATTTTGAATCTTTAAAGGGATTTCATTGAAAGAAGTGGTTTTGTTTGAAACACATAGTAGGAGGGTATGAAATAAAAATCTGGTTGCAGACGGAAAATAACCTTTTTCTAAGGTAATTTTCTTCATCATTGTGGCTTCATACCCTCTTTCAATGAAGTCAGTTTGTAACTCGTTTTTAGTGAAAGAAATTTTACCTTCCTGATCACCGAGTTGAAAGACCTCTGAAATGGATTGTTGCGTGATTTGGACAGCTTTACCCTTTATAGAAGAGTTTATGGTGTTTGCAGTGTCGCCTTGTTTTTCAAGGGTTGCATTTTTCCAGAACTCCCTTTGGGTCGCCAAATAGATTGGTGCATCGGCAGTGAACAAAGTTTTGTACTTTGATTTTGCCATGAGATCAATGATGGAATCGAAAACTTTGGTGGTGCCTGGTTTTGTGAGAAGACCCAGGAGATTGTGAGATGGTTTATGTGGAATTTCAGTGGAGATTGCCTTTTGAGAGGCTGTTTTCGATGATGATTTGGATGAGGGTTTTGAAGATTTCTTTGATTTTGTCATTTTGAGGATGATTGATCGAAGAAATTTGTGAAGAAATGAGAAGAAAAACTGCTTTGAGAAGAGAATTTTTAAGAATTCAATTCGACAGTAAAACCCTGTTTTGATGGTGAGTGGGGGATTTTATAGGGAAGAAAGTGAATGCTGAGGTGGCAGCCGTTACAAAAAGTCTGACCAATATGTACTGCCCACGTGACAACCCCTGTTGAAAGTGAAGGACAGTACTTGTGTGATAGGGACAGATGAAGGCAGTGGTATGAAAGCAGTGGATGATTTTCACTATCAGTGGATAGCATATCAGTGGATAAGACACTGCTTTTGAACAACAGAGTTTATCAAAGTAATGAGAGAGCAGGGGTTGACTTTCAGCAGTGGACAGACTTTTGAAGAAGAGCAGACTTTTGAACAATCAGTGGTTAATGGCAGACTTTTAAGGATTTAATGAAAAATTTCATTTGTAGCTATTTTTAAGGATGGAGTTTTGATTTTCTGAAAACATTTTGTTGCTTTTATACATAGAAAAACAAGATGTTGCTTGTTATTCCATGTTCAGCATGCCAATTCTAGAGACCAAGCTTTCAAAAGTGGCTGTATCAAGTGCTTTTGTGAGCACATCAGCCAGCTGGTCTTTAGTTGGGACATGATGCAGAGAAATCAAACCTTTTTCATAGCAATCCCTCACAAAGTGATGTCTGATGTCGATGTGTTTGGTGGTTGAATGGGAAACTGGATTTTTGATGATATTTTCTGCTGCCTGACTGTCCAACATGAGTGGTGTCTTCAAGGCAGTGATACCAAAATCCAGTAACTGATTTTGAAGCCACAGGAGTTGAGCTGTACAGCTTGCAGCAGCAATGTATTCAGCTTCAGCAGTGGATGTTGAAACAGCTGCTTGCTTTTTGCTTTGCCATGAGACTAAGCAATCACCTAGAAACTGGCACCTTCCTGATGTGGACTTCCTTGTTGTGTGACATCCAGCAAAGTCATTGTCTGAGAAACCAGGCCCTTGGTGCTTGTTTCAGGCCATACAAGGCTTTGTTTAGCCTGTAGACATGATCTGGATAAAATGGATCCTCAAAACCTGGAGGTTGACAAACATACACCTCTTCTTGAATTGTACCATAGAGGAAAGCACTTTTGATATCCATTTGAAAACCTTCATATTGTGGTTGACAGCAAAGGCCAGGAACAGTCTAATGGCTTCCAATCTTGCAACAGGGGCAAATGTTTCATCATAATCAATCCCCTCTTCCTGTCTGTAACCTTGAACCACAAGCCTGGCTTTATTCTTGACAACAATACCCCTTTCATCAGTTTTGTTCTTGAAGACCCACTTTGTGCCAATGGGACTAACCTCTTCTGGCAGTGGTACAAGCTCCCATACTTGTTGTCTTTTAAACTGTTGGAGCTCCTCTTGCATGGCTTCTACCCAGCTGTTGTCTTTCAGTGCCTCTTGGTACTTGACTGGCTGATGGAGTGATAGAAAACCAGCAAAAAGACAAATGTTTTGGGTTTGGCTTCTTGTGAGCACCCCTTCATTGATGTTGCCAATGATATGATCAGGTGGATGAGATCTCAAGAAGATTAAATCTCCTTGGTATGGTATGATGGCATTGGTTGGTGAAGGCTGCAAATGTGTATCATCTGAGCTAACCACTGCTGGGGACTTTGATGATCCAGCAGTGGCTTCAAAAGGTGGTGGTATAGGAGGTAATGAAGTGGACAACTGCTGACTTTTATCCACTATTTGAGGACTTTTGTCAGCAGTGTTTGAGGATGTGGAAGCAGTGGTTGATGGGCTACTTTGGTCAACAACTGTTGAGGTAGCAGTGGTTGAGCTTTGACAACTGTTTTGAACAGCTGGTGCTTTTCCCTTTGTGGCAGACCTTTGAGGGATGATGATTTCATACCCATAGTCTGGTGTTGTATCCTCTGATGGACCTGCACTGTTAGTCTTGACAGCAGTATTTTCAAAAGTGAATTTTTCAAGATCAAACAGATTTGCAGGGTTTGCTGGGATTTTCGTTGATGAAAGTTCATTGAACTTAACATTCAAAGTCTCCTCCACTGCCTTGGTCCGTGTATTGAACACTTTGTAGGCCTTGGCAGTGGTTGAGTATCCCAGATGATAACCACAATCAACTTTGGCTGCAAATTTTGAAATGGAATCTTTTAAATTCAAAATAAAGCATGGGCAGCCAAACACTTTGAAATATGAGATCAGTGGTTTAATTTTATACAGAATTTCATAGGCAGTCTTTTTGTGCCTGGGGTTTATTAAAACTCTGTTCTGAACATAGCAAGCAGTGTTTACTGCCTCTGCCCAGCAAGTTAATGGCAAACCTGAATCAGCAAGCATGGTTCTGGCAGCCTCAATCAGAGTTCTGTTCTTCCTTTCCACTACCCCATTCTGCTCTGGTGTTCTTGGGATGCTGTACTGCCTTACAATCCCTTTCTTCACACAGAAGGCATCCAACTCCCCATTTTTGAATTCTGTGCCATTGTCACTCCTGAAGCTTTTCACTGGAAGGTCAAATTGCTTTTCAACCTGTATTACAAAGTCTTGCAAAATGCCTGCAGTTTCATCTTTTGAGTGCAAAAAGAAAGTCCATGTGAACCTAGAAAAGTCATCAACAATAACCAAACAATATCTTTTCTTTTTGAGGCTCATGACTTGAACTGGGCCAAACAAATCCATGTGTAGCATCTGCAAACACTGGGTTGTTTTGGACTCTTCAATGGACTTGTAAGAACTTTTATGCTGTTTTCCTTTTAAACAGGAAATGCAATGTTCAGGACATGAAAACAATTTTTGTGGTAGGCCTCTCACCAAACCATTTTTTGAAATTTCTATAATTGTCTTAAGATTTGTGTGTCCCAGCCTTCTGTGCCAAAGTTCTGTCTCTTTGTTAGAGGCAGCTGAGAACAGACAGGCATCAGCTCTGGGACACTCTTTTGACATGTCAACAACATAAACATTGCCACTTCTTTGAGCAACAAGTTTAGTTTGACCAGTTCTGATTATTGCTTCAATCTTTTTGACCATTTCTGGTCCAACAATCCTACAACAATCTTTTGTGAAGAATGACCCAAAACCCTTGTCACTCATTTGGGACACACTCAGAAGGTTGAATTTTAGATTGTCTATTAGATTGACATTTTCAAATTTTACTTTTCCAGACTCCACTGTACCCGACCCTAGAACTTTTCCTTTACTATTATTCCCAAAGGATATATCACCCCCTCCATGGATTTTAAAGTCTTTGAGGAGGGCTTTACATCCTGTCATGTGCCTGGAGCCTCCACTATCTACATACCAAAGACTATCAAAGCATGCAGAAGCTCCCTGCACATGAAGTAAAAGGATTAGTTCATTAAGGTCTCCAAAGCCAACAAGGCTTTGGATGGGGTCTCAACAGTGTCTGGGATGGATGCAGAATGAGGGACAATGGTTAGGTCAGGAGTTTGAACTGTTTTAGGACAGTGTTTCTCTAACCACTGTTGTGGGTCCTGACCAATCATCTGCTGATAACCAAAAGGATGCTTGTTCACTTTGGGTTTAGAGGGGCTTTTGTGGGCCTCATAAACGTGAGGAATCCTTTGGTAAGACTGTTTTTCTCTGCCTTTTCTGAACTGATTGGCAGGGGGTGCATCAGTAACCTGAACATCTCTTTTGACAGATGTTTGGTTCAGCTGTTTTGTAACAGCTGTTTGAACTGGCACAAATAGTGGTTGTTTCTTGGTGAATTTGACAGATGTTGACGATGATGATGGACTCAAGGATGTTTTAGCAATGTACTCATTCTTTTTCACATCAAAGTTTTTGAGATACACACATGCTTGAGTTTTGTGGTTTGTTTTACCACAGACAATGCAACCTTCAGCTGAAACAATGACACTTGTTCTGTTTAAATCATAAGCTTTTAAGTGGAAACAATCTTTTGTTAGATGGTTCCTTTTCTCACAGAATTCACAAAACAAGTTGTCAATTTTTTCTTTCTTCTTTCTCTTTTCAGACTCCTTTGCAGCAGAGGTTTTAACCACTGCTGGGATGTCCTTGAGAGGTATGACTTTAGCTTTTGGAGCCTTGACACCATCAATTGATGTAAAGTCCATTGGCTTGAAATTTTCAAGAATGTCACACTCATCAGACCATTTTGGTTTAAACTGGTATTCTTCAAGCTCCTCAAAAGTAGAGGATTCCATTGGTCTGTCAAGTGTGATTTTGTTACCAAGTTTGTCAGTGATTTTCACTTCTTGGCCATTCTTGTTTTTGGGGATGAACTCAGTGGTTACATCAGTGGTTTGAACAGATTTTTCAAAAGCAGTGTTTTCATCATCATGTTTTCTATAGCCAACCCCAAATTTCACATTGCTTTTTCTCTGTTTTTCAAGCATAACCTCATATCCTTTGCAGGATTCCACCCATCTTTCACAAGTAATCTGGGCGGACTCCAACTCCTTTTTGCAAACTTGGTATTTTTCTACCATAGTTTGAAGTTGGGTTTTGGTTATACTTTGCTCTTCTTT
This sequence comes from Helianthus tuberosus, assembly GCA_030545235.1. NCBI lineage: Eukaryota > Viridiplantae > Streptophyta > Magnoliopsida > Asterales > Asteraceae > Helianthus > Helianthus tuberosus. The sequence goes on from CM060369.1 coordinate 219,738,415, forward strand.
TAGACAGCTGTTTTCTTTTTCTTTTTCAGTCAATTTGTTTTTAAGTTCTTTTAAAGACCTTTCATATTTGACCTCATCAGACAAGATTTTATTCCGAAGGTTTTCATTCACCTCTTTAATGTTTGCAAAAGCAATTATGCAATTGTCAGAACACAGTTTTTCAAGAACTTGAGGAGATACCTTGGCAGCTGCCATCATTGCACAATCACATTGATGATCTTCCTCATCATCAGCTTTCACCTTCTTTTCACCAGCCTTTTCTTCTTTCTCTTCTTGTTTGTCCTCTTCGGACCATGGATCTGTTAGTGGTTCAATCAGGGTACCTGAACTTTCTCCCAACAGTATTTCACCAGCCACAGCAGTAACCACTGCTTCAGTCACCTCTTCCACTGTTTCAAAGCACTGCTGTTCCTCCTCAGTTTCAACCCCCTCCTGTATTGACTCTAATGCCATCAAACAAAACTCATCATGAGAAGAATCATTAGAAGCATAAAGTGCAAAATTTTCATCATTAAGGTCTTCAGGCATACTGCTCCAGTCAACAAACCCTTGAATGAAAAAACTTTGTTGATCTGGTTGTGCTGCTGCTGGAGCAGTGGTTTGAGGTGCAACAGGTTGCACTTGTACCTGTGGAGCAGGGGTTTGAACATATTGGATTTGTGGAACAGTAGTTTGGACATAATGTACTGGCACAGGGGCAGCAGCATAGTGAGCAGTGTTCACTTGAGCTGCTGGGGCATATTGGGCATAGTGCATAGTGTTTTGGTTTTGAGGTCTAGGATTTGAGCTAGGATGAGTAATTATGGGACCAGTAGTTTGACTCCTACATTACCTAGCGAAATGTCCCAACCTATTACACTTGTAGCACTTGATTTTCGATTTATCCAACCCAACCCTTAGATTCCCATGCAAACCTGGGAATTTTCGCCCTGTTCTTTTGTAGAACTTGCTAGTTCTACACTTAGCAAAGCCAGTTGGTGCAGGATGTCCATTTCCTCTAAATCAGTGGGATCAAAATGTTGCAAATCATTTAGTTCAAAACTTAAATTGTCTGACATCTGATTTTCATTTGCAGTGAATGCATAACTAGCAGAGTGAGGATCAGGGTTGTTAAAATTTGCACCAGCAGTTATGTCAATGAAGTGATCATAACCCTGATCCTTACCACTGCTCCCAGATTCTTCTTGACCCAGAAGAGCAGTATTACCGAAAGTGTAATCATCGGTAACTTTTCCTGACTCTTGTAACTTCCTTTTCTGGTTCAACTCCCTTTCGTAGGTCAGGAGTCGACCATGGAGTTGGGTCAAGGTCAGATCCTTGAATTCAGGTGAGTTTCGGGTGACAAAAGCTATGGTGTCCCATTTTTCTGGCAGTGACCTGAGGAACCTGCTATTTTGAGTTGAGTTTGTAAAAGTGGTTTTAACAAGCCTCAGTTCACTGATGAGACAACTGAAACGCTCAAATTGTTGCGTTAGTGATTCACCTTTAACGTAGCAAAATGTTTCATACTGTTGGTTCAGGATTTCCCTATTGTTTTCTATGACTTCCTCAGTTCCCCCAAACTGTTCCTTAAGTGCGTCCCATAACTCTTTGGCACTGTTACAATGTAACAGTCCAGCATATATCTCATTGGGCAGCGCTGATGCTACGATGCTAAACGCTTTAGCATCTAGTTCGATCTTTTGAAAGTCGGTTTCGGTATAATTTTCAACTGGTTTTGGAACGAACTTTTTAGCATCTTCAGCACTTGGCACTGAAGGAACATGGGGAACATAAATGACAGATTTCAAACAACCTGTGCTTTGTTGAGCGAGGATGTGACCCATCCTCCTCTGCCAGATGTTGTACTCATTTCTTTTTAGCATAGCTGGTTTAAAAAGCGAGCCGATGTTGTTTTTATCATCCTGAGATTGTGACGTCATTCTTGTTGTTTTACAGACACTGAGAAATCAACTTTAATGGTGATTAATCCTTGCTCTGTTTTTCAACGGACGAACAAACGATCAGTATCAACTGTTATGAGCTGAACTATTTACGTCAAAATGATTGTTAAATCAAATTTGACTGTCCAAGCTCTGATACCAATTGTTGGATCTGAGTTTCTTTTGATTGTATTTTTGTTTGAAATTAAGATGAGAATGAAAGAGTTGTGCAGCGGAATTAAGATGAAAACAAACTTTGCATACAATCAAATGAGAGTAATACTTTTAATCAAACATCTTTACACATTGAATCGAAAGATTGAATTTGTTTCAACAACGATTACAATGATTGATGAATGAATGCAAACTCCCCCTCAGCCAGAGCTCAGTAGTTTGTTCGTGCAAAGAAGACGATGTGGTGAAAGAGCTAATAGAACAGTACAAAGTACTGAACTATTTATAGGCACTTACAAACCACTGAGCATCTTAGCTGACGTCACCATGAAAATGACATCTAACCTCCTAACAAACTCTAACCTCTGATCTATAAACACTGATGTACTAAACTACTGCTGTTACATTACATTACATAAAAGACACTTAAACAGCTACTGCATCCTTCCACTGCTGTGAACCCAGCAGTGCTTGTCCGGATCAGCAGTACTTGACTCAAGGCAGTAGATTGAGTCAGCAGAGCTTTGGTCTTCTATCAGTCTTTGACATTGGTCAGTAGATGCAAAGCAGCAGTTGTAGGTCAGCACTTAGTACGATCAGCAGATAGGAGGTCAGCAGATATAAAACCACTTTCAAGGGGAGAGATTTGCATGAACTAACTGTAATCGTCTGCTTATTCTGGATCCACTGCTCTGATTCAGTTTTGGCTTTAATTATCTGTTCCTCTGATAGGGTTCAATCCCAACACAACTCATGCTAAGTTTTTAAAAGAGTTAAACACTAACACTAAAATTGACGAAACGGTAAGTGTTAAGTTAACTGTTGATCAAACCTCACTAATAAAAGAAGACCCATTTGAAATTAACATTACACTGGTTCCATGTTTCTTTCAAAATTCATTTATTAGTAATGTCACAATCGATAAAGATCTTTGCGTTAACATAATGCCTAACTACATTTTCGAAAAATTAAGTATTAGTGATTTTTCTCCACTTCAAATACCCATTTTTCTATCCAATCGGAAGGTAATAAAATCAATCGGTGTAGTTGAAGATGTCTTGGTTCAAACAAATCAATTGGTAGTCCCCACCGACTTTGTCATCCTCGATGATGCTCCTCTAGTGTTGGGACGACCATTTGTAAAAACTCACGAAGCTTTGAAAAACCGGAAGTAAAACAATCTACCTCTTCAATTAGGGGCATTTAGAAAGAGTGTCGATTTTGAGCGGTCAATGAACTATCCATTCGGCAATAATGACCCCCTAATTGAAGATGAAGATGAACCACCCGATACAAGTGAAAAGTTTGACCACTTTGTTGAAGAAGAGGTCGCCATAGAACAAACTTTTAAGGTTCTTGATCAAAATGAGCAACCAAATAAGGAGTCTCCTAAAGACCCACCTCTTGAGCTCAAAGAACTTCCAAAAGGTTTGGAATATGCTTTTCTAGACAAAGATGGTAAATTACCTGTAAATATTTCGTCTAAATTAGATAGTTTAGAAAAAGAAAAATTAATTCGTCTTTTGAAAAAAAATAAAAATGCGATCGCTTGGAAACTTGTAGACATAAAAGGAATAAGTCCTTCCATGTGTACGCACAAAATTTTAATGAATGATGATTACAAATCAGTAATACAACCACAACGTCGAGTGAATCCAAATGTTCAAGAAGTGGTTAAAAACGAAGTCATCAAATTACTTGACACCGGAATTATTTATCCTATCTCCGATAGTCCTTGGGTAAGTCCCGTCCAAGTTGTTCCAAAGAAAGGAGGTATGACGGTAATAACTAATGAAAAGAATGAACTAATACCAACAAGAACCGTCACAAGATGGAGAGTATGTATAGATTATAGATGATTAAATGAAGCAACAAGAAAAGATCACTTTCCTTTACCCTTCATTGATCAAATGTTAGAAAGATTATCCGGTCATAAATTTTATTGTTTCTTGGATGGTTTTTCAGGTTACTTTCAAATCCCGATAGCACCCGAAGACCAAGAAAAGACAACCTTTACATGACCCTATGGAACCTTTGCTTATCGACGCATGCCGTTTGGTCTATGTAATGCCCCCGCAACATTCCAATGTTGCATGGTAGCCATCTTCCACGACATGATAGAAAAGACAATGGAAGTCTTCATGGACGACTTTTCTATCTTTGGGGATTCATACGACCAATGCCTCGATAACCTTGAACGAATGCTATCCCGATGTGAGGAAACTAACCTCGCCCTTAACTGGGAAAAATGCCATTTCATGGTAACGGAGGGAATAGTACTCGCTCACAAAATCTCAAGCGAAGGAATGGAGGTGGATCGAGCCAAAATAGATACCATTTCTCGACTACCGCCCCCATCCTCCGTTAGAGCTATCAGAAGTTTCCTAGGGCATGCCGGATTTTATAGGCGGTTTATCAAAGACTTTTCTAAAATCTCAAGGCCTCTAACAAAATTACTTGAAAAAGATGCCCCTTTCATCTTTGACAAGGATTGCAATCAAGCATTTCTAACCTTAAAGGAAATGCTAGTCAATGCACCTATCATGATAGCGCCTGATTGGAAATTTCCTTTCGAAATCATGTGTGATGCCAGTGACTTTGCAGTTGGAGCTGTCTTAGGACAAAGAAAAGAAAAGCATTTTCACCCAATTTATTATGCTAGTAAAACACTTAACGATGCACAAGAAAACTACACAACAACTGAAAAAGAATTACTAGCTGTGGTATTTTCTTTTGATAAATTTTGTTCTTATCTTGTTCTTTCTAAAACTATAGTCTACACAGATCATGCAGCCATTCGATATCTCTTCAAAAAGCAGGACGCAAAACCACATTTGATTCGGTGGATTCTACTCCTCCAAGAATTTGATATTGAAATCAAAGATAAAAGAGGAGCAGAAAACACCGCAGCAGATCATCTTTCACGCTTAGAAGACCCAGCTTTGGAGGCAACCAGGAACGAACAAATCAACGAAAAATTTCCAACGGAGTCCCTAGAAACGGTGGAATACAAGGAAGAACCATGGTACGCCGACTATGCTAACTACCTAGCTAGTGGTATAGTCGCTAAGGGTTGGCCACATCATCAAAGAAAAAAATTCTTTGCCAATGTGAAACACTATTTTTGGGAAGATCCATATCTTTTCAAAATGTGTGCCGACCAACTCATCCGACGATGCGCACATGGTAGTGAAGCACGAAGAATTCTCCGCCATTGTCACGAAGGTCCATATGGAGGACATCATGGTGCCGCAAGTACCGCACGAAAGGTATTTGATTCAGGATTTTATTGTCCAACCATTTACAAAAACGCCCAAAGTCTTGTCAAGACTTGTGATGCGTGTCAAAGAACAGGTAATATTTCTTCCAAAAACGAAATGCCACAAAATGGCATTCTTGTTTGTGAAATTTTTGATGTGTGGGGACTCGACTTTATGGGACCTTTCCCACCATCGAAAGGAAACAAATATATACTTGTGGCAGTAGACTACTTGTCTAAATGGGCCGAGGCCGAGGCACTTCCAACAAACGATGGAAGAGTCGTGGTAAGATTTCTGAAGAAATTATTCTCTCGTTTTGGCATACCTAAAGCATTAATCAGTGATAGAGGTACCCATTTTTGCAACCATCAACTTGAAATTTTTTTAACAAGATATGGGGTTTATCACCGGGTCTCAACAGCATATCACCCTCAAACAAACGAACAAGCCGAAGTGACTAATAGAGGTTTAAAACGAATACTCGAAAAAACCGTAGGGTTAAATAAAAAGGAATGGGCAGATAAATTAGATGATGCTTTATGGGCTTTTCGAACTGCTTATAAAACAACAATAGGTACAACCCCATATAAGCTTGTCTATGGAAAAAGTTGTCACTTACCAGTAGAAATTGCACACAAAGCCTACTGGGCAATTAAAAATGTAAACTTAGATTTAGAATTTGCTGGTAAAAATCGATTTTGTCAATTAAATGAATTAGACGAGCTTAGGAATTATGCTTACTCAAACTCAGAAATTTACAAGGAAAGAATGAAAAACTTACATGACAAACATATTAAACCTAATGAATTTCGAGTGGGAGATCGAGTTCTTTTGTTTAATTCACGACTTTGATTGTTTCCTGGTAAACTAAAGTCTAGGTGGTCAGGACCTTTTTCCATCACCCATATTTTCCAACACGGTGCAGTAGAAATTAAATCTCGGAATGGACCTCCATTCAAAGTCAATGGCCAACGGCTGAAACTCTATCAAGGATTTATTGAGGATGATGAGGAAGAAATCTCACTTCAAACGGTCAATGAGTAAAAGCAACAACATCATACCTAGTTACGAACGATTGGGACGACATCTAAATCGGTAAGTCTTCTAACCAAACTTTTTGGGAAACAAGGGCACTCACACGAGCACTAAAAAAAAAATTAAAATTTTTGCTCGGCACGAGGCCATGTCCGCTGGACACGGGGCCGTGTCCGCGCTACTGTCGGGATATATTCCCCTTTTCATAACAGTTACTTCATTCCACATGCCCCGTTTCCCCGAAAACGCTCTGGTTCCAGGCGATTTTCCGCAGATTTTTGACGTCTCCTATCATTCTAACAACATCAAGGTATGATTCTATCACAATTAGTAGCTAGATTTAGCATTTGCATGTAGTTAAAACTTCAAAAATTTGGGGATAAATCTAGGGTTCTTGAACTACACCCGGATCGAACCTAAAATTTTTGCTTTAATCTATTAGCATTTAGTTAGATTAGTGTTAAAGGAAGTAAATCCACTTGTATTGTTCATAGATTCGCCTGATTTCTCACAAAAACCCCAAACCCTTGTTTTTGAACCGATAAAGATAAAATTGAATGGGTAAACGGGTTGTTTTGGGAAAAACGGCACTTGGGGTTTCATTTTCGGGGGAAACCGCACATATTGGACCAAAAATTTTCAAGTTTTCGAAACCGGGTCGAAAAATGATGTTTTGGAGTAACAGATGCCTGGACACGGGGCCGTGTCCGCTGAACACGGGGTCGTGTCCAGCACACTGTTTGCAGTTTTGTCCGAAAATTCTAATGTTTCGTGCTAATTTTTGGTGTATTCTGTCAGATGGCAAGGAAGTTCACAAGATTTAACGCAAATGAGCTTGATGCTAGGGCTAGGTACGAAGTACTTCAAACAAGGCCGGAGGAATACCCAAGGCAAGCATGCACGGATTTGTTAGCATTGGTGAACCAACTCGACCGCTTCAACAACCTTGTCACAGGCCCACTAAGAGTCGCTTTAACAACTCGACTTCGTTCCGTCCACGAATGCACTTTGGAATTCTATAGCACCTTCACATTCAATTCAAGGTGCGACCCATTCGACAATGATGGGGTAGCATTCCGATGTGGTGGAACTAGGTATTCGATTTCTATGGCACAATTTGGGTCAATTGTCGGGTTGTATGCGGAAGAAGATGCGGGCAACGAGGAAAATACTGGAGGGATGCGAGAGATAGATGAAAACGATCGCCAAGCCGTGTGGGCTCAGATTGGTGAAGGGCACTACAATCCGAGCAGTACTAAGAGCACGAAGTTGAGGGATCCGCTCTACCGATACATCCATAGGCTCCTCGGCTACTCTCTTAGTCAAAGGCATGATAGCGGCGGCGTCGTTGGGTTAAGAGATTTGGTTGTCCTCCACTGCATCCATAACCGCAGACACCTTGATGTTCCTTTTCTCCTTCTTTGAAACATGCATCTGAACTGCCTTGCTATTGCACCAACCCCTATCTTCTTTGGGGGATGGGTGTACCGTCTCTTCAAGCACTTCACCAACATACCTAGGTCATTCGGAAGGAGCCCATGGTCGGGTAGGGTAGATATACACATTTTCCGCTCAATGAACCTAATCTATGAGGCTGAAGACGGGACGGTTAGCTTCCAAGGGATGCAAGGGCATGCATGGAACATGCAAGAGGCACTTGTCCTTCACGCTCCACAACATCATCAGTACCAGTACCAGCCCCATGGTAATCCAGGCCAGTCCTCCTCAGGAGGTGGTTTTCCTAACTTCCAAAGTTTACATGATTTATTACAGGAAAACCTCATGTGTACCAGGAACACCTACAATATGGCAAACAATACGTACAACCGGGTTGGAGCAATCGAGAGAAACATATCCGATATCCAAGATGATATTGAAAATATCCGGGAGTACATTGCGGGGCACGGTGGGGATGATGATGATGAGGACGAGGACATGGGCTAGGCAGGAGCGGAGGCAGAAGTGGTTGGTTGGTGATTCCCCAGGTTAACTTTTTATCTTGAACAATTTCCGGCCTGCGTGCCGTGTGTCAAACAATTTACTTTCCTTTAACTCTTTTTATTTTCTGCATTTCTTTTTTCTTTCTAACTTTGTGATGGATGGGATGTTGAACATTGGTAATCTAGGATGTTTGCTATGTTTTGGCGTAGTGTTTATTGATAAAACAGGTACATACGAGGCTTAGAGCACTAAACCTTAGTGCTACTAAAGCCGAGACAGGAAAACCAGAACCAGAAACCTGTTTCTCAACCTTGCAGACTGTCTACACGGGGTCGTGTCCAGCCGACACGCCCCCGTGCCCAGTACCCCAGACCTGCTGTTTGTCTAAATATGCAGACTTTTTGCCAGACACGGGGTCGTGTCCAGCCGACACGCCCACGTGTTCACCATCTGTAAGTTTTCGTTACTGGCACCTGAACACGGGGCCGTGTCCAACAAACACGGGGCCGTGTCCAGGCGCCCAGTAACACAAATTTTTGCTTTTTCACGCCTTTTTACACAATCAATCAACCTAAAAATTTATTTTTGGGATACATTGAGGACAATGTGTAATTTAAGTGGGGGGGGGGGATGCTAAAACCTTGAATCTTGCAAGTCCTAATAACAAGCCTTACACAAAACTCTATTGGAACCGCTAATCACCCCAAATGTTTTCAAAAAAAAAAAAAAAATTCATTTTTTTATTGTCTAGGTTTAATTTGGGAATTTCAAAATTCTAAAAAGGTTATATTTTTACAAATTTACAACCGATAGCGTCGTGATAAAAAGAACCAACATAAGAAAATTATGAAAAGACATGGCAAGCTTAGTTAAAATTTAATTATATATACTTGATCACATAAAAACCCATTCCCACAAAAGTGAGTTTTGAGCCTTTATTGAGCATACAAATACATATCTTTAAATTAAATGCTCATTTTTCGTTTCTTGTGTGAATAGCCGCTTGGTTCTTATAACTCTAGAACTTGCCACGACGATACATTCCCGGTCCTTACCAACTTAAACCCGAGTAAGTAAATGATGGAGGCATTAGGACTAACCCCTTTTTATTTCTACACCATTTTTTTTATTTTTTTTACCACCTTCCCAAAATCCCCCTAGTTAACCCCTTTGAGCCTAAACATTTTCATTTCTTAACCCAAACCAAACACCCTTTCACCCACCAAAACCTTTTTATTTTTAACCCTTTGTTTTAGTAACAAGCTCGGTTTTTCGTTTGACTTTGTTCAAAAAAAAAAAGGAAGAAAAATATTTTATGTTTTGTTGATGAAGCAAAAGAAATAAACAAACAAGTTCATCAAAAATAACTTTGTTTGAATAATAGCTTCATCAAAATAAAAATAAAAAATTGCAAAAATAAAAAGTCTTTCGAAAACCGACGCTTGTTACGCTTTTTCGCCCTTTTCTACTAACCACTAACCCAACCACCTACCTTTAACCCAAGCCTAACCCTTCACCCAAAAGTCCTCTTAATATTTACAAAGGTATATAGTTAAAAAGGAGGATGATTGATTGCTTGACAAGCCTATGGTAGGAGTAAGTTCCATGCCGCTCTCGAGTGATTCACTAAAATACATCTTCGGCCGAGTGTTGAGTGATCCCCCGTGAGGTATGTGAACTTGTATATAAATAGAATTTTAAAGAGGCATGCTATGCCCTAATAAGTAATTTCTCTTATGAAAAGTTTTGAATAAATCATGACGAATAGGATTGTAAATAAATAAAAATAAAAATAAATAAAGAATCTTGGAAATCCCGACACTCTATGACAAAACCAAAAACCTTCTTTTCTACCAATTCCATTTAGGAGTGTAAAGCCACATTATAAAGAGTTTTGCTTGAGGACAAGCAAAGATTCAAGTGTGGGGGTATTTGATGTGTGCAAAATGCAACATATAAATTACATCAATTGTGGCATAAAACTAACCCTTTTTAGTACTAATGTTGGAAAAAGTGTGTTTTTGTCTTCCTTTTGCATTTTCAGGATTAAATGAGCTCAAATTAACAAAAGAAGCAAAAAGGCAGCTAAATCTAACATAAATACAAGAAAAGGAATAAACGTGCCATGCCCGACCTCCCCGAAAGCATCTTCCCAAGCAAAACAAGAAAACAGGAGGTTGAACACGCCCCGTGTTCAGTGAGCACGGGGGCGTGCCCAAGTGTCAGCATAAAAGACAAAGTTGTAGAAGCTTCCATCGCCCACCACGGGGCCGTGCTCAGCGGACACGGGGTCGTGGTAAACTATAAGATTTGCAGAATCCAGGCAAATCTTGATAGTACAGATATGCTTCTGCACACGGGGTCGTGCCCAGCGGACACGGGGCTGTGGTCAACTAATAAAGACAAGAGCAATTAATGAAGAAAGAGAAGGATGTGGACACGGGGCCGTGCCCGAGCTTCTGTTCAGCCTATAAATAGGAGTGCTTGGCTCAAGCTCAAACCATCCCTTGGCACACCACCTCTCTCACACTTCACCCACCACCCACCACCACCATAACACCATCATCCACCACCATCATCCATTGTCCATCATAGAGTGTGTGAGTCGTCTCAGGATCCAAGATTGATCGTAAGAGTTATTGACAATCAAGGCCATGTTTGCCTAAGTCTCTTACATCATTTGGTGAAGACAAAGTGTCTAGTGTAATACTTTTTATTTTTAATCTTTTCGCAATTTTTAATTGGTTATGTATTAATGACTTTAATAACTAGTTTCTTATGTTGAAGGTGATTCTTCCTTATCGTTTGTCCGTGGTGTCTTGGCATTATTTTACTGTCAATATAAAATAAAAGATTTTCACCATTCATATCTCCACGGTCTATATGGAGGTATGTTGGCTACCTGGTCGGGGGTTAAGGGAACGGTTTGGTAAGAGTCTTGCCATTGTTCACTGTATAGATCCTGCAAAGGACCTGGGTCAAATTTAGTAGGACCTCCTTCAATACTTGACGGTATTGGATGGCGGGGGTCCAAACTCTTTGATCCCCCCATAAGTTAAACTACTATTAATACTTTAACCCGACTACTTAGGACTGTATCCCTGCTGACTCAGACTACTTAGCCGAGGGTAACGTCACCTTCAAAAGAGGGGCCTACCACATTATGCATTAATAACTTAATTAATTATCTTTCAATAATCCGACCCTTTAGGATTGTATCCTTGCTGACTCAAACTACTGGGTTGAGGGTAACGTCACCTCCAAAAGAGGGGCCTACTACAATAACTAAGATAATCTCTTAAATGGTGCAAAAGTGCGGAAATAATCAAAGGTTACACTAAACACGAGTCGGAGCCAAGTGATTCATCTTGTCTATCTGTTTTTACTTTATTTTTATTTTTCAGCATTTTAGTTAGTTTTTATTTTTCTTAGTTTAAATCATTTTTCTAAACTTTTGATTTGATTAGACGTTGAGGATAAACCGGTACTAAAAGCTCTTGTGTCCTTGGATGACCTTGGTATCTTACCAACACTATACTACGCTCACGATGGGTGCAGTTGCCCAAATGTGTGTTTAGTGTTAGTAAATATCGTGTTTTATAAATTTAAAACTTGGCTAAAGAAAGTGTAAAAGGGCTTAAAATAAACATTAAAACCATAACACACTTCACGCACATCAATGAACATAATATGTAAACCATATCTGGATAAATTCATAATTGTCTTTATAGATGATATTCTCATTTACTCTAAGAGTAAAGAGGAACATGCAGAGCATCTGCATACACTTTTAAATTTGCTCAGAAAAGAAAAGCTTTATGCTAAATTTTCAAAATGCGAATTTTGGTTACAAGAAGTGCAATTCCTTAGACATCTAGTCAATCATGAAGGAATTCATTTGGATCCCACAAAGATCGAGGCGATCACTAAGTGGAAAGTCTCTGAATCACCGACGGAGGTGAGAAGTTTTCTTGGACTAGCAGGCTATTATAGACGGTTTATTTAAGATTTTTCTAGAATAGCCATTCCCTTAACAAAATTGACCTGCAAATCAATTAAGTTTGAATGGGGACCAAAACAAGAGGAAGCTTTTAGAATCTTGAAGCAAAAGTTAACCAACGCACCCATACTAGCGTTACCAGAAGGAACTGAAGACTTAGCAGTCTATTGTGATGCTTCTAAACTAGGTTATGGATGTGTGTTGATGCAACGTCAAAAGGTTATAGCCTATTCCTCTAGACAACTTAAGAATCATGAAGAGAATTATATGACCCATGATCTAGAGTTAGGAGCTATAATTTTTGCCCTTAAGATTTGGAGACACTATTTATATGGAAATAAATTTGTAGTCTTCACAGATCATAAGAGTTTAAGGTACATTTTCGGGCAAAAAGAGTTAAATATGAGACAGAGACGCTGGATGGAGATTCTTAGTGATTATGATTATGTTATCCAGTATCATGTAGGAAAGACTAATGTAGTAGCTGATGCTTTAAGTCAAAAGTATCATGAAAGCCAAGATGAGTACGTTCTCTTAAATTGAATCTGCAGATAGATTTAAATGAGCAAATTAGAGAAGTATAGGAATCAGTAATCAAGGACGATACTGAAAAATTAAAAGGAATGATTAAGGAATTAGAACAAGGGACAGATGGAATTTGAAGATTCCATAAGAAAAGAATTTGGATACCCAAACAAAGAAACATACGCCACCGAATTTTTGAAGAAGCCCATAAGTCTAAGTATACGATACATCCTGTTAGTGATAAAATGTATCAAGACTTAAGAAAGAATTTCTGGTGGATATGAATGAAAAAGGATATAGCAGCCTACGTTGCTAAGTGTCTAACTTGTTCTCAGGTTAAAGCTGAACACTAGAAACCCTCATGTTTACTGCAACAATTGGAAACGCCTGTATGGAAATGGGAATTGATAACAATGGACTTTGTTACTACATTACCTAAGACAAGAAAAGGTAATGATACAATATGGGTGATTGTTGACAGATTAACCAAGTCTGCTCATTTCTTACCTATGAAGGAAACTTTTAGTATGGAACAATTAGCTAAGTTGTATGTAAATGAAATAGTTTCATTACATAGAATTCCTTTGTCTATTGTTTCTGATAGAGATAGCCGTTTTACTTCTCATTTTTGGACCAGTTTCCAAAAAGCAATGGGAACCAAGTTAAAACTAAGCACAGCTTATTATCCTCAAACGGCCGGACAAAGTGAAAGGACAATCCAAACAATGAAGGATATGCTTAGAGCTTGTGTAACTGATTTCGGAGGAAATTGGAACGATCATTTACCATTAATAGAATTTTCCTATAACAACAGCTATCATACCAGTATCAATGCTGCACCGATTGAAGCACTCTATGGACGAAAGTGCCGAACTCCAGTCTGTTGGGCAGAAGTTGGAGAAAAACAACTGTCTAGACTAGAGATTGTCGCAACCCCTGGTCCCTATCTCCTGGGATCGGGCGGACACGAATTCAGATATAGTGGTATCATTGGTTTATCATTATATGGCAGCGGAATTTACATCAGGAATACAGTTAGAAAATATTTTATCAGAGTAAAATACGACATATTCATATTAATAAACACATGGGTAAAACCCAAGTTTCTGTTACAAACATGTTTATAGGGATAAACCCTAATTTATTGAATTTAAAACATCATCTTTATTTAGGTAACTTTTATAGCCACATTTTCCAAGCCTTCAGTGCTCTCCAGCTAGCTTCTAATTGTCTTTCACATTTTGTTACCTGAAACGCGTTTTAAAAACATTTGTCAGTGGGAAACACTGGTGAGTGAATCCTAGTTTAATCAAGAAGCATTTTATCCTTTAACAGTATTAAGAGCAATTACAATGTTTATATCTACACAATTACTCATTCAGTATTGTCAATCCTGACTGGTGGGTCGTATTACACATTGGCTATCTCGTTGTCCAATGGTAACGTGTTCCACATTTTGTATACAAAACCCCAACATACCGGCAGTAATTGAAGAACTACAAAGACTCAATCACTGCTAATCATATTGTAAATTATTAAGGTTTTGTAAAAATAGATTGTAAAAAGGTTCACCAAAAGGAGATTACTCACATTGCTACTTTAGACTTTTCTTGGTGTTTTCCTGGTTAAAATCTATTAATTAAACACTGCACACGCGTTAGTATAATAACCCAATATTTACATTAGTTATACCCTCCCCGAGACAGAACTCAAACAACTACGTCGGGCAGAACCTCGATAGTCGTTAAGAAGTACTAGATTAATCGTGCAGCGTATCTAATACGTAACCGGGGGTTAAAATACTTACAACGTGGCAAAGCTTCACTACTTTAGTGGGTATAATACCCGGGTATAATGCTTACACTACAGAAATTGAGAGAGAGTTGTGTGAAATAAATGACGGAAAGTGAAATCCGATCGATCCTATTTATAGGGTCTGATCACGGGTTCCTCGCGCCCCGAAGGAATCAGTTAAGGTCTTCGCGGCCCGCGACGTAGGGATATAGAGCCTAGCTTTGATTCGTCACACGTATGGCCTATCCGAGTGTTGTGCCACATGGCACACCAGGGTTTTGCCTGAGGTTCGATCTGTCGCGCCCCACGTAAGCCGAAGGCAAAGCCTTCGCGGCCTGTGAGCGCCACATTAATTTTGTTTTTATTTTCTTTTTAATTATATAAAGGTATTTTGGGTCGTTTCTCGTATACGGGGTGTATTTTAAGGCGTGTAGGGATATTCTAAATATATTAGGGGTGTCGGAAATATTTTAGGAGGGTTGTTATATCCTCCCCACCTTGTTTTAGAACTCGTCCTCGAGGTCTACTGGAATACGTGTGGATATTTCCTCTGCATTTCTGATTCAAGCTCCCATGTGTACTCTGGTCCTCTCTTGGAATCCCATTTTACTTTGACTAGAACTAATCTCTTGTGTTTAAGATTTTTGACTTTCCTGTCTTCAATTTGTAGAGGCTTTTCTTCGAACTTGAGCTTCTCATTTATCTCTATGTCCTTAAGAGGTACCATTAATGTTTCATCGGCTAAACACTTTTTGATATTACATACATGAAATACATCAGGTATTCCTGCCATTTACTCAGGCAGTTGTAGCTGATAAGCAACTGGTCCTATTTTTTTAATAATCTCAAAGGGTCCAACATACCTGGGGCTTAGCTTTCCTCTTTTGATGAATCTCACCACTCTTTTCCAAGGAGAAACTTTTAATAAGATTTTGTCTCCTACCTGAAATTCCAATAGCTTTCGCCTGTTATCAGCATAGCTTTTCTGACGATCGCGTGCTGCTTTGAGTCGTTCTTTAACTTGGATAATCTTGTCTATTGTCTCTTTCACTATTTCTGGCCTAGATAATTGGTTTTCTCCAATTTCTGCCCAACAGACTGGGGTTCGGCATTTTCGTCCATAAAGTGCTTCGAATGGTGCAGCATTGATACTGGTATGATAGCTGTTATTGTAGGAAAATTCTATTAATGGCAAATGATCATCCCAATTTCCTCCGAAATCAATTACACAAGCTCTAAGCATATCTTCCATTGTCTGAATCGTCCTTTCGCTTTGTCCGTCCGTTTGAGGTTGATAAGCGGTGCTTAGATTTAGCTTGGTTCCCATTGCTTTTTGGAAACTTGTCCAAAAATGAGAAGTAAAACGACTATCTCTATCAGAAACATTTGATAAAGGAATTCCATGTAAAGAAACTATTTCATTTACATACAATTTGGCTAGTTGTTCCATACTGAAAGTTTCATTCATTGGTGAGAAATGAGCAGATTTAGTTAGTCTATCTACAATCACCCAGATTGTATCATTACCTTTTCGTGTCTTGGGTAATTTGGTAACAAAGTCCATTGTTATCAATTCCCATTTCCATCAATTGCTGTAACAAACCTGAGGGTTTCTGGTGTTCAGCTTTAACCTGTGAACACGTTAAACACTTGGCAACATAAGCTACTATATCCTTTTTCATTCCTATCCACCAGAAATTCTTTCTTAAGTCTTGATACATTTTATCACTTCCAGGATGTATCGTATATTTAGACTTATGATCTTCTTCTAATATTCTGTTACGTAGGTTTCCTAGTTTAGGTATCCAAATTCTTTTCTTATGGAATCTCCAAATTCCATCTGTTTCTTGTTCTAATTCTTTAATCATTCCCTTCAATTTCTCAGTATCATCCTTGATTACTGATTCCTGTGCCTTTCTAATCTGTTCGTTTAAATCTATCTGCAGATTTAATTTAAGAGAATGTACTCTTTTTGGCTTTTCGTGGTATTTTCGACTTAAAGCATCGGCTACTACGTTAGCTTTTCCTGCATGATATTGGATATTACAATCGTAATCACTTAGTATCTCTATCCAGCGTCTTTGTCTCATATTTAACTATTTTTTTCCCGAAAACATATCTTTAACTCTTATGATCAGTGAAAATGGTAAACTTACTACCGTAAAGATAATGTCTCCAAATTTTCAGAGCAAAAATTATAGCTCCTAATTATAAATCATGGGTGGTATAATTTTCTTCATGATTCTTAAGTTGTCTTGATGCATAGGCTATAACCTTTTGACGTTGCATTAACACACATCCATAACCTAATTTAGAAGCATCATAATAAATTACAAAATCTTCAGTTCCTTCTGGTAATGCTAATATGGGTGCGTTGGTTAATCTTTTCTTAAGGATTCTAAAGGTTTCTTCTTGTTTTGGTCCACATTCAAACGTAACAGACTTACAGGTTAGTTTCATTAAAGGAATGGCTATTCTAGAAAAATCTCGGATGTATCTTCTATAATAACCGGCTAGTCCCAGAAAACTTCTAACCTCTGTTGGTGATTCAGGGGTTTTCTATTTAGTAATCGCTTCAATCTTTGTAGGATCTACATGAATTCCTTTATGATTGACTAAATGTGCAAGAAACTGCACTTATTCTAACCAAAACTCACACTTTGAAAATTTAGCATAAAGCTTTTCTTTTCTCAGCAAATTTAGAAGTCCATGCAGATGCGCTACATCTTCCTCTTTACTTTTAGAATAAATAAGAATATCATCTATAAAGACAATTATGAATTTATCCAAATATGGCTTACATATTTGGTTCATCATGTCCATAAATGCGGCTGGGGCATTGGTTAAACCAAATGGCATGAGAGTAAATTCATAATGACCATACCTGGTTTAAAAGCGGTCTTAGGAATGTCCTCTTCCTGTACCTTTAATTGATGATATCCTGAACGTAAATCAATTTTAGAAAAGAATCGAGCTCCTTGTAATTGATCAAACAAATCATCGATTCTCAGTAATGTGTACCGATTTTTAATCGTGACTTTATTCAGTTCACGGTAATCAATGCACATACGCATTGACCCTTCTTTCTTTTTAATGAAGAAGATCGGTGCTCCCCAAGGCAATGAACTTGGCTGTATAAATCCTTTTTCCAAGAGTTCGTCTAACTGCTTCTTTAACTCTTGCATTTCTGCGGGTGCCAAACGATAAGGTGATTTAGCAAACGGTGCTATTCCTGGTAGCAGATGAATTCTGAACTCGACTTCTCTATCCGGCGGTAGCCCTGGTAGTTCTTCTGGAAATACATCTGAAAATTGAGATAATACAGGGATATCTTTTAATTCCTTTCCTTTAGTGTTAATGATTATGGAAATCATATACACTAGTGATCCTTTCCTAGCATAACGTGCCGTTTTCATTACAGAGTGGATCTAGTTGGCTTATCTCCTTTAATTGTAATCTTTTCACCTTTTGGTGAATTGACTTGTATTAACTTTGATCACATAGAATACTGGCTTTATTGGCTATTAACCAATCCATTCCTAATACAATATCAAATCCTGCCAGATTCATTAGGTGAAGGTTTGCAATAAACTATTGATTTAAAATTTCTATTCTTGCTCCCTGCAAGATTTCGGTAATCTTAATGGTTTCTCCGTTGGCTGTTTCTACTAAACATTCTTGTTGGAGTTTAGTTAATGGTTGATTGAGAAGTTTGCAAAATGAAGTATTAATAAAACTTTGGTTTGCACCAGAGTCAAATAATACTTTGGCAAAAACATCATTAACTAAAAACGTACCGGCAATCACGTCCGGAATCATTTTGGCTTCTTCTGAAGTCAGAACAAAAGCTCTAGCATTCTTAGTAGTCTTGTTGTTTGTTGCTGGAGCTAATTTTGGACAATTTGGCTTGATATGACCTTGTTCCCCACAATTGTACCATATGTTATTGTTTGATTTCTTCCTACAGTCTTCTTCCTTGTGTCGAGATATTTTGAAAAAATTGCAGTGTATGGAGCATCTCCCAGAATGCTTCCTTTTGCAATACTTGCAGTAAGGTGCAGAAGTAGAACCTACATTTTCCCACGGTTGGAATTACCGTAGCGAAATTCCTGGGTAAGCTTTTGAGCTAGGTTCTTCCTCTGGTTTTCTTCTTGGGTACGTACCAGTTCATCTGTCAAGGTATTAGTTAGTTCTACCGCTTCTTCTATGGTTTTGTGGTCTAGCTCCCTTGACTACATGCCTAATTTCACTGATTAATCCCCAGATGTAACGGGAGATTAACACTGGTTCAGGTGATGCTAGGGTTGACACTATTCTAGCATATTCAAAGAGTGTAGTAGTGTAACCCTTACTATCTACTCCAGTCTTTCTTAGGTTTAAGAACTTATTTGCTATATGTTCGTTTTCATTGGGAGGACATAATTTCCTTTCTACCACATTCTTAAACTCATTCCATTCCATACCATAAACCCTGTCACTTCCTCTAGATTGGAGGATAGTGTTCCACCATTCTAACGCTGGATTTTTAAACAGATTGGAGGCAAACATTATTTTATCTTCTTCTGCGCACTTGCTTATTTTTAAGACTGCCCCAGTCTTTTCTATCTAGCTTAGAGCTGCAATGGCCCCTTCATTGCCAGAGAATTCTATCGGTTTACAGGACCAGAATTCTTTGTAAGAACAACTATAAAACATGGTTCTTCTTCTTTTTGGAATTGGCATTTGAAAAATGGGTCCATTGTGCACGCTGTGACTAATTTCAGTATGGGTTCGCTTACTCCCATTATCACTTTTATTATTATTTTCCGCGTCCCTAACATTTTGGATAATAGCTGGCATGGCATCTCTAATTCCTTGGGTTACAATGTGTCGAATTTCACTGTTATTTATTTGATTTTCATTATTCTGGTTTTCCTGATTTGCTGCGTCGGCCATCTGGATTTTAAACAATTACCAAGTATTAATATCATAATACAATATCCAATGCAAACAATCACACAACAAGCATATTGATCCAAAATCGTCGAACATTGCGACTTTACTCTATTTTATATTATGCATCTATTACAAACCATAACTAGAAATTAAAATACAATACTAGTATGCATCACTAACCATAAGATGGTCTATACTACAATAGATATATTATTATTATTATTATTATTATTTTTATTATTATTATTATAATTATTATAATTATTATTATTATTATTATTATTATTATTATTATTATTATTATTATATTTTTTCAAACATACGCACACACACACACACACACACACATATATATATATATATATATATATTCATTATTATTATTATTACTATTACTGATAGGGGTTCATCCAAAACTCCATATTACGCTCGTCATATTTCCAAACGAGTCGTTCCCCTATCTATCTCATCCTCTCACTTCCTTCTAATATCTCCTCACCAAAAGGTTCGGAGTTCTTGCACATTCTCAGTGCTCATGGGTGGTCCGGGTGCTGGTATGGTATCTGGATATTGCGGCATCTGTTCTTCCTGAGGGTATGGATTCTCTAGAATTTCCCTGATATATTGGTCATTATCATAGTATGGGTCTAGGGGATCCAAGTTGGGATAGGGTCCTACTAGGTCTTGCATGGGCTCCTCTATTGGGATTGGGTAACGTTGCTGGTAATCCCTATGGTCGTCAAACCATGGGTCATAGTCTGGAGGATGGGGTGCAGGTACCCTAGGAATCTCAGCTGGGTCAAAAGCAGGATATTGTGACTGGTCTGTTGGGTTTAGTTTAACTTCCATGGGTTGTGTGGGAAATAGTGGTAAAGGCTGGGGTGCTATGAGTTGTTCTAGATTAGGGTCGGCAGCGGTAGTAGCTAATATGTGGAAATTAGCTAGTCTCCTATTGAGGATATCCTGGGTTTGAGCATTCATTTCTCTATTGGCCGCTGCTAAGGTCCACTGTTGTTGCATTTTTCTCATCCTCTTTCTACGTTCATGAGCTCCTATGCTGAACCATCATCTCTTCTTAGGAGGGAATGGCTCCTCAGATTGAGCCTTAAACATGAAAATTCCTTCTTCGGTATCAGCTGAATACCCCAATTGGGTAGGCTGTGAAGAGGTGCGTTCATCCCTAGGGGAACCGGGCAGTTGACGGTAAGCGTCTGAAGGTCCTTGGTCACTCATGCTGTAAACTAACAAATTGTCAAATAATACAAAATAATAATCTACACGTATGCACATAGTTTCCTTGATTATTTCCTAACAAAATTGATAATTTAATTGTCAGCAGAACACTTCTTTGGCTGAAATTAGTGGCTGTAGCTCTGATACCACATTCTGTCGTAACCCCCGGCCCCTATCTCCTGGGATCGGGCGGACGCGAACTCAGATATAGTGGTATCATTGGTTTATCATTATATGGCAGCGGAATTTACACCAGGACCGTAGTTAGGAAATATTTTATCAGAGTAAAATACCACATTTTCATATTAGTAAACACATGGGTAAAACCCAACTTTCTGTTACAAACATGTTTATAGGGATAAACCCTAATTTATTGAATTTAAAACATCTTCTTTATTTAGGTAACTTTTATAGCCACATTTTCCAAGCCTTCAGTGCTCTTCAGCTGACTTCTAATTGTCTTTCATATTTTGTTACCTGAAACACGTTTTAAAAACATTTGTCAGTGGGAAATACTGGTGAGTGAATCCCAGTTTAATGAAGAAGCATTTTATCCTTTTACAGTATTGAGAGCAATTACAATGTTTATATCTACACAATTACTCATTCAGTATTGTCAATCCTGACTGGTGGGTCATATTACACATTGGCTATCTCGTTGTCCAATGGTAACGTGTTCCACATTTTGTATACAAAACCCCAACATACCGGCAGTAATTGAAGAACTACAAAGAATCAATCACTTCTAATCATATTGTAAATTATTTAAGGTTTTGTAAAAATAGTTTGTAAAAAGGTTCACAAAAAGGAGATTACTCACATTGCTACTTTTGACTTTTCTTTGTGTTTTCCTGGTTAAAATCTATTAATTAAACAATGCACACGCGTTAGTATAATAAGCCAATATTTACATTAGTTATACCCTCCCCGAGACAGAACTCCAACGACTACGTCAGTCAGAACCTTGACAGCCGTTACGATGCACTAGATCAATCGGGCAACGTATCTAATACGTAACCGGGGGTTAAAATACTTACAACGAGGCAAAGCTTCACTACTTTAGTGGGTATAATACCCGGGTACAATGCTTACACTACAGAAATTGAGAGAGAGTTGTGTGAAATGGACGACAAAAAGTGAAATCCGATCGATCCTATTTATAGGGTCTGATCACGGGTTCCTCGCGCCCCGCGAAGGAATCAGTTAAGGGCTTCGCGGCCCGCGACGTAGGGATATAGATCCTAGCTTTGATTTGTCACATGTATAGCCGATCCAGGTGTTGTGCCACGTGGCACACCAGGGTTTCACCTGAGGTTCGATCTGTCACGCCCTGCGTAAACCGAAGGCAAAGCCTTTGCGGCCCGCGAGCGCCACAGAAATTTTGTTTTTATTTTATTTTTAATTATATAAAGGTATTTTGGATCGTTTCTCGTATACGGGGTGTATTTTAAGGCGTGTAGGGATATTCTAAATATATTAGGGGTGTCGGAAATATTTTAGGAGGGTTGTTATAGAGATAGTACAAGAAACAACAGACAAGATTATTCAAGTCAAGGAAAGACTAAAAGCAGCACGTGATCGACAGAAGAGTTATGCTGATAACAGACGAAAACCGTTGGAATTTCAGGTAGGAGACAAGGTATTGTTAAAGGTTTCTCCTTGGAAAGGAGTGGTCAGATTTATTAAGAGGGGAAATCTAAGCCCTAGGTATGTTGGACCTTTTGAGATTATTAAAAGAATAGGATCAGTAGCTTACCAGCTACAACTGCCAGGGGAATTGGCAGGAATACATGATGTATTTCATGTATGTAATCTCAAGAAATGCTTAGCAGTTAAATCATTGGTGGTACCTCTTAAGGACATAGAGGTAAATGAGAAATTAAATTTGTAGAAAGACCGCTACAGATTGAAGACAGAAAGATCAAGAATCTCAAACACAAGAGAATAGTTCTGGTCAAAGTGAAATGGGATTCCAAGAGAGGACCCGAATATACGTGGGAGCTTGAATCAGAGATGCAGAGGAAATATCCACACCTGTTCCACTAGACCTCGAGGACGAGATCTAAAACAAGGTGGGGAGGATATAACAACTCTCCCAAAACCCTTAAACACCCCTATACGTCTTAAAATACACCCCGTATACGAGAAACGACCCCGAATTACCTTTATTTTTACAAAAATCAACAAAAAAAAAATTCCATGGTCGCTCGCGGGGCGCGACACACTCATGTGTGTCTGTCGCGGGCCGCGACAGCTAGCCACCAGGCGCAACCCGGTGCCGCCACGTGTACCAGTCGTGTCGAGCCTACACCGTTGATTCATCCACCCTTGATCCTACCTTATATCGCTCGCAGGCCGTGAAGGACCTGCCTGTATTTCTCACGAGGCACGAGAAAGTCATGGTCTGACCCTATAAATGGAGCGATCGAGATTCAGTTTTCGTCGTTCAAAATTCTCAATCTCTCTCTAAATTTTTAAAATGCTAAAGTAATTCCCGGGCATAATACCCACTAAAAAGCGAAGCTCTGCCTCGTTGTAAGTATTATAACCCCCGGTTACGTATTAGTTAATCTGCCCGATTGTTCTAGTGCTCCGTAACGCATGTCGAGGCTCTGCCTGACTCAGTCGTTGGAGTTCTATCTCGGGAGAGGGGTATAGCTAATGTAAATTGGGTTATTTTAGTAACACGTGTGCATTGTTTAATTTAATAGATTATAACCAAGAAGTCACCAGGAATTATCTAAAACAGCAATGTGAGTACATTCATTTTTGTAAACCTTTTTATACAAACCTCAATTGTTTTAAAGTAAAATTAACAGTGATTGAGTATTTATAATTCTACAATTACTGTCGGTATGTTGGGGTTTTGTATACATCACTTGTTACTAATACTGAGAATAGTCACATGACCACAAGTCAGGATTGACAGTACCGTGGGTGGTAATTTGATAGATGTAAATAAATGTAATTGCGGATGCCCTCAATACTGTAAAGTGATAAAAGTATATTGATTAAATTGGGATTCACTCACCAGTATTTCCCACTGACAAAATGTTTTAAAACGTGTTTCAGGTAACAAAATGTGAAAGTCAAATAGAAGCCAGCTGGAGAGCACTGAAGGCTTGGAAAAGTGGCTATAAAAGTTACCTAAACAAGAAAGACGTTTTAATTCAATAAAATAGGGTTTATCCCTATAAACATATTATGAATGGAAACTTGGGTTTTACCCATGTCTTTATTATTTATAAAATGAAGTGTTTTACTCTGATAAAATATTTCCTAACTACGGTCCTGATGTAATTTCCGCTGCCAAATTAATAAACACCGATACCACTAGCTCTGAGTAGGCCGCGGGCGCCCGCCTCCCGGGGGAGGGGTCGGGGGTCGCGACATGCTTGAAGAAAGGAAAAGCTTAGGCTGCATATTTCGTTCCTTCGCCAAATGAAGAAGAATCTCTATTTGTGAGCTACTTTGATAGTTTCTCCTTAAAAAAAAAGGGAACGAGGGGGGCACAGAATGCTGATACGTGGTCGAAAACCGGTGTTCGTTAATGTTTAAGTTCATGTATTTGCTTAACTTTTAATCTCGAATAGCCTAATTTTAATGGGATTTGTGTTTTGCAGGTCTTACGGAGTTTAAGGAGCTATTTGGGAGCTTTACGGAGCACTGGGAGCGAACGGGATCAACCGGGGATGTGAAATGAACAAAACTGGGTTAATCACGAAGATTGGATGTGTTTTAGGGGATGTTAATGGATTTACAATGAGTATATTGGAAGATGTAATGATAGAGGGCTGAATTATGAGTACGTGGGCGAAAACAGTGAGTAAAACGGAGCTATAACGAAGAAGTTATGAAGAAAACAAGAAATCAGGAAATCCGCATTTACAGGGGGCGTCGGGGACGCCCTAAATGGCTGTCGGCGACGCCCTCCCGATTACTATGTCGCGAAATTTGTGTTTTAATGTTTGGGGATGGGTTGCAAGGTTTCGTTTGACCAAGATTCGGGAGTTACGAGTTGTGTGGTGTTAAAACACCTCCTTGGAACCATTCACAAGCATCTAACATATTCCAAAACAATTCCTAACACCATCTTCATCCTAACCCTACCCAAATCACCACCACTTCATCTTCATCCATTCTCCACCATCCAAACCCTAACCCTCAACTCTCCTTCAAGACTCAAGATTATGGTTCGGTGCTTGTATTCATCCTCCGGTAATCGCGCCTCTTCGACCATGAACGGCTAGTCTCTTCGGTTTCACCCCGGTATAGATTTTTGTAAGAATTTCTAGGGTTTATGCATTTGTATTTTCATTTGATTTTGTGACAAATTGTTTAGTATTTAAAACCTTTGATAATTGTCGTGCATTTGAATTGAATTTGTGAATTGTCGAATGATTATAAAATTTGACTTTGCGAAATGAATTTGTGCACTTATGCCTTATCGTAGGTTAGGATTTACATGTCCGTGGTAACGAAGTGCATTACGGTTCGTTGTCTTTGACGTCAATAGCAATTGGCACCTAAGCTTCATGATAGTAATCCGTTAATCACTATATGCAATTGAATCAAGTTAAAACATGTAGGAACCCTAGGTCTTACAATAATCGAACCGGGTGTGGAACTTGTCTCTAATTTCTTGTATTAATCATTTAGTGATTTAGTTGCAATTTTAGTTAATCATAAGTGTTTTAGATAATACCAATTGTCGGGTCACTCCGATTTATTTTCCAACCAAATAAACTTATAAAAAAAATTAGCAATCTTCATAATCACATTGTACATTTTTGTAAATAGTCTAACTAATCGAACGGGTCGTGCGATACTAACCACATGCTCTTCGTGGATTCGATACCTGACTTACCCTAGCTACCTAGGTTTAATTGGGTTTTTGACTGATCAGGATGACACGGTCACGTCAAAATGGCGCCGTTGCCGGGGAGCTAGTGCGCTTAGTATTGCATTATTCGTTTGATTTGTTTATATTGGGTAGTTTTAAATCTTAAAAAAAACTCAAAAAAAATTAATTTTAGTTTTTAGTATGCTTTCTTTTTTTTCTGTTTGATTTTATTTGGGTAGTCGAGTTTTGTCTGTACAGGTATATGTTTTGCAGGCACCTTATTTCGCCATGAATTGGGTAGATGATGACCCATGTATATGTTGTGGGAGCAACTGTCACTGGGTTGAGGATTGTTCGATGTTTGAAGTCAAATACGGAAATCATGGGAGGTATTGCTCTGAATATAGGCAAGAAAAAGGAGGTGAGGGTTTGCTATGATGATGATGGGATACCCTTCTATTATCCCAACTTTGAACCGCCTGCACCATCGGAGCAAGAAAATGACGCTTATCAGTCATGCCCTTGTTGTGGAAAAGTTCACATACATGAAGATTGTCCAGTGTTTTGGAAAGATCCAGTGCTTTGGAAAGGAAAAATAAATTCCGGTTACAAGCCACCTTCATATCAAGAATACTACCATTTAGAGATGAATTGCCACTATTAGCATGAGCGGGATTACAACAATTATGAACCTGAATTGCCACATTTCTCAAGTTACCGGGAGGAGTATGATGATTATTATAATGAATGCCCTCAACCGGCATCCGAAGAACCTCAAGATTCAATAAGTTCCAAGCTCGATGCAATCATAAATGCTATCATTACTTCAAATCAAGAGATTAAGATGGAACTGAAGAAGGAACTTGAGGCGAGAGATAAAGCTCATGAAGCCTTGGCAAAGAAAGTGGGTCAACTCGTTGAAGAACTGGCTCAACTTAGATGAGACCAAGAGGTGTTGGCTAATGGTACCATGGTTGATGTAAGGACCTTCGAAAATATCTCAAAAAGACCCATAAGTGAAAACCCGGACCCCTGAAACCCTAACGTGCATGAGAAACCAAGAAAACATGAAATTTGGTCCTCTCACAGGCCGCGTAAAACATAAGAGGACCCTTACGTGGGCCGCGTCAACTTAAAAGTTGAATGGATAAGCATCCGGGCCACGTGTTGTCCACCTGGCACACCTACTCGTGACACATGAATCCTACACGTAGACTAGGGCCCCTCACTAGCCACGTAAAGTTTAAGTGTGGGTTACTCGGGCCGCGTAAACCCCAAAAATCAGCTATAAATAGGGTTGGACACGAGCAGTTCACTGGTGTCGAAAATTTTGATCAAAAACGAAGTTCTACTGCTCGAAATCACAATTTCCATTAGGGAGGCGCTGCTACGATACAGGGTATTAACTCGATCGCTGCTATGATTCAATGTCCGATCAATTGAAACTATCCGATGGATGTTTAAGTGCTGCCCAAATTAGGGCTATACTTTGTCATTCGTCGTGAATTCGATGGATGTTTAAGTGTTGCACTTTGTCATTCGTTGTGAGGTTTTTAATCTCGTGAGTTATCGTAAATGCTGTATTAGTTACTGACCTAGTTCGTGTGCATTGTTGTTTAAATTAGGTTATCAGGCTTATCAGTAGGCTAAACTCTGCCCGTTAAACTTGCAATGTGAGTCATTCTCTTTTTATCAATAATGTTTATAATACTCCAAGTTATTTTCAAATGTTATAATTACAGGGATTAAGTCGTGGTTATCTTGAATCACTGGCTAGTGGGGTATTGTGCACATTACTAAATTTCTCACGGTTAGGTTCATTAACCTAACAGTGATAATCATCACTACTTGGGCGAAATGACCCAATAGTGGTATAACCAGGTGACACGGCGCCAGATAAAAATAAGATAGAAGCCATTGTAATCGCTCTTATGTTGTAATTTATAACTATGTATCTTTTTATTAAATTTGAATGACTCGCCAGTATTTCCCCGCTGATAAAATATTTTTAAAACATGTTTCAGGTGACTACTGTGAACCAAGAAAAAGTGCTACGGAGCACTAACAAAGCTTGAAGTAGTGGCTCAGTTAAACAAATAAACATGTTTTGTAAATCAGGGAATTTCCTTGTCAAATTCCTCTATTGTAAATTACGAGGTTTATCCCGAATTATGAAATAAACTAATCGGGAATTTCAAGTTTTAAAAGATCTTGTTAAATCTTCCGCTATCAACTCAATCAATAAATACCACGGAGTTCTGTCCCGCGGCTCCTGGACCTGGTAAAACCGGGACGGGGGCCGTGACAGAAAAAGGTGGTATCAGAGCCACTGATTTAAGCCAATTAAGTATTTAGAAATGCTTAATTTTTCTGACTGCCATCCTGTGATTATGTGTTTTTGTGTTATTTGACTATTTGCTAGTTTACAGTATGGGTAAGCAAAGAATTTCGGACATCTATCGTCAATTAGATAGTTCACCAAAAGATAAGGGAACTTTATTTCAATCAAATTCCTCAAGATACTTAGCAGATACTGAGGAAGGAATATTTGTTCGTAAGGCATAGTTTGAGAAACCACTTACCACTAAGAAAAGAAGTTGGATTATTAGAAAAAGTCAAGAGAAAATAAAGAAGTCACAACCAAAAGGAGTGATGATTAATAAGGAAACTCAGGAAATAGGCAATAACCCACCATGGGAAAATGAATTAGATGAACATTGGGCAAATCTCTATATGTTAGCCACTACAGCAGTAAATGTTAACTTTTAATTAAGTTAAACTGCCAACACCCTGACCCAGTACTAGCACCCATATCATCCATAAGCCAGAAACTTTAAAGAAACTTTGCCCATTAGATAAACAACTTAGTAAGAGAAGATAGAATAAACCTTATATAAAGGCATGTTGAACGTAATATTCCAAGATAGACTAAAACAAAGCATGAATGCACAACCCCTAGTATATTTTAAATTTCAGTTGTAATTTGTAATAAACATATATATATATATATATATATATATATATATATATATATATATATATATATATATAAGTCGTAATGTTTGCCATTTTTCTGTGTGAAAAATGATACTTGAATGGTTGTACTAAATATTAGCCTGTGAAAATTTAACTTACAATGTTGTGTGTTTCTTCATGGATGCTAACAGCATGAATGAACTATCCGAAGCACTTCAAAACTTTTCTATCCATAGTTCAGATATGGATACCACCAGTACCTTTACTGGCTACCAGGCTAACACAGAAGAGCCAATGGCATTCCAAGCCCAACCTCAGGAAAAACCTAAACCGAAGAAAAGAAGAAGACTTGTAGGCTGGAGGCATGTGCGTAGGAAAAGGCCAGCAACACAAAAAGTTATGAAGACTGAGGATCCCAAAGACAAAGGCAAAGGGATAGAGATTGGGGAGAGTTCAGGGCAAGCTCCAGAAATGCCACCCTGGGAAGAACTGGACCGCCAACTGGCAGATAGCGACCTCATCGGACCTGCCGATGAGACTCTTTTCAATTACCCAGCGGAAGCACAACTTCCAGTCAATCTGGAACTGGCTATTCCAGATCCCCTTGTTCACTCCCGACCTCTAGGAGAACTGGAAGAATGGTGGACCACCGACTGGCAGTTTCAAAATCTCCTGAATAACCCTAATACCTTTTTCCCCCAATTTGACCCGGAGCCTCCACTACACCCGCCTATGAGCTCCGAGAACTTGGCTGAACTCCGCCATTATGGCGAGGAGCTGATTGATGCAAGAAACCAAATTAGGGATATGGAAGAAAGGATATATTTGAAGTACGACGAAAGAGAATGTCGTTTCTGAAGTACCAGCTAACAGGGATCGTGTGTGGTTGTGTGGTGTGTTTGTTTAATAATAATATAATCATAAAAATATAATTATGTGAAATAACCTAAAAATAAAACTTTTGTAAGATAACGGGTGTGTACGGACGCATGTTGTAATATATAAAAATGGAAGTCGAAAAATCGACAATTTTGGCTATACGTGTTGGTGTGATTATGTGCGATTGTTTTGTTATGTTTGGTTGTTAATTATTTTCTGCTAATCACTTATACATATTAATTACCAGATGGAACAAGCTGGTAATGAACCTGTTAACGAAGTTAACCAATCTGAACAAAACCATGAAGATCAATTTCTGAATAGGCAAGATATCGAGAATATCATTGCTCAGGGAATAGCCAATGCTATTCCAGCAATCCTTGCTGCTGCTCGAAATCCAGTGGAACCTCAACAAATTATTCCTAGGAAACGTACACATGGCGACAATTTCAGTAATAGTGTAAACGGAGGCGGCAACAATACTAATAACGATAATGATGGGATGCAAGCCCCACTCCTTAAGAAAATGAAAGCTGCAACGCCTGGTTGCACTTACAAGGAATTTCTTGCCTGTAAACCGGTTGAATTTGCAGGCAACGATGGGGCGACTGCGGCACTGCGTTGGTTAGAGAAAACCGAAGCAGTAATTAAAATAAGTAAATGTGCCGAGGAAGACCAGGTCATGTACGCGTCGCATCTTTTTAAAGAAGGGGCGCTAGAATGGTGGAATACGGTACTTCAAGCCAAAGGAAGCGATGTAGCCTATGCCATAAGTTGGGAAGAATTTAAGCGGCTAGTGGAGAGAAAATTCTATCCTGAGTATGAAAAGGAACAAATGGCGAATAAATTCTTGAACCACCGGATGGTGGATGTAGACTGTCGAGGGTATACTTCGACATTCTTCGAATATGCTAGAGTGGTACCAACCCTAGCTTCGCCAGAACTGGTACTTGTTTCCCGCTATATTTGGGGTTTAATTAGTGAAATCTATGATATCGTTAAAGCTGCGAGACCTCGCACTATTGACGATGCTGTGGAATTAGCTAACACCCTAACTGACGGGCTGGTACGCACAAGAGAAGAAAACCGGAAGAAGGAAGTGGCCCAAAAGATTACCCAAGGATTCCGTGTGGGTAATAGTAGCAACTTCAAGAAAAGGGGGACCAGGCCATCTCCCACTGCTCCATTTTGCAATACCTGCAAAAGAAAGCATTTTGGAAAATGCAAAGGGTATTGCAATTTCTGCAAAATTCCCGGGCATCAAGAAGAAGATTGCAGGAGGAAGAAATCAACAATCTGCTACAACTGTGGAGAAGCTGGACATTTTAGGCCAGATTGCCCAAAATTGGTCAAACCAGCTGATAACAAAGCCAAACCTGCAGAAGGAACTACCAAGAAAAATGCAAGAGCCTTCCAGTTGACTACTCAGGAAGCAGAACTAATCCCTGACGTGATAGCTGGTACGTTCCTAGTTCACGACGTTTATGCAAAAGTATTATTCGACTCTGGTGCAAACCAAAGTTTTATAAATACTTCATTCTGCCAAGCTCTTAACTTACCCTTAACCAACCTTAGGCAGATTTTTACAGTCGAAACGACAGATGGGAATTCTATTAACATAGATAAGGTTTTGTGAGAAGGAAAGATAGAACTCTTAGGCCATAAATTCTCTGAAAACCTGTTACCTATGAATTTAGCCGAATTCGATATAGTATTAGGAATAGATTGGTTAGTAGCCAACCATGCCCGAATTCTCTGTGATAAAAATTCCATAGAAATTCATACACCCACAGGAGAATTAGTGGTGATTACAGAAGATAAGCCACGAAAGCCACTGAAATTCATTTCAGTAATGAAGTTGGCCAGTTATTCAAGAAAACAAGAAGTAATATATATGATTTCAGTAACCATTAACACGAAAGGTAAGGAACTTAAAGAAATTCCTGTAGTAGCAGAATACCCAGATGTATTCCCAGAAGACCTACCGGGATTACCACCCAATAGGGAAGTCGAATTTAGAATTCATCTAATTCCTGGAACTACACCGATAGCCAAGGAACCTTATCGGTTAGCACCCACCGAAATGCTAGAACTGAAAAAGCAGTTAGATGAATTATTAAGCAAAGGATTCATACAACCTAGTTCATCCCTGTGGGGAGCTCCAGTGTTGTTTGTGAAAAAGAAAGATGGGTCAATGAGAATGTGTATTGATTATAGGGAATTGAATAAGGTTACAATTAATAACCGATACCCATTACCTAGGATTGATGATCTTTTTGATCAACTTCAAGGAGCTAGATACTTTTCTAAGATAGATTTACGCTCCGGATACCATCAGTTGAAAGTACAAGAAGAAGACATACCTAAAACTGCTTTCAGAACTAGGTATGGTCATTACGAGTTTACAGTCATGCCCTTTGGACTAACAAATGCTCCTGCAGCATTTATGGACATGATGAATAGAATATGTAAACCATATTTGGATGAATTTGTAATTGTCTTCATCGACGATATACTTATTTATTCCAAAAGCCAAGATGAACACTGTCAGCACCTGCATCCACTCTTAACTTTGTTAAGAAAGGAGAAGCTTTACGCCAAATTCTCGAAGTGTGAATTTTAGCTACAGGAGGTATAATTTTTAGGACACATGGTGAATCACGAAGGTATTCACATAGATCCCTCCAAAATAGAAGCGATCACCAAATGGAAAGTCCTACAAACAGCTATGGAAATTAGAAGTTTTCTAGGATTAGCTTGATATTATAGACGATTCATTAAGGATTTTTCCAAGATAGTTATGCCATTAACTAAGCTAACCTGTAAAGCAGTTAAGTTTGAATGGGGACTAGGCAAGAAGAAGCTTTTAAGGTTTTAAAGCAAAAGTTAACGAGCGCCCCAATTCTTGCCATACCAGAAGGAACGGAAGATTTTGAAGTTTATTGTGATGCTTCTAAGTTAGGATTAGGATGTGTGCTAATGCAACACAAAAAGGTAATTGCGTATGCCTCAAGGCAATTGTAGAAGCACGAAGAAAATTATACGACTCATGACTTAGAATTAGGAGCCATAATTTTTGCCCTTAAGATTTGGAGACACTATTTGTATGGAAGTAAGTTTACTGTCTATACAGACCATAAAAGCTTAAGATACATATTTGGGCAAAAAGAATTGAACATGAGGCAAAGAAGATGGATGGAGATTCTAAGTGACTACGACTGTGATATTCAATATCACGAAGGAAAGGCAAACGTAGTTGCAGATGCCTTAAGTCGTAAGTATCATGAAAAGCAAAAGCGAGTTCGTGCTCTTAGATTAAATCTACAATTAGATTTAATGGAACAATTGAAGCATATTCAGGAAACAAAAATCAAGGATGATGCTGAAGGAATGAAAGGACGAATAAAGGAATTAGAGCAAGGAGCTGATGGAATTTGGAGATTCCACAAAAGAAGAATTTGGGTACCTAAGCAAGGAGAATTAAGAAATAAGATTTTAGAGGAAGCCCATAAATCTAGGTATACCATGCATCCTGGTAACAATAAGATGTACCAAGATTTAAGGAATAACTTCTGGTGGATAGGAATGAAAAAGGACATAGCTAGATACGTTTCTAAGTGTCTTACTTGTTCACAAGTTAAGGCAGAACACCAGAAACCCTCAGGTCTACTACAACAATTAGAAATGCTGGTATGGAAATGGGAACTTATAACTATGGACTTTGTTACTAAGTTGCCCAAAACCAGAAAAGGTAATGACGCAATTTGGGTAATTGTGGATCGATTAACCAAATCAGCTCATTTTCTACCCATGAAAGAAACCTTTAGCATGGAAAGGTTAGCAAAGTTGTATGTAGACGAGATAGTATCCTTACATGGAGTCCCACTCTCCATTGTATCAGATAGAGATAGTCATTTCACTTCCCACTTCTGGACTAGTTTCCAGGAAGCAATGGGGACCCGACTAAAATTAAGCACTGCATACCATCCTCAAATAGACGGACAAAGTGAAAGAACGATCCAAACCCTGGAGGACATGCTTAGGGCATGTGTGATAGATTTTGGTGGAAACTGGGATGACCACCTACCTTTAATCGAATTCTCCTATAATAATAGTTATCATGCAAGCATAGAAGCTGCCCCATTCGAAGCACTATATGGACAAAAATGCAGAACTCTAGTCTGTTGGGCAGAGATAGGAGAAAGTCAACTATCAGGTCCTGAAATTGTGCAAGAGACCACCGACAAGATCACTCAAATCAAGGAAAGACTAAAAACGGCTCGAGATCGCCAGAAGAGTTATGCCGATAATCGACGCAAGCCACTAGAGTTTCAAGTTGGAGACAAGGTACTCTTGAAGGTTTCTCCTTGGAAAGGAGTGGTTCGATTCGGTAAGAAGGGAAAGCTAAGTCCAAGATACGTAGGACCCTTCCCAATAATCCAACGTATAGGACCAGTTGCCTATCGCTTACAACTACCTGAAGAGCTAGCAGGGGTACATGATGTATTTCATGTATCCAACCTCAAGAAATGTCTATCTGACGAATCCTTGGTAGTACCTCTTCAAGAGGTAGAGGTAAATGAAAAGTTAAAATTTGTTGAGAAGCCACTGCAAATAGAAGTCAGAAAGATTAAGTTTCTCAAACACAAAAGACTGGTACTGGTCAAAGTCAAATGGGATTCGAAGAGAGGACCTGAGTACACTTGGGAGCTGGAATCGGAAATGAAGCGAAAGTATCCTCACTTATTTTAGTAAATCTCGAGGACGAGATTTTAAATAAGGTGGGGAGGACGTAAGGACCTTCGAAAATATCTCAAAACGACCCGTAAGTGAAAACTCGGACCCCTGAAACCCTAACGTGCATGAAAAACCAAGAAAACATGAAATTTGGTCCTCTCGCGGGTCGCGTAAAACATAAGAGGACCCTTACGCGGGCCGCGTTAACTTAGAAGTTGACTGGATAAGCATCTGGGCCACGCGTTGTCCACCTGGCACACCTACTCGTGACACATGAAGCCTACACGTAGACTAGGGCCCCTCGCGAGCCGCGTAAAGTTTAAGTGTAGGTTATGCGGGCCGCGTAAACCCCAAAAATCAGCTATAAATAGGGTTGGCCACGAGCAGTTCACTGGTGTCACAATTTCCATTAGGGAGGCGCTGCTATGATACAGGGTATTAACTCGATCGCTGCTACGACTCAATGTCCGATCGATTGAAACTATCCGATGGATGTTTAAGTGCTGCCCAAATTAGGGCTATACTTTGTCATTCGTCGTGAATTTGATGGATGTTTAAGTGTTGCACTTTGTCATTCGTTTTGAGGGTTTTAATCTCGTGAGTTATCGTAAATGTTGTATTAGTTACTGACCTAGTTCATGTGCATTGTTGTTTAAATTAGGTTATCAGGCTTATCAGTAGGCTAAACTCTGCCCGTTAAACTTGCAATGGGAGTCATTCTCTTTTTATCAATAATGTTTACAATACTCCAAGTTATTTTCAAAGGTTATAATTACAGGGATTAAGTCGTGGTTATCTTGAATCACTGGCTAGTGGGGTATTGTGCACATTACTAAATTTCTCACGGTTAGGTTCATTAACCTAACAGTGATAATCATCACTACTTGGGTGAAAGGACCCAATAGTGGTATGACCATCGTCACCAGGAGGTAACACGGCGCCAGATAAAAATAAGATAGAAGCCATTGTAATCGCTCTTATGCTGTAAATTATAACTATGTGTCGTTTTATCAAATTTGAATGACTCGCCAGTATTTCCCCGCTGATAAAATATTTTTAAAACATGCTTCAGGAGACTACTATGAACCAAGAAAAAGTGTTACGGAGCACTAACAAAGCTTGAAGTAGTGGCTCAGTTAAACAAATAAACATGTTTTGTAAATCAGGGAATTTCCTTGTGAAATTCCTCTATTGTAAATTACGAGGTTTATCCCGAATTATGAAATAAAATAATCGGGCATTTCAAGTTTTAAAAGATCCTGTTAAATCTTCCGCTGTCAACTCAATCAATAAATACAACGGGTTTCTGTCCCGCGGCTCCTGGACCGGGTAAAACCGGGACGGGGGCCGTGACAGTTGATGGTGATGTGGTGGAAGAGGTTATAGATCTTCCGGAGCAAGAAGATGAATGGTTGAACCAAGCGAAAGACATGACACCGCGAGACGAGTCGGAGCCAAAAGAAGCCCAAATTCATATCTATCCTTCTCCCATACTTATCACTCCAACCAACAAAGTTGGGGATGAGGGTTCAGACATAAGGATTCGAAGGGTGGCGTTGGAAGACATTGGCCAATTTGTTAAGAAACGGCCCCGAAGTTGTACTATATGCATGCCGCGTAAAATAAAAATAAAGTGGATTCAACATTCCAACTACAGAGCATATGTTGGAAATTCGGTAGGCAAATGCTCACTTCGACCACCATGAGAGGCAAATTAGGTATGATTGTTGTAGAGTTTGTATTATTATTCGTTTTATTTTATTTTTCTAGTTAAATGAACTTTGTGAGTGTGTTACCTATATAACCCTCACGAGACCTACTCGTCCTCCCGAGCTATCGGGAGGTTTAAATGGGCTTGTTGCATACGCTAAATGCAACAGTGATTCCTACGAAAGTGAGTTAGGTTTGTTATTGTTGTACATTATTTTTCCACACAAATAAAAGTAAATTAACGTATGACTTGGTAATATTCTTATAAAAGTGGTAGAACTAGGTAACTAACAAGTTTTAATGGTTGTGAGAAGCATGCTTCTACACAAGGGTTGAGATTTGTAGGTACATTATGTTCGTGAGACGACCGCTTTGTTGAAAATATGAAGAGCACACGAGGAACTAGCGAAAACCAGGTGCATACGTTTCTTTTTACCTTTGATTTCTAGTTAGCAAATAAGTGGAGTGTATTTTGTATTTTATTTTTCCGGGGTGAAATTTTTGGGAAGGTAGTCGTGTCACATCCCTTGTGCGTTTTAAAAACTCTAGTTCTTACACATTGAGGACAATATTTACATCAAGTGTGGGGATGGGGGAAAAATTTCAAAAAAATTTCAAAATGTATTTGTTTGAAGCGATCTAAAAAGCACAAGTAACTAAGTCAACGAGGGATGACACAACCCATTTGGTCTATTGTCATGGTCAAGTTCAAACAATTAACATGAAGGGTATTTAGCGGGTGGTTATTTGGGAATAATCCGCCTAAGAAACTAACATATCATGCATGTCACATACCATACCCGTTACACGTGAGGTTTTGAGCCACTTTCGCATCATAGATTTACATATACATGTTTCTTTGTTTGAGTGGACCGTTAGTCATGTATTGTAGAACTTGCAACTTTTGATACGTTTGAGACCATAGACCGAATACAAGCACGGGAATGATTAAGGCATTAGGTGAACCTTTTCCTTTAAAACCAATTATTTATCCTTACCCAAACAAATCCCCTAGTCGCCCACTTTGCGCCTAAACCTTTCGTTTGACAACCCGTTTAGCCTATAACCGTTAAACCTTTTCTTTTAAACTCGTGTGATGAAAATTCTATTGTAGGATTATTTGTTTGTATAGTTGTGTTTGCCAAAAAAAAAAAAAAATCAATCAGAAAATGTTGCGAAAAAAAAAAGAGAATAGAAAATCGTTGAGAAAATACAAAAATATGAGTTATTAGTTGTTGAATAAAAGGGCGAAAAAAAATCGTTGCCTCGTAGTTGATGTCTATAGTTAGTTTTGTTTAGAGTAGTTGCTTTGTAATAAAAATCGAGTTTTCATCACCTTAGCAACTTTAAAACATCCTATTTCCTACCCTTCGCCTATCCCCATTACAACCCTTCAAAGACCTTTTTACTTGTGCTTAGTATCCGTGTTCGGTGGTGGAGAATGATTGATTTGCAAGCATATGCGGGTACGTGTTCTAATCGGTTTTGAGTGATTACTTAAAAAGTGCTAATTCATTATCTAATTAGCCAAATTTTAAACCGAGTGGAGAGAACATTGTGAGGGATGTGCATGATTTATTGGTTTCAAGGGCAGGTTAATCTTGGATAACCATTTTATATGTGATTATTCACTTTACCGTTAGATATTTCATAAATTGTAAAAAGTTTGAACCGGGTATGACTTTAGACCTTAACTTACGTCTCAAGAATGGGAAGTGTGTTTCTTGTTCGACCCACGTGAAAGTGAAAAACAGATTAGCTTGAGGGCAAGCAAACGACAAGTGTGGGGATGTGATACGTGGTCGAAAACCGGTGTTCGTTAATGTTTAAGTTCATCTATTTGCTTAACTTTTAATCTCAAAAAGCCTACTTTTAACGGGGTTTGTGTTTTGCAGGTCTTACGGAGTTTAAGGAGATATTTGGGAGCTTTACGGAGCACTGGGAGCGAACGGGATCAACCGGGGATGTGAAATGAACAAGACCGGGTTAATCACGAAGATTGGATGTGTTTTAGGGGATGTTAATGGATTTACAATGAGTATATTGGAAGATGGCATGATAGAGGGCTGAATTACGAGTACGTGGGCGAAAATGGTGAGTAAAACGGAGCTATAACGAAGAAGTTATGAAGAAAACAAGAAATCAGGAAATCCGCATTTACAGGGGGCGTCGGGGACGCCCTAAATGGCCGTCGGCGACGCCTTCCCGATTACTGTGTCGCGAAATTTGTGTTTTAATGTTTGGGGACGGGTTGCAAGGTTTCGTTTGACCAAGATTCGGGAGTTATGAGTTGTGTGGTGTTAAAACACCTCCTTGGAACCATTCACAAGCATCTAACATATTCCAAAACAATTCCTAACACCATCTTCATCCTAACCCTACCCAAATCACCACCACTTCATCTTCATCCATTCTCCACCATCCAAACCCTAACCCCTAACCCTCAACTCTCCTTCAAGACTCAAGATTATGGTCCGGTGCTCGTATTCATCCTCCGGTGATCGCGCCTCTTCGACCATGAACGGCTAGTCTCTTCGGTTTCACCCCGGTATAGATTGTTGTAAGAATTTCTAGGGTTTATGCATTTGTATTTTCATTTGATTTTGTGACAAATTGTTTAGTATTTAAAACCTTTGATAAGTGTCGTGCATTTGAATTGAATTTGTGAATTGTCGAATGATTATAAAATTTGACTTTGCGAAATGAATTTGTGCACTTATGCCCTATCGTAGGTTAGGATTTACATGTCCGAGGTAACAAAGTGCATTACGGTTCGTTGTCTTTGACGTCGATAGTAATTGGCACCTAAGCTTCGTGATAGTAATCCGTTAATCACTATATGCAATTGAATCAAGTTAAAACATGTAGGAACCCTAGGTCTTGCAATAATCGAACCGGGTGTGGAACTTGTCTCTAATTTCTTGTTTTAATCATTTAATAATTTAGTTGCAATTTTAGTTAATCACAAGTGTTTTAGATAATACCAATTGTCGGGTCACTCCGATTTATTTTCCAACCAAATAAACTTATAAAAAAAATTAGCAATCTTCATAATCACATTGTACATTTTTATAAATAGTCTAACTAATCGAACGGGTCGTGCAATACTGACCACATACTCTTCGTGGATTCGATACCCGACTTACCCTAGCTACCTAGGTTTAATTAGGTTTTTGACTGATCAGGACGACATGGTCACGTCAACTGCCTTACTAATTCCTCCCTTGAAGAATGGAAAAGCCTGGGCAGCGTATTTGGCTCCTTCCATGAAGAAAAAAGAATTCGTGGACTACATTATTCATCCTCCACTTGAAGAAAGGAAGAGCCTGGGCAGTGTATTTGGCTCATTCCCTGAAGGAAAAAGAATCCTTGGACTATGTTATTAATCCTTCACTTGAAGAAATGAGAAGCCTGGGCTGCGTATTTGGCTCCTCTCCTGAAGGAGAAAGAATCATTAGACCACGTCGTTAGTCCTTAAAGAAAAAAAATCGGACACTGCTTCCTTGAAGACGAAAGAATCATTGGACCACATTGTTAGTCCATAAAGAAAAACCGGACACTCCTTCCTTGAAGACGGAAGAATCATTGGACTATGTTATTAGTCCTTAAGGAAAAACCAGACGCTCCTTCCTTGAAGACGGAAGACTCCTTGGACTACACTGTTAGTCCTTAAGGAAAACCTGGATGGTCCTTCCTTGAAGGAGGAAGAATCGTTGGACTGTATTATTAGCCCCTCTCTTGAAGAAGGAAAGAAGCTGGGCAGGACATCTACTTCCTTCCCTAAGGAAGGAAGAACCCCCCCTCTACGAGCCGCTAATTTAGTTTCTTCCATGGAGAAAAAATAATCCGCGAGATAAGTTCCAAACACTTATATTCTATACTTTAGATGGAAGTGTGCTCCTTCCATCAGCTCCCATCTCCAAGGATTCTACAGGGAAGAAGAAAGAGAGGGAAACTTTAATAAGTACATCTTCGCTTTAAGGGAAAAGTGAAGTCCTTCTATGGTCTTTCGTTGTCGCAACCCCAAGTTTTTCATTACTCAGAGTAAATCCTAACCTACGATAAGGCCTCGGGAGGCGGGCGGCCGCGGCCTACTCAGAGATGGTGGTATCGGTGTTTATTATTATTTGGCAACGGAAATTTCATCAGGACCGTAGTTAGGAAATATTTTATCAGAGTAAAACACCACATTTTATAATAATAAATATATTGGGATAAAGCCCAAGATTTTCATTACAAACTGGTTAATAGGAATAAATCCTATTTTATTGAAATAAAACATTTTCTTTATTTAGGTAACTTTTATAGCCACTTTTCCATGCCTTCAGTGCTGTCCAGCTGGCTTCTATTTGGCTCTTACATTTTGTTACCTGAAACGTGTTTAAAAACATTTTGTCAGTGGGAAATACTGGTGAGTGAATCCCAATTTAATCAAGACAGGTTTTATCAGTTTACAGCATTGAGGGCAATCCGGCAATTACATTTGTTTATTTCTACTTTAATTACCACCCACAGTACTGTCAACCCGACTTGTGGTCATGTTACTACTCACAGTGTAGTAACAAATTTTGTATACAAAACCCCAACATACCGACGATAATTGTAGAATACAAATACTCAATCACTGTTAAATATAAGTTAAAACAATTGAGGTTTTGTAAAAACAGTTTGCAAAAATGTTTACAAAAAGAAAGGATTACTCACATTGCTAATTTAGACTTTTTCCTGTGGTTTCCTGGTTATAATCTAATAATTTAAACAATACACACGCGTTAGTATAATAACCCAATATTTACATTAGTTATACCCTCCCCAAGACAGAACTCCAACGACTACGTCGGGCAGAGCCTGGACAGCCGTTACAGAGCACTAGATCAATCGGGCAGCATATCTAATACGTAATCGGGGGTTAAAATACTTACAACGAGGCAAAGCTTCGCTAATTTAGTGGGTATAATGTCCGGGTATAGTGTCTACTATTCAGAAATTGAGAGAGATTCACGAAATTTGAGCGACGGAAACTGAGGGCCGATCGTCTCAATTTATAGGGCTGGAAATTGAGTTTGTCGCACCCCGCGTAAGAGAAGGAAAGGGCCTTCGCGGCCCGCGAGGCCAACTAGGGTAGGCCCTAGCTTGGCTAAGTCGACCCTAGCTTCCACATGCGTCACGACATGTGGCACCTCAGGGTGTGGCCTGGTGGTTGATCTGTCGCGACCCGCGACTAGGTTGGCTAAGGGCTTCGCGCCCTGCGAGCCATCTTAATTTCTTGTTTTTTTTATTATTATCAAATTAAAAGTATATAGGGCCTTTATACGTATACGGGGTGTATTTTAGAACTTATAGGGATGTTTGAAATAATTTAGGAGTGTCGGAAGTAATTTAGGAGTGTTGTTATATTCGTCCTCAAGAAACACTTATTTTCCTGAACAAAACGATATCCTCTCCTAAAGGCTAAAGTGTTTCGATAGTTACTTCCATCAACAAGAAAATCCCCACTTCTGTGGGATAAGGTACCTCAGCAGTCCCTTCCAAGAACATGAGCGTATCCTTTCCACGGAATCAACTCTAGCAAAAGTTCCTTCCAAAAATAGAAGAATATTCCATTCTCTGGGATCAAGCATTTTAGAAGTTCCTTCCATAAACAGGAACATATCCCTCCCTCGGGATTCAGTCTTGAAGAAACTCCTTCCAAGAATAGGAAGGTATTTCCTCCTACACGATTAGATATTTCAGAAGCTTGTTCCTTAAACAGGAACACATCTCTTCCAAGAAGAAAAGAATATCCTATCCTATGGGATCAAATATCTCAGGAGTTCCTTCCCTAAACAGGAACATATCCCTTGGGATTAAGTCTAGAAGAAGTCACTTCCAAAAAAAAAAAAAAAATGAAGATATCCCATCCTATGTGATTAGGTGTCTCAGAAGTTTCTTCA
The DNA here is from genome assembly GCA_030545235.1 of Helianthus tuberosus. Lineage (NCBI taxonomy): Eukaryota > Viridiplantae > Streptophyta > Magnoliopsida > Asterales > Asteraceae > Helianthus > Helianthus tuberosus. The sequence continues at coordinate 219,780,312 of CM060369.1, forward strand.
ACGAACAGGAACATGTCTCTCCTATTGAATTAAGTCTTGAACAAGTTTCTCCTAAGAATAGGAGGGTATCCCCTCCCGTGGGATTAAACATATCAGAAGTCTCCTCAATGAACAGAAATGCACCCTGCTGCGGGATCAAGTATTGGTGAAGTTCCTTCTAAGAACGGGGAAATACCCCCATCTATGTGTTTTAAAAAGTATCCCTCCAAAGGAGAGGAGCCCCATCTTGGGGTTACATACGTTTGAAGAAGTCCCTCCAAGAGGAAAGGGTGCACTTTCCATGCGTACTCATTCTTAGAGAATTACAACATCTCTCCAGGGGAGGAAAGAGCCCTTAATAAGGATTCACGTAGAAAGGTTTCTTCTACATAACAAGTGTTTCTAAAGGGTTCACAAAACCTCGCCAAAAGGAGAAGACACCACCCCTTTTCGAAGAACAAAAAACCTAAACGGTTTGAGGACCCTGCTAACGGGACAAACACGATCATTTAGGCAGACGTGCCGGACGATCTTACAACAAAATGAACATGTACATAGGAATACAAACATGTCGCCTTAGTCTGAACAAGGCAAACCCCGGCCGTGGGGCTAGGACTAAGTCGACTACGTCTAAACAGAACGCTAAAACAGGCATATGAAAACCCGAGTAGCCTGGACGCCATTGGGTAAAAGGTCCATCAAGAGCTTTAACAAGTTAAACAAGTTACGAAGCGGGCCTATGCAAAGCCTTCACAACTTAAACGAGTTACAAAGTGAACTATAGAAAGCTTTAACAACTCAAGCAAGTTACGAAACAAACTTATAGAAAGCTTTAACAACTCAAGCAAGTTACGAAGCAAACTTATACAAACCTTTAACAACTTAAACAAGTTACAAAACGGGTCTTTACAAAGCTTTAACAACTTAAAAAGTTCTAAAGTGACCCATAGAAAGCCTTAACGGCTTAAACATGGCAAATTCATGAAAAAGTTTTAACAGATTAAGCAAGACAAAAACCCTCATCGGAAGAACACCAAACAGAAAGTGTGAGACGATAAATAAGGCATCCCGGCTGATGCTCTTAGAGAAACTACTCTCGAACGAGCACGTTAGACTATATTTACCCAACATATAGGTATGACAGTTAAAGGGCAGATAGCGACCTGTCTAGATTTTCAGGGACCAGAACAAGTCCTGCGCCTATCCATAAGTGAATGAGATTGGACTAGGGATGACTTGATGATGAGGGTCCCCGCTTGGGCTTCTCGTTTGGGCTCACCACCTCAGATTGTTGACTGGGCCTGAGCCCACTTGGGTCTTTCTCAGTATGTTTAGATTGGTTTGAGTGGGCCATGTCTTGATAAGTCCATTATTGGGCCAGCCCATTAGGGTTATGGCCCAAGTGTCTTTTTATAAAAGGAAAAGCTCCTTCTCCTAAAAGGATCAGACAACATCTCCCCACAACAAAAGGTTATCTCCTCCCTCCATCTCTTATAGCTCCTGCTCCCCCTCTCTAAATTATATCCTTTTCTTGCACTTATAATTATCTTTACCATACAAGATACTGACTTGAGCGTCGGAGTGCCCTCGGGGTAAACCCCCTCGGGCCCTCTAACTAGATTTCCATGTGGCTGCAGTCCAAGACCCGACACTCCGCAAGAGGAATCGTCACCACGACGACAAGATGAGGAACCTGAACCGAATCCCACCTAATCTAAAGTTAGTAACGCCAAGCCGTTTTAATCATGGATTCGACAAGATTATTAAAATTCAATAACTAGGTTTGTGCCACATAAGCAACTACATTAGCTAATAACTAAGTTTGTGTTACGTAAGCTATCACGTCAGCAAAGAACTAACCCAGTTAGGAAATGATTGATAGATGCCAAATTCTTACAAGTTGGAATTGTCAAAGAGAAGTTTTAAAGTTAGGATTAATACTGGCCAATGGGTGAAAGTTGACATTAATAAAATCTAATAACCCGAATATTATGGTAAATCCAAACAAATTCGAAGGTATATATTAATTTGTGTTTTTGATAAAAGAAAATAATCTCCCATAGATAGTTCTAGAAAAAGGGAGTATGACTAGAACTTTTAAGAGGTAAATGGATAAGAAGTTACTTGAGAAATTTCCTCCACGTTGGGCAATAAATGGCGTTCATATTGATGGTGACATCAATATTTGTGAAATTATAATAGAGGACAATTATTTGAGATTTTGAGTAGGTGACTCGTACAGGAATAAAAATAAAAGGGAAAACGATTATAAATTTAGTATGTTGACCCTAGTGTTACGAGGTTAATTTTCGACCCTCGTGTGTCGTCCTCGAATCCTTAGGACAAGCCAATCCATCCCGCTTCATTGTGTGGGTCACTGGTTTCGTCCTACTTTAGAATCATCAGTAGAGCGGCGTCAGCTCTCGACCAGTGATGCATTCGTCGTTTTCATGACTAGCAAAGTACACTTGTTTATTGACACTTACTCTGTCCCCTGATAAAGTCTAGGACTAGCCAGTAACCCAAGCGTTCAAGAACAGCTCACAGCATCGCGACCTTCAAATGTTTGGCCCGTGACACTCTCCCACCATCATTTCATGCACGTCCTCGTGCATGCTTGCCGTCCCATACCATCTTGCATACTTGACAATGCATGATTCCCTTATGTTGAGCATGATTCACTTTGGGAGGGTAGGACACCCGAAAGCACAGCGACAATGATCTTTTGTCGTGCATGTTCAATATAGTACGTCAGTTCTAGTTATGAGTGGCGCTAACGTCCTCCGCATCGGATTTATGTTGGTGCCGATGTTCACCATGTTTCAGGAATACGGGTAACCTGAATAGTTGTAGCAGCTTTCACAAAACTCCAGTTTTACGGCGCTGCTTAGACCGTAGATTTTTTAACATAACACAGAGGGCTTCACTGCAACTATACTTGAGCGGTTCACATGATTCCATACTTGTGGAATACAAAGACCTTTGCCAAAGCAAACCCATATTTGGTCTTCTCCCACCACCATTGAGTAACCACACTCTAAATGTTAAGCTCATCTGGTTAAGAGTCACGGGGTTAGTTTTTAAACCCCGTGTGGCATCCCCCAATCTCCGTGGACAAGCCAATTCATACCGCTTCTTTGTGTGGATCACTAGTTTCGTCCTGACTTGGACTCATCAGAAGAGCGGCGCCAGTTCTCGACCAATGGTGCATTCGTCGTTTGCACGACTAGACACGTACACCTTTTCATTGACACTGACTCCGTCCCCCGATAAATTCCAGGACTAGCCAGTAACCCAAGTGTTTAAGCACAGTCCACAACATTACGACCTTCAAATATTTTCCCGTGACACTAGTCTTTGTAATGTTTTAGAACAGCTATTTTTTATTTTACAGTAAATCTTTTCTATGAGGAACTATAACTTGTTTTAAGGAGGATTGTAATAGAACTCTTCTATATACTTACTGGTGTACATCAAACTTCTTTTTAGCAATCGATGTATCGGCTATTATTGTAATCTTCAAAGTTCATATCTTGAAATCATTATTAAATGGAATAATGGATTTTAATAATTCTAAGTATCAGCCATTAGTTAGTAATGGTCCCAACTTCAAAAAAAACCAGTGGTGGTCCCGCCTTTTCATATATTGTAAACCAATGGACCTTTACTAAACTGAAAAGGATAATGGGACAAAAAAAATAAGATTATGTTAGTAAAGGTACATTATCGGCCAACGGCTAATAGTTTGGATTATTAAAATCCATTATTCCTTATTAAATTGCTTTAGTTTCAACACTTGTAAAAACATTTATTTAATATAGCACACATATAGATCTAGAAAGACAGTAAAACGCCACTCAACTTGTTTAGAATCAGTCTTAAAACTTCATCGTGAAAATATATCTTTCAACAATAGTTAAACCTACACACCTTATGATTCGAACCCCTCATCTCTTACTACCCTACATCCTATCTAACTCATCAACACCACTGGATAACGAATTTGCTACTTAAGTACATAACGGTAGACTACAATTATAAAAGTTTTATGCACAACTACCCCATATGATATTATATATACCATAATGGTAGTTTCAAATAAGTTATAACTTATGCGTTGATTATGTTTTTTTCTTTTTTTTCAAAAAAATAATGACTCACAAATAATTCTATGTAAAGTACCTAATAGGAAGTTTCACATGTGGGGCAAATCAAATTTAGTATTTGAGATATTTCATCCAAACTTTTTGAGATATTTCATCCAAACTTCCAAGAAATGCATGTTACGTGGGGCACTACTGTTGGCCCATGTGATCAAACCTAGAAGAACAGATGATACTGAAAGCCAAAACTGGTTCTCAACAGTTGATCCATAACAAGCTGCATGATTCTAAGTTCCCTCCAATGGCAGTGTTTCTGTCAGCTGATTACTCTAAGTACTGATCTTCTCAACAACTGCACTCAAAGTACTGCTGATTACAAAAGACTGAGAAGATCTATCAACTGCTGATTGTTAAAGCCCTGATGAAGACTAAAGCACTGCTGACTCAAAGGCCTAATCAACCATTGAAGAAAGCCCTGATATGCAACATTAATGCTTTGGAAAACAACAGTGGAAAGGAATATCAGTGTATTCATGTATCAGTGTTTGTCTAGAACAGTGTTTAAAGTTTGTTAGTCTATTAGATGTCACTTTCTAGGTGACGTCAGCCAAGATTCTCAGTTGTTAGGATTGTACTATAAATAGAACAGTACCTGTACTGTTCTATCAACTCTTTTGCAACCATCATCTTGTATGAATAAACATGTGAGCTCAGGCTGAGGGGGAGTTAGTATACATGCATGCATAGTTGAATCCTTTGACGAATGAAATCGTGTATGATGAAAACTATCTCTCTTTGATTGTTTTACAAAGCTTACTTTCATTTCCGCTGCAATTCATATTTGATTTACTTTCATTTCTGTTAAACAAACACAATCAAACACACTCAGATCCTAACAATTGGTATCAGAGCATAGGAGAGTCAAATTCAATCTAACAATCAATTTGACATAAAAGTTCAGCTCAAATCCATTGATACTTAAGTTGTTCGTATCAGTTGAAAAACAGAGTAAAGTGTAATCATGTATAAAAGTTGATTATTCAAAAACATCTGTAAAACAACCAAGATGACATCACACTCACAAGACCCTCACAACACCGGAACACTATTGTAACACCTCATAAAAATCGTGTCCAATTATGCGGTGACACGTGTCCTTAACTCTAAAAATGTAATAGTTTAAATTACAAGGACTAAAGTTGACAATCAATAAATACGTATGCGAAGGGACTAAAAGTGTCAACATGCTAAACTTATGCCTCTGAGTGACCTTTTATCAAACCCGGGGCTTCGTAATGTTAAATCATGCTCTCGGGAATAATTGATATTTGATTATAAAAGTTGAGGGGCCAAATATGTAAATTTTCAAATCTGGTTCTCTGATCAATCGGATACGGACCGTATCCGTAAGAACTGTATCTGGGCGAAATATTTCAAAGCGGTTACGGACCGTATGAGGTTCATGCTTACGGTCCGTAAAGCCTGTATCTGGGCAGAATGTTTTGGACAGCTGCAGGTTTGTCACTATAACCGCCTTATACACTCAGAACTCGAAACCAGGAGCTCTTTGATGGTTTTAGGAATCAGCTAGGACACATGTGATGATGTCTAGACATCCCTAAACACCTGGCTTGATCCTAGAACACTCCCCTCAACTATAAATAGGAGCACCATGTTGCCTCTTTTCCTTGCTCATTCACAAAATCACTTCTCTTCTCTCTTGCTTGGAGATTCCTGATCAAAGGAGACTCCCTCTAGTCTAAATTTTGAGCTAGGACTCTTTGTAAGTGTCCTTAGCCAATATAGTTCGGTTTTTATACGTTTAAAGACCGAAAGTCAAAGTTGCCGCAAAACGGCTTTGACTTTCGGTTTAGACCTAAACGGTCCAACCATTGTTCGAGGCGAATATGGCTACGTGATCGTAATTAGGAAGGTGTTAATCCCTCAAAAGGGCACCTCCTGATTATCACGTTTACTTAGTTAGTTGTCGGGCTAAAGTAATTAAGCAAAAAGTCAAACTAGTCAGATTTTTAAATAATAATCAAAACTGATAATGTAGAGGTTATAAATCATATTTTGTCACTTAAATAACTTGGTAAATATTATTAGAACATGACTAAACATGTTCAACCCGACAATTCTAAGTTTAAGCTCGGTTCGCAACCGAAAGTCGCAAAAGCTTGACTTTTGCTTTGACTTTCAGTTCTGACCTGAATTAGCTTAATTATTTTATGTATTAAGCTTCCATTGTGACCATATAATGTTGCAGTATAACCCTCTGAGGTTATATTACATGGTCACTTGGAAATCTGAAATATATGCATGTTTCCATTGTTATGCTTCTTATCGACTACTATGCCCTTATGGTCTAAAAATAGGATTTTTATATAAATGAACATGCATATGGATTAGGTACTGATTAGTAAACTTATTTAAAATATTTTGACACTTACATTCTGGTCTTAAACTGATGTCATAGAATTTATCAAAAATAATACTTTTATAAGGACCAAAGTACCCTTAAGCATGTAAAACAAGTTTAAACATAAATTTTGGCACAAAACTATTTACCTACTGTTATGATATCATTTTTAGCACTTTTTGGAATATTGGGTCAGATTATATACTGACCTTAACATTGAGTTCGTGTATAAAGCTTATAATTGAAGATAACACCCTTTTTGCGAATAAAATGAGTTTTGCATATAAATGACTTGCAAAACTTTTTGCTACTGATTTGATATGAAAAATAAAATGTTTTGACCATTCAAGGCTGGTCAAAATCTCAGAATCACAAAAAACCTTGTAAATATCATCAATTATCGGCTTTTATGCTAATTAGGCGCATAGTATGGTTTTAAACCATATTTAGCACCCAAGACTTGTTACCTACTGAATTTATAAATGATTTTTAATATTTTCACAGTAGGTATAAGTCATGAACTCAGAATTCCAATTATGTCCTTAAAAACATATGTGAAATGACCAAAATGCCCTTTCAAGGCATAGTTTGGCCATAAATGGTAAACCGCACATATGTATGATATTCTACTATTATAACATCATAAAATAAATGTTTTTACAGAATGTTTTTGACCAGAACATCAATTTAACTATAAACCCTTTTTATAAATCCTAAAATGACCAAAACACCCTTATGAGGTCTAATTCGGTTTTAAAATCTTTTTGGGCATACATGTTGACATCCTATTGATGTCTTAACATATTTTAAGCATAATAACATATGGAACTTGTGCATGACTCATTCGTTTACCCGTTATGGTTATACGCGTTTGGTTCGGTTCATGTAACTAGTTTGCATGAATTAACCGAAACGGATTTAACCATATCATCTAAACTTTAAAATACAGAATGTATTTAGTTTACCCATATTTTACAAGTATTCATACTTGATGGGTCTAAATTACATTCGATTCCGGTCTCCACTTAATCTAGTGTTTCGTACCGTAAAATATCCTTAAAACTAACCGGTCAAAGTCTTTGACTTAAATAAGACCCGTTAGTATCCTAATAGGTTAATAAAACCTTCCTTACAGATTATGTAGAATCCCTTGCATAATTAACTCAGGTAAATATTTTTAACTTATTTTCCCTTATATGGGCTTGGGATACGGTAAATTATTACCGCTTGGTCGGGTATGAGATCATTTAATCGGACTGTGATTTAATAAATCTGCATAACCCGTTTTAATTTGTTTTGTTTGATAACATAAACTTTGGGGGTTAACGACTGTGTCCTGGATATCCTCGGCTCATTTAAGTTATTAATGACCACGACCTATGCACGGGGTGTAAGCATACACCCGACAGATGCAAATGCAAAATAATAAATTACCCACAAGTTGGGGATAACTCATTTGTGGGTTTTATAAGTGGTGAGTCGGTTAATCATGACCGGCTTCCAAACCGGCCCCAAATGTATGACAAACATGTAAATCTGTATACAAGATTTTAAATGAAATTGTCCCAAGTTATTAAAGATTTTGTGCCTTGTGAGCCTAAACCAATTTTCATAAATATTTTCAAATGAGTCAGTTAATTGTATTTACAAGTGAAAACTGACGTATTTTCCAAAGACTAAGTGACAGGTACCTCTCGAAATTAGGCTGGAGCTACTTCTCATAAATTAAGAGGATCTTGCAAATCCCTAAATGCCTGAAGTCTGTTAAACTTAGTTTTATGTATTTGTTTTCATGGTCCACCTGTGGATCTCTTTTACAATCCCTTTGTATATTCTTTCATTTTGAACTTTGAACGTTTCGGATTGTAATAGTATTAACTTCCAAGCCTTCCGCTGTGCTATAAATGTGTTTAGTTGTTAATGATGATATCCACTACGTCACGATACTCCCCATCAGGCCCACCAGAATATGTGAAAATATCAGGGTGTGACAACTATTCAAGCCACCTATGCTTTTCAGTCTGAGTATAATATCTGGCAACGTAGGATGGGCCATGTGTTAGCTCAGCAAAACACCGGGTGCTGGAAGTCAGTCATCTTTGGACCACATGTTCCAATGGTACCTAGCAGAGAAGATCCCAAGGCCCAAGTGCCTAAAAGCCTTGAAATTTACTCAGATAAGGACTTTCAAAAAATTGTACTAGATGCAAAGGCTTTTAGCATTGTGGCTTCAGCTCTTCCAAATGACATTTATGTTGGACTGTTACACTGTACCAGTGCCAAAGGGCTGTGGGATTCACTGAAAGAGCAGTTCGGTGGAACATAAGAGGTTATAGATAACAATAGGGAAGTTTTGAATCAACAATATGAACCATTCTGCCATGTGAAAGGAGAGTCACTAACCCAACAGTTTGAACGCTTTAGTTGTCTCATTAGTGAACTTAAACTGGTTAATGTTGAATTTGCAAAATCCACTTTAAATAGTAGGTTTCTTAGATCATTACCAGACAAGTAGGACACTATAGCTTTTGTGACCAGAAACTCTGTAGGATTTAGGGAGTTAAGTCTGACCCAACTTCATGGTCGACTCCTCACTTATGAGAGAGAGTTGAACCAGAAAAAGAAGTTACAGGAATCAGGGAAAGTTGCTGATGATTACACCTTTGGTAACACAACACTTCTGGGTCAAGAAAAATCTGGTGGTAGTAAGGACCAGAGTTATGATAATTACATTGACATAACTGCAGGAGGAGCCTTTAACAACTCTGAGCCTTACTCACCCAACTATGCTTTTACAGCAAGTGGGGAAAACCAGAATTCTGATAACTCATCCTTTGAGTTCAATGACCTCCAACACATTGATCCCACTGACCTGGAGGAAATGGACATTTTGCACCAATTGGCACTGCTGAGTGTAAGAACCACTGGAATATGTGGAAATATCGGGGTGTGACATGTTGGTATCAGAGCCAGGTTGGGGATAACTCCTTTGTGGGTTTTATAAGTGGTGAGTCGGTTAATCATGACCGGCTTCCAAACTGGCCCCAAATGTATGACAAACATGTAAATCTGTATACAAGATTTTAAATGAAATTGTCCCAAGTTATAAAAGATTTTATGCCTTGTGCGCCTAAACCAATTTTCATAAATATTTTCAAATGAGTCAGTTAGTTGTATTTACCAGTGAAAACTGACGTATTTTCCAAAGACTAAGTGACAGGTACGTCTCGAAATTAGGCTGGAGATACTTGGCATAAATTAAGAGGATCTTGGAAATCCCTAGATGCCTGAAGTCTGTTAAATTCAGTTTTATGTATTTGTTTTCATGGTTCGTCTGTGGATCTCTTTTACAATTCATTTGTATATTCTTTCATTTTGAACTTTGAACGTTTCGGGTTGTAATAGTATTTCCTTCCAAGCCTTCCGCTGTGCTATAAATGTGTTTAATTGTCTATGATGATATCAACTACGTCACGATACTCCCCACCGGGCCCACCAAAATATGTGGAAATATCGGGGTGTGATAGGTTGGTATCAGAGCCAACATTGAGTGAATTAAACACTAGCCTTTTGTGTTTAATCTCAATGTCACAATAACACATTCCTTAGACTTCCGAATCTAGGCAAATGACCTAGGATTACTCTTAACTTTTATTTTGTTTATATATGTTGTTTTCTTGTTTTTGACATGTTTACTTATATAACGATGTCACCCCACGTAAGAGGAGGTGAGGGAAAAGGTCCCATGAGAGGGGGACCATCCAGTCAAGTAGGACCCTCTCATCGACGTACACCTTCAGCATCATTCAGCTCCGATCCGTCTGATGATTGGAGGCATTCTCGAACCAGCGAGACGATCCGTTTCGCGTCGCATCGCATCTCGCCTTCCTACCATCACTATTTTGGGCCAGACGAGCCCCTACATTTGCATCATTCGCAGCATTCGCTACACTCACACCACTCATCTCATCACTCTTCACACCATTTTGCTTTCCATCACTCCTACTCACAGGGTTACTTTAACCCTGATGATTATATCAATTCACCAGCGGGATTTAACCCGTTGGGCCCCGAAGACCACTTCTCACAGGACATGGATTTGGATGATGACCTGGATCCAGAAATGCCACCTTCTGGAATGCCTACGCGTCCCATAAATATCTCTAGCGGTTCTTCATTTGCGGGATCTCCATATCAAGGTCCCGATAATTATATTGAATGGTGGGGGCAGTGGAAGTTTGAAAACACCCCTTCATACCACAACACCGCACCTCAACCTCCATTAGAGGAACCGCATTTTGAAGCGGTGACTCCACCACCACTACCAGCTGAGGAACTACCTCAGCCACCTCCCGAACCACCAAGATGGAGGAGAAATGCAAGCATGTCCGTGCGAGGGGGACCAAGATTCAGTTCCCCTCAAGCTTCTAGCAACAACCCTCCGATCCAAGAAGATCCACAAATGGGTGGACCTTCACATGCTGCGCCGGAAATCAATGTTACACCGGCCACCTTTGCACCACCGCCACCTCCTATGGGTTATGAAAACCCAATACCTACCTACCCAGGTCCGACTGGGTATAACCTGTTTGAGCCACAAGCTCCTACCGGTTACGGTTATCCACCACCTTCTTACGACCCATATGTCGAAACAGTTAACTATAACGCCCTCTATCCTTCACCGTTTCCACCCGCATACCCAACTAGGTATCCTGTACATGGGTATCAATAATACCCTCCACCTCAGCCACAGCCGCAACCTCAACCTCCACAACAACAACCACAAGAAATCTTACAAAGGGTGGAGGAGGTTGAACGTGATAGAAGGGCCAATAAGTTCTTTAAAGGTCTCGTAAAACTTATCAAGGGAACGAAGCATGACGGCTGAAGACCTTTACTTTATTTTATTTTAATTTGTAACTGTTGTTTAAATTAAGTCCCTGCATGGACATTTCTTCTTAGTATCAGTGCCTGCGAGGACTTGTTTCTTTCTTTTAGGTCCCAACGTGGACAATTTATTTTAAAAAGACCCGTTTAGGGTAGTTATGTAGTCTGTAGTACTATTAATGATATTTCTCCTTTCTTTTGAAATTCATAAATATGTATTTTCGTTACATCAGCATGCAAGGAATCATTTCATTTTCAATTGATCCAAAACCTATGATCCAAAAAGATCATAGTTTATATTTCAAATTGTCCTAGTGACAAGGCCTTATGTGCCATCTAAAGTATCCTTCGAGACAAGCCTTTGTGCTATATAAAGGTGTCAATACGACATTGACAGCTGTGACATATGTCCCCTGTCTAATATATATAAAAGATTATATCCTGTTTAAATGCCTTTAACGGTTCATTTGTAACTTAGGCTAATTATGATCAAATAATTTCAAACATACTTCCCTCATAAATATTAATTTATAGCCTATATGGTTATTTTATACCATGGCTATTCAATCATCAAATACGAGGATTCGTTACATGATAACTGAATAAATTATTATTGCTTGATATATAGCAATTAAAGCTACACTATGGCTGGCTCAGATGAAGCTCATAGTCACCCAGCTAAAGGGGATGACATTGCTAGAATAAACCTCACTAATGTTGAGTTGCAAGCTATTATAAACACAGTCGTTACTAAAGTTGTGAACGAGGCACTTAAAGAGCCAAGCAATGCTCATTCGAAAACCCTTTCAAAACCGCATACAACAACAAAGAAAGAGGAATCTGTTAATTCTTCTAATCAGAAGAGTGAACTATCGAAAAAGATTGTGTTTGATCAGGCTCCCCGGTATAAAAAAGGTTGTACATACAAATATTTTGTCTCTTGTAAACCAAGAGATTTCATTGGGGAAAAAGGAGCCATTGATTGTATGAAATGACTGGATGAGATGGAGACAGTTGATGACATCAGTGGGTGTGCCAAGGAATACATTGTAAAGTTGGTGTCCCAGTCCTTCAAAGGCGAAACTCTGACATGGTGGAAAGCTCTAGTGCAATCCACGGGGAAAATTCCTTTGTATAACCTCTCTTGGGTTAAGTTTGTTGAACTCGTGAAAGACACTCTGGTCCACAGCATGAAGTGGAAAAGATGGAGACTGATTTCCTCACCTTGGTCATGAAAGATCTGGACTGCAGTTCCTATGTTACCAGCTTCAACTCAATGTCCAGACTCGTTCCATACCTGGTCACTCCAGAGCCTAAGCGCATAGCGCGCTTCATCGGTGGTTTAGCCCCTGAAATCAAGGGGAATGTTAAGGCTTCAAAGCCTACCACTTAAAGATCGGCTGTAGATCTATCATTGTCTCTTACTCTGGATGTTATAAGGAGTAAGTCGAGGAGGGCAACTGAGGATGGAAAGAGAAGGAGAGAGAATGATCAGTCCCACCAGTCAAACAAGAAGAAGAAGGGAAACTCAGGGTTTAAAAAGGATTAGTCTGGTAACAAACCCAAATGCAAGAACTGTGATAAGATGCATTTCGAGAAATGCACTCTAGACCCATAAGCCAAGCCTTATGGAATCTGTAAGAAGAAAGGGTACAAGTCTTTGGAGTGTCAGAATCTGAAGGATGCAACCTACTACGGCTGCAATGAAAAAGGGCACATTAAAACAAACTACCCAAAGAACACCAAGATGCCCGAGGAGGCTAAAAAAACCAATGCTAGAGTGTTTCAGATGAACGCCAGGGAGGCGGGGAATGATGATAAAGTTATAACAGGTACCTTCCTCATTAATAATATTTACGCTAGAGTTTTATTTGATTCAGGTGCAGATAAGTCGTTTGTAGACCTTAAGTTTAGTAAATTGCTGAATCTGCCTATTAAAACTCTAGACATTAAATATGAGGCAGAACTTGCAGACGGTACCTTAGAAACTGCCTCGACTCTTCTTGATGGATACTTTATATCCATTAAGAATCATTCTATTCCGCTATCTCTTTTGCCGATGAAATTGGCTGGTTTTGATGTAGTTTTAGGCATGGATTGGTTGTCACGTAACCAAGCCCAAATTGCCTGCGATAAAAAGCTAGTAAATATCAAAACCCCATCTGGTGAGTCGATCACCATTCATGGAGATACGCACTACGGATTGCCCGACAATGTATCTATACTTAAGGCATCCAAGTGCTTAAAAAGCGGATGTGTCATCTACATGGCACAGGTTATAGTAGATGACGTGTTGTCGTAGTCACACGCAAATTTAATCCAAAATACAACTAATAGATAATAGCAAATGGGTATCGAACACAGGGAGTTTGTGGAAAGTGTGTTGATTATATAGGTTTGTGAGTTAACTACAATTAAACTAATTTGCAGAAATTAAATTTCAAGAGTTTGGATTGTTTGGTTTTAAGAACTAAATTATTAACTAATTGCAAATCAAAATTGGTTGTTAATCAGATTAAGAGCGAATGGCCATCTTAGGTTTCGGTTTCCATTAACAATTGTGTATAAATCCAACTAGAAAGATTTATATAGACATAACTCATACATAAACGGTTGTTGTGATAAAAGGGAACTAAGTACTCGGATTATATAAACGCGAGGTTGTTACCCAATGATCAATTAACTAATATCCAACCCTAACCCTTCCCGTGATATCTCGATTGTCAAGGACACCAAGAACATACGGCTTAGACTAAGATCAAAACATCAATTAACAAATTACAATCAAACATTCATGCACCATAATAAACATAGCAAAACACACCAAGTTTATTATTCTAGAAATAAAGATAAACACACAAAAGTCATAAGAAACCTTCACCTAAGATGATCACCGAAAGTTTAGCCGGACATTGTTTGGTGGATCATCATAACATCAAGATCGAAGTTCATACGAATCAAAATACAAACCAAAATGTTAGAAATTGTTCACAAACACTATCCAAAGCTGAAAATTGCCCTAGAACTCCTGAGAAACGTCTCCAATGATGAGATAGGTGAAAAGGCACTTGAAAACGGTATTAAAAGAGGCAGTTACAAGTTTTGTGTCAGAGCCTAACGTAAATTACGGTAGGTACTGTAATTTACGGTGGCCTTCATGTTGTTACGCTGAGATGCTACTGGATTACGGTGGCATTCTTCAACATTCAGGGGCTACCGTAAATTACGGTAGCCACCATAAGTTACGGCGGACCCCTGAAACTTCCCTTTTGTTCTTCTTTCCAATCCTTGAGTAATCCTCTCCATTCCATTCCATCCAAATCAGCGTTTTCCCTCATTTTAAGCTCCAAACGCACCTGAAACACAAGCAACTGTAGTTATCTAATTCAAGACAATTACATGACTAAATGAGGGATTATTTCGTCTTTTAACACACTTAAGGGTTGTCCCATGGACCACCGTCACATCCCCACACTTAACCGTTGCTTGCCCCAAGCAACCCATCAAAAACCATTTTCAGGTGCACAAGCGATCAACATAAATCAAGCATAAACATGTCATCCTTTTACTAGCCTTTTCCTAACACCCAAACAACACACCCCTCGCTATATCTCTCCTCTCGGCGACAAGTAAGCACTAGCAAAGATAAACTTGACACACAAAAGGCAAACGGGTGATTACACAACTATATGCTTGTACCTAAATCGGTCCTTCACCTAACAAGTGTCAAAACATGAATGCAAATCAAAGGGACTTAAAGGTTGTAACGTGGCTAGGTATACGGGTAGGAAATGGAAATATATATGTAGTAGCGAATGACTTAACCCGGTCTTTTATTACACAATAAAACAAACAGAACAAAACATAAACTTTTATATACAAGACAACTCATACATCATTTTTTTCTCATTTTTTCATTGCTTTTTCACTTTTTTTTCTTTTTCTTTCTTTTTTTTAGCAACGCATAACAAACATAACTAACACAACTAGAACGAACATTTTAGCAACGCATAACAAACATAACTAACACAACTAGAACGAACAACTACTAACACTACAAAACCGGGTCAAATCGGGTAAATTTTTGGGGAACTAGGTAAGGGTTAACAAATGATTGGCTTTAGGCACAAAATGGGCAACTAAATGTCCATACCCCCGCCCCTCTCACTACCAAGCTCATATATATAATTTATGAGGTCCAACCCCCCAAATCCCACACTCGCACACACTATAACGAGGCTACCTAAATGCCCTTATCCTTTCTACATTCATGTTTCACTAAGGCCTCGAACCGTATTCAAGCACAAGTTCTAATGCACCCCCACCCGTTGCCACTCTCATCAAAGACAAGCATTATTTATTTACATTTGTAGCTTCAAGTCTCACCAAGACAAAGGGTAATTAAGGGTTGTCGGTGTGTCACTCGGGTTTAGTACAAAGTGTTCAAATTCCAACAATGTTTCGCTTGATTTAATTTTTTTTAAACCATCAAAATTTTCCCCCCATCCCCACACTTGGGATACATTGACCCCAATGTATGGTTTTGGAAGGAATTGATCGCTAAAACCCATTCAACATCAACAAAAGCTTAAACTCTCAAACCCCAAATTTCTTTTGGTTTTCTTCATTTTATATATATATATATATATATTTTATAAAAACACATTAACACCGCCGACTAGCACAACCCAACACATAACATCAAAAACCAATACACCACCCATCCTCCCAACCATGAACATAACAAACAAATATTCACAAAAATATACAAGGAAGAGCACCACCTGACTAATAATAACACGACTGAGGAGGCCCGAAGATGGAAGTCATCATCTTCGACCATTCTCCAAATGCAAACGAGCCGCTTCCACTCCCACTTCCTCCCTGTTGCGAGGCTCCATGATGTTGCTCTTGACGGGGGTCCACCCATTGCGAATGACGTAGCGGCGGTGTCGGATACGAAACGCTACCATCATAAGGTGGCAATGACGCATAATCCACCGGAGGTGGATCCACAACTATCGGCCGCCCCACATGCCAATCCGCGTGCATACGCCGGTTTTGGTCATCGTTGTACCTATTGTTCATTTCCTGCTCAAAGGCATAAGCATGTGTCCGGTTCCATGACTCCTGTCGATCAAAGCTATGCTTTAATGCCCGCTCCATACTCGCCCCCATCCATGTTTGATGATCAAAGAATGTGCGCTCGGACCCCGACCAAGTATCGAATACCGATGATGGTGGACGTTGATTTTCAATGATTTCTTGCATGGTTCCTTGATACGCCCAATTTGGCTCATAAGAGCGCTCCGTGTAATCAAAAAAACCTCCACCATGTGCGTAACCCCGAGCTGGACCTCCTTGGTCCACATTCATGTGATCACCATGCGGTTCATCGGCATAGTCTTCATCCCCACTCGGGGGTTCATCCTCGCTCTTGGGCTCATCCTCCTCGCCCGGTAATAACGCCCTCGCATCAACCTTTAAAGCACGCCACCTTTGACCTTCCGACTTTAACTGATGATATCGCTCCGATTCATCATAAATCCATCCAACTTCCATTCTCCGAATGTTAAACGGCTTGTGCCTCTTCGCTGCCCCCTTATCTTCCGGTGTAATAGCCTTGTATAATTTAAGCAACCCCGTGATTATCCTACAATACGGAATAATATTTCTTCCCACTTTATTCCGGCATATCCACACGTTGTTCATCATCAAATACCGAAATGGGAAACGGGGTGACCCATGAAGCAAAGAGTAAAGAATGGGTATCTCAGGAAACCTCACTTCTTGCTTATCACCTTTCCTTGGAATCACGTTGTTGATACAAATCATAAGCAGCAATTTCGCCTCAATTTTAAAGTTCCTTCTATATAGCGTGCCATGAAAAGTACCCGATAAGAACAACGCTTCCAACATGTCGTTCCATCTTGGGTGCGCTTCTGGTTTGAGCAGCAAGTCATCGAGACTCGGTATCGTATAATCACGTGCGGGCAAGCTATCATACCTTGCCAACTTTCTCAACGTATCAAATGACATCTCCACATCTATCCCATTCACAGTGCCGATTAACTTCATTTGAGACGGCTTGTCATATTTGTTGCATGTTAGAGTGGCCATCCACTCCTGAATTTCATCCTTGAATAAGTTCTTGTTATCTTTATCATAGCAATTTTGCGCCGCCTCCCAACCCAAGGCACGGAACCTAGCAAACACATTGAACGGACCAAACTCCACCTCTCTAACCTCTCTTTCACAAATGAATGCAGCTGCCTTGTCTTTTAAGCGAGTCATACGGTCATTGAACAATGTAGGCTGCCATTCTTCTGGTTGGTCATCGAGTGGACCTGCTTCCCACTTCGGCTTGTCCGCTGGGTTCAACTCTATCTCTTCCTCTTCATCGCTATCATCATCTCTTCCTAAATATCTCCGCTTCTTTGGTTGTGTTTCAGCTTGTTTACCTTTTGAAGAACTTACTCCCGCTTTGTCTTTAGTTCTCACCATATCCTAAACACATCGCAAACACAACACAACAACCAAATACACAAAAATCAGTCCCCTTTTTCTAAAAAAAAATCCCCACACTTGCTTGTTACTATGGTTGTAGATGCTAGTAAACACAAGGTTTCATATGATATTTTCACAAAATTTGGGCATGGTGCCTCTATAATGTAGAGGTTCCCAAAAGTTCACAAATTTAGCATCAACCTACATCTACAACCATATCAATCTTTCAATTAACAATTTTCATGACATAAACTAAGAACAAGCAAGTGTATATGTAACAAAGGACAACATTAACCTTCAACTTCACAATGCATCATCAAAAAGAAAGTAAAAACATCACATACCTTGAGTTGAAGATGCAAGAACACGTGAAATTAAAAAGAGGGGGGCTTGGACTTCTTGGGACTCACGTGAAAGGTAGCCAAGGAAAGTCAACAATAACGTTATTATCATTATTATTCTTATGAGGAGATGAGTTTTTGACGGCAGTATTGGGAGCCAACAAAGAGGGTTTTTACAAACTAAAAAAAATCACATCATCAAAAGGAATTGGGCTCGCAGACTTGTAAAGACCATTGGGCCGTATATGACTGGACTTTGTGTGGACGGCAACTTTGAGAAAAAAAAACAATATTGACATAGGGACTGGTTGGCAGGCTTGTTTGTTATAAAAAAAAAAAGAAAAGAAAAGATTACATGACATCATCGGTCATAAGGGTGTAAGGAGTGGTTAAACACTTTGGACTGGCAAACCAAAAAACCGACCAATCAGAGCGCGCCATGTCAATCAGTCAAAAGTGTTTAAACTTTGTTGAAAAGTGTTGGCAATGGTTTAGACACTTGGTGAAGTGGTAAACTATTTAAAAAAAAGGAAAAAGGTGTGATTGGTTGAGATAGGAATGGACCCCACCCACAATACCCTTTCTCTCTCAATCACCTTCCCCGCATCGGCAAGCCATCACCGCACCACATGCTTCACCGCGTCGGCAAAACCTCGGCGGTGGTGTTTGCCACTCGGCAAAGAGGTTTGTCGACGTTTGCCGCATCCCGCTACGCACACCCTAAGCCAATATCCACGCAGCCAAAGAAAAAGGTGCATTCACTAATCTCATCAAGGAGGCACCAAAAGTCAAACAAAAGCATCACATCGACGCAGAGTAGCAGCCATATTCATGTGAATACACGACATTGGGAAACAAGAATTGAAGTACAACACATCATCTAATCAAATAACATCAGCATATTTACAAGTGAATATTGAGGGGTGATAGTTTATTGTTTTTTTTTTACAACACAACATCATCACATCTCATGACGGACCCAGAAATTATTTTCTGGGGGTGCGGATAAGGTGTTCAGCCATATTTTCAAAGGGTGCGGTCGGGTTTTTTTGTCTAAAATATACACTAAATTTTTTTTTCAAGGGGTACGGCCGCCCACCCTGGCCAAAGGGTAGGTCCGCCTCTGATCTCATCTTGGGAGCCAACACAATTAGGGGTGTTCAAAAAAATCCGAATCCGAAACCGAATCCGAAATATCCGAAAACCCGTATCCGAAATATCCGAATTTTTGGATATCCGAAATTTCGGATATCCGAAAATCGGATAATCCGAAAATTCGGATTTGGATTCGGATAGTGATTTTGAGAATTTTCGGATATTCGGATTATCCGAAAATATCCGAAAATTTAATTATTTTTTTTTCGGATATCCGAATATCCGAAAATATCCGAAGTATCCGAAAAATATCCGAAGTATCCGAAAAATATCCGAAATATCCGAAAAAATATCCGAAATATCCGAAAAATATCCGAAGTATCCGATAAATATCCGAAGTATCCGAAAAAAATATCTGAAATTTATATTCGGATATCCGAAACTATCCGAAAAATCTGGTTCCAAATATTAATAAATAATAAAAAAATAAAAATTAAATAAAAAATTGGATATTCGGATATCCGATTAGATATCCGAACCCGAATCCGAAATTTCGGATATCCGAAAATCGGATATCCGAAATTTCGGATTCGGGTTCGGATGTCAATATTTCACTATCCGAAATTTCGGATATCCGATTTTCGGATATCCGAAAACCGGATTATCAGATGTTGAACACCCCTAAACACAATGAGGAGGCACATGCAAGAAAGAAAGTCACGTGGACTTACTTGATGGGCCGACATATTGGATGTGGGCTGCACGTTTTTTTGGATTGGGCCGATAGAAGGTTTTGGGGGAAATTAATTCAAAAACAATAAAAATCAACAACATAAGATATCATCTTTGGCGGCTTGGTGGAGGGATCGCATCATCACTTGACGGCAGCGAAGGGGGAGACACATGAGCGGCTAGTCTTTTTAGTGGTTTCCTCCAGATAGAGGGTTTTTGTAAGTTAATGTATATTATGTGTCTGATATAATCGTTTTAATATGGTGATCTAAGCATTCGATTCTTTTCACCATGGATTTGATTTATTGGTTGTAAACAGTTACGTTTATTTAAACCTTAATTTCTAATCATTCAGTTCCCGAGAGTTCTAGTAATTGGGATATATTTGACATGGGATTAGGGTTTGTAAATTGTAATTGATAATCATTCGATAACCTCCCATTATGTATTGACCGGAGTACTTACTCGTTGGTTATCACAATTAATTAGTCAAAACTAACACCTATGTCTATGTAGGTAACGATTAAACACATAGTTGAAGTTAATTGCAAAACCTGAAATCTGGAGGAACCATCTTTTCTCCTATTGATTTAAATCACACTTTTTATTCGTTAATTTAGTTATTTCTCACAATCAAACAAACTGACTTTCCAATTCTGTAGTAGTTAATTGAAACTTTTCATTACGACACTTTCCACAATCCTCCTCGGGTTCGATATCCGACTTACTCTAGCTACTAGTTTATTTCGGTTTTTGCATGTCACTAACGACAGACATCAGGTAGCCACCGTAATTTACGGTGGCACTTGGGAATTTCTGGTTCTCCAAAAATTCAGTTTTAACATGTTTTTTTTTCGGTTTTATAATTTTTATGTTTTTTATATATTTTCAAAAACATGGAAATTTACCCTACCCCCTCGAAAAACCCGTGTTGTCCTCAGCACTATGTTAGAACCATTCATACGAACATCCCCACACTTGTTTCGAACACAAGTTTCAAGCGGATACGGTATTTGTGCAAAACAAACAAAACAAAACAAAATAAACTAAACTAACTATGTAGACTACCAAACCTGGGCCTCTTATGGTTGATCCTCATCCACCGGGCGTAGGATGTAGACCACCTTGTCAAGCTCCAAATTATTGATGTCGTTTCGTTCCAAGTATGGCTTTAACCGATGTCCATTCACCGTTTGTTGCTTGTTGGTGTTAACATCTTGGATATCCACGTCACCAAATCTACCGACTCGCCTAATGACATATGGGCCCATCCATTTGCTTTTTAATTTGCCCGCGAATAATTTCAACCTCGAATTATACAACCAAACTTTCAGGTCCACTTCAAAGGTTCGTGTTAGGATCTGAGTTTGGTTTTGATTGTGTTTAACGTTTGAAATAAGATGAAGATGAATGAGTAGTGCAGTGGAATTTAAGATGGAAACAAACTTTGCACACAATCAAACAGGAGAATTGCTTTAATCAAACATTTTCAACAAAGAACCGAAAGATTGAATTTATTTCAACAACGATTACACTGCATGTATGAAAACAAACTCCCCCTCAGCCTGAGCTCACAGTGTTTGTTCGTGCAGGAAGAAGATTTTGTGTGGAGCTAATAGAACAGTGCATGGTACTGTTCTATTTATAGGCACGGACAAACCACTAAGGCATCAATGCTGATGTCACCATGAAAGTGACATCTAACCTCCTAACAACTTCTAACAACTGATCTATACAAACACTGCTTAAGCTAACAACTGTTATACAATACATTACATAATTAAACTAAACTACTGCTGGTCCTTCCACTGTTGTGACTTCAGTAGTACTTGATAACTACCAGCAGTACTTGACCCATAGCAGTAGATTGAACAGCAGGGCTTTAGTCTTTGACTTGCTCAGCGGTTATAGGTCAGCAGTTGTAACGATCAGTAGATAGGAGGTCAGCAGATGTTGAAACCACTTTCAAGGGGAGAGACTTGTAACACAACATCTGCTTATTCTGGATCCACTGTCCTGATCCAGTTTTGGCTTTAATTATCTGTTCTTCTGATAGGGTTCAATCCCAACAGTTCGCTTCTTGATTTTTGCATCATGAACCTTTTTAAGCTTATCCTTGTATGCCGATGCATACTCGTAAGCTTCATCTCGAATTTCTTCTATCTCACTTAGTTGCAACTTCCGCATCTTACCCGCTTCATCGTAATCCGTGTTCACCGTTTTGATTGCCCAATGCGCCCGATGAGCTAACTCCATTAGTAAATAACACCCCTTCCCATACACCATCGGGTAAGGAGTTGTACCAATTGGAGTTTTGTAGGCCGTCCGATATGCCCACAATGCATCGTCTAGTTTGCTTGACCAATCCTTTCTATCCGTTTGAACCATCTTCATGAGCATTTCTTTAATTTGACGGTTGGATACTTCGACTTGTCCACTTGTTTGCGGATGGTACGGTGTAGCGATCCGGTGATTCACATTATATCGCTTCAATAATTTCCCGAAATTAAAGTTCTTAAAATGCGACCCACCATCACTAATAATCACTCTTTGAATACCAAAAGGAGCAAAGATGTTGGATTGAACAAATTTGCAAACAACCGAGTGATCATTTGTTCTTGTAGGAATAGCTTCAATCCACTTCGAGACATAGTCCACCGCCACTAGAATGTACAAGAACCCATTTGAATTCGGAAAAGGGCCCATAAAGTCTATGCCCCATACATCGAATATTTCAACAACCAAAATCGGTTGCAAAGGCATCTCGTCCCTATTTGAAATACTTCCCATTCTTTGGCAATTAACACAATTCCGTACAAACTCTCATGCATCCTTAAAAATTGTGGGCCAATAAAACCCACATGAAAGTACCCGGTAGCCCGTTTTATGGCCACTAAAATGACCCCCCACAAGCGGATAAATGGGCATGTGTTAAAATCTCCAACACTTCTGTTTCGGTCACACACCTCCTAATGACTTGATCGGGCCTAATCTTGAAAGGGTCCGGCTCATCCCAAATGTATTGCTTCACTTGAACCATGAATTGTTACCTTCTTTTCTTGGTCCAATGACTTGGGATTGCACCAGTGGCTAGGTAATTAACATAATGGGCATACCACGGTGCAACGAAAGTGGACACGGCTAATAATTGCTCGTCGGTAAACCGTTCATTTATTTCGCTCAAATTATCAACCCCTTCCATTGGAATTCGAGATAAGTGATCCGCCACTACATTTTCACTTCCTTTTTTATCCCGAATTTCTAAATCAAATTCTTGCAACAACAACACCCAACGGATCAAACGAGGCTTTACATCTTTTTTCTCCATCAAATACCGGACCGCGCTATGGTCCGAATAAACAATCACCTTGTTTTCCCATATGTAAGACCGGAACTTGTCCAAAGCATACACCACCGCTAATAAATCCTTTTCGGTTGTTGTGTAATTCAGTTGCGCTTCAGACAATGTCTTGCTTGCATAGTAAATCACCACCGGCTTTTTATCGATTCGTTGACCCAAAACTGCACCAATTGTAGTGTCGCTTGCGTCACACATGATCTCAAATTGCTTTGACCAATCCGATGGTTGCAAGATGGGAGCTTTTACCAAGTGTTCCTTCAAAATATTAAAAGCTTGCAAACACTCATTAGTAAAGTCAAAGGGAACATCTTTTAATAACAAATTGCACAAAGGCTTAGTAATGACACTAAAACCTTTAAGGAAACCTCTATAAAAACCTGCGTGTCCCAAAAATGACCTTACCCCTTTCACATTTTTCGGTGGAGGCAAAGATGATATTACCCGTATTTTTGCCTTATCCACCTCCATACCCCTCTCCAAAATCACGTGGCCTAACACAATACCCTCTTGCACCATGAAATGACTTTTCTCCCAACTAAGCACCAAATTTTTCTCAACACATCTTTTTAAAACTTTTTGTAACTCGTTGAGACAAGATTCACAACTAGTGCCAAAAATTGAAAAGTCATCCATAAAAGCTTCAAGCGACTCTCCAACCATGTCCGAGAAAATACTCATCATACATCGTTGGAAAGTTGTCGGTGCATTACACAAGCCAAATGGCATTCGCCTAAAGGCAAAAGTGCCATATGGAAAAGTGAAGGTGGTCTTGTGTTGGTCATCCGGGTGAATTGCAATTTGATTGTAACCTGAGTACCCGTCCAAAAAGCAGTAATATTTTTTACCCGATAATTTTTCAATGATTTGGTCAATAAAAGGTAGTGGGAAATGGTCCTTAGAAGTGGCGACATTCAATTTGCGGTAATCAATACAAACGCGCCACCCGGTGACCGGTCGGGTGGCGATTTGTTCACCATTTTGATCTTTTATTACTTGAATGCAGGCCTTCTTAGGCACAACTTGGGTAGGACTTACCGAAGCACTATCCGAAATAGGATAGATAATTCCCGCATCTAACCACTTAATTACCTCCTTTTTTACCACTTCCCGTAGATTCGGGTTCAATCTTCGTTCTGCCTCCTTTGTTGGTTTTGCATCTTCGGTGGTGATGATTTTGTGCATAACGATCGATGGACTAATTCCTTTCAAATCAACAATTGTCCACCCAATGGCCCATTTATTCGCCTTTAACACCTCCAACAAAGCCTGCTCTTGTGCCATCTCTAAATTAGAGGCAATAATGACCGGTAAACTGTCATTATCCCCTAAAAACGCGTACTTCAAATGGCTTGGCAAGTCATTCAACTCCAGTTTCGGTGGTTCCTCCAAAGATGGTTTGGTACCCGAATTGATTTCCCCGGCAAGCTTTCAAATTGATGGGTCCATGGCGGTCGACCCTCACTTCAATGCCATAGCATCTTGCTTCTCCTCTTCAACCCGTAATGCACAAGCGTGTACCTGTTCAGAAAAATCACAAACACACATATCCATACTATCTTCTTCATACTCATGCCGGTTGCATCTGTCGACTAAATCTGCCATAAAACACTCATCAACACCAATAGAGTTAGAATTGTTAGTAAAAACATTCAATCTCATTTTTCGATTTCCGAAAGTCATGTCGACCGTACCAAATCGACAATCAATCATGGCATGCGCGGTGCTCAAAAATGGCCGACCCAAAATAACATTTTGTTTTTGTTTCGGGTCCGCGGATGAGTAGTCTAAGACTAAAAAGTCAACCGGGTAGTAAAACTCATCGATTTTCACTATAACATCTTGAACCATCCCCCGAGGTAGCTTATGAGACAAATCGGCTAACACAACCGTTGTCTCTACCCTTGCTAATGGACCAAAATCATATTGGTCGTATAAGCCCCCGGTAAAATGCTCACTCCGGCTCCAAGATCTAGCAACGCCTTTGACATTTAAAAATTACCAACTTGAATATTTATTAATGGCGTTCCCGGATCTTGGAGCTTAGGAGGAAGCTCCCCATTAAGTACCGCACTCACTTGCCCGGTTAAGTCGACCCGCTTAGGCATCTTTTTCTTTTGTTGCCTTTTTTGTGTGCACAATTCTTTTAAAAATTTAGCGTAAGCGGGCACTTTCTTGATTGCATCAAGTAACGGGAGATTGACTTTTACTTGTTTAAAAATGTCCCACAACTCTTCTTTTTGGGGACCCCTTGTTGAAATAAAATTTTTCTTACCCGGGTCAAGTAGAGCCGATGGAAATGGGACTTGACTCAGCTCCCCTTCATCTTTTTTATCTTTTACACTTTCACCCAACCCCGTTTTTTTACCATTTAATTCCTTAGACCCAATAGGTGAAACTTCATCTTCTTCACTTTCATTACCCGTAATATCTTCTACCACCCCTGGTGACAACTTTGCTTTAAACTCTTTGCCATTTCTTAACACACTAACATGATTGATATTAACATTATTACTACGTGACGAGCTATGGGAAGGATTTACCTTAGTGTCGCTAGGAAGTTGACCTTTTCTTTTCTTCAACTCTGCGCACGTCGGTTGCTAATTGACCCATTTGAGTTGTTACTGTTTGAATGCTCTTATCACGAACCTCATCCTTTTGCATCCGAACTTCATCAAGTTGATTCCTTTTTTGCATGTCTTGTTGCATTGCCCGAAGCATATCCATAACTTCATTCCCACTTGATGAAGTTTGACCCGAAGAACCACTTTGACTCAATTGTTGAAATTGCCGTTGGTAGCCAAAATTGTTTCCACCCCGATAATTAACTTGACTGTATTGTTGACGAGGTGCGAAACTACCTTGAGCTCCTTGGAAATTTGGGTTAGCTTGGTTCATCGGGTTCCCGTAATGGAAGTTAGGATGATTTCTTAACCCGGGGTGGTATGTGTTCGAATTCATGTTAAAGTTTCGACCACACCCTTGAATAGCATTCACCTCTTCCACTTGCTCCTCAACCACTCCTACTAAACATACTTCCGCCGTGTGCCCTATTTCATTGCAATTAGTGCACACGTTGTACACTTGATTCGTGGCTTGCACACCTACATTCTCTACCCCATGAACTTGTGGCCTTGTAATAACATGCCTTGCCCGTCTCGAAGATTGAGCCTTTCTCTTTGAAGTAACCGCCATTTTCTCTAAAAATTGCCAATCATCATGCTCAAAATTTGTACCAAACGTACCGTTAGTGATTGACATTAAGTCACGAGCATCCTCCGAACTCAATCCCTCGTGAAACGCATTCAACAACTCCCAAAGTTGTATACTGTGATGAGGGCAATTTTTCAACATCATGTTGAACCTTTCGAAAGCTTCATGATACATTTCCCCCGATTGTTGTTGAAAGCTCCTCAAGCTTCTCCTTGCATCATTTGTCTTTTGAGAAGTGTAGAACTCTTCTAAGAAAATCTGTTGCATGTCGGCCCATGTATAAATCGATGCAGAGGGCAAAGTATGAAACCATCGTTTTACTTTATCTTCCAAAGAAAATTGGAAGAGAACCAACTTGACATCGTCCGAAGAAAACCCTTGACCTCCAATAGTGTTGCATATGGAGTCATATGTCTCCAAATGAAAGTAAGGTTCTCCGTTGCTAACCCCTTAAACTTTGGCAAAATTTGGAGTGTGGTTGTTCTAACTTCAAAAGTCCTTCCAACCGCGTGATGAGGAATCACTACCGGTGAAGGATTGTTGGTGATAACGGGTCAGAAATGAGCTTCGATTCCCCGTACTACCCCCCGGTGATGTCTTCGTGGAGCACCCAATGGTGCTCTTGGTTGACCCATTTGCCCTTGCATAAGCCCTTGAGGTGCAAACGGTGGCTGAAATTGGTATTGTTGCATTGGTGGTTGTTGTATCGGCCTTTGAAATTGAGGTTGTGCATTTTGTGGACGCACTTGATGTAGAGGCGTAGGGCGTTGCAATTGTGGCCCTTGTGGTTGAATATGTTGTACCCCTGTCGGTAATCTACCCATGTCTTGAATTTGTTGTAACGGTTGACTTTGTTGACCCGCTCCTCCTTGAGGTCCCAAATTACCTCCATCACCCCCATAATAAAATCCTTCTTCTTCGTAACCTCTAAAGTCTTCTTTATAACCATCATTAGATCCATCTCCTCCTATACACGAAGATTGCACATATGGAAAAAATGAATATTGAAAACCCGGTTGATTTGGTGGTCGGTATATAGAGGTAGTATGAATGACGGTTGAACTTGGTGGAATTGAATTGGTAGAGGATGATTGACCCGTAGTTGGAAAAAAATGTGAAAGTGGTGGAATCGTAGTGGAGGGGTTATAGGTAGGGGTAGGTTCATCTTGGGTAGTAATAGGTGATGTAGTGTTGGTTGGTGTAACGTCATGTGGTGGAGTAGGATTGGTGGAATTAGGTATGGTGGTATTTGGTGAAGGTTGTGTTGATGTAGGAATGAAAGTTGATGTTGTTTGACCCGTAGTGGGTGGTATTTGTGTTTCTTCCATAATGTTTCTTGGTGTGATGGGTGAAGTGGGTGAACCAACGATCTTGTTTTCTCGTAATAAAACTCTGTTTTGCCTCAAAGTTCTTTCAATTTCTGGATCAAACGATAGTAGTGATGACTTGTGAGAGCCCCTAGTATGTATACACCTGAAGTACCTGCACACTAAACACAACCAGCGTAAACCCGAAAATAACAAAACAAAACTACTAAATTAACACACGTTACGCATTACTCCCCGGCAACGGCGCCAAAATTTGACGTGTTGTCATAGTCACACGCAAATTTAATCCAAAATACAACGAATAGATAGTAGCAAATGGGTATTGAAGACAGGGAGTTTGTGGAAAGTGTGTTGATTATATAGCTTTGTGAGTTAACTACAATTAAACTAATTTGCAGAAATTAAAATTCAAGAGTTTGAAAGTCCAAACAACAGAAACAACCAACAACTAACGCTTCAATCCCTGGAAGTCCAACATCTTCCTAACAAGCTCTTCTAGCTCATCATACTAGTCCATCTGTCCCTCTAAGTTCTTCATCTTGCCCTTCGTCGTCTCCAAGTCTTCACGTAACGTAGCGAACTGATGATCACAGTGAGAGCGATTGACCCAAATCCCTTTTCTGCTTCTTTAGAGCGGATGCTGTCTCAGCTCTCGAAGTCGAATGCGATCTCTCCAATGGGTCGAGCCCTTTTCCTACGGCGAGTGTAGACTTAAAAGAGGTGTGGCAAAACACATGGCTCGAATAACAGAATAAACGATTCTGTGACGACGGGCGAAAGAATCTCAAGTGTAGGCTCGACAGTATCAGTGAGCAGGGCTACTAATGGTTCTATAGGCCGAGACGTGACATAATGTAACCGTACAAAGTAAGTATGTGGTCAAATGAATAGTAACACATAAGGCCCAAATAAACAAAAAATCACGTATGCACATAAACACATAATGGTTTCCATACATGATTAAGTTTTCCATGTTTATTCAAAAATCTTAGCTTCGAGAATTTTGGACTTTAAATCTCAAAATTCTTCGGTTGAAGTCTAGTGTTTTTCTCCTAAAAACATCTAGTTCGCTAACAACCATTGGCTCTGATACCAACTTCTGTCACACCCCAAAAACGTCGCAGCGGAATATAAAACGTAGTGGTGATGGAAGCTGGTGCCCATTTGTATCTTGCTGAACAATGCATCGTAATGTTGGACATTTCACCTTAATTAAAAAATAGATTTTAAAACATAAAGTCTTAAAGTCCGTCACAATCACACCATAGTTAAATTGTTTTGATCCTTATGGATCTTATTACATTGGTCTCAAATAGTTTTAAAAGTTTGTCCAAACATTATCAAACCAAACATGCATCAACAACCACAAGATACGCCATAATTCCCGAAGCCGAAGTCAAGTGCCTGTAGAACACGTTAAAATCAAATGTCAACACAAAGGAAGGTGAGTTCACATATTCACATACAAACAATTCATTCCAAAGGAAAACTTTCTGATTATGTGTTTATTTTAAAACATCCATATAATTTTAGAAAGTCCGTTTTACTTCCTTAATAAAATCCATGGGTCCTCCGTCGCGGTTCAACAACCCGACAATAACACTCTTACCCAGGTTTTGCATATTAAATTCATTGCGTCAATTTTCAGACTTGTATGCTAGCTAAACAATACGAACTATATATTTACCATGCAGGGATAATCAATGATAAACAATAAACAGAATTTCAATTCGTCGTTTGACTTGACATGGGGCGACCGGTCACGACAGGGTTGTCAACCGGATAGATCTACCAACAATTCCTCGCATGCAATACTTAACTGATTAAACGACATCATGGGCGCGGGGTCCACTCGAGACCAATATGATGTCTGCCTCACGTACAATATATATATCCTACTAATATGACAAATTAATACACGAAGTTGTACGAATCCCCTGAATCTCCTTCCCTTCATACCAGGCCGGCATCCGTCCCAACTTTACAGTCTGTTTCGCCTCGAAAACACCGTACCAATCCCCGTTTCAACCCGAAACAAATATATTCAACAAAACCGTTTCATCCCCGAAACACATATTCAACAAAAACCGTTTCATTCCCGAAACATATATTCAACAAAAACCGTTTCATCCCCGAAACATATATTTTCACAAATCCATATATTTTCAACGAAAATTTTTAATTTATATCAAAAAGATATGTTTTATTCCAAAAACATTATTAAACCCTATTATTGGCTTGTTCTACCCCCAACATATATACAAAGAAGTAAAAAGAGGGGTTTTGTGACACTCACCTTTGGGTGCGTATTTTAAATAGCGCAATCCCAGAGATTGATTTCTACACGTCCTACTATATATATATATATATATAGGAACAATTTTAAATCAATATACATAACATAAAGATCCTAAGTTTCTCCGTTTCTTAGAATTGTCACATAACTTTGAGATTATCTCGAAAAGTTATCATTTTTTTGATTATGTTGGCATGTTAATATATATATATATATATATATATATATATATATATATATATGAGTCCATATATATATTTTTAATATTTTTGTAACTTGAACGATTTTATTGGTGACCGTTATCGTGTAAATCCGTTAACACTCCCGTTTATACGCAATATATCAACGATTTGAGCGTCGTAATATATACATAAACGTTCACATAAATTACCATCGGAACACGCGAAATCTTGTTAACTTATCTATTTTGTCATTTTTAAAGCAATTATACATAAAATATCTCATATGTATCAAATTTCATGCTCGACAAACAAGTTACACATTTAACGCGATTTTTACCGTTTCTACCGCACAGAACGCAAAAGTATACATGCATAATCCAAATTTTCATTATCATGTTAAAACTTAACATATTTTCACATTCACATGTTTAAATCACATAACACATCTTAACAAATAAGGTTCACCCAAAATTTACCCATACTAGTGTTCATTGAAAAATGCGTATTTTAGCGATTCGGTAACGTTTTCGGGCGTCGGAAGTCACGTATGACTAACCAAACACCAAATAAACTTAAAATTAGTTAAAATACTTATTTTTAAACTAAAAATATCAGTTTACTTACTGATCTAATTCAGTTTTATAAAAATCATTCGAAAAGCCGATTTTTTGACCGTTTTAACGCATAGTTTTGCGTTAAAGGTTACTATAATCATCCCAACTTTGAATGACTTGATATTTTAACACAATACATATTATTTACTGATTTAAATAGTGGTTATAATCATATTAGTGCAGTTTTTGTGTAAGTCACATAAATCATGCGATTTCACGTATTTTACAACTCCTGTTGCACTAAGTACAACATGCAAGACTAGTAAACTTTATGACAAAGTTTTATATCACTAAACACTTCAAAATAATTATATTTTAGTGTTTATATTCTGATCAAAATTGATTTTTATCAAATCATATCCAAATCATCATTTCATGACCACAAATCATCATGCATGTTCAAGTAAATGCATCTAATGCACCCATATCATATCAAAATCATTTTACATGAACTAAATGCATCTACATATTTATTTAACTCATGTTTTATTAATCCAAAAATTTCAACCTTCATATGATTATCATCAAATCATCTTGTCATAAATGCATGTATCATGTTCTTACACATTCAAGAACTAACGAACAAAAATCCATATATACCCATACATGCAAGTATATACACGACTATATACATATATCCAAATATGACTTTTCATCAATCTACTTTAATCACAAATCATTTTCATGTAGATCACTTTCAATCACACATGCATGAACCTTTTAAGTATCATTTCTTTCAAAACTTGACATATTAACAAAACACAACTCTAACACACACTCATACATACTCACGGCAACACACACATATTTTTACTTCCATTTTTGTTTGATGAAATCGATTTTCTTGTTTAGATTTCCAAGTTTGTGAATAATTCCAAGCTTTCGAGAAACTTTCCATCATTATCATTATCAAGAAACAAGACATATATTTTTAAAAGTAATTTATACCTTTCAAGAATATAAATGGGTTTTTGATGGTGGTTTTTGTGATAAAAAGCATGCACCTTCCTAAAAACTCCATGGATTGGCCTTGAAATCACTAAACACACTTGGAAACACCTTGAAATGGTCTTGAATCTTCAAGATCATGTTTGAAATTCAAAAATGGAAGTGTAGTGAGGTGTTTACGGTTTTAAGAGAGAGAGAGAGATGAAAATGAATGATTCTTGGCATTGGAAATGGTTAGGTGGTGTATGTAGAAGAGTTGTAATGATTGCATTCTTACAAGGCTTAGCACTTGGCACACATGAAGAAAAGGTGGGCATCTAAGTGCCACCACCTATGCTCCATACACACAAGTCTCATGCTTTTATACATATATATATATAATATATATTAGATAATACTGGTATTTTACTTGATACCGGGTATTTTATCTAGCGTTTTAATCTCGTTTTAGTGCGTTTTAAATTATTTTTATCACTCTATAAAAATAATCTCACCAAAATATTACTGAAATAATTATCAGTTGCCTCGACCGGCTGCGTTGACAGTATTTTGTCAGATACGCGCAGTATCGCGCGGTACGCGCTCAAACTCGAAAAATAGAGTTTCTTAGCGTTTTATTTTAGTTTTCCTCACGAATATGATTAAAATTACTATTCTAATCATAACAGACTATTTTTAGGATTTTAACACTGATCGGGTGGTCACTGACGTCTGTTTCGCATTTTAATCGTTACTCGATAAGCGCTAATTTTATCGTTGCCAACATAATTTTTACCAAGGTTTAAATTTATCAACTCATTAAATATCACGTATAAACATCATAACCAGTCAAATACAGCCTTTTGTCTATTCAAAACACGTCTTAAAATTGTACGGTACGGCCTGAAAAGCCGGGTGTCACAGTCTCCCCCTGTTTACCAAATTTCGTCCCCGAAATTTTTCTACAGGTTTTGTTTTAGCACTAGGTGGAAACAGTAAAAACAAGCTTGATGAATATGGTCTTGTAGTTTCTGTGAGAAACTTTGATTCTTACAAAGAATCTTCGTAGATCTATATTACACACATCCTCAATTCCTAATCTCACGTCTCAACGCTCTCCACCGTTTCCAAGGTTCAACATTTACAAGCACTTAATCAAGAAGATTAAGTCAAATTTCCACTGTTTCGGGTTTAACATACGTATATTTACATATACGTTGCCCTATACCTGTGGTAGTTTGAGTTTACACACGATTGATCCAACTCGAGATGGGCTCTCGAAAGAATCAAATCTCATAAACTCGTTTTCTTTCCTTCTAGCATTCATTTCAGATATCCACGGATTACACAACCAATAAATCATATATACTACTAGAATGCTGTAATCGCCTCTCCAGTTATTAACATAACTCTTCTAGCTATTCGTACTGCTTCTACGGTACTTCAATAAACTTCCGTTTATCTTCTAAATAAATCTCTACAAGAACAAAATCAGTGTATTATCCATTATACACTTTCTCAAACTGGATCAAACAATACTTCATGTACACTACTCAATCTTTATGGTCGCTTGAGCCTATAAGCGACTGATCCAACTCAAGATGGGCTCTTGAAAGGACCAAGTCAACATGGCTCAGCTTTTCCCTTTTTTTGCTAAATTAATAACATCCTTTAAAGTAACTCCTCCAATAGAACCAAATCTTCAATCTAAAATCGCAATAGTCCCCTTCAATTGTCAATGTAATCCTTCTGTTGATCAATTGGTGACTTTTAACCTTCCCTCGATCCAGGCAAATCCTGTCGCTGGTTTCCTAGATAAACTAAGGTTTGGTTAATTGTTCTTTGTCACGTCAGCTCGACAAAGTGATAATCGATACTTCCATCCATACAAGGCTTCAAACCGAGCAACCTAAATACTAGCATGTTAATTATTGTAGGATAATTCTACCATGGGCATGTGAGTATCCTAACTTTCTTCGAAATCCATCGTACACGCTCTCAACATTTCTCAAGAGGTTTGAAAAGCTTCCGCCTATCTTGCTGTCCAATCAATTCCCCTTTTTCCTTTTGGGTTATTAGTGTCGAAGGCTGCACTAATTTAGAGAAATTCTCAATGAATTTCTTGTAGTACCCAGCAAGTCCTATGAATTGTCGTACTTTTGACGGGGCCTCTGGCACTTCTTAATTCTTGATCGCTTCGATCTTAAACGGATCCACATGTATACCTTCCTCACTTATGACGTGTCCGAGTAAATGAACTTCCTGAATCCAGAATTCATATTTAGAGAACTTGGCATACAACTTCTCTTCCTTCAACAACTCTAAAATCAACTTCAAATGATACTCATGGTCTTCTTTGGTTCGCGAATAGATAAGTATATCGTCAATGAATACTATCACAAATTTATCCAAATAGGGTTTGCATACCCTGTTCATGAGATCCATGAATATAAATGGTGCATTAATTTAGTCAAAGGGCATGACTAACAACTCGTAATGGCCATATCGTGTTCGAAAAGCAGTCCTCGGAATATCTTCGTCAGCAACCTTCAAGTGATGATATCCTGATCGTAGATCGATCTTCGTGTAGCAGCTGAATCCTTGTAGCTTGATTGAATAAATTGTCATTCCTCGGTAAAGGGTACCGATTCTCAATAGTCAACTCGTCCAGCTCTCTGAAATCAACACACATCCTGAAGGATCCATTCTTCTTCCTCACGATGAAACAGATGCACCTCAAAGCAAAAAGCTTGATCGAATGAAATCCTTGTCTAGTAGCTCTTAATGCTGATTCGACATTTCTTTCATTTCAGACGGTGCCAATCTATAAGGAGATTTTGCAATCGGTGCAGGACCAGGTACCGGATCGATTCGGAACTCGATCTGTCTCGCAGGGGGGCAATCCAGGTAAGTCTTTTTAGGAAAACTTCTGGATAATCACGGACAATAGGAATCTTTTTGATATTCCTACATTTGGCTTTCATATCCACAACGTTAACAAAGAACGCAGGATAGCCTTTTCACAACAACCTGAGCATCCTCATAACACTGACGACTCTCAACCCTCAACACTCGACACTCGACTCGGTCGGTCTCCGCAAACAACTACTACTTCTCTACCGTCATCAGGACGAGATATCCTAGCTAGCTTCTTCAAGCGATAGTCCCCACTTTATTCCTGGATAATCAGTCCATCCTCACATCTTCGTCAAGGCTCCCCAGCTCCACTGGAAATAAACCAACACTAGAACTACGATCACCTAACTAAATACTACAACCTCAAACGACCTCACTAGTTTCCATCAACTTACCAATTGCCAGTTCTATCGGGCACTTTATACTCAGCTTACTTGTTGGTGAACACAAAATGGTTCAAAGTTTTTCGAAACAAAACTCAAGTCAGCTTTGGTATTAAAAGTATGAACATAGATTGGTTTTTGATTCGAAACATACCAGTAATAGTAGCAGGATTCTCACGTGCCTTCCCAGCACTCGCCTCGATGGCCTTGCCCTTAGCATCATGTCCTTTCGGTTTCGGGCAGTCTCTTTTGTAGTGTCCTTGCTCACCACACATGTAGCATCCCTCGAGCGTAACTCCATCCAATGTACTCTTAGCATAACACTTGGGAGTCACATGTCCAGCTCGACCACATCTGGCGCACTTCTCTTGTCCATCACCGACATTACCCTTTCCCGACTCTCTAGGGTTAGCTACACATGCTCTCTCCAAGCTACGTTTTTTCCATGTTCCTCTTCGAGATTATTCTTTGACCTCTCAGGTTTGCGCTTCTTCGAATCTCCAGTTCTAGGTTCGGAACGCTGAATCACTCGAATGGCCGACTCGTTTTGACAACCCGATATCACGCATATCGTTGCCACATCATTGCATAGGGCACCAGTAAATGATCTTGGGTTACAACCCTGGATTGTTTTATGTGTACATCTATGTACTATTCACAAAGTTAATGAAGAATCAGAATTACGCTCTGATTATATCATAACACAGGAACTACTAAAACTTTCCGATCATTATATCACCTGAAGGGTTTCCGATCTGTGTCCCACCAAAACCATGCCCACGAGCATCACGTCCACGTTCCTGGCCATTATTTTGGTTAGTATCGCGCTGTTTCATGGCAATATTAACGTGTTGAGCTATGAGTTGTGCCAACTCTTCCGGGGTAATAGGTAGTCCAGAACACTGTCTCGCTTTTGGCGGCATTTCGACGTTTCTATTATTACAACATAATATCAACATAAGACGGTATCCAAAAATAATTCAATCATTAAATGCTAGCGGACCAAACATTGCACATGTATAATATCCAAATATTAATGAGAACAATTCTTAAACCAAAAGAAACCTATTTAATTTATACCATAAATTTACAAAACTTGTTTTTAGTACAATGACTAATCAAAATTTGGCGTCTCTACATCAACACCCGCAACAAGTCTATATGAAATTTCCTCCTAAATATCTGAAGATTTGGCATGCAAGCCATAAATATGGTTTATCAAATGAGACATACAAAACAAACAACAGAAACAACAAACAACTAACGCTTCAATCCCTGGAAGTCCAACATCTTCCTAACAAGCTCTTCTAGCTCATCATACTAGTCCATCTGTCCCTCTAAGTTCTTCATCTTGCCCTTCGTCGTCTCCAAGTCTTCGCGTAACGTGGTGAACGGACGATCACAGTGAGAGCGATTGACCCAAATCCCTTTTCTGCTTCTTCAGAGGGGATGCTGTCTCAGCTCTCGAAGTCGAATGCGATCTCTCCAACGGAGGTCGGGTCCTTTTCCTACGACGAGTGTAGAATTAAAAGAGGTGTGGCAAAACACGTGACTCGAATAGGAGAATAAACGATTCTGTGACGACGGGCGAAAGAATCTCAAGTGTAGGCTCGACAATATCAGTGAGCAGGGCTACTAATGGTTCTATAGGCCGAGACGTGACATAATGTAACCGTACAAAGTAAGTGTGTGGTCAAATGAATAGTAACACATAAGGCCCAAATAAACAAAAAATCACGTATGCACATAAACACATAATGGTTTCCACACATGATGAAATTTTCCATGTTTATTCAAAAATCTTGGCTTCGAGAATTTTGGACTTTAAATCTCAAAATTCTTCGGTTGAAGTCTAGTGTTTTTCTCCTAAAAACATCTAGTTCGCTAACAACCATTGGCTCTGATACCAACTTCTGTCACACCCCAAAAACGTCGCAGCGGAATATAAAACGTAGTGTTGACGGAAGCTGGTGCCTATTTGTATCTTGCTGAACGATGCATCGTAATGTTGGACATTTCAACTTAATTAAAACATAGATTTTAAAACATAAAGTCTTAAAGTCCGTCACAATCACACCATAGTTAAATTGTTTTGATCCTTATGGATCTTATTACATTGGTCCCAAATAGTTTTAAAAGTTTGTCCAAACATTATCAAACCAAACATGCAACAACAAGCACAAGATACGCCATAATTCCCGAAGCCTAAATCAAGTGCCTGTAGAACACGTTAAAATCAAGTGTCAACACAAAGGAAGGTGAGTTCACATATTCACATACATACAATTCATTCCAAAGGAAAACTTTCTGATTATGTGTTTATTTTAAAACATCCATACAATTTTAGAAAGTCGGTTTTACTTCCTTAATAAAATCCATGGGTCCTCCGTCGCGATTCAACAACCCGACAATAACACTCTTACCCAGGTTTTGTATATTAAATTCAATGCGTCAATTTTCAGACTCGTATGTTAGCTAGACAATACGAACTATATATTTACCATGCAGGGATAATCAAAGCTAGACAATAAACAGAATATCAATTCGTCGTTTGACTTGACACGGGGCAACCGGTCACGACGGGGTTGTCAACCCGATAGATCTACCAACAATTCCTAGCGTGCAATACTTAACTGGTTAAACGACATCATGGGTTCGGGGTCCACTCGAGACCAATATGATGTCTGCCTCACATACAATATATATAGCCTACTAATATGACAAATTTAATACACGAAGTTGTACAAATCCCCTAAATCTCCTTCCCTTGTGACCAGGCCGGCATCCGTCCCAACTTTACGGTCTGTTTCGCCTTAGAAACACCGTACCAATCCCCGTTTCATCCCGAAACAAATATATTCAACAAAACCGTTTCATCCCCGAAACACATATTCAACAAAAACCGTTTCATCCCCGAAACATATATATAACAAAAACCGTTTCATCCACGAAACATATATTTTCACAAATCCATATATTTTCAACGAAAATATATAATTTATATAAAAAAGGTATGTTTTATTCCAAAAAGATTATTAAACCCTTTTATTGGCGTGTTCCACTCCCAAAATATATACAAAGCAGTAAAAAGAGGGGTTTAGTGACACTCACCTTTGGGTGCGTATTTTAAATAGCGCAATCCCAGATATTGATTTCTACACGTCCTATTATATATATAAAGGAACGATTTTAAATCAATATACATAACACAAAATCCTTAGTTTCTCCGTTTTTTAGAATTGTCACATAACTTTGAGATTTTCTCGAAAAGTTATCATTTTTTTTATTATGTTGGCATGTTAATATATATATATATATATATATATATATGAGTCGATATATATATTTTTAATATTTTTACGACTTGAACGATTTTATTGGTGACCATTATCGTGTAAATCTGTTAACACTCCCGTTTATACGCAATATATCTACGATTTGCGCGTCGTAATATATATATCCATAAACGTTCACATAAATTACCATCGGAACACGCGAAATCTTGTTAACTTATCTATTTTGTCATTTTTAAAGCAATTATACATAAAATATCTCATATGTATCAAATTTCATGCTCGACAAACAAGTTACACATTTAACGTGATTTTTACCGTTTCTACAGCACAAAACGCAAAAGTATACATGCATAATCCAAATTTTCATTATCATGTTAAAACTTAACATATTTTCACATTCACATGTTTAAATCACATAACACATCTTAACACATAAGGTTCACCCAAAATTTACCCATAATAGTGTTCATTGAAAAATGCGTATTTTAGCGATTCGGTAACGTTTTCGGGCGTCGAAAGTCACGTATGACTAACCAAACACCAAGTAAACTTAAAACTAGTTAAAATACTTATTTTTAAA
The DNA here is from genome assembly GCA_030545235.1 of Helianthus tuberosus. Lineage (NCBI taxonomy): Eukaryota > Viridiplantae > Streptophyta > Magnoliopsida > Asterales > Asteraceae > Helianthus > Helianthus tuberosus. Next base: position 219,819,471 of record CM060369.1, read on the forward strand.
CTAACAATATCAGTTTACTTACTGATCTAATTCAGTTTTATAAAAATCATTCGAAAAGCCGATTTTTTTTGACCGTTTTAACGAATAGTTTTGAGTTAAACGTTACTATAATCATCCCAACTCGGAATGACTTGATATTTTAACACAGTACATATTATTTACTGACTTAAATAGTGGTTATAATCAGATTAGTGCAGTGTTTGTGTAAGTCACATAAATCATGCGATTTCACGTATTTTACAACTCCTATTGCACTAAGTACAACATGCAAGACTAGTAAACTTTATGACAAAGTTTTATATCACTAAACACTTCAAAATAATTATATTTTAGTGTTTATATTCTGATCAAAATTGATTTTTATTAAATCATCATTTCATGACCACAAATCATCATGCATGTTCAAGTAAATGCATCTAATGCACCCATATCATATCAAAATCATTTTACATGAACTAAATGCCTCCACATATTTATTTAAATCATGTTTTATTCATCCAAACATTTCAACCTTCATATGATTATCATCAAATCATCTTGTCATAAATGCATGTATCATGTTCTTACACATTCAAGAACTAACGAACAAAAATCCATATATACCCATACATGAATGTATATACACGGCTATATACATATATCCAAATATGACTTTTCATCAATCTACTTTAATCACAAATCCTTTTCATGTAGATCACTTTCAATCACACATGCATGATCTTTTAAGTATCATTTCTTTCAAAACTTGACATATTAACAAAACACAACTCTAACACACACTCATACATACACACAGCAACACACACATATTTTTACTTCCATTTTTGTTTGATGAAATCGATTTTCTTGTTTAGATTTCCAAGTTTGTGAATAATTCCAAGCTTTCGAGAAACTTTCCATCAATATCATTATCAAGAAACACGACATATATTTTTTAAAAGTAATTTATACCTTTCAAGAATATAAATGGATTTTTGATGGTGGTTTTTGTGATAAAAAGCTTGCACCTTCCTAAAAACTCCATGGATTGGCCTTCAAATCACTAAACACACTTGGAAACACCTTGAAATGGTCTTGAATCTTCAAGATCATGTTTGAAGTTCAAAAATGGAAGTGTAGTGGGGTGTTTACGGTTTAAGAGAGAGAGAGAGAGAGAGAGAGACGAAAATGAATGATTCTTGGCATTGGAAATGGTTAAGTGTGGTGTATGTAGAAGAGTTGTAATTATTGCATTCTTACAAGGCTTAACACTTGGCACACATGAAGAAAAGGTGCGCATCTAGGTGCCGCCACCTATGCTCCATACACACAAGTCTCATGCATTCATACATATATATAATATATATTAGATAATACTGGTATTTTACTGGATACCGGGTATTTTATCTAGCGTTTTAATACCGTTTTAGTGCGTTTAAAATTACTTTTATCACTCTATAAAAATAATCTCACCAAAATATTACTGAAATAATTATCAGTTGCCTCGACCGGCTGCGTTGACAGTATTTTGTCTGATACGCGCAGTATCGCGCGGTACGCGCTCAAACTCGAAAAATAGAGTTTCTTAGCGTTTTAATTTATTTTTACTCATGAATATGATTAAAATTACTATTCTAATCATAACAGACTATTTTTAGGATTTTAACACTGATCTGGTGGTCACCGACGTTTGTTTCGCATTATAACCGTTACGCGATAAGCGTTAATTTTATCGTTGCCAACATAATTTTTACCTGGGTTTAAATTTATCAACTCATTAAATATCACGTATAAACATCATAACTAGTCAAATACAACCTTTTTTCTATTCACAACACGTGTTACAATTGTACGGTACGGCCTGTAAAGCCGGGTGTCACATATCCAACCCTAACCCTTCCCGTGATATCTCGATTGTCAACGACACCAAGAACGCATGGTTTTTACTAAGATCAAAACATCAATTAACAAATTACAATCAAACATTCATGCACCATAATAAACATAGCAAAACACACCAAGTTTATTATTCTAGAAATAAAGATAAACACACAAAAGTCATAAGAAACCTTCACCTAAGATGATCCCCAAAAGTTTAGCCGGACATTGTTAGGTGGATCATCATAACATCAAGATCGAAGTTCATACGAATCAAAATACAAACCGAAATGTTAGAAATTGTTCACAAACACTATCTAAAGCTGAAAATCGCCCTAGAACTCCTGAGAAACGTCTCCAGTGATGAGATAGGTGAAAAGGCACTTGAAAACGGTATTAAAAGAGGCAGTTACAAGTTTTGCGTCAGAGCCTACCGTAAATTACGGTAGGTACCGTAATTTACGGTGGCCTTCATGTTGTTACGCTGAGATGCTACTGGATTACGGTGGTATTCTTCAACATTCATGGGCTACCGTAAATTAGTGGACCCTTGAAACTTCCCTTTGGTTCTTCTTTCCAATCCTTGAGTAATCCGCTCCATTCCATTCCATCTAAATCAGCTTTTTCCCTCGTTTTAAGCTCTAAACGCACCTGAAACACAAGCAACTGTAGTTATCTAATTCAAGAAAATTACATGACTAAATGAGTGTATTTCATCTTTTAACACACTTAAGGGTTGTCCCATGGACCACCCGTCAGTAGACGAGCCCAAACCAAAGATCGAAGACATTCCAATCATTTCTGAGTAACCAGATGTCTTTCCGGTTAAGCTACCTGGATTACCTCCTAAGAGGCAAGTAGAATTCAGGATCGACATCATGCCTGCAGCAGCACCAGTGGCTCGAGCTCCTTACTGCTTAGCACCAACTGAAACGAAGGAGCTGAGAACCCAACTGGATGAATTATTGGAAAAGGGTTTTATACAACCTAGCTCGTCACCTTGGGGAGCACCCATACTATTTGTAAAGAAGAAGGATGGTTCAATGTGTCTGTGCATTGATTACTGTGAGCTAAACAAAGTAACAATCAAGAACCGTTATCCATTACCCAGGATCGACGATCTGTTTGATCAACTCCAAGGGGCAAGTTTCTTCTCAAAGATTGATCTAAGGTCAGGGTATCATCAACTTAGAGTTAGAACTAAAGATGTACATGAAACCGTGTTTAGGACAAGGTATGGTCACTACGAATTCTTGGTGATGCCTTTCGGGCTCACTAACGCACCTACAGCATTCATGGACCTCATGAATCGGGTCTGCAAGTTGTACCTAGATAAGTTTGTCATCGTTTTCATAGATGACAAACTTATATACTCTCGTAATCAAGCTGATCACGAGAAACACCTTTGGTGCCTCCTAGGACTGCTACAACAGGAGAAGCTTTACGCTAAATTCTCCAAATGCGAGTTCTGGCTTCGCGAAGTCCAATTCCTTGGACATGTTGTAAGCGAGCGTGGTATCCAAGTGGATCCCGCTAAAATAGAAGCAATCATGAATTGGGAAGCACCAAAGACACCTACTAAGATTCGCAGCTTCTTAGGATTGGTAGGATACTACAGAAGATTTATCGAGAACTTCTCAAGAATAGCCGCGCCTTTAGCTACTTTGACGCGCAAAAATGTGAAATTTGATTGGGGTCCTAAACAGTAGGAGTCTTTCAAGATCCTCAAACAGAAATTGAGCCATGCTCCTGTGTTAACATTGCCTGATGGAATAGAAGAATTTGTTGTCTACTGTGATGCTTCGCACACAGGCATGGGCTGTGTGCTTATGCAAAAAGGTAAGGTAATTGCCTACACATCACGACAACTGAAGGTGCATGAAAAGAATTACACCACCCACGATTTGGAATTGGGTGCCGTTGTATTTGCACTTAAGTTATGGAGACATTATTTAAATGGAACCAAATGTGTGATATACTCAGATCACAAAAGTCTCCAACATTTGATTAATCAGAAAGATCTCAATATGAGACAGCGTCGTTGGATGGAAACTTTAAATGACTACGATTGTGAGATTCGCTACCATCCTGGCAAAGCGAATGTAGTCGCTGATGCTCTAAGCGAAAGGAAAGAGTCGAACCTATACAGATTAATGCTAAGAGCATCGAAATCAAGAACAATTTAAATGAAAGGTTGTTAGCCGCTCAGAAAGAAGCTGTATTGGAAGCTAACCTCCCAGGCGAGAAATTAGGTGCAACTATCGATCAATCATCACCTGGGAATGATGGAATCCTTAGATTAAATGGTAGAATTTGGGTTCCTATTCATGGAGGACTTAGAGATATAATCCTCCAGGAAGCTCATAACTCCAGATACTCAGTTCACCCTGGAGGTGACAAAATGTATCAAGATTTGAAGGCCAACTATTGGTGGATGGGTTTGAAGAAATCCATAGCCACACACGTAGCTAAATGCCTAACGTGCGCTCAGATTAAAGCTGAACATCAAAAGCTGTTAGGATTACTACAACAATTAGAACTTCCCACATGGAATGGGAGATGGTAACCATGGATTTCATTACCAAGTTACCTAAGACAAGGCATGGAAATGATACAATATGGGTCATAGTTGACAGACTCACTAAGTCAGCTCATTTCTTACCCACTAAGGAGACTCATAGCTCCGATAAGTTAGCTCAGTTATACGTGGATGAGATTGTATCCCTCCATGGAGTGCCAGTATCTATTATATCCGATAGAGATACTAGATACACTTTTCATTTCTGGAAAAGTTTCCAACAATCATTGGGCACTCGTTTGAATTTCACTACCTCTTACCATCCTCAAACGGATGGGCAAAGTGAGAGTACAATTCAAACCTTGGAAGACATGCTTCGCGCATGTGTCAATGATCTGGGTGGAAGTTGGGATGACCATCTTCCCTTAATTGAGTTCTCCTACAATAATAGTTATCATACCAGCATTCAGGCTGCGCCTTTTGAGGCTTTATATGGAAGGAAGTGTAGAACGCCCCTCTGTTAGGCAGAAGTTTGAGAAGCTCAATTTTTAGGACCTGAGATAGTCCTCGAAACAATGGACAAGATTTTCCAAATTCGTGATTGCCTAAAGGCTGCCAGAGATAGGCAGAAAAGCTACGCAGATAAGAGGCGAAAACCTCTAAAGTTTGAGGTAGGAGACAAAGTCTTACTAAAGGTATCACCCTGGAAGGGTGTAATGCGTTTTGATAAGAAGGGCAAGCTAAGCCCAAGGTACATAGGACCATTCGAGATCATCGAATGTGTCGAGAGTGCAGCTTATAAGCTAAACTTGCCTAAGGAGCTTAGTGGAATTCACAATGTGTTCCACGTCTGTAACTTAAAGAAGTGTCTAGTTGATGAATCGCTAGCAATTTCTCATAAGGACGTACAGATAGATAAAAGCCTGAGGTTTGTTGAAAGACCTTTGTTGATCGAGGATCGACAAGTTAAAAAGCTCCGAAGGAAGCATGTACCGATTGTGACAGAAAAATGGGATGCCCGCAGAGGCCCTGAATATACGTGGGAGGTTGCGTCCACTATGCGACAAAAGTATCCTCACTTATTTCAGTAAATATCGGGGTCAAGATTTCTTTTAAGGGGGTGAGGATGTAACACCTTGTAAAAATCGTGTCCAATAATGTAGTGACATGTGTCCTTAACTCTAAAAATGTAATAGTTTAAATTACAAGGACTAAAGTTGATAATCAATAAATACGTATGCAGAGGGACTAAAAGTGTCAACATGCTAAACTTATGCCTCTGAGTGACCTTTTATCAAACTCGGGGCTTCATAATGTTAAATCATGCTCTCGGGAATGATTAATATTTTATTATAAAAGTTGAGGGGTCAAATATGTAAAGTTTCAAATCTGGTTCTCTGATCAATCGGATACGGACCGTATAAGGTTCACGCTTACGATCTGTAAGAACTGTATCTGGGAGAAATATTTCAAAGCGGTTACGGACCGTATGAGGTTCATGCTTACGGTCCGTAAAGCCTGTATCTGGGCAGAATGTTTTAGATAGCTGCAGGTTTGTCACTATAACCGCCTTATACACTCGGAACTCGAAACCAGGAGCTCTTTGATGGTTTTAGGAATCAGCTAGGACACCTGTGATGATCTTTGGACATCCCTAAACACCTGGCTTGATCCTTGAACACTCCCCTCAACTATAAATAGGAGCACCATGTTGCCTCTTTTCCTTGCTAATTCATAAAATCAATCCTCTTCTCTCTTGCTTGGAGATTCTTGATCAAAGGAGACTCCCTCTAGTCTAAAGTTTGAGCTAGGACCCTTTGTAAGTGTCCTTAGCCACTATAGTTTGGTTTTTATACGTTTAAAGACCGAAAGTCAAAGTTGCCGCAAAACGGCTTTGACTTTCGGTTTAGACCTAAACGGTCCAGCCATTGTTCGAGGAAAATAAGGCTACGTAATCGTAATTTGGTAGGTGTTAATCCCACAAAAGGGAACCTCCTAATTATCACGTTTACTTAGTTAATTGTCGGGTCAAAGTAATTAAGCAAAAGGTCAAACTAGTCATATTTTTAAATAATAATCAAAACTGATAATGTAGAGGTTATAAATCACATTTTGTCACTTAAATGACTTGGTAAATATTATTAGAACATGACTAAACATGTTCAACCCGACAATTCTAAGTTTAAGCTCGGTTCGCAACCGAAAGTCGCAAAAGCTTGACTTTTGCTTTGAATTTCAGTTCTGACCCAAATTAGCTTAATTCTTTTATGTATTAAGCTTCCATTGTGACCATATAATGTTGAAGTATAACCCTCTAAGGTTATATTACATGGTCACTTAGAAATCTGAAATATATGCATGTTTCCATTATTATGCTTCTTATTGACTATTATGCCCTTATGGTCTAAAAATAGGATTTTTAAATAAATGTACATGCAAATGGATTAGGTACTAATTAGTAAACATATTTAAAATATTTCGACAATTACATTTTGGTCTTAAACTGATGTTATACAATTTATCAAAACTAATGCTTTTATAAGGACCAAAGTACCCTTAAGCATGTAAAACAAGTTTAAACAAAAATTTTGGCACAAAACTCTTAACCTACTGTTATTATATCATTTTTAGGAATTTTTGGAGTATTGGGTCAGATTATATACTGACTTTAACATTGAGTTCGTGTATAAAGCTTATAATTGACGATAAAACGCCCTTTTTGTGAATAAAATGAGTTTTACATAAAATTGACATGAAAAACTTTTAGCTGTTGATCTAATATGAAAAATAAAATGTTTTGACCATTCAAGGCTGGTCAAAATCTCATAATCACAAAAAAACCTTGTAAATATCATCAATTATCGGTTTTTACGCTAATTAGGCGCGTAGTATGGTTTTAAACCATATTTAGTACCCCAAGACTTGTTACCTACTGAATTTATAAATGATTTTTAATATTTTCATAGTAGGTATAAGTCATGAACTCAGAATTCCAATTATGTCCTTAAAAGCATATGTGAAATGACCAAATGCCCTTTCAGGGCATAGTTTGGCCATAAATGATAAACCACACATATGTATGATATCCTACTGTTATAACATCATAATATAAATGTTTTTACAAAATGTTTTTTGACCAGAACAACAATTTAACTATAAACCCTTTTTATAAATCCTAAAATGACCAAAACGCCCTTATGAGGCCTAATTCGGTTTTAAAATCTTTTTGGGCATAGATGTGGACATCATACTGATGTCTTAACATATTTTAAGCATAATATGGAACTTGTGTAAGACTCATTCAGTTACCCGTTATGCTTATACGCGTTTGGTTTGGTTCATGTAACTAGTTTGCATGAATTAACTAAAATGGGTTTAACCATATCATCTAAACTTCAAAATCCAGAATGTATTTAGTTTACCCATATTTTACAAGTATTCAAACTTGATGGGTCTAAATTACATTCCATTCCGGTCTCCACTTAATCTAGTGCTTCGTATCTTAAAATATCCTTAAAACTAACCGGTCAAAGTCTTTGACTTAAATAAGACCCGTTAGTATCCTAATAGGTTAATAAAACCTTCTTTACAGATTAAGTAGCCTCAGTAGAAGATATTTGCATAAAGTCTCAGAAATATACGGCTGAGTAGCATCCCTTGCATAATTCAGGTAAATACTTTTAACTTATTTTCCCTTATACGGGCTTGGGATACGGTAAATTATTACCGCTTGGTCGGGTATGAGATCATTTAATCGGACTGTGAATTAATAAATATGCATAACCCGTTTTAATCTGTTTTGTTCGATAACATAAACTTTGGGGGTTAACGACCGTGTCATGGATATCCACGGCTCATTTAAGTTATTAATGGCCACGACCTATGCACGGGGTGTAGGCACACACCCGACAGATGCAAATGCCAAATAATAAATTACCCACAAGTTCGGGATAACTCCTTTGTGGGTTTTATAAGTGGTGAGTCGGTTTATCATGACCGGCTTCCAAACCGGCCCCAAATGTATGACAAACATGTAAATCTGTATACAAGATTTTAAATGAAATTGTTCCAAGTTATAAAAGATTTTGTGCCTTGTGCGCCTAAACCAATTTTCATAAATATTTTCAAATGAGTCAGTTAATTGTATTTACCAGTGAAAACTGACGTATTTTCCAAAGAATAAGTGACAGGTACCTCTAGAAATTAGGCTGGAGCTACTTGGCATAAATTAAGAGGATCTTGCAAATCCTTAGATGCCTGAAGTCTGTTAAACTCAGTTTTATGTATTTGTTTTCATGGTCCGCCTGTGGATCTCTTTTACAATCCGTCTGTATATTCTTTCATTTTGAACTTTGAATGTTTCAGGTTGTAATAGTATTAACTTCCTAGCCTTCCGCTGTGCTGTAAATGTGTTTAATTGTCTATGATGATATCAACTACATCACGATACTCCTATCAGGCCTACCAGAATATGTGGAAATATCGGGGTGTGACAACTATTCAAGCCACCTATGCTTTTCAGTCCGAGTATAATATCTGGCAACGTAGGATGGGCCATGTGTTAGCTCAGCAAAACACTGGATGCTGGAAGTCAGTCGTCTTTGGACCACATGTTGCAATGGTACCTAGCACAGAAGATCCCAAGGCCCAAGTGCCTAAAAGCCTTGAAAATTACTCAGATCAGGATTTTCAAAAAATTGTACTAGATGCAAAGGCTTTTAGCATTGTGGCTTCAGCTCTTCCAAATGACATTTATGCTGGACTGTTACATTGTACCAGTGCCAAAGAGCTGTGGGGTGCACTGAAAGAGCAGTCCGGTGGAACAAAAGGGGTTATAGAAAACAATAGGGAAGTTTTGAATCAACAATATAATGGTGGAACACTATTCTCCAGTCTAGGGGAAGTGACAGAACCTATATTATGGAATGGACTGAGTTTAAGAATATGGTTGAAAGGAAATTTTGTCCTCCCAATGAAAAAGAACAGATAGCTAATAAATTCTTAAACCTTAGAATGACTAAAGTAGACTGTAAGGGTTACACTACTGTATTCTTCGAATATGCTAGAATAGTGTCAACCCTAGCTTCACCAGAACCAGTATTAATCTCCCATTACATCTGGGGATTAATCAGTGAAATTAGACATGTAGTCAAGGCAGCTAGATCACCAACCATAGATGAAGCTATAGAACTAGCAAATACCTTGACCGATGAATTAGTGCGTACACAAGAAGAAAACCAGAGAAAGAACCTAGTCCAGAAACTTACCCAGGAATTTCGTTATGGTAATTCCAACTGTGGGAAAAACGTAGGTTCTACTTCTGCACCTTATTGTAAGGCCTGCAAGAAGAAGCATTCAGGAAGATGCTCTACATACTGCAACTTTTGTAAGGTACCAGGACATAAGGAAGAAGATTGTAGGAAGAAACCTAGTAATGGGGTGTTCTTCAACTGTGGAGAAAAAGGGCATATTAAGCCAAATTGTCCGAAACTAGCTCTAGCCATGAACCACAAGACTACTAAGAATACTAGGGCATTCATTCTGACAGCCGAAGAAGCAAAGATGATTTCGGACGTGATCGCCGGTATGTTTTTAGTTACTGATGTTTTTGCTAAAGTATTATTTGACTCTGGTGCAAACCAAAGTTTTATTAATACTTCATTTTGCAAACTTCTCAATCAACCATTAACTAAACTTCAACAAGAATGTTGAGTAGAGACCGCAAATGGAGAAACCATTAAGATTACTGAAATCTTGCAGGGAGCAAGAATAGAAATTTTAAACCAAAAGTTTGTTGCAAATCTTTACCCACTGAATCTGGCTAGATTTGATATTGTATTAGGAATGGATTGGTTAATAGCCAATAAAGCTAGTATTCTATGTGATCAAAAGTCAATCCAAGTAAATTCACCAAAGGGTGAAAAGATCACAATTAAAGGAACTAAGCCATCTCGATCCACGAAATTTATCTCTGTGATGAAAACAGCAAGTTATGCAAGAAAAGGGTCACTAGTGTATATGATTTCTATAATCATTAAACCTAAAGGAAAAGAATTGAAAGATATTCCCGTAGTATCTCAATTAGAGTTACCAGGACTACCGCCAGACAGGGAAGTTGAATTCAGAATTCATCTGCTACCAGGGACAGCACCAATTGCCAAGGCACCTTACCGTTTGGCACCAGCAGAGAAGCAAGAACTAAAGAAACAACTGGATGAACTTATGGAGAAAGGGTTCATACAACCAAGTTCATCACCATGGGGAGTATCGATCTTGTTTGTCAAAAAGAAAGACGGATTAATGCGTATCTGAATTGATTACCGAGAGTTGAAAAAGGTCACGATTAAAAATCGGTACCCATTACCGAGAATCGATGATCTGTTTGATCAATTGCAAGGAGCTCGATTCTTTTCTAAGATCGACTTACGTATAGGATATCATCATTAAAGGTACAGGAAGAGGATATTCCTAAGACTGCTTTCCGAACAACGTATGGCCATTATGAATTTACTGTCATGCCATTTGGTTTAACCAATGCCCCAGCCGCATTTATGGACATGATGAACCGAATATGTAAGCCATATTTGGATAAATTCATAATTATCTTTATAGATGATATTCTCATTTACTTTAAGAGTAAAGAGGAACATGCGGTGCATCTGCATGTCCTCCTAAATTTGCTAAGAAAAGAAAAGCTTTACGCTAAATTTTCAAAATGCGAATTTTGGTTAGAAGAAGTGAAATTTCTTGGACATTTAGTTAATCATGAAGGAATTCATATAGATCCCACAAAGATTGAGGCGATTACTAAATGGAAAGTCCCTGAAACACCAACGAAGGTTAGAAGTTTTCTAGGACTAGCCGGTTATTATAGACGATTTATCCGTGATTTTTCTAGAATAGCCATTCCCTTAACAAAACTGACATGTAAGTCTATTAAGTTTGAATGGGGACCAAAACAAGAAGAAGCCTTTAGAATTCTGAAGCAAAGATTAACCAACACACCCATACTAGCGTTACTAGAAGGAACTGAAGACTTTGTAGTCTATTGTGACGCTTCTAAGTTAGGTTATGGATGTGTGTTGATACAACGTCAAAAGGTTATAGCCTATGCGTCTAGACAACTTAAGAATCATGAAGAAAATTATTCGACCCATGATTTAGAATTAGGAGCCATAATTTTTGCCCTGAAAATTTGGAGACATTACCTTTACGGTAGTAAGTTTACCATTTTCACCGATCATAAGAGTTTAAGATATGTTTTTGGGCAAAAGGAATTAAATATAAGACAAAGACGCTGGATGGAAATTCTTAGTGATTATGATTGTAATATCCAGTATCACACAGGAAAGGCTAATGTAGTAGCTGATGCTTTAAGTCGAAAATATCATGAAAAGCCAAAAAGAGTACGTTCTCTTGAATTAAATCTGCAGATAGATTTAAACGAGCAAATTAGAGAAGTACAAGAATCAGTAATCAAGGATGATACTGAAAAATTAAAAGGAATGATTAAGGAATTAGAACAAGGAACAGATGGAATTTGGAGATTCCATAAGAAAAGGATTTGGATACCTAAACTAGGAAACCTATGCCACCGAATATTAGAAGAAGCCCATAAGTCTAAATATACGATACATCCTGGAAGTGATAAGATGTATCAATACTTAAGAAAGAATTTCTAGTGGATAGGAATGAAAAAAGATATAGCAGCTTATGTTGCCAAGTGTCTAACCTATTCACAAGTGAAAGCTGAACATCAGAAACCTTCAGGTTTATTGCAGCAATTAGAAATACCGATATGAAAATGGGAATTGATAATAATGGACTTTGTTACCAAATTACCCAAGACACGAAAAGGTAATGATACAATCTGGGTGATTGTAGATAGATTAACTAACTCATTTCTTACCAATGAAGGAAACCTTCAGTATGGAACAGTTAGCTAAATTGTATATAAATGAAATAGTTTCATTGCATGGCATTCCTTTATCAATTATTTCTGATAGAGATAGCCGTTTTACTTCTCATTTTTGGACAAGTTTCCAAAAAGCAATGGGAACCAAGCTAAATCTAAGCACAGCTTATCATCCTCAAACGGATGGACAAAGTGAAAGGACGATCCAGACAATGGAAGATATGCTTAGAGCTTGCGTAATTAATTTCGGAGGAAATTGGGACGATCATCTACCATTAATAGAATTTTCCTACAATAATAACTATCATACCAGTATCAATGTTGCACCATTTGAAGCACTTTATGAACGAAAGTGCCGAACTCCAGTCTGTTGGGCAGAGATTGGAGAAAAGCAACTGTCAGGACCCGAGATAGTGCAAGAAACAACGGACAAGATTGTTCAAGTCAAAGAAAGACTAAAAGCAGCACGCGATCGACAAAAGAGTTATGCTGATAACAGGCGAAAGCCATTGGAATTTCAAGTAGGAGACAAGGTATTATGATTCATCAAAAGAGGAAAGCTAAGCCCCAGGTACGTTGGACCTTTTGAGATTATTAGAAGAATAGGACCAGTAGCTTATCAGCTACAACTGCCAAAGGAAATGGAAGGAATACATGATGTATTTCATGTATGTAATCTCAAAAAGTGCTTAGCTGATAAATCATTAGTAGTGCCTCTTAAGGATATAGAGGTAAATGAGAAGCTTAAGTTCGTAGAGAAGCCACTACAGATTGAAGACAGGAAAGTCAAGAATCTCAAACACAAGAGATTAGTTCTAGTCAAAGTGAAATGGGATTCCAAGAGAGGGCCAGAGTACACTTGGGAGCTTGAATCAGAGATGCAGAGAAAATATCCACACCTGTTCCAGTAGACCTCGAGGACGAGTTCTAAAACAAGGTGGGGAGGCTATAACAACCCTCCTAAAATATTTCCGACACTCCTAAAATATTTAGAACGTCCCTATACGTCCTAAAATACACCCCGTATATGAAAAGTGAGCCCTAAATACCTTTAATTCTATGAAAATAAAATAAAAACAAAATTCAATGGTCCTTGGCGGGCCGCGACAGAGCCAGTGAAGGCTGTCGCGGGGCGCGACCTAGTGCCACCAGGCGGAACCCTAGCGTGCCACGTGTCCCGCCACTCGTCAAAGCTATATTGGTGATGAGGCGAAGCTAGGGCCTACCTTGCCTAGCTCGCGGTCCGCGACGGCCCTCTCCTTCTCTTTCGCGGGCCGCGAAGAAGTGACTGATCAACACTATAAATAGGGTCGATCGGATTCAGTTGGAATTCGTTCAAATCTCGTACTCTCTCTCAAATTTCTGAAGTAATAGAATTATATTGGGTGTTATACCCACTAAAATAGGGAAGCTCTGCCTCGATGTAAGTATCATAACCCCTGGTTACGTATTAGATACGCTGCCCGATTGATCTAGTGCTCCGTAACGGCTGTCGAAGTTCTGCCCGACGTAGTTGTAACACCCCGTGTTTTCGAAAGTCAAAGTCAAAGTCAAGATTGAAGTCAAAGGAAGAAAAGATTGCTAATTGCGATCTGTCACTCCTTGCTCGACTCCTGTTTTGACCTCTTTGACTTGTAGATAGTCTGTTTACTTTGTTACGTTGGTTGTATTATGTGGAGTACTTGTTAATAATCGAGGTTTAATCGATATCTATCGCATGTTTTATCGCCTTATCGCTTATCGCATCGCACTCGCAACCCGAATTATGCATTCTGGATATTGTTTTACGTGTGTGCCTTTTATGTGTTACTTGTGCATGTTTATTTATGTTTATGTTGTGGTGATTAATCGAAACGCAATCGCAACTTAATCCCAATCGAATCGCAAGAGCTAAACGCAAGATAATTAGGATGATTGTATGTTAGATATAGTAGTTGGGATTAATGGGAAACTCTATCGCATCACAAAACCCAACACACGAAACGAAATGCCAAAACTCAGTCATTGGAGCCACTCGATCGAGTGACTGCTCGATCGGATGGTCAACCGATTGGATTGCCATCCGATCAGAGTGCCACCAGATCGGACAACGATCGGATCGGTGACCCACTCGATCCACTGCACTTTCCTTTTTGGAAAACCCTATAAATACCAACCTGTCACATCATTTGTGATGTGACAGCTCTCACTCGACCCAGCCGCACTTCAGCCTCTATTTCTCTCGATTTCTCGAGATTCTTGTAAGTTTTCAACCTAAATCTTGTACTTTCTTGATCTACACGCACTCCTACAGCTTTCTATCTTTTGAATCTTAACTTTTAACCGTGAAATCACTAGAATTGAGGTGTTCTAGGATGATGTCATCATGGGGTTCTTATGAACTTCATGTTCTGGCTTCAATCCACCAAGAACAACTTAGATCTGGCCGATTTCCACATGAATAAACAAAGATCTTGCATAGATCTAAACATATTCATGGTGAAAAAGATTGAAAGATGGTTTTCAAACTTTCTTTCAACTCTTTTACACTCAATGCACTCGAAACCGATAGAATCGGAGCTTGTTCTGATCTTCTACTCCTTCTTAGTGATGTGTTGGTTCAAGATCTGGATTCTACCGAAGAGACAACTGATTCCGGGTTAACTGGTCGGATCTGGATGATTCCTATTCGATCGGGTCACTAGGGACATGACGAGGTTCTGTTTTTTAGCACGTATCACATCGTCTCGATCAAAATTGAAAACTATCAAAATTACCAAGTGACAAGACGATCAGGTCACTAGGATGGATTGCTGTCCGATCGGATTGCCATCCGATCGGACAGCCACCCGATCGGCTGGCACATGGTCCCACACTCAAACTTTATTTTTAACTTTTTAGAGGTTTTTGTAGGTCCCTAAATCCCGTATGGATCGTACAAGACTGTTAATCTATCAAGGGTGCGGAATCCCCTTGATTGATCTTCGAACACAGAAACAAGATTATGTAGAAGAACAAGAACTCGAACACACAAACACGCAAACTTTCAAACTGATCTTCTGTGATTATCAAACCTTTAGAAGTGTTTTACAATCACTAAGATCTACAAGAACCTAACAGCCGATTTCTGTTTTGTTCTTAACCTCTCACACTTGAATGCTCTCTCACAATCTCCAAAAGGCTCTCAAGTTGTCTAAAGTCTCTTCCAAAACTCAAGACTAAGGCTGTTTATATACACACAGCCAAGATCTCGAATTGGGCTTTGCCCATATTACATTTGTCACATAAACTTGGGCCTAATAGACTTAGTACAAACTTGGACTGATTGGGCTTTATAGAACTCGTTTTTCTTTAAGTCTTCATGATCCAATCTTCTGTTTAATATCCAAAGACCAGTCCAAAGCTGTTGTCATATAACATGCACCAACAAACTCCCCCTTGACAATAGCTTGCAAAGGAAACTTTAGTCTTCAGAATCTCACAGTCTTTGGTCTTTGGATAGCGTCAGCTTCAACATGAATTCTGTCTTTGTCAGCAACAGACTCCCCCTAAGCTGATGCATCCAATCACCAAATCTTCCAAGTTTTGAGTCAGCATTCCAAGTAAGCCTTCACTGCATCCACTCTGCATTGTAGAAGGAGGATTCTACCAAGCAGCAACAAACTCCTCCTCTCTTCACAGCAACTTCTCATCAACAAACTGCTTCAATCTGTATACTATAAAACAAACATCTCGAGAAACCATAAGAATTTTTCAACATAGTTAAAGAATTGTAATTTTACTAGAGATAGCTAAACTGTATCAGATTAAGCATTTTCCAATTAAGCACCAACACGCACAAATTTTAACAAACACCTTATAACCTGCATGAATTAAAAATTTTTGAACCCACTTTCTAACACAGTCTCCCCCTTTCGGTAACAACTCCTCCAAGAATAACAGTTTTCCGTACATTAAGAATTTTTAACAGAAAAAGACACTATTTTTGGATTTTTTATATTTTCAAATGTAAAAACTGAAAGCAGTAAATAAATATTTACAGACATTCTTTTTGCGAGTTTCGAGGGTAAGAGAATCATATCAGTGTACGGTCATGTCAAAACGCTCTTGTTGTTCTTTTAGTTAACATTTAGATAAGCATCCTATAACGATTATCGGTATTGTTGTCCACATAAGCTCAACTTATCATATGTAATCATGGCGAGGGGATACGTTAAGGTATGATTTGTACTTACCGACCGGTGTTCATCCACATCACGACACATTCCCGTATCAAGGTATGCACGAGGGTTCATCTTACCGGTGAGTATACCGATTATCATCTGTTTGACCGTATATGATGTGAGAAACTCACTTATTTTGATTGAAAACAAGCCCTATGTGATAGAATCACTTATTGATGAGGAACTTGATTTTCAGATGCATGAGGGCACAGGAGCAAGTCCGTGAACAGGTCAGTACTTTCGTACAGCAGAGAGACGAACTTGACTCCCGGATAAATGTGATATATTATCACTTATTTTGGGGACATGTGATTGTTGATCACTTATTGAGGTCGAATGCAATATGTACACGTATGTATGATATCTTGGAAGATCTAGACTTGCGTCCCCGTTATTTTTCGGTAAAAGATACAACCATGATACCCAGATGATAAGCAGCATAAAGACCGAACATCTCAGAACCTTGGCAATCTCTCAAACGAAATTTCGGTACTAAGACCATATGCCAATGAATGGTTCCCACCTGGTCTTCAGTCGATTTAAGTTTATATCACCCTGCACACTTTAAAATGATTGTGAGCCTACCGATACATCTTATATAGAGCTGCTTAGCATATTTCATTTTAGGTTTAAAGAGGTTTAGACAGACCACTGATGTACTATCATTTTCTCTTTCGCTCGCCAGGAAACTCATTTTTGCTTTTCTATTGTTTTTGTGTTTTTGAAATTTTTCGATGTTTTTGTATTTTTGATTTTTAAGAAAAATAGTAAACTATTTATAAAAATTCTTATGAAAAACCAGTTATTCAGGATTCCTCATCCCGTTGAGTTCAACTAATTGTTCAAAGCGAGCCCTGTCAAAAGCTTTAGTATAAAGATCTGCCAGGTTATCTAGTGTGTCGAATCAGCACTTTGAACTTCAATTTAAATCAATTAACATAAATATATTAACAATCTCACATCCCCCTTCATATGCCTAGAGCAGCCACTATCAACATAAGTTGATAATCCTCCTTAGCAGCTCCTGTACACACCAACTAAGAAATTAGTTAGATTGGGGGACCCAAGCCTTAATGGTCTTGGGTCGTCCAAATTCACCAACTACGGGAACATCCATCCAATATCCATTACACTTCAATGGATCCTTGGGTAACTTTTTATCTTGATACCTTCTTCTCCCATAATCATTCCATGAATTTTGAAAAAATTTTGGATGTTGTTGAACATTCGAGTTACTAAAACCCCTATGTCCATTTCATTGTTGAAAATTTCGATTACCAGCAGTCTGGTATCGATTTTGATATCCAAAATTTTTATTTTGACTTTGAAAACGATTTGATTTACCACTATATTGATTAAATTGTGGAGAAATACTTCTTGGTCTATCAAATATTTTTGAAGTTGAGGGATTTGATTGAGATTCAGGTTTCTTTGTCTGACAACTTGGTTTTACGCTATTGCTTGACCCAACCTGATTCCCATCCTTAACCTCATCAACTTTTTGTTTACCTTTCTTCAAAGGACAACAACTCGCCACGTGCCCTTTGTTGTGACATTTAAAACAGGATCTTTTCTTACAAGTTTTCTTTTTGTTTGATCCATTTTTAAATGTGTTGGTCTTTTTGTCTTCAGTATCCTCATCCACTTTACGAGGTGTACTGTTAGACCCAACAGATTCTTTCAAAGAAACTGGACTATTGGGTAAGTCCACAGCTATCGGATCAATTAGCTCTTCTTCATTTGGTAGAAAAGAGTAGTCTTGATTTCCAGAAGATGAAGCTTTAGTAAACCCCACCCCTGTTTTATCATTACTCCTTTTAAACCTTTTTGAATTTGAGTCCTGACTAACGAAGAATTCCCAAAATTGTTTAGCTTCCCCTGAAGTTCAACAATTTTGGCTTGTGCATCAGCCAATTCTGTGCACTTTTCTGAAAGCTCGTTAGTCTTTTCTTTCACAGTTTCACGAGCCAAATCAATGACCTGTAACAGTTCATTGACTTTGCTTGTTAAATTGCTAATTTCTTGTTCATTTGATTTGAGTTTTGTTAAACAATCTGACTCTCGTTTAATCAAAAGAACATTTGACTCTTTTAACTTTTCTAATTCAGCTGACTGAATTTTGTTTTGCTCCGATAGTCTATCAACTTTAACCTGTAGTTCAGTGCAATTAAGACATGTATGACTTACAGATTCTGATGATACCTTTACCTCTGCTGTAAGTCCATTCACATCAGCCAAGCCCTTTGAAACTTCTGCACCCTTCTTTTCAGCATTCTCCTCATCTACTTCCTTCTTCTCTTCTACCTCAGCAGCTCCCTGTCCAAACTTCACAGCTGCAAGCTCAGCTACCAATGCTTGATCACAAGAATTTACTTGTGAAGAGATCTGATAACGTTTTTCCAAAGCTTCCCACAGCTCTCTAGAAGTCCCATACGTCTTGAAAGTATGTTTAACACCCTCAGGCAAGGACATCTTTATTGCTGCGAAAGCTTTCTTCTCAGCTTCAACCAACTGTTTCTCAGATTCATCCATCTTCTCATAAGAAATTACTTTTACTCTACCATCAACACGACGTGTGGGAGCAAAGTATCCATCTATCATACAACTCCACATTCTCGCATCCTTACTTTCAACATATGCCTCAACCTTCTTTTTCCATTCAGCATATTCATTGACATTTATAAGCTTTGGCCAGTTCTTAACAACCTCACTTCCATTATCCATCTTAACCATTACGCAGCGTAAAAGTTTAAATGGATTTTGGTAACCTAAATCAAAATCCAAATCTAACTCCTATACTGGTAAAGTCGCCGAAAACCGTAATAATTTCGCTGAGGAAAATTTTACGGTTACCAAAGTCGCCTTTCGATTTAACTTCGCCGGTCACCGAGATATCTGTTAAAATCGCACAAGATCTGATTGGGCCACCCAGCCACCCAATCCTGAAACATGCAGCAGCTAATCAACACGAAATCTGCTTCCTCTTTTGAAACTTTTCAAGCAAAGTCTCAATCAGCACTTCTTTCCTACAAACACGAAAACAGTCAAAACAAATAATCAAAACAGATCAAAATACACTAATTTAAACTGTTCTTCAAGTGTTCTTCCTGTTCTTCGCAAAAACCCAGAACTTAAACTCGAAATTGCCAAACAACCAACTACCAAAACAGATCAAAACTCAGAATTTTGAACTGTTCTTCCTTGTTCTTGCTGTTCTTCACAAAAATTATGAATGAGACACCAAAACTTCTTCAACCGAAACACAGCTTGAATCCAGTCTTCAGTCTTGAACCATGCACAAGAGCAAAAGCTCTGATACCAATTGTAGGTCCCTAAATCCCGTATGGATCGTACAAGACTGTTAATCTATCAAGGGTGCGGAATCCCCTTGATTGATCTTCGAACACAGAAACAAGATTATGTAGAAGAACAAGAACTCGAACACACAAACACGCAAACTTTCAAACTGATATTCTGTGATTATCAAACCTTTAGAAGTGTTTTACAATCACTAAGATCTACAAGAACCTAACAGCCGATTTCTGTTTTGTTCTTAACCTCTCACACTTGAATGCTCTCTCACAATCTCCAAAAGGCTCTCAAGTTGTCTAAAGTCTCTTCCAAAACTCAAGACTAAGGCTGTTTATATACAAACAGCCAAGATCTCGAATTGGGCTTTGCCCATATTACATTTGTCACATAAACTTGGGCCTAATAGACTTAGTACAAACTTGGACTGATTGGGCTTTATAGAACTCGTTTTTCTTTAAGTCTTCATGATCCAATCTTCTGTTTAATATCCAAAGACCAGTCCAAAGCTGTTGTCATATAACATACACCAACAGTTTTGAACATCGAACGACCGGCCGACCATGTGATGTTTGGAACTTCAACACTTAAACAATCTTCAACACGTTCAATGCCTTATCAGTTCCAACGGATTGCCACTCGATCGGTAGACCCTCAGATCGAGTGACAACACTGCTGTGAACTTGTTCTCTGAGAAATACCTCTCCGAACGGGTCGTCACTCGATCGAACCGCCGTTCGATCGACCAGCCTGAAAGGTAGAGATACTTCTCTGTTTTCAAAATGCTACAACGAAAACTTCAAAAGGCAAACCATCATACATAAACACATCTTCACCAAACGAGGTGTCAATCCAATCGAATTGCCATCCGATCGGGTGACCATCCGAATGGATTGACATCCGATCGATTGGCCATCCAATCGGATTGCCATCCGATCGGATTACCATCCGACACTTATAAACTTTGCACCGTTTTATGCACCGCTTATCGTTTATGCTATCGTTAACTGTTCAGGCTAATCTCTTCCAGCGCTCCCTTCAATCCAAGATAGTGTTTACTTGTTAAGCACGATCTGTGAGTATACTCGAACCCTTTTTGCTCTATGCACTTTTGGGTGTTACATACGTTACTTATGCTAAACCACAATCGACACACAACGCAAACACTATTTATACGCTAACCATTATCGCATGG
Organism: Helianthus tuberosus; assembly: GCA_030545235.1. Classification (NCBI taxonomy): domain Eukaryota; kingdom Viridiplantae; phylum Streptophyta; class Magnoliopsida; order Asterales; family Asteraceae; genus Helianthus; species Helianthus tuberosus. The sequence continues at coordinate 219,840,467 of CM060369.1, forward strand.
TACGTGTTATTCGATGAATGCTTGTATGTTATGTTAACACAGTGATTGTTGCCTGACACCTTAGCAACGATAGTACTATAGTACGTCTGTGCATATTTCTCTGTCGATAACCTACTTGCCTTCACTTTACACATGTTACATGCTGGTTATGCGTAAACGATTTCGAACTCTACTATATCTATCAAACTTGTATGCTCACATTTACACTATGTGTATTGGCCTTTATTTTAACGTATGTGACAGGTGTTTAGGATGCTATTTGCTAGGACGCTGTGTATTTCCTGCTTTTGTGGAATCAAGTAGGATGGAGTCTAGAAACAAAGACAATTTATTTTATTTGAAATCTGAGTTGTCGGAACATGTTATTTGTTTTAGAGATATCGCTTTCTGTAATAACTTAATTTACTTGTTGGGTTACGGTATGCGACATAATATTAACTATCTGGTAATGTAGTTGTTATGGAATTTCTCTTGAACAATCTGTTTCGCTCAGTGTCGCGCCCCGAGGGTGTGACAGATTGGTATCAGAGCCATAACTATAGGGAATTAGGCAAGACTCAACCTAGTCCGGGTCGATGTCCTAGAAACGACCTAGTCTATAGTTAAGTATCAACAGACCGACTTGTGCATGCCCTGTAGGGGCTATGTACGAGCTTGTTTGCTATTTTTCGCTATTCTCGCTTACACTACACTATCACTGCACTCTAAGTTTCCGAAAATGAACAAGTGATTAGGCCGAGATTAGGTGTGAAAACCGCAAACTCTCGACTAATTGCTTGTTCGACTCGCATTTTATCTATAAACAGGAGAATTTGCGTTGAACTAGGAGTGAAATCCATAATTTAACGCATAATTCCTCCCTATTTTATCAAAACAGGAACGAAGTTGTTAAGTCAGGGGTGAAACCCGAACCTTGATGACTTGTTCAGATCTCTATTTTTGGTTTTACAAAACTCTCACCAAAGTCTCGACGGACTCCAACGACTTGAAGTCACCCTGTAACAGGAAGGATGCATGCTGATCACCCAAATTCGAGGCGAGAGCACAGCCCCGAACGTTAAAGTGGGTACCAAAAGTCCTTGTGAATAGTCGAATCACTTTGGGAAGTCGACATCTCTCATCCGCAGACAATCCATTCTCGAATTTTTATGTGTTTCGATTCTGAGCTCGCAACTGCCGACTCTGATATTCGTCGCTTTTATGTGGATTTTATGTGTTTTATGTGATTTTATCTGCTTATGTGTTTTGATTTTTGGTGATTTATTCGCTTTTCCCTCTCGCTTTGATCGACACACACAACTCGCACTGCACGTCTATCTCAACACGCTAACAAATCGCTACTACTTGAGGAATGACTATACGCTATGTTGCTCGATGTGTACTCGCTAATCGCAATTGCTATGCTCGAACGCTCGCGGACTTTGAACGATAGGTTTCTGCATTCTGGCTGCCTCTTGTGCTTCTGTGCGTCTGTGCTTTACGTGCTTACGAGCTCCTACGTGCTTATGTGAATCTGTATTATGTGCCTATGTGTTTATGTGTTACGTGATTGTATTCCTGAGCTTTAGTAGTGTTAGGCATGTGAGGTGAGATTCGATTATATTGTGTCTGAGTCCTATGGCGATGTATGTTGCAGACAATTTCGTCATCTGGATCCCGTCACTCGCGCGCTGCTCGCCGAAACCAGAAAGACAAACGCCTTGCTGCTCTCGTCGTTAAACAGATAGCGAAGGAGATTCCTCAGATCGTTAGCGACCTGCATGAGAATGCCAGCAAGTCTTCTGAAGAGTCCAGGACTGATTCGCCAAAGTCTGTTTTTAGCTTTAAGCAGTTCAAAGCTTGCGGCCCGAAAGAATTTACTGGCGAAAATGGGCCTACAACTCTGTTTCAATGGTTTGATTCGATCGAGGTCACCCTGTGCCAGAGTGGTTGTCCTGATAATCTCCGCACTCTGAACGCCACCGACGTCTTCCAGTCCCGCGCTTTAGACTGGTGGACGGCTGAGAGAAACAAACGCGAAAATGATGCAGGTTATGGTTTAACGTGGGATGAGTTGAAGGACGTCATGATGGAAGAATTATGCCCTCCCCATGAGCGCCAAAAGTTGGAGGAAGAATTCTGGCATATCAAGCAGAAGGATGGTGACAATGCTGCTTTAACTGCTCGCTTCAAGCAGCTCCGCATAGTCTGTCCTGATCAAGTCAAGACCCCTGATGTGACGATCAAGAAGTATATTCGAGCTCTGCCGGATTGTGTCGCAGACTTTGTTCAAGCTGCAAAACCAGCAACAATCGAAGAAACTTACCTGCTCGCCGCTAAGATAAACGACAAGCGAGTCAAGGCTGGTGTCTGGGACAAAGCCTCGAAGAACCTGCATCAAGCTACCACCGCTGCAACTGCTGAAACAACCGCCACACCTCAGTCTTCAAAGTCCTCTCGTCGCAAGAGGAAGAACAGCAACTCCAGCAACAAGAACTATGCTGTCACTACTGCTGCCCCGCTTCAAGTTGTACCAGCTCTTCAACAAACTCAACACCACCAAGTCGCGGCACCGGTTACCCAAGCACCGCCGTCAAAGCGTGCTTATACTGGTCCTCACCCGGCCTGCCCGACTTGTACCTACCATCATCCAGTGGGAATCGCCTGCAGATTTTGTATGCATTGCAACATGTACGGCCATTTCACCGCCAACTGCCGTACAGGTCCTCGTCAAGCTACAGCTCCAGCTACTGCTCAACAAGCCCTACTTCCCGCTCCTCAAGGCCAGCAAGCGGCTCTGGCACCTGCGATCAATGCTAGAGTTTGCTTCGCGTGTGGTGATCCTAACCACTTCGCAAACATGTGCCCGAACCGGGTTGTGAAACAAGAGCCACAACAGCAACAGCCCCAGCAACAGCCTCAGCAACAACAGCAACAAGAAGCTGGCGCCCGAACTTTCAACATCAATGTGCGCCAGGCTCAGGCTTACAACAATGTGGTTAATGGTACTTTCCTTGTGAATGGTATTTATGCTTCGTGTTTGTTTGATACGGGAGCCGATAACTGTTTTGTATCGTTTGAATTCGAAAAACTCCTTAATCGTAAGCGCTCCCATCTCCCCTCGACGTTCAATGTTGAAGTTGCCACCTGAAGAACCGTCGCTGTCAATTCTGTTCTTCGTGATTGTACTCTCGAACTCAACAATCACATCTACCCTATCGACCTTATTCCGATGCAGCTCGGTAGTTTTGACATCATAGTAGGCATGCACTTTCTTCGTGAAAACCATGCTAAAGTTGTTTGCTTCGATAAGATGATTCGATTCTCACTCACGAATGGTGATCAACTTTGTGTTTATGGTGAAACTCCTTTGAAAGGTCTCAAACTCCTTTGCGAAAACCATGCTGAAGTTGTTTGCTTCGATAAGATGATCCGATCGAACGACCGTCCGACTATGTGATGTTTGGAACTTCAACACTTAAACAATTTTCAACATGTTCAATGCCTTATCAGTTCCAACGGATTGCCACTCGATTGGTAGACCATCTAATCAAGTGACAACACTGCTGTGAACTTGTTCTCTGAGAAATACCTCGCCGAACGGGTCATCACTTGATCGAACCGCCGTTCGATCGACCGGCCTGAAAGGTAGAGATACTTCTCTGTTTTCAAAATGCTACAATGAAAACTTCAAAAGGCAAACCATCATACACAAACACATCTTCACCAAACGAGGTGTCAATCCAATCGAATGGCCATCCGATCGGGTGACCATCCGAACGGATTGACATCCGATCGACTGGCCATCCGATCGGATTGCCATCCGATCAGATTACCATCCGACACTTATCAACTTTGCACCGTTTTACGCGCCGCTTATTGTTTATGCTATCGTTAACTGTTCAGGCTAATCTCTTCCAGCGCTCCCTTCAATCCAAGATAGTGTTTACTTGTTAAGCACGATCTGTGAGTATACTCGAACCCTTTTTGCTTTATGCACTTTTGGGTGTTACATACATTACTTATGCTAAATCACAATCGACACACAACGCAAATACTATTTATACGCTAACCGTTATCGCATGCTACGTGTTATTCGATGGTGCTTGTATGTTATGTTAACACAGTGATTGTTTCCTGACACCTTAGCAATGATTGTACTATAGTTTGGACTCAGCACCTGTCGTGGACAGGGGTTGTTAAGGGCTTTACTTCACGTGTCCCAGTGGGGATATGTGTTGTACATTCTACAACTCGCAGTCACGTCTGTGCGTATTTCTCTGTCGATAACCTACTTGCCTTCACTTTACACATGTTACATGCTGGTTATGCGTAAACTATTTCGAACTCTACTATATTTATCAAACTTGTATGCTCACCTTTACACTATGTGTATTGACCTTTATTTTAACGTATGTGACAGGAGTTTAGGATGCTATCTGCTAGGACGCTGTGTATTTCCTGCTTTTGTGGAATCAAGTAGGATGGAGTCTAGAAACAAAGACAATTTATTTTATTTGAAATCTGAGTTGTCGGAACATGTTATTTGTTTTAGAGATATCGTTGTCTGTAAGAACTTAATTTGCTTGATGGGTTATGGTATGGGACATAATATTAACTATCTGGTAATGTAGTTGTTATGGAATTTCTCTTGAACAATCTGTTTTGCTCAGTGCCGCGGCCTGATGTTTCCGCCATCGGTTGGGGTGTGGCAGTAGTCGTTGGAGTTTCTGTCTCGGGGAGGGTATAACTAATGTAAATATTGGGTTATTATACTAACGCGTGTGCATTGTTTAATTATTAGATTATAACCAGGAAATCACAGGGAAAAATCTAAAATAGCAATGTGAGTAATCTCCTTTTTGTAAACCTTTTTGCAAACTGTTTTTACAAAACCTCAGTGTTTTAAATTATATTTCACAGTGATTGAGTATTTGTAATTCTACAATTATCATCGGTATGTTGGGGTTTTGTATACAAAATTTGTTACTACACTGTGAGTAGTAACATGACCACAAGTCGGGTTGACAGTACCATGGGTGGTAATTAAAGTAGAAATATAAACAAATTTAATTGCTGGATTGCCCTCAATACTGTACAATGATAAAACCTGTTTTGATTAAATTGGGATTCACTCACCCGTATTTCCCACTGACAAATGTTTTTAAATGCGTTTTAGGTAACAAAATGTGAAAGCCAAAATAGAAGCCAGCTGGAGAGCACTGAAGGGTTGGGAAAAGTGGCTATAAAAGTTACCTAAATAAAGAAGATGTTTTAATTAAATAAATCAGGGTTTATCCCTATGAACATGTTTGTAATGGAAACTTGGGAATTTCCGATGTGTTTATTATTATAAAAATGTGGTATTTTACTCTGATAAAATATTTCCTAACTACGGTCCTGATGTAAATTCCGCTGCTAAACTGATAAACACCAATGATACCACTGATACTGGTTCGCGGTCGCCCGTTCCCAGGTAATTAGGAGCCGGGGGTTGTGACACATGTAACTACCAACAATGATACAACCTAACCACGTGACTGCGAGTAGAGTATGCGCGACACATGTTCACCGAAGCGAACACGTGAAGTAAAGTATGTGATCCTTAGCAACCCCTGAAAAATCATGTGCTGAGTCCAAATTATGTACTATCGTCGCTAAAGGCGGTCAGGCAATAACACTGTGTAAGCATAGTAACAAGCATTCAACAAATCACGTATAGCATGCGGGGGCGGTTAACGTTTATAAAGTGTTTGCGTTGTGTGTTGTGTTTTAGTAGAGAACGTATGTAACACCCAAAAGTGCGTTAAACGAAAATGGGTTCGAGTATACTCACTATGCGTGTTCTAATCAAGAAACACAATCCTCAATGGATTGAAGAGAGCGTCGGAACAGCCTGCGTACGGGAACAAAAGCGTGAGTCCTCCAAAGTGCTGAAATGGTCGAAAATCAGAGTGTCGGTGGGAAACAGAAGCTTCGTTCGAAGTTGGTGCCTTCGTACGAAGGTGGGTCTTCGCACACGTGGAGTTTCCGTTGTCCAAAATCGAGTGTCTTCACGTCTGTCTTCGGAAAATCGAGTGTTCATCCCACCAACCTTAAGTTATTGATTAACTTAGAGTCGGAGAGGTCTTTGGTTAAGTCACGAGTGAGAATCGGGCTGTTAGGTGCGAAGTCAGTGCATTCGAAGCTGGGCTTCGCACAGAACAGTCCAGTTTACAAACGTGGCTGTTCTTGGCGTTTGGAGCTGCATTTTCGCCTGAATCAGACGTGTTTTCGAGTCCTTTTAAAACTGGTTTCGACACTACCTCGTTTCACTATTCAGTGAACGAAATACATGCTGTTTTAGGGTGAAAATCAAGTTTAAACGGGTTTTAAAGAGTTTCAACTTAGATATAACACTTGGTGAGTATGAGATCTTCAGATCTACAACTTGGGAAGCCAAAGCTAAACCCAAATCACCCGTTCAAGTGTAGATCAGTTGTAGATGAAGAAGGTTTGATGAAAAAGATGAAGAGTTTTTGTAAAAACAGAGAAGTTACGAAGAAAAGATGAAATTTAAGTGAAAAAGATGAAGTTTTAAGTGAAAACTCTAAAGTTGGATGAAATCAAAGTGATTCTTGTGGAAAATCGAAGTGGAAATCGTTGTGCAATAGTATAAAACTATTAAACCTTACTTGAAAATGGCCGGACAGCAATTCGGCAGCGTTTCGGTAAGAAAATCAGCAAATGAGAATGAATGAGGAGGGCTTGGGTATTTATAGGAGAAGTCTGATCGCACAAAGCACCTGGTTCGAACTGGTTGCCTTCGTTCGAAGGCAGTACCTTCGTACGAAGCGGCCTGGCTTCGAACAAAGGTGTTGTTTTGCGCAATAGTTTCTCGTTTTCGCTTGTAGGATGCTTGTTTAATGTGTTTTGTTGCGTTAGTTAGTATTGGTACTTTAAGTATTTTAGCATAGCACTGAGTTTCGGGTCACGTTGCGTTTTAGTGTGATAAATCGAGTTGTGCGAGTAGATTTGAGTTTGCGTTGTGATAGCGTTTGCGAGTATAATCCATAAACTTAATAAGCACACACAAGTATAGCACATAAGAATACACAGCATAACATTACTACTGCTAATAACAGCGTTTGCGATTTAGCGTGTTAGTCGTGATAAGCGAATGCGAAGGCGTGAGTAGTTACCGAACAAACAAACACACTCGGCAATTTAAATAGCATAATTCTCTGTAATTCGTTTTGCGTAAGCGTTTGTGAATATAAAGCATTTAAACGTGTAGCGGTGTGGTGTGAAATGACACATGACACTTTCAAGGGAAATCACCACTTTCAAGCTAAATTACATTAAACACATTCTAAAACGTATAACATATCTAACATTTTTAGTCCTAGACTCGATACAAGATGAAGTTGACAGACGCATGCACTAACAAACTCCCCCTCGAATGTTGACGAGTCTTAAGTGTCGAGTCTTCGCATCTTCAATCTTTATCAGTCCTTGATCTTCCTCTGAAGTATTTGTCATTGCAAGAATCCTCAATCTCTATCTTCATCATCAACAAACTCCTCTCTAGCAAATGTTGAATATCATGATGTCTTCAGACTCCCCCTCTCAATCTGCTGGGATCGTAGTCTGGAATTCACAAAATCATAATCTAGCTTTCATCCTGCTCTGGATCAAAACCTGGCCAACCTGCATAAACTCTACCCAAAAATAAATTTTCTGATAACCATTTGTGGATAAGATTTTCAAATCTCATTTACCACTTGCAGGAATAATGTTTTTATTTCAAAACTTTTCTCATTTCATTTCAACAATCTTCAAAACACTTTCACCCAAACCATTTGTTCATCATGTTTAGCACTCGGAATTTAAAAATCAGCTCTCCAACACCAGTTGTCGAAAATCTTTTTGGATTTTTCAAAATTTATGCTAAAACACACTAAAATCTTTTTGTATTTTTGAATAGAATGAAATGCAGTAAAGAAATATTTACATACAATATTTTTGTGAGTTCGTGCAAGAAGATCATATCAGTTTATGAGACAAATCACTAACACCGTTAAGCTTCATTACATTTTAAGTTTTAAACGATTCACTTAGATTGTCAGTATATTTGTCCACTTAAATTTTCACACAAAGTTCAATTGCTTCGAGATACGATATTAATGTCTTAAGTACTTAAACTTAATCGTGTGTCCCACCTCAGAATATACTCCCGTATCCAGATCCCAATAATCAGTCTTACAGGTAATTATGACACAAATGATATCTGTACATAAATTAGGTAATGCGAGGGCCGAGGGATCTCAGGTCGATACTTCCGTATACGCAGAGAGATATCAGCTTCGACTTTTCGGTATGTCCCCTTTAGAGGATCTTTTAGCTACAACAGCAGCGACTATCAATTTTATTGTTTCATCTGCATGCTGAGGGTTTATGCTATGTTTCAAGCATTTGCGGAAAGTATTATCCAAGGACTAGGTCAGAACCATCGTTCAGCAGAAGTCCCGGAATAATACCCCAGACATCATTGAGTATAAAGACCTAGTATATCAGATTATGAGACCTTTCAAACGAAATTTTGGGGGTTACCCATATATCCGAGAGATGTTTCCCCACGATATAAGTAAGTTTGAAATTTATGTTTATATCTCGTCACAATCTACTAAAAGTGCAAAAACCTACTGGCACATCATCAGTGAGACCGTTTATCACTTTTTATCTTACCATTTCTTTAGCATGTTGTGATCGTCCACTGATGTACTATCATTTCCTCTTTTCTGCAACAAAAACTCATTTTTCATTTTTATCATGTTTTTGGCTTTTTCAAATTTTCAAATGTTTTTGGATTTTCTAAAAATTTACTCCCCCTAAAATGCAAACACATTTTAGGAAATTTGAAAACAAACTGTACAAGTAACATGACAACTGATATCGAATCACTTCAATTCGCCATCCACTTGGCATAAACAATCAGAACTCCCCCTCACAACAAACTATTTTCCCATTGTGATCTCAAAACACTTAAGTTTGTTTTAATCAAAATGGTTTTTCCGGAAAATAAGTTTTGTTGATTTTACCACTTGTAAAATTGGGGATCAAGTCATCACATTGTTTTTCAATCACTTGTAGGGAATCAGATACAACTTAATGTCCCTGATTTACCACTTGTAAGATCAATCCAATTCAACTTCTGAACCACTTGTAAAAATCACAACCATACAACTTAAACCTGTTTTTCAACCAATTTACCATCTTTTGGTTGAATTCTCAAGGTGCCGATTCCTACTCCTCGCTTACAAACCTGGGAGTTCCGGCAAGTCCTGCAAAACTTCTCAAAAAACACATTATACAAACATGATAAAGAATGATGCCGATTCATGATCCACGATTACCAACTTGGGATCTCCGGCAAGTCAGGTTTTTACTCTTTGAAAAATATATCCACCCAAGCCTGACCTTCCTTGGGTGTAACAACCTCTTCATCATCTTTTCTTTCAACTAACCTGTGACCTCCTCTTTTGGCAGCGTAAAATTCTTTAACACCTTTGGCCTTACCATTGATCATTTTGCCAAAAATGTGTTTCACAGTTCCGTTGAAAGCTTTATCAACATCAAATTTCTTCTTGTCAGAATAAAATTGATTTGAAATTTCAACTTTCCCAACTCTCTTTCTAAAATTTTCAGCACTCAAAGGTGGAAAATTCACATCATCCACTTTTGGAACTGATTTTTCAACCTTTTCTTTAACAACTTTTGGCTCCTCTGATTTTGTGGAATCAGATTCATCACCAGAACTGTTTCCTGAACCCTTAACAACCCATTTTTGATTTATCAGATTTTCTTTTCTTTTAACCACATTCTTTGAACATTCTCCCTTCTCAAAGATTGAATTTTCAAAGCCTGTGAACTTTCGGGTTGAAAGTTCAGTTTTCTCAACAACTTTCTCTTTCAGTTTACCAGATACTTCCTGTTTTGGTTTGAATGTTTTCGGACAATTCCTAGCAACATGACCAGCAATCTTGCACTGAAAACAGGTTCTGGTTTCTATCTTCTTTGGAACATGATTTTTCTTCAACTCTTCTTGCTTCTTGGCAAGGAATTCTTGATTTGTCTGCTTTCTGAATGCTTGTTCTTTCTCAGCATCTAAAAAATTTCCTGAAACAAACATAGTTTTTGGTTTAGAAAATTTTTCATTTTTATAATTTTTCGGTTGATTAAATCCTAATCCTTTCTTTTTGAAATTACGATTATGGTTTGATTTCTTTTGGAAACTATAACCACAATTGTAACCCATTTTCTTGTTAATTCTTTGTTGCACTCTTGAAGTGTATTGTTTAGGTTTTCCGATAAGATTTAAATCTTTTATTTCAGAAATATTAATTTCTGTAATTTTGAAAACCTTTTGAATCATTTCAAATCGAACACTTCTTATTGGAAAAACTTCATCAGAATATAATTTGTCAGAATCTTTCAAAGTATATGCCACTTTGAATGATTCATCATTCAAATTAGATTTTGATATTAAAAAGTCTTTATCATAAACCCGTTTCTCCTTTTTGACTGTTGACTTTGTCATATCGAACTCAGACTTTGACTCGGATTTGGACTCCGGTTTTGACTCCTCACAATCATCTTTATCTAACACCTGATCGACCACACTTTTTATCAACTTTGACTCATGATCACTATCAGACGACGTGTATGTGACATCAATATTTTCTGGCAAGTTATCCGACGTCCCAGACTCCCATTGTAAGTTTATTGCCTTTTCGACTCTTTCTGAATTTGGATTTCGAGGTAAAAATCCATTTTCGACCGGGGGCGGACATCTAGTGTAGACCACACTTGGTTTCTTACCAGAAGTCTTCACTTCATCTTTTGTCACAGATTTCTTTTCTTCGGACGTCTTCACTTCTTCAAACGTCTTCAATTCTTCCACAACTGGATAAATCATGTCAACAACAAAAGTAGAACATGAGTAACTTTCTAATAACTTGTTGACTCTTTCAGTTTCTATCTTTTGTGTAGCCAACTTCAACTCCAGATCAGCACATTTCTTTATGTTAAAGTTGACATCATCCATCTGTCTCAGGTATGCTTTCTTCAGCGTATTCATTGCCACAACTTGTTCACCGTTTGAATCAGTATACTTGTTAATTTCTCTGTTCATTGTATCATAGGATTCTTTCAATCTGTTTATATTGTGTAGCAACTCATTGTTCTGCTTTATTAAAGAATCACAATTCATGCACTTTTCAGGAACTTTGACAGGTTCTGCATCAACTTTGACTTCAAATTCAGGAACCTCTTTGACTGTTCGGTTTGATTGTAAAAATTCAGCTCTTCTCTTTTTCTCAGCTTTGGCTTCAGCTTTTAATCTCTCTTCCTCTTCTTCCTCTTCTTCAAGCTTTCTCCGTCTTGCTTCAGCAGCTTCCATGGCTTTTCTGCACTTTTCAGCACATTTCAAATCATAAGCATTTGCAATGAAAGCGTTAACATTTGAAGTGTTTTTGGACATCTCTTTGGCCATAAGTTCTTGATCTGGGCAAAAATCGTCCCAATTGAAACCTTCAGCCAGTTTTTCATCATCTTGTTCTGCCAAACACACTTTGCTGTTTGTTGGAACATATTTATCCCAACTGAATCCACCATCCTTTCCCAGACAAGCTTTCTTTGAATCTTTAATCTCCATCATTCCATGTGCAGTTTGTGCCTGATGCAGTGCTGGTGGTGTAATTTGATGATAAATCGCCTTTTTGTGATAATCGTTGTTTCCAAAAGGATTCTGGGCTCCAGTAGCTTCACGATTTTTGCACTCTCTCTTAAAATGCCCCTTTTCCCTGCAACGAAAACATGTAACTTTAGATTTATCAAAGCCTAAATTTGAAACACTTGCATCCAGGAAATCATTTCTTCCATTAATTTGTTTAAACTTCTCAGCTCTTCTCATTACACTGGCCATGCACCATTTAATATCCATTAATTCCATTTCCTCAGCATCAATTTGATCGTAATCCTCTTTCGTGAGCATTGGATTACCGATCCTTCCGGCCACAAAACTACTATAGGACTCTAACACCATTCCCAACAAAGACATTTGATTTTTGGCAACTTCTTCAGAATAATCTTGATCACTTTCAAGATTTAATACAATATTGCATTGAAGTTTTCTTCCATTCTTTGTTGCAGAAATGTTTGGATCGAATGATGAAAATCTAGTGCTGCTTAATCCCTGGGATGATTTCTTTTCAGAAGAATCTTTCACACTGTAAGCAGTTTCAATTTTTGGAGAATAATTTGACTTTTCGTTGACACCACCTTTGTAATACAAACTGATATCTTGTTCTCCATCGTAGTTCTTCATCCTGGCAATCTTCCTCTGTTCCATCTCTTGAGCTTCCAGGTGTTTGATGAAATCTCCCAATGTCATATTTTTGTAATCTTTTCTGTTGGATCTCAGCATCATCAAAAACGTTCCCCAAGTTTCATGAGGTAGTGCATCTGCAAGTTTTTCAATCAATTCATCAGTATCCTTTTTAATACCAAGTTTTGTCATATTTCTCACCAAGTTACAATATCTATCAATTATTTGCTTGTGTTTTCAGATTTCAAACCACGAAACAGATCAAATTCTTTCTTCATGAGAGACATTTTATTTTTGAGCATATCATCACTTCCAACAAATTTTGCTTCCAATTCTGTCCAGATTGAGTAAGCAGTTCCATCATGTTGAAGCAGTATCAAGATATCTTCTTTTATTGCTTGCTGAAGCAGACTCACCATCAATTTCTCATCTCGATATTTCTTTTTATCTTCCGTACTCATTTCTCGAATTATTTGCTGAATATTATTCGTTGTGGGTCTAACATATGGTTCTTCAGTGTGTTCCCATGCATCCAAATGATATGCCTCAACCCAGTTTCCAAACCGTTCGGACCATGCATTGTAATCATCAATATCCATGAGTTTGGGTGGTTTCTGAGACGTCCCGGTTTCATTTTCATGCAAAGCACTTTGAGTGATTGTAACTGGACTAGCAAAAGCATTGTAGAACTCGTTCTCCATGTTTTGAATTTTCAAATGAGCTGTATCACCTTGTAAAATACCTGACAAACTGATGACTATTTTGAACGGATTGACGGTTGACACACTGTGCGGACTGATATGACCCGAATCAAATATCTACGACCTGATACTTTGAAATCTTTGAACTCCGAACCGTACGAAACTTTCAAGCGAGTCGATGACTTTAATACGCGACTTGACTGACAAAACGACTGATTGAACCGTATGAACCAACAGAAATCAAGACTCAAACCATGCGACCTGTACTTGACTTGAACTTTGTTTGAACTTGATATTATACTAACAAACTAATCACAACATATTAGAACTAGATACAATGGAATTTGTTATACTAAAACAAAATTAGCCGACAAACTTTTTATAAGATCACATGTAAGTAGATGATACAACCAATACACATCACATGATAAATTTAAAACTATTTGACCAACATCAACTCAAAGAATATATCACACATGCAATCCAATTACTATTTAGAAGTGGCCGACAACTATAATGTTTCAGTTTGATTGGATCGAGAATCACAAAACAATTTTTCACAAGTAAACCTTGAGCCGACACCTAATCTCGAATACTAAACCAATTAACATATTCACACTCAGCCAATTAATTCTTTTCATGCAAGACCTATATCACATGCTGTTGTCTTTAAAGCTAGATATATTGATTAATGGTTTTCACAAAACACGAAGCACTTTACTCGTGAATAACAAACTATGTATATTCAAACAGTCATCATTCACGCAGTCATTGATTCAAGCGAAATCTACTAAATGTTAACTTTCAAGCGAAATCCACACTTCAGTTTGAAGCGAAATCAACAAACATCCATTGTGAAGCGAAATCAACACTAGTTTCAAGCGAAATCGGATCAAAATGTCAACACTCAAGCGAAATCAACCCATAAACTCAAGCGAAATCGTAATGACATCAGCATTTCGATCTGATTTTGGTCCGATTGAACAAGTAAATGATCGAATTAAGTTCTGAAACTTTCAAGGGTTTGTTAAGACATGTTTTCGTACAATATGTGAGAATTTGAGCCGATTTTAACGGTAAAAATTTGTTAATTTTGAAAAGAAGGAGTAGAAATCAGAAAAATGAAGCTGAATTAGTATGAACTCTTCCTCCTGAGCTCTGATACCACTTGTAGGATCGAATTCAGACCCGAATGAGTCAATCAGAAGAGTTTATCTCAGTTTGAATGGCGGAAACGAACAAACCGAGTTCAATTCAGCGAGATTCACACTTAAAACTGTTGTTTCTATTAATATGACGACGTTTACAACCTGACAACACTTCGGCAGCACTTCGTTGCTCACCGGAAGAATCTCTGAAAAAGTTACAAATGATTTAGCTTGAAGGCTATTTATAGTGGAGGAGATTTAGCTTGAAATGACATGCCACTTTCAAGGTAAATCTTGATTTAGCTTGAAATGACACATGACACTTTCAAGGGAAATCACCACTTTCAAGCTAAATTACATTAAACACATTCTAAAACGTATAACATATCTAACATTTTTAGTCCTAGACTCGATACAAGATGAAGTCGACAGACGCATGCACTAACATGAAATGAACTCAACCCTATATATATTAAGTCTTATGTGTTATTATATATTTAGTGTGTATTTGTTTATGTGCGTAACATGTATTAACAAGATTAAATGAGAGAAAGCGAGTTGAAAACATGGGTTTGGCATGTCATGCGGGTTAATATTAAAGATTGAGATAAAAAGGGGTGTGATAAATATACCCAAGATAAAGATTAATATACCCAAAAGTCAAATTTAGTAATGATTTAGTAATGATTAACTACTTTATTATTATTTTATTATAAAGTTAAAAGTAATAAGGGTTATTGGATTTTAATAATCTTAAGTTTCACCAGTTGGCCGATAATAATCTCAATTTTAAAAATTCCCTTCAGTAATCCCAACTTGTAAAAGTTTGGCCACCATTGATCCTTTTCAAACATATAAGAATTTTGTCTCCTCAATAGATTCAATTACACCTAGAGACTCCTTAATTGACTTAAGTGCACCTATGTTTGAAAATGATCAATGGCGGCTAAACTTTTACAAGTTGGGATTATTGGAGGGAATTTTTAAAGTTAGGATTATTATCGGCCAACTGGTGAAACTTAGGATTATTAAATCCAATAACCCAAGTAATAATTATGTTTTATTATAAAGTCAAAACTAATAATTATGTTTTTTATCTTATTTTATTTTATAATAATTTTGTTACTTTTTTATATTTTGTTATACTATTATTAGTATTAATATCAATAGTAATAAATAAATAATCAAGACACTTTATTATAAATAGCAAAGTGAAAAAGTTAATCATAAATAAATAACGTGTCTCTAACTTTATTATTATTATTATTAAATTTGAATCTTGCATTTAGATAACATGTTTTATGTATATATATAAAACTTTTTCATCATACGTATTTTATAAAAAAAACTTAAAAGTGTATTTTTTTTTATTCAGAAAAGTTTATTTCTTATTTTTTTGGAACATGTTTTTATTTTTAAATAAAAAACGTATTTAGTTTTCTTTATCTAAAAAAATCTAGGGGGGAAACATGACAAAATTTAATGTATTTTATTGGCTATGTTGTCTAATAGTGTAAAGAAATTTCTATACTAGCATACATCAAACGGAAGAATTATTTTAAATAATTATATATTGGATTGAAATTTTATGGCATTTAAAGTTTAAACCAAAAACTTATTAGTAGAGTTAAAACAAAAGGGTATTCTAGAGACTAACCAGAACAAAAATACAAATATTAATGTTAGTAAAAAAAATAAATAGAAAACCAGTTATGTCATATCTGTAATGAAAAACTATTATTTTATTAACAGGTATTTAAGACACGAAATTTAACATTTGAAATCATATAGTCAGATAATTTTTTTTATAGTTATCTAAACAATAATATAATTTAAAATAAACTACAATGCAAAAATCTTACGAATGAGACTTAGTGTATCATCAATATTAGAAACTAAAAGAAAATTTTAAAAATATCAATTAAACAAGCTTTAAAAAATATAAAACTTTTTTTGGTATGAAGTATTGTAGAAATAAAAGGATTATGAAAAGGTTGTTGAAAAAAAAGATTATGAGGGGAGATAATATATAATACTACTCTACTACCTATACCTATGTGGCTTTCAGGGGCGGTTCTTTGAAGACCACTGGCAGGGTCACGGCCCGGGCAAGTTTTTCGGCCGTAGTGCTAATTTTCTACACTTTGATCGAAATTTTTTATATATACTATGTTTGGCCCGGGCTTGCCCGGACTTTTTTTTAGTGCCCGTGTCTTTCGGCTCTTACACGTTCAACGGGCAAGATCCGCCACTGGTGGCTTTATTGTACGTCTGCATTTATTACATGGCCAACAAATTGACTTGTGTGTCTATTTATTACTTGAAAAGCGTTGACTTGTGAGTAAAAAGTTAAAAAAAATTGACTTTGGGATGTATTTAACACAACCCGATAAAAAATGGTTGATATAGAGATGTAAGTTAATGCACATCAACGTGAGCAATAAATTGAGAATGTTGATATTGATGGGGGCTGCACTATGGAATTAAAGAAGCAACAAGGATCATGGGTCGGTGGGCTTAGGGATTAACAAAAGGAAGTCGGCTATATGATTAAGCCCAGCGACATGCGGGGATTGTTGGTATTGACTCCGTGACGCACGGCTAAAAGGTTTTACGGGAAACGTGTTTACGTCGGCTAAAACTAGGTTTTTAAAAGATGCTTTTCATAATTTAAAACTTCAGCTGTCACATGCATATAAGGGTGGACGGGGCGCCCCGTGATGGCACCTCCATCACTCGTGGAATGCAAGGGAACACCGCCGCCACCCCTTTTTATCACTCGTCAACTTTATAACGCGTTGAGATTTTAAAGCGTGAAGAACATGCAATTTAGTTTAGTTTTTTTTTTTTATGATTTTGATAGTGTGTGGTGAGTGATGGACATTTACACAAAAAACCATCACTAGTGATGAAGTAAAACTCGATGACATGCCGGAAATTGATTGGATATTATGAGTGACGAGTGAGTGATGAGTGCCCCTACCCTAAAAGGGACGAAGGCATCATTATGGGATTAACTTTTCATATCAATTATCAATTTTGCGGGCCCGGTTTTTCTCGACTTGTTTGTTGTAACCAACCTCATTTACACCAAAAGAAGCCACTCAAATACTGCAAGAATTACATATCAACCACAAAGTATAACGTAATTACTTTTTTACCAAAAGCCCTCTTCGAGCAATTCAGACGTGTGGCAAATGTGTATTTCCTCTTAGCTGCATGCCTATCATTGACACCCGTTTCACCCTTTTCGGCTTATAGCATGATTGCACCGTTAGCCTTTGTTATCGGGCTCAGTATGGCTAAAGAAGCGGTTGAAAACTGGCATCGGTTCATGCAAGACATGAAGGTAAATTTGAGGAAAGTCAGGGTTCATAACGGGGAAGGTGTGTTTTCGTTAAAACCATGGATGAATATACGTGTCGGGGATGTCGTAAAAGTTATTGTTATCAAGCTATGAAGACGGGAATTGTTATGTTGAAACTATGAATTTAGACGGTGAGACGAATCTAAAAGTTAAAAGATCTTTAGAAACAACTTTATCTTTAGATGATGATTCCAGTTTCAAAGATTTTAGAGGAACGATTACATGTGAGGATCCAAATCCGAATCTTTATACGTTTGTTGGCAATTTGGATTATGAACGACAAGTGTTCCCACTCGATCCTAGTCAGATACTGCTTCGGGATTCGAAGCTAAGAAACACAGGCCATGTTTACGGGGTGGTGATATTTTCGGGTCATGATAGTAAAGTGATGCAAAACGCTACAAAATCACCTTCAAAAAGGAGTACAATTGAGAAACAAATGGACAAAATTATTTATGTCCTTTTTACCCTTTTGGTGTTGATTTCGTTGATAAGCTCGATCGGTTTTGCTATCAAGACAAAAACACAAATGCCAAGTTGGTGGTACTTGCGGGCGCCAGATGATGAGCATTTATACGATCCTGCAAATGCTTCACGATCGGGATTTTATCATTTGATTACCGCTTTAATTCTTTACGGGTATCTGATACCGATCTCACTTTATGTTTCTATTGAGCTCGTGAAGGTTTTACAAGCAGTTTTTATAAATCAAGATATAAACATGTATGATGAAGAAACGGGTACTCCAGCTCAAGCCCGTACCTCGAATTTAAATGAAGAACTGGGGATGGTGGACACTATTTTATCAGATAAAACCGGGACGTTAACGTGTAATCAAATGGATTTTCTAAAGTGCTCGATTGCAGGGGTCCCGTATGGCATACGATCTAGTGAAGTAGAGGTGGCAGCCGCCAATCAAATGGCTTTGGATCTTGAAGGGCATGGTGGACATTCCGCGAGGTCTAGTGGACAACACGGGCCGGAAATCGAGTTACAGGCATTAACGGCTTCTAAAGATAGTTTGGGAGCACCGATCAAGGGTTTTAGTTTTGATGATAGTCGATTAATGAATGGGAATTGGGCCCAAGAGGCGAATCGCGATGTTATATTGTTGTTTTTTAGGGTTCTTGCTCTTTGTCACACTGCGATTCCCGAGTTTAACGAAGAAACTGATAGTTATAGTTATGAGGCTGAATCGCCTGACGAAGGTGCGTTTCTTGTGGCTGCAAGAGAATTCGGGTTTGAATTTTGTAGAAGAACGCAATCGAGCATATTTGTTCGTGAGAGGAATCCTTCTTCTCAAGAATTTGTTGAAAGGTTCGGACATGCTTTTGATTATATTAATGTTGTTAGATAACTATTATAGTAGTAATCACATTGAATGATGAGTAAATTATCGAAAAAAGAACCTAAAAGAGGATTAAAACTGTAAGTGGGTCAACATGACCCGTGTTGACCCGTTACACCCCCTCCTTTCCACTTTTAATTTTTTGTAACATTTGATTTGCATGTTATTTCCAGGGAGTTTAAACTTCTAAATCTTTTGGATTTTACAAGTAAAAGGTCGGTTTCTTGATTTCAATTTCAACACACACATCCACATACACACTAAATACATTTTATTTATTTATTTATTTTTGCAGCATAATCTTTGAACGTTTAGCAAAAAAATGGAAGAAGGTTTGAGGAGGTTACTACAAAGCATTTAAATGATTATGGGGAAGCCGGTTTACGTACGCTTGCACTTGCGTATAAAAAACTTGAAGAATCCGAGTACATATCATGGAATGAGGAATTTACAAAAGCAAAAACTGCCATTGGTGGTGACAGGGAGGCGATGCTTGAACGCGTTTCGGACATGATGGAAAAAGATTTGATTCTTGTTGGTGCAACTGCTGTCGAAGATAAGCTGCAACCAGGGGTATCAAATTATTCTTACCATTATGTCATTAGTTTTGAACTTTTTATATTTTGTTAGTTCTAATTCTTTTTACATGTTTAGGTGCCTCAATGTATCGATAAATTAGCACAAGCTGGTCTTAAGATATGGGTATTAACAGGGGATAAAATGGAAACTGCAATCAACATAGGGTAATGTCTCTCGCCCTTTTTAACTTGATTATTGTGAATAAAAGTTGTTTTTGAATATTTTTGTGTAGGATTAATTTCATAATATTGTATCTACCTTTTCAAAACTCTAAATATATCATATTGACCCGTTCCATAGTGAATAAAATCATATAAGCTGCTTAAAACAATCTGTTTTACTGAATGAATGAGTTGGAAAACGATGTTATTACTGTGAATCATCTCAATGGATAATGTTATCTTCGTTTAACACACCACTGTAACTGATTTTATTTATGCTACTATGGAACAGGTAAATATTATAATCTTTTTTAAATGGTATATATAAGATATTTAGCTTATTTATGTTTTTTTTAATATATAGAAGTATATATATTAATATATATAGACAATAAACACTATGAAATTGCCCCTTGTGTAAAACTATTTTTTTTTAAGATTAACCATAATACCTTATCTTGGTTGGTGTAGGTTTGCATGCAGTTTACTTCGTCAGGGCATGAAGCAAATATGTATATCAACAAATGTCGACATTCTAAAACAAGATTCCAAAAAGGTACGTATTATCTTTATTAAATTAAATTGCTGAACTGATTGAAATAAGAACAAACTTTACAATTCTACTTAACTACATAGGTAGTTAAAGAAAAATCATCTTTTATGTCATTTTATATTAAGCGCAGTTAATAGTTGTTATCATTTACTGACTAGACTGTAAAAAGAGTAAATTTGATATATTTAGTGTTTCAAAAGGGTAAATATAATATGATGAAATTAACATAATATTTATATGGATATATACTAAATTTTGAACTTTAGTAAAGATATCTTATTGTTAGTTTATTATGATCAGGCTGTGAAGGAGAACATTGAATTGCAAATCACTAATGCAACTCAAATGATTAAGCTTGAAAAGGACCCACATGCTGCATTTGCATTGATTATCGATGGGAAGACTTTAACTTACGCTTTAGAGGAAGATTTAAAGCACGATTTCTTGAATTTAGCGGTTGATTGTGCTTCTGTTATATGTTGTCGTTTTTCTCCTAAACAAAATGCCATGGTAAGATCATGATACATAGATGCGTCATTTTAAATTATTATTTTTTTCTTAGTCTTTTATTGTCGTCTTGACATTAGGTTACAAGATTGGTGAAAGAAGGCACGGGGAAAACGACTTTAGCTATTGGAGATGGTGCGAATGATGTTGGAATGATTCAAGAAGCGGATATTGGTGTCGGAATAAGTGGTGTTGAAGGAATGCAGGTCTGTGTATGATGCAGACACGCTTGTTTTTTTTTTTTTTGCAATTGGCTTACAAAGTTTATGATTATATGTGCAGGCTGTGATGGCTAGTGATTTTGATATTGCACAGTTTCGGTTTCTTGAAAGGCTTCTAGTTGTACATGGTCACTGGTGTTATAAAAGAATTGCTCAAATGGTATATATCTACAGTTTCCGTTTCTTGAGTGGGACCCACAGTCACATCTTTGTTTCTTTAATGCTATATAAACGGTCGCAAGAGAATGAGTTAAATGCCGAACAAAATGTGACTGTTATTTGTTAGCGTATATATATTTTTGTTTATTACTGACAACGATTCTTTGCAACAGATATGCTATTTCTTCTATAAAAACATTGCGTTTGGACTTACATTGTTCTACTTCGAGGCATTCACGGGCTTCTCGGGCCAATCAG
The DNA here is from genome assembly GCA_030545235.1 of Helianthus tuberosus. Classification (NCBI taxonomy): domain Eukaryota; kingdom Viridiplantae; phylum Streptophyta; class Magnoliopsida; order Asterales; family Asteraceae; genus Helianthus; species Helianthus tuberosus. Next base: position 219,861,815 of record CM060369.1, read on the forward strand.
TGTATGACGAATGGTATATGCTTTTATTCAATGTCGTTCTTACATCATTGCCTGTGATTGCACTTGGTGTTTTCGAACAAGATGTTTCTTCCGAGATCTGCTTACAGGTTAGCTTTTCATTCCTAAAGTACAATTAAAATGTCTCGTTAATTAGCGCCCACACTTTTTATTTTTCCCCTCAATTTTCATTATTGACATTTACACTCACTCAACTTTCTAAAACTTCATAATATGTCATTCTAACCCCTTTGAGTTTCTAAAGTTTCAAGTTTACCCCTGTACTTTCATTCTTTAACTTGAAAATTTTATGTACGTGTCGGTATAAATTCAAGTTAGTTTATTTTTATGTTCAAGTTGGTAAAAGTTTTTTGGAAACGAGTCAGGTCAAATATAATACGTTTTCATGCTTATAATACATACGTTTTTTTTTTTGGAAAATGAGCTGGTTGAAATGTAATACGTTTTCATGCTTTTTATATACGTTTTCGGTTGGTTTACGTTTTGACGTAAACTTTTTCGAAACAAGTCTTTTCAAATATGATACGTTTTCATTCGACGGTATAAATTCGAGTTACTGTATGTTTCAACATCGCCGCAAATGAAACATGCTAAATGGGCCAATCATTTTTGTAGGTTTAAATACTCAAATCAATTTACACAACTTGTTGCTGTTGTTATTATTATTATATAATGCTCGAATTAAATTGTTATTATCGTACAAAGTTGTTGTACTAGTGTAAAATTTTTATCATATATCTACATACTTATGCCTCTTTATAACCACTGCAGTTTCCAGCACTATATCAACAAGGACCAAAAAATCTATTTTTCGACTGGTACCGAATATTCGGGTGGATGGGAAACGGGCTGTATTGTTCGCTAATCGTGTTTTTCCTCAACATAATAATATTCTACGACCAAGCTTTTCGGGCAGGCGGGCAGACAGCCGACATGACCGTGTTGGGAACCGCGATGTTCACATGTGTCATCTACGCAGTAAACTGTCAAATCGCCCTCACGATGAGTCACTTCACTTGGATACAACACTTTCTAATCGGTTTCAGTATCATTGCATGGTACGTGTTTCTAATACTATACGGTATGATGCCTCCGGAATATTCTGGAAACGCTTTTAGAATCTTTGTGGAAGCACTTGCACCCGCCCCGTTATTCTGGTTGACCACGATTTTAGTGACGGTTGCGTGTAATCTCCCGTATTTGGCCCATATTTCTTTTCAAAGATCTTTTAGTCCGATGGATCATCATATTATTCAAGAAATTAAATATTATAAAAAAGACGTTGAGGATCGACATATGTGGACCCGTGAAAGATCAAAAGCTAGACAAGAAACGAAGATCAGGTTTACTGCACGAGTTGATGCAAAGATTAGACATTTTAAACAAATGTTGCAGAAGAAATCGTCGGTTTTGAGTCCTCGTGTTGCTTTGGCTGCAACAAGAACATAGTATTTTTTTTTTAAATTTCTTTGGTCTTTTTAAAGGTGTTAATCATGCTTATAGTTAAGTGTAGGGTTGTCTGTATTTTTTTTTTTTTTGGTGATTACTGGTTTTTTTATTTGTTCTTGTAATATGGGGAAAGTATAGGGTGACTTTGGTATGTTAGAATTTTACAAGTGCTGTTTTGCAAAGTGGAAATGGCTAATATTCACAACGTTGACTTTGACTATTTTTTTTGCAATGTTTCTTCTCTTAACTATTTTGGAATTCTTTGAAGAATGTTTTGGACCTGACTATAATTGTTACAAGAGTAAACTGCATTTGCAACCCTATTTAGAAAATTCGTCAATTTAACACCACGACGTTTCATAAAAGCATCAATGTACCCCATGTTGCATAAGCAGTCCACATCATCAAAACTTTGACTTGCCACATAAGCAGTCCATTGTAGCAAAACCTTGACTTTTTGTCACATAAGCAGTCCACGTCAGCATAACTGATTGGGTTAACTTTTAGTTAGTACAGGAAAATAAGTTAAAAGTTGGGACTGTTGTCAGCCAATATATAAAAGTTGGGATTATTTAAATCTAATTTTTTAATAGAATTTCACACACAAATCTTTTGGGCCAATTGTCACGTTTTGACCGATGTAAAGATTACCCATAATGGCCTAAACCTTTTTCAACTTGTAACCGAATAGTTATAGCCGAGGCTACCCAACGGAATTCAAATCTTACTTTCACTATTGTCGATCATTAAAATTGAATAATAAGCCAGATTACGCTTATCTAAAAAGAATATTTTGTGATCTTTTTATTCGTGAAGGTTTTTAAATCTCTATCCTATTTTAGATCTTGAAAATTGAAACAATTTGTGGAGATGATGTTTATTTAGTTGACAAGCCTCTTTTCTTTGCTTTAGGCTTCCAATTTGATCAGGTATTTGATTGTGACTAAGTTTCGCAACAACTCAATAGACTCATGATAAGTTCTATAAATAAGCAACGAATGTAGAGATATCACTACACAAACACATCGATGTAATGTTGTATAGTGGTTCAGGTGGATGTTAACAAATCTATCTTACGTCCACTCGTTGGTGTTTCACCGGTGGGTAGAGCATTGTAAAATATTAGCTACAATGTCATCGATTATTTTTGTGCTGCCGGTTATTGCTCTTCTGGGTCTTTGGAAAATTGTTCACATCGGTAATTTTTACATTTGACTATTTTCCAAATATCTAAGACCCGTTGAAATATCGAAATTGTTTATTTTGGCACAAGTAAAAAATAAAATATCTTAGATCACGATGGGTTGACCCTTGACTAAAACCGTCAATCATGGAAACCATCGCACCCTGGAAGACAAAAAACCGAAGCCCATGATGTTGCCCTAATTACTCCATCGCTTTATTTTCTTCATCACAGTGTCACCGGAGGTTGGATGTTGCAAGAAAGGTGGTCGAGACTCGAGAGGTTGTTGTAGCAAAGGACGTCTTAAATTTAGGTGTTGGTTCACGGTAGTGCTTAATAACACCCTAAATTTACATTGTAATTAACTAAGGGGCTGTTTGGTAACTTCTGAATGGTTAAGTGCTAAACCAGTTAGAGGTCTGAACCATTAAAAGCCAGTGTAATGTTTAACCGTTCAGAGGCAAATGTCTGACCAATTCAGATTAGAGGTCTTAACCATTCAGATTCTGTATAATGCTTAACCATTCAGAGGCAAATGTCTGAACCACATCTACTTGCGCAACAAATAGTCTGATCCATTAAGTGCTGAACCAATAAGTGGTCTGACCCATTAAGAGGTAAACAAACAACCCCTAAATTACAAACCAAACATGTTATGCCAATAAATCAAATGCCAATAAATCAAAGTTGCATTTCACTTTCACTGCAAGAAACAGCCACGTTTAGCGGCGACAGCTGTCGCCGCTATTGCCTTGTTTTGTCGCCACTATTACCGGCGACCTGTCGCCGCTAACGGGTCGTCGGTATTGATTAGTCGCTATTGCCCTTTTTGCCGCCGCTATTGATGCCGTCGCCGCTATTGCCCTATAGCCGGAGTTTTTCCTGAAAAGATATTGTTTCAGTGCTCCAATGTGCCAAAATGAAGAGTTTAACTAGATTGAAATTGATCGTTCTAGAGAGCGAAAAGCACTGCCAATGTTCATCAAATATATGTAATCAATACAAAAAAAAATAAACTCTGCAAATCATATATATAACATATGTTACATAAAGATGTTTTTTACATAAAACTACAAAACTCATATACTTAATCCATTCAAATCTACGGTGACTATGAAGATGCTCCGGTGAAGATGAATGTGCTCCGGTGAAGGTGCAGGTGCTCCGGTGATGCTCCGGTGATGCTCCGGTGTAGACGCAGGTGGTCCGGTGACGAAGGAGAATGCTCCGGTGACGGATTACTTGTGACGGCCGAGAAGAACGTGCTCCGGTGACGGATTATTTGTGACGGCTGAGAAGAAGCATGACTTGTGTTTGTTTTGAAGAGAAGAATGAAATTTTATTTGAAGTTTGAGAAGATATTGTTTTGTTAGAAGATATGGGGTTGTTCTTGAGGATAAGAATAAGAAGAAGATATGTGTTTGTTTCAGGAGAAGAAGATGACCCTTAGATCATTGCTTAATCAACGGCCAGCAGCAGACCTTGGAGTAGCACACGGATCGGAATCAATAGCGGCGACACCCTGACGCCGGTATTGATCATTGTCGCCGGTATTGCTCATTGTCGCCGGTATTGCTGATTGTCGCCGGTATTTCCGGCGCCGCTAATACTGTATATTTCTTGTAGTGTTTGTTTTTGCCAACCGTACACATTCCAATTTGTTTGTCAAGATTCCAATTCCTTTGACACACTACAACGATTCATTCAAACATGTTTTGCAAAGCAAATGCTTATTTTATATATATATATATATATATATATATAAATAAAGCTAAACTGAAGTATGGTTACAAAACAAACATGTTTTGCGAACCAAATACTTATTTTTTATATATAAATAAAGCTAAACTGAAGTATGGTTACAAAACAAAATAAATTTGCTAATAGTCTAGTTTTTTGAATGAAAGGATACAAAAGGTTTTAACTTCTATATAAATAAAGCTAAACTGAAGTATGGTTACAAAACAAAATAAATTTGCTAATAGTCTAGTTTTTTGAATGAAAGGATACAAAAGGTTTTAACTTCTATGCGTTAAGAAGAGGACTTAGGTGATTTATACTGTTCGGCCCGTTAGACTCATATCATTTTTAGCCAACTTTCTTTGGTTTACAAGTGCATTATACAGTTCTCAACGTATTATTGGTCCTGAAGCAACGGTATTCACCAATTTGGCTTTTAATCCAAGTCAACCCGAACCCAAATTTGAATCTCAAAATTAGGTTTGAATCTCAAAATTAGGTTTCGGTTAATCCGTTTTTGGTTAGAAAACAAATATTGAATCACTCATATAGCAAGTATCACGATCAACTTTTTTTTGGAGCAGGGTCTACACGGCTAACCACGGGTGAACCAGACTCATCTTGTGCACGAACCAGGGCCAAGTCAATGTTGACTTGGCCCCGCTCAAACTGCACCACAATCGAGTGCTCTTCAAACTGTTCGTACACTGATAAGAAAACTAAAAGATTTTTATCACTACAGCTGCCTCGATTTAGATGAACTAAAGATCCGAAGAGCTCGACTCTCCAGCTACAGTGAACCGGTGAAAGTTATAGGAGGGTTTACAAAAGAATCACAAGTAGGAAAAGGTAGTGTTTTTTAAAGGGGATATTGAAAGATAGTGTTGTTTATGTGAAACGTGTACCTCTTTCACTTGATATTAAGAAAAACTTTATGTAGCAATCTTTAATATGATTGCAAAGATGTAATGATTGTGATACAAACCCAAATCAATGTTGGGTCAAAAGTGATTCGTGTTATGAGTTGTCAGTAATATAATGATCGGTTTAACGCAATCGTTTTATGAGTTGTAACGTAAATCGTACATGTTATCACACCAAGAATTATTTGGTTTAGCGTGCCGCAACGCACGCGCTGTATTTTTGCATTTCTCTGAGAGTAACCGAGTCCATCACCAATTCCGGGGAAAACCCGGTGATCCACTCGCACGTAGGCACGACGGTGAAATTATCGATAAAACCTGTTTGGCTCAAGGATCGAACTCAGGTTTCACTGGGTCTCCTATCATTGTCCACCAATGACTCACTCTGCACCAAATGAGAGTTAAACTTACATCTCTCAAGATCATTGGTTACTCTCTTTCCTTTTCCATTTTATCTTTTTTCTATGTTTTCTTTTTCTCTGTTTTTCCTTTACCATTTTATCTTTTTTTCTATTTTTTCTTTTTCTCTGTTTTCATTTAAATTTAAATGTTTATTGGTTTTTTTTTCATTTTTAACTGAAACTTATATCTCTCAACCAAAATACCGGCTATAAAACCTATTTGAGAACCAAATATTTAATACCATGATTTTTTTTTTCAGTTTTATCTTTCAGTTGGTCATATTATGACTTTATTTTTTGGGTTTAATCTTTCGGTTTATATTTCTCAACCAAACCACCGACTGTAAAGGCGATTTAAGAACAAATTATTTAATACCATGATTTTTTTCGGTTTTATCTTTCAGTTGGTCATATTATGACTTTATTTTTTAGGTTTAATCTTTCGGTTGATACACCGAGTGCTAACACCCTATCAATCCTATAATAAATAGAATCAATACTAACTCAATACCCGGCGCACCGTACCGTACGAGGGAATTTTTCTAGTATACATTAAAGAGCGTGGATTTATAAACAGTAACTAACTCAACGCGGCTAAAATTAAAAATAACAAAAAATAAAAACTAATAAAACAATAGAAATGAGTAGCTATTCATTAAATTTTCTTTTCTTTTCTTTCTTCACAACGTGATACATGTAAGTTTTATTATTATTATTATTATTATTATTATTATTATTATTATTATTATTATTATTATTATTATCTTACAAAGTTGATACTATATCGTAATGATTCGAATCGGTAACAACCATATACACGACGCAACGTGCGAGGACTTCCACTAGTATAAAACTATAAGTGGGATGAAATTAATGGCCACCCGTATACTTATGTTGCACTATTAATATACATTTATAAATAGTGTTGCACTATCAATTTACATTTATAACTAATAAATAGGACGAAAAAGAAAATCAAAGCCTTCTCGCGAAATCTATTACTTCATGCTAAATCCATAACAGATTTGTTGGTAAAAAGTATAAAACATGAGGAAGTAAAATGTGGATATTGATACACTTTGTTTATATTACATCTTCCAAAGTACGAGGCACAGAAAAGGACATCCTTAGAGACGATGTTGAGTCATGTTGAATATTTAAGGTAGGTATATTACCAGAAGAATAAATTGTTGGTGTTTCCTTTATACCACTTCCACTTTTCTTGTCAACGAGCCTAACTCCAAAACCTTTACACCGCTGATCTTCAGTGTCAAATGAAAGAGCTTTGTATGTTTGATCCCACCATACATTTTGTCTCAATGAACCAAATGAAACATACACCATCCATGTAGATATAAAAACACTATTACCATCACTCTCCTCCCAAAACACATCACTTTGAGAATCCATACCATTCGTCTCGTCACTCATACTTATCCTTACAGATATACCACCGTCAGTGGCGGACCCAGGAATTTTTTCATGGGGGTGCGGAACATTTTTAAAATTTTTAGGCCCCTAGGTATATAAGTAAAAAAATCAGTTCGTATCGGGTCGGGTCATGTAAAACAAACAAACATCAAACTAAATTTATATAATAATAAAAAAACATGTCAAACCTTATTACAAACATAATTAAAACGTCGACGCCCTGCGGGTTTTCATTTTTTGAAATCTATTCAAAACATCATCTAAAGCTAATTTCTTAAACAATTCTTTCTCTATATAACATAAGTTCATCGCTCGATAACATAATGTTTCAATTTTAATTTTCAACTATTCAAGCCCTAGAAATCATAACGTAAGTTGTAATCACCCTAAAAATATATAAGCAACATAATCACCTTAAAAATCATCTAAACAACCATAAAGAACGTCAAAACACACAAAATTTCAAACCTATTTAACAACTTTATTACCCTTTTTTCTCCTATAATATCAACCAAAATCATCAAAATAACAAAGAAACTTACTCGTGTTCGGATTCCGGTTAGATTTGGTGTCGAACGACGGTGATATGGTGGCTGATTACGGTGGTCGCCGGCTGCTGGACTGTTGTCGCTGGGTGATGTTGTTTGTTGGCAGTGCAGGGACGCAAGAGAGAGAGAGAGCGGGAGAGAATTTCTAAAGGTTTTGGACTTTAATTATTTATTATAGTTTGAAATATTGTTAGGTTTGGTTAATGAGCTAAGACTTAGTGGGCTAGCTAGTTAGGAATTATAAGTTGGTAAAGGTATGAGTATTTGGGTTTAGTTAGGTATTAAAAGTTATATAATTTAGGTAGTATTTTTTTTTTAAAATAAGAGTTTACTAAAAAAAATTTAAAATATAAATTGATAACACTTTTTACCTAAGGGGTGCGGACGAAAAATTTCAAGGGGTGCGGTTAAAAAATTCCAAGGGGTGCGGACGAACAATTCCAAGGGGTGCGGACGGGATTTTCGACGGAACTTAGCACTAAATTTTTTTCCCCGGGGTGCGCCCGCCCACCTTGGGCTGAACTTGGGTCCGCCTCTGACCACCGTAAGTACTGGGGGAAATGGCACACATTAAGAAACCAGAATAGTCATTGGACCAGTTCTCTGGTAGTTGCAGGATACATTTATTCCCTCTAAGTAGAGGGGTAAACCCCATTGCAATCTTTGCACCTGTAAGTTGGAGAACCATATGGTGGTTTTCAATTGCCAAACATACCTCAAGCATGGATTCTAGTAATTTGTGACCATCACTTATGATGCTCCCAAACCTAAGTGACACTTGACATAACCATCTACAGTTCTTGTGACAATCTCCAAATGTTGTAACTGACATGCAGTTTGATATGCTGAGAATAGTTAAACTTGATGGGAGCTCGGGCAATTCAAGAAGGTTTCTACAAAAAAACAGGTCGAGCAGTTTGAGTCGAGTAAGTTGTGAGAGGCTGAAATCTAATCGTGAAAGATCTGTAAACCCTAGACTAAGCTCTTGTAAGTTGGATAACTCAGTAATACTCGATGGGATTTCTGCATATTTGAAATGACATGTATAGAGATCCAACTTTGGTAAGCTCCGTAGAAATTGACGCCTTGTCTTCTTCACATAATGTCTTATTAGTCCTTTTAATCCGAGCTCCTTGAAATGTTTCAAGGCATCAAAGTTGACTCCTAAGCTCTTTAAACTCGCCATTTCAGAGAAATTTAGAGAAATAAGGTTGGTACAATGTTGGCCAATTGACGAGGGCAAAACTCTTATCCCAGTATATTTAATAGACAACTTTACCAAGCCTTCCATGTTTTCTTGGATCTTCGGGAACTCAACAATCTTATGACAATTACTTATTTCTAGAGTTTTGAGGTTTTCCATGTTGACAATTGTTGGAAACATTCTAAGCTTGTCACAAAACTGTACACTTACATATTGAAGACTTTTATGACTTCCAAGTGATGGGTGAATCTCTTCTAACTTATGACAAAAGGTGAGTGTCAGCTTTTGAAGACACGGGAGTCCATCAAAATCCGGTGTTCTGAATAGCTTCTTCATCAATATGAGTTCAAGAACTTTCAAATGTGGTAGATGCTATAAAGTACACAAAAGTTGATGTCAGATTTTACCGTTAGTATGATTTAATAAGTTGTATTTTCTGCTTGCTGGAAAATTTAATTAGCAAAAAATGGGGCAATTGTATTATTTTTTTTCAACTTTTTTTTCTTGTTGGCATTTTCATTCTCAAATATAATTACAAATAATCCATCTATCAGTTACCTTTTATTTTTGGAATAATGGATTTTAATAATCTCAACTATTGCCCGTTGGCTGGCAACGGTCCCAACTTCAAAAAAGCCCACTAGCAGTCCCATCTTTTCATATATTGGCATTTAATGGACCCTAACTAACAGAACCCTAATGGCCGTTAGTTTCCGGTCGCCGGAAAAACGTTTTTGGCCGGAAAACAATTTTTTGGGCGGAAAACTCAACCTTTTCGTCTCAAACCTCTTTGTAACCTTATTACGGACCTTTATGAACCTTTTCTAGTAAAAGCTCCAATTATTAAGTTCGTCGGAAATCGAACATTTCGTGGCTCCATCGCGAAGTTTGGGTACTTTTTATCAAAGTCTTGCCATGCAGATCCATCAACTGGATGACGCATAGTCCCATCTTCGAATCGTCCGGTACTATGCCATATCATATCTTTCGCTGTGTGCCTTGAACAATACAAACATAGTCTAGGCGTCAAAGGAAAGTATCGTAACACCTTACGAGCCACCTTTGTGCCTTTTGTGTCTTTATCGACCCATCGACTCTCATTACAAACGGGACAATTTTGCAAGGACTCGTTTTCTTTCCAAAAGAGAGCACAATCATTTGTGCACACATCTATCATCTCATATGCCAAACCAATCTTCTTAAATGTCTTCTTAGCTACATAATACGAAGGGGGAATCTTGTTGCCTTCTGGCATTGACTCTCGCAACAACGAGAGGAGTCGATCTACGGCTTCATTTTGCAAATGGTACGTATCCTTTATATTCAAAAGCTTTGCTAAAAAGTCGATAGAAGAAAACTTGGTACATCCAGGATATAATTCTGTTTCAAGTTCCTTTACCAGGTCTTCAAAATCATCAACAACACCGCTACTATCTCCATTCGAGTTCTCTTGGTTAAGGTATGTATCTTCTTCCATACGCTCCCCCCTAATGTCTTCAATAACGTTTACCATACCGTCTTGTGGCGCAACATCGTTTACTTCTGCAATTGGAGTCGTGTCCCTGTGATAGGTCCACTTCGTGTATTCCTTCCAAAAACTGTTAATACGCAAATGATATTTCATTTATGCCATAGTTTTTAAGCCGGAATTTTTACATTGGGTACACGGACATCTAACTTCATCGTGGTTTTTTATCACACTTTCACACATCTCGATAAATGACTTGAGTCCTTGCTTGTAGCGAGGTGAATGACGTGGGGAATCAATCCAACTTTTATCAATATGCATTATGCAACTGAAAGAAAATCTAATTTAGGATTAACAAGACAAGGGTAGGCTGCTAAACCCACTTTTTGAACATTTTATCTCATATGTGAATGTGTATTACATGATTGTTTGTTTAAGAAAAATTCGGCAACATTTCCTCTTAGCTCCCAAGTATATATGTAACGATATATATACCCGAGGAGCAAAGAGAAAATGATAACCGAATCCTTCTTAAACAAACAATCATGTAATACACATTCACATCCTAATGAGATAAAGTATTCAAAAAGCAGTCCCAAGATAAACGGAGACAACCCGAAATTAATTTCTAAATCAATTTCGGGCGGGTATTTCTAAGCTCATTATGTTTAAAATGATTAATTCAAACAAGGGCACAGTTTTTTAAGCTTGTTATTTTCTTAATGATTGTTTTAAATTTTGGGCGGAACGTTATGTTTTAAATCATGATTTCAATTTCGATTGGGTGTTTTCTTAGCTCGTTATGTTTGAAATGATGAATTCAATATCAGGCACGATTTTTAAGCTCATAATGTTCTTCATAATGGTTTATATTTCGGGCGGGTATTTTCTTAGCTCCTTTTGTTTTAAATGATGATTTCAATTTTGGCGGGTATTTTCTATGTTCGTTATGTTTTAAATGATGATTTTAATATAAAGAGGGTATTTCCTAACTAATATATATTTGTCAAATTTAAATATAAATGTTTTAAAACCTAAACACAAATATACAAATTATCAAACTTAAACTTTTTTTCTCAAACCTAAACATAAACATAGAAATTATCAACTTAAACATATATTTTTTTTTCAAACATGACCATAAACATAGAAATCATGAAACTTAAACATAATGTATGCACATTAACACATACTTTATTTATAGACTTACAAACCCACATACATGCTTACATACACCTACATAAACATACAAACATTCATCCTCACATACACATTTACATACTTTATACAAACATACATAAACATAGAAATTATCAACTTAAACATATATTTTTTTTCAAACATGACCAAACACACATTTTGACCAAAACCACATCATTTATGCATACTTACATACACATTTGCATACTTTATAGAAACATACATACTAACATACACATTTTTCACCAACATACTAACATACACCTACATACATACATTCATTCATTCATACACTTACATACCCACATACATGCTTACATACACCTACATACACAAATACATAGACTTTCTTATACAATTTGACCAAAACCACAAAATTTATACATACTTACATACACATTTGCATACTTCATACAAACATACATACTAACATACACATTTTTCACCAACATACTAACATACACCTACATACATACATTCATTCGTACACTTACATACCCACATACATGCTTACATACACCTACATACACAAATACATAGATTTTCATATACACATTTTCGCCAAATACACCTACATTATACATTTGACATACTAACATATACCTACATTATACATTTACATACCAAAACAAAAAATTATTCAACATCTAAACTTTGAAAAAAAATACATATAAAACTAACCGTATTTTCAAGTTTCCAAGAGATGTAGACCGCGTAGACGAGGTAGTGACCGAAGAAGTGACGGTGGTGATCGTAGAAGTGATGGTGATGATCCGATTTCACTACCAAATACACAAAAACACACAAAAATATACAAAAAATAAAGCCTATCATATGTATATAACAAAATAAAGAAGAAAAGTAACAAAAACAAAGCTTTACTAACCGATTTGGGCAAAATCCGCTTGTTTCCGGCGGTAGATGGAAGTTGTTTGGGGGGGAAAGTGAAGAAAGAGGGAGAAATTCACGCTGTATAGGGACTAATGCTTTTTGACCATTAGCGGCGACGTCGTGTCGCCGGTATTGATGTTTGTCGCCGGTAAAGGTTTGACCAGAGATAAGGATTGTGTGGCTAGGGATTAAAGTTCTGACAAACACTTTTAGCGGAGACAGGCTGTCGTCGGTATTGATGTACCCTGTCGCCGGTAATAAGTTTTAATTCCCCAAACGTTAGATCAGGATTTTGATCAACGGGTGGGGTTTGGTTTCAGCATCTGGCACGCGGATCGACCAATAGCGGCGACGTTTGGCCTGTCGCCGCTAATGGTGTCGCCACTAAAAGTATACAATTCTTGTAGTGTTATCCTCACAAGCTTTCGCGTGCTTTTTCACCTTCTTCGACTCTGCTTTCAGTACCGCTTTCCCCGCCACAAACCCATTTTCTCGGAACCCGGCTAGGGGGGATACACCTGTGAAATCGACACAAGCATGTTTCCCGACCTCCCAACCAAAAACTAGCACGTCAGCCAGGCGTAGGGTGGATCTCCCCTCTGACGGGTCTGTAAGAAAATTAACCGGTGCCTCTTTCTTTGCCGAGATCCCTGCTTAGGGCCGAAGATTATATGGCACAGAAAAGTACATACTTAGGGCAGACGATGAGTCATGTTCAATATTCAAGGTAGGTGTATAACCAGAAGAATAAATTGTTGGTGTTTCCTTTATACCACTTCTACTTTTCTTGTCAACGAGCCAAACTCCAAAACCTTCACACCCCTCTTCAATGTCAAATGAAAGAGCTTTGTATGTTTGATCCCACCATACACTTTGTCTCAATGAACCAAATGAAACATATACCATCCATGAACATTTATTAACACTGTTACCATCACTCGCCTCCCAAAACACATCATTTTGAGAATCCATTTCATACTTCTCGTCACTCATACTTATCCTTACAGATATACCACCGTAAGCACCGGGGGAAATGGAACACATTAAGAAACCAGAATAGTCATTGGACCAGTTCTCTGGTAGTTGCAGGATACATTTATTCCCTCTAAGTAGAGGGGTAAACCCCATTGCAATCTTTGCACCTGTAAGTTGGAGAACCATATGGTGGTTTTCAATTGCCAAACATACCTCAAGCATGGATTCTAGTAATTTGTGACCATCACTTATGATGCTCCCAAACCTAAGTGACACTTGAGATAACCATCTACAGTTCTTGTGACAATCTCCAAATGTTGTAACTGACATGCAGTTTGATATGCTGAGAATAGTTAAACTTGATGGGAGCTCGGGCAATTCAAGAAGGTTTCTACAACAAAACAGGTCGAGCAGTTTGAGTCGAGCAAGTTGTGAGAGGCTGAAATCTAATCGTGAAAGATCTGTAAACCCTAGACTAAGCTCTTGTAAGTTGGATAACTCAGTAATACTTGATGGGATTTCTGCATATTTGAAATGACATGTATAGAGATCCAACTTTGGTAAGCTCCGTAGAAATTGACGCCTTGTCTTCTTCACATAATGTCTTATTAGTCCTTTTAATCCGAGCTCCTTGAAATGTTTCAAGGCATCAAAGTTGACTCCTAAGCTCTTTAAACTCGCCATTTCAGAGAAATTTAGAGAAATAAGGTTGGTACAATGTCGGCCAATTGACGAGGGCAAAACTCTTATCCCAGTATATTTAATAGACAAGTTTACCAAGCCTTCCATGTTTTCTTGGATCTTGGGGAACTCAACAATCTTATGACAATTACTTATTTCTAGAGTTTTGAGGTTTTCCATGTTGACAATTGTTGGAAACATTCTAAGCTTGTCACAAAACTGTACACTTACATATTGAAGACTTTTATGACTTCCAAGTGATGGGTGAATCTCTTCTAACTTATGACAAAAGGTGAGTGTCAGCTTTTGAAGACACGGGAGTCCATCAAAATCCGGTGTTCTGAATAGCTTCTTCATCGATATGAGTTCAAGAACTTTCAAATGTGGTAGATGCTATAAAGTACACAAAAGTTGATGTCAGATTTTACCGTTAGTATGATTTAATAAGTTGTATTTTCTGCTTGCTGGAAAATTTAATTAGCAAAAAATGGGGCAATTGTATTATTTTTTTTTTACTTTTTTTTTCTTGTTGGCATTTTCATTCTCATATATAATTACAAATAATCCATCTATCAGTTACCTTTTATTTTTGGAATAATGGATTTTAATAATCTCAACTATTGCCCGTTGGCTGGCAACGGTCCCAACTTCAAAAAAGCCCACTAGCAGTCCCATCTTTCATATATTGGCATTTAATGGACCCTAATTAACAGAACCCTAATGGCCGTTAGTTTCCGGTCGCCGGAAAAACGTTTTTGGCCGGAAAACATTTTTTTGGGCGGAAAAACTCAACCTTTTCGTCTCAAACCTCTTTGTAACCTTATTACGGACCTTTATGAACCTTTTCTAGTAAAAGCCCCAATTATTAAGTTCGCCAGAAAACTCCTTTTTGGGTGGAAAACTCAACTTTTTGACCGGAAAACTCAAAGTATTCATCACAAAACTGTTTGTAACCATAGATCGGACCTTTAGGAACCTACTTTCGACCAAAAACGTTTTTCCGGTGATCGGAGACTAACGGCATTAGGATTCAGTTAGTCAGGGTCCATTGAAGGCCAATGTGAAAAGATGGTACCGCTAGTGGGAATTTTTGAAGTAGGGACCGTTGCCGGCTAACGGACAATAGATGAGATTGTTAAAATCCATTATTCCTTTATTTTTCAATCTGTACAACGCTCACTCAATACAGTCTACTATTTTTAAATGTTCATTCAAATGCATTACCTTACAACCCTTCCAAACTTCTTTTTGAAAGTTGTCATTCAATTTTAGAACAGCAAGTTTCATTGGTTGGAAACTGGCGGGAAATGGACTTCTTAGAGGATACCCAAGACAATTAATATACCGCAACTCATTTGAAAGAAAAGTAAGCCCTTCAACATACTCAGGAGGTGTCATCGAAACCCTAAGGTACCTTAGTTTCTTTAAGTTTGAAACTATTTTACAAAATTGTGTTGTACGCTCAAGATGACCATGTCCATGCCAATGGTATTCTATGGCTTCAATCTTGTCATTTTCCTACAACAAAGAAGGAAATAATGTACGGATTGTGTATAATTCAGTTCACATACACTATAATGTATTTGAGAAGCTTAACACTTACCATTGTTGCGTCCCCCAAACACATGTTATAGATATCTTCACTTTTCCAAATTCTGCTATGTTTGTTCGGATTGTTAGGATGTTTCACTCTAACAATGTAATGTCCCATTTCTTGAACTAGATCATGCATATCAAGCCTACCATCCACAATACTTATGAGAGCTTTTTGTCTCAACACCTCTATCCCTATTTCGGGGTGAAAATCACAAGCTTCAAGTATTTCCATTGCATCATCTTTCTCCCACTTTCTGAAGAAACATGCAATATCTAAAAATATTTCTTTTTCCATATCTGTAAGTCCATCATAGCTAATTTTTAGCATTTCCACAATCTTAGTGTCTGGAATATCTTTTAGTCTATCCAAGGTACTCATCCACCCCTTCTTATCTTTGTCGAATAGAAAAGAACCTAAAACTTTAAGTGCCAATGGGAGCCCAGCAGCATAAGAAACCACACGTAATGAAAGTGTCTCATAATCTTCCACCGGTTCTTTTTTGTTACATGCATGTTTATTAAAGAGCTGCATTGCCTCGTCATCTGATAATAATCTGACATGACAGATCTCGTCTACCTTGTGGGTTCTTAGCAAATGTGCATCTCTAGTTGTGATTAGTATTCGGCTCCCACTACCAAACCAACTATGTGATCCGGCTAACGCTTCCAATTGGCTAAGTTCATCGACATCATCAAGAAGTAGAAACACTTTTCTACGACATAACATACTTTTTATCATGTTTTTTCCTTGCACGATACTGTGTACTTTCACATCTGTTTTGGAAAAAGCTGACAAAATATTTTCTTGCAATTTTTTTAAACCATGTTTGCTTGTTTCCTCCCGAACATTCTCAATAATGTGATGACCTTCAAAATCGCAAGAGATTCCCATATAGAGCGATGTTGCAAGAGTAGTCTTACCACCTCCACCAACCCCCCATATCCCGACCATGCGCACACCATCTGACCCAATTTCTAATTGTGATTTCAAATATTGTATGCGGGTCGTCATCCCAACAAGATCTTCATTAGCATCTGAATTTAGGGGGGACAATCTGTGAACAATTGTATCAACAATTTCTTTGATGATTTCTGATTCATGCCTGCAAATTAGATATATATGGATGTTAAATCACATAGAGGTAACTTAACCCACAAATGTGAAAGGATACTCCTAAACCATCTTAACGTAAAAAAAGTCAAAATAAAAAATATCTACCAATCTAATAAAGTGACCACGATACAGATAATCATGCTTAACTAAAAACACAGTTAGCCTTATGAGACTAAACACACTTACATATATGATAATATAAAAATAATTTATATTTATATATTGTATAATAGTGTTCAATCTCATGGGACTAATAGTGTTTTTAGTTAAACTGATTATTAATACAATATAAGATAGTGAAAAACAGTTCCATTTCATAATTTTTTTTAATAATTGAATCACTCATCATCATCGAGGAGCCAAACAATTATAACCGGTTCAAATATTTGTAACTCCACAAGTCTAGCTCAAGCAGAGTGTTGCCTCATTTAGGCTCGACTAGCAAATAAGGCAACCTAAACGATTTAACCTATAAAACTAGCAAAAGGAGCCAAGTTCTAATGATACTAATCCCTCGCATCGAAGTCAAGGGTCATTTTGTAATTAGTAAATAGTAACTTTAGTTTGTAGTTGTGACTTACGTAATTCTCTAGGGATCAATTGTGTTAAGTTTAAAACCTAAGAGCATTCGCATCCCTTCCATTAGGCCACAGGGTGTGGCTTAACGCCACCCTGCCACCTCAACAATTATGGCGCTCCTAGGCGCTATCCACCATCCCCTCGAAATTAAATGGGGCGTGCTAGAGGGTATCCACCATTGTGCTAGCGGACCCATTTTGGCAATTTCGAAGAATATGGTCAAATATGACCATTGGCTAACGTTCAATTTAAAAAAAAGTTTTTTTTTTAATTCTAATATATATACAAACCTATAACAAACTAAAACACAATCCAACCACAAAAAAAAAACAAATAAATTCTATCTGATCATTTTTAAGAATGTCATCCGATTTGTCAAGCTCTTAATCTGACGGTGTTCTTGACGATATGATTATCAATTATTTGCGAGAAGAAGCCCAATCGTCTACATCGCGTACCAGACAACCACCTCTTGAACGAGACCGGTTAGGTGCTCATGAACGTTTAATGCAAGATTATTTTTTTTAAAATCCGTTGTACGATGATGTACAGTTTAGGCGTAGGTTTCGTATGAGCCGTCATGTTTTCCTAAAAATTTCTAATGATCTTGCGGCCGAATTCCCTTTTTTTAACACAAAGGAAAGTGCTAGTCGCAAAATTGGTTTCTCTTGAATACAAAAATGTACTGCCGCAATTAGGCAACTAGCGTACGACACAGCGAGTGATGCGTGGGATGAATATTTAAGAATGTCGGCCAGAAGTTGTCGTGATTGTCTTGAAAATTTATGTGAAGGTATTATTATTATTGTTATTATTATTATTTTTTATTATTTATAGTTTATTATTGATGTGTGCAAAATTATACACATTATTTATATCAATTATCCTCAACTTAATACAATTTTTATAACAAATCCATTTGGTTTGATACTTAATTATTCTTAACATGGATTTGTAGGTTCGAACGACGAATTGGTCCAAACATATAAAAATGACGACAAAACAGGCACAATTCAGAATTCAGAATTAAAACAAAACCGGGAATGAAGCAACAAGGTCCGATAAGTGTTTTCGTCTTCCAAATGCTAAAGTATCAAAACTCCAAGGATCAAAAGTGTAACATGCCATTTTCAAATATGGGAGGTTGTTCAAATATTCAAATATGGATGGTTCTTCAAAAAAAAAAAAAAAAAAAAAATCAAGAATGGATGGTTGTTAATTTCAACATTGGATGGCAAACTTCAACTATAAATAGGTCTTGAAATCTTCATCCCAGAAGGTACCATTTCTTCATTTTCCTTTCTTAGTTCTTTGCATCTTTTCACTTAATAAGTTCTTAGGGATGTCTTAAGAGTTTTGAGGATGTTCTAACACTCCTCGGAGTTCCGAAATACTTCCTGAACGACGTACGAGTCATATGTCTCAACTTTGTAAGTTTACTTTCATTATGTTTGTTATGATAATTATTATGTTAGGGTAATTAAACATTAGTTTCAACGCTTAGGCTCTGTTTTGTACCTTTGATTCGAATTATCGTGAAATAATTATGTGATTTTATTGTTGAATAATTTCGTTTGTATAATTTCTCGAACTTTAAATCTGAAACTTTGTCATGATTCAAATTAGTTTGTTAATGAACTTGATCAATTTATTAATATGCTAATGACATTCTTCAAGATAAAATGTGTCTATAATTTTAATCTTGAAACCAGAGGAACAATTAACGGTTTTGTGTTTGTCTATGAATTCAACTTCGTTAAAGAAATTATACAATGTGATTTAGTATTCCGAACAGCGTTAATATTAAATCATAATTAATACTTTCATCACATGCAACTCGCACATTAAGATCCGAATGGCGTGAGCTTAAAGTAGCGAGTTGGCTTTAACCAACGAACTGCGATTGGTTAGACATAGATGGAGGGAATGTCCGAACGGCGTGACGTTTAGTATTGATACAACCCTTTTTAATAAAAAGAATCATTGCACCATAATTATTAATGATCATAAATCGAATCAAAGTAAGGAACATCCTATGTGTTGAAACTATTTTACTAGATCTAATTTCCTACATTTATCGCCTTATTTCTTAATCAATCATCAATTATTCATCTTGTTCAATTATTTATATTACAGTTAGTTAGTTTATACTTACATAACTTTTAGTTAATTAATCAAACCCCCCTTCCTGTTACGAATACTCGTTCTAAATCATCCTTGGCCATAAAACTGTTAATCCGCACTCCCTGTGGACACGAACCTTACTTCCACTCATACTATCCATATTAGTGTGTAACGTAGTAAGTTCACAATTATAAATTTATTTGCTGGATTCGACAACCATCAAATTGGCGCCGTTGCCGGGGAATTGCGGCAAAAATTTAACTTTTTAGGCCAAGATCCTTAAGAACTGGTAAACCACTCGATATTGATCCAGAAATCGAAAAAACTGCAAAGAGATTAAGAAAACAAGCAAAACTTCGAAAGAAGCTATCAAAACCTTCAAGCTCTAACCAATCACCACCGGTTATTAACATTTGGGAAAACATTTCCTTGTCAAGCGATTCCGAAACCAAATCATCTTCTACCCCCCAAACACCTAACTCGTCTTCATCACATTCCACCCAAAACCCAATGGAGCTCGCAAACCAAGATGAACAAACCTTTCGACAATGGGCGACCCATGATGTAACCCAACAACTCCTTTGTATCAATTTCTCTGATATGGAGAATTTTGAACTAAAATCAGGCCTTATCCATTTGTTACCAACTTTTCGAGGCCTAGAAAATGAAGATCCACACAAATTTCTCAAATAATTCCACGTTGTTTGTTCTGGAATGAAACCACACACTGTCACAGAAGATCAAATCAAACTTAGGGCATTCCCTTTCGCTTTGCAAGATTCAGCCAAAGAATGGTTGTACTACTTACCCCCAGGGTCAGTGACAACCTGGAATGATCTTGCAAGGTTATTCCTTGACAAATACTTCCCTGAAGTAAAAGCATCAATTCTTCGTAGAGAAATCATAGGAATCAAACAAGCAAAAAAAGAGCCTCTACATGCTTACTGGGAAAGGTTCACGAAGCTGTCCGCCAGATGCCCTCAACATGGTATCTCAGAGCATCAATTACTTCAATACTTCTGTGAAGGATTATCACCAATGGAGAGACGTTTGTTGAATGCCTCTAGTGGAGGATCTCTAATCGACAAGACTCCAACTCAAATCAGATCCCTAATCACTTCAATAGCAGAAGACACCAAACACGCAGCACACGAAGAAGAATGGTATACAGATATACCACTTACAGTGAAAGAAGTGAGCACCCCTCACATTGAGACTCAACTCGTTGAGTTAACAAAGGCAGTCATGATGCTTACGAAAGACAAAGGAACTGAAGCAACCCTTCGAGCTTGTGGAATATGCCTACAAACAGGACATCCCACTGATATGTGCCTAATGCTGCAAGAAGACACTGAAGAAGCAAAAGCAATCGGCTGATACCCTAGACAAAACACAAGACAGTACGACCAACCACGAGTAAATCAAAACTGGGGACACCCTCCTAACTTTGGATACCAACAAAGACCACCTCAATATCAACCATGACCACCGTTTCCAAATCAACAAAATTTCCAACATCGTCAACAACCATTAGCACAACAACCAAGCAACTCTGGAATGTCTTTGGAGGATATCGTGAAGAATTTGGCAACCAGCACTCAAACATTCCAGCAAGAAACAAAGGCCAGCATCAAGAATCTGGAGCAGCAGGTGGCTCAGCTGGCCAACTCAGTGAGCAAGCTTGAATCTCAAGGCAAACTACCCGCACAAACAGAAGTAAATCCCAAGCACAACGCTTGTGCTGTTACCCTGAGAAGTGGAAAGAAGTATGATGGCCCAGAAATGAAAGAACAAGAGCAAGAAGTCATCGTTCAGAAAAAAGAAAAAAGAAAAAATCTGAAGAAAAAGACACTTCCAAACCAACTGAAGCAATACCGAAGTTCACTACTCCTCCTCCATTTCCATCAAGATTTCTAAGCACGAAGAAAGAAAGAGAAGATCATGAAATCATGGAGGCGTTCAAAAAGGTGGAATTAAACTTTCCTCTCCTAAAAGCCATCAAGCAAGTCCCTCGATATGCTAAGTTCTTAAAGGAACTCTGCACTTCCAAGAAGAAATTAAGAGGGGACGAAACCGTCAAAGTCAACGAGAATGTCTCCGCAGTCTTACAAAAGAGACTTCCACCAAAATGTAAGGATCCCAGTGTTTTCACTATTCCTTGCAAAATGGGAAACATAAGCATACCACGAGCTATGCTTGATCTTGGAGCTTCTATCAATGTCCTACCATATTCCATTTTCAAAACCCTTCACGTAGGGCCACTAAAAAGAACAGGGGTTATCATTCAACTGGCAGACAAGTCCATGGTCCATCCAAAAGGTGTTTTGGAAGACGTGTTAGTACAAGTGAATGAATTGGTATTTCCTGCCGATTTTTATGTACTAGACATGGGGGACGGTGATAACTCAGACTCAAGTTCCATTCTATTGGGGAGACCATTCTTGAAGACCGCAAAGACAAAAATTGACGTTTCCAATGGCACCCTGTCTATGGAATTTGATGGCGATATCATAAATTTCAACATTTATGATGCGATGCGATATCCAAGTGATTTTTCATCCATAAATTGGTTAGATGTAATCGATCCCTTAACAGATGATTATTTTGAATTATCTAACCATGACGTTCTGGCACTTATCTTAAGCAAAAATCTTGATAAAGAGTCAACAAAAGAACTCGATGAAAGATTCAAAATTGAAGAAGAGCTGATTGAGCTGGTATCTTTCATGGATACACAAGCTAGGTATGAACCACCCAAGATGAAACTACCGGTTACAGAAGAAAAACTTCTACCATCCATTGTGCAACCACCTGATCTAGAGTTGAAGAATCTTCCTGAACATCTCAAGTATGCATACCTTGGAGATAATGAAAAGTTGCCAGTAATCATTTCCAACATGCTAACAATGAAACAAGAAGAAGAACTGGTCAACCTGCTCAAGCTTTACAAAGAAGCGATTGGTTGGACCATAGCCGACATGAAGATTGAATCCACCCATGATGGAAGTTGTAAAGAAAGAAATTCTGAAACTCCTGAACGCAGGTATGATTTATCCAATTTCTGACAGCAAATGGGTAAGTCCAGTGCAGGTTGTACCCAAGAAAACTGGTATCACTGTTACCAAGAACGAGAAAGGCGAGATGGTTCCCACTCGTGTTCAGAATGGATGGAGAATGTGTATCGATTACAGAAAGTTAAATGCTGCCACACGGAAAGATCACTACCCGCTGCCTTATATTGATCAGATGTTGGAAAGGTTAGCATGTAAAACTCATTACTGTTGCTTGGACGGTTATTCTGGTTTTCACCAAATACCCGTTGCACCTGAAGACCAAGGAAAAACGACATTTACATGCCCCTTTGGCACATTTGCATACCGACGTATGCCATTTGGTCTTTGGAATGCTCTAGCAACCTTTCAGAGATGTATGGTAAGTATTTTTTCAGAATAAGTTGAAGAAATCATTGAAGTTTTTATGGACGACTTTACAGTTTATGGAAAATCTTTTAATGAATGTTTAAACAATCTGAAAAAGATTTTGGAAAGATGCATTGAGACCAATCTTGTTTTAAACTTTGAAAAATGTCATTTTATGGTAGATAAGGGTCTCATTCTTGGACATATTGTTTCATAAATAGGGTTAGAGGTAGACAAAGCAAAAATAGATATAATCAAAACTTTACCTTACCCTAAAAGTGTACGCGAGGTACGTTCTTTTCTTGGACACACAGGTTTTTACAGAAGATTCATCAAGGATTTTTCCAAGATCAGCAAACCTCTTTGTGAACTTCTACAAAAAGATGTAGAGTTCAATTTCTCAACAGCATGCAAGGAAGGTTTCGACAAGTTGAAGGAAATGTTGGTGACATCACCCATAATCCAACCACCTGATTGGAATATACCAATCGAAATTATGTGTGATGCCAGCAACTATGCAGTAGGGGCAGTGCTTGGGCAAAGAAAAGAAAAAGTACCATATGTAGTTTACTACGCCTCGAAGATCCTAGATCCAGCTCGGCGCAACTACTCTACCACAGAAAAGGAGCTTTTAGCTATTGTTTTTGCTTTAGAAAAATTCAGACAATATTTTCTCGGTACTAAAGTCATTGTTTTTTCTGATCATACAGCATTGAAATACCTCATGACAAAGAAAGATGCAAAACCAAGGTTAATACGATGGGTACTGCTACTTCAAGAGTTTGATTTAGAAATTCGAGATAAAAGTGGAAAACACAACTTAGTAGCAGATCATTTAAGCCGAATTGTTAACAACGATGACCCTACACCGTTGCATGATTTGTTTCCTGATGAAAATCTGTTTGCTGCACAAACAGAAATACCATGGTACGCTGACATCGTAAATTATCTGATCACGGAAACTTTTCCCTCTGATTTGTCTCGTGCTCAAAGAGAGAAAATTAAAAGAGAGTCAAGGCATTACATCTGGGATGAGCCATACCTTTGGAAATATGGTGCTGATCAGGTAATAAGAAGATGTGTCGACAAAAGTGAGGTACCTTCTATTTTAGACTTTTGTCACTCACAAGCTTGTGGGGGACATTTTGGTCCAAAACGTACAGCACAAAAGGTACTCGAATCTGCTTTTTATTGGCCTACAATATTCTTTGATTCATATATGTTTTGTAAAACATGCGATAGATGCCAAAAAACTGGAAACTTAGGACCAAGAAATCAAATGCCTCTCACACCTATTCTAGTGTGTGAAATCTTTGACGTATGGGGCATTGACTTCATGGGTCCATTCCCATCTTCGTTCGTTAACACTTATATACTTTTGGCCGTGGACTATGTCTCTAAATGGGTAGAGGCAAAAGCCACAAAAACTAATGATGCTAAAGTTGTTTCAGATTTTATCAAATCCAGTATCTTTGGCAGGTTCGGAATGCCAAAAGCATTTATCAGTGACAGAGGAACACATTTTTGCAACAAAACAATTGAAGCACTTTTCAAGAAATACGGAGTTGCACATCGTGTTTCTACAGCATACCATCCACAAACAAATGGTCAGGCCAAGATATCAAATAGAGAAATCAAATCCATTCCGGAGAAAACAGTGAGTCAAAATCGGAAGGATTGGAGCTTACGTTTAAACGATGCGTTATGGGCATACCGCACAGCTTATAAAACACCAATAGGTAT
Source organism: Helianthus tuberosus (assembly GCA_030545235.1). NCBI lineage: Eukaryota > Viridiplantae > Streptophyta > Magnoliopsida > Asterales > Asteraceae > Helianthus > Helianthus tuberosus. The sequence continues at coordinate 219,886,502 of CM060369.1, forward strand.
GTCCCCTTACCGCCTTATTTTTGGAAAAGCTTGTCATCTTCCTGTCGAATTAGAGCACAAAGCCTTTTGGGCTGTCAAACAATTCAACATGGAGATGGACGAAGCAGGAGTTTATCGTAAGTTGCAACTTCAAGAATTAGAAGAAATTCGTAATGATGCTTATGAGAACTCCCGATTTTACAAAGAAAGAACCAAAGCATTTCATGACAAAGCAGTAACACGAAAAATGTTCAATGTGGGGCAAAAAGTTTTGTTGTTTTCATCAAAACTCAAGCTATTTCCAGGGAAACTGAAGTCCATGTGGGTAGGACCATTTATTGTTACTAACATTTTTCCTCATGGTGCAATAGAAATTACAAGTGAGAAAACAGGAAAAACGTTCAAGGTGAATGGACATCGCTTAAAATTATTCTATGAAGGATTCCAAAAGACTAACAACGATGAGATAGAATTGGAGAACCCAACATATGCAAACTAACAAGAGCATGTCCAAGTCTAGCCAAAGACATTAAAGAAAGGCGTTGTGCGGGAGGCAACCCGTAGTTTTATTTTAAGTGTGGGGAAGTTTTCCTTAGAGTTTGTAGTGTTTGTTTTGTGTTTTTATTTTTGTTTTATCAGTATTACGCTCGTTTTTTTTTGTTTGGTTTTGATTGTGCAGATTTGGATTGTACCACCCGTACTCAAACTCCATTCGGGTAATTCTGATGCTACTATCCTTTTGCAAAACCCAGTGCTTTAAATGTCTAGCAGACCGCGAATGAAATGCTATACGGTGCTGCTAGCATGTAACTAAACTTTTGCGGACTACGCATTACCACCAGGCGAGTTTGTTCCATGTTTTGTTATTGATTGTTTCTATTTTGTTTATGTCGTTTGTTGTTTCCATCCACATTGAGGACAATGTGAATTTTAAGTGTGGGGATGGAAACTAACGTTTTTCTAAAAAAAAAAGATTTAAGACAAATTTGTGTAATCGTGCTATGATTTTTGGACATATACGACTTATTTTTATCTAATAATCTTACAGATGAGAAAATCACCAAATGTTTGTCATAAATGGAAATTTTTACCAATTATTCATAAATTTGCATCTAAAATACACACCCAAAATCTTAGTGAGTTTTGAGCCTTTCTCGAGCATTCATCATATTATGCTCAAGACTTCATTTGTTTATGAGTGTGCCGCATAATAGTACACATTTCAGAACTTGTCATGGATATACTTGTCAAAATCATAAACTGTAAAATTATATAAAAATGATGGAGGCAATAAGATACACCTAATTGTTTAACATTTCTTTTTAAACTCCAAACCCAAATATTATCCATTAGTAAACCAAGTTGAGCCTTTTCCTGTTTCATTTGTTTTAACCCACGCTGTTTAGTCCTACAAGCCTTTTTAACCTATTTACAACCCACTTGTAAAATCCGGCTTAGGTTAATTTTCCTTTCATGAGAAATTAGTTATGGTCTTTTACCGGCAGACCCTAAAGAACTGGAAATGCATTCCTTCGATTTCAATTTACTTTGTTGTTTACAATTCTCGAAACCAAGATTGCCTACAGAACTTAAGGAGAAAATTTTTCTCTTAAGCAATGATGTGAGAAAAAAATGGCGCCAACAAGAACAAAAGCCACCATTTTGTGGGACATCCAAAAGTGCTATGAAAAGAAGAGCAAAACGATATGAAAAATGCATGGGTTGTGGAAATTGGTCTCATACAGGAAGGTGTAAAAGAGGTCAAACTGAATCCCAGTATGAGTACACGCTTCTAATGAGGGTGGGGGCTATTAGGCTCAATGCCGAACGGTCCATTAGAGTTGGAAGTAATGTTCACTGTAGGATTGAGGAAGACTTAATTCACATCTTGGAGAAAATTGGTCTTGACGATCTGACCTTAAAAGAGTCACTTGGTTTGTAAAAAAAAAAAAAAGAAACAACGTTTATTTCAATTTAGTGTAAGGATTGTTAGGATAATTTGCTAGACCGGAATACAACACTTTAGCCAGTAAATTCCCATATATTCCTACCCTTAAACCCTAGCCCTATTACAACCCTATAATAAAGTCCTCTTGATTTATATGATTTTTACATGTTAATTGGTAGAGATGAGATTCCTTTACAAGCTTATGATAATGTTATTTTATGGCCCGGTTTTTGAGCGATCATAGAAAAATACTAGTACATCTTTTACTAGTTTATACAAGTAAGCCGAGTGTAAGCGAATCAGAGATGCAAGTAAGTGAGTAATTGGTGATAAAACTCCATTTTGAAACAAATAAATCTCATTTGTTTTCTCGTCTCTATAATTATTATCAAATTTTAAATCATGTATGCACATTAATCTTCATGTTTGTTACTAATTTGTCCATTTTAGAGACCACCCAAATGTCAGTTTTTACAGTTGAAAGCATTGCTTGAGGACAAGCAAATGTTTAAGTGTGGAGATATTTGATGTGTGCAAAATTATACACATTATTTATATCAGTTATCCTCAACTTAATACAATTTTTATAACAAATACATTTGGTTTGATACTTAATTATTCTTAACATGGATTTGTAGGTTCGAACGACGAATTGGTCCAAACATATGAAAAATGACGACAAAACAGGCACAATTCAGAATTCAGAATTAAAACAAAACCGGGAATGAAGCAACAAGGTCCGATAAGTGTTTTCGTCTTCCAAATGCTAAAGTATCAAAACTCCAAGGATCAAAAGTGTAACATGCCATTTTCAAATATGGGAGGTTGTTCAAATATTCAAATATGGATGGTTCTTCAAAAAAAAAAAAAAATCAAGAATGGATGGTTGTTAATTTCAACATTTGATGGCAAACTTCAACTATAAATAGGCCTTGAAATCTTCATCCCAAAAGCCAAAAGGTACCATTTCTTCATTTTCCTTTCTTAGTTCTTTGCATCTTTTCACTTAATAAGTTCTTAGGGATGTCTTAAGAGTTTTGAGGATGTTCTAACACTCCTCGGAGTTCCGAAATACTTCCTGAACGACGTACGAGTCATATGTCTCAACTTTGTAAGTTTACTTTCATTATGTTTGTTATGATAATTATTATGTTAGGGTAATTAAACATTAGTTTCAACGCTTAGGCTCTGTTTTGTACCTTTGATTCGAATTATGGTGAAATAATTATGTGATTTTATTGTTGAATAATTTCGTTTGTATAATTTCTCGAACTTTAAATCTGAAACTTTGTCATGATTCAAATTAGTTTGTTAATGAACTTGATCAATTTATTAATATGCTAATGACGTTCTTCAAGATAAAATGTGTCTATAATTTTAATCTTTAAACCAGAGGAACAATTAACGGTTTTGTGTTTGTCTATGAATTCAACTTCGTTAAAGAAATTATACAATGTGATTTAGTATTCCGAACAACGTGAATATTAAATCATAATTAATACTTTCATCACATGCAACTCGCACATTAAGATCCGAACGGCGTGAGCTTAAAGTAGCGAGTTGGCTCTAACCAACGAACTGCGATTGGTTAGACATAGATGGAGGGAATGTCCGAACGGCATGACGTTTAGTATTGATACAAACCTTTTTAATAAAAAGAATCATTGCACCATAATTATTAATGATCATAAATCGAATCAAAGTAAGGAACATCCTATGTGTTGAAACTATTTTACTAGATCTAATTTCCTACATTTATCGCCTTATTTCTTAATCAATCCTCAATTATTCATCTTGTTCAATTGTTTATATTACTGTTAGTTAGTTTATACTTACATAACTTTTAGTTAATTAATCAAACCCCCCTACCTATTACGAATACTCGTTCTAAATCATCCTTGGCCATAAAACTGTTAATCCGCATTCCCTGTGGACACGAACCTTCCTTCCACTCATACTATCCATATTAGTGTGTAACGTAGTAAGTTCACAATTATAAATTTATTTGCTGGATTCGACACCCATCAATTATCATTATTGTTATTGTTATTGTTATTGTTATTGTTATTATTATTATTATTATTATTATTATTATTATTATTATTATTATTTACAGTTTATTATAATTATTGTTATTATTATTATTTTTTTATTAACACTATTTTCTTAGGTGTTATCTTTCTGTACGGGAGGCGATATTTGAGGATGCCAACCGATGCCGATGTTCCACTTTTATACGAGGCCCATCAGCGGATACACGAGTTTCCTAGGATGTTGGGTAGTCTTGATTGCACGCACTAGGAGTGGGCGACATGTCCAACCGCTTAGAAAGGGGAACACCATCATGGTGACCACGATAGTCCTACCCTAATATTACAAGCGGTCGTGTCTCAAGATTTATGGATTTGGCATGCGTATTTTGGCATGGCCGGTGCGAACAATGACATCGCAGTTTTATAATCTTCGAATCTTTTAGACGATGTGATAGAGGGTGTTGCACCAGATACTTCATTCTATGCAAACGGCGTGAAGTATAAGTATGACTACTATCTCACAGACGGTTTATCCGGAGTGGGCGACGTTTGTGAAAACTCTTCCATGTCTAGATGACGAGAAAAGAATGTATTACAAGAAGAAACAAGAGTCAGCAAGAAAAGATATCGAGCGGGCTTTTGGTGTGTTAAAAAAGAGCTGGTCTTTCATTGCCCACCCGTCGAAGATACTTGAAAAAAGTAAAATGAGAAGCGTGATGTATACGTGCATCATCTTGCATAACATGATATTGGGGGACTCGGGCAGAGCGTTTTGTTTAGAAAGTTATGACGAAAGTAACCAACCGACGAACTCACTACTCACATATGCTGAAAAAGAAGTTATCCGAGCGAGGATACGTGACAGGGACACACACCATAACCTTTGAGTTGATCTGACCGAGCACCTATGGTTTTATCATGAACAAGGAGGAGACGACGAAGACAGCGAGTGATTTTTTAGTGACATTGTATATTTTTATTTAAATTATGACATTGTAATTTTTTATTTAAATTATGGCATTTATTTTAATTTTTATTTAAATTATTAGTTCTAAATTAATCAAAATTAAATAATGTTAAAATTTAAATAAAAAATATTACTTAGGTAATGATGACGAGAGCTTTAAACCACTGCATGCAAGTTAAAGGAAGGGCTTTAAAGCCCTTTGTGTGACGTGGCGGTGAGGTGACGTTGAGGTGACGGGGCTTTATACCACACCCTGTAGCCTTAGTTGTTAGTTTTTGTGAGGGTGTTCTTTATATTATAAAAAGTAGTTGTGAGTGGAGGAGTGATAAAAAATTACTGTCTATCTGTATATTTGAGGGTACATTATTCACTCTCTATAACTTTTTAATATATTTTAAAAATAGTTTTAAGTGGAGGGGAGAGAAAAAGTAAGATAAAATATAACAAAATCATTATTAATTAAAATGAGAGAGAAAATGTAGTTGTTTTTAGTATAATTATAGGGAAAAAATGGTGGAAGAGCTGTGAATGCTCTAATACTCATCAATCAAACTAAGAAGCGACGTACAGATGCATCGCTCCACAATAGTCACATCGATTTAGAATGGGCGCCAAGACATCGATTAAGTTTTATAGTTGATGGGCCACAAATGGGTGGATCCGTTTCTAAATCGCTAGTGAACAAGAAACGGTAAATGGTCCTTTTGACCCAGGTGATATAGGCCTAGAGTCGGCCCAGACAACCGGTGAAGTTGAGTTATTAAGGCGGGTCGTTATGATAATAAATCGGAATTGGGTTGATGTTCCTTTAGATCCAGGTGGCTTTGGTCCGAAGGCAAAACATGTGGACGAGTTTTTTTTGAAGACAGGGAGTATGATGAAGGGATGCCTAAATTGAATTAAATATTAACGATATCTTTTATTTATTCAAATTTTAATTTCCTACTCTTTTTTATTTTGTTTCCTATTTGATAAGTCTTGTGGTTGAACTATAAATAGGGGATTTAGGGTTTATTGTTATGGGAGTTTTTGATTGAAGTTTATTGAAAAGGACATTGTTCTTGGAACCTTTGGTTCATATTATCGTCTTTGATTATAAATAGTTTCGTGAGTCATTTGATATCACGTGAAACTGCATCAGGGCGTGTCGTGGAAAAAATGGAAGAGCGAGAGGTTTAGGATTCGTTTGACGAGCGAGGGACGGATCAACAGGTGGTTGTTGTCTTTGTTGGTGGATGATATTACCGGTGTATGTTGTTCCTATTGGCAGAAGTATCCGATCGGACTTGCTGGTAGACGGACGGAAGAAGATTCATCAAAGCGGGAGGCTTTGAATCTAGTCGTGTCTAGCAAGAAAATAATAAAGCGGTAGAAAGGAGAAGCTTGTTTTTTCTTTGATCGATGGTCAAGAATGGTGTAGTTCGGGTGACCCGGGAAGAGGGATATTGAGATTGATCAAGGGATTGAAGTTGTCAATAATAGTGCAGATGTGAAGAAACTGGTCTTATTATTTATTGAATTGAGGAGATAAGGATTAAAGACGGGTTATAGATAATTCTTAGTGAATTATTTATTTTGTCTGTATATTTAAATAATGGACAAGTGTAGGTTTATTAGATATGTTTATCTGGTTACTTATTTTATTATTTAAAATAGAGTTTGAGTTTGGTTAGAATTAGGATAAGTCTAATATAAATAGAAAGTTATTATTGTAATTTGTGTGCTTCATTGATAAATAGATAAAAGAGTCGAAGGAGTTTGTTCAATCTCGTGTTTGTGTGTTCGATCAAAGGTCTTGATTTCCAACATACGTTTCAGTCAATAAAAACAAAAAAAGACGTCATGGGCGAGTCCTTCCCACAAAAGATTCTGAGTTCTTGTTTTACGTTTGTTCTGATTGGTTACTGATTGTCCCTAACAGTAGCTTGAGTCTGCTACAGTGTTTTATGCAAATCACAGTTCTCATGCTTTTCTTCATATCCGTGTGCATCACCTCTCGCCGGCGAAACCCCTGCAACATCGAATGAGATACAAGAGATCGTCTAATACGAGCCACCGGCGGAAGAGATCCAAATCTACATAGGGAAGTCAAAACGTAGTGTTGTTTTTTTCCAAGCGGAAAAGAACGGTAAAAGTAGGGTACGAGTAATGATACAACGTCGCATCGCAGGGGCAATGGTAATCATTAGGGGTCACATCTAGATTCTAGGGTGGAAGTGGCGACAGATGGAATGGCCGATGAGAATATGATCGGAGAAGGATGGTAAAATCTAGTGTATGGTAGGGATGAACATTTGATACCTTATTTCCCGTACCGAAATATTTTTGTTTTGCTATGGTACTCTATCACCACGTATTTTATGATCGGTAGATTTATATTGCTAAATGTTTAGTTCACATTGTTTGCATGCGGTTTGGTTTCGAGCTGGGAGTCTTTTTAAGCAGCCTCTCTATCCATATGGACAGAGGTAAGGTTTGTCTACATCTCACCCTCCCCAGACCCCACCAATAAGCTATTGGTGGGATTTACTGCGTTTGGTTGTTGTTGTTGTATTTCCCGTACCGAAATATTTTTGGTACCAAATTTTTGGTATTTCAGTACGGTACCGTTAAAATATCGATTTTTACCTTCAAATACAAGTACCGTACCTAATTTTGGTGATTTTCGGTACTAATACCAAAACCATGCTCATCCTTAGTGTATAGTAGTATTTTTTGTGGGGGGTTAATATTGTGTGACATAGGTGAGGGCAAAATTGAGAACAAATAGAAATATGAAATGGCATGGAAAAAATAGGGGTGCCCAAAGGAACAGAGTAAGAATCGTTTAAAGGGAAAGTGAATCTAGTTGGAATAACTGATTTCATTCTGTTAAGCAACTAAACACTCTCATTTTCATCACCCTTAAATGGCTTATGGTATTACAAACTTTATTACCTTAAACCATGTACTACCTACTTTTTTTTTTTTTTTTTTAGTGAAATTTTACTAATACACATTAGGCTCTAAAAAGACATCAAGTCTAGAAAGCTTCACAAATGAAGTTCAAACATTTGTTTAGATAGTGTATGATATGCAGGAAATGAGAGGTGTAATGGAATGGACTATTGTAAGAGAATGAAGAAAATGGTGTTTGGTTGGTCAAGAGAATGGAATCACCCATTACACAAACCATTTCATTCCCTCATAATCATTTCATCCGCCCATTTTTTTCCATTCCATTCCCTCTTTCACCCTTCATTAACAAAACCACAAACCACCACCGCCACCACCACCCACCAACGTTGCCGCCGATGTCACCCACCGCCACTACCCACCACCACCACCTCCGCCACCATTGCCACCACCACCGTTGTGACTACTGATGCCGCCACCATTGCCACCACCACCGCCACCGTCGTCGCTACCTCCGCCACCCACCACCATCGTCGCCGACACCCACCCCCGCCTTAGCCGTCACCCGCCACCACCCACCACTGCCGCCATCACCCGCCACCAACTCTGCCGCCACCCACCGTCACCCACCGCTGCCGCTGCCTCGACTACCGTCGCCGCCACCTACCTCTGATGTCACCAGCCACTGTTGCCGCCGCCACTTATTCCGTCCCCGCTGTCACCCACCACTATCGCTGCCGCCACCCACTTCTTGCCTCCACCGTCACCTGCCACCACCAACCGTCACCCACCTCCACCCTCGCCGTCACTCGCCACCACCTGCCGCTGCCACCCACCACCGCCACCTCCGACCGTCACCACTGCCACCTATCACCACCCACCACCACCGATTTTATTCCTTGACTTTTCTTGCCTACCAAACAACACAAAGTAATGACTCGTTTCATTCTCACACGGTAACCAAACATGACATGGAATTTTATTCCTTGACTTTTCTTGCCTACCAAACAACACAAAGTAATGACTCGTTTCATTCTCACACGGTAACCAAACATGACATGGAATGATAATAATCCATTCCAGTACCTCGTCGATTCTATTCCTCCGTCCATTCCATTACGCCGTACCAAACAAACCCTTCGGTTCAATTAGAAAACAAGTGTAGAGAGAAATAACCTAGCCTATAAAACCAATCACAAGTCCGGTTCCAATATTATACAAAAAGTCTTAAAGGAACCAAGCTCTATTTCCAACTTTCTTAATATAAAATTTTAAACAATTCAATCTCAAGAAAGATTAGGCTCAGCTCATAGAAACATACAATAGAAAATAAACGTCGCCGAAAACTTATATAAAGCAAGTATATTTAAGTTGTAAAAACATATATACAGAATTCAAAGAAGAAGAAAAAGAAAATTACCCGTTGGCAATATGTTTGGGTTCCCATCCAGCAATGTTACTTGCATTAACAAGTGCCTTTCTCCATAACTGAGCTTGGTTACTGTTCTGTGCTTCTTGTTGGGCAAATGCTATTCCGAAATCCCCCTGTTGTTTTCTCACATCTGAGGGATCCACATCATAGAAAATGGGAATCACGACTAGCTCGTTATCTTCTTTGCATTTCATAATATGTGCAAGCTCGTCCAAACACCAAGAAGAATCAGCATAGTGTTTTGAGAATATTATGACAGCAATCCTTGACTCTTCTATTGCCTTGAAGAGGGATGGACGGATGGATTCACCCCGAGGAAGGGCTTCATCGTCCTTGTAAGTGATGATTAGACTTCGTTCTAGACTAGAGTAAAGATGATCCACAAAGGTCTTGCGGGTATCTACTCCTCTGAAACTAAGAAATACGTCATATTTAAATGATCGAGAAGAAGAGGCCGGTGCGAAGTGAGATGAAGTGGACGAGGATGCCATTTATATGTTCAGAATCTGTATGATAAGTGTGGAATCAAATGAAAAGAAGATTTATGTGATTTGTTTTGTGTGGTGAATGAAAAGGGTTAAACAGAAAGAGATGCAAATGAAGTGATGTGCTTCCCAGTAACATCGATCATCACATAATATAGAGAATAGAGCTAGGAAATTTTCGCGTACTTTCTTCATATAATAGCATTAATCAAAAAATAATTTTAAAAGTTTTTAGAAGGTTAAAATGGTAAATTAAAAGTAAAATCAAACACGGTGTAAAGTAACCTTACAATTCCGGTGTGTATCGCTTTGCTTATCTTTAAAGTGTTTATTTAAAAACACAATAAGCATGTGAACCATTTTAAATATACTAGTATCTTCATAATTTAAATTTTAATTCTTGGAAAATGCACTTATTGACCTTTTTACTACTGCATTGTAACATTTTGTTGGCTTGTTTACTACTACATTTTTTTTTTTGAACGGCCGACAAATTTTATTATTTATTATTGTAGCAAGAAGCTACCCGCCAAAGTTTACAAGTTACATGTCTCCACCAAACAGCAAAATTACAACAAGTTACATAATCTATCCAGCGACATTAAACCGGCACCATTTCTCCCAGGTTAGACCAGCCAGCTTCGATCGATTTTTGACCCATAAGTACGCCACTGCTTTTATTGCATCCAGGATTTTAGTGGTACACGGGGACGCTTGTCTAAAAACTGCCTCATTACGCATTTTCCAAAGGCTCCAAACTGTTACCAGAACCACTGCATGTAGCGCCTTCCTTTTATTCCTTCCATACGACGCTCCTCGGTGCACTTCGAGTATTATATAAGTTAGGTAGACCTACTGCGATCTCCATTCAATATAGTGGTAAAAACATTAAAAAAGATTTTAAATGTATGGGATGCAAGTTGAACTTTTTTAAAAAATTTAATGAAAAGTCGCTGCTTTTAAATGAGCGGCAAATTAAGCATGCCCCACTATTTTTCGTGGGGTGTCATGAACACATGTGGCTACCTAGTGACACCATTAATGCACTAACGTTTTCATAAGTTTATAGTATTGCATAACACTAGCACTAGACAACTGATTGAACTTACGAACTAACCTTAAACGATGATTGATCTTGTTATGTAAAGAGTTTTGATAAAATACGAATAATTCTTTGTGAGCTCTATGTCTGTATTGTGTAGATGAGTTATAAAATTTAATAAGGAGCAGATCAAAAGCCCTTTGATTAAAAGTAAGATGAAATGAATTGGCATGAAAACTTAATACTACATACATTTTATCAATCATTCTAAAAGTTTAAAAGAAAATTTTTATAATTCTTAGTTTTTAGAATTATTTGACATTGTAACGTGTTTCTATCTGTTCACTGGGTCAAATGAGATTGATTACTCAAAATTATTAGTGTAGTACTATCATGAATTGGACAAATAGTTGGCCCACGTCCATTACTACTCGTTGACCACTTTAAGCATGCATGCCTTTCTTCGAAATTTAGATGAAATTTCTCAAAATGATGAAAGCGTAACGCATTTGTACTTTCTGTAGAATTATTTACAGGACATCAATTTTTTGAAAACAAAATAAAAAATCAAATTTGTTTAGAGTTATCATTATGTCTTTTCTTTTACAAGGCAACACAAGCAAAGTGTTTGGCTAAATAGGCGAAAACTAACTTGGGATGAGCAAATTAGGCAAGATTTGCTAGACTTGAACCTCTCTAAGAACATGATCGAGAATATGAATTTGTGGAGACGTAGGATTAAGATTACAGACTTTTAGGAGGATTGTCCATTTTGATATTAGTATCTTGTTTTAGGAACTTAGCCCAGTTGATATTAGTTTCTTTTTTAGGAGCTTAGCTCAGTTGCAAATGTCTATATATGGTGTAAGTTGTCATCAGTCTGTTTTGTGTGGTACTTGTTAAGAATGATTTTTTTATTTATTATTAATTTTTTTTCTTTTGAAGTAGTACCGTACCTATTTGTTGCGTTTTTATGATGATGATGACCCGTATGCCCTGGATATGTCTTCGGAGTCGGGGTCTCTCTGGAAGTGGTCTCTCTGTCCCTTATGGTACCGGTAACAAATAACCGGTACAATACTGGTATTTACCAATAAATCAACCAAAATACCAGTACCGGTATCAAAAAAATGAAAAAATAGAGACCGACACAGAAAATTATCAATAACGATACATGATACCAAATGCTCATCCCAAGTGATAACCATTCTAAAAAAAAGTTTGATGTTAACAATGTGTAAAATATTAAGCGTTATGTCAATATGTTTTATATATTCAGATTAGGTTAGGTTTAATTTATTCAATGTTTCTATCCATAGAAAACCCTGTGGTTTGTGTTTTATTTTTTACTCATTTAGGTGCTAAAGTCTAAATTCAAATCAAATTCGAAACACAAGAGTAGCCTAAATTTAAGTAATCCAAAGTTTATCTAAAACCGTTTTTTTATTCGAGTAACAGTTTGATTTCGTTTAAAATGATATTTTAACTAATAGCCTAGTTGACCCAATAAAAATAAAGTTACCGAAAATCTAAAGGATCAAAATTTTATGTGGGTAGGTAGTCTCATGAAACCTAAATTAGGAGGTTATAAAAATGTAGAAGATAATTTTAAACAGGTTTAAAGAAATTTAGAAATAGTAACATTCACAACGAATAATACTAATATTAATAAGAAAAACAATAACTATAAAAATTGCCATATAAATGGTCAGTGTGATTGCCAATGGGATGGTGGTCCATTGGCAAATACGAAACCTTTAAACACCTCAGGAAGGATAAGTCTTGGGTTCATGTCACATAGACAACAAGAAACAAAAGAAATGTGCCGTTAAATAAATGGTCATTGTGATTTGAGTCAAATTAAAATATACTCTCTTGTCAAAACTATTTGGTGACATGTTGTATTGCTTTCTTTCATTCGTCATCAATAGTACAAATAAATTGATCAATTACCATTTTACATTTTAACTACTTAATTACTCTTCTTTTTAAGTTAAAATTTGTTTTGTAACTTTAGAAAACAAAACGTCAAAAAGACCCTTTTCAAATTTGTAGATCAAATAGTTATATAAGATGTGAGTGATATGATATACTTCCATCAAAGAATTTTATCTTAAAATAAACTTTTCAAAAGAAATTAATAAACTTTTCAAAGAAATTATCAGGAATAATACAAAGTTATATATATATTTTTTTTACAACAATCTATCCAAGACGAGGACTTACAAGAGGATTTATTTTTAATCCACAAATACCCAAGCAATTTAATATCTTCAATAACCCTTAGATCGAATGCCTCGCTTCCTTGTTTGAGAACACGGCCTCGTTTCTTGCCTTCCACACACACACCAACAAGCCATCATAATGATTCCAAGGAGGGCTTAATTTTTGATGCAGCCCAGGTAAGCATTCTTATGAATTAAGAGCAAATCATGTACTGGAAAAGTGAATATAGATTGAATACGACACTAATTGCTTACGGATTGCCATATCCGCATGACGAACCGCATGACAAATTGCCATAATTCAAAGTTATATAACGACACATATATATTGTTTGTTCTTAAGAGACATGGTGTAGTGCTATGGTATCATAAAAGTATCTAGTTATAGTTAGTTTGTCGTTCTTTAAGGTATCATAAAAGTTAGTAATAGGTTAGTTTGTCGTTCTTTAAGGTATCATAAAAATATCTAGTAATAGGTTAGTTTGTCGTTCTTTGAAAAAAATTATCTAGTATTGTTTACTGATGGGAGTACTTTCATATCGGTCAATAGAGGCAACTAAGGAAAAATAAGAGTGGGTGTTGGTGTATTTCCTTAAAAGGATAAAGGTAAATGTGAGCTATAGAGATAAAGAGTGTAATCATATATTTTTGAGTGTTCATTTGGAGTGGAATTATTGGTGAGACATATCTTTGTAATTTGATGTTATCCTCTCTAGCATCTTACTAGTTAGGCCCTTTTAATATAAAGCATTTTGACGTGAAATTTTTTTTTTGTTTATTTGTTATATTTTGCAATATTTCTATATACAAAGTTTTTTCTTGAAATAAAAATGAAACTAATGTATCGCTTGTTTTTAACGGTGTAAAATTCCAAGAGCATTAACAACGGTAAGTCTATGAATTAGGGCGGGGAAGACGTGGCGGGGAGAGACGATGAAACATCTATCTTCAGGAGCGAGGAATGTGAAAGAGGAAGGAGAGATAGGCACACCCATAAGTGATGTTTGTGTTAACGTTATCGGAGGTTTTTCCAATGAGTTTATAACTTTATTAGGTAAAAGAGAAGATAAACAAATTAAGAAGAAAAAAGATGGTTCATATTACATAATAAACTTTTGGGTTAGTGTGATTTTTCTAATTATATCTAACTATATGGAAATCCCTTTGAATATCATAAACTATAGAGTGAATTTCAAGAATTGTCATTTATCTTTATACCTAATTTAAGACGGGGTCCTTTCCTTTTAAAATTGATGATTTTTATACTTTATGTTTCCAAATGCTACATGGTTTGTCCTTTTGGCCTAACTCAGTTAGTTTTTTTTTTTTTTTCATTAAATCATATCACACAAGGGCAATTTAGTCTTTTTATCTATTTATTTAAAAATATTTTAACAATTAAAATAAAATTTAAAAAGTAATAATATATCTATCTATTCTAATATAATAAAGTTATTTTTGCTCATGTGTCATTTATACATCAACCTACCCTATTCAATTGACAAGTGGAATGTTCTTCTTTCGTTATTCAAACAAAAATTACACATCGCAACACATCCCTAATAATTAATCTATACTAATTCATAAAATACGCGGAGCTTGAATCACAGTTAACAATATCCCCGCTCAAACCTCAATAACCCTAATTCACAAAATATGCAGAGCTTGAATCACAACTAACCCTATTCATTGTTTAGCTTAGTTATTCTTTTCAGGTACTCAACTTTCAGTTAATTTTAGTACTTTTAATTACTATTCTTATGAAGTTTTATGTTTACCAAAGGCTCAAAGTATCCCACCCCAAAAAGTGTTTTTTTGTTTTATATGTACACCCTGCAGTGTCGAGCTGTAGCCAAAGCGTGGCAATTTGGTTCGGTCAACCAGACAAAGACTGACGGGTGTCTGACGGGTCTGTTGACCGGACCAAAACGCCGACCAGACAAAAGACTGACCGGATGTCTGGTTGACATGACCAAAACGCGGCCAAAGCTCGGCGTTTTAGTCCGGTCAACAGACCCGTCAGACACCGTCAGTCTTTGTCTGGTTGACCGGACCAAAACGCCGCACATTGGCCACAGCTCGACACTGCAAGGTGTGCATATAAGACAAATAAGCACTTTTTAGTGTGCATATAGGCACATTGGTGTGCCAATAGGGACACCCTTACAAAAAAAAAAAACAAAAAAAAAAAACAGAGGATATTTAAGTACATGTTGATACAGCAAGTGGATGATTTATAATGATTAATGATTATATTTTTTTATATTTGTTTTTGGGCAGCGAGGATCAAGCAAGAGTTTATATTGCTGACAATGGAAGATAAGTTCAGGTGTAATTCATAGTTTGTGCCTTCTTTAATAATATGATCATATGATCCAATACTTGAGTTGTTATGTAGACATGGATGATGCACTGATGTTCTTCATTTGGAATCTGCTATATAATGGTTAGATTTATTTTAAATCGTCCTAAATCTTGTGTTGCTTTTGGTGGCTCGCGAAGTAACTTCTCTATAATTTGGTATTGATGTTGAAGACTATCTTATTGGTTAATGGCTGATTTTCCCGTTTCTACTCCATTACCATTATCTATTTTATTAAGTGAACTTGCCGGTAGGGATGTCCATGGTTTGGTTTAACACCGTGAAACCGTTTAAACGGATCATCGGTTTGATTTCGTGCCCGGTTATTTTATTTAAATATCGGTCGGTCAGTTTAGAAATTTTCAAACCATACCAAATGGTTTCGTTTACGGTTTCATACGGAAATCGGCCCGAAGAAAACCCCGGACCGTATGCTGTATAATTATAAGTTGGGGCTACACTAATGTTGGCTTTGCATTTTTTAATAGACTGAGGGGCTGTTTGGTAGCATCGGTCGGTCAGTTTAGAAATTTTCAAACCATACCAAATGGTTTCGTTTACGGTTTCATACGGAAATCGGCCCGAAGAAAACCCCGGACCGTATGCTGTATAATTATAAGTTGGGGCTACACTAATGTTGGCTTTGTATTTTTTAATAGACTGAGGGGCTGTTTGGTAGCCACTGAATGATTATTAAGAGGCTACCTCTTAATGGAACCATTGAGAATTTTACCAATGAGAAGGTAGAAGAATGTGACATGTGATGATTTACCACTCAGATGTTACCTCTTAACCATTCAGACTTGATGTTACCTCTTATTCATTCAGAGGTTTTAAACCATTAAGAGGTAGCATTTGAATGGTCATTAAGAGGCTACCAAACAGCCCCTGATTCTTAAGTATTTCACTTTCTTCATTTTACGTTTGTGAGGCATTAACCAACTGCCAACCCAATTACTAACACGGTAATACCTTCCATATTATCTCATTTTCATTGTCAAACATATATTTTCTGTCAAAAACATATATTTTCTGTAAATTTTGCAGTCATATATGTTTTGTTTCTTTGATCAGTTGTTATTATTGTTCTACTACTACTACCACTACCACTACTACTACTTGATTAGTGATTTCTTTGTCAATTTTGCATATGTGATATGCTTTTTATATTGTGATTTAATGATATTATTAAAGGAACAATCATGTTTGATTTAAATAAAAGAATCATGATATTCGGTAAGATCTTTCCTCATAATTATAGACTTATAGTGTGTTGGATATCGGATGAATTTTCAAGTCCAAGCCGTGAAATCAAATTGAAACCCAACCGTTGCTCGGTTTCAATTTTTAACGGTTTGGTTCTGGTTTACAACAATCAAAAAGCGTTACTAACGGTTTGACTCACGGTTTGACCCAAACCGTCAAAACCGGACCGTATACACTCCTACTTGCCAAAGGACACAAAAGGGTATAAATACCAAAGTGGTTTGCTCTTTTCTTAATTTTGAATGTAACTTTCGACAATGCCATTTAACTTATAAAATCGTATTAATCGTCACCATTTAAAATTGGCAGATGTTTTGTGGTGATCGAGAGTCGGGTTCTGTTTTTTATAGTTGCTAACAAAGGTTTACAACTTTTGTGTTTAATATAACATTGAGTCAGCAAGTAACGTAAGAATGATTGTGCAAAAGAGAAATTATATCATGAGTTGGTTTCTACTACAGAAACTGGTTGGGATTTCGGTACCTGATGATTAGTTTAAAGATTACATTTCTGTTGTTCTGATTTGCCTTCATATAATTGTAATATGACGGTCACATTTGAAGCGAGTGTTATTTAATTTACCAGAAATTGTTGAATACCTTATATAAAAATATTTACAGACCTATAAATTCTATATTTTATGTTTTATATTGTTGAACCCGTGTAACACACGGGCGATAACCTAGTTATTATAATATAATAGAGAGTCTCTACCCCCCTCCTCTCTACTTCTCTCCAGTGCCACCACCACCATCCACTACTCTCACACCGCCACCGCCACCGCCGCCACCACCACCACCACCCTCTACTATTATCAGCTTCCATCTGTGGGCATAAAGCCCTAATTTCCGTCAATCCCACAAACATAAGTTCACAGATTCAATCAAACCACAAATAAGTTCGTCCTCTCCGTCTCTTTGGAGACGTTGGTGCCGACCCACTAAATGACAAAATTTTCCCACTTTCCAACTTATTACTGTTGAATAAATAAATAAAAAATAATTTACATAATTAATTACAAATGGTAATATTTCAAAATTACCTCAAATTTCAACCAAATTTTATATAAATTCAACACTTTTACACAAATTTTAACCCGCTACAACCCCATCTCTCTCTCAACTTTTTTTAAAACCTTCTTCTTTTTTATAAAACATTCTTCTACAATGGATCCATTCAACTCAAACAACCCGAACAACTCGAATCCAAACCCGAATGTTTTTTCGGTGCCCGGGTACTATCCCACAATGGAACCAAACCCTTTCGCTCAATTTTCCGCCAACGCTTTTGCGGGTTTCCAAAGTTCTCCGAACCTTTTTTCGAGTACGCAACAAACTCAAGCCTTACAAAACTTGATGATGCGTAACCCGTTTAACATGCAACCCGTTCAAGCTTCTCAACCACCGCAACCCGTTCAAGTTCCCGATGAAGATGACGTTGAAGTCGTTCCCGAGTCCCAGCCGCAAACCTCTAAACGAAAAAAAGGAAAGCAAGTTGCGGTTGACCAAAGTCAACCTTCGAAACCGAAGCCGAAATAGTGGACGCCGCTCGAGGAGGAAGCCTTAGCGAAGGCTTATATAGGCTCATCCACACACCCCGTTAAAGGTACGTAAAGTTAACTTGAAATTTTTTTAGTATGTATTTTTTAATATTATTTTTTAAATTTTTTGTAATATATATTTTTGTTGAATATAGGTAACAACCAAACCGGCGAGAGGTTTTGGAAAGCGGTATTGTCAAAGTTTCTTGAGATAATGGAACAAGGACCATATCGAGATCTCGACTCGGTATCTTCGAAGTGGTGAAAGATGAGTGTGATCGTCAACCGGTTTTCAGAGGAATATAATAAAATATATACAAGTGGGCGCCGTAGTGGGATGAGCGACGAGGATGTCTTCAAAACGACATTAAAAAAATACAAGATGAACCATAAAACCGCGTTCCCACACGTTCGGGCTTGGGAAGTTATGCGAAAGGCCCCAAAGTGGTCGCCAGTTCCGAATGAGGTTGACATGGCAAAACGTAAAAAAAAACCTCGGAGACCGGTAGTTTTAGTGTCGGCGGCTCGGACGCAAGATGTCACATTAATTTAAACGACGACGCCGAGTTTGACGAAGAAGAGTACGTCATAAGGGAAGAGGAACGTGTGTATTAACAGTGGAAAGTAACCAAAAAAAGGAAAGGGGTAAGCCATATTGCACATGGCACGTACCACATACAGAAAAGGCTCTCTCTCTTTGTGGAAAAGACACTCTTTTGATATGATGTGACCTTTTTTCTTGGAAACATGTGATGCCTCACTCTTACCAATGTGATAAAGTTTCTTTATGAAAAGAAAGTTACTTTGACTTTCTTATGAAAAATAATAATATTTTACTAGTATAAGGCCCCTTGCGCAGGCCCTTCCACCAGGTCCTTCCTCAAGGTCCTTCCAGAGGTCCTTTCTCAGGGTCCTTCCAAAGGTTCCTTCCTCAGGTCCTTCCATAGGCCCTTCCACCAGTTCATTCCTCAGGTGCTTTCACAGGGTCCCTTCCACAGGCCCTTCCACCAGGTCCTTCCTCAAGAGGTTCCTCTCTCAGGTCCTTCCGCCAGGCCCTTCCACCAGGTCGTTTCTCAGGTCCTTTCACAGGTCCCTTCCACAGGCCCTTCCACCCGGTCCTTCCCAAGGGTCCTTCCAGAGGTTCCTTCCTCAGGTCCTTCCACAGGCCCTTCCACCAGGTCCTTCCTCAAGATCCTTCCATCAGGTCCTTCCACAGGCCCTTCCACGGGTCCTTCCACTAGATCCTTCCTCAGGTCCTTTCACAGGGTCCCTTCCTCAGGTCCTTTCACGGGTTCCCTTCCACCGGCCCCTTCCTCGGGTCCTTTCACAGTTTCCCTTCCACATGTCCTTTCCTCAGGTTCTTTCACAGTTTCCCTTCAACAAGGTCCTTTTCTAGATCCCAACACAAAACAGTTACGCAAGGCCCTTTTTCGAAGTCTTGCGTCATGCGCCACTTCTAGACATAAATTTATCCTTCCCAATACAACGTTGTTAGGGTACATAGGTTACCTCCACTAATGATATGATGGTCTTACACTTTTACAAAATAAAATGTAAGGCACAGGTGCTTGTACATATAGCGTAACATGTTTAACACATAAAGAAATTGATCCTTGGTATGACTTACCTTTTGAAAGTGATTTCGTGGCAAGTATTGAATCATGAACATGAACAACACAGGAAGCTATCTGTCACGACCTACGGGATAGGTCGACAAAGGCTAATATTGGACTGGATGATGTGCACCCGAGAAACAAGGCATGATCTTTGAAAAAAATACTAAAGAACAATGACCGCCTTAAACATCCTTAAACAAGGATATAGCTTCGGCTAGGAGGAAAGTGACACAACATTAGTGAAAGCAAGAAAAACCTTTATGAAACATTGAAGTTGGACTGCTATGATACAACACCATCATTATATGACATCAATTGGACATTTATCGACGTCCTCATATCAAGTGGTTGATTAGAAATATGGGCTCTATATTTCTCGCGGACATTGTTCACCCGACTTTTTTGCTAACCTGTGGTTATTCTCGTTCAACAAGAATCACAACCGATCGTCTAAACAGTTGGGCTAAAGGATAACTTATTTTATAAGTTCAGTATTACCAACTACACTTGACAACACTGAACTGGGAAGCTAGCATGTATAACACCATTGGGTTCTATATTGAAGACTTTTATAAAAGAAAGGATCTTTATTTTTATATTACCTCCTCAGAAGGGATTAAGCCCCCTCCATAAGTTCTCAAGTTCGAAGATCTTTATAACAAAAAAAAGAGAAAATGTCATTCTAAAAGCTCATACAAATGAAGACTTCTTTTATGAAGAAATATTGATACTTATACCTTCTTTTAAAGGAAGAAGTACATCCCCCCGGTGGGGTGCTTTATAACAACTCTCACAAAATCCTTAAACACCCCTATACGTCCTAAAATACACCCCATATACGAGAAACGACCCCGAATTACCTTTATTTTTACAAAAATCAAATAAAACAAAATTCCATGGTGGCTCGCGGGGCGCGACACACTCATGTGTGTCTGTCGCGGGCCACAACAGCTGCCCACCAGGCGCAACCAGGTGCCGCCACGCGTCCCAGTCGTGTCGAGCCTACAACGTTGATTCATCCACCCTAGATCCTACCCTATATTGCTTGCGGGCCGGGGAAGGGCCTGCCTGTATTTCTCATGGGGCGCGAGAAAGTCCTGATCTAACCTTATAAATGGAGCGATCGAGATTCAGTTTTCTTCGTTCAAAACTTCTCAATCTCTCTCTAAATTTCTGAATAGCTAAAGTAATTCCCGGGCATAATACCCACTAAAAAGCGAAGCTCTGCCTCGTTGTAAGTATTATAACCCCCGGTTACGTATTAGTTACTCTACCCGATTGATCTAGTGCTCCGTAATGCATGTCGAGGCTCTGCCTGACTCAGTCGTTGGAGTTCTGTCTCGGGATAGGGGTATAGCTAATGTAAATTGGCTTATTTTACTAACACGTGTGCATTGTTTAATTTAATAGATTATAACCAGGAAGTCACCAGGAATTATCTAAAACAGCAATGTGAGTACAATCATTTTTGTAAACCTTTTTATACAAACCACAATTGTTTTAAAGTATAATTAACAGTGATTGAGTATTTGTAATTCTACAATTACTGTCGGTATGTTGGGGTTTTGTATACATTACTTGTTACTAATAATGAGAATAGTAACATGACCAAATGTTAGGAATGATAGTACCGTGGGTGGTAATTTGATAGATGTAAACAAATGTAATTGCGGATGCCCTCAATACTGTAAAGTGATAAAAGTATTTTGATTAAATTGGGATGCACTCACCAGTATTTCCCACTGATAAAATGTTTTAAAACGCATTTCTGGTAACAAAATGTGAAAGCCAAATACAAGCCAGCTAGAGAGCACTGAAGGCTTGGAAAAGTGGCTATAAAAGTTACCTAAACAAGAAAGACGTTTTAATTCAATAAAATAGGGTTTATCCCTATAGACATATTATGAATGGAAACTTGGGTTTTACCCATGTATTTATTATTTATAAAATGAGGTGTTTTACTCTGATAAAATATTTCCTAACTACGGTCCTGATGTAATTTCTGCTGCCAAATTAATAAACACCGATACCACCAGCTTTGAGTAGGCCTCGGCCGCCCGCCTCCCGGGGCAGGGTCGGGGATTGCGACAGAAGGTGGTATCAGAGCTACAACCACTGATTTGAGCCACATAAGTGTTCAGCTGACATCAAAATTTGTCAATTCTGTTAGGAAACAATCTATGTGACTATGTGCATACATGTATATTATTGTTTTGTGTTATTTGACTATTTGTTTGTTTACAGTATGAGTAAGTAAGGTACTTCTGACGCCAACCATCCTCTAGATAGTTCTCCCAAAAGTGAAGGAACCTCGTCACAGCCTACTCCTTAGGGGTATTCTGCTGATACAGAATAGGGGATTTTCATATTTAAGGCGCAATCCGAGGAACCATTCCCTACGAAAAAGAGAGGATGGTTTAGTCGGGGGGCACACGAGAGGAGAAAACGAATGAGAAAGTTACACCAGCAGAGGGCTTTAGCAGCAGCTAATAGAGAAATCAATGCCCAGACACAAGACTTAGTTAATAGACGTTTGGCCAACTTCCATATATTAGCCACCACTGCAGCAGATCCAAACCTTGAACAAATCATTGCACCATAACCATTGCCACTATTCCCAACCCAACCAATGGAAATAGAACCAAACCCAGGAACTGAGTTTCCCATACCAGCCTTTAACCCTGATGAGATACCTAGAGTCCCAGCACCCAATCCTCTAGATATGATCCGTGGAACGATGATCATAGGGATTATAGGGAACTCTATCCACAGGAAGAACCAATTCCAAACCCCATAGCTTAGTACACTAACCTCAATCCTTTAGATCCATATTGGAACGCTGACCCATATGTTTAGGAAATCTTAAATAATCCGTACCCGTATGGAGAACCGTTACCTATGTACCCTGACCCAGTACCCGCACCACGACCACCCATGAGTGACGAGAACGTGCAGGAACTCCGTATGTACGGTGAGGAATTGATAGAATGAGGAGAGATGATGGGAGAAATAGGAGAAAAGCTCATGTGGAAATACGACGAGCAGGAGATGCAGTTCAATCCATAATAATAATAATAATAATAGTAATATATATATATAGGTGTAGTTTGAGAAAAAATCAACTAAAATAGGTAACTTAATATCTATAGATGCATAACTAATAGATATTGATACCTGATACTTGTTCGTAAATCCAGATGGACAATGAAGAAAATTAGGAAAACCAGAATAATGATAACCAAATAAATAACCGTGCCATCCAACATATAGTAGCACAATAAATTAGAGATGCTATGCCGTATATTATTAAGACTGTTAAAGAAGCGGAAAATAATAAAAGTGGAAGTAAACGAACACCTAGCGAACCTAGTCACAGCGTGAATAATGGGCCGCTACTCCAATTGCCTATTTCAAAAAGAAGAAGAACCATGTCTTATGGTTGTTCTTATAAAGAATTCTTGTCTTCCAAACCAATAGAATTCTCAGGCAATGAAGGAGCCATTGTAGCTTTACGTTGGATAGAAAAGACAGAAGCAGTCTTAAAAATAAGCAAATGTGCAAATGAAGAAAAGATTATGTTTGCTTCTAATCTTTTTAAGAATGCAACTTTAGAATGATGGAATACTATTCTCTAGTCTAAAGGAAGTGAAAGGGCTTATAACATGGAATGGACTGACTTTAAGGAAATGGTTGAAAGGAAATTCTGTCATCCCAATGAAAAAGAACAAATTGCTAATAAATTCTTAAACCTTAGAATGACTGGAATAGACTGTAAAGGTTACACTACCATATTCTTCGAATATGCTATAATAGTGCCAACCTTAGCTTCACCAGAACCATTATTAATCTCCCGTTACTTCTGGGGATTAATTAGTGAGATAAGACATGTAGTCAAGGCAGCTAGACAACAAACCATAGAAGAAGCTGTAGAATTAGCCAATACCTTGACTGATGAATTAGTACGTGCGCAAGAAGAGAACCAGAGCAAGAACCTAGCCCAGAAACTTACCCAAGAATTTCGTTATGGAAAAACTATCGTGGGAAAAGTATAGGTTCTACCTCTGCACCTTACTGTAAGTCCTGCAAGAAGAAGCATTCAAGAAAATGCTCGATATACTGCGACTTCTATAAAAGGTCTGGACACAAGGAAGAAGACTGTAGAAAGAAACCTAGTAATGGTATATGTTTCAATTGTGGAGAAAAAGGGCATATCAAGCCGAATTGTCTGAAACTAGCTCCAGCTATGGACAACAAGACTACCAAGAATGCTAGAGCATTTGTTCTAACAGCTGAAGAAGCCAAGATGATTCCGGATTTGATCGCCGGTATGTTTTTAGTTAATGATATTTTTGCTAAAGTATTATTTGACTCTGGTGCAAACCAAAATTTTATTAATACTTCGTTTTGCAAAATTCTCAATCAACCATTAACTAAACTTCAACACGAATGTCTGGTGGAAACGGCGAATGGAGAATCCATTAAGATTTCTGAAATCTTGCAGGAAGCAAGAATAGAAATTTTAAATCATGAATTCATTGCTAACCTTTATCCAATGGATTTGGCTGGATTTGATATTGTACTAGGAATGGATTGGTTAGTAGCCAATCATGCCAGTATTCTATGTGATCAAAAGTTGGTACAAGTAAGTTCACCAAAGGGTGAAAAGATCACGATTAAAGGAGATAAGCCATCTAGGTCTACAAAATTCATCTATGTGATGAAAACAACAAGTTATGCAAGGAAAGGATCACTAGTGTATATGATTTCTATAATCATTAACACTAAAGGAAAAGAATTAAAAGATATTCCTGTAGTATCTAAATTTTCAGATGTTTTTCCAGAAGAATTACCTGGATTACCGCCTGATAGAGAGGTTGAATTTAGAATTCACCTATTACCAGGGACAACACCAATTGCCAAAGCACCTTATCGTTTAGCACCAGCAGAGATGCAGGAACTGAAGAACCAATTGGATGATCTTCTGGAGAAAGGTTTCATACAGCCTAGTTCATCGCCATGGGGAGCACCAATCTTGTTTGTCAAGAAGAAGGACGGATCGATGCGTATGTGCATTGATTACCGCGAATTGAACAAGGTTACGATTAAAAATCGGTACCCATTACCGAGAATCGATGATCTGTTCGATCAACTGCAAGGAGCTCGATTATTTTCTAAGATCGATTTACGCTCAGGATATCATCAACTGAAAGTACAGGAAGAGGATATTCCTAAGACTACTTTCAGAACAATGTATGGTCATTATGAATTTACAGTCATGCCATTTGGTTTAACCAATACCCCAGCCGCATTTATGGACATGATGAACAGAATATGTAAACCATATCTGGATAAATTCATAATTGTCTTTATAGATGATATTCTCATTTACTCTAAGAGTAAAGAGGAACATGCAGAGCATCTGCATACACTTTTAAATTTGCTCAGAAAAGAAAAGCTTTATGCTAAATTTTCAAAATGCGAATTTTGGTTACAAGAAGTGCAATTCCTTAGACATCTAGTCAATCATGAAGGAATTCATGTGGATCCCACAAAGATCGAGGTGATCACTAAGTGGAAAGTCCCTGAATCACCGACGGAGGTGAGAAGTTTTCTTGGACTAGCAGGCTATTATAGACGGTTTATTTGAGATTTTTCTAGAATAGCTATTCCCTTAACAAAATTGACATGCAAATCAATTAAGTTTGAATGAGGACCAAAACAAGAGGAAGCTTTTAGAATCTTGTAGCAAAAGTTAACCAACGCACCCATACTAGCGTTACCAGAAGGAACTGAAGACTTAGTAGTCTATTGTGATGCTTCTAATTAGGTTATGGATGTGTGTTGATGCAGCGTCAAAAGGTTATAGCCTATGCCTCTAGACAACTTAAGAATCATGAAGAGAATTATATGACCCATGATCTAGAGTTAGGAGCTATAATTTTTGCCCTTAAGATTTGGAGACACAATTTATATGGAAATAAATTTGTAGTCTTCACAGATCATAAGAGTTAAGGTACATTTTCGGGCAAAAAGAGTTAAATATGAGACATAGGCGCTGGATGGAGATTCTTAGTGATTATGATTATGTTATCCCGTATCATGCAGGAAAGACTAATGTAGTAGCTGATGCTTTAAGTCGAAAGTATCATGAAAGCCAAGACGAGTACATTCTCTTAAATTGAATCTGCAGATAGATTTAAATGAGCAAATTAGAGAAGTATAGGAATCAGTAATCAAGGACGATACTAAAAAATTAAAAGGAATGATTAAGGAATTAGAACAAGGGACATATGGAATTTGAAGATTCCATAAGAAAAGAATTTGGATACCCAAACAAGGAAACATACGCCATCGAATTTTTGAAGAAGCCCATAAGTCTACGTATACGATACATCCTGTTAGTGATAAAATGTATCAAGACTTAAGAAAGAATTTCTGGTGGATAGGAATGAAAAAGGATATAGCAGCCTACGTTGCTAAGTGTCTAACTTGTTCTCAGGTTAAAGCTAAACACTAGAAACCTTCAGGTTTACTGCAGCAATTGGAAATGCCTGTATGGAAATGGGAATTGATAACAATGGACTTTGTTACTAAATTACCTAAGACAAGAAAAGGTAATGATACAATATGGGTGATTGTTGACAGATTAACCAAGTCTGCTCATTTCTTACCTATGAAGGAAACTTTTAGTATGGAACAATTAGCTAAGTTGTATGTAAATGAGATAGTTTCATTACATGGAATTCCTTTGTCTATTGTTTATGATAGAGATAGCCGTTTTACTTCTCATTTTTGGACCAGTTTCCAAAAAGCAATCGGAACCAAGTTAAAACTAAGCACAACTTATTATCCTCAAACGGACGGACAAAGTGAAAGGACAATCCAAACAATGGAGGATATGCTTAGAGCTTGTGTAATTGATTTCGGAGGAAATTGGGACGATCATTTACCATTAATAGAATTTTCCTATAATAACAGCTATCATACCAGTATCAATGCTGCACTGTTTGAAGCACTCTATGGACGAAAGTGCCGAACTCCAGTCTGTTGGGCAGAAATTGGAGAAAAACAACTGTCTGGACTAGATATTGTCACAACCCCCGGTCCCTATCACCTGGGATCGGGCGGACGCGAACTCATATATAGTGGTATCATTGGTTTATCATTATATGGCAGCGGAATTTACATCAGGAATACAGTTAGGAAATATTTTATCAGAGTAAAATACGACATTTTCGTATTAATAAACACATGGGTAAAACCCAAGTTTCTGTTACAAACATGTTTATAGGGATAAACCCTAATTTATTGAATTTAAAACATCGTCTTTATTTAGGTAACTTTTATAGCCACATTTTCCAAGCCTTCAGTGCTCTCCAGCTGGCTTCTAATTGTCTTTCTCATTTTGTTACCTGAAATGCGTTTTAAAAACATTTGTCAGTGGGAAATACTGGTGAGTGAATCCCAGTTTAATCAAGAAGCATTTTATCCTTTAACAGTATTGAGAGCAATTATAATGTTTATATCTACACAATTACTCATTCAGTATTGTCAATCCTGACTGGTGGGTCATATTACATATTGGCTATCTCGTTGTCCAATGGTAACGTGTTCCACATTTTGTATACAAAACCTCAACATACCGGCAGCAATTGAAGAACTACAAAGACTCAATCACTGCTAATCATATTGTAAATTATTTAAGGTTTTGTAAAAATAGTTTGTAAAAAGGTTCACAAAAAGGAGATTACTCACATTGCTACTTTAGACTTTTCTTTTGTGTTTTCCTGGTTAAAATCTACTAATTAAACACTGCACATGCGTTAGTATAATAACCCAATATTTACATTAGTTATACCCTCCCCGAGACAGAACTCCAACAACTACGTCGGGCAGAACCTCGATAGTCGTTACGAAGTACTAGATCAATCGGGCAACGTATCTAATACGTAACCGGGGGTTAAAATACTTACAACCAGGCAAAGCTTCACTACTTTAGTGGGTATAATACCCGGGTATAATGCTTACACTACAGAAATTAAGAGAGAGAGTTGTGTGAAATGAATGACGGAAAGTGAAATCCGATCGATCCTATTTATAGGATGATCACGGGTTCCTCGCGCCCCGCGAAGGAATCAGTTAAGGGCTTCGCGGCTCGCGACGTAGGGATATAGAGCCTAGCTTTGATTCGTCACACGTATGGCCTATCCGGGTGTTGTGCCACATGGCACACCAGGGTTTTCTCCAATTTCTGCCCAACAGATTGGGGTTCGGCATTTTCGTCCATAAAGTGCTTCGAATGGTGCAGCATTGATACTGGTATGATAGCTGTTGTTGTAGGAAAATTCTATTAATGGCAAATGATCATCCCAATTTCCTCCGAAATCAATTACACAAGCTCTAAGCATATATTCCATCGTCTAAATCGTCCTTTCGCTTTGTCCGTCCGTTTGAGGTTGATAAGCGGTGCTTAGATTTAGTTTGGTTCCCATTGCTTTTTGGAAACTTGTCCAAAAATGAGAAGTAAAATGACTATCTCTATCAGAAACAATTGATAAAGGAATTCCATGTAATGAAACTATTTCTTTTACATACAATTTGGCTAGTTGTTTCATATTGAAAGTTTCCTTCATTGGTGAGAAATGAGCAGATTTAGTTAGTCTATCTACAATCACCCAGATTGTATCATTACCTTTTCCTGTCTTGGGTAATTTGGTAACAAAGTCCATTGTTATCAATTCCCATTTCCATCAATTGCTGTAACAAACCTGAGGGTTTCTGGTGTTCAGCTTTAACCTGTGAACAAGTTAAACACTTGGCAACATAAGCTACTATATCCTTTTTCATTCCTATCCACCAGAAATTCTTTCTTAAGTCTTGATACATTTTATCACTTCCAGGATGTATCGTATATTTAGACTTATGGGCTTCTTCTAATATTCTGTTATGTAGGTTTCCTAGTTTAGGTACCCAAATTCTTTTCTTATGGAATCTCCAAATTCCATCTGTTCCTTGTTCAAATTCTTTAATCATTCCCTTCAATTTCTCAGTATCATCATTGATTACTGATTCCTATGCCTTTCTAATCTGTTCGTTTAAATCTATCTGCAGATTTAATTTAAGAGAACGTACTCTTTTTGGCTTTTCGTGGTATTTTCGACTTAAAGCATCGGCTACTGCGTTAGCTTTTCCTGCATGATACTGGATATTACAATCGTAATCACTTGGTATCTCCATCCAGCGTCTTTGTCTCATATTTAACTATTTTTGCCCGAAAACACATCTTAAACTCTTATGATCGGTGAAAATGGTAAACTTACTACCATAAAGATAATGTCTACAAATTTTCAGAGCAAAAATTATAGCTCCTAATTCTAAATCATGGGTGGTATAATTTTCTTCATGATTCTTAAGTTGTCTTGATGCATAGGCTATATCCTTTTGACGTTGCATTAACACACATCCATAACCTAATTTAGAAGCATCACAATAAATTACAAAATCTTCAGTTCCTTCTGGTAATGCTAATATGGGTGCGTTGGTTAATCTTTTCTTAAGGATTCTAAAGGTTTCTTCTTGTTTTGGTCCCCATTCAAACTTAACAGACTTACATGTTAGTTTCATTAAAGGGATGTCTATTCTAGAAAAATCTCGGATGAATCTTCTATAATAACCGGCTAGTCCCAGAAAACTTCTAACCTCTGTTGGTGATTCAGGGGTTTTCCATTTAGTAATCGCTTCAATCTTTGTAGGATCTATAAGAGTTCCTTTATGATTGACTAAATGTGCAAGAAACTACACTTCTTCTAACCAAAACTCACACTTTGAAAATTTAGCATAAAGCTTTTCTTTTCTCAGCAAATTTAGAAGTGCATGCAGATGCGCTGCATCTTCCTCTTTTCTTTTAGAATAAATAAGAATATCGTCTATAAAGACAATTATCAATTTATCCAAATATGGCTTACATATTCGGTTCATCATGTCCATAAATGCGGCTGTGGCATTGGTTAAACCAAATGGCATGAGAGTAAATTCATAATGACCATACCTGGTTCTAAAAGCGGTCTTAGGAAAGTCCTATTCCTGTACCTTTAATTGATGTTATCCTGAACGTAAATCGATTTTAGAAAAGAATCGAGCTCCTTGTAACTGATCAAACAAATCATCGATTCTCGGTAATGTGTACCGATTTTTAATCGTGACTTTATTCAGTTCACGAATCAATGCACATACGCATTGACCCATCTTTCTTTTTAACGAATAAGATCGGTGCTCCCCAAGGCGATGAACTTGGCTGTATAAATCCTTTTTCCAAGAGTTCGTCTAACTGCTTCTTTAACTCTTGCATTTCTGCGGGTGCCAAACGATAAGGTGATTTGGCAAACGGTGCTGTTCCTGGTAGCAGATGAATTCTGAACTCGACTTCTCTATCCGGCGGTAGCCCTGGTAGTTCTTCTGGAAATACATCTGAAAATTGAGATGCTACAGGGATATCTTTTAATTCCTTTCCTTTAGTGTTAATGATTATGGAAATCATATACACTAGTGATCCTTTCCTAGCATAACGTGCCGTTTTCATTACAGAGACGAATTTTGTGGATCTAGTTGGCTTATCTCCTTTAATTGTGATCTTTTCACCTTTTGGTGAATTGACTTGTATTAAGTTTGATCACATAGAATACTGGCTTTATTGGCTATTAACCAATCCATTCCTAATACAATATCAAATCCTGCCAGATTCATTAGGTAAAGGTTTGCAATAAACTTTTGATTTAAAAATTCTATTCTTGCTCCATGCAAGATTTTGGTAATCTTAATGGTTTCTCCGTTGGCTATTTCTACTAAACATTCTTGTTGGAGTTTAGTTAATGGTTGATTGAGAAGTTTGCAAAATGCAGTATTAATAAAACTTTGGTTTGCACCAGAGTCAAATAATACTTTGGCAAAAACATCATTAACTAAAAACGTAACGGCAATCACATCCAGAATCATTTTGGCTTCTTCTGCAGTCAGAACAAAAGCTCTAGCATTCTTAGTAGTCTTTTTGTTTGTTGCTGGAGCTAATTTCGGACAATTTGGCTTGATATGACCTTGTTCCCCACAATTCTACCATATGTTATTGTTGGATTTCTTCCTACAGTCTTCTTCCTTGTGTCGAGATATTTTGCAAAAATTGCAGTAAGGTGCAGAAGTAGAACCTACATTTTCCCACGGTTGGAATTACCGTAGCGAAATTCCTGGGTAAGCTTTTGAGCTAGGTTCTTCCTCTGGTTTTCTTCTTGGGTACGTACCAGTTCATCTGTCAAGGTATTAGTTAGTTCTACCGCTTCTTCTATGGTTTTGTGGTCTAGCTCCATTGACTACATGCCTAATTTCACTGATTAATCCCCAGATGTAACGGGATATTAACACTGGTTCAGGTGATGCTAGGGTTGGCACTATTCTAGCATATTCAAAGAATGTAGTAGTGTAACCCTTACTATCTACTCCAGTCTTTCTTAGGTTTAAGAACTTATTTGCTATCTGTTCCTTTTCATTGGGAGGACAGAATTTCCTTTCTACCACATTCTTAAACTCGTTCCATTCCATACCATAAATCCTGCCACTTCCTCTAGATTGGAGGATAGTGTTCCACCATTCTAACGCTGCATTTTTAAACAGATTGGAGGCAAACATTATTTTATCTTCTTCTGCGCACTTGCTTATTTTTAAGACTGCCTCAGTCTTTTCTATCCAGCGTAGAGCTGCAATGGCCCCTTCATTTCCAGAGAGTTCTATCGGTTTACAGGACCAGAATTCTTTGTAAGAACAACCATAAGACATGGTTCTTCTTCTTTTTGGAATTGGCATTTGAAAAATGGGTCCATTGTGCACGCTGTGACTAAGTTCAGTATGGGTTCGCTTACTCCCATTATCACTTTTATTATTATTTTCCGCCGTCCCTAACATTTTGGATAATAGCTGGCATGGCATCTCTAATTCCTTGGGTTACAATGTGTCGAATTTCACTGTTATTTATTTGATTTTCATTATTCTGGTTTTCTTGATTTGCTGTGTCGGCCAACTGGATTTTAAACAATTACCAAGTATTAATATCATAATACAATATCCAATGCAAACAATCACACAACAAGCATATTGATCCAAAATCGTCGAACATTGCGACTTTACTCTATTTTATATTATGCATCTATTACAAACCATAACTGGAAATTAAAATACAATACTAGTATGCATCACTAACCATAAGATGGTCTATACTACAATAGATATATTATTATTATTATTATTATATTTTTTTAAACATACGCGCATATATATATATATATATTCATTATTATTATTATTATTACTATTACTGATAGGGGTTCATCCAAAACTCCATATTACGCTCGTCATATTTCCAGACAAGTCGTTCCCCTATCTGTCTCATCCTCTCACTTCCTTCTAATATCTCCTCACCAAAGGTTCCAAGTTCTTGCACATTCTCAGTGCTCATGGGTGGTCCGGGTGCTGGTATGGGATCTGGATATTATGGCATCTGTTCTTCCTGAGGATATGGATTCTCTAGAATTTCCTTGATATATTGGTCATTATCATAGTATGGGTCTAGGGGATCCAAGTCGGGATAGGGTCCTACTAGGTCTTGCATGGGCTCCTCTATTGGGATTGGGTAACGTTGCTGGTAATCCATGTGGTCGCCAAACCATGGGTCATAGTCTGGAGGATGGGGTGCAGGTACCCTAGGAATCTCAGCTGGGTCAAAAGCAGGATATTATGACTGGTCTGTTGGGTTTAGTTTAACTTCCATGGGTTGTGTGGGAAATAGTGGTAAAGGCTGGGGTGCTATGAGTTGTTCTAGATTAGGGTTGGCAGCGGTAGTAGCTAATATGTGGAAATTAGCTAGTCTCCTATTGAGGATATCCTGGGTTTGAGCATTCATTTCTCTATTGGCCGCTGCTAAGGCCCATTGTTGTTGCATTTTTCTCATCCTCTTTCTACGTTCATGAGCTCCTCTGCTGAACCATCCTCTCTTCTTAGGAGGGAATGGCTCCTCAGATTGAGCCTTGAACACGAAAATTCCTTCTTCGGTATCAGCTGAATACCCCAAGGGGGTAGGCTGTGAAGAGGTACCTTCATCCCTAGGGGAACCAGACAGTTGACGGTATGCATCTGAAGGTCCTTGGTCACTCATGCTGTAAACTAACAAATTGTCAAATAACACAAAATAATAATCTACACGTATGCACATAGTTTCCTTGATTATTTCCTAACAAAATTGATAATTTAATCGTCAGCATAACACTTCTTTGGCTGAAATTAGTGGCTGTAGCTCTGATACCACATTCTGTCGCAACCCCCGGCCCCTATCTCCTGGGATCGGGCGGACGCGAACTCAAATATAGTGGTATCATTGGTTTATCATTATATGGCAGCGGAATTTACATCAGGACCGTAGTTAGGAAATATTTTATCAGAGTAAAATACCACATTTTCATATTAGTAAACACATGGGTAAAACCCAAGTTTCTGTTACAAACATGTTTATAGGGATAAACCCTAATTTATTGAATTTAAAACATCGTCTTTATTTAGGTAACTTTTATAGCCACATTTTCCAAGCCTTCAGTGCTCTTCAGCTAACTTCTAATTGTCTTTCACATTTTGTTACCTGATGTGCACAAAATGCAACATATAAATTACATCAATTGTGGCTTAAAACTAACCCTTTTTTAGTACTAATGTTGAAAAAGTGTGTTTTTGTCTTCCTTTTGTATTTTCAGGATTAAATAAGCTCAAATGAACAAAAAAAGCAAAAAGGCAGCTAAATCTAACATAAATACAAGAAAAGGAACAAACGTGGCATGCCCGACCCCCCGATAGCATCTTCCCAAGCAAAATCAAGAAAACAGAAGGCTGAACACGCCCCGTGCTCAGTGAACACGGGGGCGTGCCCTAGTGCCAGCAGAAAAGACAAAGCTGTAGAAGCTTCTATCGCCCACCACGGGGTCGTGCTCAGCGGACACGGGGCCGTGGTCAACTCTAAGATTCGCAGAATCTGCAGAAATCTTGATAGTACAGATTTGCTTCTACACACGGGGGCGTGCCCAGCGGACACGGGGGCGTGGTCAACTGATGCAGACAAACTGCAATTAATGAAGAAAGAGAAGGATGTTGGACACGGGGCCGTGCCCGAGCTGCTGTTCAGGCTATAAATAGGGGTGCTTGGCTCATTTGCAAACCATCCCTTGGCACACCACCTCTCTCACACTTCACCCACCACCCACCACCACCATAACACCATCATCCACCACCATCATCCATTGTCCATCATAGAGTGTGTGAGTCGTCTTGGGATCTAAGATTGATCGTAAGAGTTCTTGATAATCAAAGGACATGTTTGCCTAAGTCTCTTACATCACTTGGTGAAGACAAGTGTCTAGTGTGATACTTTTTATTTTTAATCTTTTCGCACTTTTTACTTGGTTATGTATTAATGACTTTAATAACTAGTTTCTTATGTTGAAGGTGATTCTTCCTTATCGTTTGTCCGTGGTGTCTTGGCATTATTTTACTGTCTATATAAAATAAAAGATTTTCACCATTCATATCTCCACGGTCTATATGGAGGTATGTTGGCTACCTGGTCGGGGGTTAAGGGAACGGTTTGGTAAGAGTCTTGCCTTGTTCAGTGTATAGATCCTACAAGGACCTGGGTCAAATTTAGTAGGACCTCCTTCAATACTTACTGGTATTGGATGGCTGGGGTCCAAACTCTTTGATTCCCACATATGTAAGCTACTATTAATACTTTAACCCGGCTACTTAGGACTGTATCCCTGCTGACTCACACTACTTAGCCAAGGGTAACGTCACCTTCAAAAGAGGGGCCTACCATAATATGCATTAATAACTTAATTAATTATCTTTCAATAATCCGCCCCTTTAGGATTGTATCCTTGCTGACTCAAACTACTGGGTTGAGGGTAACGTCACCTCCAAAAGAGGGGCCTACTACAATAACTAAGATAATCTCTTAAAAAGTGCAAAAGTGCGGAAATAATCAAAGGTTACACTAAACACGAGTCGGAGCCAAGTGATTCATCTTGTCTATCTGTTTTTATTTTTATTTTATTTTCAGCATTTTAGTTACTTTTTACTTTTCTAGTTTAAAACCTTTTTCTAACTTTTGATTTGATTAGACGTTGAGGATAAACCGGTACTAAAAGCTCTTGTGTCATTGGACGACCTCGGTATCTTACCAACACTATACTACGCTCACGATGGGTGCACTTGCCCATATGTGTGTTTAGTGTTAGTAAATATCGTGTTTTATAAATTTAAAACTTGGCTAAAAAGTGTAAAAGGGCTTTAAAATAAACATTAAAACCATAACACACTTCGCACACACCAAGTTTTTGGCGCCGTTGCCGGGGACACAAGGATTTTAAGAAAGTTAGGAATCAACGGCGTAATCGTTTTTTCTAATTTTTCTGTTTTTTAGGATTTTTCTTAAATTTTTTAGCTTCTGCAGAACTCAGCACGGGCCGTGCCCGCTGAACACGGGGCTGTGCCCACTCAACACGCCCCGTGCCCAAGATTCAGTTACTTAAAACAGAACCGTAAGATCCCGACGGTTGGTAATTTCTGACACAAACATGAGTGATACTGATATTTTTTACTTTCGACACATTTATGGTACGTGGTGTCAAATATGTGGTGGCTCCCATAAAGAATTAGAATGTTATTTTCTAAATTATAAGCCCCATTATATAGACCCATCATTTTCCTGTATCCTTAAGAGGGGCG
Organism: Helianthus tuberosus; assembly: GCA_030545235.1. NCBI lineage: Eukaryota > Viridiplantae > Streptophyta > Magnoliopsida > Asterales > Asteraceae > Helianthus > Helianthus tuberosus. The sequence continues at coordinate 219,922,102 of CM060369.1, forward strand.
AAAGTAAAAATAATCCCTATCTCTCCCTTGAATGCTCTCAACCGGATCTTCTAGGAGAAATGCTTCTTGATGAACTATTTCAATTAGAAGATCTAATTCTTAATTGGTTAAAAGAACTTAGGATAGATTTCAATTATTTATCTCAAGACGATAACCAAGAAGAATTGTTGGGATCACATTCAAATGAAAACAACTTCGTTGTTCCCGATGTTACCTCTAACTCTAGCGAGGACTTGAGCGATAGTCGTCCCTGTGTCGATTGTGCCATGAAGGACTCCCCCTCGACTTCGTTCGATGCATACATAGACCTGAGCGATTCGGCATACACCTTCTTTAATGAGAGCCAGGGAAAGGGTTGCACTTGTACACCTACTTATAGCATAGGAATCACCCTCACCGACAACCTCTTGCGTTCTCATCTTAATCTAGAGCAATTAAGGTATCTTAGGCACTTTGGGGTTGTTCCATCCAGTAAGGAACCACCCGATTCAAATAAGTTACTTAGAAATAAATAAACTCCATAAGACAGCTTCTAGACACGGGGCCGTGTCCAGGTCAACACGCCCCCATGTCCACCCAAAGATTCCCTTCTGATTTTTATCAGAATACGGACAAAATGTGTCAGGATTCTGTCTGCACACGGGACCGTGTGTAGCCGACACGGGGCCGTGTGCAGCGTACTGTCGTTTTCTATAAATGTAGCCAAGAATCCTGCACATTTGAACCATTCCAGGGACAGAGATTTGGGGAATCTTCTCACATACCATCCTAGGTATTTTCTAAAAGAAGTTTCTCAACTACCTTCTTGTCCTTTCCTCTTTTATCCACTATCATCTTCTTCAATTTTTCCTTATACTTCCATTAAGCTTGAGACCTCCATAATTTTAAGCTTTATTGAGGTGCTTGTTAGACTTTTATTCATGGGATATTGATAAAAACAAGTTCTACAAACAGTGTTTTAAGTTGTTTCTGCTTAAAAACGTTTTAAAAACACAAAAACAAATTAAAACTCCAAGATTCCTTGTTCTAAAAATTCTGCAGATACCTGAACACGGGGCCGTGTTCATTGAACACGGGGCCATGTCCGAAGTACTGGTCCCATAAAGTTGAACTCTTTTTGGTATGTTTTCTCAGAATGGCGAGCAGAACTAGCGGAACATCTTCGTCGCACTCTAGAAACAACCGACAAGGGAGAAGGTCATCAACGGTTGAAGATTCTCTCGTAAACTATGTTTACGCCTTAAGAGAAGCCATTGATGAGATAACAGGGGTAGAAGAAGCATTGGTCGACCGTATTAATCATTTGACGGTGGGACTAGAAGGATGTCTCTGAGAAGTCAACCTTTTGCACCAAAGGTTGAACATTCTCGCCTCTCCTCATTTGGTGCCAATTATCACCCAAAGGGCATGGAATGTGGTACCGGAAGTCATCATTCCAGCCGAATGGTTTGCCATATATCCGGAACCCCCTCGAGACATACTACAAGGGGTTCCGATTGGTGTCACTACCCCTCCACAAGATGTTGAGGAAAATGAAGACGCCTCCTTCCTCCCGAGAGAGATAGAAGAATGGCTCTAGCAACATCTTGGGAACACCGCTCGGCTTGGAGTTCTATAAAGCTTTTAGATACCGGAAAACTATTTCCGGAATTTTGGTTCTTATTGTAGAAGTAGAGCTCCTTAGGATGATTTTACGTATCACTTGACCTATCTAATTTAGGACCCTTAACTTTTATTTTCTACTTTGTTTTCCATTTTTTAGGACTATTATGTAATTCTCTCTATGACTTAATGAATGATGGTTTTAATTAATTTGGTGTTTGGATGATGTTGTAATGAATAAAACACACTCGGGATGGCAAAGGATAACAAGGGAAACTTAAACCAGCACCCCATGCACAAAAACATGGCCATCAGACAAAATTTTCTTCATTACAGCAAGTTCAGCACGGGCTGTGCCCGCCCAACACGGCCCCGTGCTGCACAGTCTGCAGAAAATGCCCAGTTCAGGTAACTGGACACGGGCCGTGTTCACCCAACACGTCCCCGTGTCCAGGCTTCTGTTTCTTTTTATAACTTTTTGTTACTGGCGACTGAACACGGGGCCGTGCCCGGACACCACGGGGCCGTGTCCAGACGCCCAGTAACATAAATTTTGCCTTTTCACACCTTTTTACACATTCAATCAACCTAAAAACTTATTTTTGGGACACATTGAGGACAATGTGTAATTTAAGTGTGGGGGGATGCTAACACTTTGAATCTTGCAAGTCCTAATTACAAGCCTTGCACAAAACTCTATTGGAACCGCTAATCACCCCAAATTTTGTTTTTCAAAAATTTTCATTTTTTACTTGTCTAGGTTTAACTTGGGAATTTCAAGTTCTAAAAAGGTTATATCTTTACAAATTTACAACCGATAGCGTCGTGATAAAAAGAACCAACATAAGAAAATTATGAAATGGCGTGACAAGCTTAGTTAAAATTTGATTATATATACTTGATCACATAAAAAACCCATTCCCACAAAAGTGAGTTTTGAGCCTTTATTGAGCATACAAATACATATCTTTAAACTAAATGCTCATTTTTCGTTTCTTGTGTGAATAGCCGCTTGGTTCTTACGACTCTAGAACTTGCCACGACGATACATTCCCGGTCCTTATCAACTTAAACCCGAGTAAGGAAATGAGGGAGGCATTAGGACTAACCGTTTTTATTTCTACACCATTATTTTTCTTTTTTTTTTACCACCTACCCAAAATCCCCCTAGTTAACCCCTTTGAGCCTAAACCTTTTCATTTCATAACCCAAACCAAACACCCTTTCACCCACCAAACCCTTTTTATTTTAACCCTTTGTTTTAGTAACAAGCTCGGATTTTTGTATGACTTTTCAAAAAAAAAAATATTGATGATGAAGCAAAAGAAAAATAAACAAACAAGTTCATAAAAAATACCTTTGTTTGAATAATGGCTTCATCAAAATAAAAATATGCAAAAAAATAAAATAAATAAATAAATAAATAAGTCTTACGAAAACCGACGCTTTTTACGCCTTTCACCCTTTTTACTAACCATTAACCCAACCACCTACCTTTAACCCAAGCCAAACCCTTCACCCAAAAAGTCCTCTTGATATTTGCAAAGGTATATAGTTAAAAAGGAGGATGATTGATTGCTTGGCAAGCCTATGGTAGGAGTAAGTTCCATGCCGCTCTCGAGTGATTCACTAAAATACATCTTCGGCCGAGTGTTGAGTGATCCCCGTGAGGTATGTAAACTTGTATATAAATGGAATTTTAAAGAGGCATGTTATGCCCTAATAAGTAATTCATCTTATGAAAAGTTTTAAATAAATCATGACGAATAGGATTGTAAATAAATAAAAATAAAACTTAATAAAGAATCTTGGAAATCCCGACACTCTATGACAAGCCCAAAAACCTTCTCTTCTACCAATTCCATTTGGGAGTGTAAAGCCACATTATAAAGAGTTTTGCTTGAGGACAAGCAAAGATTCAAGTGTGGGGGTATTTGATGTGCACAAAATGCAACATATAAATTACATCAATTGTGGCATAAAACTAACCATTTTTTAGTACTAATGTTGGAAAAAGTGTGTTTTTCTCTTCCTTTTGTATTTTCAGGATTAAATGAGCTCAAATGAACAAAAGAAGCAAAAAGGCAATTAAATCTAACATAAATACAAGAAAAGGAACAAACGTGGCATGCCCGACCCCCCGACAACATCTTCCCAAGCAAAATCAAGAAAACAGAAGGCTGAACACGCCCCGTGCTCAGTGAACACGGGGGCGTGCCCAAGTGCCAGCAGAAAAGACAAAGCTGTAGAAGCTTCTATCGCCCACCACGGGGTCGTGCTCAGCGGACACGGGGCCGTGGTCAACTCTAAGATTCGCAGAATCTGAAGAAATCTTGATAGTACAGATTTGATTCTGCACACGGGGGCGTGGTCAACTGATGCAGACAAACTGCAATTAATGAAGAAAGAGAAGGATATTGGACACGGGGCCGTGCCCAATGGACACGGGGCCATGCCCGAGCTGCTGTTCAGGCTATAAATAGGGGTGCTTGGCTCATTTGCAAACCATCCCTTGGCACACCACCTCTCTCACACTTCACCCACCACCCACCACCACCATAACACCATCATCCACCACCATCATCCATTGTCCATCATAGAGTGTGTGAGTCGTCTCGGGATCCAAGATTGATCGTAAGAGTTCTTGACAATCAAAGGCCATGTTTGCCTAAGTCTCTTACATCACTTGGTTAAGACAAGTGTCTAGTGTAATACTTTTTATTTTTAATCTTTTCGTACTTTTTACATGGTTATGTATTAATGACTTTAATAACTAGTTTCTTATGTTGAAGGTGATTCTTCCTTATCGTTTGTCCGTGGTGTCTTGGCATTATTTTACTGTCTATATAAAATAAAAGATTTTCACCATTCATATCTCCACGGTCTATATGGAGGTATGTTGGCTACCTGGTCGGGGGTTAAGGGAATGGTTTGGTAAGAGTCTTGCCTTGTTCAGTGTATAGATCCTGCAAGGACCTGGGTCAAATTTAGTAGGACCTCCTTCAATACTTACTGGTATTGGATGGTGGAGGTCCAAACTCTTTGATCCCCTCATATGTAAGCTACTATTAATACTTTAACCCAGCTACTTAGGACTGTATCCCTGCTGACTCAGACTACTTAGCCGAGGGTAACGTCACCTTCAAAAGAGGGGCCTACCATAATATGCATTAATAACTTAATTAATTATCTTTCAATAATCCGACCCTTTAGGATTGTATCCTTGCTGACTCAAACTACTGGGTTGAGGGTAACTTCACCTCCAAAAGAGGGCCCTACTACAATAACTAAGATAATCTCTTAAAAAGTGCAAAAGTGCGGAAATAATCAAAGGTTACACTAAACACGAGTCGGAGCAAGTGATTCATCTTGTCTATCTGTTTTTATTTTTATTTTATTTTCAGCATTTTAGTTAGTTTTTACTTTTCTAGTTTAAAACCTTTTTCTAACTTTTGATTTGATTAGACGTTGAGGATAAACCGGTACTAAAAGCTCTTGTGTCCTTGGACGACCTCGGTATCTTACCAACACTATACCACGCTCACGATGGGTGCACTTGCCTATATGTGTGTTTAGTGTTAGTAAATATCGTGTTTTATAAATTTAAAACTTGGCTGAAAAAGTGTAAAAGGGCTTTAAAATAAACATTAAAACCATAACACACTTCGTACACATCATTACCTAAAACGCGTTTTAAAAACATTTGTCAGTGGGAAATACTGGTGAGTGAATCCCAGTGTAATCAAGAAGAATTTAATCCTTTAACAGTATTGAGAGCAATTACAATGTTTATATCTACACAATTACTCATTCAGTATTGTTAATCCTGACTGGTGGGTCATATTACACATTGGCTATCTCGTTGTCCAATGGTAACGTGTTCCACATTTTGTATACAAAACCCCAACATACCGGCAGTAATTGAAGAACTACAAAGAATCAATCACTTCTAATCTTATTGTAAATTATTTAAGGTTTTGTAAAAATAGTTTGTAAAAAGGTTCACAAAAAGGAGATTACTCACATTGCTACTTTAGACTTTTCTTGGTGTTTTCCTGGTTAAAATCTATTAATTAGACAATGCACATGTGTTTGTATAATAAGCCAATATTTACATTAGTTATACACTCCCTGAGACAGAACTCCAACGACTACGTCGTTCAGAACCTCGACACCCGTTACGATGCACTAGATCAATCGGGCAGCGTATCTAATACGTAACCGGGGGTTAAAATACTTACAATGAGGCAAAGCTTCACTACTTTAGTGGGTATAATACCCGGGTACAATGCTAACACTACAGAAATTGAGAGAGAGTTGTGCGAAATGGATGACGGAAAGTGAAATCCGATCGATCCTATTTATAGGGTCTGATCACGGGTTCCTCGCGCCCCGCGAAGGAATCAGTTAAGGGCTTCGCGGCCCGTGATGTAGGGATATAGAGCCTATCTTTGATTCGTCACATGTATAGCCTATCCAAGTGTTGTGCCACGTGGCACACCAGGGTTTCGCCTGAGGTTTGATCTGTCGCGCCATGCGTAAACCAAAGGCAAAGCCTTTGCGGCCCGCGAGCGCCACATAAATTTTGTTTTTATTTTATTTTTAATTATATAAAGGTATTTTGGGTCGTTTCTCGTATACGGGGTGTATTTTAAGGCGTGTAGGGATATTTTAAATATATTAGGGGTGTCGGAAATATTTTAGGAGGGTTGTTATAGAGATAGTACAAGAAACAACGGACAAGATTATTCGAGTCAAGGAAAGACTAAAAGCAACACGTGATCAACAGAAGAGTTATGCTGATAACAGACGAAAACCGTTGGAATTTCAGGTAGGAGACAAGGTATTGTTAAAGGTTTCTCCTTGGAAAGGAGTGGTCAGATTTATTAAGAGGGGAAAGCTAAGCCCCAGGTATGTTGGACCTTTTGAGATTATTAAAAGAATAGGATCAGTAGCTTACCAGCTACAACTGCCAGGGGAATTGGCAGGAATACATGATGTATTTCATGTATGTAATCTCAAGAAATGCTTAGCAGATAAATCATTGGTGGTACCTCTTAAGGACATAGAGGTAAATGAGAAATTAAATTTGTAGAAAGACCGCTACAGATTGAAGACAGAAAGATCAAGAATCTCAAACACAAGAGAATAGTTCTGGTCAAAGTGAAATGGGATTCCAAGAGAGGTCCCGAATATACGTGGGAGCTTGAATCAGAGATGCAGAGGAAATATCCACACCTGTTCCACTAGACCTCGAGGACGAGATCTAAAACAAGGCGGGGAGGATATAACAACTCTCCTAAAACCCTTAAACTCCCCTATACGTCCTAAAATACACTCCGTATACGAGAAACGACCCCGAATTACCTTTATTTTTACAAAAATCAACTAAAACAAAATTCCATGGTCGCTCGCGGGGCGCGACACACTCATGTGTGTCTGTCGTGGGCCGCGACAGCTGGCCACCAGGCGCAACCCGGTGCCGCCACGTGTCCCAGTCGTGTCGAGCCTACACCGTTGATTCATCCACCCTTGATCCTACCTTATATCGCTCGCGGGCTGTGAAGGACCTGCCTGTATTTCTCACGAGGCGCGAGAAAGTCCTGGTCTGACCCTATAAATGGAGCGATCGGGATTCAGTTTTCGTCGTTCAAAAATTCTCAATCTCTCTCTAAATTTTTGAATAGCTAAAGTAATTCCCGGGCATAATACCCACTAAAAAGCGAAGCTCTGCCTCGTTGTAAGTATTATAACCCCCGGTTACGTATTAGTTAATCTGCCCAATTGTTCTAGTGCTCCGTAACGCATGTCGAGGCTCTGCCATACTCAGTCGTTGGAGTTCTATCTCGGGAGAGGGGTATAACTAATGTAAATTGGATTATTTTACTAACACGTGTGCATTGTTTAATTTAATAGATTATAACCAGGAAGTCACCAGGAATTATCTAAAACAGCAATGTGAGTACATTCATTTTTGTAAACCTTTTTATACAAACCTCAATTGTTTTAAAGTATAATTAACAGTGATTGAGTATTTGTAATTCTACAATTACTGTCGCTATGTTGGGGTTTTGTATACATTACTTGTTACTAATACTGAGAATAGTCACATGACCACAAGTCAGGATTGACAGTACCGTGGGTGGTAATTTGATAGATGTAAATAAATGTAATTGCGGATGCCCTCAATACTGTAAAGTGATAAAAGTATATTGATTAATTAGGGATTCACTCACCAGTATTTCCCACTGACAAAATGTTTTAAAACGCGTTTCAGGTAACAAAATGTGAAAGCCAAATAGAAGCCAGCTGGAGAGCACTGAAGGCTTGGAAAAGTGGCTATAAAAGTTACCTAAACAAGAAAGACGTTTTAATTCAATAAAATAGGGTTTATCCCTATAAACATATTATGAATGGAAACTTGGGTTTTACCCATGTGTTTATTATTTATAAAATGAAGTGTTTTACTCTGATAAAATATTTCCTAACTACGGTCCTGATGTAATTTCCGCTGTCAAATTAATAAACACCGATACCACCAGCTTTGAGTAGGCCGCGGGCGCCCGCCTCCCGGGGCAGGGGTCGGGGGTCGCGACATGCTTGAAGAAAGGAAAAGCTTAGGCTGCATATTTCGTTCCTTCACCAAATGAAGAAGAATCTCTATTTGTGAGCTAGTTTGATAGTTTCTCCTTAAAAAAAAGGGGAAGGAGGGGGGCACAGACTGCTGATACGTGGTTGAAAACCGGTGTTCGTTAACGTTTAAGTTCATGTATTTGCTTAACTTTTAATCTCGAATAGCCTACTTTTAATGGGATTTGTGTTTTGCAGGTCTTACGGAGTTTAAGGAGCTATTTGGGAGCTTTACGGAGCACTGAGAGCGAACGAGATCAACCGGGGATGTGAAATGAAAAAAACCGGGTTAATCACGAAGATTGGATATGTTTTAGGGGATGTTAATGGATTTACAATGAGTATATTGGAATATGGAATGATAGAGGGCTGAATTACGAGTACGTGGGCGAAAACGGTGAGTAAAACAGAGCTATAACGAAGAAGTTATGAGGAAAACAAAAAATTAGGAAATCCGCATTTACAGGGGGCCTCGGGGACGCCCTAAATGGCCGTCGGCGACGCCCTCCCGATTATTGTGTCGCGAAATTTGTGTTTTAATGTTTGGGGATGGGTTGCAAGGTTTCGTTTGACCAAGATTCGGGAGTTACGAGTTGTGTGGTGTTAAAACACCTCCTTGGAACCACTCACAAGCATATAACATATTCCAAAACAATTCCTAACACCATCTTCATCCTAACCCTACCCAAATCACCACCACTTCATCTTCATCCATTCTCCACCATCCAAACCCTAACCCCTAACCCTCAACTCTCCTTCAAGACTCAAGATTATGGTTTGGTGCTCGTATTCATCCTCCGGTGATCGCGCCTCTTCGACCATGAACGGCTAGTCTCTTCGGTTTCACCCCGGTATAGATTGTTGTAAGAATTTCTAGGGTTTATGCATTTTGTATTTTCATTTGATTTTGTGACAAATTTTTTAGCATTTGAAACCTTTGATAATTGTCGTGCATTTGAATTGAATTTGTGAATTATCGAATGATTATAAAATTTGACTTTGCGAAATGAATTTGTGCACTTATGCCTTATCATAGGTTAGGATTTACATGTCCGAGGTAACGAAGTGCATTACGGTCCGTTGTCTTTGACGTCGATAGCAATTGGCACCTAAGCTTCGTGATGGTAATCCGTTAATCACTATATGCAATTGAATCAAGTTAAAACTTGTAGGAACCCTAGGTCTTACAATAATCGAACCAGGTGTGGAACTTGTCTCTAATTTCTTGTATTAATCATTTAGTGATTTAGTTGCAATTTTAGTTAATCACAAGTGTTTTAGATAATACCAATTGTCGGGTCACTCCGATTTATTTTCCAACCAAATAAACTTATAAAAAAATTAGCAATCTTCATAATCACATTGTACATTTTTGTAAATAGTCTAACTAATCGAACGGCTCGTGCGATACTAACCACATGCTCTTCGTGGATTCGATACCCGACTTACCCTAGCTACCTAGGTTTAATTGGGTTTTTGACTGATCAGGACGACATGGTCACATCAAAATGGCGCCGTTGCTGGGGAGCTAGTGCGCTTAGTATTGCATTATTCGTTTGATTTGTTTATATTGGGTAGTTTTAAATCATAAAAAAAAAACTCAAAAAAATTTAATTTTAGTTTTTAGTATGCATTATTTTTTTTCTATTTGATTTTATTTGGGTAGTCGAGTTTTGTCTGTATAGGTATTTGTTTTGCACGCACCTTATTTCGCCATGAATTGGGTAGATGATGACCCATGTATATGTTGTGGGAGCAACTGTCACTGGGTTGAGGATTGTCTGATGTTTAAAGTCAAATACGGAAATCGTGGGAGGTATTGCTCTGAATATAGGCGAGAAAAAGGATATGTGAGGGTTTGCTATGATGATGACGGGATACCCTTCTATTATCCCAACTTTGAACCGCCTGCACCACCGGAGCAAGAAAATGACGCTTATCAGTCATGCCCTTGTTGTGGAAAAGTTCACATACATGAAGATTGTCCAGTGTTTTGGAAAGATCCAGTGCTTTGGAAAGGAAAAATAAAGTCCGGTTACAAGCCACCTTCATATCAAGAATACTACCATTTAGAGATGAATTGCCACTATTAGCAAGAGCGGGATTACAATAATTATGAACCTAAATTGCCACATTTCTCAAGTTACCGGGAGGAGTATGATGATTATTATAATGAATACCCTCAACCGGCATCCGAAGAACCTCAAGATTCAATAAGTTCCAAGCTCGATGCAATCATGAATGCTATCATTACTTCAAATCAAGAGATTAAGATGGAACTAAAGAAGGAACTTGAGGCGAGAGATAAAGCTCATGAAGCCTTGGCAAAGAAAGTGGGTCAACTCGTTGAAGAACTGGCTCAACTTTGACAAGACCAAGAGGTGTTGGCTAATGGTACCATGGTTGATGGTGATGTGGTGGAAGAGGTTATAGATCTTCTGGAGCAAGAAGGTGAATGCTTGAACCAAGCGAAAGACATGACACCACGAGACGAGTCGGAGCCAAAAGAAGCCCAAATTCATATCTATCCTTCTCCCATACTTATCACTCCAACCAACAAAGTTGGGGATGAGGGTTCGGGCATAAGGATTCGAAGGGTGGCGTTGCAAGACATTGGCCAATTTGTTAAGAAACGGCCCCGAAGTTGTACTATATGCATGCCGCGTAAAATAAAATAGAGTGGATTCGGCATGCCAACTACCGAGCATATGTTGGAAATTTGGTAGGCAAATGCTCACTTCGACCACCATGAGAGGCAAATTAGGTATGATTGTTGTAGAGTTTGTATTATTATTCATTTTATTTTAATTTTCTAGTTAAATGAACTTTGTGGGTGTGTTCCCTATATAACCCTCACGAGACCTACTCGTCCTCCCGAACTATCGGGAGGTTTAAATGGGCTTGTTGCATACGCTAAATGCAACCGTGATTCCTACGAAAGTGAGTTAGGTTTGTTATTGTTGTACATTATTTTTCCACACAAATAAAAGTAAATTAACGTATGACTTGGTAATATTCTTATAAAAGTGGTAGAACTAGGTAACTAACAAGTTTTAATGGTTGTGAGAAGCATGCTTCTACACAAGGGTTGAGATTTGTAGGTACATTATGTTCGTGAGACGACCGCTTTGTTGAAAAGATGAAGAGCACACGAGGAACTAGCGAAAACCAAGTGCATACGTTTCTTTTTACCTTTGATTTCTAGTTAGCAAATAAGTGGAGTGTATTTTGTATTTAATTTTTCCGGGGTGAAATTTTTGGGAAGGTAGCCGTGTCACATCCCTTGTGCCTTTTAAAAACTCAAGTTCTTACACATTGAGGACAATATTTACATCAAGTATGGGGATGGGGGAAAAATTTCAAAAATTTTTCAAAATGTATTTGTTTGAAGCGATCTAGAAAGCACAAGTAACTAAGTCAACGAGGGATGACACAACCCATTTGGTCTATTGTCATGGTCAAGTTCAAACAATTAACATGAAGGGTATTTAGCGGGTGGTTATTTGGGAATAATCCGCCTAAGAAACTAACATATCATGTATGTCACATACCATACCCGTTACACGCAAGGTTTTGAGCCACTTTCGCATCATAGATTTACATATACATGTTTCTTTGTTTGCGTGGACCATTAGTCATGTATTGTAGAACTTGAAACTTTTGATACGTTTGAGACCATAGACCGAATACAAGCACGAGAATGATTAAGGCATTAGGTGAACCTTTTCCTTTAAAACCAATTATTTATCCTTACCCAAACAAATCCCCTAGTCGCCCACTTTGAGCCTAAACCTTTCGTTTGACAACCCATTTAGCCTATAACCGTTAAACCTTTTCTTTTAAACTCGTGTGATGAAAATTCAATTGTAGGATTATTTGTTTGTATAGTTGTGTTTGCAAAAAAAAAAAAAAAAAAATCAATCAGAAAATGTTGCGAAAAAAAGAGAATAGAAAATCATTGAGAAAATACAAAAATATGAGTTATTAGTTGTTGAATAAAAGGGCGAAAAAAAAAATCGTTGCCTCGTAGTTGATGTCTATAGTTAGTTTTGTTTAGAGTGGTTGCTTTGTAATAAAAATCGAGTTTTCATCACCTTGGCAACTTTAAAACATCCTATTTCCTACCCTTCACCTAGCCCCATTACAACCCTTCAAAGACCTTTTGACTTGTGCTTAGTATTCGTGTTCGATGGTTGAGAATGATTGAGTTGCAAGCATATGCGGGTACGTGTTCTAATCGGTTTTGAGTGATTACTTAAAAAGTGCTAATTCATTATCTAATTAGCCAAATTTTAAACCGAGTGGAGAGAACATTGTGAGGGATGTGCATGATTTATTGGTTTCAAGGGCGGGTTAATCTTGGATAACCATTTTATATGTGATTATTCACTTTACCGTTAGATATTTCATAAATTGTAAAATGTTTAAACCGGGTATGACTTTAGACCTTAACTTACGTCTAAAGAATGGGAAGTGTGTTTCTTGTTCGACCCACGTGAAAGTGAAAAACAGATTTGCTTGAGGGCAAGCAAACGACAAGTGTGGGGATGTGATACGTGGTCGAAAACCGGTGTTCGTTAATGTTTAAGTTCATATATTTGCTTAACTTTTAATCTCGAATAGCCTACTTTTAATGGGGTTTGTGTTTTGCAGGTCTTACGGAGTTTAAGGAGATATTTGCGAGCTTTACGGAGCACTGGGAGCGAACGGGATCAACCGGGGATGTGAAATGAACAAGACAGGGTTAATCAAAAAGATTGGATGTGTTTTAGGGGGTGTTAATAGATTTACAATGAGTATATTGGAAGATGGCATGATAGAGGGCTGAATTACGAGTACGTGGGCGAAAACGGTGAGTAAAATGGAGCTATAACGAAGAAGTTATGAAGAAAATAAGAAATCAGGAAATCCGCATTTACAGGGGGCGTCGGGGACGCCCTAAATGGCTGTCGGCGACGCCTTCCAGATTACTGTGTCGTGAAATTTGTGTTTTAATGTTTGGGGACGGGTTGCAAGGTTTCGTTTGACCAAGATTCGGGAGTTACGAGTTATGTGGTGTTAAAACACCTCCTTGGAACCATTCACCAGCATATAACATATTCCAAAACAATTCCTAACACCATCTTCATCCTAGCCCTACCCAAATCACCACCACTTCATCTTCATCCATTCTCCACCATCCAAACCCTAACCCCTAACCCTCAACTCTCCTTCAAGACTTAAGATTATGGTTCAGTGCTCGTATTCATCATCCGGTGATCGCGCCTCTTCGATCATGAACGGCTAGTCACTTCGGTTTCACCCCGGTATAGATTGTTGTAAGAATTTCTAGGGTTTATGCATTTGTATTTTCATTTGATTTTGTGACAAATTGTTTAGTATTTGAAACCTTTGATAATTGTCGTGCATTTGAATTGAATTTGTGAATTGTCGAATGATTATAAAATTTGACTTTGCGAAATGAATTTGTGCACTTATGCCTTATCGTAGGTTTGGAATTACATGTCCGAGGTAACGAAGTGCATTACGGTCCATTGTCTTTGACGTCGATAGCAATTGGCATCTAAGCTTCATGATAGTAATCCGTTAATCACTATATGCAATTGAATCAAGTTATAACATGTAGGAACCCTAGGTCTTGCAATAATCGAACCAGGTGTGGAACTTGTCTCTAATTTCTTGTTTTAATCATTTAGTAATTTAGTTGCAATTTTAGTTAATCACAAGTGTTTTTGATAATACCAGTTGTCGGGTCACTCCGATTTATTTTCCAACCAAATAAACTTATAAAAAAAATAGCAATCTTTATAATCACATTGTACAATTTTGTTAATAGTCTAACTAATCGAACGGGTCGTGCGATACTGACCACATGCTCTTCGTGGATTCGATACCCAACTTACCCTTGCTACCGAGGTTTAATTGGGTTTTTGACTGATCAGGACGACACAGTCACGTCAACTGCCTTACTAATTCCTCCCTTGAAGAAAGGAAAAGCCTGGGCAGCGTATTTGGCTCCTTCCATGAAGAAAAAAGAATCCGTGGACTACATTATTCATCCTCCACTTGAAGAAAGGAAGATCCTGGGCTAGCCTGGGCTGTGTATTTGGCTCATTCCCTGAAGGAAAAAGAATCCGTGGACTACGTTTTCAATCCTTCACTTGAAGAAATGAGAAGCCTGGGCTGCGTATTTGGCTCCTCTCCTGAAGGAGAAAGAATCATTGGACCACGTCATTAGTCCTTAAAGAAAAAAATCGGACACTGCTTCCTTGAAGACGAAAGAATCATTGGACCACATTGTTAGTCCATAAAGAAAAATCGGACACCCCTTCCTTGAAGACGGAAGAATCATTGGACTATGTTATTAGTCCTTAAGGAAAAACCAGACGCTCCTTCCATGAAGACGGAAGACTCCTTGGACTACGCTGTTAGTCCTTAAGGAAAACCTGGATGGTCCTTCCTTGAAGGAGGAAGAATCGTTGGACTGTATTATTAGCCCCTCTCTTGAAGAAGGAAAGAACCCGGGCAGGACATCTAGTTCCTTCCCTAAGGAAGGAAGAACCCCCCTCTACGAGCCGCTAATTTAGTTTCTTCCATGGAGAAAAAATAATCCGCGAGATAAGTTCCCAACACTTATATTCTATACTTTAGATGGAATTGTGCTCCTTCCATCAGCTCCCATCTCCAAGGATTCTACAGGGAAGAAGAAAGAGAGGGAAACCTTAATAAGTACATCTTCGCTTTAAGGGAAAAGTGAAGTCCTTCTACGGTCTTTCGTTGTCGCAACCCCCGACCCCTGCCTCGGGAGGCGGGCGGCCGCGGCCTACTCAGAGATGGTGGTATCGGTGTTTATCATTATTTGGCAGCGGAAATTTCATCGGGACCGTAGTTAGGAAATATTTTATCTGAGTAAAACACCACATTTTATAATAATAAATATATTGGGATAAAGCCTAAGTTTTTCATTACAAACTGGTTTATAGGATTAAATCCTATTTTATTGAAACAAAACATTTTCTTTATTTAGGTAACTTTTATAGCCACTTTTCCATGCCTTCAGTGCTGTCCAGCTGGCTTCTATTTGGCTTTCACATTTTGTTACCTGAAACGTGTTTAAAAACATTTTGTCAGTGGGAAATACTGGTGAGTGAATCCCAATTTAATCAAGACAGGTTTTATCAGTTTACAGCATTGAGGGCAATCCAGCAATTACATTTGTTTATTTCTACTTTAATTACCACCCACGGTACTGTCAACCCGACTTGTGGTCATGTTACTACTCACAGTGTAGTACAAATTTTGTATACAAAACCCCAACATACCGACGATAATTGTAGAATACAAATACTCAATCATTGTTAAATATAAGTTAAAACAATTGAGGTTTTGTAAAAACAGTTTGCAAAAAGGTTTACAAAAAGAAAGGATTACTCACATTGCTAATTTAGACTTTTTCCTGTGGTTTCCTGGTTATAATCTAATAATTTAAACAATACACACGTGTTAGTATAATAACCCAATATTTACATTAGTTATACCCTCCACAAGACAGAACTCCAACGACTACGTCGGGCAGAGCCTGGACAGCCGTTACAGAGCACTAGATAAATCGGGCAGCGTATCTAATACGTAATGGGGGGTTAAAATACTTACAACGAGGCAAAGCTTCGCTAATTTAGTGGGTATAATGCCCGAGTATAGTGTCTACTATTAAGAAATTGAGAGAGATTCACGAAATTTGAGCGACGAAAACTGAAGGCCGATCGTCTCAATTTATAGGGCTGGAAATTGAGTTTGTCGCGCCCCGCGTAAGAGAAGGAAAGGGCCTTCGCGGTCCGCGAGGCCAACTAGGGTAGGCACTAGCTTGGCTGAGTCGACCCTAGCTTCCACACGCGTCACGACATGTGGCATCTCAGGGTGTGGCCTGGTGGTTGATCTGTCACGACCCGCGACTAGGTTGGCTAAGGGCTTCGCGCCCCGCGAGCCACCTTAATTTCTTGTTTTTTTATTATTATCAAATTAAAAGTATATAGGGCCTTTATACGTATACGAGGTGTATTTTAGAACTTATAGGGATGTTTGAAATAATTTAGGGGTGTCGGAAGTAATTTAGGAGTGTTGTTATATTCGTGCTCAAGAAACCCTTATTTGCCTGAACAAAACGATATCCTCTCCTAAAGGCTAAAGTGTTTCGATAGTTACTTCCATCAACAAGAAAATGCCCACTTCTGTGGGATAAGGTACCTCAGCAGTCCCTTCCAAGAACAGGAGCGTATCCTTTCCACGGAATCAACTCTAGAAAAAGTTCCTTCCAAAAATAGAAGAATATTCCATTCTCTAGGATCAAGCATTTTAGAAGTTCCTTCCATAAACAGGAACATATCCCTCCCTCGTGATTCAGTCTTGAAGAAAATCCTTCCAAGAATAGGAAGGTATTCCCTCCTACGCGATTAGATATTTCAGAAGCTTGTTCCTTAAACAGGAACACATCCCTTCCAAGAGGAGAAGACTATCCTATCCTATGGGATCAAATATCTCAGGAGCTCCTTCCCTGAACAGGAACATATCCCTTGGGATTAAGTCTTGAAGAAGTCACTTCCAAAAAAAAATGAAGATATCCCATCCTATGTGATTAGGTGTCTCAGAAGTTTCTTCAACGAATAGGAACATGTCTCTCCTATTGAATTAAGTCTTGAACAAGTTTCTCCTAAGAATAGGAGGGTATCCCCTCCCGTGGGATTAAACATTTCAGAAGTCTCCTCAATGAACAGAAATGCACCCTGCTGCAGGATCAAGTATTGGTGAAGTTCCTTCTAAGAACGGGGAAATACCCCCATCTATGTTTTTAAAAAGTATCCCTCCAAAGGAAAGGAGCCCCAACTTGGGGTTACATACGTTTGAAGAAGTCCCTCCAAGAGGAAAGGGTGCACTTTCCATGGGTACCCATTCTTAGAGAATTACAACATCTCTCCAGGGGAGGAAAGAGCCCTTAATAAGGATTCACGTAGAAAGGTTTCTTCTACATAACAAGTGTATCTAAAGGGTTTACAAAACCTCTCCAAAAGGAGAAGACACCACCCCTTTTCGAAGAACAAAAAACCTAAACGGTTTGAGGACCCTGCTAACGGGACAAACATGATCATTTAGGTAGACGTGCCGGACGATCTTACAACAAAATGAACATGTACATAGGCATACAAACATGTCGCCTTAGTCTAAACAAGGCAAACCCCAACCGTGGGGCTAGGACTAAGTCGACTACATCCAAACAGAATGCCGAAACAGGCATATGAAAACCCGAGTAGCCTGGACGCCATTGGGTAAAAGGTCCATCAAGAGCTTTAACAAGTTAAACAAGTTACGAAGCGGGCCTATGCAAAGCCTTCACAACTTAAACGAGTTACAAAGTGAACTATAGAAAGCTTTAACAACTCATGCAAGTTACGAAACAAACTTTTAGAAAGCTTTAACAACTCAAGCAAGTTACGAAGCAAACTTATACAAATCTTTAACAACTTAAACAAGTTACAAAACGGGTCTTTATAAATCTTTAACAACTTAAAAAGTTCTAAAGTGACCCATAGAAAGCCTTAACGGCTTAAACATGGCAAATTCATGAAAAAGTTTTAACAAATTAAGCAAGACAAAAACCCTCATCGAAAGAACACCAAACAGAAAGTATGAGACGATAAATAAGGCATCCCGGCTGATGCTCTTAGAGAAACTACTCTTGAACGAGCACGTTAGACTATATTTACCCAACAGATAGGTATGACAGTTAAAGGGCAGATAGCGACCCGTCTAGATTTTCAGG
Organism: Helianthus tuberosus; assembly: GCA_030545235.1. NCBI lineage: Eukaryota > Viridiplantae > Streptophyta > Magnoliopsida > Asterales > Asteraceae > Helianthus > Helianthus tuberosus. The sequence goes on from CM060369.1 coordinate 219,940,148, forward strand.
GACCAGAACAAGTCCTGCGCCTATCCATAAGTGAATGAGCTTGGACTAGGGATGACTTGATGATGAGGGTCCCCGCTTGGGCTCCTCGTCTGGGCTCACCACCTCAGATTGTTGACTGGGCCTGAGCCCACTTGGGTCTTTCTCAGTATGTTTAGATTGGTTTGAGTGGGCCATGTCTTGATAAGTCCATTATTGGGCCAACCAATTAGGGTTATGGCCCAAGTGTCTTTTTATAAAAGGAAAAGCTCCTTCTCCTAAAAGGATCAGACAACATCTCCCCACAACAAAAGGTTATCTCCTCCCTCCATCTCTTATAGCTCCTGCTCCCCCTCTCTAAATTATATCCTTTTCTTGCACTTATAATTATCTTTACCATACAAGATACTGACTTGAGCGTCGGAGTGCCCTCGGGGTAAAACCCCTCGGGCCCTCTAACTAGATTTCCACGTGGCTACAGTCCAAGACCCAACATTCCGAAAGAGGAATCGTCACCACGACGACAAGATGAGGAACCTGAACCGGATCCCACCGAATCTAAAGTTAGTAACGCCAAGCCGTTTTAATCATGGATTCGACAAGATTATTAAAATTCAATAACTAGGTTTGTGCCACATAAGCAACTACATTAGCTATTAACTAAGTTTGTGTTACGTAAGCTATCACGTCAGCAAAGAACTAACCCAGTTAGGAAATGATTGATAGATGCCAAATTCTTACAAGTTGGAATTGTCAAAGAGAAGTTTTAAAGTTAGGATTAATACTGGCCAATGGGTGAAAGTTGACATTATTAAAATCTAATAACCCAAATATTATGGTAAATCCAAACAAATTCGAAAGTATATATTAATTTGTGTTTTTGATAAAAGAAAATATTCTCCCATAGATAGTTCTAGAAAAAGGGAGTATGACTAGAACTTTTAAGAGGTAAATAGATAAGAAGTTACTTGAGAAATTTCCTCCACGTTGGGCAATAAATGGCGTTCATATTGATGGTGACATCAATATTTGTGAAATCATAATAGAGGACAATTATTTGAGATTTTGAGTAGGTGACTCGTACATGAATAAAAATACAAGGGAAAACGATTATAAATTTAGTATGTTGACCCTAGTGTTACGAGGTTAATTTTCGACCCTCGTGTGTCGTCCTCGAATCCTTAGGACAAGCCAATCCATCCCGCTTCATTGTGTGGGTCACTGGTTTCGTCTTACTTTAGAATCATCAGTAGAGCGTTCGTCGTTTTCACGACTAGCCAAGTACACTTGTTTATTGACACTTACTCCGTCCCCTGATAAAGTCCAGGACTAGCCAGTAACCCAAGCGTTTAAGAACAGCTCACAGCATTGCGACCTTCAAATGTTTGGCCCGTGACACTCTCCCACCATCATTTCATGCACGTCCTCGTGCATGCTTGCCGTCCCATACCAGCTCGCATACTTGACAATGCATGATTCCCTTATGTTGAGCATGATTCACTTTGGGAGGGTAGGACACCCGAAAGCACAACAACAATGATCTTTTGTCGTGCATGTTCAATATAGTACGTCAGTTCTGGTTATGAGTGGCGCTGACGTCCTCCGCATCGGATTTATGTTGGTGCCGATGTTCACCATGTTTCAGGAATACGGCTAACCTGAATAGTTGTAGCAGCTTTCACAAAACTCCAGTTTTACGGCGCTGCTTAGACCGTAGATTTTTTAACATAACACGAAGGGCTTCACTGCAACTATACTTGAGCGGTTCACATGATCCCTTACTCGCGGAATACAAAGACCTTTGCCGAAGCAAACCCATATTTGGTCTTCTCCCACCACCATTGAGTAACCACACTCTAAATGTTAAGCTCATCTGGTTAAGAATCACGGGGTTAGTTTTTGACCCCCGTGTGGCGTCCCCCAATCTCCGTGGACAAGCCAATTCATCCCGCTTCTTTGTGTGGATCACTGGTTTCGTCCTGACTTGGACTCATCAGAAGAGCGGCGCTAGTTCTCGACCAATGGTGCATTCGTCGTTTGCACGACTAGACACGTACACCTTTTCATTGACACTGACTCCGTCCCCCGATAAATTCCAGGACTAGCCAGTAACCCAAGTGTTTAAGCACAGTCCACAACATTACGACCTTCAAATATTTTCCTGTGACACTAGTCTTTGTAATGTTTTAGAACAACTATTTTTTATATTACAATAAATCTTTTCTATGATGAACTATAACTTGTTTTAAGGAGGATTGTAATAGAACTCTTCTATATACTTACTGGTGTACATCAAACTTCTTTTTAGCAATCGATGTATCGGCTATTATTGTAATCTTCGAAGTTCATATCTTGAAATCATTATTAAATGGAATAATGGATTTTAATAATTCTAAGTATCAGCCATTAGTCGGGTAACAGTGCCAACTTCAAAAATAACCAGTGGTGGTCCCGCCTTTTCATATATTGTAAACCAATGGACCTTTACTAAACTGAAAAGGATAATGGGACAAAAAATTAAGATTATGTTAGTAAAGGTACATTGTCGGCCAACGGCTAATAGTTTGGATTATTAAAATCCATTATTCCTTATTAAATTGCTTTAGTTTTAACACTTGTAAAAACATTTATTTAATATAGCACACATATAGATCTAGAAAGACAGTAAAACGCCACTCAACTTGTTTAGAATCAGTCTTAAAACTTCATCGTGAAAATATATCTTTCAACAATAGTTGAATCTTCAACAAAAAAAAAATTTCCGGTAATTTCCTTGTTAGTTAACGAATTTGTTGCCTTTTTTATTAATGTTTAAACTTACACACCTTATGATTCGAACCCCTCATCTCTTACTACCCTACATCCTATCTAACTCATCAACACCACTGGATAACGAATTTGCTACTTAAGTACATAACGGTAGACTACAATTATAAAAGTTTTATGCACAACTACCCCATATGATATTATAAATACCATAATGGTAGTTTCAAACAAGTTATAACTTATGCGTTGATTATGTTTTTTTTTTCTTTTTTCAAAAAAATAATGACTCACAAATAATTCTATGTAAAGTACCTAATAGGAAGTTTCACATGTGGGGCAAATCAAATTTAGTATTTGAGATATTTCATCCAAACTTTTTGAGATATTTCATCCAAACTTCCAAGAAATGCATGTGACGTGGGGCACTACTGTTGGCCCATGTGATCAAACCTAGAAGAATAGATGATACTGAAAGCCAAAACTGGTTCTCAACAGTTGATCCATAATAAGCTGCATGATTCTAAGTTCCCTCCAATGGCAGTGTTTCTGTCAGCTGATTACTCTAAGTACTGATCTTCTCAACAACTGCTCTCAAAGTACTGTTGATTTAAAAAGACTGAGAAGATATATTAACTGCTGATTGTCAAAGCCCTGATGAAGACTAAAGCACTGCTGACTCAAAGGCCTTATCAACCATTGAAGAAAGCCCTGATATGCGACATCAATGCTTTGGAAAACAACAATGGAAAGGAATATCAATGTTTAGTATATCAGTGTATTCATGTATCAGTATTTGTCTAGAACAATGTTTAAAGTTTGTTAGTCTGTTAGATGTCACTGTCTAGGTGACGTCAGCCAAGATTCTCAGTGGTTAGGATTGTACTATAAATATCAGCTCTTTTGCAACCATCATCTTGTACGAATAAACATGTGAGCTCAGGCTGAGGGGGAGTTAGTATACATGCATGCATAGTTGAATCTTTGTAATAGATACAATCCTTTGACTAATGAAATCGTGTATGATGAAAACTATATCTCTTTGATTGTTTTACAAAGCTTACTTTCATTTCTGTTAAACAAACACAATCAAACACACTCAGATCCTAACAATTGGTATCAGAGCATAGGAGAGTCAAATTCGATCTAACAATCAATTTGACATAAAAGTTCAGCTCAAATCCATTGATACTTAAGTTGTTCGTATCAGTTGAAAAACATAGTAAAGTGTAATCACGTATAGAAGTTGATTATTCAAAAACATTTGTAAAATAAGCAAGATGACATCACACTCACAAGACCCTCACAACACCGGAACACTATTGTAACACCTCGTAAAAATCTTGTCCAATTATGCGGTGACACGTGTCCTTAACTCTAAAAATGTAATAGTTTAAATTACAAGGACTAAAGTTGACAATCAATAAATACGTATGCGAAGGGACTAAAAGTGTCAACATGTTAAACTTATGCCTCTGAGTGACCTTTTATCAAACCCGGGGCTTCGTAATGTTAAATCATGCTCTCGAGAATAATTGATATTTGATTATAAAAGTTGAGGGGCAAAATATGTAAATTTTCAAATCTGGTTCTCTGATCAATCGGATAGGACCGCATAAGGTTCACGCTTACGGTCCGTAAGAACTGTATCTGAAAGCGGTTACGGACCGTATGAGGTTCATGCTTATGGTCCGTAAAGCCTGTATCTGGGCAGAATGTTTTGGACAGCTGCAGGTTTGTCACTATAATCGCCTTATACACTCAGAACTCGAAACCAGGAGCTCTTTGATGGTTTTAGGAATCAGGTAGGACACCTGTGATGATGTCTAGACATCCCTAAACACCTGGCTTGATCCTAGAACACTCCCCTCAACTATAAATAGGAGCACCATGTTGCCTCTTTTCCTTGCTCATTCACAAAATCACTTCTCTTCTCTCTTGCTTGGAGATTCCTGATCAAAGGAGACTCCCTCTAGTCTAAAGTTTGAGCTAGGACTCTTTGTAAGTGTCCTTAGCCAATATAGTTCGTTTTTATACGTTTAAAGACCGAAAGTCAAAGTTGCCGCAAAACGGTTTTGACCTAAACGGTCCAACCATTGTTCGAGGCAAATATGGCTACGTGATTGTAATTAGGAAGGTGTTAATCCCTCAAAAGGGCACCTCCTGATTATCACGTTTACTTAGTTAGTTGTCGGGCCAAAGTAATTAAGCAAAAAGTCAAACTAGTCAGATTTTTAAATAATAATCTAAACTGATAATGTAGAGGTTATAAATCATATTTTGTCACTTAAATAACTTGGTAAATATTATTAGAACATGACTAAACATGTTCAACCCGACAATTCTAAGTTTAAGCTCGGTTCGCAACCGAAAGTCGCAAAAGCTTGACTTTTGCTTTGACTTTCATTGCTGACCCGAATTAGCTTAATTATTTTATGTATTAAGCTTCCATTATGACCATATAATATTGCAGTATAACCCTCTGAGGTTATATTACATGGTCACTTAGAAATCTGAAATATATGCATGTTTCCATTGTTATGCTTCTTATTGACTACTATGCCCTTATGGTCTAAAAATAGGATTTTAATATAAATGAACATGCATATGGATTAGGTACTGATTAGTAAACTTATTTAAAATATTTTGACACTTACATTCTGGTCTTAAACTGATGTCACAGAATTTATCAAAAATAATGCTTTTATAAGGACCAAAGTACCCTTAAGCATGTAAAACAAGTTTAAACATAAATTTTGGCACAAAACTATTTACCTACTGTTATGATATCATTTTTAGCACTTTTTGGAATATTGGGTCAGATTATATACTGACCTTAACATTGAGTTCGTGTATAAAGCTTATAATTGACGATAACGCCCTTTTTGCGAATAAAATGAGTTTTACAATAAATGACATGCAAAACTTTTTGCTACTGATTTAATACGAAAAATAAAATGTTTTGACCATTCAAGGCTGGTCAAGATCTCAGAATCACAAAAAACCTTGTAAATATCATCAATTATTGGTTTTTACGCTAATTAGGCGCATAGTATGGTTTTAAACCATATTTAGCACCCAAGACTTGTTACCTACTGAATTTATAAATGATTTTTAATATTTTCACAGTAGGTATAAGTCATGAACTCAGAATTCCAATTATGTCCTTAAAAGCATATGTGAAATGACCAAAATGCCCTTTCAAGGCATAGTTTGGCCATAAATGGTAAACCACACATATGTATGATATCCTACTATTATAACATCATAAAATAAATGTTTTTACAGAATGTTTTTTACCAGAACATCAATTTAACTATAAACCCTTTTTATAAATCCTAAAATGACCAAAACACCCTTATGAGGTCTAATTCGGTTTTAAAATCTTTTTGGGCATACATGTTGACATCCTATTGATGTCTTAACATATTTTAAGCATAATAACATATGGAACTTGTGTATGACTCATTCGGTTACCCGTTATGGCTATACGCGTTTGGTTCGGTTCATGTAACTAGTTTGCATGAATTAACCGAAACGGGTTTAACCATATCATCTAAACTTTAAAATCCAGAATGTATTTAGTTTACCCATATTTTACAAATATTCATACTTGATGGGTCTAAATTACATTCGATTCCGGTCTCCACTTAATCTAGCGTTTCATCCCGTAAAATATCCTTAAAACTAACCGGTCAAAGTCCGTTAGTATCCTAATACGTTAATAAAACCTTCCTTACATATTAAGTAGAATCCCTTGTATAATTAACTCAAGTAAATATTTTTAACTTATTTTCCCTTATATGGGCTTGGGATACGGTAAATTATTACCGCTTGGTCGGGTATGAGATCATTTAATCGGACTGTGATTTAATAAATCTGCATAACCCGTTTTAATCTGTTTTGTTTGATAACATAAACTTTGGTGGTTAACGACTGTGTCCTGGATATCCTCGGCTCATTTAGGTTATTAATGGCCACGACCTATGCACGGGGTGTAAGCATACACCCGACAGATGCAAATACAAAATAATAAATTACCCACAAGTTGGGGATAACTCATTTGTGGGTTTAATAAGTGGTGAGTCGGTTAATCATGACCGGCTTCCAAACCGGCCCCAAATGTATGACAAACATGTAAATCTGTATACAAGATTTTAAATGAAATTGTCCCAAGTTATTAAAGATTTTGTGCCTTGTGCGCCTAAACCAATTTTCATAAATATTTTCAAATGAGTCAGTTAATTGTATTTACCAGTGAAAACTGATGTATTTTCCAAAGACTAAGTGACAGGTACCTCTCGAAATTAGGCTGGAGCTACTTCTCATAAATTAAGAGGATCTTGCAAATCCCTAGATGCCTGAAGTCTGTTAAACTTAGTTTTATGTATTTGTTTTCATGGTCCACCTGTGGATCTCTTTTACAATCCCTCTGTATATTCTTTCATTTTGAACTTTGAACATTTCGGATTGTAACAGTATTAACTTCCAAGCCTTCCGCTGTGCTATAAATGTGTTTAATTGTTTATGATGATATCAACTACGTCACGATACTCCCCATCAGGCCCACCAGAATATGTGAAAATATCGGGGTGTGACAACTATTCAAGCCACCTATGCTTTTCAGTCCGAGTATAATATCTGGCAACGTAGGATGGGCCATGTGTTAGCTTAGCAAAACACTTGGTGCTGGAAGTCAGTCATCTTTAGACCACATGTTCCAATGGTACCTAGCAGAGAAGATCCCAAGGCCCAAGTGCCTAAAAGCCTTGAAATTTACTCAGATCAGGATTTTTTAAAAAATGTACTAGATGCAAAGGCTTTTAGCATTGTGGCTTCAGCTCTTCCAAATGACATTTATGTTGGACTGTTACACTGTACCCGTGCCAAAGAGCTGTGGGATTCACTGAAAGAGCAGTTCAGTGGAACAGAAGAGGTTATAGATAACAATAGGGAAGTTTTGAATCAACAATATGAACCATTCTATCATGTGAAAGGAGAGTCACTAACCCAACAGTTTGAACGCTTTAGTTGTCTCATTAGTGAATTTAAACTGGTTAATGTTGAATTTGCAAAATCCTCTTTAAATAGTAGGTTTCTTAGATCATTACCAGACAAGTGAGACACTATAGCTTTTGTGACCAGAAACTCTGTAGGATTTAGGGAGTTAAGTCTGACTCAACTTCATGGTCGACTCCTCACTTATGAGAGAAAGTTGAACCAGAAAAAGAAGATATAGGAATCAGGGAAGGTTGCTGATGATTACACCTTTGGTAACACAGCACTTCTGGGTCAAGAAGAATCTAGTGGTAGTAAGGACCAGAGTTATGATCATTACATTGACATAACTGCAGGAGGAGCCTTTAACAACTCTGAGCCTTACTCACCCAACTATGCTTTTACAGCAAGTGGGGAAAACCAGAATTCTGATAACTCATCCTTTGAGCTCAATGACCTCTATAACATTGATCCCACTAACCTGGAGGAAATGGACATTTTGCACTAATTGGCACTGCTGAGTGTAAGAACCACTGGAATATGTGTAAATATCTGGGTGTGACAGGTTGGTATCAGAGCCAGGTTGGGGATAACTCCTTTGTGGGTTTTATAAGTGGTGAGTCGGTTAATCATGACCGGCTTCCAAACTGGCCCCAAATGTATGACAAACATGTAAATTTGTATACAAGATTTTAAATGAAATTGTCCCAAGTTATAAAGATTTTGTGCCTTGTGCGCCTAAACCAATTTTCATAAATATTTTCAAATGAGTCAGTTAATTGTATTTACCAGTGAAAACTGACGTATTTTCCAAAGACTAAGTGACAGGTACGTCTCGAAATTAGGCTGGAGATACTTGGCGTAAATTAAGAGGATCTTGGAAATCCCTAGATGCCTGAAGTCTGTTAAATTCAGTTTTATGTATTTGTTTTCATGGTTCTCCTGTGGATCAATTTTACAATTCGTTTGTATATTCTTTCATTTTGAACTTCGAACGTTTCGGGTTGTAATAGTATTTCCTTCCAAGCCTTCCGCTGTGCTATAAATGTGTTTAATTGTATATGATGATATCAACTACGTCACGATACTCCCCACCGGGCCCACCGAAATATGTGGAAATATCGGGGTGTGATAGGTTGGTATCAGAGCCAAAATTGAGTGAATTAAACACTAGCCTTTTGTGTTTAATCTCAATGACACAATAGCACATTCCTTAGAGTTCCGAGTCTAGGAAAATGACCTAGGATTACTCTTAACTTTTATTTTGTTTATATATGTTGTTTTCTTGTTTTTGTCAGGTTTACTTATATAACGATGTCACCCCGCGTAAGAGGAGGTAAGGGAAAAGGTCCCATGAGAGGGGGACCATCCAGTTAAGCAGGACCCTCTCATCGACGTACACCTTCAGCATCGTTCAGCTCCGATCCGTCTGATGATTGGAGGCATTCTCGAACCAGCGAGACTATCCGTTTCGCGTCGCATCGCATCTCGCCTTCCTACCATCACTCTTTCGGGTCAGACGAGCCCCAACATTTGCATCATTCGCAACATTCGCTACACTCACACCACTCACACCACTCATCTCATCACTCTTCACACCATTCTGCTTCCCATCACTCCTACTCACAGGGTTACTTTAACCCTGATGATTATATCAATTCACCAGCAGGATTTAATCCGTTGGGCCCCAAAGACCACTTCTCACAGGACTTGAATTTGGATGATGATCGGGATCCAGAAATGCCACCTTCTGGAACGCCTACGCATCCCATAAATATCTCTAGCGGTTCTTCATTTGCGGGATCTCCATATCAAGGTCCCGATAATTATATTGTATGGTGGGAGTAGTGGAAGTTTGAAAACACCCCTTCATACCACAACACCGCACCACAACCTTCATTAGAGGAACCGCATTTTGAAGCGGTGACTCTACCACCACTACCAGCTGAGGAACCACCTCAGCCACCTCCCGAACCACCAAGACGGAGCAGAAACGCACGCATGTCTGTGCAAGGGGGCCTAAGATTCAGTTCCCCTCAAGCTTCTAGCAACTATCCTCCGATCTAAGAAGATCCACAAATGGGTGGACCTTCACATGCTGTGCCGGAAATCAATGTTACACCGGCCACCTTTGCACCACCGCCACCTCCTATGGGTTATGAAAACCCAATACCTACCTACCCAGGTCCGACTGGGTATAACCCGTTTGTGCCACAAGCTCCTACCGGTTACAGTTATCCACCGCCTGCTTACGACCCATACGTCGAAACAGTTAACTATAACGCCCTCTATCCTTCACCGTTTCCACCTGCATACCCAACTGGGTGTCCTGTACATGGATATCAATACCATCCACCTCAGCCACAGCCGCAACCTCAACCTCCACAACAACAACCACAAGAAATCTTACAAAGGGTGGAGGAGGTTGAACGTGATAGAAGGGCCAATAAGTTCTTTAAAGGTCTCGTAAAACTTATCAAGGGAAAGAAGCATGACGGCTGAAGACCTTTACTTTATTTTATTTTAATTTGTAACTGTTGTATAAATTAAGTCCCTGCGTGGACATTTCTTCTTAGTATTAGTCCCTGCGAGGACTTGTTTCTTTCTTTTAGGTCCATACGTGGACAATTTATTTTAAAAAGACCCGTTTAGGGAAGTTATGTATTCTGTAGTACTAATGATATTTCTCCTTTCTTTTGAAATTCATAAATATGTATTTTTGTTACATCAGCATGCAAGGAATCATTTCATTTTCAATTGATCCAAAACCTACGATCCAAAAAGATCATAGTTTATATTTCAAATTGTCCTAGTGACAAGGCCTTCTGTGCCATCTAAAATGTCCTTCGAGACAAGCCTTTGTGCTATATAAAGGTGTCAATACGACATTGACAGCTGTGACATATGTCCCCTGTCTAATATATATAAAGGATTATATCCTGTTTAAATGCCTTTGATGGTTCATTTGTAACTTAGGCTAATTATGATCAAATAATTTCAAACATACTTCCCTCATAAATATTAATTTATGGCCTATATGGTTATTTTATACCATGGCTATTCAATCATCAAATACAAGGTTTCGTTACATGATAACTGAATAAATTATTATTGCTTGATATATAGCAATTAAAGCTACACTATGGCTAGCTCAGATGAAGCTCATAGTCACCCAGCTAAAGGGGATGGCATTGCTAGAATAAATTGCAAGCTATTATAAACACAGTCGTTACTAAAGTTGTGAACGAGGTACTTAAAGAGCCAAGCAATGCTCGTTCGAAAACCCTTTCAAAACCGCATACAACAACAAAGAAAGTGGAATCTGTTAATTCTTCTAATCAGAAGAGTGAACTATCGAAAAAGATTGTGTTTGATCAGGCTCCCCTGTATAAAAAAGGTTGTACATACAAATATTTTGTCTCTTGTAAACCAAGAGATTTCATTGGGGAAAAAGGAGCCATTGATTGTATGAAATGGCTGGATGAGATGGAGACAGTTGTTGACATCAGTGGGTATGCCAAGGAATACATTGTAAAGTTTGTGTCCCAGTCCTTCAAAGGCGATGCTCTGACATGGTGGAAAGCTCTAGTGCAATCCACGGGGAAAATTCCTTTGTATAACCTCTCTTGGGTTAAGTTTGTTGAACTCGTGAAAGATATTTACTGTCCACAGCATGAAGTGGAAAAGATGGAGACTGATTTCCTCACCTTGGTCATGAAAGATCTGGACTGCAGTTCCTATGTTACCAGCTTCAACTCAATGTCCAGACTCGTTCCATACCTGGTCACTCCAGACCCTAAGCGCATAGCGCCCTTCATCGGTGGTTTAGCCCCTGAAATCAAGGGGAATATTAAGGCTTCAAAGCCTACCACTTATAGATCGGCTGTAGATCTATCATTGTCTCTTACTCTGGATGTTATAAGGAGTAAGTCGAGGAGGGCAACTGAGGATGGAAAGAGAAGGAGAGAGGATGATCAGTCCCACCAGTCAAACAAGAAGAAGAAGGGAAACTCAGGGTTTAAAAAGGATCAGTCTGGTAACAAACCCAGATTCAAGAACTGTGATAAGAGGCATTTCGAGAAATGCACTCTAGACCCATAAGCCAAGCCTTGTAGAATCTGTAAGAAGAAAGGGTACAAGTCTTTGGAGTGTCGGAATCTAAAGGATGCAACCTACTGCGGTTGCAATGAAAAAGGGCACATTAAAACAAACGGCCCAAAGAACACCAAGAAGCCCGAGGAGGCTAAAAAAACCAATGCTAGAGTGTTTTAGATGAACGCCAGGGAGGCGGTTAAAGATGATAAAGTTATAACAGGTACCTTCCTCATTAATAATATTTACGCTAGAGTTTTATTTGATTCAGGTGCAGATAAGTCGTTTGTAGACCTTAAGTTTAGTAAATTGCTGAATCTGCCTATTAAAACTCTAGACATTAAATATGAGGCATAACTCGCAGACGGTACCTTAGAAACTGCCTCGACTCTTCTTGATGGATGCTTTATATCCATTAAGAATCATTCTATTCAGCTATCTCTTTTGCCGATGAAATTGGCTGGGTTTGATGTAGTTTTAGGCATGGATTGGTTTTCACGTAACCAAGCCCAAATTGCCTGCGATAAAAAGCTAGTAAATATCAAAACCCCATCTGGTGAGTCGATCACCATTCACGAAGATACGCACTACGGATTGCCCGACAATGTATCTATACTTAAGGCATCCAAGTGCTTAAAAAGCGGATGTGTCATCTACATGGCACAGGTTATAGTAGATGACGTGTTGTCGTAGTCTCACGCAAATTTAATCCAAAATACAACTAATAGATAGTAGCAAATGGGTATCGAACACAGGGAGTTTGTGGAAAGTGTGTTGATTATATAGCTTTGTGAGTTAACCACAATTAAACTAATTTGCAGAAATTAAATTTCAAGAGTTTGGATTGTTTGGTTTTAAGAACTAAATTATTAACTAATTGCAAATCAAAATTGGTTGTTAATCAGATTAAAAGCGAATGACCATCTTAGGTTTCGGTTTCCATTAACAATTGTGTATAAATCCAACTAGAAAGAGTTACATAGACATAACTCATGCATAAACGGTTGTTGTGATAAAAGGGAACTAAGTACTCGGATTATATAAACACGAGGTTGTTACCCAATGATCAATTAACCAATATCCAACCCTAACCCTTCCCGTGATATCTCGATTGTCAAGGACACCAAGAACATACGGCTTAGACTAAGATCAAAGGATCAATTAACAAATTACAATCAAACACTCATGCACCATAATAAACATAGCAAAACACACCAAGTTTATTATTCTAGAAATAAAGATAAACACACAAAAGTCATAAGAAACCTTCACCTAAGATGATCACCGAAAGTTTAGTCAGACATTGTTTGGTGGATCATCATAACATCAAGATCGAAGTTCATACGACTCAAAATACAAACCGAAATGTTAGAAACTGTTCACAAACACTATTCAAAGCTGAAAATCGCCCTAGAACTCCTGAGAAACGTCTCCAATGATGAGATAGGTGAAAAGGCACTTGAAAACGGTATTAAAAGAGGCAGTTACAAGTTTTGCGTCAGAGCCTACCATAAATTATGGTAGGTGGCCTACATGTTGTTACGCTGAGATGCTACTAGATTACGGTGGCATTCTTCAACATTCAGGGGCTACCGTAAATTACGGTAGCCACCGTAATTTACGGTGGACCCCTGAAACTTCCCTTTTGTTCTTCTTTCCAATCCTTGAGTAATCCTCTCCATTCCATTCCATCCAAATCAGCGTTTTCCCTCATTTTAAGCTCCAAACGCACCTGAAACACAAGCAACTGTAGTTATCTAATTCAAGACAATTACATGACTAAATGAGGGATTATTTCGTCTTTTAACACGCTTAAGGGTTGTCCCATGGACCACCCATCACATCCCCACTTAACCGTTGCTTGCCCCAAGCAACCCATCAAAAACCATTTTCAGGTGCACAAGCGATCAACATAAATCAAGCATAAACATGTCATCCTTTTACTAGCCTTTTCCTTACACCCAAACAACACACCCCTCGCTATATCTCTCCTCTCGGTGACAAGTAAGCACTAGCAAAGATAAGCTAGACACACAAAAGGCAAACAGGTGATTGCACAACTATATGCTTGTACCTAAATCGGTCCTCCACCTAACAAGTGTCAAAACATGAATGCAAATCAAAGGGACTTAAAGGTTGTAACGTGGCTAGGTATACAGGTAGGAAATGGAAATATATATGTAGTAGCGAATGACTTAACCCGGTCTTTTATTACACAATAAAACAAACAGAACAAAACATAAACTTTTATATACAAGACAACTCATACATCATTTTTTTTCTCATTTTTTCATTTCTTTTTCACTTTTTTTTCTTTTTCTTTCTTTTTTTTAGCAAAGCATAACAAACGTAACTAACACAACTAGAACGAACAACTACTAATACTACAAAACCGGGTCAAATCGGGTAAATTTTTGGGGAACTAGGTAAGGGTTAACAAATGATTGGCTTTAGGCACAAAATGGGAAACTAAATGTCCAAACCCCCGCCCCTCTCACTACCAAGCTCATATATATAATTTATGAGGTCCAACCCCCCAAATCCCACACTCACACACACTATGACGAGGCTACCTAAGTGCCCTTATCCTTTCTGCATTCATGTTTCACTAAGGCCTCGAACTGTATTCAAGCACAAGTTCTAATGCACCCCCACCCGTTGCCATCTCATCCAAGACAAGCATTATTTATTTACATTTGTAGCTTCAACTCTCACTAAGACAAAGGGTAATTAAGGGTTGCCGGTGTGTCACTCGGGTTTAGTACAAAGTGTTCAAATTCCAACAATGTTTCGCTTGATTTAATTTTTTTTAAACCATCAAAATTTTCCCCCCATCCCCACACTTGGGATACATTGACCCCAATGTATGGTTTTGGAAGGAATTGATCGCTAAAACCCATTCAACATCAATAAAAGCTTAAACTCTCAAACCCCAAATTTCTTTTTGGTCTTTTTCATTTTATATATATATATATATTTATATTTTTTTATAAAAACACATTAACACCGCCGACTAGCACAACCCAACACATAACATCAAAAACCAATACACCACCCATCCTTCCAACCATGAACATAACAAACAAATATTCAAATGCAAACGAGCCGCTTCCACTCCCACTTCCTCCTTGTTGCGAGGCTCCATGCTGTTGCTCTTGACGGGGGTCCACCCATTGCGAATGATGTAGCGGCGGTTTCGGATACGAAACGCTGCCATCATAAGGTGGCAATGACGCATAATCCACCGGAGGTGGATCCACAACTACCGGCCGCTGACGGGTGGTCCATAGGACAACCCTTAATGATGTTAAAAGACGAGTTTATCCCTCATTTGATCGTGCAATTATCTTGAATTAGATAACTACAGTTGCTTATGTTTCAGGTATGTTTTGGGAGCTAAAAATGTATAAAAAGCTGCTTTGAAAGGATTGGAGTGGAACGGATCATGCATGGAAGGAAAGAAGAGAAGAAACAAAGAAGTCAGGGCTCCACCGTAATTTACGGTGGCCACCGTAAATTACGATGGCCCTGAAATCCACAATTTTTCCACCGTACCTCAGTCCTGATCCACCGTAACAATCTGAAGTCCACCGTAACTTACGGTGGAGACCGTAAATTACGGGGGAGGCTGCGGAAAAATGTGTAACTGCCTCATTAAACCGTTTTTGATGGTGTCTTTTCACATTATTCCTGATTGGACGTTTTCTCTGGAGATTAGGGGCGATTTTGGCTGGTTCTTGTTGGTTCAAAACATTTCTAAACATTTGGTTTTGGTTTTTGATTCGTATGAACTTGACTTTTGATGTTATGATGATCAACAGAACAATGTCCGCTAAACTTGTGGTGATCATCTTAGGTGAAGGTTTCTCTAAAACTCTTGTGTGTTTGTTCCTTTATTTCTAGAATGATAACTTTGTGTTTGCTTTGATTATCATGGTGTATGAGTAATTGATTGTAGCTTATTAATTGGTATTGCAAGTCTAGTCTAAATCGTACGTTCTTGGTGCCGTTGGCAATCGAGATATCACGGGAAGGGTTAGGGTTGGATATTGATTGATTGATCATCGGGAAACAACCTCGCATTTATATAATCCGAGTACTTTGTTCCCTTTCATCACAACAATTGTTTATACACGAGTTATGTCTATGTAACTCTTTCTAGTTGGAATTTCGCACAAGTGTTAAAAGAAACTTAATCCTAAGATGGTCATTGTTCTCATAATCTGAATTAAAAATCCAATCTTGATTAGTAAGTAATTGATAATTTAGTTTCTAAAACAACAACCCAAATCATTGATCTTTAATTTCTGCATATTAGGTTAATTGTAGTTAAATAGCAAAGCTATAGAATCAACACATTTTCCACATACTCCCTGAGTTCGATACCCATTTACCACTATCTATTAGTTGTTATTTGGATTAAATTTGCGTGTACCATGACAAGCACGTCAAATTTTGGCGTCGTTGCCTGGGAGTAGTGCGCAACGTGTGTCAGTTTGTTAGTTTTGCTTTGTTATTTTCGGGCCTACAGTGGTGTGTTTAGTGTGCAAGTTCTACAGGTGCATGCATACTAGAGGCTCTCACAAGTCGTCACCATTGTCGTTTGATCCGGAGATCGAAAGAACGTTAAGGCAAAACAGAGTTTTAGTACTAGAAAACAGAATTATTGGTTCACCTACCTCACCCATCACACCACGAAACATCATGCAAGAATCCCAAATACCACCCACAACGGGTCAACCGACCTCATCATTTATACCTACTTCCACACAACCATCACCAAACACCAGTATACCAAACACCACTACAATTCCTACTCCACCTCATGACACTACACCAACCAACACCACACAACCGATCACTACTCAAGTTGAACCCAATCTTACCTTTAGCCATTCTACCACCATTCCACCATTGTCACACTTATTTCCCCCAACTACGGGTCAGTCATCTTCTAATTACCCAATACCACCAAATTCAACCATTGTCCATACTTCTACATTTAGACCATCGAACCAATTGGGCTTTCAATACTCATCCCTTCCATTCGGGCAATCCTCGGGTATTCAAGGGGATGGATATGATGACGGTTTTGAAGAGGATTTTAGAGGGTATGAAGAGGAAGGTTACTATTATGGGGGAGATGGAGGATACTTGGGACCTCAAGGAGGAGCGGGTCAACAAAGTCAACCGATTCAACAATTTCAAGATACGAGTAGACTACAAGTTGGGGTGCAACACATTAGACCGCAAGGGCCACAATTGCAACGCCCTACACCACTACATCAAGTGCGTCCACAAAATACACAACCGCAATTTCAAAGACTGATTCAACAACAGCCACAAATGCCACAATACCAATTTCAACCACCCTTTGCACCTCAAGGGCCTATGCAAGGGCAAATGGGTCAACCAAGAGCACCATTGGGTGCGCCTCAAAGACATCATCGGGAAGTAGTACGGGGAATTGAAGCTCACTTCCGGCCTATTATCACTAACAATCCTTCGCCAGTAGTGATTCCTCATCATGCGGATGGAAGAACTTTCGAAGTTAGAACAACCGCCCTCCAAAGTCTACCAAAGTTCAAGGGATTAGAAACGGAAGAACCCTATTTTCATTTGGAGACATACGACTCCATTTGCAACACTATTGGATGTCAAGGGTTTTCCTTGGATGATGTCAAGTTGGTTCTCTTCCAATTTTCTTTGGAAGACAAAGCAAAGAGATGGTTTCACACTCTACCCTCCGCATCGATCTTTACATGGGCCGATATGCAACAAATATTCTTGGATGAAAATTACACCTCTCAAAAGACTAATGATGAAAGGAGATGTTTAAGAAGCTTCCAACAACAATCGGGGGAGATGTTTCATGAAGCCTTCGAAAGGTTTAATATGATGTTACGGAATTGCCCTCATCATGGGATCCAACTATAGGAGTTATTGAACGCATTTCACGAAGGGTTGAGTTCGGAGGATGCACGTGATTTAATGTCAGTCACTAATGGTACATTCGGTACGAATTATGAACATGTTGATTGGGCATTTTTAGAACAAATGGCGGTGAATTCCAAGAGGAAGGCCCAATCTTCAAGAAGGGCAAGGCATGTGATACAAAGGCCGCAAGTGCATGGAGTAAACAGTGGCAATGTTCAAACCACAAATCAAGTGTATAACGTGTGCACTAATTGCAACAAAATAGGCCACACGGCAGAAGTTTGTGTAGTGGGGGTGGTTGATGAGCAAGTAGAGGAAGTGAATGCAATTCAAGGAGGGGATGGTCGAAATTTCAATATGAACTCCAACACATACCACCCTGGGTTACGAAATCATCCTAATTTCCGTTATGGGAATGCGGCGAACCAAGCTATCCTAAACTTTCAAGGAGCTCAAGGTAACTTTGCACCTCGTCAACAATACAATCAAGGCAATTATCGGGGTGGAAACAATTATGGTTATCAAGGGCAATTTCAACAAACGGGTCAAAGTGGTTCGGGTCAAACTTCGTCAAGCGGGAATGAAGTCATGGATATGCTTCGGGCTATGCAACAAGACATGCAAAAACGAAATCAACTCGATGAAGTCCGGATGCAAAAATATGAGGTTCGTGACAAGAGCATCCAATCACTAACAACCCAAATGGGTCAATTGGCAACCGATGTGGCGGAGTTGAAGAAAAGCAAAAGTCAACTTCCTAGCGACACCAAGGTAAATCCTTCACATGGTTCGTCACGAGGTAACAATGTTAATATTAGTCATGTTAGTGTTTTAAGGAGTGGCAAAGAATTTAAAGCCAATTTGTCACCGGGTTTGGTCGAGGGGGTAGTTGAGGATATCATGGGTAACGAAAGTGATGATGAAGTTTCATCGGTTGTGACTAAAGAATTAAATGTTAAAAAACCGGGGTTGGGTGAAAACGAAAAGAATGAAAAAGTTGAGGGTGAACCGAGTCAACTCCCGTTTCCATCGGCCTTACTTGACCCGGGTAGGAAAAATTTTATTGCATCAAGAGGCCCCAAAAAGAAGAATTGTGGGACATGTTTAAACAAGTAAAAATCAATCTCCCATTACTTGATGCAATAAAACAAGTACCCGCATACACTAAATTTCTAAAGGAATTATGTATACAAAAAAGACAACAAAAGAAGAAAATGCCTAAGCGGGTGGATTTAACCAGGCAAGTAAGTGCGGTTTTGAATGGAGAGCTTCCTCCTAAGCTCCAAGATCCGGGCACACCATTAATTAACATTCAAGTTGGTAATTTTCAAATGGCAAAGGTGTTACTAGATCTTGGAGCCGGGGTGAGCATTTTACGGGGGGGCTTATATGACCAATATAACTTTGGTCCGTTAGCTAGGGTGGAGACAACGGTTGTTTTGGCCGATTTGTCTCATAAGCTACCTCGGGGGATGGTTAAAAATGTGATTGTGAAAATTGATGAGTTCTATTACCCGGTTGACTTTTTAGAAAGAAGGTCGACCGCCATGGACTCACCAATTCGAAGGCTTGCTGGTGGAAATAAGCTCGGGTACTAAACCATCATTAGAAGAACCACCGAAGTTGGAACTCAAAGACTTGCCAAGCCATCTGAAGTATGCTTTTCTAGGGGATAATGACACTCTACCGGTCATTATTGCCTCTAATTTGGAGTTGGCACAAGAGCAAGCCTTATTAGAAGTGTTGAAAGAGAACAAAGGAGCTATTGGATGGACGATTGCCGATCTCAAAGGAATTAGTCCATCAATCGTCATGCACAAGATAATCACCACCGAAGATGCAAAACCGACACGAGAAGCTCAAAGGCGATTGAATCCGAACCTAAGGGAGGTAGTAAAGAAAGAGGTAATTAAATGGTTGGATGCGGGAATTATCTATCCGATTTCGGATAGTGCTTGGGTAAGTCCTACCCAAGTTGTGCCTAAGAAGGTCGGCATTCAAGTAGTCAAGGATGAGAATGGTGAACAAATTGCCACCCGACCGGTCACCGGGTGGCGTGTATGCATTGACTACCGAAAATTGAATGCCGCTACTTCTAAGGACCATTTCCCGCTACCTTTTATTGACCAAATCATTGAAAAACTGTCGGGTCAAAAATACTACTGTTTTTTGGATGGGTATTCAGGTTACAATCAAATAGCAATACACCCGGATGACCAACACAAGACCGCCTTCACTTTTCCGTATGGAACCTTTGCCTTTCGGCGAATGCCATTTGGCTTGTGCAATGCACCGGCAACTTTCCAACGATGTATGATGAGTATCTTCTCGGACATGGTTGGAGAGTCGCTTGAAGTGTTTATGGATGACTTTTCAATTTTTGGCACTAGTTTTGAATCTTGTCTCAACGAATTACAAAAAGTTTTAAAAAGATGTGTTGAGAAAAATTTAGTGCTTAGTTGGGAGAAAAGTCATTTTATGGTGCAAGAGGGCATTGTGTTAGGTCATGTAATATCGGAAAGGGGAATGGAGGTGGTTAAGGCAAAAATAAGGGTAATATCATCTTTGCCACCACCAAAAAATGTTAAGGGTGTAAGGTCATTTTTGGGACATGCGGGATTCTATAGACGTTTCATTAAAGGTTTTAGTGTTATCACGAAACCTTTATGTAATTTGTTGTTAAAAGATGTGCCATTTGACTTTACTGACGAATGTTTGCAAGCATTTACTGTTTTGAAGGAACACCTGGTGAAAGCTCCCATTTTGCAACCATCGGATTGGTCAAAGCCGTTCGAGATCATGTGTGATGCAAGCGACACTACAATTGGTGCAGTTTTGGGTCAACGGGTTGACAAAAAGCCGGTGGTAATTTACGATGCAAGCAAAACTTTATCCGAAGCGCAACTGAATTACACCACAACCGAAAAGGAGTTATTAGCGGTGGTGTATGCTTTGGATAAGTTTTGTTCGTATATTTGGGGGAGCAAAGTGGTGGTATATTCGGATCATAGCGCGGTCCGGTATTTGATGGAGAAAAAGGACGTGAAGCCCCGTTTAATTCGATGGGTATTGGTTGGACCTACACGCAATCGGAAAGGTATCATAAGCTCAAAGCGGAGGGTCAAAGATGGCAAGCATTAAAAGTGGGTGCAAGGGATCTTCTACCGGGTGAAGAGGATGAACCAGAGAGTGAGGCGGAAGCCCCGAGTGGGGATGATGATTATGCGGATGAGCCTCATGGTGGTGAGAATGTGAATGTGGGCCAAGGGGGCCTAGGTAGGGGATATGGTGGTGCTTTCTATGATTACACGGAGCGTTCCTATGAGCCGAATTGGGCTTACAATGGCACTATGCAAGAGGTTATTGAGAACCAACGTCCTCCGGCACCCGTTTTTGAGTCAAGGTCGGGTTCGGAGCGGACTTTATTTGATCAACAAACGATGATGAGTGCTAGTATGGAGCGGTCTTTGAAGCATAACTTCGATCGTCAAGAATCGTGGAACCGTGCACACGCTTATTCCCATGAGCTAGAGATGAATAACCGGTATGAAGATGATCAAGCGCGAAGGATGAATGCTGATTGGCATGCCGGGCGGCCCGTGGTTGTGGATCCACCTCCGGTGGATTATGCGTCTCTACCACCATGCGATGGTAGTGTATCGTATCCAACCCCGCCACTCCATCATTCACAATGGCTAGACCCGCGTCAACAACAAGGAGCTTCGCAACAAGGTGGAAGCGGTAGCGGCGCATTTGCTTTCGGAGAATGGAACGAGATGATGTCTTCCATTTTCGGACCGCCTCAACCGCGCTATTATTAGTTAGGTCGTGCTCCTTCTTGTATATTTTGTGAATATTTGTGGTTTGTTATGTTTATGGCCGGGTGGTTGGGTGGTGTTAGTTTGTGATGCTATGTTTTGGGTTGGAAGAGTTGGTGGTGTAATGTTTAAAAAGAAAAAAAGAAAAATATAAAAAATATAAAAGGAAAAATACCAAAAAGAAATTTGTGGTTTGAGTGTTGAGCTTTCAATTGGTGTTAAAGAATTTTAGCGATCAAATCCTCCTAAAACCATACATTGGGGTCAATGTATCCCAAGTGTGGGGATGGGGGGAAATTTTGAGATTTTTGAAAAAATTTTAAATCAAGCGAAACAATGTGAGAATTTGAACACCTTGGATTAACCCCAAATGATGCACCGGCAACCCTTAATACCCTTTATTCTTGGTGAGAGTTGTAGCCACACATGTAAATAAATAATACTTGTCTTTGATGAGAGTGGCAACGGGTGGGGGTGCATTAGAACTTGTGCCTTGATACGGTTTGAGTCCTTAGTTGGATATGAATGTGAAAAGGATAAGGGCATTTAGGTAGCCTCGTCATTAGTGTGTGCGAGTGTGGGATTTGGGGGGTTGGACCTCATTAATTATATATATGAGCATGGTTGCGAGAGGGGCGGGGGTTTGGACATTTAGTTGCCCATTTTGTGCCTAAAGCCTATCATTTGTTACCCTTAGCTAGTTACCTAAAAATTTACCTGACTTGACCCGGTCTTATAGTGTTAGTGGTTGTTTAGTAGTATGTTATCATATTTGATGTTATGTTGAATGTTTGCTTTAAGTTAGCTTTGAAAAAAAAATCATAAAAAGAAAGAAAGAAAAAAAAGGAAAAAAAGCAATGAAAAAGAAAAAGAAATGATGTTTAGTTGTCTTGTACATAGAAGTTTAAGTTTGGTAGTTGTTCGTTTATTTTATCGTGTAATAAATGACCAGGTTAGGTTTTCGCTACTACATATATATTCCATTTCCTACCCATACACCTAGCCACATTACAACCTTAAAGCCCCTTTGATTTGCATTCATGTTTGGCACTTGTTAGGAGAAGGATCGATTTAGGTACAAGACTATCGTTGTGCAACCACCCGTTTGCCTTTTGGTGTGTCTAGCTCATAGTTGCTAGTGCTTACTGGTTGCCGAGAGGAGAGATATAGCGAGGGGTATGTTATTTCGGGTGTTAAGAAAGGGTTGGTAAAAGGACTACATGTTTATGCTTGGTTTATGTGATCGATTGTTTTGAAAAAATGGTTTTGATGAGTTGCTTGGGACAAGCAACGGTTAAGTGTGGGGATGTGACGGGTGGTCCATAGGAAAACCCTTAATGATGTTAAAAGATGAGTTTATCCCTCATTTGATCGTGTAATTATCTTGAATTAGATAACTACAGTTGCTTATGTTTCAGGTATGTTTCGGGAGCTAAAAATGGATAAAAAGCTGCTTTGAAAGGATTGGAGTGGAACGGATCATGCATGGAAGGAAAGAAGAGAAGAAACAAAGAAGTCAGGGCTCCACACCCTAAATTACGGTGGCCCTGAAATCCACAATTTTTCCACCGTACCTCAGTCCTGATCCACCGTAACAATCTGAAGTCCACCGTAACTTATGGTGGAGACCGTAAATTACGGTGGAGGCTGCGGAAAATGTGTAACTGCCTCATTAAACCGTTTTTGATGGTGTCTTTTCACATTATTCCTGATTGGACGTTTTCTCTGGAGATTAGGGGCGATTTTGGCTGGTTCTTGTTGGTTCAAAACATTTCTAAACATTTGGTTTTGGTTTTTGATTCGTATGAACTTGACTTTTGATGTTATGATGATCAACAGAACAATGCCCGCTAAACTTGTGGTGATCATCTTAGGTGAAGGTTTCTCTAAAACTCTTGTGTGTTTGTTCCTTTATTTCTAGAATGATAACTTTGTGTTTGCTTTGATTATCATGGTGTATGAGTAATTGATTGTAGCTTATTAATTGGTATTGCAAGTCTAGTCTAAATCGTACGTTCTTGGTGCCGTTGGCAATCGAGATATCACGGGAAGGGTTAGGGTTGGATATTGATTGATTGATCATCGGGAAATAACCTCGCATTGATATAATCCGAGTACTTTGTTCCCTTTCATCACAACAATTGTTTATACACGAGTTATGTCTATGTAACTCTTTCTAGTTGGAATTTCGCACAAGTGTTAAAAGAAACTGAATCCTAAGATGGTCATTGTTCTCATAATCTGAATTAAAAATCCAATCTTGATTAGTAAGTAATTAATAATTTAGTTTCTAAAACAACAACCCAAATGATTGATCTTTAATTTCTGCATATTAGGTTAATTGTAGTTAAATTACAAAGCTATAGAATCAACACCTTTCCACATACTCCTTGAGTTCGATACCCATTTACCACTATCTATTAGTTGTTATTTGGATTAAATTTGCGTGTACCACGACAAGCACGTCAAATTTTGTCAAATCAGCAATTGTCCACCCAATGGCCCCTTTATTCGCCTTTAACACCTCCAACAAAGCTTGCTCTTGTGCCATCTCTAAATTAGAGGCAATAATGACCGGTAAAGTGTCATTATCCCCTAAAAATGCATACTTCAAATGGCTTGGCAAGTCTTTCAACTCCAGTTTCGGTGGTTCCTCCAAAGATGGTTTGGTACCCGAATTGATTTCCCCGGCAAGCTTTCAAATTGATGGGTCCATGGCGGTCGACCCTCATTTCAATGCCATAGCATCTTGCTTCTCCTCTTCAACCCGTAATGCACAAGCATGTACCTGTTCAGAAAAATCACAAACACACATATCCATACTATCTTCTTCATACTCATGCGGGTTGCATCCGTCGACTAAATCTGCCATAAAACACTCATCAACACCAATAGAGTTAGAATTGTTAGTAACATTCAATCTCATTTTTCGATTTTCGAAAGTCACGTCAACCGTACCAAATCGACAATCAATCATGGCATGCGCGGTGCTCAAAAATGGCCGACCCAAAATAACATTTTGTTGCTGTTTCGGGTCCGCGGATGAGTAGTCTAAGACTAAAAAGTCAACCGGGTAGTAAAACTCATCGATTTTCACTATAACATCTTGAACCATCCCCCGAGGTAGCTTATGAAACAAATCGGCTAACACAACCGTTGTCTCTACCCTTGCTAATGGACCAAAATAATAATGGTCGTATAAGCCCCCGGTAAAATGCTCACTCCGGCTCCAAGATCTAGAAACGTCTTTGACATTTGAAAATTACCAACTTGAATATTTATTAATGGCGTTCCCGAATCTTGGAGCTTAGGAGGAAGCTCCCCATTAAGTACCGCACTCACTTGCCCGGTTAAGTCGACCCGCTTAGGCATCTTTTTCTTTTGTTTCCGTTTTTGTGTGCACAATTCTTTTAAAAATTTAGCGTAAGCGGGCACTTGCTTGATTGCATCAAGTAACGGGAGATTGACTTTTACTTGTTTAAAAATATCCCACAACTCTTCTTTTTGGGGACCCCTTGTTGAAATAAATTTTTTCTTACCCGGGTCAAGTAGAGCCGATGGGAATGGGACTTGACTCGGCTCCCCTTCATCTTTTTTTTCTTTTACACTTTCACCTAACCCCAGTTTTTTACCATTTGATTCCTTAGACCCAATAGGTGAAACTTCATCTTCGTCACTTTCATTACCCGTAATATCTTCTACCACCCCGTCAACCACCCCCGGTGACAAATTTGCTTTAAACTCTTTGCCACTTCTTAACACACTAACATGATTGATATTAACATTATCACTGCATGACGAGCTATGGGAAGGATTTACCTTAGTGTCACTAGGAAGTTGACCTTTGCTTTTCTTCAACTCCGCGCACGTCGGTTGCTAATTGACCCATTTGAGTTGTTAGTGTTTGAATGCTCTTATCACGAACCTCATCCTTTTGCATCCGAACTTCATCAAGTTGATTCCTCTTTTGCATGTCTTGTTGCATTGCCCGAAGCATATCCATAACTTCATTCCCACTTGATGAAGTTTGACCCGAAGAACCACTTTGACTCGATTGTTGAAATTGCCGTTGGTAGCCAAAATTGTTTCCACCCCGATAATTACCTTGATTGTATTGTGGACGAGGTGCAAAATTACCTTGAGCTCCTTGGAAATTTGGGTTAGCTTGGTTCACTGGGTTCCCGTAACAGAAGTTAGGATGATTTCTTAACCCGGGGTGGTATGTGTTTGAATTCATGTTAAAGTTTCGAACACCCCCTTGAATAGCATTCACCTCTTCCACTTGCTCCTCAACCACTCCTACTAAACATACTTCCGCCGTGTGGCCTATTTCATTGCAATTAGTGCACACGTTGTACACTTGATTCGTGGCTTGCACACCTACATTCTCTACCCCATGAACTTGTGGCCTTTTAATAACATGCCTTGCCCGTCTTGAAGATTGAGCCTTTCTTTTTGAAGTAACCGCCATTTGCTCTAAAAATTGCCAATCATCATGCTCAAAATGTGTACCAATCGTACCATTAGTGATTGACATTAAGTCACGAGCATCCTCCGAACTCAATCCCTCGTGAAACGCATTCAACAACTCCCAAAGTTGTATACCATGATGAGGGCAATTTTTCAACATCATGTTGAACCTTTCGAAAGCTTCATGATACATTTCCCTCGGTTGTTATTGAAAGCTCCTAAAGCTTCTCCTTGCATCATTTGTCTTTTGAGAAATGTAGAACTCTTCCAAGAAAATCCGTTACATGTCAGCCCATGTATAAATCGATGCGGAGGGCAAAGTATGAAACCATCGTTTTGCTTTATCTTCCAAAGAAAATTGAAAGAGAACCAACTTGACATCGTCCGAAGAAAACACTTGACCTCCAATAGTGTTGCATATGGAGTCATATGTCTCCAAATGAAAGTAAGGTTCTCTGTTGCTAACCCCTTAAACTTTGGCAAACTTTGGAGTGCGGTTGTTCTAACTTCAAAAGTCCTTCCAACCGCGTGATGAGGAATCACTACCGGTGAAGGATTGTTGGTGATAACGGGTCAGAAATGAGCTTCAATTCCCCGTACTACCCCCCGGTGATGTCTTCGTGGAGCACCCAATGGTGCTCTTGGTTGACCAATTTGCCCTTGCATAGGCACTTGAGGTGCAAACGGTGGCTGAAATTGGTATTGTTGCATTAGTGGTTGTTAAATCGGCCTTTGAAATTGAGGTTGTGTATTTTGTGGACGCACTTGATGTAGAGGCGTAGGGCGTTGCAATTGTGGCCCTTGTGGTTGAATATGTTGTACCCCTGTCGGTAATCTACCCATGTCTTGAATTTGTTGCAACGGTTGACTTTGTTGACCCGCTCCTCCTTGATGGCCCAAATTACCTCCATCACCCCCATAATAAAATCCTTCTTCTTCGTAACCTCTAAAGTCTTCTTCATAAGCATCATTATATCCATCTCCTCATATACCCGAATATTGCACATATGGAAAAGATGAATATTGAAAACCCGATTGATTCGGTGGTCGGTATATAGAGGTAGTATGAATGACAGTTGAACTTGGTGGAATTGAATAGGTAGAGGATGATTGACCCGTAGTTGGAAAAAAATGTGAAAGTGGTGGAATCGTAGTGGAGGGGTTATAGGTAGGGGTAGGTTCAACTTGGGTAGTAATAGGTGATATAGTGTTGGTTGGTGTAACGTCATGTGGTGGAGTAGGATTGGTGGAATTAGGTATGGTGGTATTTGGTGAAGGTTGTGTTGATGTAGGAATGAAAGTTGATGTTGTTTGACCCGTAGTGGGTGGTATTTGTGTTTCTTCCATAATGTTTCTTGGTGTGATGGGTGAAGTGGGTGAACCAACGATCTTGTTTTCTCGTAATAAAACTCAGTTTTGCCTCAAAGTTCTTTCAATTTCCGGATCAAACGATAGTGGTGATGACTTGTGAGAGCCCCTAGTATGCATACACCTGAAGTACCTGCACACTAAACACAACCAGCGTAAACCCGAAAATAACAAAACAAAACTACTTAATTAACACACGTTGTGCATTACTCCCCGGAAACAGCGCCAAAATTTGACGTGTTGTCGTAGTCACACGCAAATTTAATCCAAAATACAACTAATAGATAGTAGCAAATGGGTATCGAAGACAGGGAGTTTGTGGAAAGTGTGTTGATTATATAGTTTTGTGAGTTAACTACAATTAAACTAATTTGTAGAAATTAAAATTCAAGAGTTTGGAAGTCCAAACAACAAAAACAACCAACAGCTAACGCTTCAATGCCTGGAAGTCCAACATCTTCCTAACAAGCTCTTCTAGCTCATCATACTAGTCCATCTGTCCCTCTAAGTTCTTCATCTTGCCCTTCGTCATCTCCAAGTCTTCGCGTAACGTGGCGAACTGACGATCACAGTGAGAGCGATTGACCCAAATCCCTTTTCTGCATCTTCAGAGCGGATGCTGTCTCAGCTCTCGAAGTCGAATGCGATCTCTCCAACGGGTCAAGTACTTTTCCTACGGCGAGTGTAGACTTAAAAGAGGTGTGGCAAAACACGTGACTCGAATAGCAGAATAAATTATTCTGTGACAACGGGCGAAAGAATCTCAAGTGTAGGCTCGAAAGTATCAGTGAGCAGGGCTACTAATGGTTCTATAGGCTGAGACGTGACATAATGTAACCGTACAAAGTAAGTATGTGGTTAAATGAATAGTAACACATAAGGCCCAAATAAACAGAAAATCACGTATGCACATAAACACATAATGGTTTCCATACATGATTAAATTTTCCATGTTTATTCAAAAATCTTGGCTTCGAGAATTTTGGACTTTAAATCTCAAAATTCTTCAGTTTAAATCTAGTGTTTTTCTCCTAAAAACATCTAGTTCGCTAACAACCATTGGCTCTGATACCAACTTCTGTCACACCCCAAAAACGTCGCAGCGGAATATAAAACGTAGTGGTGACGGAAGCTGGTGCCCATTTATATCTTGCTGAACGATGCATCGTAATGTTGGACATTTCAACTTAATTAAAACATAGATTTTAAAACATAAAGTCTTAAAGTCCGTCACAATCACACCATAGTTAAATTTTTTTGATCCTTATGGATCTTATTACATTGGTCTCAAATAGTTTTAAAAGTTTGTCCAAACATTATCAAACCAAACACGCATCAACAACCACAAGATACACCATAATTCCCGAAGCCGAACTCAAGTGCCTGTAGAACACGCTAAAATCAAGTGTCAACACAAAGGAAGGTGAGTTCACATATTCACATACAAATAATTCGTTCCAACGGAAAACTTTCTGATTATGTGTTTATTTTAAAACATCCAAATAATTTTAGAAAGTCCGTTTTACTTCCTTAATAAAATCCATGGGTCCTCCGTCGCGGTTCAACAACCCGACAATAACACTCTTACCCAGGTTTTGTATATTAAATTCATTGCGACAATTTTCAGACTCGTATGTTAGCTAGACAATACGAACTATATATTTACCATGCAGGGATAATCAATGCTAGACAATAAACAGGATATCAATTCGTCGTTTGACTTGACACGGGGCGACCGGTCACGACTGGGTTGTCAACCCGATAGATCTACCAACAATTCCTTGCGTGCAATACTTAACTGATTAAACGACATCATGGGCGCGGGGTCCACTCGAGACCAATATGATGTCTGCCTCACGTACAATATATATATCCTACTAATATGACAAATTTAATGCACGAAGTTGTACGAATCCCCTGAATCTCCTTCCCTTGAGACCAGGCCGGCATCCGTCCCAACTTTATGGTCCATTTCGCCTCAAAAACACCATACCAATCCCCGTTTCATCCCGAAACAAATATATTCAACAAAACCGTTTCATCCCCGAAACACATATTCAACAAAAACCGTTTCATCCCCGAAAAATATATTCAACAAAAACCGTTTCATCCCCGAAACATATATTTTCACAAATCCATATATTTTCAACGAAAATTTATAATATATATAAAAAAGGTATGTTTTATTCCAAAAACATTATTAAACCCTATTATTGGCGTGTTCTACCCCCAAAATATATACAAAGAAGTAAAAAAGAGGGGTTTAGTGACACTCACCTTTGGGTGCGTAGTTTAAATAGCGCAATCCCAGAGATTGATTTCTACACGTCCTATTATATATATATTTATATATATATGAATGATTTTAAATCAATATACATAACATAAAAATCCTAAGTTTCTCCATTTCTTAGAATTTTCACATAACTTTGAGATTTTCTCGAAAATTTATCATTTTTTTGATTATGTTGGAATGTTAATATATATATATATATATATATGAGTCCATATATATTTTTTTAATATTTCTGCAACTTGAACAATTTTATTGGTGACCGTTATCATGTAAATCCGTTAACACTCTCGTTTATACGCAATATATCAACGATTTGTGCGTCGTAATATATATACATAAACGTTCACATAAATTACCATCAGAACACGCGAAATCTTGTTAACTTATCTATTTTGTCATTTTTAAAGCAATTATACATAAAATATCTCATATGTATCAAATTTCATGCTCGACAAACAAGTTACACATTTAACGCGATTTTTACCGTTTCTACCGCACCAAACGCAAAAGTATACATGCATAATCCAAATTTTCATTATCATGTTAAAACTTAACATATTTTCACATTCATGTGTTTAAATCACATAACACATCTTAACACATAAGGTTCACCCAAAATTTACCCATACTACTGTTCATTGAAAAATGCGTATTTTAGCGATTCGGTAACGTTTTCGGGCGTCGGAAGTCACGTATGACTAACCAAACACCAAGTAAACTTAAAATTAGTTAAAATACTTATTTTTAAACTAAAAATATCAGTTTACTTACTGATCTAATTCAGTTTTATAAAAATCATTCGAAAAGCCGATTTTTTGACCGTTTTAACGCATAGTTTTGCGTTAAACGTTACTATAATCATCCCAACTCGGAATGACTTGATATTTTAACACAATACATATTATTTACTGATTTAAAGAGTGTTTATAATTAGATTAGTGCAGTTTTTGTGTAAGTCACATAAATCATGCGATTTCACGTATTTTACAACTCCTATTGCACTAAGTACAACATGCAAGACTAGTAAACTTTATGACAAAGTTTTATATCACTAAACATATCAAAATCATTTTACATGAACTAAATGCATCTACATATTTATTTAACTCATGTTTTAGTAATCCAAAAATTTCAACCTTCATATGATTATCATCAAATCATCTTGTCAGAAATGCATGTATCATGTTCTTACACATTCAAGAACTAACGAACAAAAATCCATATATACCCATACATGCAACTATATACACGACTATATACTTATATCCAAATATGACTTTTCATCAATCTACTTTAATCACAAATCATTTTTGTGACAACCGGTGATTTTCGGCTCTTAATTACGTGATTAACAGGCGATTAACGCAATAATGAATAGTATTTGAGACGCAAATTAACTTAATTAGGCCTTTGGAGTGCCTAGGAACGTCTATACGACTTTACAGTGTGTGAATGGTGATTTACGGAAAGATCCGGTGAATATTAAGCGACAACGAACTGATGCCATACAAGATACTGACAACGTCGACAAATATTAAGTTTTTACGATATATTCTAGCTTCGTAATAGAATTTTAGTGACTACAGTCGAAACCGGATCGAAAAATGGATTAAAGACGACAACGATACAATTTTTTGTGATTATTACCGTAATCGACGAACGGGCATGCAAACAACGACTACCGACCGTATTTTATGTATTTTAATACTAAAATTTTATCTTTTGATGTTAAACGGAGTTCGGGTTTTGACAACGAGTCTCATAGGAATTACGGGCCACTTACACACGAGATGGGCTTGTGGGCCCTGGGCTGAAGCCTAAAACCCGCAAGCCTACACCTGCACATAATATATTAGATCTTTCAAGATCTTATCAAATCTCTATAAATCTTATAAGATATTCTCAAAATCTTTACAAGATATACAAAATCTCTAAAAGATATTTAAAATCTCTGCAAGATCTACTAGATTCATATAAGAGATCTTGTTTATAACACTATCCTCCTTTATATACACACTGATCTTACCCTCTCTCTCTTGATAACATACACAAACAAACAATACACACACACCTTACACCTTCTCCCTCTCTCTCGAATACACATTCAGACAACACAACATCCATCCACCCTTCATCTTCAACATTTGAGGAACCCTAGACCCCCTTCCTCTCGTTCTTTCTGATCGGCGGCCACAGGTGGAGCCAACGATGGTTAGTCGGCCGGCGAGACACCTCCGACGTCACACACCCCTGAATACCCCCTTTTTCTGTTCGATCTGTCAAATCGGACCCCCACCACCATCGTTGGGTGGTGGTGATGAGCGATGGCTGGTTCAAGAGAGGCCGAGGAGAGAGAGCGACGGAGACAGAGCGGCGCCGCCGCTCACGACGGCGGTAGTGGTGCACGACGACGGCAACTCGGACCGGTGGTCAGAGACTCGGCCCGGCGGTCTTAGTCTTTATCCGATGGGTTCTTGATCAGATTTGCTCTCACATCAGTTTCGGTTCAAGGTGTTACAGATTTGGTGTGGTCGGGTATGAGTTTTGTTTCGGGTTTAGTTTTGAGTTCGGGTTCGGTTCAAGGTTTGGTCGCGGCTCAGACTTGGCATGGCTCAACAGGCTCGGGAGTGCAACTTCAGGTGGTTCAATTTCGGGTTTTGATTCGAGTCAACTCGGTTAAACCGAGTTAACTCGGTTCGGTTCCGGGTCATCAGTGGTCAATGGTTCGGGTCAGAACTGCTCAACGGGTTCGGTTTCGGTTCGGTTGACTCGGTCGAACCGAGTCAACTCAGTCAACGCAACGAGTCAACTTAGCGGGTCAACCCGGTTGACTCGGTCAACTCAGTCGGTTAACTCAGTACATGTTTCGACAACTCGACGCGGAGGATTTTGTAAATAATTTTAGTGGCACGATTATTTATGTCGTTTTAATAATTTATATGATTAACGTGAACGAGCTCGAACCGATCCATTACAAGTATAGTTATATCTCAACTTATTCGACAAAATCATATATAAATAATGTTTGTATTGTTTGGAAAATTGATTGATTTTGAAAAATAACGACAACTTGCGTTGTCGGGGCGTCCAAAAACAGAGGAAACTCTGCCTGTTTTTCGAGAAAACACGTAAAAAGAAAACATGTTTTGATCAAACGACTTTCATTAAACAAGACGCAACTGCATACTATTTCAACGACATATTATAGCCTACAAAAACGCCTATAACGCGAGGTATTTTACAAAATAAATATAATAACCTTCACGTTGTTTTCAACGCCTAACGACTCAGATTCTTTATAAAGACAAATACAATATAAAATACTTACGACGACACTTTGCAGCTTTCGAAAACTACGATCCGGATATTATTTACAATAATAAGTATAGTTATTATGCTCATTCTAAACTACGAAATTTCAACAATTATTTTATAAAAATAAATGTAGATTGTATATTTATTTCAAATATCAAGCTACACGACACTTCTTTTATAAGAATGAATATAGTTTATATTTATTTCAAACATTGAACAATACGAAACCGTTTCATAAAAATAAATATATTTATATTTATTTCAAATATCGAACGACATGACTTCGTTTTATAAAATAAATGTAGATTATACGTTTATTTCAAATATCGTACAACACGAATTCTTTTATAAAAATAAATATAGTTATATATTTATTTCCCACCACAATAACTCGTCGATTCTTTGATAGAATAAATATAACTTTTTATATTTATTTCAAACGCCGAAACGGCATATACGTATATTTTGACAAACATATATACAAGACGCAATATATATAATACAAGTTATTTATATATTATTTTCATACGAATATTCCTTTTATACACGTACAATTTCTCGGGACGACTAACAAGATTCTACCAATATATTTATATATTTCTATATAAATATTTATATATTTTAAATCTCTCGAGAACTAAGTCTTTCCAAGACTTATTAATTACCATCAATAAACGAACTAAGCAAGTGTAGCTTAATCGTTTACATTAAGTTAACAACTTACCATTGAATCGTTCGGTAACGATTCGGTAGAGCTCAGTGACACGTAGTTTAGTTACTGCGTTTATTTAGAAACTTATAAGATATTCCGTGTTAGGAATATTGTAGAATGAACGCTAACGAGTCTCATCTTGGAAACGACATCACGAAGTCGTAATTAGCTAGCTTCGCACAAGGAAATTCAGGTGAGTTCATAACCCCACTTTTTTACGGTTTTACATTTTTATAAATGTTTTCGGGGTGGAATGACATGCACGTTTTGCAGAAAACACACAAAGTTCTCGATGAACAAAGACTGCATAATTTTTAGACAAAGCACGTTTTGCAAGAATAAACAAAGCTTTTGAACGAACGAAAACTCATATTTCTAAATCATATTACGAATGGATTTCGAGGAACTCAAATGGTTTACGAATGG
The DNA here is from genome assembly GCA_030545235.1 of Helianthus tuberosus. Lineage (NCBI taxonomy): Eukaryota > Viridiplantae > Streptophyta > Magnoliopsida > Asterales > Asteraceae > Helianthus > Helianthus tuberosus. The sequence continues at coordinate 219,974,319 of CM060369.1, forward strand.
ATTATACTAAATATACCGGTTTTTTACAAAACAAATGCGTATTATCGAAATGTGAATGAGTTTCATGACTAGGGATGGATCGTCTGGTGATAATATAGAGAGACTGGGGAGTTAGCCTTAGAGGCTGGGGAGGTTCAGCCTTAGAGGCTGGGGTAAAATACATGTTACGGATGCTTAAACGGTATGAAATGAACTATTAAATCATGTGAGCATAGATCAAATTTGAAATGCCAAAAATTCTTAATTAGGGACGAAGGTTAGATCTAACGGGTACGACCGAACCCCACTCATGGTACTTGTGACCACTTGAGTTCTTCGGTGTCCCAGTCGAGGTGAATCGACACAGTCGAGGTGAATCGACACAGTCGAGGGTAATCGACACAGTCAAGGTAAATTGACACAGTCGAGGTTAATCGACAAAGTCGAGGAAAATCGACAAGGGTATAAGCCTACTCATTCGAGTTCTCCCTATGCTTTCACATGTTTTAATTTCCTTGTAAAACCTCAATTTAATTTGTTCATAAATGCTTTTCATACCGGGGTTTTACAAATTACATACCATGTTTTATACAAATTCAAAGCATAGGATTATGCGGGCATAAAGGCAAAGTCAGGGTGGGCATTGACGGTTATATGAACATTACAAATACGAGAGTTTACAAATACATGGTTTTACGAACATAATGCGTTACAAATACAAAGCTTCCATATAACTTGGCAAGAAAATGATTTCTAAATTCGTTTTCTCAATATTATTTCACAAACCGGTTATTCAAAAGATTTATTTCAAATCTTTTACAGACAAACTATGAACTCGCTCAACTTTATGTTGACTTTTTTCGCATGTTTCTTTCTCAGGTTACTTTTCAAATTATGGCACGGTTGGAATAGGAGAACCACTAGAGATTCGAGTACTTAGTGGGCGTTCATTTTCTAGAAGTCTTAGCTATATTTGCTTCTGTTGTGCAATGAAGATACCAGTCCAGTCACGCCAGCTCTGATAATTTCGGGGTGTGACAATTTTCATGTAGATCACTTTCAATCACACATACATGAACCTTTTAAGTATCATTTCTTTCAAAGCTTGACATATTAACAAAACACAACTCTAACACACACTCATGCATACTCACGGCAACACACACATATTTTTACTTCATTTTTTGTTTGATGAAATCGATTTTCTTGTTTAGATTTCCAAGTTTGTGAATAATTCCAAGCTTTCGAGAAACTTTCCATCATTATCATTATCAAGAAACAAGACATATATCTTTAAAAGTAATTTATACCTTTCAAGAATATAAATGGGTTTTTGATGGTGGTTTTGTGATAAAAAGCTTGCACCTTCCTAAAAACTCCATGGATTGGCCTTGAAATCACTAAACACACTTGGAAACACCTTGAAATGGTCTTGAATCTACAAGATCAGGTTTGAAATTCAAAAATGGAACTGTAGTGAGGTGTTTACGGTTTCAAGAGAGAGAGAGAGAGAGAGAGAGAGAGAGATGAAAATGAATGATTCTTGGCATTGGAAATGGTTAAGTGTGGTGTATGTAGAAGAGTTGTAATGATTGCATTCTTACAAGGCTTAGCACTTGGCACACATGAAGAAAAGGTGGGCATCTAGGTGCCGCCACCTATGCTCCATACACACAAGTCTCATGCTTTCATACATATATATATAATATATATTAGATAATACTGGTATTTTACTTGATACCGGGTATTTTATCTAGCGTTTTAATCCCGTTTTAGTGCACTTTAAATTATTTTTATCACTCTATAAAAATAATCTCACCAAAATATTACTGAAATAATTATTAGTTGCCTTGACTAGCTGCGTTGACAGTATTTTGACAGATACGCGCAGTATCGCGCGGTACACGATCAAACTCGAAAAATAGAGTCTCTTAGCGTTTTAATTTATTTTTCCTCACAAATATGATTAAAATTACTATTCTAATCATCACAGACTATTTTTAGAATTTTAACACTGATCGGGTGGTCACCGACGTCTGTTTCGCATTTTAACCGTTACGGGGATAAGCGTTAATTTTATCGTTGCCAACATAATTTTTACCAAGGTTTAAATTTATCAACTCATTAAATATCACGTATAAACATCATAACCAGTCAAATACAACCTTTTGTCTATTCACAACACGTCTTACAATTGTACGGTATGGCCTGAAAAGCCGGGTGTCACAGTCTCCCCCTGTTTACGAAATTTCGTCCCCGAAATTTTACTCTACAGGTTTTGTTTTTGCACTAGGTCGAAACAGTAAAAACAAGCTTGATGAATATGGTCTTGTAGTTTCTGCGAGAAACTTTGATTCTTACAAAGAATCTTCGTAGATCTATATTACACACATCCTCAATTCCTAATCTCACGTCTCAACGCTCTCCACCGTTTCCAAGGTTCAACATTTACAAGCACTTAATCAAGAAGATTAAGTCAAATTTCCACCATTTCGGGTTTAACATACGTATATTTACATATACGTTGCCCTATACCTGTGGTAGTTTAAGTTTCAAACGATTGATCTAACTCGAGATGGGCTCTCGAAAGAATCAAATCTCATAAACTCGTTTTCTTTCCTTCTTGCATTCATTTCAGATATCCACGGATTACACAACCAATAAATCATATATACTACTAGAATGTTGTAATCGCCTCTCCAGTTATTAACATAACTCTTCTAGCTATTCGTACTGCTTCTACGGTACTTCGATAAACTTCCGTTTATCTTCTAAATAAATCTCTACAAGAACAAAATTAGTGTATTATCCATTATACACTTTCCCAAACTGGATCAAACAATACTTCATGTACACTACTCAATCTTTATGGTAGCTTGAGCCTATAAGCGACTGATCCAACTCAAGATGGGCTCTTGAAAGGACCAAGTCAACATGGCTCAACTTTTCCCTTTTTCTGCTAACTTAATAACATCCTTTAAAGTAACTCCTCCAATAGAACCAAATCTTCGATCTGAAATCGCAATAGTCCCCTTCAATTGTCAATGTAATCCTTCTGTTGATCAATTGGCGACTTTTAACCTTCCCTCGATCCAGGCAAATCCTGTCGCTGGTTTCCTAGAAAAACTAAGGTTTGGTTAATTGTTCTTTGTCACGTCAGCTCGATAAAGTGATAATCGATACTTCCATCCATACAAGGCTTCAAACCGAGCAACCTAAATACTAGCGTGTTAATTATTGTAGGATAATTCTACCAAGGGCATGTGAGTATCCTAACTTTCTTCGAAATCCATCGTACACGCTCTCAACATTTCTCAAGAGGTTTGAAAAGCTTCCGCCTATCTTACTGTCCAATCAATTCCCCCTTTTTCCTTGTGGGTTATTAGTGTCGAAGTCTGCACTAATTTAGAGAAATTCTCAATGAATTTCTTGTAGTACCCAGCAAGTCCTATGAATTGTCGTACTTCCGACGGGGCCTCTGGCGCTTCTTAATTCTTGATCGATTCGATCTTAAATGGATCCACATATATACCTTCCTCACTTATGACGTGTCCGAGTAAATGAACTTCCTGAATCTAGAATTCATATTTAGAGAACTTGGCATACAACTTCTCTTCCTTCAACAACTCTAAAATCAACTTCAAATGATACTCACGGTCTTCTTTGGTTCGCGAATAGATAAGTATATCGTCAATGAATACTATCACGAATTTATCCAAATAGGGTTTGCCCTGTTCATGAGATCCATGAATATAAATGGCGCTTTAATTTAGTCAAAGGGCATGACTAACAACTCGTAATGGCCATATCGTGCTCGAAAAGCAGTCCTCGGAATATCTTCGTCAGCAACCTTCAACTTACGATATCCTGATCGTAGATCGATCTTCGTGTAGCAGCTGAATACTTGTAGCTTGATCAAACAAATCGTCATTCCTCGGTTAAGGGTACCGATTCTCAATAGTCAACTCATCCAGCTCTCTGAAATCAACACACATCCTGAAGGATCCATTCTTCTTCCTCACGACGAAACAGATGCACCTCAAAGCAAAAAGCTTGATCGAATGAAATCCTTGTCTAGTAGCTCTTAAAGCTGATTCGACATTTCTTTCATTTCATACGGTGCCAATCTATAAGGAGATTTTACAATCGGTGCAGGACAAGGTACCGGATCGATTCGGAACTCGATTTGTCTCGCAGGGGGGCAATCCAGGTAAGTCTTTTTAGGAAAAATTCTGGATAATCATGGACAATAGGAATCTTTTCAATATTCCTACATTTGGCTTTCATATCCACAACGTTAACAAAGAACGCAGGATAGCCTTTTCACTACAACCTGAGCATCCTCAAAACACTGACAACTCTCAACCCTCAACACTCGACACCCGACACTCGACTCGGTCGGTCTCCGCAAACAACTACTACTTCTCTACCGTCATCAGGACGAGATATCCTAACTAGCTTCTTCAAGCTATAGTCCCCACTTCATTCCTGGATAATCAATCCATCCTCACATCTTCTTCAAGGCTCCCCAGCTCAACTGGAAATAAACCAACACTAGAACTATGATCACCTAACTAAATACTACAACCACAAACGACCTCACTAGTTTCCATCAACTTACCAATTGCTAGTTCTATCGGGCACTTTATACTCAACTTACTTGTTGGTGAACACAAAATGGTTCAAAGTTTTTCGAAACAAAACTCAAGTCAGCTTTTGTATTAAAAGTATGAACATTGATTGGTTTTTGATTCGAAACATACAAGTAACAGTAGCAGGATTCTCACGTGCCTTCCCAGCACTCGCCTCGACGGCCTTGCCCTTAGCATCCTGTCCTTTCGGTTTCGGGCAGTCTCTTTTGTATTGTCCTTGCTCACCACACACGTAGCATCCCTCGAGCGTAACTCCATCCAGTGTACTCTTAGCATAACACTTGGGAGTCACATGTCCAGCTCGACCACATCTGGCGCACTTCTCTTGTCCATCACCGACATTACCCTTTCCCGACTCTCTAGGGTTAGCTACACATGCTCTCTCCAAGCTACGTTTCTTCCCACGTTCCTCTTCGATATTCTTCTTTGACCTCTCAGGTTTGCGCTTCTTCGAATCTCCAGTTCTAGGTTTGGAACGCTGAATCACTCGAATGGCCGACTTGTTTTGACAACCCGATATCACGCATATCGCTGCCACATCATTGCATAGGGCACCAGTAAATGATCTTGGGTTACAACCCTGGATTGTTTTATGTGTACATCTATGTACTATTCATAAAGTTAATGAAGAATCAGAATTACGCTCTGATTATATCATAACACAGGAACTACTAAAACTTTCCGATCATTATATCACCTGAAGGGTTTCCGATCTGTGTCCCACCAAAACCATGCCCTCGAGCATCACGTCCACGTTCCTGGCCATTATTTTGGTTAGCATCGCGCTGTTCCATGGCAGTATTAACGTGTTGAGCTATGAGTTGTGCCAACTCTTCCGGGGTAATAGGTAGTCCAGAACCCTGTCTCGCTTTTGGCGGCATTTCGATGTTTCTATTATTACAACATAATATCAACATAAGACGATATCCAAAAATAATTCAATCATTAAATGCTAGCGGACCAAACATTGCGCATGTATAATATCCACATATTAATGAGAACAATTCTTAAACCAACAGAAACCCATTTAATTTATACCAGAAATTTACAAAACTTGTTTTTAGTACAAAGACTAATCAAAATTCGGCGTCTCTACATCAACACCCGCAACAAGTCTATATGAAATTTCCTCCTAAATATCTGAAGATTTGGCATGCAAGCCATAAATAGGGTTTATCAAATGAGACATACGAAACAAACAACAGAAACAACCAACAACTAACGCTTCAATCCCTGGAAGTCCAACATCTTCCTAACAAGCTCTTCTAGCTCATCATACTAGTCCATCTGTCCCTCTAAGTTCTTCATCTTGCCCTTCGTCGTCTCCAAGTCTTCGCGTAACGTGGCGAACGGACGATCACAGTGAGAGCGATTGACCCAAATCCCTTTTCTGCTTCTTCAGAGCGGATGCTGTCTCAGCTCTCGAAGTCGAATGCGATCTCTCCAACGGTTCGAGTCCTTTTCCTACGACGAGTGTAGACTTAAAAGAGGTGTGGCAAAACACGTGACTCGAATAGCAGAATAAACGATTCTGTAACGACGGGCGAAAGAATCTCAAGTGTAGGCTCGACAGTATTAGTGAGCAGGGCTACTAATGGTTCTATAGGCCGAGACGTGACATAATGTAACCGTACAAAGTAATTGTGTGGTCAAATGAATAGTAACACATAAGGCCCAAATAAACAAAAAAATCATGTATGCACATAAACACATAATGGTTTCCATACATGATGAAATTTTCCATGTTTATTAAAAAATCTTGGCTTCGAGAATTTTTGGACTTTAAATCTCAAAATTCTTCGGTTGAAGTCTAGTGTTTTTCTCCTAAAAACATCTAGTTCGCTAACAACCATTGGCTCTGATACCAACTTCTGTCACACCCCAAAAACGTCGCAGCGGAATATAAAACGTAGTGGTGACGGAAGCTGGTGCCCATTTGTATCTTGCTGAACGATGCATCGTAATGTTGGACATTTCAACTCAATTAAAACATAGATTTTAAAACATAAAGTCTTAAAGTCTGTCACAATTACACCATTGTTAAATTGTTTTGATCCTTATGGATCTTATTACATTGGTCCCAAATAGTTTTAAAAGTTTGTCCAAACATTATCAAACCAAACATGCATCAACAACCACAAGATACGCCATAATTCCCGAAGCCGAACTCAAGTGCCTGTAGAACACGTTAAAATCAAGTGTCAACACAAAGGAAGGTGAGTTCACATATTCACATACAACCGGTTCATTCCAAAGGAAAACTTTCTGATTATGTGTTTATTTTAAAACATCCATATAATTTTAGAAAGTCCGTTTTACTTCCTTAATAAAATCCATGGGTCCTCCGTCGCGATTCAACAACCCGACAATAACACTCTTACCCAGGTTTTGTATATTAAATTCATTGCATCAATTTTCGGACTCGTATGTTAGCTAGACAATACGAACTATATATTTATCATGCAGGGATACTCAAAGCTAGACAATAAACAGAATATCAATTCGTCGTTTGACTTGACACGGGGCGACCAGTCACGACGGGGTTGTCAACCCGATAGATCTACCAACAATTCCTCGCGTGCAATACTTAACTGATTAAACGACATCATGGGCGCGGGGTCCACTCGAGACCAATATGATGTCTGCCTCACATACAATATATATATCCTACTAATATGACAAATTTAATACACGAAGTTGTACGAATCCCCTAAATCTCCTTCCCTTGAGACCAGGCCGGCATCCATCCCAACTTTACGGTCAGTTTCACCTAGGAAACACCGTACCAATCCCCGTTTCATCCCAAAACAAATATCTTCAACAAAACCGTTTCATCCCCGAAACACATATTCAACAAAAACCGTTTCATCCCCGAAACATATATTCAACAAAAACCGTTTCATCCCCGAAACATATATTTTCACAAATCCATATATTTTCAACGAAAATATATAATTTATATAAAAAAAGTATGTTTTATTCCAAAAACATTATTAAACCCTTTTATTGGCGTGTTCTACTCCCAAAATATATACAAAGCAGTAAAAAGAGGGGTTTAGTGACACTCACCTTTGGGTGCGTATTTTAAATAGCGCAATCCCAGAGATTGGTTTCTACACGTCCTATTATATATATATATATATATATGAACGATTTTAAATCAATATACATAACACAAAAATACTAAGTTTCTCCGTTTTTTAGAATTGTCACATAACTTTGAGATTTTCTCAAAAAGTTATCATTTTTTTGATTATGTTGGCATGTTAATATATATTTAGATGAGTACATATATATATTTTTAATGTTTTTGCGACTTGAATGATTTTATTGGTGACCGTTATCGTGTAAATCCGTTAACACTGCCGTTTATACGCAATATATCTATGATTTGCGCGTCGTAATATATATACATAAATGTTCACATAAATTACCATCGGAACACGCGAAATCTTGTTAACTTATCTATTTTGTCATTTTTAAAGCAATTATACATAAAATATCTCATATGTATCAAATTTCATGCTCGACAAACAAGTTACACATTTAACGTGATTTTTACCGTTTCTACCGCACAAAACGCAAAAGTATACATGCATAATCCAAATTTTCATTATCATGTTAAAACTTAACATATTATCACATTCACATTTTTAAATCACATAACACATCTTAACACATAAGGTTCACCAAAAATTTACCCATACTAGTGTTCATTGAAAAATGCGTATTTTAGCGATTCAGTAATGTTTTCGGGCGTCGGAAGTCACGTATGACTAACCAAACACCAAGTAAACTTAAAATTAGTTAAAATACTTATTTTTAAACTAAAAATATCAGTTTACTTACTGATCTAATTCAGTTTTATAAAAATCATTCGAAAAGCCGATTTTTTTGACCGTTTTAACGCATAGTTTTGAGTTAAACGTTACTATAATCATCCCAACTCGGAATGACTTGATATTTTAACACAGTACATATTATTTACTGATTTAAATAGTGGTTATAATCAGATTACTGCAGTTTTTGTGTAAGTCACATAAATCATGCGATTTCACGTATTTTACAACTCCTATTGCACTAAGTACAACATGCAAGACTAGTAACCTTTTTGACAAAGTTTTATATCACTAAACACTTCAAAATAATTATATTTTAGTGTTTATATTCTGATAAAAATTGATTTTTATCAAATCATATCCAAATCATCATTTCATGACCAAAAATCATCATGCATGTTCAAGTAAATGCATCTAATGCACCCATATCATATCAAAATCATTTTACATGAACTAAATGCATCTACATATTTATTTAACTCATGTTTTATTCATCCAAACATTTCAACCTTCATATGATTATCATCAAATCATCTTGTCATGAATGCATGTATCATGTTCTTACACATTCAAGAACTAATGAACAAAAATCCATATATACCCATACATGCATGTATATACACGGCTATAAACATATATCTGACGTGATTGTCGTGGTCACGCAAATTTAATCCCAATAACAACTATAGTTAGCGGTAAGTGGGTATCGAACTCAGGGAGTATGTGGAAAATATGTCAATTATATAGCTTTGCGATTAAACTACAATTAACCTAATTTGCAAAAAATAAATATCAATGATTTGGATTGTTTGATTTTAAAACTAAATTAACTAAATAATTGCAAATCAAAATTGGTTGTTTAACAGATTAGGAGAAAACAATGACCATCTTAGGATTCAGTTTCTTTAAACAATTGTGTGAAATTCCAACTAGAATGAGTTACGTAGACATAACTCGTGCATGAATAATCAAAGTGATAAAAGGGAACAAAGTACTCAGATTATATAAACGCGAGGTTGTTTCCCAATGTTCAATTAACCTATAACCAACCCTAACCCTTCCCGTGATATCTCGATTGCCAACGGCACCAAGAATGTACGATTAAGACTAGAAATTGCAATATCGATTAACAAGCTACAAACAATTAAACATACACCATGATATTCAAGCAAAGCAAGTTATCATTCTAGAAATTCTGAAATAAACACACAAAAGTACAAGAGAAACCATCACCTAAGATGATCACCGAAAGTTTTAGCCACACATAGCTTGGTGAATCATCATAGCAACAAATTCAATGTTCATACGAATCGAATACACAAACCGAATGTTAGGAATTGTTTAGAACCAAGCCAAAACAAGCAAAATCGCCCCTAGTGTCTCCAATAACCGACCAATGATGAGAATACATGAAAAGACACCCATAAACCGACTTAATGATGGCAGTTACAAAATTGATCGCAGACTCCACCGTAATTTACGGTCATACCGTAAATTACGGTACACTTCATAATGTTACGGCACAAGTCTTCTGATTTACGGCAGCCTCCAGGTGGAATTCAGGTCCACCGTAAATTACGGTAGGACCGTAATTTACGGTGGAAAGCTGATGGTTCTTCTTTGTTGCATCTTTTGCTACACACTCGACCCGTTCAACTTCAAACCTTCCAAAGCTGCATTTTTTCTTCACTTTAAGCCGCCAAACCGCACCTGAGACATAAGCAACAGTAGTTATCTAATTCGAGATAATTACACACTTAAATGAGGGATAAACTTGTCTTTTAACATCATAAAGGGTTGTCCTACGGACCACCCGTCACATCCCCACACTTAACCGTTGCTTGTCCCAAGCAACTCATCAAATCAGTTTTAAACAAGTGATCAATGTAAACCAAGCAAAAACAAGCAATCCTTTTAGTAACCCCTTTTTAACACCCAACCAATGCACCCCTCTCTAAATCTCTCCTCTCGGCTACAAGTGAAAACTAGCAAAGATAAGCTAGACACACAATAGGCAAACGGGTGGTTGCACAACTATAGGCTTGTACCTAAATCGATCCTTCTCCTAAATGTGTCAAACATGAATGCAAATCAAAGGGACTTTCAAGGTTGTAACGTGGCTAGGTGTATAGGTAGGAAATGGAATATATATGAAGTAGCGAAAATTTAACCCGGTCTTTTTATTACACAATAAAGCAAACTAACACTACCACTCTAAACTACTATGTACAAGACAACTCAACATCATTTTTTTTTTTTTCATTTCATTTCATTGCTTTTTTTTTTTTTCATTTCATTTCATTGGTTTTTTTTTTTTTCAAGCAAAGCAAACAAATATACAATGAAACATCAAACATATCTACTTCAAACTACTAAAACTACTAATACTATCACTAACACTATAAGACCGGGTCAAATTTGGGTAAGTTTTTAAGTAAGTAGCTAGGGGTAACAAATGATAGGCTTTTAAGGCACAAAATTTGGCAACTAAATGTCCAAACCCCCGCCCCTCTCACTACCATGCTCATATATATAACTTATGAGGTCCAACCCCCCAAATCCCACACTCGCTCACACCAACGACGAAGCTACCTAAATGCCCTTATCCTTTTCGCATTCATATCCGACTAAGGATTCAAATCGCATTCAAGCACAAGTTCTAATGCACCCCCACCCGTAGCCACTCTCATCAAAGATAAGCATTATTTATATACAAATGTGGCTACAACTCTCACCAAGAATGAAAAAGGTATCAAGGGTTGCCGGTGCACCATTTGGGGTTAATCTAGGGTGTTCAAATTTTCACATCGTTTCGCTTGATTTAAAATTTTCAAAATCTTCAAAAATTCCCCCAAATCTTCAAAAATTCCCCCCATCCCCACACTTGGGATACATTGACCCCAATGTATGGTTTTAGGAGGCTTTGATCACTAAAATCCTTCAACATCAACAAAAGCTTCTTCACTCAAACCCCAAACTTCTTTTTAGATTTTTCATTTTATAATTTTTTTTATGTTTTTCTTCTTTTTAAAACATGACACCACCAACAAACACCAACCCAAACACAACATATCAAAACACCACCCAACCGCCCAACCTTAAACAAACAAACTAACAAATATGCACAAAAAATATACAAAGGGGGAACACCACCTGACTAATAATAGCGCGGTCCCGGAGGTCCAAACATGGAAGACATCATGTCGTTCCATTCACCGAATGCAAATGAGCCGCTACTACTTCCTCCTTGTTGTTGTTGCGCTCCCTCTTGTTGCCTCGGGTCAATCCATTGCGAGTGGTGGATCGGCGGGGTTGGATACGAAACACTACCATCATACGGTGGTAGAGACGCATAATCCACATGCTGTGGATCCACAACTACCGGCCGCCCGGCATGATAATCAGCGTGCATTCTCCTCTCTTGGTCGTCATGATATCGATTGTTCATTTCAACTTCACGGGAATACGCATGTGTGCGATTCCATGCTTCTTGACGATCAAGAGTTTTTTTCAAAGATCGCTCTATACTTGCACTATTTCTCGTATTTTGATCAAATAACGTCCTTTCCGATCCCGACCACGTATCAAACACTGCTGCCGGAGGACGTTGATTCTTAACCACTTCTTGCATTGTGCCTTCATAAGCCCATCCCGGCACATAAGATTGCTGCGTATAATCATAAAACATGCCACCATAACCTCTACCATACCCTCCTTGACCAACATTTTCACCACCATGCGGCTCGTCCGCATAGTCCTCGTCTCCACTTGGAACTACTTCTTCATCACTTTCTGGCTCGTCCGGCTCACCCGGTAACAAATCTCGTGCACCCAACTTTAGTGCTCTCCACCTTTGCCCTTCCGACTTTAGCTTATGATAACGCTCCGACTGAGTATACGTCCAAACATTCCCCAACTTATCTAACGTAAAAGGCTGATGCCTTTTTGTAGCTCCTCGATCTTCCGATGTTATTGCCTTTTGTTGTTTCATCAACCCCGTGATTATTCGACAATACGGGACGATGTCTCTTCCATACTTATTCCGGCAGATCCATAAGTGGTTCATGATCAGATAACGTATCGGGAAGCGCGGCGACCCATGCATTAGCGAATATAGGACAGGTACCTCCGGAAACCTCACCTGCTCTTTATCTCCCCTTCTTGGAATGACATTGAGAACACAGATTGTATGCAACAGCTTCGGTTCAATTTTTAAATTCTTCCGGTATAGAATACCACTGTATCTACCGGGTAAAAACAGTGCTGCCAACATATCATTCCATCGAGCATGTTTCTCCGGTTTAACCAGGAGGTCATCAAGAGTCGGTATCATATAATCACGGGCTGGAAGACTATCATATTTCCCAAGCTTCTTCAAAGTATCAAAAGACATTTCCACTGGAACTCCATTCACAATACCCGTCAATTTCATCTGCGATGGCTTTTCGTTACTGTTGCATTTGAGAGTAGCCATCCATTCTTGTATTTCGGTTATGAACAAGTTGGTCTTATCTTTGTCAAAACAACTAAGTGCCGACTCCCAACCTAGAGCCCGGAACTTGTCAAACACCCCGAACTGACCAAACTCAACTTCCCGGACTTCTCTCTCACATATAAAGGCCGCTGCCTTATTCTTCAACTTATTCATACGGTCATTATATAACGTTGGCTGCCACTCCACTGGTTGATCATCCAATGGCCCCGAATCCCATTTCGGTTTCTCCGTCATATCCAACTCCATTTCTTCCTCACTTTCACTTTCGCGTTCGCTTACTCGACCCATGTATTGTCTCTTTTTCCTTGGTTGTTGTTCCGGCTGTTTACCCTTTCCCTTCGAAGACGAAGATGAACTAGCTCCGGTCTTTTCTTTTGTTCGTGCCATTCCTACACACATTAGAGCAAACAACACAACCAACGAAACAAAATTAAACTCTTTTCTCCAACATATCCCCACACTTGCTTGTTATCATAGTTGTAGATGTTAGTGAACCAAAAATATATCAAGAATTTTTCAAAAATCGGTCATGGTGTCTCTACTATGTAGAGCATCCCAAAAGTTCACTACTTTAACCATAAATCCTACATCTACAACCATAACCATGTTCAAATAACCAATTTCATAACCATATCTAAGAACAAGCAAGTGGATATGGGCAAGTAACCTAAATAACCTTACTTTTCACAATGTAGCATCAAAATATAACAAATAAGCTTTCATACCTTTGCTTGAAGATGCAAGAATGCTTGTGAAACAAAAGCTCCCAAAACCCCCAAATTTTTCCGAACTAGGGTTTAAAATTCGGACCCTAAAACTGCGTTTTCTCGTAAGTTTCTTAGCAAAATCAGAAACTACGTGAAAAATTAAGCAAGATAGACTCCGTTTTCACTTAGTTTGGGCAAGAATTGAGAAAGTTATGGAAGATTGAAGGTGAAGGAGGCTATGGAGTATTGTGGGTTCTTGTGAAAAAGATGGATGGTGATAGATGAAGAAAGAATTGTGTGGATGGGGATAACTTCACGTGACCAGATGTTATTATTATTTATTATATATTTTTTATTTACGGAACCCAAACGACGGATTGGCTTAAACTGCGTACCGTAACTTACGGTCAGACCGTAAGTTACGGTGAAACCTGAACATAAAACCCTACCGTAAAACAGTAAAGATTTACCGTAAAGGCCAAACACTTTTTATCTCCACCGTAAATTACGGTCATACCGTAATTTACGACGAACTGGGCGTTTGTGATTTTAAGAAAATTGTATTTTTAAGTGTCTTTTTTTTATATATTTTTTTCAGTTTTTTTTTCGATTTTTTTAAATTTTTCAAAAACGTGTAGAAATCACCCTACCCCCTCGAAAGTCCCGTGTTGTCCTCAACACAATGTTAGAGTAATTCGTGACCCGAATATCCCCACACTTGTTTCAAACACGGATTTCAAGGAAATACGGTAATTGTGCAAACTATACAAAACAAAACAAAACAAACCACTACTATATACACTACCAAACCTGGGCCTCTCATGGTTGTTCCTCATCGACCGGGCGCAAGATGTAGCCCGCTTTACCAAGCTCCAAGTTGTTGATGTCGTTCCCCTCCAAGTATGGCTTCAACCGGTGACCGTTCACCGTTTGTTGTTTAAGTGTTTGCTCATCTTGGATGTCTACGTCACCAAACCTTCCAACTCTCCGAACGACATACGGGCCCATCCATTTGCTTTTAAGCTTGCCCGCGAACATCTTGAGTCGTGAGTTATACAACCAAACTTTTTGACCCACTTCGAACGTTTTCTTTCTCAATTTCGCATCGTGTACTTTCTTGAGCTTATCTTTATCTCCCTTAATTGTAGCTTTCTCAACTTCCCCGCCTCGTCATAATCCGCGTTGACTGTCTTAATTGCCCAATGTGCCCGATGCGCTAACTCCATTGGCAAGTGACAACCCTTTCCATACACCATCCGGTAAGGCGTTGTGCCAATTGGAGTCTTGTAGGCCGTTCGGTATGCCCACAACGCATCGCCTAACTTACTCGACCAATCCTTCATATCCATTTTTACCGTCTTCATGAGGATTTCTTTGATCTGACGGTTGGACACTTCGACTTGTCCACTCGTTTGCGGATGGTAAGGTGTGGCAATCCGGTGATTCACGCTATACCTCTTCAATAATTTCCCAAAGTTGAAGTTCTTGAAATGCGAACCACCATCGCTTATAATAACCCGCGGGATGCCAAAATGAGAGAAGATGTTGGATTGAACAAATTTACAAACAACCGAATGGTCATTTGTGCGTGTTGCAATAGCTTCAATCCACTTCGAGACATAATCCACCGCTACCAAAATGTATAGAAAGCCATTCGAATTCGGAAAAGGACCAATAAAGTCTATACCCCATACATCAAATATCTCTACAACCAAGATTGGTTGTAATGGCATCTCATCCCTCTTCGATATGCTTCCCATCTTTTGACAATTTATGCAATTTCTAGCAAACTCACATGCATCTTTAAAAATTGTGGGCCAATAAAACCCACATGAGAGAACCCGATAGCCTGTTTTGTGCCCACTAAAATGACCCCCGCATGCGGACGAATGAGCATGGGTCAAAATTTCCAACACTTCTGTCTCGGGCACACACCTTCGTATAACTTGATCCGGTCCAATCTTGAAAAGATCCGGTTCATCCCAAATATATTGCTTCACTTGGACCATAAATTGTTGTCGGCGCTTTTTGGTCCAATGACTTGGGATGGCACCCGTGGCTAAGTAATTGACATAGTGAGCATACCACGGTGCAACAAAGGTGGAAATGGCTAGTAGTTGCTCGTCGGGAAAACTCTCATTGATTTCACTAACATCATCGATCCCTTCCACCGGAATCCGAGACAAGTGATCCGCCACTACGTTCTCACTTCCCTTTTTGTCTCGGATTTCTAAATCGAACTCTTGTAACAATAATACCCACCGAATCAACCGAGGCTTTGTGTCCTTCTTCTCCATCAAATATCGAACCGCACTATGATCCGAATAAACCACCACTTTGCTCCCCCAAATATAAGCACAAAACTTATCCAAAGCATACACCAGAGCTAATAACTCCTTTTCGGTTGTGGTGTAATTGAGTTGCGCTTCGGATAAAGTTTTGCTTGCATAGTAGATCACCACCGGCTTTCTATCAACCCGTTGACCCAAAACCGCACCAATAGTGGTGTCGCTTGCATCACACATTATCTCGAACGGCTTTGACCAATCCGGTGGTTGCAATATAGGAGCTTTGACCAAGTGTTCCTTCAAAACAGTAAAAGCTTGCATACACTCGTTAGTAAAATCAAATGGGACATCTTTTAATAATAAGTTACATAAAGGTTTGGTGATAACACTAAAACCCTTTATGAAACGTCTATAAAAACCCGCATGTCCCAAGAATGACCTTACACCCTTAACATTTTTCGGAGGTGGCAAAGATGCTATTACCCTTATTTTTGCCTTATCCACCTCCATCCCCCTTTCAGAAATTACATGACCCAACAGAATGCCCTCTTGCACCATGAAATGACTTTTCTCCCAACTTAGCACTAGATTTTTCTCAACGCACCTTTTTAAAACCTTTTGTAATTCGTTGAGACAAGCATCAAAACTAGTGCCAAAAATGGAGAAGTCATCCATAAATACTTCGAGCGACTCTCCAACCATGTCCGAGAAGATACTCATCATACATCATTGGAAAGTTGCCGGAGCATTGCACAAGCCAAATGGCATTCGCCGAAAAGCGAATGTGCCATATGGACAAGTGAAGGTGGTCTTGTGTTGGTCATCCGGGTGTATTGCAATTTGATTGTAACCCGAGTACCCATCCAAAAAACAGTAGTACTTTTGACCCGATAATTTTTCAATGATTTGGTCAATAAAAGGTAGCGGGAAATGGTCCTTAGAAGTGGCGGCATTCAATTTCTGGTAGTCAATACATACACGCCACCCGGTAACCGGTCGGGTGGCAATTTGTTCACCACTTTCATCTTTGACTACTTGAATGCCGGCCTTCTTAGGCACAACTTGGGTGGTACTCACCCAAGCACTATCCGAAATCGGATAGATAATTCCCGCATCCAACCATTTAATTACCTCCTTTTTAACTACCTCCCTTAGGTTCGGATTCAACCGCCTTTGAGCTTCTCGTGTCGGTTTTGCATCTTCGGTTGTAATGATTTTGTGCATGACAATTGATGGACTAATTCCTTTGAGATCGGCAATTGTCCATCCGATAGCTCCCTTGTTCTCCTTCAAGACTTCCAACAATGCTTGCTCTTGTGCCAACTCCAAATTAGAGGCAATAATTACCGGTAAAGTGTCATTATCCCCTAAAAACACATACTTCAAGTGGCTCGGCAAGTCTTTGAGTTCCAACTTTGGCGGTTCCTCTAACGATGGTTTAGTACCCGAATCTATTTCCGCCGGTAAGCCTTCGAACTGGTGAGTCCATGGCGGTCGACCTTCTTTCAACGCCATCGCATCTTGCTTTTCCTCTTCAACCCGAAGTGCATAAGCATGTACCTGTTCAGAAAAATCACACAGGCAAACATCCAAACCATCCTCCTCATACTCACGCGGGTTGCATCCGTCAACTATATCTGCCATGAAACACTCATCAACACCATTAGCATTAGAATTGTTAGTAAAAACATTCAAATGCATTTTTCGGTTCCCAAAAGTCATATCAACTGTACCAAATCTACAATCGATGACTGCATGTGCGGTGCTTAAAAATGGCCGACCCAAAATTACGTTTTGTTGTTGTTTTGGGTCCGCCGATGAGTAGTCCAAGACTAAAAAGTCAACCGGGTAATAAAATTCATCAATTTTGACAATTACATTTTGAACCATACCCCGGGGTAACTTATGAGACAAATCGGCTAAAACAACCGTTGTCTCCACCCTTGCTAATGGACCAAAATCATATTGGTCATATAAGCCCCCCGGTAAAATACTAACTCCGGCTCCAAGATCTAGCAACGCCTTAGCCATTTGAAAATTACCAACTTGTATATTAATCAATGGCGTGCCCGGATCTTGGAGCTTAGGAGGAAGCTCCCCGTTCAAAACCGCACTCACTTGCCCGGTTAAGTCCACCCGCTTAGGCATTTTCTTTTTATTTTGCCTCTTTTGTGTACACAATTCTTTTAGAAATTTTGCATAAGCGGGTACTTGTTTTATTGCATCAAGGAGTGGAAGGTTAATTTTAACTTGTTTAAACATGTCCCACAATTCTTCTTTTTGGGGACCTCTCGATGCAATAAAATTTTTCTTACCCGGGTCAAGTAAGGCCGATGGAAACGGGACTTGACTCGGTTCACCCTCAACTTTTTCACTCTTTTCATTTTCACCAAAACCCGGTTTATTAACATTTAATTCTTTTGGTTTAACCGGTGAAACATCATCATCACTATCATTACCCGTGATGTCCTCAACTACCCCCTCAACCAATTCGGGTGACAAATTGGCTTTAAACTCTTTTCCACTTCTCAAAACACTAACCTGATGAACATTAACATTACCTCTTGACGAACCGTGTGATGGATTTACCTTGGTGTCACTAGGAAGTTGACCCTTGTTCTTCTTCAACTCCGCCACATCGGTTGCCAATTGACCCATTTGGGTTGTTAGTGATTGGATGCTTTTATCACGAACCTCATCTTTTTGCATTCGGACTTCATCGAGTTGGTTCCGTTTTTGCATCTCCACTTGCATGCTTTTTAACATCTCCATCATCTCATTTCCACCCGAAGAACCCCCTTGTTCTTGACCTGCTTGATATTGCTTTTGATACCCTTGGTTGTTCCCGCCTCGATATCCACTTTGGTTGTTATAAGATTGGCGTGAACCAAAATTACCTTGGCTACCTTGAAAGTTCGGGTTAGCTTGATTTGAGGGGTTCCCATAGCGAAAATTTGGGTGATTCCTCAACCCGGGGTGGTAAGTATTAGAGTTCATGTTGTTGTAATTTCTACCACCCCCTCCTTGACCTTGACCTTGAACCGCATGCACCTCTTCATATTGCCCTTCCACCATTCCTTGGCAATTTTCAGCCGCGTGACCTATTTCATTACACAAAGCACAAACATCATAAATTTGGTTAGTAGTTTGAACATTACCATCATCTATGGCGTGTACTTGAGGTCGGGCAATGGCCGGTCGCGCTCTCCTCGATGCTTGAGCTTTTCTTTTTGATGTAATTGCCATATTCTCTAAGAACTCCCAATCATCGTTCTCATAATTTGTGCCAAAAGTCCCACCGGTAATGGACATCAAATCACGAGCATCTTCGGCACTCAACCCCTCGTGGAAGGCATTCATTAACTCCCAAAGTTCAATCGCATGGTGAGGGCAATTCTTTATCATCATATTGAATCGTTCAAATGCCTCATGGAACATCTCACCATGTTGTTGTTGGAAGCTCCTCAACCCCTTTCTAGCATCATTAGTCTTTTGGGCGGTATAGAATTCGTCTAAGAAAATTTGTTGCATCTCCGCCCAAGTATAAATAGATGTTGAAGGCAAAGTGTAGAACCACTTCTTTGCCTTGTCCTCCAAAGAAAACTGAAATAGGACCAACTTGACATCATCGGCCGAAAAACCTTGACTACCAAAAGTATTTCAAATTGAGTCATAGGCCTCTAAATGGAAATACGGCTCCTCCGTTGCTAGCCCTTTGTATTTCGGCAAACTTTGCAAAGAATTCGTTCTTACTTCAAAGGTTCTCCCTTGGTTGTTGTGAGGGATAACCACCGGGGAAGGGTTTTGAGTAATTATTGGCCGGAAATGTGCTTCTATTCCTCGTGCTTGTTCCCTAAGATGCCTTCTTGGTACACCCAATCGACCCCTTGGACGAATAGGACCCATAGGTCTTGGTATATGCCCTTGTGGTGCGAACGGTGGTTGAAATTGTTGTTGTGGCATCGGTTGGTGTTGAATCGGCCTTTCGAATTGAGGTTGTACATTTTGTGGCCTAACTTGTTGCAATGGAGTAGGGCGTTGCATTGGTGGCCCTTGTGGTCTTGGCCGAATCTGTTGCGGTATGAGTTGTTGTTGTGGCACTCCACCTACACTTGCCATCCCTTGAGATTGACTTCGCACATAACCTAATTCTCCTTGGTCACCATAATCCCCATAAGCATACCCGTCTTCATCATAGCCCTCAAAATCTTCGTATCCTTCTTCATATCCATCTCCCCCTATACCCGAAGTTTGCCCAATTGGAATGGTCGAGTATTGAAAACCCGACTGGTTTGATGGTCTAAAAATAGAGGTAGTATGGACAACAGTTGAACCTTGTGGTACTGTATAAGTTGAGGATGATTGCCCTGAAGCTGGGAAGAAGTGAGTGAGTGGTGGAATCGTAGTAGATGGGCTAAAGGTAAGACTGGGTTCAACTTGAGTAGTGTTCGGTTGTGTGGTGTTGGTATTGGTTGGTGTAGTATCATGAAGTGGAGTAGGCATTGTGGTGATGTTTGGAATAGTGGTGTTTGGTGATGGTTGTGTGGAAGTAGGTATAAAAGTTGAGGTCGTTTGACCCGTTGTGGGTGGTACTTGTGTTTCGTCCATGATGTTTCTTGGTGTAATTGGTGAAGTGGGTGAACCAATGATTCTGTTTTCGCGTAGTAAAACTCGGTTTTGCCTTAGCGTTCTTTCGATTTCCGGATCAAATGACAATGGTGACGCTTTGTGAGAGCCTCTAGTATGCATGCACCTGTAGAACCTGCACACTAAACACACCAGTGTAAACCCGAAAATAACAAAGCAAAACTAACAAACTGACACACGTTGCGCAGTACTCCCCGACAACGGCGCCAAAATTTGACGTGATTGTCGTGGTCACGCAAATTTAATCCCAATAACAACTATAGTTAGCGGTAAGTGGGTATCGAACTCAGGGAGTATGTGGAAAATATGTCAATTAAATAGCTTTGCGATTAAACTACAATTAACCTAATTTGCAGAAAATAAAGATCAATGATTTGGATTGTTTGATTTTAAAACTAAATTAACTAAATAATTGCAAATCAAAATTGGTTGTTTAACAGATTAGGAGAAAACAATGACCATCTTAGGATTCAGTTTCTTTAAACAATTGTGTGAAATTCCAACTAGAAAGAGTTACATAGACATAACTCGTGCATGAATAATCGAAGTGATAAAAGGGAACAAAGTACTCGAATTATATATACGCGAGTTTGTTTCCCGATGATCAATTAACCAATAACCAACCCTAACCCTTCCCGTGATATCTTGATTGCCAACGGCACCAAGAACGTACGATTAAGACTAGAAATTGCAATATCGATTAACAAGCTACAAACAATTAAACATACACCATGATATTCAAGCAACGCAAGTTATCATTCTATAAATTCTGAAATAAACACACAAAAGTACAAGAGAAACCATCACCTAAGATGATCACCGAAAGTTTTAGCCACACATAGCTTGGTGAATCATCATAGCAACAAATTCAATGTTCATACGAATCGAATACAGAAACCGAATGTTAGGAATTGTTTAGAACCAAGCCAAAACAAGCAAAATCACCCCTAGTGTCTCCAATAACCGACCAATGATGAGAATACATGAAAAGACACCCATAAACCGACTTAATGATGGCAGTTACAAAATTGATCGCAGACTCCACCGTAATTTACGGTCATACCGTAAATTACGGTACACTTCATAATGTTACGGCACAAGTCTTCTAATTTACGGCAGCCTTCAGGTGGAATTCAGGTCCACCGTAAATTACGGTAGGACCGTAATTTACGGTGGAAAGCTGATGGTTCTTCTTTGTTGCATCTTTTGCTGCACACTCGACCCGTTCAACTTCAAACCTTCCAAAGCTGCATTTTTTCTTCACTTTAAGCCGCCAAACTGCACCTGAGACATAAGCAATAGTAGTTATCTAATTCGAGATAATTACACACTTAAATGAGGGATAAACTTGTCTTTTACATCATAAAGGGTTGTCCTACGGACCACCCGTCAATATCCAAATATGACTTTTCATCAATCTATTTAATCACAAATCATTTTCATGTAGATCACTTTCAATCACACATGCATGATCCTTTAAGTATCATTTCTTTCAAAACTTGACATATTAACAAAACACAACTCTAAGACACACTCATACATACTCACAGCAACACACACATATTTTTACTTCCATTTTTGTTTGATGAAATTGATTTTCTTGTTTAGATTTCCAAGTTTGTGAATTATTCCAAGCTTTCGAGAAACTTTCCATCAATATCATTATCAAGAAACAAGACATATATTTTTAAAAGTAATTTATACCTTTCAAGAATATAAATGGATTTTTGATGGTGGTTTTTGTGATAAAAAGCTTGCACCTTCCTAAAAACTCCATGGATTGGCCTTCAAATCACTAAACACACTTGGAAACACCTTGAAATGGTCTTGAATCTTCAAGATCATGTTTGAAATTCAAAAATGGAAGTGTAGTGGGGTGTTTACGGTTTAAGAGAGAGAGAGAGAGAGACACGAAAATGAATGATTCTTGGCATTGGAAATGGTTAAGTGTGGTATATGTAGAAGAGTTGTAATGATTGCATTCTTACAAGGCTTAACACTTGGCACACATGAAGAAAAGGTGGGCATCTAGGTGCCGCCACCTATGCTCCATACACACAAGTCTCATGCATTCATACATATATATATAATATATATTAGATAATACTGGTATTTTAGTGGATATTGGGTATTTTATCTACCGTTTTAATACCGTTTTAGTGCGTTTAAAATTATTTTTATCACTCTATAAAAATAATCTCACCAAAATATTACTGAAATAATTATCAGTTGCCTCGACCGGCTACGTTGACAGTATTTTGTTAGATGCGCGCAGTATCGCGCGGTACGCGCTCAAACTCGAAAAATAGAGTTTCTTAGCGTTTTAATTTATTTTTACTCACGAATATGATTAAAATTACTATTCTAATCATAACAGACTATTTTTAGGATTCTAACACTGATCGGGTGGTCACCGATGTTTGTTTCGCATTTTAACCGTTACGCGATAAGCGTTAATTTTATCGTTGCCAACATAATTTTTACCTAGGTTTAAATTTATCAACTCATTAAATATCATGTATAAACATCATAACTAGTCAAATACAGCCTTTTGTCTATTCACAACACGTGTTACAATTGTACGGTACGGCCTGAAAAGCCGGGTGTCACATATCCAACCCTAACCCTTCCCGTGATATCTCGAATGTCAACGACACTAAGAACGCACGGTTTAGACTAAGATCAAAACATCAATTAACAAATTACAATCAAACATTTATGCACCATAATAAACATAGAAAAACACACCAAGTTTATTATTCTAGAAATAAAGATAAATACACAAAAGTCATAAGAAACCTTCACCTAAGATGATCCCCGAAAGTTTAGCCGGACATTGTTTGGTGGATCATCATAACATCAAGATCGAAGTTCATACGAATCAAAATACAAACCAAAATGTTAGAAATTGTTCACAAGCACTATCCAAAGCTGAAAATCGCCCTAGAACTCCTGAGAAACGTCTCCAATGATGAGATAGGTGAAAAGGCACTTGAAAACGGTATTAAAAGAGGCAGTTATAAGTTTTACGGTGGCCTTCATGTTGTTACGCTGAGATGTAACGCCCAGCGTCCCTGAATTTTAGTCTCTTGGCAAGATCAGTCCCTAAACTTTTTAACTATTGTCAATTATAGTCCCTGTAGTTATGTGAAGTTGATGCTTTGACACTTTTGGCATGAAACTCATTGAAAATTGATGCTTGATAACTATGACGCTTGATTCTTGACACTTAAACTATGAGGCTTGATACTTAATCTAGACACTTGATTCTTAATACTATGGAAACCAGATGCTTGATACTTGATACTTGGAAACTTGATTCTTGATGCTTGAGAAACTATGATTCTTGACTTTTGAAACTCATTTGGTGCTTGACTCCTTAGACTCGTAAAATTTGATTCTTGGTTAAACGAGAGACTGGAGCCTTCTCACTGGCGGAATCTATGAAACTTGGAAACTTTTGGGTCGTATTATAATCTAGATACCTTGCAATAAACTATGCAACGCAACGCCTAACCTAACCCGTAAAACGAATAAAAAACGAGAACGCGGAAAAGATGGATTGGCCAGAGTGGCAGTCCGATCGGATGACCGTCCAATCGGATGACCACCCGAACGGATGACCGTCCGATCGGATGACCACCCGAACGGGTGACCATCCTATCCATATTGCACCGCCTTAACTCCCTTCCTCACTATAAATAGGTCTGTCACATCACCATTTTGAGTGATGTGACAGCTCTGTTCGACTAGGCACACGAACTCTTCATTTTCTTCCTATTCTTGCTCTACACATCATTCTCTACGTGATTCTCACTTGAAATCACACTTCTCACCGTGAAATCTCTCGGATCTGAGTTCTTGAGGGTGATGTCATCATGTAGGTTTGTACAAACTGACATGTGACGTCATTCTAAGCTAGATCTAGCTCAGATCTAAGATGATCCATGCGTGTTTACACTAAATCTAAGTTAAATCCACACTTTTCATATAAAACTTGGATTGTTTTTCATCAACTTTTGCCTAGTCTAGTAGGATTCGGATCTAAACAGGCTGTGGACTTGATGCATAGTCTAAAGTCGGCTTGGATCTGAGTCATACCGGAAAATATGAACATGAGACGGATTCCGACATAATTTCGTTGACAGGCGACTGATTGGATAGGGGTGATTCCCACCCGATCAGGACGGCCTTGTGCTAACGAATTTACCATTGTCTCAATACGTGTCGTGCCATCACCGTTAATCTGGAAACTTGGAGATCTTACGAGCAAGTTAAACAAGGACAAGGGTCGCCCGACCGAGCGGTAACCCGATCGAACAGCCGTCCGCTCGGACAGTCACCCTATCGGGGGACACTTGCTCTTTTACCTTGAAACTTTAATACTTAGGAACTTACTTAAAATATTGGAAACTTAGATCAAGTGGTGGTCCGAGCGGACAGCCGTCCGAACAAGAGGCCACCCGATTGAAGAAACTAGGGCTCATAACATTTGGGTCAAGTGGCAATCCGATCGGACAGCCATCCGATCGGAACAGCCACCCTAGCCCCTCGCATATGAATCTCAGCCGAAGGAGTGGCAACCCGATCCGATGGCCGTCTGATCGGGCATCCATTGTCACCTTACACAACACACCTGAGTCACTCGACCGAGTGACCATCCGATCGGACGGCTATCCGATCGGACAACCATCCGATCCTGTGACTAGTTTAGCACTTTATCCAACTTTCGTTACTCTGCTCAACTCTTATCCTATTATAATCTAATCAGGCTAATTCTAAGAGAGCTCCCTTCGATCCAATAACATTTATACTGTTTGGCAAATCACTGTGAGTATACTCAATCCCCTTTTCCTTTTAAACTTTTGGGGTGTAACATGTATTCTATGAAACTTAAACTTGAAACTTTGAAACTTATACTCTATCCTATGTGAAACTTGTGATTCTTGATCATTGACTCTTTGTGCTATGTGACGTTTAATCCAGAGTGTGCGGTCCCGCCTTAACAATAGTAGCGCTATAGGAGATGCACCTCTCCCATTATTTTCGGGGGGTATTGTTAGGAGGATTCTAGTTTACCTTGAGTCTTTGGTAAACATTAAAGCATCGGGATACTTGGGCTAACACTGCGTGGACTGCAACACTAGCACGGCTGAAACTATTTTATTGTTTGCACTACGGATATGAGTTGTTTTAATCTATTATTCTATTATCAAACTTGTATACTTGCTAATACTTTTGTATTGATATTTTAATACATGTTGCATGCTGATAGGGATGCTTTGGAATGCATGGAATCAAGCTAGGAGATGTTTAGAAACGTCGCCTAGTTAATTTAGTCTTTTGAATAATTTGAACAATTCATGATTTGGTTTGTAATATGATGTTTATGATGACGTTGTTAGACATTTGCATGAAATCAATTAATCTCTATTGAAACAATTGTGTTATGGAAATTCTCATGAGCCATCTGAACGCTTAGTGCTCACACCCCAATGTTTCCGCCATCGGTTGGGGTGTGACAGATTGGTATCAGAGCCATAACTATAGGGAATTGGGATAAGTAGGATACTAGCCCTAGTCTATAGTTCTAGGAAGTTTGACTCTTATTTGTTGTTTAAAACTTATGTATTCTACCGTATCCGCTTCCTAGCAGCTTATATTCCTGTTAAAGTTACATGCCTTTCCTAAGGCTAACATAATGTACACTTTAAATTCTGAAAACACTGTTACCCAGTGTTTATATTTTGCACGAGGTTTACTCTCAAGTCAGGGGTGACATCCGAACCTTGATGGTTAAACCTCCACATAATTCTAGTAGGTCTTGTCTGCGGATGGGTATCAACGCTATCTAGGGATCGATGTTATTAAGTTAGAGGTGAAACTCGGATCTTGATAACTAGTCCCACTCCTTGGTTTCATGTCTCGCCAAAATGACAAATATCGTAGGCCTAACATCGATGACGTATTTGTCTAAGTAAGTCAAGACACGCTACCTCAATTCAAAAGGGGTTTCGAATCGCGTTGTTTAGTCGCCGTTACTCTACCCGGAACAATCCCATGTTTTATGAGCCGATCTTGCTTTTATGTTATCTCAGTTTTACGAATATGGTTTTAACTTGATTCTTCGATCATTTGGTATGCTTTTACACAAATCACACGATGTCCGCAATCTAAAACATAAGCTCTAATCTCAGATCGAACTAAGTTTATGAAGCTTTATTGTATGTGTAATCTATGTGGTAATCTTGATCGACTATCATGTCTTGATGAGTTGTTGTGGGTGTGAAAAGCTAAGATGACATGAAAGTACGAGACAGAAGTGGCATGTCCGAAGCATGGTTGATACGCCGCTGGTACTTCCTATATATAAGTGCTTTCGGCATGTTACCAACTTTCGTACCAAGTGCCATGCGAAATTAGTGATTGCAGACCAATGTGGAAAGTCTATGTGATCTTTGGAAACTTTGCTCGTGAAGTCTATGGAGAATCTATGCAAACTATGTTGACTCTAAGGCTATGCATGTAAACCTATGAGGAACCTACGTGTGAACTATGTGTACTCTAGCATGATTCGTGATAATCTACGGTGATAATCTACTAAGTAAATCTATGTTAATCTATTGAGTAATCTATGCTAATCTATGGGATTATTCTATGAGATAATCAAGTAAACCATGAATGTATGTGGATCTATACGGGTAATCTATTTGAGTAGTCTATGTGAAACTATTTGAGCAATCTATGATGATGATGATGATGAGTAAGTTGTTATGTGTGACAATTATGACACGTAGCATGACACCGAGTACGAGGCAAGGCGATGTGTCCGAAGCGTGGTGGATACGCCGCTGGTACTTCCTATATATAAATGTTTTTGGCATGATTGACCAAACTTCGTACAATGTGCCATGTGAAGGTCGTGAGTTTTGTGTGGAGATTCAATCTAGATTCTTTAATCTATCGTGTGCGTGATCTATATTGTGAGATCTCGTGAATCTAGACTCATATGATCCTCTTGTTGGATCTTTAGGAAGTCTTCTCAAAAGCTATCCGACACTCTCAGGAAATCCAGGGAGAAGTCTCAGAAAAAGATGATGTCATTCATGGCCGACCAGATTGCTCGGGTCGTGCCAAAGATCGTCTCTGAGCTCCAAGGATCAAACACGCCTCCATCCTCTGTGGACTCCAAGGCTGAGGAGAAAAAGTCTACTAAGTTCAATTATAATCATTTCATCTCTTGCAACCCTAAGACTTTCACGGGCAGTGATGGGGTGACTGCTATGCTCGAGTGGTTCGACAGCATCGAGGTTACCTTCATTAACAACGAGTACCCAGACCACCTAAAGACTAGGAGTGTAACTGGAATGTTTCAAGGAAGAGCGTTGGATTGGTGGTTAAATGAGAGAAACATCCGTTCGAATGAAGAAGCCTATGTTCTTCCATGGGCTGAGGTGCGAGAACTAATGATGCTTGAGTTATGCCCTCCTCATGAACAACTGAATCTTGAATAAGAGTTTTGGCATCTGAAGCAGGTTGGTGATGATAACCTGGCTTATACTACCCATTTTAAGCAGCTGAGTCTTATCGTTCCTCACTTGGTGTCAACTCCTAAGCGAATGACAACCAAGTACATCAACGGCTTACCGTCTGCAATGAGTGATTTTATCGAAGCAGCTTAGTTGGAAACTATTGAAGAAGTCTACCGTCTCGCAGCAAGTCTCAACAACAATCGTGTGCGTGATAAATAGTTTGCTACCCCTGCCTCTCCAAAGTCTGCAAATCAAGTCACTCAGCAGCAAAGTGGCAGCAAGAACAAGAAACGGAAAGCTCAGGGTTCGGGATGTAATGCTATTACCCCTGCTGCTAACCCTGCTATTGCTACTGCTGCTGCTAACCCTGCTGCTCCTGAAGTGAAGAAACAATACACTTGGCCTCATCCAAAGTGTGCGACTTGCAACTACCATCATCCTACTGCGTCAGCATGTCGTCTGTGCACCAACTGTAACCGCTATGGTCACACGACTCCCTACTATCGTCAAGCTAACCCAGCCTCGCAAGCTCAACAAGCCCCAGCTCACGCAACTCTACCAGCGCCTCCAGCACCTTTGCAGAACCCGAGACCAATCAACGCTGTTCATGCATGCTACAAGTGTGGAGATACTACCCACCTCCGGAACCAGTGTCCTCAGCTGAACCAGGACCAGCAGCCAGCCGCTCGTGGACGAGCGTTCAACCTTAATGCGAATCAGGCTCGCAATGACAATGACGTTGTCAATGGTATGTTCCTCGCTAATAACCTTTATGCTTCGATTCTATTTGATACTGGTGCCGATAAAAGCTTTGTGTCCGTAGAATTTGAGTCTTTGATAAACTGTACACGCTCCAAGTTACCTGAGTCATTCTCTGTTAAAGTCGCTAATGGTAAGTCGATACTTTTGAATTCTATTATGCGTGATTGTTCACTGATTCTTAATGATCACGTCTTCTCTATTGACCTTATACCCATGAGATTGGGTAGTTTTGATGTCATCATTAGCATGGACTGGTTGCGTAGGAACCATGCCGAGATTGTGTGTCATGAGAAGCTTGTTCGTCTTCCTCTTCCCTCTGGTGATACTTTGATCGTCTATGGAGACCGACCTTCGAAAGGACTGAGATTGATGTCATACACACAAGCGAGCAGAAGCTTACGTAAACAGAACCCTGCCTTCTTGGCCCACGTGGTGGAATAAAATGGCAAGGGGAAGAACATAAGCGATGTCCCGGTGGTGTGTGACTTCACTGATGTCTTTCCTGAAGATCTTCCTGGTCTTCCTCCTCCCAGATCCGTTGACTTTCATATTGATCTCGTACCTAGTGCGACTCCTATCGCCAGGGCTCCCTACCGTCTTGCACCCTCCGAGATGCAAGAGTTAGCCAATCAGCTACAGGAATTGCTCGATACGGGTTTAATTCGCCCAAGTACCTCCCCGTGGGGTGCTCCCCTTTTATTCGTCAAGAAGAAGGATGGTTCCTTCCGTATGTGTATCAACTATCGTGAACTAAATAAGCTTACCATGAAGAATCCTTATCCGTTACCTCGTATTGATGATTTGTTTGACCAACTACAAGGCGCGTCGTGTTTCTCAAAGATTGACCTACGTTATAGATATCATCAACTGCGTGTCCTCGAAGATGATATTCCTAAAACGGCGTTCCGTACTCGATATGGACACTACTAGTTCGTAGTCATGCCTTTTGGCTTGACCAACGCACCTACAGTGTTCATGGATCTTATGAACCGTGTTTGTAAACCTTATTTGGATCGTTTTGTTATAGTCTTTATCGATGATATTCTCATTTATTCTAAGTCTAAAGCTGATCATGCTCGCCATCTACGTCTAATTCTTGAACTTTTACGTGGTGAACGTCTCTTTGCTAAATTTCTAAGTGTGAGTTCTGGATTGATGAAGTGCAGTTTCTTGGTCATATTGTTAGTAGTCAGGGAATTCATGTTGACCCTTCGAAGATCGAGGCAGTAAAGAATTGGTGTACGCCTAAATCCGTGTCTGAGATTCGTTCTTTCCTAGGATTGGCGGGTTATTACTGCCGGTTCATCACGGATTTCTATAAAATCGATGTTCCTCTTACGATGCTAACCCAAAAGGAGAAACCTTTTGTTTGGGGTCCCGACCAAGAGGAATCCTTTCGAACTCTTAAGAATCTTTTGTGTAATGCTCCTGTGTTAACTCTACCTGATGGTAACGATGATTTTGTGGTATATTGTGATGCCTCGAACCGTGGATTCGGCTGTGTGCTCATGCAGCGGGACAAGGTTATTGCTTATGCCTCTCGGCAGCTCAAGGTGCATGAGAAAAACTACACTACTCATTATTTGGAGCTCGGTGCGGTTATTTTTGCGTTGAAGATCTAGCGACACTACCTTTATGGTACTAAGTGTGTGGTCTTCACCGACCATAGGAGCCTTCAGCATATCTTTGACCAAAAAGAGCTGAACATGCGACAGAGACATTGGGTGGAATTGCTTAACGACTACGATTGCGAAATTCGCTATCATCCAGGCAAGGCGAATGTAGTAACCGACGCCCTTAGTCGTAAGACCCATATCAAGGCTATTCGCATCTCTAGTGATCTGCATGCTTGTATTCGCGACGCTCAGTATTCATCAGCAAATGAAGGAAGCTTAGAAGAAGAAATCCACGTCGCCAGAATAGACCAGCTTGAGACTAAACCTGATGGTCTGCAGTATTATCTAAATCGCATCTGGGTGCCAGATCGCGATAACCTCCATGAGCTCCTCATGACAGAGGCTCACAGATCCTGTTACTCTATCCATCCAGGTGCTGATAAGATGAACCAGGATCTACGCACGACCTATTGGTGGCCTGGCATGAAGAGGGACATTGCTGTATATGTTTCTAAGTGCCTTACTTGTTCGAAGATAAAGGATGAACACCAGCGTCCCTCTGGACTCTTAGAACAACCCAAGATCCCAGTTTGGAAATGGGATAGCATTGCCATGGACTTTATTACAAAGCTACCCCGTACCTCCAAAGGTCACGACAGTGTCTGGGTGATTATTGATCGTTTGACCAAATCCGCTCACTTCCTTCCTATTCATGTAGACTACAAGGTGGAGAAACTTGCTCGAGTCTATACTGATGAGATTATATGCCGTCATGGCATACCTCTTGACATAATTTCAGACCGTGATGGTCGTTTTACTTTGCGTCTGTGGCAAACGTTTTAGTCCGCTATGGGTTCGCACTTGAATCTCAGCACGGCCTTTCATCCTCAGACGGATGGGCAGACCGAGCGTACTATCCAAACCCTAGAGGACATGCTCCGTTCTTGTGTCATCGACTTTGGTGGTAACTGGGATGTACATTTACCATTGATAGAATTCTCGTACAAAATAGCTACTATTCCAGTATTCAGATGGCTCCTTTCGAAGCTTTGTATGGGCGAAAATGTTGATCTCCTCTCAGCTGGCATGAGGTTGGGGAAAAAGAGTTCACTGGCCCCGAGATTGTTCAAGAGGCAACGGATAAGATTCTTCAGGTCCGTGATAACTTGATCAAGGCTAGGAGCAGACAAAAGAGCTATGCTAATAATAGGCGGAAGCCTCTGGAATTTGCTGTTGGTGACTGAGTTCTACTCAAGGTATCGCCTTGGAAGGGAGTAGTTCGTTTTGGGAAGAAGGGAAAGCTTGCTCCTTGCTATGTGGGTCCTTTTGTGATACTTGAAAGGATTGGCAAGGTAGGATACAAACTCGACTTGCCCCAAGAGCTAAGCAACGTGCACCCGGTGTTCCACGTGTCTAACTTACGGAAATGCCTAGCCGACGAGGGACTGCAGGTTCCTCTTGAAGACTTACAAATAAACGAAGCTGTTCAGTTTGTGGAGAAACCGGTCGAAATCATGGATCAAAATGTCAAACGTCTAAGGCGCAGCAAAATTCCCATTTTCAATGTTCGATAGGAAGGAAAGCGTGGTGCCGAATTCACTTGGGAGTAGAAAAGTGATATGAAGGACAAGTACCCGCATCTCTTCGAGCAATCTTCTTCTAAGATTTCGGGGACGAAATCTCCTAAAGGATGTGAGACTGTAACGCCCAGCATCCCTGAACTTTAGTCTCTTGGAAAGATCAGTCCCTAAACTTTTTACCTATTGTCAATTATAGTCCCTGTAGTTATGTGAAGTTGATACTTTGACACTTTTGGCATGAAACTCATTGAAAATTGATGCTTGATAACTATGACGCTTGATTCTTGACACTTAAACTATGAGGCTTGATACTTAATCTAGACACTTGATTCTTAATACTATGGAAACCAGATTCTTGATACTTGATACTTGGACACTTGATTCTTGATGCTTGAGAAACTATGATTCTTGACTTTTGAAACTCATTTGGTGCTTGACTCCTTAGACTCGTGAAATTTGATTCTTGGTTAAACGAGAGACTAGAGCCTTGTCACTGGTGGAATCTATGAAACTTGGAAACTTTTGGGTCGTATTATAATCTAGATACCTTGCAATAAACTATGCAACGCAACTCCTAACCTAACTCGTAAAAGGAATAAAAAACGAGAACGCGGAAAAGATGGATTGGCCAGAGTGGCCGTCCGATCGGATGACCGTCCGATCGGATGACCACCCGAACGAATGACCATCTGATCGGATGACCACCCGAACGGGTGACCATCCTATCCATCTTGCACTGCCTTAACTCCCTTCCTCACTATAAATAGGCCTGTCACATCACCATTTTGAGTGATGTGACAGCTCTGTTCGACCAGGCACACACATTCTTCATTTTCTTCCTATTCTTGCTAATTTCGGTACGTTTTAGACTAGATTCTTGTACTTTCTTTCTCTACACATCATTCTCTACATGATTCTCACTTGAAATCACACTTCTCACCTTGAAATCTCTCGGATCTGAGTTCTTGAGGGTGATGTCATCGTGTAGGTTTGTACAAACTGACATGTGACGTCATTCTAAGCTAGATCTAGCTCAGATCTAAGATGATCCATGCGTGTTTACACTAAATCTAAGCTAAATCCACACTTTTCATATAAAACTTGGATTGTTTTTCATCTTTTCATCAACTTTTGCTTAGTCTAGTAGGATCCGGATCTAAACAGGCTGTGGACTTGATGCATAGTCGAAAGTCGGCTTGGATCTGAGTCATACCAGAAAAGACGAACATGAGACGAATTCCGACATAATTTCGTTGACAGGCGACTGATTGGACAGGGGTGATTCCCACCCGATCAGGACGGCCTTGTGCTAACGAATTTACCATTGTCTCGATACGTGTCGTGTCGTCACCGTTAATCTGGAAACTTGGAGATCTTACGAGCAAGTTAAACAAGGACAAGGGTCGCCCGACCGAGCGGTAACCCGATCGAACAGCCGTCCGCTCGGACAGCCACCCTATCAGGGGACACTTGCTCTTTTACCTTGAAACTTTAATGTCACACCCCGATTTCCACGTGTCACCGGTGGGCCCGGTGGGGAGTATCGTGACGTCATGGTTGGCAACGTAATAGTCAAACAACACAATATCAATATGCACAGCGGAAGCAATTTAAAGTATGATACAACCGAATTTATTATTGTAATATCAATTGTCACAATATTCGGAAGTTTATCCACAGAAGGATCGAACATAAAATGGAAACAATAGTTCAACAGACTTTTAGGCATCTTAAGCTTGCGAGACTTCTATTGATGCTAAGGAGACATATCCAGCCAATTTCGTATAGTACCTGCATTTAGCCTTTTTGGAAAATACGTCAGTTTACACTGGTAAATACATTCAACTGACTCATTTTGGAAAAAGAGTTTGTAAATTGTTTTGAATGCACGTGGCACAAAATATCTTGACACATTGATTAAAATGCACAGAGGCAAAATTAATCTTTTTAACTTGGGAGAATTATTTAATATTATAATCTTGTGAACGATTTACATGTTACTTATGCGTTCAGTAGTCCGAACCTAGTCCGGGTTAAAGATTAATAGACACACCACTATAATGAGTTATACACGGACGGTGTACGCCTACACCCCGTGCTCAGGTCGTGGCCAATCTCGTAAGATGATGCCAGGGATATCCGGGACATGGTCATTAACCCCCCAAAGGCTGTAAAGTAAGCAAGACTGTTTAAACGAGCCGATCAAATTATTCAACTACCCACTAAGCGTGGAGATTTGATGCCCGATCAAGCGGTACGCTATGTACCGTAACCCAAGCCCGTATAGGGAAAATAAGTTAAAAGTATTTACCTGAGCTAAATATAAATTCAATCCCAGCCGTATATCAAATCAGCAAGTACAGATAGCTTTTACTGGGCTCCTAATCTGGAACGAAGGTTTTTAATAACCTATTAGAATCCTAACGGGTCTTTAATTAAGCTTAAGCTTAGACCGGCTAGTTTCAAAGATACGGTTCGTACGCACGATTAAGCGAAGACCGGATAGAATGTGATTTAGACCCGACAAGTTCGGAGACTTGTTTAATATGGGTTTATTATTCACATTCTGGATTTTGAGATAAAACCGATAAGGTTTGACCCGTATCGGCTAATTTATGTAAACTTGTTACATAAACCGAACCGAACGCGAAATAAGCGTAACGGGTATCCGTAAGAGCCATATACAGGTTTCCTAAGTTAATATGCTTCAAATATGTTGTGACATCAGTAGGATGTCTTTCATTATGCCCCGAACTAATTTAAACACAAACTATGCCCCGTAGGGGTAGTTTGGTCATTTTAAAGGTTGTAAAAGAGTTTAAATGTTTAACTGAGTTACAGGTCTGATGTAAACAGCAAACATACTTACTTTGATGAGTTATAACAGTAGGCTAAAGCATATATGTGAATTTTATCATCTTTAACCAAACTATGCCCCGTAGGGGTATTTTGGTAATTTCACATAAGCCGAAAGCTCAAAAACGAAGTCTGAGTTAATCAACCTTTGCTTACTGTTAAAATATCATAATTTGCCTCATATATCAGTAGGTATCAACCCGGGTATGCTCAATATGATTTTAAAACATACTATGCGTTAAAAACGCTAAATAAGGCGATTAAAAGCCATTTCCGGGTTTGATACTTAAATCTGATATTTTTATATTTCCAGAAGGCTTAAAATAAATTATTTATCATATGTGATCAGTAGCAAAAGGTTTGGAGTCGTTTTGATAAGTAAAACTCATTTTATGGCCCGTAAGGGCAAAACCGACAATTACCGGATTAAGCCTACGACTACTAGTTATGCTCAGCCTAAAATTAATTAAAAATCTTTAAAAATCCCAAAATATTATATTATATCAGTGGGTATTAAGTTTGATACCAAAAAGTAAGCTTAACTAGGCTATACGCTAGTTACGCCGTTTTATTAACATAAAACATTAATTTTTCGACATTGAGCATAACTCTTAATCTACAAGTCAAACTGATGTCAAACTTTGCATACAAGTTTATATATCAGTAACTAAGGTTTCTACACTTTTACATTTTCATAAATCTCGTTTTAAGGCAATAAGGGCATAATGGTCAACATATGAGCAATTAACGGAATCATGCGTATTAATCGGATAACTAATGAACCGAGGTGTATAATCACAGAGGGTTATACTAGCATGTAACCTGGCCCAAATGAAGCTCTAAGATATTTCTAAAACATACCCAAACGGGTCAGAACTGAAGTCAAAGCAAAAGTCAAAGCTTTGCGACTTTCGGTTCCGAACCGGGTCTAAACAGGAAATTGTCGGGTTGAACATGTTTGGACATGTTCTTACACTTATTACTAAGTTATAACAATGATCAAATAGGTTGTACATGTTCTAGATAGCTAATTATGCATAAATGACATTTTAAGCATTATGTTGACTTTTTAATTAAAAGTTTGACCCGACATTTGACCTGGTTAGAATGGGAATCAGGGGGAACCTTTTTAGGGGTTTATTACCCACCTAATTACCAACTTATAACTACTTTTAATTCGACTAATCACTGGACCATTAGTGATTAATCGTTAAGTCAACCGTTAACTACGACGGTTTGACTTTTAAGCTAATACTAAGCTAAAACTTAATCAAGAAAGGTTTAGCAAACTTACTTAAGTCCTAAGCTTGATTAGGAAGGACTTGGGTCTGCTTTGAAGCTCCAGAAAGGCTCCTCAATTCCAGATGAAGGTGTGAAGATTTGTTTGCAACTTCATGCCTTTATATAGTGTTTAGATCACCACAAATTCTTGACACCCAAGTCTATGAGTGACCACAACATCTTAACAAGTGTCCCTAGATGTTTAGGGGGTGTTTAGGGGCCAAGAAGGATGAGGAAAATCGATTAAAGATCAGTTGCAACTCTTAAAACAGCCAACAGCCAAGTTGCTGTCGCTGCAGACTGGTAGCGCACCGCTACGCTTCTGACGTAGCAGTGCGCTAGCCCTCCTCAGGGGCAATTCTTCCATTTTTCAATTTGCATCCCTGGCTCTTGGTACTCCGAAAGGTCAACTAAGCTTAATTCTTGTATTTTGATCCCTTATTATTTATATACAAGGGCTTTATGACTTATACTCACTTTGCCAAGTCCCTGGACACTTCCGGTTAACCCAAAAAGTCATAACTTTCAACGTTAACACTTTAACCCCTCGCACACGAATTTGATCATAACTTTCTCATACGATAACGAAACTTTATGAAATTTTAATCGTGCATTCTAGTGAGCATAATTTATATTTACAAAGCTTCGGGTTTGTCAAAAGGTCACTCAGAGGTATATCTTTAACATGTTGACACATTTAACCCCTGTAGTTTGTAATCTCTCACTTTTAGCTTCGTATGATCCATGATTTATTCGTTTGATGTTATGAACATCATGTAGGGTTATTATGAAGTATATTTATTCACTGTTGACACTTAGAATCCGTATAATCTCATACTTTCCATGTTTGTCAACTTTAGTCCTTTTATAACATTCTTTCACACGTTCAAACTTTATGACACGTGTCAACACATTATAGGACGTGAATTTTCGAGGTGTTACATCCTCACCCCCTTAAAATAAATCTCGACCTGAGATTTACTGAAATAAGTAAGGGTACTTTTCTTTCATCATGGATTCAACCTCCCACGTGAATTCGAGACCACTACGGGCATCCCATTTGACCTTAACAATAGGTACATGCTTCCTTCGAAGCTTCTTTACCTGTCGATCTTCAATCGACACAGGTTTTTTTTTTTTTTTCAAATTTTAAGCTCTCATCTATATGCATATCTGTATGGGGTATAACCAGTGATTCATCAGCGGAACACTTCTTCAGATTGCAGATGTGGAACACATTGTGAATTCCACTGAGCTCTTCTGGTAAGTTCAACTTATAGGCAACTGATCCGACACGTTCGATCACCTCGAAAGGTCCTATATATCTCGGGCTTAGTTTGCCTTTCTTACCAAACCGCATCACTCCTTTCCAGGGTGACACTTTAAGTAGGACTTTTTCACCCACTTCGAATTGAAAATCCTTACGATTTGGATCAGCGTAACTCTTCTGCCTATTCCGGGCAGCTTGGAGATTGTTACGAATCTGGACAATCTTGTCCGTTGTTTCGAACACGATCTCGGGTCCTGATAACTGGACTTCTCCAACTTCCGCCCAGCAAACTGGCGATCTACACTTTCTACCGTATAATGCCTCAAAAGGCGCAACCTTTATGCTGGTATGGTAGCTATTGTTGTAGGAGAATTCGATCAATGGTAGGTTCTTATCCCAACTACCTCCCAAATCGATCGCACATGCACGCAGCATGTCTTCCAACGTTTGAATAGTACGCTCACTCTGACCGTCTGTCTAAGGATGGTAAGCCGTACTAAAGTTCAAACGTGTGCCCAAAGATTGTTGGAAACTCTTCCAAAAATGTGACGTGTACCTAGTATCCCGGTAAGAGATAATAGCTACAGGTATGCCGTGTAGGGCTACAATCTTATCAACGTATAACTGGGCTAACATATCGGAGCTATAAGTCTCCTTGATGGGTAAGAAATGAGCTGACTTAGTCATTCGGTCAACTATAACCCATATCGTATCCTTTCCTTTCCTCGTCTTGGGTAACTTGGTAATAAAATCCATAGTTACCATTTCCCACTTCCACGTAGGAAGTTCAGGCTGTTGTAGCAAGCCTGACGGCTTTTGATGCTCGGCTTTGACTTGCGCACATGTCAAGCATTTAGCTACATGGGTGGCTACGGACTTTTTCAAGCCTATCCACCAATAATTTACCCTTAGATCCTGGGTAGCAGATGGAAATTCTTAATCGTTGCCTAATTAGGGTTGCGGCATGTATGCATAAGCAATATGAACCGTCTTTCTTATTTAATAACATAAAACCCTCAGAAGATTGAGTCAGGCTATATGTGCCTATGTCTTAAAACCTACTAAATCAAGGTTTCGATTTTTCCATAATCAATATGGAGTTTTCATAATACTCCAGCCCACAGCGGGATGTTAATCTTAGTTCTACCTGTCTTCCAGGAGGTAAGCAGGGAAAACTTTTGAGAAGATAATTAAGATACAAGGAGGCTACAGAGATTTTCCATATCTCAGGCTCCAGTTCATCCATTATCGTTCGTGTCAAATGAGTGACACCTTTATGTTATAAGTCCACGAATTCCTTATTCGGGAACATTTACTTGGAAAAATTTCCATTTTGGATATTGTTGATACAACAAATACAAGACCAACGGTGGTAGCTGGACTGGCTAGGCAGAATGGTTAAAGGGTTTAACCTTGCCTAACGCAGGTCGTGGGGTCCCCCCACGTTTGCGAGACGTGGAAGGAGGTTTACTAGTTAATTTTGATATTCTTTGCTATGGATCCTCCTCTGAATTGTGCTCAGATTCGGAAGTGGAAGCAAAGGGAATGTGTGTGTTGGATGTGAAAGGGAATGACTTGTGCGAGACAAGTATTCGATGTGAATGACCAGAGATTGGGGAATCAGAGCTGGTCCGGATGTCCTCTCTGAAGTAAATGAAGTGTCATTTTATAAGAGAAGGTATCTCCCGAAGTGGAATGGATTAGACTAGCAACCTCGCTTGCAGTGGAGGGTTTCCCCTTTTGGGGGTTGAAGGCTTGTGTCCCCCGGGTAATAGCGTGCATTGTGCAGACCTGCATTGCCTTTGCGGCTGTGGGTTGGTGAAGTGATCTCCAGATGTGACTGGCTACTGTTTCCGTGTTGCTTTTTCCTTTCTTACAGCTTTTTAAGCCTTGAACCATTTAACCATTTAAGCATTTACGTAACTAGCCATTTTATTCAATCTTGGGCTACCCCCGTCATCAGCCCCCCAAGTCAGAGGTTTTTGGGAGATGAGCTCAAAGACTTCTGACTTTATACGCGTGTTTTATTGCCTAAAAGTTTCAATGGTTCCATGCTTGAAGGCTTGAAAGGTTAACGGCAGTTAATGTTTTGGATTTGAATTTCAAATAACTGACAATTGATTTGATTGATGTATGGCAGTTGATAGGGTGGCGGTTTTCGCAGGGGGTTACTGTTTAGACATTATTACCCCTATTGTAGACTTATATTTATTTTATATTTCCATACTTATCTATTTGTTTCGTAATTTATTCCAAGTTTCTTCCGTTTTCTCTCCTTCTCTAAGGTAAGTTCCTGTTTTCTTTTCATCTTTCATTCTGCATTTTCCGTTTTCAAAAAATGGGTGCTCGTAAGGACTTAGCAAAATCTTTTTCCCGGTTAACACAAGAGGAGGTAGAT
Source organism: Helianthus tuberosus (assembly GCA_030545235.1). Classification (NCBI taxonomy): domain Eukaryota; kingdom Viridiplantae; phylum Streptophyta; class Magnoliopsida; order Asterales; family Asteraceae; genus Helianthus; species Helianthus tuberosus. The sequence goes on from CM060369.1 coordinate 220,014,221, forward strand.
TTATTTTGTATGGAATATGGTATTGATAGGAAGTTTGATCCCACTGCCCCTGCTTGTGATGTTCCCGTTGATAAACCACCTTCTGGTTCGATTGCCCTTTATTGTAGTCATTTTGAGTTCTCAAATCTTCGATATCCCTTTTCGTTTTTTGTTTTGAACTTGTTGGAGTATTATCGTGTTTCTTTTGGGCAAGTCCATCCAAAGGGGATGGCTAGGGTTTTGCATTTTGAGGTTTTATGTCATGCTCTCGGCTATGATCCTTCCCTTTTACTCTTTCGCCGGTTTTTTCGTTTGGCTAAGAATGGCGATTGGTTTACTTTTGAAACAACCAAAGTTGATACCTGCCTTATTTCATCAATGGTTACTACACTTGGTGCTTGGAAAGACCGCTTTTTCTGGGTTTCCGATACTATCATCCCCTTCAAAATGGTGTGGAGGAATCCGGATGCTGTTCTCAATGCTCCGGAACCTTCCGAGTCTGAATTGAATGCTGTTTTTCTCAATGCTATCCGGGGGTGCCCTTCGAGGGTTCGTCCCTTTCCTGAACACTTGCTTGTTCTATTAGGGGTTAGTAAAATTTGGGGGAATGTTGATCGGGATCCGGTTCTTATGAGGAGTGGCATGGGTATGCATTTTCCTTTTTTGTTCTTTTTATGTTATTCTTAATTTATGACTTATGTGTTGTTGTTTTTTGCAGTCATGTCTGCTTTGGGTTTCATTAAGAGCGACGATACTTCTGACGTTGTTTTGGAGGATGCTCCGTCTGTTCCTGGTGAGAATGTTATGGTTAGGACTGCTGACCAAAGGTTTGAGGGCTCAGGCTATGTTAGTGCTGCTACTGCCAAGGGTTTTTCTAAGTCTAATGCTCCTAAGTCTTCGACTCGTCGATCTTCTCGTCGGTTGTTGAAAGCTGGTCCTCAATCCACTTCTACTGAACATGTGGACTTGAGTGATGATATTGAAGTTTCGGAAGATCAAGATGTTGAAGCAGGTGCTGAGAAGGCTAAGGAATTGGTTGTTCATGGCAAAAAGGTTTCAAGCAAGAAGGTTGTTGCCACTCCTGTTCAGGAGTCCTCAAGCAGGGACGTTGAAGGGTTGGATCCGGAAGGGATTTATGTGCCTGCTTGGTCAGTGAAGAATGATGACGGCTTCAAAGATGCTGCTATTTGTGAGGATGCTCTAAGTCACATTGCTCCTCCATCAGTTCACAAGACCATTGCTGGGATGGATGATGATCTGATGTTGTCCCGTATGATTTTAAGTACTTGCAATCTTGCTGCCATGCTTCCTCAAGGCATTGCCCGTTTTCGTCAAAGGATGCAGGAGTATGAAAAGTTCTCCAAGAAGAAAGATAAAATGAAATCCTCCATGGCTGTGATGAAGAAGGAGATTGCTAGTTTTGCTGAGAAAGAATCGGCGTGGGACAAGAAGGTTAGTGACTTGAAGAGGATGCATGAGATTGAGATGGGTGATTTGAAAAAGAGTTTCGAGGCTGATAGATTGAAGCTTAGGGCTGACCGGGAGACTTTGTTTATTCAGCAACAGGCTTTTGGTAAGGAGAAAGAAGGGTTGAAAGCTTCAGTTGCTCGTTCTACCGCTGACAACCAGTGGCTAATTGAGCAAGGTTTCCAGCAGGTTGTTACTTACCTTCTGCATTCCAAGGAGTTCAACTCTGCCCTTGGCGATGTTTATACTAAGCTTCTCAACCTGGGGAAACACCAAGGCCTCGTTGCTGGGTATAAGCTTCACGAATCCGGCCATCCTTTGGAGAAGTCGCCTCTGTTCCGTCCCGAAGCTTCTGATGTTTTTAAAGGCTCCGTTGAGCAGATGGAGAAGCTGACTTATCCTTACATCCATCAAGTTTCTGGTTGCTTTGGTAAGCCTCTTGCTGTGTTGCAGGGTTTGAAGCCAGAGGGCTTAAATGAGAAGGTCTGTGCTGAAATCCTGGGGTCTCTTTCAAGGAAGAGGTCTTATTCAGGTGATAGTGACGATACCCTTTCAGGGCAACCGGATGTTCCTAAGGATGCAAGCTTGGAGGCTTCACCGGTCGATGGTGATGGAGGTGTGAAGACTAAAAAGTTGAAGAAAACAAAGAAGGCCAAGGGCGAAGGTTCTGGAGTTTCCAAATCTGTTGATGCTTGATTCGTATCTTTCTTAGCAAACAATTTATGTTTTGTAATGTTAACTTGAACAATATTAGGTTAAGTAGGAACCCTTAAGGTTCCTGTTGGTTGTGTGTTAAGGCCTGTATAGCTGTTGAACAATGAATAGATTTGCAAGTTACTAGGACTTGCCTTAACTTATGTTTGGAAGTCTTTTTAGGACTTTTTATGATGTGATGTTTTAACTATTTTTCTTTTTGTTATGGTTTTATGCTTGTGCCTTTTGGACAAGGCAGTTCATTTGGAGTTTAACCGTTGAAGCCTTTTGGCTGTCTTTTAAAAGGTTGAAGCCTTTAAGGCTTCGAGATATAGCCCGGGTGGCTTTAAGCCTTGAAGGCTTTTGGGTTTTGCGTCCTGGCTTGGTTTGTACCTTTGTGATTTTGTCCAATTAACTTTGTTCCTTTTTTGGACTTGTTTTGTTCTTTTTGTAACTTTGTCTTTGTCGGGTTTGTGTTGGTGAAGTGATCTCCAGATGTGACTGGCTACTGTTTTCGTGTTGCTTTTTCCTTTCTTACAGCTTTTTAAGCCTTGAACCATTTAACCATTTAAGCATTTACGTAACTAGCCATTTTATTCAATCTTGGGCTACCCCCGTCATCAGATATCTTCTTTGAATACTACTAGTCGACTTTAGTACAATATGATCATTGGGATATCTTAGGGGTTCCATGTATTAAACCTCCATGCTGATCAGACATGGAAATAATCTATGGGACACACTAGGATACGCCAATCCTCATATGACACTTTTATCAAACATAGTTTGGCATTCGCAGGCGATAGAAAACAATGAGAAAAATAATTAAAATAACATATGTTGTCGTACTCTATGCAAAGAAAGAGTGCTCTAGTTTTTCGGAAGGATTCCTTGTCGATTTCGAAGAATCGTTTACTAAGGTTTCCTTGGTAGTTATACCTTGTGGATGATAAAAAAAATTTGCTAAGTTTATGGTTCATGAAGATTTATTATTGACTGTATTAAAAACAGGACCCTTAGCAGAAATTATCATTGATAAATGATAAGGAAGTTTATTGTACAAGTGCTTATAATTAATCAATAATGGAAGTTTCACAAACTAGGCACCTAGCTCAGTTGGCTAGGCGCGCGAAAGGGTGCGGCCGGCCTAGACCCAGGTTCGATTCCGGGGACGGCCAGTTCCACCATTTTTTTATGTTTAATATTTATTAATCGTACGGATACGTGTAATTACGAGGGTTGTCTCATAAGGAGTCTTGATAATTAATTGCTCCTTATCACCCACAATATGGGCTTGATTTTTAAGACAACCAATCGATTTTTATCACTTTATTGAGTCCTTATATTTAACGGAACTAGGACCTCGGAAAAAATTCCTTATGGATATAAAACATCCATCTAATAATGCTGAAACAGTCTCAGAGGTATACAGGCTTCTTACCGAACTTTCGTTGCTTTTTATTAAGCCTGTACTCGCTCTCTTTCTCAGATTTTCTGGGAGTTATTCTCCTTCTTTTGGTTCATCCTTCATATACGAAGTGTGAACAAGATCTCCTCATGAGCAATTTAAACATGGTTTTGAATGAGATTTAGAGCGAGAAGAATTCGGCTCTTTGGATTGTCTCATGACCTTTCTATGGTCCTTCCATTTGCTGCGTCAACCACAGCCTGAGGATTAACTCCATTAATATTGAGGTTTACGTTTGTAGTTTTATTAACTTTTGTCGCCTTAATAGCGTTGCGACTGTCGTCTACCTCATCCGAGTTTTCCATACTCGAAACTTGGTACCAATCACCAAGATTTAACCATTATCAGTCATCATCCTGATGACCTGACTTAGATTAGCCACGGCATTCATAAACCGTATGGGCTATTTTGTTCCGAACATTCATAGTGAATGTTATTTTGAATGTATTTCCATTATACTTATTCTAGGTCACAACAGGACCATTAATGGCATTCAAAGTTTGGAGCGAGTCCAATACTTGCTCGACAGGGGACCATAATGTCACAACTGTCCTTGTCACAAGGACGATTATAAATAGCTCAAAGGCTAGCCTTTCATGACTTCGGTTATATATATTTATATACATATACGGCATAGAAGCCTGTCGCGAGGGACGTAGAAAATATGGCATAAAGCACAGTCATGAAGGACATAAGTAATCATATGGCGCGAAGGCCTTGTCGTGATGACATTTAGATACGGTACAAATGGCCTTGTCTCTAGGACGTTATAGGATATGGCACTAAGGCCTGTCACCAGGGATGTTAACATTTAATATGTTAGCTTGTCACGAATGACAAATTATAGCACATAGGCTTGTCATGAATGACTTTAAAACATAACTCGATGATCTACCATCAAGAACCTTAATTTATTAGCCGCAATCTTTTTAGATTAGGGCTTCAAGGTTTGAACGTGGTTCTTCACCTTTGGACAGGGAGTCATAGACTACAACTGTCATCGTCTTGATAGACGATTCTTTTGGCAGAAAAAAAAAATAAGCCAATTAACATCACTAATGGACGTTTATATATAACCATCGTATCTAATGATATTAGTCATGATCCCATCGATCATATTGACTATTAGGTTTGGGGTATAATCACACCATTCTGAACAGGGGGTCGTAAAGATCACAATGTCTTTGTCACACATGGACAGTATAATTTGGCCCATAGGCGAAAACATCACTCATGGATGTTTATAATTGGTTCATCCTATTAGATGCTATAAGTCATGATTGCATTAATCATATTGACTATTTGGCTTGAGCATAGCTCACCACCTTAGACAAGGAATCATAAAGATAACAATGTCAATGTCTCAAATGGACAATATATTATAGCCCGTAGGCAAGACATCACTAAAGGATGTTAAATAATATGATCATCGTACTAGATGATATTAGTCATGATCGCATTGATCATATAGACTATTATGTTTGGACATAGTCCAACATTTTAGACAGGAGGTCAAAGACTACCACTGTCGTTGTCTTATCGGACAACAAGTTTAGTCCGTAGGCACTTCATCACTAACGGATGTTTATATTATGATCATCTTATAGGATGATATAAGCCATGATTCCTAGATCACTAGGCTAGATTTGAGAATTGGAAGAATCCAATATAAGGATGACTGTTGTGATTTTCTCGAATCACATTTGTCAAGAGTGCTAACACATTCCTAGGTGTTAACAAGGATCTGAATCCCTTGAGTAGGTTTCACCATCTTGGCCGCGTAGGCTAGGTTTCACCTTTAAGATTCCCTTCAATTGCATACTGACAGAGAAGGAAGGATATTTATTTTATTCAGGATTTTTATCACAAATCCTAATTCATAAGTTAATAATAGCACCAATGGCCTAGTCACGTAGACAAGTTAAATTTATAAGCCATGATTTCAGAGAATCGTGGCATTAAGGTTTGAATCAAAGTTCATTACCTTTTCTTGACAGGGATTTGTAGGCTACCACTGTCTTTAGTCTCAGAGGACATTAACTATAGCCCGTAGGCACTTCCCTTCTAAGGGATGTTTATTACTGAATTGCCCCTTAGAGAAATTCATTAACCATGGTAAACAGAGACCATATTTGGTTAATTTATTAATCATATTTATTTAGGATTTCTATTATAATTTATCCTAATTATAAAACATTAACAGTTTTATTAGTGGCACCCAATGGCCTGGTCACATGGACATTTATAAATTATAAGCTTATGATTTCAGAGAATCAAAGCAAAAATAACAGTTTTATTTAATAGCACAAAAGGCCTAGTCACAAGGACAATTTTTAAATTATAAGCCATGATTTCAGAGAATCAAGGTCTTTAAGTATATTAGCTCAACTGGCTTAGTCACAAGGACATATATAATTTATAAGCTATGATTTCAGAGAATCAAAGCATTTGAGGTTTGAACCTAGTTCATTACCTTTATCTGACAGGGAGTCATAGCTACCACTGTATTTTGGCTCATGTAGAAATGAGCAAGGCCCGTAGGCACTATATTACCACGTATGGTTAAAATATGATCATCTTAATTGATGACGTAAACCCAGGATTCAGGGATCATTAAACTGGGTTAGGAATCTTTTGAAGAATCCTATATAAAATGACGTGTGTGATTTTAAATGAATCACATCTGCCAGGAGTGTTAACATGTTTTAAGATGTTAACAGGGAATTGAATCTTTTTAAACAGGTCTTACCATCTTGGCCCGGTCTTATATTTGACCCAAGGATAGGTTTCACACTTAAGATTCTTAATTAATGATTTGAATCTTTTTAACAGGTCTTACCATCTTGGCCCGGTCTTATAATTGACCCGAGGCTAGGTTTCACACTTAAGATTCTTAATTTATAATTAACGCAGAACAATTTTTAAATTGAGGTGTAAATATGGATCTGAATCTAAATTGCGGAACTGCCATCTTGGCCGGTCTTAATATGACCCGAAGCTAGGTCTTGCCCTTTTAGATTTTGCCATTTTATTATAATGGTAGATCTTGCAAAAAGGAAATATTATTTTTCCATTTATTTAATATTTCTTATTTAGAATGAAAGTTTAAACTTAATCATTCCATTATAAAAATAAAAGTATAAAGTTGCCCTAAGCGGGACTTAAAAGGAATAATGTCGTCCTCGAAGGGACTGAAAAGGTAAATATGTCCTTATAAGGACTATTGAGGAAACGATCTTCAGCAAAGGAGTTTCTTCTTCATTCAATTCTTGAAGGCTTTCTCCTTGGTCGCACGTTTCATCCTGGTCGCGGTACGAAGCTCAGCATTTCAAGGCTCCAGATGTGGAGAATTCTTATTACAGCTTCTTCGCTTGGCGACGTATCCAATATATAAAAATTTGGAAGCAAAACTTCAAGATTAGGATTGAGAATATTCCTAAGTTAAGTCTAGACTCAGAAGTTTAGAATTGTGCAATTGTGTAACTGAGATTAAACACTAAGGCTAGTGTTTAATTCATTCAGTGTTGGCTCTGATACCAACCTGTCACACCCCGATTTCCACGTGTCACCGGTGGGCCCGGTGGGGAGTATCGTGACGTCATGGTTGGCAACGTAATAGTCAAACAACACAATATCAATATGCACAGCGGAAGCAATTTAAAGTATGATACAACCGAATTTATTATTGTAATATCAATTGTCACAATATTCGGAAGTTTATCCACAGAAGGATCGAACATAAAATGGAAACAATAGTTCAACAGACTTTTAGGCATCTTAAGCTTGCGAGACTTCTATTGATGCTAAGGAGACATATCCAGCCAATTTCGTATAGTACCTGCATTTAGCCTTTTTGGAAAATACGTCAGTTTACACTGGTAAATACATTCAACTGACTCATTTTGGAAAAAGAGTTTGTAAATTGTTTTGAATGCACGTGGCACAAAATATCTTGACACATTGATTAAAATGCACAGAGGCAAAATTAATCTTTTTAACTTTGGAGAATTATTTAATATTATAATCTTGTGAACGATTTACATGTTACTTATGCGTTCAGTAGTCCGAACCTAGTCCGGGTTAAAGATTAATAGACACACCACTATAATGAGTTATACACGGACGGTGTACGCCTACACCCCGTGCTCAGGTCGTGGCCAATCTCGTAAGATGATGCCAGGGATATCCGGGACATGGTCATTAACCCCCCAAAGGCTGTAAAGTAAGCAAGACTGTTTAAACGAGCCGATCAAATTATTCAACTACCCACTAAGCGTGAAGATTTGATGCCCGATCAGGCGGTACGCTATGTACCGTAACCCAAGCCCGTATAGGGAAAATAAGTTAAAAGTATTTACCTGAGCTAAATATAAATTCAATCCCGGCCGTATATCAAATCAGCAAGTACAGATAGCTTTTACTGGGCTCCTAATCTGGAACGAAGGTTTTTAATAACCTATTAGAATCCTAACGGGTCTTTAATTAAGCTTAAGCTTAGACCGGCTAGTTTCAAAGATACGGTTCGTACGCACGATTAAGCGAAGACCGGATAGAATGTGATTTAGACCCAACAAGTTCGGAGACTTGTTTAATATGGGTTTATTATTCACATTCTGGATTTTGAGATAAAACCGATAAGGTTTGACCCGTATCGGCTAATTTATGTAAACTTGTTACATAAACCGAACCGAACGCGAAATAAGCGTAACGGGTATCCGTAAGAGCCATATACAGGTTTCCTAAGTTAATATGCTTCAAATATGTTGTGACATCAGTAGGATGTCTTTCATTATGCCCCGAACTAATTTAAACACAAACTATGCCACGTAGGGGTAGTTTGGTCATTTTAAAGGTTGTAAAAGAGTTTAAATGTTTAACTGAGTTACAGGTCTGATGTAAACAGAAAACATACTCACTTTGATGAGTTATAACAGTAGGCTAAAGCATATATGTTAATTTTATCATCTTTAACCAAACTATGCCCCGTAGGGGTATTTTGGTAATTTCACATAAGCCGAAAGCTCAAAAACGAAGTCTGAGTTAATCAACCTTTTCTTACTGTTAAAATATCATAATTTGCCTCATATATCAGTAGGTATCAACCCGGGTATGCTCAATATGATTTTAAAACATACTATGCGTTAAAAACGCTAAATAAGGCGATTAAAAGCCATTTCCGGGTTTGATACTTAAATCTGATATTTTTATATTTCCAGAAGGCTTAAAATAAATTATTTATCATATGTGATCAGTAGCAAAAGGTTTGGATTCGTTTTGATAAGTAAAACTCATTTTATGGCCCGTAAGGGCAAAACCGACAATTACCGGATTAAGCCTACGACTACTAGTTATGCTCAGCCTAAAATTAATTAAAAATCTTTAAAAATCCCAAAATATTATATTATATCAGTGGGTATTAAGTTTGATACCAAAAAGTAGGCTTAACTAGGCTATACGCTAGTTACGCCGTTTTATTAACATAAAGCATTAATTTTTCGACATTGAGCATAACTCTTAATCTACAAGTCAAACTGATGTCAAACTTTGCATAAAAGTTTATATATCAGTAACTAAGGTTTCTACACTTTTACATTTTCATAAATCTCGTTTTAAGGCAATAAGGGCATAATGGTCAACATATGAGCAATTAACGGAATCATGCGTATTAATCGGATAACTAATGAACCGAGGTGTATAATCACAGAGGGTTATACTAGCATGTAACCTGGTCCAAATTAAGCTCTAAGATATTTCTAAAACATACCCAAACGGGTCAGAACTGAAGTCAAAGCAAAAGTCAAAGCTTTGCGACTTTCGGTTCCGAACCGGGTCTAAACAGGAAATTGTCGGGTTGAACATGTTTGGACATGTTCTTACACTTATTACTAAGTTATAACAATGATCAAATAGGTTGTACATGTTCTAGATAGCTAATTATGCATAAATGACATTTTAAGCATTATGTTGACTTTTTAATTAAAAGTTTGACCCGACATTTGACCTGGTTAGAATGGGAATCAGGGGGAACCTTTTGTGACAACCCGAATTTCCGACATTCTTTATTCGCATTAAATGCACGTTGACTTTGACCGTATAGTTGTGATATGATAAATGTATTGTGCTTGCTTGATTCTGTGTTGTTATTATAGTGTATTAGTTTAGAGATCACAGAAACTGATTTAACACATGAGACTGCTCGACGAAACACGAAGGTGTTTCGCCATGAACATACCCGACGAAACAGACTGTTTCGCCACATACATTCCGACGAAACAAGCTGTTTCGCCGGCCCAGTAACTTACGAAGCCCAGCTTGGGCCCAGAACGTTATTCTGCGTATTTTTACGTAAAACATCATCTTTTTACACTTTCTATCAACACAACCGAAACCCTAGATCTCTCTCACTGTGACGGCGAACTAGAACCCACTAGAAACTCTTGTGCGATCAAACCATCATCTCGGTTAGTAATCCTATGTGTCTTGATTGATCTTTCACCCATGTATGTGTTTCTGTGCCATGTGATTCTGCTATGTTGATGTATATCTGAAACTGATACATGTCAAATATTAGGGTTCTTGTTATGATGATAATGATATGGATTTCGATATGAATATTGTAGTCGGATATAAATGGCTTTATGCGAAACTTAATAGGATTGAATACTTGGTTATGGATGTTGTATTTATGATCTGATTCTGAATGCAAGTTAGCATCTTGATAGGGTTTGATGATGTGATGTTGTAATCGATATGTTGTATACGTGAACTAGGGTTCATGCTAGACGTTAAAGTGGTCCGATGATTATGTTATGATGATGTTACAATGATTCTGTGTTGAATGATTTCTGCATGATTGATAGTATTGATGTCGGCTGTTAGTGATGATTAGGGTTTCTGCATGTATTGTACTGACGTAACTGAATTGTCCGACGAAACCGAACCCTCGGCGAAATAGATGTGTTTCGCCAAGGGCAGTCGACGAATTAGACCTCTGTTTCGCTAAACCTGACCTCGACGAAATAGATGTGTTTCGCCAAGGATCACCGACGAATCAGAATCCTGTTTCGCCAAACAAGGTCACGACGAAACAGAATATGTTTCGTCAATTTGTGTTTCGCCATTATGTGTGTTTCGCCGATCAGTAATCTGCACAGTAACTTGGGTTAATTCTGTTAAGTGTTAACTGGAATATTTAACTGCTGTTAAGTGTAACCATCTTGTATATGATTGTGATTACGTGTTACATGTTTATACGTGCACAACTTGAACACAAACTGATTTCACATACGTACATACTTTAGGACGTGATTGATTACTTGCGAGCATACACTTAGCATACCGAGCAAACCAAGGTGAGTTCACACAAGCCAAGGCATGGGATTCCCAGGATGGGAATGGGTTGGATTATTTATTCGTTCAGTTTATGGAACTTAGATATATGATTCCCGGTAGAGGAAGGATTATGGATAAAAACAGACTAGACTGGTTATACTAATTTAAACGATCTTCGCACACACGCCAAGGGTCGGCCGCGATATTATGACAATCTTCGCACACATGCCTAGAAAGGGCCGCGAACTATATACTCTAATCTTCGCAAACATGCCAGGAAGGGCCGCGATACTACTATACCTAGTCTAGCAAACATGGGAAATCCCCACTATACTTCGCAAACATGCCTGGAGGGCCGCGATACGATACATACGATACATGATTACTAAATGAACATACGAACTACATTATGAACACTATAACTAAACAAACTCACTGTGAACTCGCTCAACTAGTTGTTGACTCTCTGTTACATGCCTTGCAGGACCTTAGGTACTTATGGAGCTTGCACGGGAGGCACGGTCGTTGTGGGCACAGTTTGTGGATGTTATGAACAACATTTAAACATTTGAATTGCTACTTATGATTGGGTTTATTTATGCTTCCGCTAAACGTTGAATTTATACATATGTTTTGAACACCTTTCATATTGGTTTGGTTGTTTTACATTTAATACTTACTATGTTCAATATGATTGGTGGCTTGATCCTGGTCAGTCACGCCTCCAAGCGGTGATACTCCGCAGGTGGATTTTGGGGGTGTGACAGATTGGTATCAGAGCCATTGGTTATAGAGAACTCGGTTTTAATAAGGGAAAACGTTTTTATTGAAACCAGACTATAACCAGTACAGTGCTCAACGATCCACAACGACGCCTCGCTCCACGTGCAAGACTCAACATCCTAGGTAATAAGGTTTATGTTTATTGCCTACTTGCTAGAATTACATAGAACTTTGCTCGTGGTATGCTTAGATTACATTGTTTACTATTCGTTACTGCTTGAGAACGCTTACATGCTCACACTCTTCTGTCATCGCACGATTCGCGATCCCCTCTGACTTATGTTATCTTTACTATGAAGATCATGTCTGGACGTATCAACATGACACAAGCCCAATTGACGGCTCTTATCGCTGAACAAGTTACTGCGGCAGTTGCAGCCGCACAAGCAGGAGGTATACCCTGCAGTTGAAACTCACACTAGGGTCCTTAGATCCTACATTCCTAAACCAACTCTTGTGCTAAAATTTTTGTTTACTCTTACGCACACAACAGGTCAAGCACCTGTTTGCACTTTCAAAACGTTCATGGACTGTCGTCCCAGTACTTTCAGCGGCACGGAGGGAGCAGTCGGACTCCTCCACTGGTTTGAAAAGATCGAGACTGTATTCGAAATGTGTGAATGCCCTGAGGCACGCAGGGTGAAGTATGCCACCGGTACCCTAGAAGGTTTAGCTCTCACATGGTGGAAAGCTCAGGTGCAAATGCTGGGGTTAGTTGCTGCTAACGCTACCCCATGGAACAACTTTAAGGAAATGATCAAAGAAGAATATTGCAGCAGGGATGATATTCATAAGCTGGAGGTCGAGTTTTTCAATCTCAAGATGAAGGGGTCAGAGATTGAGGCATACACCAAGAGATCTAATGAACTTGCTCTATTGTGTCCTACGATGGTGGACCCTCCAATCAAGCGAATCGAACTGTTCCTCAAGGGTCTAGTGCCAGAGATCCAGAGTCACGTCACTTCAGCAAACCTCGCCACTTATCAGCAGGTTGTACAGTTGGCTCACCGTCTCACGGATCAGGCGGTGGAGCAGAACAAGTTGCCTGAACGCATCAGCACTACTACTACCGCTACTACTCCGGTCACTCCTGCTACCCCCAGTGACAACAAGCGGAAATGGGATGGGGATTCCAGCAAAGGTTCAGCTATAGTTCAATCTCAGGCTCAGCAACGCAAGACTAATGACTATCAGAGCCCAAGTCAGCAAACTTCTGGTGGGCAGAGACAGAGTGGTTATCGGGGAAATCATCCACTGTGTAACAGGTGCTACAAACACCACAGTGGTCAGTGTCACAAGGCCTACTGTCAGAGATGTCTCAAAAACGGGCACGAAGCTAAAGATTGCAGGAGTTCACGACCTGCGAATCAGAACCAGCAACAACAACCACCTGCTCCACGAAACCAGCCACAGCAGCAGCAGCATGGAAATAGGGGATGCTACCAGTGTGGGGCTGAAGGTCATTACAAGCGGGATTGCCCTCAGTTAAACCCGAACCAGAACAATAACAACAACAACAATCAGGGCAACGGGAACAACAACAACGGTGGGAACAATAACAACAATGGTGCTAGAGGCCGTATGTTTGTGATCGGTCAGGGTGATGCCAGGAATGATCCCAACGTGGTTATGGGTAAGTTTCTCCTTGACGACTTTTATGTTACTGTACTATTTGATTCTGGTGCGGATACAAGTTACATGTCTCTGAAAGCTAGTGAAATGTTAAAACGTGCACCAACTCCCTTAAACACCAAACATGTTGTAGAGTTAGCTAACGGTAAAAGTCTAGAGGCCACACACATAGTTAAAGGGTGTAATCTTATCCTCGCTGGTCAGACTTTCTCCATTGATCTCATTCCTATAACCTTGGGTAGCTTTGACGTCGTCATTGGTATGGATTGGTTATCTCAACAACAAGCGGAGATTTTATGCAAAGAAAAAGTTATTCGTATTCCTCGGTCGGGCAAGGAACCTCTCGAAGTTCAAGGCGACAAGAGTGGTGTCGTGAGTGGCATCATTTCCTTCTTGAAGGCTCAGAAGTGTCTGCGCAAGGGTCACACAGCTGTTCTAGCTCTCGTCACCGATACATCGAAGAAAGAGAAGAAGATTGAGGATATTCCAGTGGTACGCGATTTTCCTCAAGTGTTTCCTGAGGAATTACCTGGGTTACCGCCTCATCGTCAAGTCGAATTCCAGATCGAGCTCGCTCCAGGAGCAGCGCCCATAGCTCGAGCACCGTATCGTCTAGCTCCAACTGAATTAGAAGAACTGTCAAAGCAGCTACAAGAACTCTTGGAAAAGGGTTTTATACGTCCTAGCTCTTCGCCCTGGGGAGCTCCAGTGTTGTTCGTAAAGAAGAAAGACGGTACGTTCAGGATGTGTATAGACTACCGTGAACTCAACAAGGTGACGATCAAGAATCGTTATCCTCTTCCGCGCATAGATGATTTATTCGACCAGCTGCAAGGGTCGAGCTACTACTCCAAGATAGACTTAAGGTCAGGATATCACCAGCTGCGAGTCCGGGATGAGGACGTCTCTAAAACAGCATTTAGAACTCGTTACGGCCACTACGAGTTTATGGTCATGCCATTTGGGCTAACGAACGCGCCTGCCGTATTTATGGATCTTATGAACAGGGTGTGCAAACCCTACCTCGACAAGTTCGTCATTGTTTTCATCGACGACATCCTGATTTATTCGACGAGTCAGGAGGAGCACGAGCATCATTTACGACTTATACTGGAACTTTTGCGAACGGAACAGTTATACGCTAAGTTTTCCAAATGTGACTTCTGGCTTCGTGAAGTCCATTTCTTAGGCCACGTGGTAAACAAGGATGGGATTCATGTCGATCCATCCAAGGTGGATTCGATCAAGAATTGGCCTGCGCCTCGTACACCAACAGAAATACGCCAATTCTTGGGTTTGGCAGGTTATTACAGAAGGTTCATCAAAGACTTCTCAAAGATTGCTCAGCCGCTTACACTACTGACACAGAAAGGTGTTGTTTACCGTTGGGGTAATGCACAGGAAACAGCGTTCCAACACTTAAAGGATAGACTCTGTAGCGCACCTATCCTCTCACTGCCTGAAGGCACGGACGATTTCGTAGTCTACTGCGACGCATCTATACAAGGTCTTGGATGTGTATTGATGCAGAGGGATAAAGTTATTGCTTATGCTTCGCGCCAACTTAAGATTCACGAACGGAATTATACGACACACGACCTAGAGCTGGGAGCGGTTGTTTTTGCACTTAAGATATGGCGACACTATTTGTATGGTACCAAGTGCGCAATCTACACTGATCACAGAAGCCTCGAACATATATTCAAACAGAAAGAGCTGAATATGCGACAGCGACGATGGGTCGAACTGCTAAACGACTACGAATGCTCAATCAGGTACCACCCAGGCAAGGCCAATGTTGTGGCTGACGCCCTCAGTCGAAAAGACACCGCGCCTAAGCGCGTACGAGCTTTACAACTCACCATACAGTCTAGCCTTCCTTCCCAGATACGAGATGCTCAGATAGAAGCATTGAAACCAGACAACGTCAGGGCTGAAGCCCTGCGCGGCTCAAGACAACGTTTAGAACAAAAGGAAGATGGCGCTTATTACGTAACAGGACGCATTTGGGTCCCACTGTACGGCAACTTACGCGAGCTGGTAATGGATGAAGCTCACAAGTCTCGCTACTCGGTACACCCTGGTTCGGATAAAATGTACCACGATATTAAGACTACATACTGGTGGCCTAGCATGAAGGCCCACATAGCCACATACGTTGGCAAATGCTTGACTTGTGCGAGAGTCAAGGCAGAATATCAGAAACCGTCAGGTCCACTCCAACAACCAGAGATACCACAATGGAAATGGGAACAAATTTCCATGGATTTTGTTACTGGCTTACCTAGATCTCAGCGCGGAAATGATACTATTTGGGTGATCGTGGATCGACTCACAAAGTCTGCTCACTTCTTGGCCATCAAAGAAACAGACAAGTTCTCTACACTAGCAGACATCTACTTGAAAGAAGTGGTCTCGAGGCACGGTGTGCCAACCTCTATTATCTCTGATCGAGACGCACGCTTTACTTCAGAACTATGGCAAGCAATGCACAAATCTTTTGGCTCTCGATTAGACATGAGCACAGCTTATCACCCTCAGACAGATGGGCAGTCTGAGCGCACTATACAAACTCTAGAAGACATGCTTCGGGCGTGCGTAATCGACTTTGGCAATGGTTGGGAAAAACATTTGCCACTTGTGGAATTTTCATACAATAACAGCTACCACACAAGCATTAAAGCTGCACCATTCGAGGCACTGTACGGGCGTAAGTGCCGGTCACCTCTCTGTTGGGCAGAGGTGGGAGAAAGTCAAATCACAGGTCCAGAAATGGTAGTCGATACCACAGAAAAGATTGCACAAATACGACAACGCATGGCGGCAGCACGCGACCGTCAGAAAGCATACGCTGATTTAGACAGGAAATTACTCGAATTCCAAGTTGGGGATCGAGCGCTACTTAAAGTTTCACCCTGGAAGGGTGTGGTTCGTTTTGGCAAACGCGGCAAACTAAATCCACGATATGTTGGACCTTTCGAAGTTATTGAGAAAATAGGCAAAGTGGCCTACAGACTGAACTTACCACCTGAACTCAGTGCCGTTCATAACGTCTTTCACGTGTCGAATCTGAAGAAGTGTACGTCAGATGAGACCCACATAGTTCCCTTGAAGGAACTCACTATCGACGAGCGGTTGCACTTCGTCGAGGAGCCTGTTGAAATCACGGACCGGGATGTTAAGGTCCTCAAGAACACGAGAATCCCTCTTGTACGAGTTCGTTGGAACTCCCGTCGCGGCCCAGAGTTCACCTGGGAGCGTGAAGATCAAATGGAACTAAAATATCCACAGTTATTCGGAACCAATGCAACTACTACTGAGGCTGAAGCTACCAATGCAGAATTTCGGGACGAAATTCCAAATCAACGGGGGGATAATGTGACACCCCAAGAAAACCAGTAATCTTCGCAAACATGCTCGGGGAGCCGCGATACAATACAGGTAAACAACGTCACACCATTAGCTTTCCTCAGTAACCGCATGCTAAATTTCGGGACGAAATTTCTTTCAAGTTGGGGATAATGTGACAACCCGAATTTCCGACATTCTTTATTCGCATTAAATGCACGTTGACTTTGACCGTATAGTTGTGATATGATAAATGTATTGTGCTTGCTTGATTCTGTGTTGTTATTATAGTGTATTAGTTTAGAGATCACAGAAACTGATTTAACACATGAGACTGCTCGACGAAACACGAAGGTGTTTCGCCATGAACATACCCGACGAAACAGACTGTTTCGCCACATACATTCCGACGAAACAAGCTGTTTCGCCGGCCCAGTAACTTACGAAGCCCAGCTTGGGCCCAGAACGTTATTCTGCGTATTTTTACGTAAAACATCATCTTTTTACACTTTCTATCAACACAACCGAAACCCTAGAGCTCTCTCACTGTGACGGCGAACTAGAACCCACTAGAAACTCTTGTGCGATCAAACCATCATCTCGGTTAGTAATCCTATGTGTCTTGATTGATCTTTCACCCATGTATGTGTTTCTGTGCCATGTGATTCTGCTATGTTGATGTATATCTGAAACTGATACATGTCAAATATTAGGGTTCTTGTTATGATGATAATGATATGGATTTCGATATGAATATTGTAGTCGGATATAAATGGCTTTATGCGAAACTTAATAGGATTGAATACTTGGTTATGGATGTTGTATTTATGATCTGATTCTGAATGCAAGTTAGCATCTTGATAGGGTTTGATGATGTGATGTTGTAATCGATATGTTGTATATGTGAACTAGGGTTCATGCTAGACGTTAAAGTGGTCCGATGATTATGTTATGATGATGTTACAATGATTCTGTGTTGAATGATTTCTGCATGATTGATAGTATTGATGTCGGCTGTTAGTGATGATTAGGGTTTCTGCATGTATTGTACTGACGTAACTGAATTGTCCGACGAAACCGAACCCTCGGCGAAATAGATGTGTTTCGCCAAGGGCAGTCGACGAATTAGACCTCTGTTTCGCTAAACCTGACCTCGACGAAATAGATGTGTTTCGCCAAGGATCACCGACGAATCAGAATCCTGTTTCGCCAAACAAGGTCACGACGAAACAGAATATGTTTCGTCAATTTGTGTTTCGCCATTATGTGTGTTTCGCCGATCAGTAATCTGCACAGTAACTTGGGTTAATTCTGTTAAGTGTTAACTGGAATATTTAACTGCTGTTAAGTGTAACCATCTTGTATATGATTGTGATTACGTGTTACATGTTTATACGTGCACAACTTGAACACAAACTGATTTCACATACGTACATACTTTAGGACGTGATTGATTACTTGCGAGCATACACTTAGCATACCGAGCAAACCAAGGTGAGTTCACACAAGCCAAGGCATGGGATTCCCAGGATGGGAATGGGTTGGATTATTTATTCGTTCAGTTTATGGAACTTAGATATATGATTCCCGGTAGAGGAAGGATTATGGATAAAAACAGACTAGACTGGTTATACTAATTTAAACGATCTTCGCACACACGCCAAGGGTCGGCCGCGATATTATGACAATCTTCGCACACATGCCTAGAAAGGGCCGCGAACTATATACTCTAATCTTCGCAAACATGCCAGGAAGGGCCGCGATACTACTATACCTAGCCTAGCAAACATGGGAAATCCCCACTATACTTCGCAAACATGCCTGGAGGGCCGCGATACGATACATACGATACATGATTACTAAATGAACATACGAACTACATTATGAACACTATAACTAAACAAACTCACTGTGAACTCGCTCAACTAGTTGTTGACTCTCTGTTACATGCCTTGCAGGACCTTAGGTACTTATGGAGCTTGCACGGGAGGCACGGTCGTTCTGGGCACAGTTTGTGGATGTTATGAACAACATTTAAACATTTGAATTGCTACTTATGATTGGGTTTATTTATGCTTCCGCTAAACGTTGAATTTATACATATGTTTTGAACACCTTTCATATTGGTTTGGTTGTTTTACATTTAATACTTACTATGTTCAATATGATTGGTGGCTTGATCCTGGTCAGTCACGCCTCCAAGCGGTGATACTCCGCAGGTGGATTTTGGGGGTGTGACACCTTTTTAGGGGTTTATTACCCACCTAATTACCAACTTATAACTACTTTTAATTCGACTAATCACTGGACCATTAGTGATTAATCGTTAAGTCAACCGTTAACTACGACGGTTTGACTTTTAAGCTAATACTAAGCTAAAACTTAATCAAGAAAGGTTTAGCAAACTTACTTAAGTCCTAAGCTTGATTAGGAAGGACTTGGGTCTGCTTTGAAGCTCCAGAAAGGCTCCTCAATTCCAGATGAAGGTGTGAAGATTTGTTTGCAACTTCATGCCTTTATATAGTGTTTAGATCACCACAAATTCTTGACACCCAAGTCTATGAGTGACCACAACATCTTAACAAGTGTCCCTAGATGTTTAGGGGGTGTTTAGGGGCCAAGAAGGATGAGGAAAATCGATTAAAGATCAGTTGCAACTCTTAAAACAGCCAACAGCCAAGTTGCTGTCGCTGCAGACTGGTAGCGCACCGCTACGCTTCTGACGTAGCAGTGCGCTAGCCCTCCTCAGGGGCAATTCTTCCATTTTTCAATTTGCATCCCTGGCTCTTGGTACTCCGAAAGGTCAACTAAGCTTAATTCTTGTATTTTGACCCCTTATTATTTATATACAAGGGCTTTATGACTTATACTCACTTTGCCAAGTCCCTGGACACTTCCGGTTAACCCGAAAAGTCATAACTTTCAACGTTAACACTTTAACCCCTCGCACACGAATTTGATCATAACTTTCTCATACGATAACGAAACTTTATGAAATTTTAATCGTGCATTCTAGTGAGCATAATTTATATTTACAAAGCTTTGGGTTTGTCAAAAGGTCACTCAGAGGTATATCTTTAACATGTTGACACATTTAACCCCTGTAGTTTGTAATCTCTCACTTTTAGCTTCGTATGATCCATGATTTATTCGTTTGATGTTATGAACATCATGTAGGGTTATTATGAAGTATATTTATTCACTGTTGACACTTAGAATCCGTATAATCTCATACTTTCCATGTTTGTCAACTTTAGTCCTTTTATAACATTCTTTCACACGTTCAAACTTTATGACACGTGTCAACACATTATAGGACGTGAATTTTCGAGGTGTTACATTTAATACTCAAGAACTTACTTAAAATATTGGAAACTTAGATCAAGTGGTGGTCCGAGCGGACAGCCGTCCGAACGAGAGGCCACCCGATTGAAGAAACTAGGGCACTTAACATTTGGGTCAAGTGGCAATCCGATCAGACAGCCATCCGATCGGAACAGCCACCCTAGCCCCTCGCATATGAATCTCACCTGAGCGAGTGGCAACCCGATCGGATGGCCGTCCGATCGGGCAGCCATTGTCACCTCATGCAACACACTTGAGTCACTCGACTGGCTGACCATCCGATTGGACAGCCATCTGATCCTGTGACTAGTTTAGCACTTGATCCAACTTTCGTTACTCTGCTCAACTCTTATCCTATTATAATCTAACCAGGCTAATTCTAAGGGAGCTCCCTTCGATCCAATAGCATTTATACTGTTTGGCAAATCACTGTGAGTATACTCGATCCCCTTTTCCTTTTAAACTTTTGGGGTGTAACATGTATTCTATGAAACTTAAACTTGAAACTTTGAAACTTATACTCTATCCTATGTGAAACTTGTGATTCTTGATCCTTGACTCTTTATGCTATGTGACGTTTAATCCAGAGTGTGTGGTTTCGCCTTAACAATAGTAGTGCTATAGGAGATGCACCTCTCCCATTATTCTCGGGGGGTATTGTTAGGAGGATTCTAGTTTACCTTGAGTCTTTGGTAAACATTAAAGCATCGGGATACTTCGGCTAACACTGCGTTGACTGCGACACTAGCACGGCTGAAACTATTTTATTGTTTGCACTACGGATATGAGTTGTTTTAATCTATTATTCTATTATCAAACTTGTATACTCGCTAATACTTTTGTATTGATATTTTAATACATGTTGCAGGCTGATAGGGATGCTTTGGAATGCATGGAATCAAGCTAGGAGATGTTTAGAAACGTCGCCTAGTTAATTTAGTCTTTTGAATAATTTGAACAATTCATGATTTGGTTTGTAATATGATGTTTGTGATGACGTTGTTAGACATTTGCATGAAATCAATTAATCTCTATTGAAACAATAGTGTTATGGAAATTCTCATGAGCCATCTGAACGCTTAGTGCTCGCACCCCGATGTTTCCGCCATCGGTTGGGGTGTGACATGAGATACTACTGGATTACGGTGGTATTATTCAACATTCAAGGGCTACCGTAAATTAGTGGACCCCTGAAACTTCCCTTTTGTTCTTCTTTCCAATCCTTGAGTAATCCGCTCCATTCCATTCCATCCAAATCAGCGTTTTCCATCGTTTTAAGCTCCAAACGCACCTGAAACACAAGCAACTGTAGTTATCTAATTCAAGACAATTACATGACTAAATGAGTGATTATTTCGTTTTTTAACACACTTAAGGGTTGTCCCATGGACCACCCGTTAGTAGACGAGCCCAAACCAAAGATCGAAGACATTCCAATCATTTCTGAGTAACTAGATGTCTTTCCGGTTGAGCTACCTGGATTACCTTCTGAGAGGCAAGTAGAATTTAGGGTCGACATCATGCCTGCAGCAGCACCAGTGGCTCAAGCTCCTTACCGCTTAGCACCAACTGAAATGAAGGAGCTGAGAACCCAACTGGATGAATTACTGGAAAAGGGTTTTATACAACCTAGCTCGTCACCTTGGGGAGCACCCATACTATTTGTAAAGAAGAAGGACGGTTCAATGTGTCTGTGCATTGATTACTGTGAGCTAAACAAAGTAATAATCAAGAACCGTCATCCATTACCCAGGATCGACGATCTGTTTGATCAACTCCAAGGGGCAAGTTTCTTCTCAAAGATTGATCTAAGGTCAGGGTATCATCAACTTAAAGTTAGAACTGAAGATGTACATAAAACCATGTTTAGGACAAGGTATGGTCACTACGAATTCTTGGTGATGCCTTTCGGGCTCACTAACGCACCTACAACATTCATGGACCTCATAAATCGGGTCTGCAAGCTGTACCTAGATAAGTTTGTCATCGTTTTCATAGATGACAAACTTATATACTCTCGTAATCAAGCTTATCATGAGAAACACCTTCAGTGCATCCTAGGACTGCTACAACAGGAGAAGCTTTACGTTAAATTCTCCAAATGCGAGTTCTGGCTTCGCGAAGTCTAATTCCTTGGACATGTTGTAAGCGAGCGTGGTATCCAAGTGGATCCCGCTAAAATAGAAGCAATCATGAACTGGGAAGCACCAAAGACACCTACTGAGATTCGCGGCTTCTTGGGATTGGTAGGATACTACAGAAGATTTATCGAGAACTTCTCAAGAATAGTCACACCTTTAGCTACTTTGACCCGCAAAAATGTGAAAGTTGATTGGGGTCCTAAACAGCAGGAGTCTTTCAAGATCCTCAAACAGAAATTGAGCCATGCTCCTGTGCTAACATTGCCTGATGGAATAGAAGAATTTGTTGTCTACTGTGATGCTTCGCACACATGCATGGGCTGTGTGCTTATGCAAAAAGGTAAGGTAATTGCCTACACATCACGACAACTGAAGGTGCATGAAAAGAATTACACCACCCACGATTTGGAATTGGGTGCCGTTGTATTTGCACTTAAGTTATGGAGACATTATTTATATGGAACCAAATGTGTGATATACTCAGATCACAAAAGTCTCCAACATTTGATTAATCAGAAAGATCTCAATATGAGACAGCGTCGTTGGATGGAACTTTAAATGACTACGATTGTGAGATTCGCTACCATCCTGGCAAAGCGAATGTAGTCGCTTATGCTCTAAGCGAAAGGAAAGAGTCGAACCTATACAGATTAATGCTAAGAGCATCGAACTCAAGAACAGTTTAAATGAAAGGTTGTTAGCCGCTCGAAAAGAAGCTGTATTGGAAGCTAACCTGCCAGGCGAGAAATTAGGTGCAACTATCGATCAATTGTCACCTGGGAATGATGGAATCCTTAGATTAAATGGTAGAATTTGGGTTCCTATCCATGGAGGACTTAGAGATATAATCCTCCAGGAAGCTCATAACTCCAGATACTCAGTTCACCCTGGAGGTGACAAAATGTATCAAGATTTAAAGGCCAACTATTGGTGGATGGATTTGAAGAAATCCATAGCCACACACGTAGCTAAATGCGTAACGTGCGCTCAGATTAAAGCTGAACATCAAAAGCTGTCAGGATTACTACAACAATTAGAACTTCCCACATGGAATGGGAGATGGTAACCATGGATTTCATTACCAAGTTACCTAAGACAAGGCATAGAAATGATACAATATGGGTCATAGTTGACAGACAGACTAAGTCAGCTCATTTCTTACCCATCAAGGAGACTCATAGCTCTGATAAGTTAGCTCTTTTATACGTGGATGAGATTGTATCCCTCCATGGAGTGCCAGTATCTATTATATCTGATATAGATACTAGATACACTTTTCATTTCTAGAAAAGTTTCCAACAATCATTGGGCACTCGTTTGAATTTCACTACCTCTTACCATCCTCAAACGGATGGGCAAAGTGAGCGTACAATTCAAACCTTGGAAGACATGCTTCGTGCATGTGTCAATGATCTGGGTGGAAGTTGGGATGACCATCTTCCCTTAATTGAGTTCTCCTACAATAATAGTTATCATACCAGCATTCAGGCTGCGCCTTTTGAGGCTTTATATGGAAGGAAGTGTAGAACGCCCGTCTGTTAGGCAGAAGTTGGAGAAGCTCAATTTTTAGGACCTGAGATAGTCCTCGAAACAACGGACAAGATTTTCCAAATTCGTGATTGCCTAAAGGCTGCCAGAGATAGGCAGAAAAGCTACGCAGATAAGAGGCGAAAACCTCTAAAGTTTGAGGTAGGAGACAAATTCTTACTAAAGGTATCACCCTGGAAGGGTGTAATGCGTTTTGGTAAGAAGGGCAAGCTAAGCCCAAGGTACATAGGACCATTCGAGATCATCGAATGTGTCGGGAGTGCAGCTTATAAGCTAAACTTGCCTAAGGAGCTTAGTGGAATTAACAATGTGTTCCACGTCTGTAACTTAAAGAAGTGTCTAGTTGATGAATCGCTAGCAATTTCTCATAAGGACGTACAGATAGATGAAAGCCTGAGGTTTGTTGAAAGACCTTTATTGATCGAGGATCGACAAGTTAAAATGCTCCGAAGGAAGCATGTACCGATTGTGACAGAAAAATAGGATGCCCGCAGAGGCCCTGAATATACGTGGGAGGTTGCGTCCACTATGCGACAAAAGTATCCTCACTTATTTCAGTAAATCTCGGGGTCAAGATTTCTTTTAAGAGGGTGAGGATGTAACACCTTGTAAAAATCGTGTCCAATAATGTGGTGACACGTGTCCTTAACTCTAAAAATGTAATAGTTTAAATTACAAGGACTAAAGTTGACAATCAATAAATATGTATGCGGAGGGACTAAAAGTGTCAACATGTTAAACTTATGCCTCTGAGTGACCTTTTATCAAACCCGGGGCTTCATAATGTTAAATCATGCTCTCGGGAATGATTAATATTTGATTATAAAAGTTGAGGGGCCAAATATGTAAAGTTTCAAATCTGGTTCTCTGATCAATCGGATACGGACCGTATAAGGTTCACGCTTACGGTCCGTAAGAACTGTATCTGGGAGAAATATTTCAAAGCGGTTACGGACCGTATGAGGTTCATTGTCACACCCCCAAAATACCACATTCAGAAACCCCCATGAGGCGTGTGACGTACCAGGATCCAAGCCACCAATCACATTGAACTCATAAATATATTTAAATAAAACCTTCATTCATTAACATAAAGTGTTACAAACGTTACATGTCATTCATTGTATACAGCGGAAGCATATCTCATTTGTTAAGTGTTTCGTAAACCATGTGTACATAAACCATTTAGCTTGTTTTGAGGTTCCATTTATCACGACTCACGACCACTCCAACATCCCAGACAGCAAGTCCCAATGATATAAACCTACAACCTGCAAGCATGCAGACAAGTGTGTCAGACGACGCTGGTGATTTCAAAGTTTTGTTATCGTGTTTAGTTACCAGATATGAGTATAAAACAGTTCAACGATTTGTTTTGATGATGATATTAACTCAATTACCGTATGTGGCTACTAGATGTGTTTGCCCAAACCCCAATGCCTCTATCAAAGCATTGGTCAAGTGGTCAAGGTAATTAGTTCACGCCCGTCCATTCCGGCCCGGTGTGAGGGTGCCAAACCTAATAGCAGTGAACTTACCTTAGATTTGCTCGGTATGATAATGTACTTCTAGTGTTTAATGAATGCTAGGTCCGTTACACTCGACCTAAGGTTTAATGAATGTAAGTACGTATCGAGTTGGGTTATGCAATACCCTTAGTGTAGACACCCAAATAATTCAATATATGCAAACTGTCAAAATAATGCACAAGGACCATGTATTATATATAGTCATTTGAAAGGATTACAATTATAACTTTCATACAATAACTTAATATATATACCAGACCAACACATTCCTCTATAAATCAATTATCGGTTCACTACTAAATTCGGATGCTTTAAGTTTAACATTTAAGTTTTGATTTACAAATCAAATACCACATATTGGGTCCTATAGATTGAAAAGCATGTGCAACAATAGATAAGAATCATATTAACTAATATCATTTTAAGACGGTCCACTAAAGGCATCGGCCCACTATTGAATGTTTGGTCCAATTACAAATCCTTGTTGTCAGACGGTGCATTGAAATCAATTACCTTCACATGTTATTCAAGGCCTATTATTCAAACACATAGCATGTGATTTTCAAAGTTTAAGGATACCATTTAAAGCAACTCAGTACATCACGTGACATCTCTTATACAATCCATATGTGTCGGCCCATGTGAATACTCGATCTAATCAATTTGTTATCGGTCCAATAATTGGCCAACATTCAAATGATCATATGATTTAACAATAGCAGACATGATGACAACTAATAACAATATCACGTGAACTTTAATTCAGCACTAGTGTCATGCACACATTTATATTTGTAAACACAAATCCCACTTTATATATATTTTTTTTAAACATAAATACCCGATGCCATAACTACACGGTGGGACGAAACATGGACGAGGCCAAGCAACAAAAACCATCTTTCATCGGCCTGGGAGTTCTTCGTGGGGGTTTCGTCGCTGCCCAGCAGTTCATGCTTACCTACAACCCTAGTTATGGTAGTTTCTAATCACATTATCAACAGCAAGTATAGCAGCCAGATTAATGTAGCAGCATCACAGGTTCAAGAACCTTTCATCATCTTAGTGAATGTCACACATTATGATAACCCAACACAACATCATACATAACAACGACCAAATCAAACAGTTTCGTATCCTCACAGTTACCATTACCCCTATCCTTAATTCGGATTACGTAGCGAACATCGTAACCGTTTCTCCTCATCATGCTAATCTAAATCTCAAATTCAGATTTCATAAGTATCATGGCCGATTACCAGTTACCTAGCAATATTATATCATTTAATTAACACCGATCATCCGTTGCCGAATCTCTATTTCGTTACCAAACATGCATGTCAGTTAGACTTCCTTATGATTCTCATAGAATACATCAATTCACATAAAATACATCGATTCACATACAATACATCAATGGCAATAAACATAATTTGCGAAACCTGAATAAACGTAACCAAAACATACCGATCGAAGAGGAGGGTACAGGCTTGGATGCGGTGGGCGGTGTTCCTAGAAGGGAAGCTCGATAGGTGGAGATGATGCTTTGAAAGGGAACGCAACCGTCACCATTTGCAATGGGTCTAGGGTTTGCAATAGTTGGAATGAGGATTCTGTGAATACCCACATGTTCACTTACGTACAAAAGAAATAGAAGGGAATGGGCCGATTTTGGTTTGGGCCTAGAATAGTCATGCCAAAAGCCCAAGAATCACAAGGATACGAAGGTATGCGACTAGAATAGAGATGTGCGGTTCGAAACTTCATGCGGCCCATATACAAAACCCATAATATATAAATGCGTCACAACTACTGACTTATCATTGAACGTAACAATTTTAGTTAACGTACAAATAAGTTAAAATACGAAAAACAGGCGTATAAGAACGGTAAAACACGAGTTGTCACATCATCCCCAACTTGAAAGAAATTTTGTCCCGAAATTTGATAAGCAATCCAAGACAAGTAATCCCAAGCAGCAAGGTGTTAGATCAGGATGACTGTGGATTTTCCCGGTCGGGGACCAAATCATCCCCAACTTGAAAGGGAATTTCGTCCCGAAATTCGCCAATGATCACAAAAGTTGGTTCAACCATTTGAACAATTGAGGATATTAGAGCTTTAACAGATCTTTACGTTCCCACGTGAACTCCGGTCCACGTCTTGAGTTTCAACGAACTCTTACAATTGGAATTCGACTATGCTAACGATTCTTGACTTCCTGGTTTATGTTATCAATGGATTCCTCGATAAGCTGCAACTGGTTGTTAATCTATAGATTCAAAACATAAATGACATCGTGAATGTTACCCAATTCGCCAGGTAATTCGAGTTCGTGAGCCATGCTACCGTTTCGTTCCAAAACTCCAAATGTTCCAGCGTTTCGTAAACTAAGGTTGCCACGTTCTCCATAGCGTACTGCACCCTCCCAGGGTGAGACTTTCGATTATGATACGTTCTCCTACAGCGAACTCTCATGTTTTCTAAGCTCATCAGCTTTCTTGACGGTCACGCGTTGCAGCCAAACGATTTTCGATCTAAGCAATCTGCCCAGGTGGTTTGCGTACAGATCCTGGATCT
Organism: Helianthus tuberosus; assembly: GCA_030545235.1. Classification (NCBI taxonomy): domain Eukaryota; kingdom Viridiplantae; phylum Streptophyta; class Magnoliopsida; order Asterales; family Asteraceae; genus Helianthus; species Helianthus tuberosus. The sequence goes on from CM060369.1 coordinate 220,042,066, forward strand.
GTGATTAGGTTGTCACCCACCCTAGTCCAATAAGGAAATTGGCATTATCGTCCACTCAATGCCTCAAACAGAGCTGTCTAAATAGTAAAACGGTGACTGCTATAGTGGAAACCCAACCAAAGGTAGATGTCTTTCTAAATCTTACTAAAATCGATCAACCGCATGCTCCTAGCATGCCTTCGAGTGTCAGGATGGTTCGTTTACTCTAACCGTTTGTTCTATGATGATGAGTAATGCTGCTGTCTGTACGTGAGCCAAGAGGGTTGTGTATTGCATGTCATAAATCAGGTATACCTCAAAATCAGAAGTAACGGGAGTTGGCACCTCGTGCCTAAAGCCGCCTCTCTCAGAAGAACATTCACAGCTGTGAAGACTCGTCAGTTTCCTTGGTTGCAAGAAAGCGTGCTGGTAGCTTGAGACAATTAACGATCACCCAGGTGTTATTGTTTCTGTTTCGATGCTTCCGGTTGGTGATACTCCACCTTGACTTTCCCACAATTCAAACATTATTCACATACCTTGCCAGATGGGCCTTCATGCCCAATTACCCGTACAAGATTCATAGACCCTAATATCTATTATCAAAACTCAGACGACTGGAATATCAAGGCCGGTGTGCTTTGCTCAACACAAGTTCCCTAAAGTTGCCATATAATGAGGTCCACATTCGTTCCATGAGGTAGCAAATATCATCCGACATGTCAAAGGTTGCTTCTCCATGCCCCGCATGGACTCAACTTGAAAATTCTCTTCCTTCAGCGCTTCGGTTTAAACATGGCGAATCTGATCATGTAGGCTAGAGTTGATGGTGAGCTACCAGCCCATAAGCGTTTAGGTTCCGTAGTTGAAGTCATTCAAAGGTTCCATCCAGCGATGCCATCACCTATTTAGCTCTCTTCAAAACCAGGGTACACGGGAGGCTCTCGTGATCGATCTAAGTAGTGCATTTGGTATCGTCCAAGTAATGCCTCCGGTTTACATCCAAAGACTACGGTTTCCACCGCAGGTTGCGGGTCGTGCATTTCCTCTTCGTAACTCCATTACGTAAGTCATCACCTTCTCGTGTTGCATTAACGTGTAACTGGGACTCAGATTCGAACCCTCACGGTATACCACTAGATCATCAATACTCCCGGATAGAGCGATGTTCAGTGTATTGCAGAGTTGTGTTTCAAAAGCTGAAAAGACGTTCTCCTATTCTGTTTTTCCACGAACACAGCATCCTGCTGTGCTTAAGAGGTTAAAGCTGTGCGATCTTCGAAAATCCTGTGATGAATCTGCGATAGTCTCTAGCGAGACCAAGAAATTGCTGTCTCCCTACAGGAATCCTTGGTGTCGATCAGTTTTAACTAAAATAGGTCTTAGCGAGATCCATGCGTATTCCCACTTCGTTGATTATACGACCAAAAATGTACCCCTCGAATCCAGAGGTTACATTTAGCAAGACTTCGCGCGGAGTGGCTCCTCCCCCAGGAGCTCTAAAATAGATGCAAATACCACCCATGATGTTCCTTCCTCCAGGAAATGACCCAAAATGTCAACAATAAACACGGTCGATTCTTGTGGTCCATAAGCTGCTGGTGTGTTGATATCTCGATGGTCATGGTGTACAAAGTCGCACTGGCCGCATTGCGTTTGATATGCCGTTCTAAGAGCATTTTCCCATTGGACTTCCATCTGATGTTAGTTCGTTTGTTAGCCAATCCTCGAATGGGAGCTTGACTCTCGCAACTAGTCGACAGGTTTTCAATACATGGTCGGGGCAAACGGTTCTCAACTGTTGTCTTAATGAGTTCTCGATAATTAGTACACACACAAAAAGGCTTATCTTTACTGGTATAACAGGGGCTCCCCAAAGCGAACAACTAGGTCCGATAAAACTCATGCCCAATAGTTCCTGAAGTTGATTTGTTAGTGCATACATCTATCGTCTTCGTCTTATATCGAGTCTCGGGTTCGTTACAGATTTGAACAAACATGACATCATATATGTGACATCACAAGTGACATCACATATATGACATCACATGTGACATCATGAGACATGAAATATGGAATTGAAAGTGTAACCGTTTGAAGATGGTTCCGTTTGAAGAAGATTCCGTTTGAAGCATGTCGTGTCCGTTTGAAGGGTGTCATGTCACCTTCAAACGAAAGGGTCCTTTCCTATAAATAGGTCTCATGTCTAGTTCATTTGTAACTTTCCGGTTTGTGCAACGAAGTGATGCCGAAGTGTTGTCAGGTTGTAAATCATTGTGAAATCAATCATACAACAGTTTATAGTGTAAATCTTGCTGAATTGAACTCTACACGTCTGTTTCCGCCTTTGGTTTAGAGATAAACTCTTCTGATCGACTCGTTCGTGTCCGAATTCGATCCTACATGATTAGGCAGATCCTGCAACCTTCCTGGTGTAAGACAATAAGGAACACTAGTATCAAAGGCTGCTTCTGACATGATACCGATATGATATTCCACCTGACGATGTGAAGGTAAACCTGTTAGTTCTTCTGGTAGCACTAGGAAGAAATCACGAACGATTTGTGGATCCTCGGTCCTCTTTTTCTTAATCTTAATCATCAGTAACGAGTGCTAACATAGCGGAATAATCCTTCTGTAGACACTTCTGGGCCTTCATTGCTGATATGATGCTAACCCTTACACCACCCTGACACTTCAAAGTATAAAGTGATGTAAAATTTCCTTCCCTCAAGGTATATTTACGCGATATCCAGATAACCAATCTACACTTCTACTGCATCGAGACCATCAAGGATAGCAAAATGAAGGTCGATGTCGAACACTTGTCCCACAAGGTCGAGCTTGCATCCCAATGAACATACAAGGCTTCAGTTGACTTGCCATCAGCCGGTTCCATAACAGGTTTGGTTTCGAGAAGCATCAGGGTTAAACGGAATCGAGACGAAGCGGTTAGCTACCCCTTCAAGCTACCATGTTGTTATTATGCCATAGACGGAATCGAGACAAAACGGAATCAACGGCCAATCCATGCCGTAGACACCTTCGTTTCCATACTGTAGGCTACTATTACAAGTACCCTGGTGTTGCCATGACTGTTGCCTCTAATGTCGTTGCTTGAAACGGAATCCCTATGATCTTTCACCAACCAAGTCCATCTTTCCACATTCTGTACCATGTTCTGAAGCGCTAATCACTTCACTGGTAGTCACACATTCCCCACTGTAATCAGTTGTCACCGCTTATGCCCCAATTGATTCGTAAGTGTCGACTCCCATAAGTCGCTTACCAGGGTTGAAGATTCGATTAGCGCCAAACTGCTGATGTTCGTTGCTGGTAATCAGGGTCGTCCAATACTAAGGTTGGTAAGGCACGTCGCTCATCCTCTTGTCCATCGTTCTTGTAAGTTAACTGGGTACTACCCGGTATGTTTCCAGAGTGTTGCAGAAGTGATCACACTTCGGGGTCTAAGACGTTAGTACATTGAGTCCCAGCAAACAAAGAGGAGTGTGAGAGGTATTGACCAATCATCGATGTTGCAACATCCAACTCAGGGATGTTCGTATAAGCACCTAACATTCTACACAGTTCACTAGGCATTCAGATGTGTGTTCAAGTAATATTCGATAGCATCGAGGTTGGTAAGGATTCAGTGAGAAGTGAAAAAGATCGTGTTCGAGTAGGAGACAATTACTGCTATGACCCCTATAGGTTTGTTATGTTTCACATTGGTCAAATAATGGAACGAAACCCCTTTTCCATTTGTTAAGGCTCACTGGGACTCGCATGCACCCCACACTATTATTATGTGTGCACCCACAATAATATTGTGATTTGCCTGCTTATCTCAGCTCCTCCTAACTCATGTCAAATGGTTCCTCAAACTCAAGTAGCAACAAAGAGCATTACGAAATGTGAGTCATGAATGTTTAGGGAAATACCACCCTATCAGTCACATAACACATACAAGTAATTCATGAATTCATACTGTTGTGCTAAACGTGCAATCACATGCAATATCATATGCAAGTGTTCACTAGTTATGCTGTGCAATGAGTAAACGAGAGACGAACCTTGCAATCTGGAGCTGAGTGTCATGGTCGTATTCACATTTTCAGAACTGTTCGGTTATAGTCTGGTTTTATAAAAATGTTTTTAAAACAAAGTTCACTATAACCAGTGGCTCTGATACCAAATTGTCACACCCCCAAAATACCACATTCAGAAACCCCCGTGAGGCGTGTGACGTACCAGGATCCAAGCCACCAATCACATTGAACTCATAAATATATTTAAATAAAACCTTCATTCATTAACAAAAAGTGTTACAAACGTTACATGTCATTCATTGTATACAGCGGAAGCATATCTCATTTGTTAAGTGTTTCGTAAACCATGTGTACATAAACCATTTAGCTTGTTTTGAGGTTCCATATATCACGACCCACGACCACTCCAGCATCCCAGACAGCAAGTCCCAATGATATAAACCTACAACCTGCAAGCATGCAGACAAGTGTGTCAGACGACGCTGGTGAGTTCAAAGTTTTGTTATCGTGTTTAGTTACCAGATATGAGTATAAAACAGTTCAATGATTTGTTTTGATGATGTTATTAACTCGATTACCGTATGTGGCTACTAGATGTGTTTGCCTAACCCTTAATGCCTCTATCAAAGCATTGGTCAAGTGGTCAAGGTAATTAGTTCACGCCCGTCCATTCCAGCGCGTTGTGAGGGTGCCAAACCTAATAGCGCTATCAACTAAATACCTCGTTGCCTTCCCGGCAACAATCGGTAGATGTAAGGGGTCTTATATGATAAAAACTGAGTAATAATAAACATCCCATTAACCTGACATTCTTCCCTGAAAACGTTACCCGATATCCCTTCCCGGGAAGCATGCTTGGAAAAGAGCAGTGAACTCACCTTAGATTTGCTCGGTATGATAATGTACTTCTAGTGTTTAATGAATGCAAGGTCTGTTACACTCGACCAAAGGTTTAATGAATGTAAGTACGTATCGAGTTGGGTTATGCAATACCCTGAGTGTGGACACCCAAATAATTCAATATATGCAAACTGTCAAAATAATGCACAAGGACCATGTATTATATATAGTCATTTGAAAGGATTACAATTATAACTTTCATACAATAACTTAATATATATACCAGACCAACACATTCCTCTATAAATTAATTATCGGTTCACTACTAAATTCGGATGCTTTAAGTTTAACATTTAAGTTTTGATTTACAAATCAAATACCACATATTGGGTCCTATAGATTGAAAAGCATGTGCAACAATAGATAAGAATCATATTAACTAATATCATTTTAAGACAGTCCACTAAAGGCATCGGCCCACTATTGAATGTTTGGTCCAATTACAAATCCTTGTTGTCAGACGGTGCATTGAAATCAATTACCTTCACATGTTATTCAAGGCCTATTATTCAAACATATAGCATGTGATTTTCAAAGTTTAAGGATACCATTTAAAGCAACTCAGTACATCACGTGACATCTCTTATACAATCCATATGTGTCGGCCCATGTGAATACTCGATCTAATCAATTTGTTATCGGTCCAATAATTGGCCAACATTCAAATGATCATATGATTTAACAACAGCAGACATGATGACAACTAATAACAATATCACGTGAACTTTAATTCAGCACTAGTGTCATGCACACATTTATATTTGTAAACACAAATCCCACTTTATATATATATTTTTTAAACATAAATACCCGATGCCATAACTACACAGTGGGACGAAACATGGACGAGGCCAGGCGACAAAAACCATCTTTCGTCGGCCTGGGGGTTCTTCGTGGGGGTTTCGTCGCTGCCCAGCAGTTCATGCTTACCTACAACCCTAGTTATGGTAGTTTCTAATCACATTATCAACAGCAAGTATTAGCAGCCAGATTAATGTAGCAGCATCACAGGTTCAAGAACCTTTCATCATCTTAGTGAATGTCACACATTATGATAACCCAACACAACATCATACATAACAATGACCAAATCAAACAGTTTCGTATCCTCACAGTTACCATTACCCCTAACCTTAATTCGGATTACGTAGCGAACATCGTAACCGTTTCTCCTCATCATGCTAATCTAAATCTCAAATTCAGATTTCATAAGTATCATGGCCGATTACCAGTTACCTAGCAATATTATATCATTTAATTAACACCGATCATCCGTTGCCGAATCTCTATTTCGTTACCAAACATGCATGTCAGTTACACTTCCTTATGATTCTCATAGAATACATCAATTCACATAAAATACATCGATTCACATACAATACATCAATGGCAATAAACATAATTTGCGAAACCTGAATAAACGTAACCGAAACATACCGATCGAAGAGGAGGGTACAGGCTTGGATGCGGTGGGCGGTGTTCCTAGTAGAGAAGCTCGATAGGTGGAGATGATGCTTTGAAGGGGAACGCAACCGTCACCATTTGCAATGGGTCTAGGGTTTGCAATAGTTGGAATGACGATTCTATGAATACCCACATGTTCACTTACGTACAAAAGAAATAGAAGGGAATGGGCCGATTTTGGTTTGGGCCTAGAATAGTCATGCCAAAAGCCCAAGAATCACAAGGATACGAAGGTGTGCGACTGGAATAGAGATGTGCGGTTCGAAACTTCATGCGGCCCATATACAAAACCCATAATATATAAATGCGTCACAACTACTGACTTATCATTGAACGTAATAGTTTTAGTTAACGTACAAATAAGTTAAAATACGAAAAACAGACGTAGAAGAACGGTAAAACACGAGTTGTCACATTCATGCTTACGGTCCGTAAAGCCTGTATCTGGGCAAAATGTTTTAGATAGCTGCAGGTTTGTCACTATAACCGCCTTATACACTCATAACTCGAAACCAGGAGCTCTTTGATGGTTTTAGGAATCAGCAAGGACACCTGTGATGATCTCTAGACATCCCTAAACACCTGGCTTGATCCTTGAACACCCCCTCAACTATAAATAGGAGCACCATGTTGCCTCTTTTCCTTGCTAATTCACAAAATCAATTCCCTTCACTCTTGCTTGGAGATTCTTGATCAAAGGAGACTCCCTCTAGTCTAAAGTTTGAGCTAGGACCCTTTGTAAGTGTCCTTAGCCACTATAGTTCGGTTTTTATATGTTTAAAGACCGAAAGTCAAAGTTGCCGCAAAACGGCTTTGACTTTCGGTTTAGACCTAAACGGTCCAGCCATTGTTCGAGGCAAATAAGGCTACGTGATCGTAATTTGGTAGGTGTTAATCCCTCAAAAGGAAACCTCCTAATTATCACGTTTACTTAGTTAATTGTCGGGTCAAAGTAATTAAGCAAAAGGTCAAACTAGTCATATTTTTAAATAATAATCAAAACTGATAATGTAGAGGTTATAAATCATATTTTGTCACTTAAATGACTTGGTAAATATTATTAGAACATGACTAAACATGTTCAACCCGACAATTCTAAGTTTAAGCTCGGTTCGCAACCGAAAGTCGCAAAAGCTTGACTTTTGCTTTGACTTTCAGTTCTGCCCCGAATTAGCTTAATTCTTGTATGTATTAAGCTTCCATTGTGACCATATAATGTTGTAGTATAACCCTTTGAGGTTATATTACATGGTCACTTAGAAATCTGAAATATATGCATGTTTCCATTATTATGCTTCTTATTGACTATTATGCCCTTATGGTCTAAAAAATAGGATTTTTAAATAAATGAACATGCAAATGGATTAGGTACTAATTAGTAAACATATTTAAAATATTTTGACACTTACATTTTGGTCTTAAACTGATGTTATACAATTTATCAAAACTAATGCTTTTATAAGGACCAAAGTACCCTTAAGCATGTAAAACAAGTTTAAACATAAATTTTGGCACAAAACTCTTAACCTACTGTTATTATATTATTTTTAGGAATTTTTGGAATATTGGGTCAGATTATATACTGACCTTAATATTGAGTTCGTGTATAAAGCTTATAATTGACGATAATGCCCTTTTTGCGAATAAAATGAGTTTTACATAAAATTGACATGCAAAACTTTTTGCTACTGATCTAATATGAAAAATAAAATGTTTTGACCATATAAGGCTGGTCAAAATCTCATAATCACAAAAAAAAACCTTGTAAATATCGTCAATTATTGGTTTTTACGCTAATTAGGTGCATAGTATGGTTTTAAACCATATTTAGTACCCAAGACTTGTTACCTACTGAATTTATAAATGATTTTTAATATTTTCATAGTAGGTATAAGTCATGAACTCAGAATTCCAATTATGTCCTTAAAAGCATATGTGAAATGACCAAATGCCCTTTCAAGGCATAGTTTGGCCATAAATGGTAAACCACACATATGTATGATATCCTACTGTTATAACATCATAATATAAATGTTTTTACAAAATGTTTTTGACCAGAACATCAATTTAACTATAAACCCTTTTTATAAATCCTAAAATGACCAAAACGCCCTTATGAGGCCTAATTCGGTTTTAAAATCTTTTTGGGCATAGATGTGGACATCATACTGATGTCTTAACTTATTTTAAGCATAATATGGAACTTGTGTAAGACTCATTCGGTTACCCGTTATGCTTATACACGTTTGGTTTGGTTCATGTAACTAGTTTGCATGAATTAACCGAAATGTGTTTAACCATATCATCTAAACTTCAAAATCCAGAATGTATTTAGTTTACCCATATTTTACAAGTATTCAAACTTGATGGGTCTAAATTACATTCCATTCCGGTCTCCACTTAATCTAGTGCTTCGTACCGTAATATATCCTTAAAACTAACCGGTCAAAGTCTTTGACTTAAATAAGACCCGTTAGTATCCTAATAGGTTAATAAAACCTTCTTTACAGATTAAGTAGCCTCAGTAGAAGATATTTGCATAAAGTCTCAGAAATATACGGCTGAGTAGCATCCCTTGCATAATTAACTCAGGTAAATACTTTTAACTTATTTTCCCTTATACGGGCTTGGGATATGGTAAATTATTACCGCTTTGTCGGGTATGAGATCATTTAATCAGACTATGAATTAATAAATCTGCATAACCCGTTTTAATCTGTTTTGTTCGATAACATAAACTTTGGGGGTTAACGACCGTGTCCTGGATATCCACGGCTCATTTAAGTTATTAATGGCCACGACCTATGCACGGGGTGTAGGCACACACCCGACAGATGCAAATGCTAAATAATAAATTACTCACAAGTTCGGGATAACTCATTTCTGGGTTTTATAAGTGGTGAGTCGGTTTATCATGACCGGCTTCCAAACCGGCCCCAAATGTATGACAAACATGTAAATCTGTATACAAGATTTTAAATGAAATTGTTCCAAGTTATAAAAGATTTTGTACCTTGTGCGCCTAAACCAATTTTCATAAATATTTTCAAATGAGTCAGTTAATTGTATTTACCAGTGAAAACTGACGTATTTTCCAAAGATTAAGTGACAGGTACCTCTCGAAATTAGGCACTTGGCATAAATTAAAATGATCTTGCAAATCCTTAGATGCCTGAAGTCTGTTAAACTCAGTTTTATGTATTTATTTTCATGGTCCGCCTGTGGATCTCTTTTACAATCCGTCTGTATATTCTTTCATTTTGAACTTTGAACGTTTCAGGTTGTAATTGTATTAACTTCCAAGCCTTCCGCTGTGCTATAAATGTGTTTAATTGTCTATGATGATATCAACTACGTCACGATACTCCCATCAGGCCCACCAGAATATGTGGAAATATCGGGGTGTGACAACTATTCAAGCCACCTATGCTTTTCAGTCCGAGTATAATATCTGGCAACGTAGGATGGGCCATGTGTTAGCTCAGCAAAACACCGGGTGCTGGAAGTCAGTCGCCTTTGGACCACATGTTCCAATGGTACCTAGCACAGAAGATCCCAAGGCCCAAGTGCCTAAAAGCCTTGAAAATTACTCAGATCAGGATTTTCAAAAAATTGTACTAGATGCAAAGGCTTTTAGCATTGTGGCTTCAGCTCTTCCAAATGACATTTACGCTGGACTGTTACATTATACTAGTGCCAAAGAGTTGTGGGATGCACTGAAAGAGTAGTCTGGTGGAACAAAAGAGGTTATAGAAAACAATAGGGAAGTTTTAAATCAACAATATAATGGTGGAACACTATTCTCCAGTCTAGGGGAAGTGACATAACCTATAATATGGAATGGACTGAGTTTAAGAATATGGTTGAAAGGAAATTCTGTCCTCCCAATGAAAAAGAACAGATAGCTAATAAATTCTTAAACCTTAGAATGACTAGAGTAGACTGTAAGGGTTACACTATTGTATTCTTCGAATATGCTAGAATAGTGCCAACCCTAGCTTCACCAGAACCAGTATTAATCTCCTATTACATCTGGGGATTAATCAGTGAAATTAGACATGTAGTCAAAGCAGCTAGATCACCAACCATAGATGAAGCTGTAGAACTAGAAAATACCTTGACTGATGAATTAGTGCGTACACAAGCAGAAAACCAGAGAAAGAACCTAGTCCAGAAACTTACCCAGGAATTTTGTTATGGTAATTCCAACAGTGGGAAAAACGTAGGTTCTACTTCTGCACCTTATTGTAAGGCCTGCAAGAAGAAGCATTCAGGAAGATGCTCTACATACTGCAACTTTTGCAAGATACCAGGACATAAGGAAGAAGATTATAGGAAGAAACCTAGTAATGGAGTGTGCTTCAACTGTGGAGAAAAAGGGCATATTAAGCCAAATTATCCGAAACTAGCTCTAGCCATGAACCGCAAGACTACTAAGAATGCTAGGGCATTCGTTCTGACAGCCGAAGAAGCAAAGATGATTCCAGACGTGATCGCTGGTACGTTTTTAGTTAATGATGTTCTATGATGATGAGTAATGCTGCTGTCTGTACGTGAGCCAAGAGGGTTGTGTATTGCATGTCATAAATCAGGTATACCTCAAAATCAGAAGTAACGGGAGTTGGCACCTCGTGCCTAAAGCCGCCTCTCTCAGAAGAACATTCACAGCTGTGAAGACTCGTCAGTTTCCTTGGTTGCAAGAAAGCGTGCTGGTAGCTTGAGACAATCAACGATCACCCAGGTGTTATTGTTTCTGTTTTGATGCTTCCGGTTGGTGATACTCCACCTTGACTTTCCCACAATTCAAACATTATTCACATACCTTGCCAGATGGGCCTTCATGCCCAATTACCCGTACAAGATTCATAGACCCTAATATCTATTATCAAAACTCAGACGACTGGAATATCAAGGCCGGTGTGCTTTGCTCAACACAAGTTCCCTAAAGTTGCCATATAATGAGGTCCACATTCGTTCCATGAGGTAGCAAATATCATCCGACATGTCAAAGGTTGCTTCTCCATGCCCCGCATGGACTCAACTTGAAAATTCTCTTCCTTCAGCGCTTCGGTTTAAACATGGCGAATCTGATCATGTAGGCTAGAGTTGATGGTGAGCTACCAGCCCATAAGCGTTTAGGTTCCGTAGTTGAAGTCATTCAAAGGTTCCATCCAGCGATGCCATCACCTATTTAGCTCTCTTCAAAACCAGGGTACACGGGAGGCTCTCGTGATCGATCTAAGTAGTGCATTTGGTATCGTCCAAGTAATGCCTCCGGTTTACATCCAAAGACTACGGTTTCCACCGCAGGTTGCGGGTCGTGCATTTCCTCTTCGTAACTCCATTACGTAAGTCATCACCTTCTCGTGTTGCATTAACGTGTAACTGGGACTCAGATTCGAACCCTCACGGTATACCACTAGATCATCAATACTCCCGGATAGAGCGATGTTCAGTGTATTGCAGAGTTGTGTTTCAAAAGCTGAAAAGACGTTCTCCTATTCTGTTTTTCCACGAACACAGCATCCTGCTGTGCTTAAGAGGTTAAAGCTGTGCGATCTTCGAAAATCCTGTGATGAATCTGCGATAGTCTCTAGCGAGACCAAGAAATTGCTGTCTCCCTGCAGGAATCCTTGGTGTCGATCAGTTTTAACTAAAATAGGTCTTAGCGAGATCCATGCGTATTCCCACTTCGTTGATTATACGACCAAAAATGTACCCCTCGAATCCAGAGGTTACATTTAGCAAGACTTCGCGCGGAGTGGCTCCTCCCCCAGGAGCTCTAAAATAGATGCAAATACCACCCATGATGTTCCTTCCTCCAGGAAATGACCCAAAATGTCAACAATAAACACGGTCGATTCTTGTGGTCCATAAGCTGCTGGTGTGTTGATATCTCGATGGTCATGGTGTACAAAGTCGCACTGGCCGCATTGCGTTTGATATGCCGTTCTAAGAGCATTTTCCCATTGGACTTCCATCTGATGTTAGTTCGTTTGTTAGCCAATCCTCGAATGGGAGCTTGACTCTCGCAACTAGTCGACAGGTTTTCAATACATGGTCGGGGCAAACGGTTCTCAACTGTTGTCTTAATGAGTTCTCGATAATTAGTACACACACAAAAAGGCTTATCTTTACTGGTATAACAGGGGCTCCCCAAAGCGAACAACTAGGTCCGATAAAACTCATGCCCAATAGTTCCTGAAGTTGATTTGTTAGTGCATACATCTATCGTCTTCGTCTTATATCGAGTCTCGGGTTCGTTACAGATTTGAACAAACATGACATCATATATGTGACATCACAAGTGACATCACATATATGACATCACATGTGACATCATGAGACATGAAATATGGAATTGAAAGTGTAACCGTTTGAAGATGGTTCCGTTTGAAGAAGATTCCGTTTGAAGCATGTCGTGTCCGTTTGAAGGGTGTCATGTCACCTTCAAACGAAAGGGTCCTTTCCTATAAATAGGTCTCATGTCTAGTTCATTTGTAACTTTCCGGTTTGTGCAACGAAGTGATGTCGAAGTGTTGTCAGGTTGTAAATCATTGTGAAATCAATCATACAACAGTTTATAGTGTAAATCTTGCTGAATTGAACTCTACACGTCTGTTTCCGCCTTTCGTTTAGAGATAAACTCTTCTGATCGACTCGTTCATGTCCGAATTCGATCCTACATGATTAGGCAGATCCTGCAACCTTCCTGGTGTAAGACAATAAGGAACACTAGTATCAAAGGCTGCTTCTGACATGATACCGATATGATATTCCACCTGACGATGTGAAGGTAAACCTGTTAGTTCTTCTGGTAGCACTAGGAAGAAATCACGAACGATTTGTGGATCCTCGGTCCTCTTTTTCTTAATCTTAATCATCAGTAACGAGTGCTAACATAGCGGAATAATCCTTCTGTAGACACTTCTGGGCCTTCATTGCTGATATGATGCTAACCCTTACACCACCCTGACACTTCAAAGTATAAAGTGATGTAAAATTTCCTTCCCTCAAGGTATATTTACGCGATATCCAGATAACCAATCTACACTTTTACTGCATCGAGACCATCAAGGATAGCAAAATGAAGGTCGATGTCGAACACTTGTCCCACAAGGTCGAGCTTGCATCCCAATGAACATACAAGGCTTCAGTTGACTTGCCATCAGCCGGTTCCATAACAGGTTTGGTTTCGAGAAGCATCAGGGTTAAACGGAATCGAGACGAAGCGGTTAGCTACCCCTTCAAGCTACCATGTTGTTATTATGCCATAGACGGAATCGAGACAAAACGGAATCAACGGCCAATCCATGCCGTAGACACCTTCGTTTCCATACTGTAGGCTATTATTACAAGTACCCTGGTGTTGCCATGACTGTTGCCTCTAATGTCGTTGCTTGAAACGGAATCCCTATGATCTTTCACCAACCAAGTCCATCTTTCCACATTCTGTGCCACGTTCTGAAGCGCTAATCACTTCACTGGTAGTCACACATTCCCCACTGTAATCAGTTGTCACCGCTTATGCCCCAATTGATTCGTAAGTGTCGACTCCCATAAGTCGCTTACCAGGGTTGAAGATTCGATTAGCGCCAAACTGCTGATGTTCGTTGCTGGTAATCAGGGTCGTCCAATACTAAGGTTGGTAAGGCACGTCGCTCATCCTCTTGTCCATCGTTCTTGTAAGTTAACCGGGTACTACCCGGTATGTTTCCAGAGTGTTGCAGAAGTGATCACACTTCGGGGTCTAAGACGTTAGTACATTGAGTCCCAGCAAACAAAGAGGAGTGTGAGAGGTATTGACCAATCATCGATGTTGCAACATCCAACTCAGGGATGTTCGTATAAGCACCTAACATTCTACACAGTTCACTAGGCATTCAGATGTGTGTTCAGGTAATATTCGATAGCATCGAGGTTGGTAAGGATTCAGTGAGAAGTGAAAAAGATCGTGTTCGAGTAGGAGACAATTACTGCTATGACCCCTATAGGTTTGTTATGTTTCACATTGGTCAAATAATGGAACGAAACCCCTTTTCCATTTGTTAAGGCTCACTGGGACTCGCATGCACCCCACACTATTATTATGTGTGCACCCACAATAATATTGTGATTTGCATGCTTATCTCAGCTCCTCCTAACTCATGTCAAATGGTTCCTCAAACTCAAGTAGCAACAAAGAGCATTACGAAATGTGAGTCATGAATGTTTAGGGAAATACCACCCTATCAGTCACATAACACATACAAGTAATTCATGAATTCATACTGTTGTGCTAAACGTGCAATCACATGCAATATCATATGCAAGTGTTCACTAGTTATGCTGTGCAATGAGTAAACGAGAGACGAACCTTGCAATCTGGAGCTGAGTGTCATGGTCGTATTCACATTTTCAGAACTGTTCGGTTATAGTCTGGTTTTATAAAAATGTTTTTAAAACCAAGTTCACTATAACCAGTGGCTCTGATACCAAACTGTCACACTCCCAAAATACCACATTCAGAAACCCCCGTGAGGCATGTGACGTACCAGGATCCAAGCCACCAATCACATTGAACTCATAAATATATTTAAATAAAACCTTCATTCATTAACAAAAAGTGTTACAAACGTTACATGCCATTCATTGTATACAGCGGAAGCATATCTCATTTGTTAAGTGTTTCGTAAACCATGTGTACATAAACCATTTAGCTTGTTTTGAGGTTCCATATATCACGACCCACGACCACTCCAGCATCCCAGACAGCAAGTCCCAATGATATAAACCTACAACCTGCAAGCATGCAGACAAGTGTGTCAGACGACGCTGGTGAGTTCAAAGTTTTGTTATCGTGTTTAGTTACCAGATATGAGTATAAAACAGTTCAATGATTTGTTTTGATGATGTTATTAACTCGATTACCGTATGTGGCTACTAGATGTGTTTGCCTAACCCTTAATGCCTCTATCAAAGCATTGGTCAAGTGGTCAAGGTAATTAGTTCACGCCCGTCCATTCCAGCGCGTTGTGAGGGTGCCAAACCTAATAGCGCTATCAACTAAATACCTCGTTGCCTTCCCGGCAACAATCGGTAGATGTAAGGGGTCTTATATGATAAAAACTGAGTAATAATAAACATCCCATTAACCTGACATTCTTCCCTGAAAACGTTACCCGATATCCCTTCCCGGGAAGCATGCTTGGAAAAGAGCAGTGAACTCACCTTAGATTTGCTCGGTATGATAATGTACTTCTAGTGTTTAATGAATGCAAGGTCTGTTACACTCGACCAAAGGTTTAATGAATGTAAGTACGTATCGAGTTGGGTTATGCAATACCCTGAGTGTGGACACCCAAATAATTCAATATATGCAAACTGTCAAAATAATGCACAAGGACCATGTATTATATATAGTCATTTGAAAGGATTACAATTATAACTTTCATACAATAACTTAATATATATACCAGACCAACACATTCCTCTATAAATTAATTATCGGTTCACTACTAAATTCGGATGCTTTAAGTTTAACATTTAAGTTTTGATTTACAAATCAAATACCACATATTGGGTCCTATAGATTGAAAAGCATGTGCAACAATAGATAAGAATCATATTAACTAATATCATTTTAAGACAGTCCACTAAAGGCATCGGCCCACTATTGAATGTTTGGTCCAATTACAAATCCTTGTTGTCAGACGGTGCATTGAAATCAATTACCTTCACATGTTATTCAAGGCCTATTATTCAAACATATAGCATGTGATTTTCAAAGTTTAAGGATACCATTTAAAGCAACTCAGTACATCACGTGACATCTCTTATACAATCCATATGTGTCGGCCCATGTGAATACTCGATCTAATCAATTTGTTATCGGTCCAATAATTGGCCAACATTCAAATGATCATATGATTTAACAACAGCAGACATGATGACAACTAATAACAATATCACGTGAACTTTAATTCAGCACTAGTGTCATGCACACATTTATATTTGTAAACACAAATCCCACTTTATATATATATTTTTTAAACATAAATACCCGATGCCATAACTACACAGTGGGACGAAACATGGACGAGGCCAGGCGACAAAAACCATCTTTCGTCGGCCTGGGGGTTCTTCGTGGGGGTTTCGTCGCTGCCCAGCAGTTCATGCTTACCTACAACCCTAGTTATGGTAGTTTCTAATCACATTATCAACAGCAAGTATTAGCAGCCAGATTAATGTAGCAGCATCACAGGTTCAAGAACCTTTCATCATCTTAGTGAATGTCACACATTATGATAACCCAACACAACATCATACATAACAATGACCAAATCAAACAGTTTCGTATCCTCACAGTTACCATTACCCCTAACCTTAATTCGGATTACGTAGCGAACATCGTAACCGTTTCTCCTCATCATGCTAATCTAAATCTCAAATTCAGATTTCATAAGTATCATGGCCGATTACCAGTTACCTAGCAATATTATATCATTTAATTAACACCGATCATCCGTTGCCGAATCTCTATTTCGTTACCAAACATGCATGTCAGTTACACTTCCTTATGATTCTCATAGAATACATCAATTCACATAAAATACATCGATTCACATACAATACATCAATGGCAATAAACATAATTTGCGAAACCTGAATAAACGTAACCGAAACATACCGATCGAAGAGGAGGGTACAGGCTTGGATGCGGTGGGCGGTGTTCCTAGTAGAGAAGCTCGATAGGTGGAGATGATGCTTTGAAGGGGAACGCAACCGTCACCATTTGCAATGGGTCTAGGGTTTGCAATAGTTGGAATGACGATTCTATGAATACCCACATGTTCACTTACGTACAAAAGAAATAGAAGGGAATGGGCCGATTTTGGTTTGGGCCTAGAATAGTCATGCCAAAAGCCCAAGAATCACAAGGATACGAAGGTGTGCGACTGGAATAGAGATGTGCGGTTCGAAACTTCATGCGGCCCATATACAAAACCCATAATATATAAATGCGTCACAACTACTGACTTATCATTGAACGTAATAGTTTTAGTTAACGTACAAATAAGTTAAAATACGAAAAACAGACGTAGAAGAACGGTAAAACACGAGTTGTCACATTCATGCTTACGGTCCGTAAAGCCTGTATCTGGGCAGAATGTTTTAGATAGCTGCAGGTTTGTCACTATAACCGCCTTATACACTCATAACTCGAAACCAGGAGCTCTTTGATGGTTTTAGGAATCAGCAAGGACACCTGTGATGATCTCTAGACATCCCTAAACACCTGGCTTGATCCTTGAACACCCCCTCAACTATAAATAGGAGCACCATGTTGCCTCTTTTCCTTGCTAATTCACAAAATCAATTCCCTTCACTCTTGCTTGGAGATTCTTGATCAAAGGAGACTCCCTCTAGTCTAAAGTTTGAGCTAGGACCCTTTGTAAGTGTCCTTAGCCACTATAGTTCGGTTTTTATATGTTTAAAGACCGAAAGTCAAAGTTGCCGCAAAACGGCTTTGACTTTCGGTTTAGACCTAAACGGTCCAGCCATTGTTCGAGGCAAATAAGGCTACGTGATCGTAATTTGGTAGGTGTTAATCCCTCAAAAGGAAACCTCCTAATTATCACGTTTACTTAGTTAATTGTCGGGTCAAAGTAATTAAGCAAAAGGTCAAACTAGTCATATTTTTAAATAATAATCAAAACTGATAATGTAGAGGTTATAAATCATATTTTGTCACTTAAATGACTTGGTAAATATTATTAGAACATGACTAAACATGTTCAACCCGACAATTCTAAGTTTAAGCTCGGTTCGCAACCGAAAGTCGCAAAAGCTTGACTTTTGCTTTGACTTTCAGTTCTGCCCCGAATTAGCTTAATTCTTTTATGTATTAAGCTTCCATTGTGACCATATAATGTTGTAGTATAACCCTTTGAGGTTATATTACATGGTCACTTAGAAATCTGAAATATATGCATGTTTCCATTATTATGCTTCTTATTGACTATTATGCCCTTATGGTCTAAAAAATAGGATTTTTAAATAAATGAACATGCAAATGGATTAGGTACTAATTAGTAAACATATTTAAAATATTTTGACACTTACATTTTGGTCTTAAACTGATGTTATACAATTTATCAAAACTAATGCTTTTATAAGGACCAAAGTACCCTTAAGCATGTAAAACAAGTTTAAACATAAATTTTGGCACAAAACTCTTAACCTACTGTTATTATATTATTTTTAGGAATTTTTGGAATATTGGGTCAGATTATATACTGACCTTAATATTGAGTTCGTGTATAAAGCTTATAATTGACGATAATGCCCTTTTTGCGAATAAAATGAGTTTTACATAAAATTGACATGCAAAACTTTTTGCTACTGATCTAATATGAAAAATAAAATGTTTTGACCATATAAGGCTGGTCAAAATCTCATAATCACAAAAAAAAACCTTGTAAATATCGTCAATTATTGGTTTTTACGCTAATTAGGTGCATAGTATGGTTTTAAACCATATTTAGTACCCAAGACTTGTTACCTACTGAATTTATAAATGATTTTTAATATTTTCATAGTAGGTATAAGTCATGAACTCAGAATTCCAATTATGTCCTTAAAAGCATATGTGAAATGACCAAATGCCCTTTCAAGGCATAGTTTGGCCATAAATGGTAAACCACACATATGTATGATATCCTACTGTTATAACATCATAATATAAATGTTTTTACAAAAATTTTTTGACCAGAACATCAATTTAACTATAAACCCTTTTTATAAATCCTAAAATGACCAAAACGCCCTTATGAGGCCTAATTCGGTTTTAAAATCTTTTTGGGCATAGATGTGGACATCATACTGATGTCTTAACTTATTTTAAGCATAATATGGAACTTGTGTAAGACTCATTCGGTTACCCGTTATGCTTATACACGTTTGGTTTGGTTCATGTAACTAGTTTACATGAATTAACCGAAATGTGTTTAACCATATCATCTAAACTTCAAAATCCAGAATGTATTTAGTTTACCCATATTTTACAAGTATTCAAACTTGATGGGTCTAAATTACATTCCATTCTGGTCTCCACTTAATCTAGTGCTTCGTACCGTAATATATCCTTAAAACTAACCGGTCAAAGTCTTTGACTTAAATAAGACCCGTTAGTATCCTAATAGGTTAATAAAACCTTCTTTACAGATTAAGTAGCCTCAGTAGAAGATATTTGCATAAAGTCTCAGAAATATACGGCTGAGTAGCATCCCTTGCATAATTAACTCAGGTAAATACTTTTAACTTATTTTCCCTTATACGGGCTTGGGATATGGTAAATTATTACCGCTTTGTCGGGTATGAGATCATTTAATCAGACTATGAATTAATAAATCTGCATAACCCGTTTTAATCTGTTTTGTTCGATAACATAAACTTTGGGGGTTAACGACCGTGTCCTGGATATCCACGGCTCATTTAAGTTATTAATGGCCACGACCTATGCACGGGGTGTAGGCACACACCCGACAGATGCAAATGCTAAATAATAAATTACTCACAAGTTCGGGATAACTCATTTCTGGGTTTTATAAGTGGTGAGTCGGTTTATCATGACCGGCTTCCAAACCGGCCCCAAATGTATGACAAACATGTAAATCTGTATACAAGATTTTAAATGAAATTGTTCCAAGTTATAAAAGATTTTGTACCTTGTGCGCCTAAACCAATTTTCATAAATATTTTCAAATGAGTCAGTTAATTGTATTTACCAGTGAAAACTGACGTATTTTCCAAAGATTAAGTGACAGGTACCTCTCGAAATTAGGCACTTGGCATAAATTAAAATGATCTTGCAAATCCCTAGATGCCTGAAGTCTGTTAAACTCAGTTTTATGTATTTGTTTTCATGGTCCGCCTGTGGATCTCTTTTACAATCCGTCTGTATATTCTTTCATTTTGAACTTTGAACGTTTCAGGTTGTAATAGTATTAACTTCCAAGCCTTCCGCTGTGCTATAAATGTGTTTAATTATCTATGATGATATCAACTACGTCACGATACTCCCATCAGGCCCACCAGAATATGTGGAAATATCGGGGTGTGACAACTATTCAAGCCACCTATGCTTTTCAGTCCGAGTATAATAGCTGGCAACGTAGGATGGGCCATGTGTTAGCTCAGCAAAACACCGGGTGCTGGAAGTCAGTCGCCTTTGGACCACATGTTCCAATGGTACCTAGCACAGAAGATCCCAAGGCCCAAGTGCCTAAAAGCCTTGAAAATTACTCAGATCAGGATTTTCAAAAAATTGTACTAGATGCAAAGGCTTTTAGCATTGTGGCTTCAGCTCTTCCAAATGACATTTACGTTGGACTGTTACATTATACTAGTGCCAAAGAGTTGTGGGATGCACTGAAAGAGTAGTCTGGTGGAACAAAAGAGGTTATAGAAAACAATAGGGAAGTTTTAAATCAACAATATAATGGTGGAACACTATTCTCCAGTCTAGGGGAAGTGACATAACCTATAATATGGAATGGACTGAGTTTAAGAATATGGTTGAAAGGAAATTCTGTCCTCCCAATGAAAAAGAACAGATAGCTAATAAATTCTTAAACCTTAGAATGACTAGAGTAGACTGTAAGGGTTACACTATTGTATTCTTCGAATATGCTAGAATAGTGCCAACCCTAGCTTCACCAGAACCAGTATTAATCTCCTATTACATCTGGGGATTAATCAGTGAAATTAGACATGTAGTCAAAGCAGCTAGATCACCAACCATAGATGAAGCTGTAGAACTAGAAAATACCTTGACTGATGAATTAGTGCGTACACAAGCAGAAAACCAGAGAAAGAACCTAGTCCAGAAACTTACCCAGGAATTTTGTTATGGTAATTCCAACAGTGGGAAAAACGTAGGTTCTACTTCTGCACCTTATTGTAAGGCCTGCAAGAAGAAGCATTCAGGAAGATGCTCTACATACTGCAACTTTTGCAAGATACCAGGACATAAGGAAGAAGATTATAGGAAGAAACCTAGTAATGGAGTGTGCTTCAACTGTGGAGAAAAAGGGCATATTAAGCCAAATTATCCGAAACTAGCTCTAGCCATGAACCACAAGACTACTAAGAATGCTAGGGCATTCGTTCTGACAGCCGAAGAAGCAAAGATGATTCCGGACGTGATCGCTGGTACGTTTTTAGTTAATGATGTTTTTGCTAAAGTATTATTTGACTCTGGTGCAAACCAAAGTTTTATTAATACTTCATTTTGCAAACTTCTCAATCAACCATTAACTAAACTTCAACAAGAATGTCGAGTAGAGACCGCAAATGGAGAAACCATTAATATTACTGAAATCTTGTAGGGAGCAAGAATATAAATTTTAAACCAAAAGTTTGTTGCAAATCTTTGCCCACTGAATCTGGCTAGATTTGATATTGTATTAGGAATGGATTGGTTAATAGCCAATAAAGCCAGTATTCTATGTGATCAAAAGTCAATCCAAGTAAATTCACCAAAGGGTGAAAAGATCACAATTAAAGGAACTAAGCCATCTTGATCCACGAAATTTATCTCTGTGATGAAAACAACAAGTTATTCAAGAAAAGGGTCACTAGTGTATATGATTTCTATAATCATTAACCTTAAAGGAAAAGAATTGAAAGATATTCCCGTAGTATCTCAAATAGAGTTACCAGGACTACCGCCGGACAGGGAAGTTGAATTCAAAATTCATCTGCTACAAGGGACAGCACCAATTGCCAATGCACCTTACCGTTTGGCACCAGCAGAGATGCAAGAACTAAAGAAACAACTGGATGAACTTATGGAGAAAGGGTTCATACAGCCAAGTTCATCGCCATGGGGAGCACCGATCTTGTTTGTCAAAAAGTAAGAAGGATCAATGCGTATGTGCATTGATTACTGAGAGTTGAACAAGGTCACGATTAAAAATCGGTACCCATTACCTAGAATCGATGATCTGTTTGATCAATTGCAAGGAGCTCGATTCTTTTCTAAGATCGACTTACGTATAGGATATCATCAATTAAAGGTACAGGAATAGGATATTCCTAAGACTGCTTTCCGAACAAGGTATGGCCATTATGAATTTACTGTCATGCCATTTGGTTTAACCAATGCCCCAGCCGCATTTATGGACATGATGAACCGAATATGTAAGCCATATTTGGATAAATTCATAATTGTCTTTATAGATGATATTCTCATTTACTTTAAGAGTAAAGAGGAACATGCGGCGCATCTGCATGTCCTCCTAAATTTGCTCAGAAAAGAAAAGCTTTACGCTAAATTTTTAAAATGCGAATTTTGGTTAGAAGAAGTGCAATTTCTTGGACATTTAGTTAATCATGAAGGAATTCATGTAGATCCCAAAAAGATTGAGGCGATTACTAAATGGAAAGTCCCTGAAACACCAACGGAGGTTAGAAGTTTTCTAGGACTAGCCGGTTATTATAGACGATTTATCCAAGATTTTTCTAGAATAGCCATTCCCTTAACAAAACTGACATGTAAGTCTATTAAGTTTGAATGGGGACCAAAACAAGAAGAAGCCTTTAGAATTCTTAAGCAGAGATTAACCAACGCACCCATACTAGCGTTACTAAAAGGAACTGAAGACTTTGTACTCTATTGTGACGCTTCTAAGTTAGGTTATGGATGTGTGTTGATGCAACGTCAAAAGGTTATAGCCTATGCGTCTAGACAACTTAAGAATCATGAAGAAAATTATTCGACCCATGATTTAGAATTAGGAGCCATAATTTTTGCCCTGAAAATTTGGAGACATTACCTTTACGGTAGTAAGTTTACCATTTTCACCGATCATAAGGGTTTAAGATATGTTTTTGGGCAAAAGGAATTAAATATAAGACAAAGACGCTGGATGGAAATTCTTAGTGATTATGATTGTAATATCCAGTATCACTCAGGAAAGGCTAATGTAGTAGCTGATGCTTTAAGTCAAAAATATCATGAAAAGCCAAAAAAGAGTATGTTCTCTTAAATTAAATCTGCAGATAGGTTTGAACGAGCAAATTAGAGAAGTACAAGAATCAGTAATAAAGGATGATACTGAAAAATTAAAAGGAATGATTAAGAAATTAGAACAAGGAACAGATGGAATATGGAGATTCCATAAGAAAAGGATTTGGATACCTAAACTAGGAAACCTACGCCACCGAATATTAGAAGAAGCCCATAAGTCTAAGTATACGATACATCCTGGAAGTGATAAGATGTATCAAGACTTAAGAAAGAATTTCTGGTGGATAGGAATGAAAAAGGATATAGCAGCTTATGTTGCCAAGTGTCTAACCTATTCACAAGTGAAAGCTGAACATCAGAAACCTTCAGTTTATTGCAGCAATTAGAAATACCGATATGAAAATGGGAATTGATAATAATGGACTTTGTTACCAAATTACCCAAGACACGAAAAGGTAATGATACAATCTGGGTGATTGTAGATAGATTAACTAAATCTGCTCTTTTCTTACCAATGAAGGAAACCTTCAGTATGGAACAGTTAGCTAAATTGTATATAAATGAAATAGTTTCATTGCATGGCATTCCTTTATCAATTATTTCTGATAGAGATAGCCGTTTTACTTCTCATTTTTGGACAAGTTTCCAAAAAGCAATGGGAACCAAGCTAAATCTAAGCACAACTTATCATCCTCAAATGGATGGACAAAGTGAAAGGACGATCCAGACAATGGAAGATATGCTTAGAGCTTGCGTAATTGATTTCGGAGGAAATTGGGACGATCATCTACCATTAATAGAATTTTCCTACAATAATAACTATCATACCGGCATCAATGTTGCACCATTCGAAACACTTTACGGACGAAAGTGCCGAACTCCAGTCTGTTGGGCAGAGATTGGAGAAAAGCAACTGTCTGGACCTGAGATAGTGCAAGAAACAACGGACAAGATTGTTCAAGTCAAAGAAAGACTAAAAGCAGCACGCGATCGACAAAAGAGTTATGCTGATAACAGGCGAAAGCCATTGGAATTTCAAGTAGGAGACAAGGTATTATTAAAAGTTTCTCCTTGGAAAGGAGTGGTAAGATTCATCAAAAGAGGAAAGCTAAGCCCCAGGTACGTTGGACCTTTTGAGATTATTAGAAGAATAGGACCAGTAGCTTATCAGCTACAACTGCCAAAGGAAATGGAAGGAATACATGATGTATTTCATGTATGTAATCTCAAAAAGTCCTTGGCTGATGAATCATTAGTAGTACCTCTTAAGGATATAGAGGTAAATTAGAAGCTTAAGTTCGTAGAGAAGCCACTACAGATTGAAGACAGGAAAGTCAAGAATCTCAAACACAAGAGATTAGTTCTAGTCAAAGTGAAATGGGATTCCAAGAGAGGACCAGAGTACACTTGGGAGCTTGAATCAGAGATGCAGAGGAAATATCCACACCTGTTCCAGTAGATCTCGAGGACGAGTTCAGAAACAAGGTGGGGAGGCTATAACAACCCTCCTAAAATATTTCCGACACTCCTAAAATATTTAGAACGTCCCTATACGTCCTAAAATACACCCCGTATACGAAAAGTGAGCCCTAAATACCTTTAATTTTATGAAAATAAAATAAAAACAAAATTCAATGGTCCCTGGCGAGCCGCGACAGAGCTAGTGACGGCTGTCGCGGGGCGCGACCTAGTGCCACCAGGCGGAACCCTAGCCTGCCACGTGTCCCACCACTAGTCAAAGCTATACCGGTGATGAGGCGAAGTTAGGGTCTACCTTGCCTAGCTCGCGGTCCGCGACGGCCCTCTCCTTCTCTTTCGCGGGCCGTGAAGAAGTGACTGATCAACACTATAAATAGGGTCGATCGGATTCAGTTGGAATTCGTTCAAATCTCGTACTCTCTCTCAAATTTCTGAAGTAATAGAATTATATCGGGTGTTATACCCACTAAAATAGGGAAGCTCTGCCTCGATGTAAGTATCATAACCTCCGGTTACGTATTAGATACACGCTGCCCGATTGATCTAGTGCTCCGTAACAGCTGTCGAAGTTCTGCCCGACGTAGTTGTAACGCCCCGGGTTTTCGAAAGTCAAAGTCAAAGTCAAGATTGAAGTCAAAGGAAGAAAAGATTGCTAATTGCGATCTGTCACTCCTTGCTCAACTCCTTTTTTGACCTCTTTGACTTGTAGATAGTCTGTTTACTTTGTTACGTTAGTTGTATTATGTGGAGTACTTGTTAATAATCGAGGTTTAATCGATATCTATCGCATGTTTTATCGCCTTATCGCTTATCGCAATCGCACTCGCAACCCGAATTATGCGTTCTGGATATTGTTTTACGTGTGTACCTTTTATGTGTTACTTGTGCATGTTTATTTATGTTTATGTTGTGGTGATTAATCGAAACGCAATCGCAACTCAATCCCAATCGAATCGCAAGCGCTAAACGCAAGATAATTAGGATGATTGTAAGTTAGATATAGTAGTTGGGATTAATGGGAAACTCTATCCCATCGCAAAACCCAACGCACGAAAAGAAACGCCAAAACTCAGTCATTGGAGCCACTCGATCGAGTGACTGCTCGATCGGATGGTCAACCGATTGGATTGCCATCCGATCAGAGTGCCACCCGATTTGAAAACCATCTGATCGGTGACCCACTCGATCTACTGCACTTTCCTTTTTGGGAAACCCTATGTATACCAACCTATCACATCATTTGTGATGTGACAGCTCTCACTCGACCCAGCCGCACTTCAGCCTCTATTTCTCTCGATTTCTCGCGATTCTTGTAAGTTTTCAACCTAAATCTTGTACTTTCTTGATCTACACGCACTCCTACACCTTTCTACCTTTTGAATCTTAACTTTTAACATTGAAATCACTAGAATTGAGGTGTTCTAGGATGATGTCATCATGGGGTTCTTATGAACTTCATGTTTTGGCTTCAATCCACCAAGAACAACTTAGATCTTGGCGATTTCCACAAGAATAATCAAAGATCTTGCATAGATCTGAACATATTCATGGTGAAAAAGATTAAAAGATGGTTTTCAAACTTTCTTTCAACTCTTTTACACTCAATGCACTCGAAACCGATAGAATCGGAGCTTGTTCTGATCTTCTACTCCTTCTTAGTGATGTGTTGGTTCAAGTTCTGGATTCGACCGAAGAGACAACCGATTCCGGGTTAAACATGAACAACCATCACGAACCAGTGAACAGGTCGGATCTGGGTGATTCCTGTTCGATCGGGTCACTAGGGACATGA
The DNA here is from genome assembly GCA_030545235.1 of Helianthus tuberosus. Classification (NCBI taxonomy): domain Eukaryota; kingdom Viridiplantae; phylum Streptophyta; class Magnoliopsida; order Asterales; family Asteraceae; genus Helianthus; species Helianthus tuberosus. Next base: position 220,068,743 of record CM060369.1, read on the forward strand.
CGAGGTTCTGTTGTTTAGCACGTATCACATCGTCTCGATCAAAATTGCAAACTATCAAAATTACCAAGTGTCAAGACGATCGGGTCACAAGGACGGATTGCCGTCCGATCGGATTGCCATCCGATCGGACAGCCACCCGATCGGCTGGCACATGGTCCCACACTCAAACTTTATTTTTAACTTTTTAGAGGTTTTGAACATCGAACGACCGTCCGACCATGTGATGTTTAGAACTTCAACACTTAAATAATTTTCAACACGTTCAATGCCTTATCAGTTCCAATGGATTGCCACTCGATCGGTAGACCATCCGATCTAGTGACAACACTGCTGTGAACTTGTTCTCTGAGAAATACCTCACCGAACGGGTCGTCACTCGATCGAACCGCCGTTCGATCGACCAGCCTGAAAGGTAGAGATACTTCTCTGTTTTCAAAATGCTACAACAAAAACTTCAAAAGGCAAACCATCATACACAAACACATCTTCACCAGACGAGGTGTAAATCCAATCGAATTGCCATCCGATCGGGTGACCATCCGAACGGATTGACATCCAATCGACTGGCCATCCGATCAGATTGCCATCCGATCGGATTACCATCCGACACTTATCAACTTTGCACCATTTTACGCGCCGCTTATCGTTTATGCTATCGTTAACTGTTCAGGCTAATCTCTTCCAGCGCTCCCTTCAATCCAAGATAGTGTTTACTTGTTAAGCACGATCTGTGAGTATACTCGAACCCTTTTTGCTCTATGCACTTTTGGGTGTTACATACGTTACTTATGCTAAACCACAATCGAAACACAACGCAAACACTATTTATACGCTAACCGTTATCGCATGCTACGTGTTATTCGATAAATGCTTGTATGTTATGTTAACATAGTGATTGTTACCTGACACCTTAGCAACAATAGTACTATAGTACGTCTGTGCATATTTCTCTGTTGATAACCTACTTGCCTTCACTTTACACATGTTACATGCTGGTTATGCGTAAACGATTTCAAACTCTACTATATCTATCAAACTTGTATACTCACCTTTACACTATGTGTATTGACCTTTATTTTAACGTATATGACAGGTGTTTAGGATGCTATCTGCTAGGACGCTGTGTATTTCCTGCTTTTGTGGAATCAAGTAGGATGGAGTCTAGAAACAAAGACAATTTATTTTATTTGAAATCTGAGTTGTCGGAACATGTTATTTGTTTTAGAGATATCGCTGTCTGTAATAACTTAATTTGCTTGATGGGTTATGGTATGGGACATAATATTAACTATTTGGTAATGTAGTTGTTATGGAATTTCTCTTAAACAATCTGTTTCGCTCAGTGTCGCCCCCCGATGATTCCGCCATCGGTTGGGGTGTGACAGATTGGTATCAGAGCCATAACTATAGGGAATTAGGCAAGACTCGACCTAGTCCGGGTCGATGTCTTAGAAACGACCTAGTCTACAGTTAAGTATCAATAGACCGACTTGTGCATGCCCTGTAGGGGCTATGTATGAGCTTGTTTGCTATTTCTCGCTATTCTCGCTTACACTACACTATCACTGCACTCTGAGTTTCCGAAAATGAATAAGTGATTAGGCCGAGATTAGGTGTGAAAACTGCAAACTCTCGACTAATTGCTTGTTCGACTCGCATTTTATCTATAAACAGGAGAATTTGCGTTGAACTAGGAGTGAAATCCATACTTTAACGCATAATTCCTCCTTATTTTATCAAAACAGGAACGAAGTTGTTAAGTCAGGGGTGAAACCCGAACCTTGACGACTTGTTCCGATCTCTATTTTTGGTTTTACAAAACTCTCACCAAAGTCTCGACGGACTCCAACGACTTGAAGTCACCCTGTAATAGGAAGGATGCGTGCTGATCACCCAAATTCGAGGCAAGAGCACAGTCCCGAACGTTAAAGTGTGTACCAAAAGTCCTTGTGAATAGTCGAACCACTTTGGGAAGTCGACGTCTCTCAGCCGCAGACAATCCATTCTCGAATTTTTATGTGTTTCGATTCTGAGCTCGCAACTGCCGACTCTGATATTCGTCGCTTTTATGTGGATTTTATGTGTTTTATGTGATTTTATCTGCTTATGTGTTTTGATTTTTGGTAATTTATTCGCTTTTCCCTCTCGCTTTGATCGACACACACAACTTGCACTGCACGTCTATCTCAACACGCTAACAAATCGCTACTACTTGAGGAATGACTGTACGCTATGTTGCTCGATGTGTACTCGCTAATCGCAATTGCTATGCTCGAATGCTCGTGGACTTTGAACGATAGGTTTCTGTATTCTGACTGCCTCTCGTGCTTCTGTGCTTCTGTGCTTTACGTGCTTACGAGCTCCTACGTGCTTATATGAATTTGTATTATGTGCCTATGTGTTTATGTGTTACGTGATTGTGTTCCTGAGCTTTAGTAGTGTTAGGCATGTGAGGTGAGATTCGATTATATTGTGTCTGAGTCCTATGGCGATGTCTGTTGCAGACAATTTCGTCATCTGGATCCCGTCACTCGCGCGCAGCTCGCCGAAACCAGAAAGACAAACGCCTTGCTGCTCTCGTCGCTAAACAGATAACGAAGGAGATTCCTCAGATCGTTAGTGACCTGCATGAGAATGCCAGCAAGTCTTCTGAAGAATCCAGGACTGATTCGCCAAAGTCGGTTTTTAGCTTTAAGCTGTTCAAAGCTGGCGGCCCGAAAGAATTTACTGGCGAAAATGGGCCTACAGCTCTGTTTCAATGGTTTGATTCGATCGAGGTCACCCTGCGCCAAAGTGGTTGTCCTGATAATCTCCGCACTCTGAACGCCACCGGCGTCTTCCAGTCCTGCGCTTTAGACTGGTGGACGGCTGAGAGAAACAAACGCGTAAATGATGCAGCTTATGGTTTGACGTGGGATGAGTTGAAGGACGTCATGATGGAAGAATTATGCCCTCCCCATGAGCGCCAAAAGTTGGAGGATGAATTCTGGCATATCAAGCAGAAGGATGGTGACAATGATGCTTTAACTGCTCGCTTCAAGCAGCTCCGCATAATCTGTCCTGATCAAGTCAAGACCCTTGATGTGACGATCAAGAAGTATATTCAAGCTCTGCCGGATTGTGTCGCAGACTTTGTTCAAGCTGCAAAACCAGCAACAATCGAAGAAACTTACCTGCTCGCCGCAAAGATAAACGACAAGTGAGTCAAGGCTGGTGTCTGGGACAAAGCCTCGAAGAACCTGCATCAAGCTACCACCGCTGCAACTGCTGAAACAACCGCCACACCTCAGTCTTCAAAGTCCTCTCGTCGCAGGAGGAAGAACAGCAACTCTAGCAACAAGAACTATGCTGTCACGACTGCTGCCCCGCTTCAAGCTGTACCAGCTCCCCAACAAACTCAACACCGCCAAGTCGCGGCACCGGTTACCCAAGCACCGCCGACAAAGCATGCTTATACCGGTCCTCACCCGGCCTACCCGACTTGTACCTACCATCATCCAGTGGGAATCGCCTGCAGATTTTGTATGCATTGCAACATTTACGGCCATTTCACCGCCAGCTGCCGTACAGGTCCTCGTCAAGCTACAGCTCCAGCTACTACTCAACAAGCTCTACTTCCCGCTCCTCAAGGCCAACAAGCGGCTCCGGCACCCGCGATCAATGCTAGAGTTTGTTTCGCGTGTGGTGATCCTAACCACTTCGCAAACATGTACCCAAACCGGGTTGTGAAACAAGAGCCACAACAGCAGCAGCCCCAGCAACAGCCTCAGCAACAACAGCAACAAGAAGCTGGCGCCCAAACTTTCAACATCAATGTGCACCAGGCTCAGGCTGACAACACTGTGGTTAATGGTACTTTCCTTGTGAATGGTATTTATGCTTCGTGTTTGTTTGATACTGGAGCCGATAACTGTTTTGTATCGTTTGAACTCGAAAAACTCCTTAATCGTAAGCGCTCCCATCTCCCCTCGACGTTCGACGTTGAAGTTGCCACCGGAAGAACCGTCGCTGTCAATTCTGTTCTTCGTGATTGTACTCTCGAACTCAACAATCACATCTTCCCTATCGACCTTATTCAGATGCAGCTCAGTAGTTTTGACATCATAGTAGGCATGGACTTTCTTCGCGAAAACCATGCTGAAGTTGTTTGCTTCGATAAGATGATTCGATTCTCACTCGCGAATTGTGATCAACTTTGTGTTTATGGTGAAACTCCTTCGAAAGGTCTCAAACTCAAGTCTTGTGTCCAAGCTAGCAAGTACCTCCGCAAGGAATACAGAGCTTTCTTGGCTAACATTGTAGTAGCGGAGAAGGAAAAGAAAGGTAAATCAGGAGTGAACGATGTTCCTGTAGTACGTGAATTTCCCAACGATTTTCCTGTTGATCTTCCCGGACTTCCCCCAAGTCATGATATCGACTTTCTTATCGATCTCATCCCTAGAGCAAATCCTGTTGCCAAAGCTCCTTATCGACTCGCTCCGTCCAAAATGCGTGAACTCTCGAGTCAGCTACAGGAATTGCTTGATAAAGGCTTCATTCACCCGAGCACCTCTCCTTGGGATGCACCAGTCCTTTTCGTCAAAAAGAAGGATGGGCCGTTCCGGATGTGCATCGACTATAGGGAATTGAATAAGCTGACAATCAAGAATCGCTATCCCCTGCCTCGAATTGATGATTTGTTTGACCAGCTACAAGGTGCTACATGTTTCTCCAAGATCGATCTACACTCAGGTTACCACCAGTTACGCATTCAAGAGGCGGATATTCCCAAAACCGCTTTTTGAACCCGTTACGGGCACTATGAGTTCGTTGTTATACCTTTTGGTCTAACCAACGTACCGTGGTTTTCATGGATCTGATGAATCGCGTGTGTAAATCGTTTCTTGACCGCTTCGTCATCGTGTTCATCGATGATATCCTGATCTATTCCAAGTCGAATGACGAACACGCGCAACATCTACGTTTGGTTCTCGAACTACTCCAGGGGAACCAAATCTATGCTAAGTTCTCCAAGTGCGAATTTTGGCTAGAGCAGGTTCAATTCCTCGGTCATATTGTTAATAGTCAAGGTATTCACGTCGACCCCGTGAAGATCGAAGCTATTAAGAGTTGGGTTACACCTAAGAACCCATCTGAAGTCCGTTCTTTTCTCGGACTAGCGGGCTATTATTGATGATTTATCGAAGGATTCTTTAAAATTGCCGTGCCGCTTACCTCTCTCACGCATAAAGACAAGCCTTTTGTTTGGGGAACCCAACAAGAGACTGCCTTTCAAACCCTCAAGCATATGCTTTGCAACGCTCCCGTCCTCACTTTGCCCAACGGAAACAACGACTTTATCGTCTATTGTGATGCCTCGAACCTTGGCCTTGGTTGTGTTCTCATGCAACGAGACAAGGTTATTGCTTACGCATCTCGTCAGCTCAAGATCCACGAGAAGAACTATACAACCCACGACCTCGAGCTAGGCGCAGTTGTTTTTGCGTTGAAGATTTGGCGACACTACCTGTATGGTACCAAGTGTACGGTCTTCACCGACCATAGGAGCTTACAGCACATCTTCAGCCGAAAGGAACTGAATATGCGTCAACACCGGTGGGTGGAACTTCTCAACGATTACGACTATGAAATTTGTTATCATCCTGGCAAAGCAAATGTCGTTGCCGACGCTTTAAGGCGACGAAGCTATTTGCATAGCGCTCGTAATATTCCAGCCCAGCATTATCTCGAAACCCTTACCCGCGAAGCCCAACATGCATGTTTTACCGAACGCACTTTGAAGAAGGAAAGGATTCTCAACGATGGAGCCCAGCTTGTGAATAAGTCGAATGGAATATTCTATTATCTAGACCGAATTTGGATCCCCAAACGGACCGATTTGCGACAGATTTTGATGGACGAAGCCCACAAGTCTCGATATTCTATTCATCCCGGTGCCGATAAAATGTACCAGGACCTTCGCTACAAGTATTGGTGGTTGGGCATGAAGAAAGATATCGCTATTTATGTTTCAAAGTGCCTGACTTGCTCGAAAGTCAAGGCCGAGCATCAAATATCCTCTGGCTTACTCGTCCAACCTAAGATTCCCATGTGGAAGTGGGAGAGTATAGCTATGGACTTTATAACGAAGCTTCCGCGCACGCCATCAAGTCACGACAGCATCTGGGTTGTCGTTGACCGTTAGACTAAATCTGCTCATTTTCTGCCGATACGAGAAGACTATAAGGTAGAAAGATTAGCCCGAATCTACACCAATGAGATCATTTGTCGACATGGGATGCCTCGCGACATCATCTCTGACCGCGATGGTCGATTTACCTCGCGTCTTTGGGAAACATTTCAATCTTCTCTCGGTACTACGCTTAATCTAAGTACCGCATTCCATCCCCAAACCGACGGTCAGGCTGAAAAAACGATTCGTACCCTCGAAGACATGCTCCGTTCGTGTGTCATAGATTTCGGTGGTAATTGGGACGCATACTTTCCTTTAGTCAAATTCTCGTACAATAACAGTTATCATTCCAGCATTCAAATGGCACCATTTGAGGCACTATACGGAAGAAGATGTCGATCGCCCATTGTGTGGCACGAGATCGGTGATTCGTAAATAACCGTTCCTGAGCTATTGCAAGAAACGACTGACAAAATCCTCCAAATTCGAGACAATCTGCTAAAAGCTCGGAGTCGTCAGAAAAGTTACGCCGATAGACGACGCAAGCCCCTTGAATTTGACGTTGGTGACTACGTACTCCTAAAGGTATCACCTTGCAAGGGTGTGGTCAGATTCGGCAAGAAAGGGAAACTCGCACCTCGATATGTTTGACCCTTTAAGATTCTGGAAAGGATCGGAAAAGTGGCCTACAGACTCGAACTACCGGAGAAACTTATCAACGTCCACCCGACTTTCCATGTTTCGAACCTCAGAAAGTGCCAGGCTGAGCATGATTTTCACGTTCCACTCGAGGATCTTCAAGTGGACGAAACATTACACTTCGTGGAGAAGCCTGTCGAGATCATGGACCGCCAAACCAAGCAGCTCAGACGCTCGCACATTCCCATTGTGAAGGTCCGATGGGAAGGCAAACGAGGCGCCGAGTTCACTTGGGAACTCGAAAGCGACATGAAGGCGAAATACCCGCAGTTGTTTGTTATGGGTTCGGCCTAATTTCGGAACGAAATTCCCTTAAGTGGGGGAGACTGTAACACCCCGTTTTTTCGAAAGTCAAAGTCAAAGTCAAGATTGAAGTCAAAGGAAGAAAAGATTGCTAATTACAATCTGTCACTCCTTGCTCAACTCCTGTTTTGACCTCTTTGACTTGTAGATAGTCTGTTTACTTTGTTACGTTAGTTGTATTATGTGGAGTACTTGTTAATAATCGAGGTTTAATCAATATCTATCGCATGTTTTATCGCCTTATCGCTTATCGCATCGCAATCGCACTCGCAACCCGAATTATGCGTTCTGGATATTGTTTTACATGTGTGTGCCTTTTATGTTTTACTTGTGCATGGTTATTTATGTTTATGTTGTGGTGATTAATCGAAACGCAATCGCAACTCAATCGCAATCGAATCGCAAGCACTAAACGCAAGATAATTAGGATGATTGTATGTTAGATATAGTAGTTGGGATTAATGGGAAACTCTATCGCATCGCCAAACCCAACGCACGAAATGAAACACCAAAACTCAGTCATCGGAGCCACTCGATCGAGTGACTGCTTGATCGGATGGTCAACCGATTGGATTGCCATCCGATCAGATTGCCACCCGATCGGACAGCCATCCGATCGGTGACCCACTCGATCCACTGCACTTTCCTTTTTGGGAAACCCTATAAATACCAACCTGTCACATCATTTGTGATGTGACAGCTCTCACTCGACCCAGTCGCACTTCAGCCTCTATTTCTCTTGATTTCTCGCGATTCTTGTAAGTTTTCAACCTAAATCTTGTACTTTCTTGATCTACAGGCACTCCTACACCTTTCTATCTTTTGAATCTTAACTTTTAATGGTGAAATCACTAGAATTGAGGTGTTAAACATGAATAACCATCACGAACCAGTGAACGGGTCAGATCTGGGTGATTCCTGTTCGATCGGGTCACTAGGGACATGACATGGTTCTGTTTTTTAGCACGTATCACATCGTCTCGATCAAAATTGCAAACTATCAATATTACCAAGTGTCAAGATGATCAGGTGGCTAGGACGGATTGCCATCCGATCGGCTGGCACATGGTCCCACACTCAAACTTTGTTTTTAACTTTTCAGAGGTTTTTAACATCGAACGGATTACCGTCCGATCGGATTACCATCCGATCGAACGACCGTCCAACCATGTGATGTTTGGAACTTCAACACTTAAACAATTTTCAACATATTCAATGCCTTATCAGTTCCAACGGATTGCCATTCGATCGGTAGACCATCCGATCGAGTGACAACACCGCTGTGAACTTGTTCTCTGAGAAATACCTCGCCGAACGGGTCGTCACTCGATCGAACTGTCGTTCGATTGACCGGCCTGAAAGGTAGAGATACTTCTCTGTTTTCAAAATGCTACAATGAAAACTTCAAAAGGCAAACCATCATACACAAGTTTCCATCCCACTTGCACTTGTCATTGCTTGGAGCACCAGTAGCAGTAGTGCTAACGCGCTTGGGCAGCTTGCCCTCTTCCACCGCCTGATCGGTGAGTTGGTGCGCCAAATGAATGACTTGCTGGATTGTGGAAAGGTTGGCCTCAATTACAGACCCTTGGATCTCCGGGACTAAGCCTCTAAGATATAGCTTGATCCGTCTAGATATGGGTCGTGACAAGTTAGGATATAAGTCAGCCAAGTCGTTGGACCTCTTTGTGTACGCCTCAATTTCTGATCCTTCCATCTTCAAACCATAATACTCTGTTTCAAGTTCCAGAATGTCGTCCAGGTGGCAGAATTTTTCGTTAATCAAATCCTTGAAGTCGCTCCAGAGGGTGGCATTTGCGTCTGCCAACCCGAGCATCTGAACTTGTGCGTTCCACCAAGAATACGCTTTCCCTTGCTACATGACAGTAGCGTACTCTACTTGTTTGCCGGCAGGGCTTTCACTTTCTTCGAATGTATATTCGATTCTCCGGATCCAGTGCAGAAGGTCGATTGCTCCTCCAGTGCCGTCGAAAGTAGGAGGTTTGCATTTCAGGAACGCCCTGAAGGTGTCCATGTGTCACACCCCTATTTTCCACGTGTCACCGGTGGGCCCGGTGGGGAGTATCGTGACGTAGTTGGTATCATCATAGACAAACAACACAATATAATAATGCACAGCGGAAGCAAAGATAGATTCATTTCAACTTTAAATAAAATGTAATATTAAATATCACGGGTAGTTGAAACGAATCCACAGGCGGATCAAAAATAAAATAAGATATTGTTCAACAGTTATGGTCGTCCAAGCTTGCGAGACTTATTGTGGACGCTCTAGAAGACAGCCAGCCTATTACGTGTAGTACCTGCACTTAACCTTTTGGGAAAAATACGTCAGTTTACACTGGTAAATACAATTTAACTGACTCATTTTTAAAATGATTGAAAATTGATTTGAATGCTCATGGCACAAAATATTTTATAACTTGGGATAATTATGTTATATAATCTTGTAAAGGATTTACATGTTACTTATGCGTTCAGTAGCCCGGTTCGTGCCGGGTTAAAGATCAATAGACACACCAAAATATTGAGTTATACACTTGACAGGTGTACGCCTACACCCCGTGCTCAGGTCGTGGCCATCTCGTAAGATAATGCCGAGGATATCCGGGACATGGTCATTAACCCCCCAAAGGCTTTAAGCAAACAAAACACTCAATCAAAACATAGCATCTCAATAAATTTAACCACTATTCGATTAAAGAATTTAATGCTAGACCAAGCGGTATTTTATATACCGTACCCCAAGCCCGTATAGGGAAAATAAGTTAAAAGTATTTACCTTAGTAAGTATTTATCTCAACAAGCAAAAAGGCAGGTAGCTTTTACCGGTGCTCCTAATCTGGAACGAAGGTTTATAAATGACCTATTAGATTTCTAACGGCCTTTATTTAAGCTTAAGCTTAGACCGGTTAGCTTTGAAGGACGAAACGGTTCTAATGCACGATTAAGCGAAGACCGGATAGAATGTGATGTAGACCCGACAAGTTTGAATACTTGTATAATATGGGTATACTAAATACATTCTGGATTTTGAGACAAAAATGATAATGTTTGACCCGTATCGGTCAATTTATGCAAACTAGTTACATAAACCGCACCGAATGCGAAAAGAGCGTTACGGGTAACCGTAAGAGTCATATGCAAGTTCCCTGAGATAATATGCTCTAAATATGTCATAATATCAGTAAGTTATGTTCTATTATGCCCCGAATGAATTTAAATTCAACTTATGCCTTATAAGGGCATTTTGGTCATTTAAAAAATTATAAAAGAGTTAAATTTGTAATCTGAGTTGTAGGTCTGATTCATACAGTAAAAATACTTAATTTAACATATTATAACAGTAGGGTATGACCCATATATGAAACTTATCATTTAAAAACCAAACTATGCACCTTAGGGGTATTTCGGTAATTTTACAAGGGCTTAAAATGTCAAAATTGGGAATCTGAGTTTATAAACTTATACTTACTGTTATTTTATAAAAATATACTAAAAACATCAGTAGGTATCAACCTTATAGGTTTTATATGATTATAGTACATACTATGCGATAAAAATGCGTAAAAAGGCGATTTGGGGCCATTTCCGGGTTTGTACAAGAAAGCTGATATTTTTATATTTCTAGAATGCTCAAAATATTTTATTTATCAAATAAAATCAGTAGAAAAAGGTTTGGGGTCAAAAGGATTTATAAAACTCATTTTATAGCCCAAAAGGGCAAAACCGACAATAACCGATTTAAGGCTAAATCTCTACGATTCAGTCAGTTTAAAAATTATTAAAATTCCTTATAATTCCCAAAATATTATATAACAACAGTAGGTATACATTTTGATGTAAAAAATTAGGTTTTGATAGGCGTTATGCTCATAACGCCGTTTAATTAATAAAAACCGTTTTATTTGCGATATTGAGCATAACTCACAATCCAGACCTCGGATTGATGTCAAATTTTCTGTGCAAGTTTATAAATTAGTAACAAAGGTTTCTACTCTTTCACTGTTTCAAAAAATCGCGTTTTATATTAAAAAGGGCAAAATAGTCATATTTAAACATAAACCGGGAACATGCATATGATTCGAATAAGTGTTGAACCAATTTGTAAAATCTCAGAGAATCAAACTTATATAAAAATTGGTCCAAAATATGCTCCAATGCAGATCTCAAACATGCATGGACGGATCCGAACCGATAGTCAAAGAAAAAGTCAATTTATGTGACTTTCGGTTCCGATTCGTGTTTAAACTGAAAATTGTCGAGTTGATCAAGTTGAAACATGTTCGTACATTATTTATAAAGTTATTTTGATGATCAAACAGGTTGCATGTAGCCTACATTACTGATTATGCTTAAATTTGCAAATACACATTCTGTTGACTTTTTAAGAAATGCTTTGACTCGACAATTAACATGCTTAGAGTGTGAATCTGATAATACCCTTTTAGGGTTTGTTACACACATAAATACCAACATGTAGGTACTTTCAATTTGAGATTTGACAGAGCCAATCTCGTTTAATCATAAAGTCAAGTTTAAATTACGATACTTTGACTTTCGGTAAATACACTAAGCTAGAACGAATTTGAAAGAGTTGTAAATACTTACAATAGTCCTAAACAAGCTTAGAGATCACTATGAGGCTGCCTTGTCGACCAGAAAGCTCCAGAAACGTTTTTGTGAACTTTTGAAAATGCAAGTGTTCTTGGTTTACTACTTCATGTGCCTTATATGCAGATTTTGGAGTGTTGTGAGGCTGCCACAGAGGTTCACAGGTGTTGCAAGACCTGTACAAGTGTCCTCAAATGCATGAAATTCGATTGGTGAAGTTCTGAGTCGATCACAGCTGTGTACAACTCGCAAACAGACAATAACTGGCAGCTGGTCGCGACTGTTGTCGCTGGGCACTTGTTCGCGGGCCGCGAGGCTGGTCACGCGGGCCGCCTACCAGCAGACGACCAGTTCAGCAGGTTTTTGATAATTACAAATCAGTCCCTGCTCTTATGATACGTGTTTAAGCTATTTTATTTGCACTCTAAACCCTTGAAATCTGATTTTTATGAACCTTGGGACTTTTATAAGCATGGCAAAGTCCTCGGTTCACTTTGCGCTTACCCGAAAAGTCACGAAATTCACGATAACGCAATTAACCTTTCGTGTACGGTTTTAACCATAACTTTCTCATACGTTCACGAAACTTCACGAAATTTTTATCACATGCTCTTGTGAGTATATTTTATCATTAAAAAGTTTCGAGTTTGCCAAAAGATCACTCAGAGGTATATTTTCAACATGTTGACACTTTTAGCCCCTGTAGTTTGTAATTCCTCACTTTCTTTCATTTTTCGCCTCGTATGATCCATGATTTATCCGTTTAAGATTATAAACACCATGTGGGGTTATTGTAGGGCCTATTTATCAATTGTTGACACTTTGGACCCTTATATTCACACAGTTTCACCGTTTTCAACTTTAGTCCCTCTAAAGTATGTTTTTACATATTCAAAGTCCATGACACGTGTCAAGACATTATTGGACCTGAATTTCCGAGGTGTTACATCCTCACCCCCTTAAAAGAAATCTCGACCCCGAGATTTACTGAAACAAATGAGGGTATTTTTCTTTCATCGTGGATTCTACCTCCCATGTGTATTCGGGACCTCTTCGGGCATCCCATTTGACCTTAACAATAGGTATGTGCTTCCTTCGAAGCTTCTTTACCTTTCTGTCTTCAATTGACAACGGCTTTTCCACAAATTTCAAGCTTTCATCTATATGTACATCCGTATACGGTATAACCAGTGGTTCATCAGCGGAACACTTCTTCAAATTACAGATGTGGAACACATTATGGATAGCACTAAGTTCTTCCGGCAAGTTTAACTTATAAGCAACTGACCCGACACGTTCGATAATCTCGAAAGGTCCTATGTATGTCGGGCTTAACTTGCCTTTCTTACCAAATCGCATCACCCCCTTCCAGGGTGATACCTTAAGCAACACTTTATCACCTACTTCAAAGTGAAAATCTTTACGCTGTGGATCCGCATAACTTTTCTGCCTATCCCTGGTAGCTTTCAAACGATCGCGAATCTGGACAATCTTGTCCGTCGTCTCAAAAACAATTTCTGGTCCTGATAGTTGGACATCTCCAACTTCCGCCCAACAAATAGGCGATCTACACTTTCTACCGTATAAGGCCTCAAAAGGCGCAGCTTTTATACTGGTGTGGTAGCTATTGTTGTAGGAGAATTCAATTAGTGGTAGGTTCTTATCCCAACTACCACCCAAATTGATCGCACATGCACGTAGCATGTCTTCCAAAGTTTGAATAGTACGCTCACTCTGACCGTCAGTCTGTGGATGATAAGCCGTACTAAAATTCAAACGAGTGCCCAAAGATTGTTGGAAACTCTTCCAAAAATGTGACGTGTATCTAGTATCTCTATCCGAGATAATAGACACAGGTATACCGTGCAGAGCTACAATCTTATCAACGTATAATTGAGCTAACATATCGGAGCTATAAGTCTCCTTGATGGGTAGAAAATGTGCTGACTTCGTCAGTCTATCTACTATGACCCATATAGTATCATTTCCTTTTCTCGTCTTTGGTAACTTGGTGATGAAATCCATTGTCACCATCTCCCACTTCCATGTAGGAATTTCAGGTTGTTGTAACAAACCTGATGGTTTCTGATGCTCAGCTTTGACTTGCGCACAAGTCAAACATTTAGCTACATAAGCAGCTACAGACTTTTTCAAACCAATCCACCAGTAGTTTGCTTTTAAATCCTGGTACATCTTATCCGCTCCAGGATGAACAGAATATTTGGAATTGTGGGCTTCCTGGAGAATGACATCTCGAAGTCCTCCATAAACTGGAACCCATATTCGTCCATTTAATCTAAGCATTCCGTCTTTGTCATAGGATAACTGCTCCTCAGTTACTCCTAACTTTTCTTCAGGATAATTAGCTTCCAACACAGCTTCCTTCTGTGCAGCTAACACCCTTTCGTTCAAACTATTCCTGATTTCGATGCGCTTGGCATTGATTCTTATTGGCTTCACTCTTTCTTTTCTGCTTAAAGCATCAGCAACTACATTTGCTTTACCTGGATGGTATTTTATCTCACAATCATAATCATTTAGAGTTTCCATCCATCGTCTTTGTCGCATGTTCAAGTCCTTCTGATTAAACAAATGTTGAAGGCTCTTGTGATCCGAATAGATCACACACTTGGTTCCATATAAGTAATGTCTCCAAAGTTTTAATGCAAATACAACGGCACCCAACTCCAAGTCGTGGGTGGTGTAGTTCTTTTCGTGCACCTTTAGTTGTCGTGAAGCGTAGGCAATAACCTTGCCTTTCTGCATGAGTACACAACCCATACCAGTGTGTGATGCATCACAGTACACCACAAATTCTTCTATACCATCTGGCAATGTTAACACTGGTGCATTGCTTAACTTTTTCTTCAGAATATCAAAGGATTCCTGCTGCTTAGGGCCCCAATCAAACTTAACCTTCTTACGTGTCAACGAGGTTAAGGGCGCAGCAATCCTTGAAAAGTTTTCGATGAAACGCCTATAATAGCCTGCTAAACCCAGGAAACTGCGAATTTCAGTAGGCGTTTTCGGCTCTTGCCAATTCATGACTGCTTCTACCTTAGCGGGATCCACTTGGATACCACGCTCACTTACCACATGCCCAAGGAATTGGACTTCTCGAAGCCAAAATTCGCACTTCGAAAATTTGGCGTAAAGTTTCTCTTGATGTAGAAGTTTGAGAATACAACGAAGGTGTTTCTCATGGTCAGCTTTGTTCTTCGAGTAAATAAGGATGTCGTCAATAAAGACGATGACGAATTTATCCAGATAAGGCTTGCAGACGCGATTCATGAGATCCATGAATGCGGCTGGTGCGTTAGTGAGCCCGAAAGGCATCACTAGAAACTCGTAATGTCCATAACGAGTCCTAAACGCTGTCTTGTGTACATCTTCATCCTTGACCTTCAACTGATGATAGCCCGACCTCAAGTCGATCTTAGAAAAGTAGCTTGCTCCTTGTAATTGATCGAACAGATCGTCGATCCTGGGTAAAGGATACCTATTCTTGATAGTGACTTTATTAAGCTCACGGTAGTCGATGCACAAACGCATCGATCCATCCTTCTTCTTGACAAATAAGATCGGCGCTCCCCAAGGAGACGAACTAGGTCTAATAAAACCTTTAGCTAACAAATCATCCAACTGCGTCCTTAATTCCTTCATCTCCGTTGGTGCTAACCTATAAGGTGCTCTCGCTACTGGTGCAGCACCAGGGATGATGTCAATCCGGAATTCCGCTTGCCTATCTGGTGGTAAACCAGGTAGTTCGTCGGGAAAAACTTCAGGATATTCCGAAATGACAGGGATGTCTTCAATCTTGGGCTTTTTCTCATCAATGGTAACTTGTGCCATATAAATGACACAACCTTTCTGCATACACCTGGATGCCTTGAGCATGGACACTTGCTCAGGCAATCCATGCTGAGTATCCCCTTGGATAGTAAGTGACTCCCCAGATGGAGTTTTGACTATCACTTGTTTCCTGTTGCTTACAATCTGGGCTTGGTTATGCGATAACCAATCCATGCCTATAACTACATCAAAGCCGGCGAGCTTAAAGGGAAGTAGGGACAAAGGAAAAGAACGATTCCTAATGGATATAACACATCCATCTAAAACAGTTGAGGCTGTTTCTATGGTTCCATCAGCTAACTCCACCTCATACTTCACACTTAAGGCTTTTACAGGCAATTTTAACAACTCACAAAACTTATTATCTACAAAAGACTTATCCGCTCCAGAATCAAACAAGACTCTAGCAAAAACATTATTTACAAGAAAAGCACCTGTAATAACGTTGTCATCTTGAACTGCTTCCTTAGCGTCCATCTTGAAGACCCTTGCATTGGTCTTCTTTCCATCATCGGCTTTCTTAGCGTATTTTGGGCAATTAGACTTAATGTGCCCTTTCTCGTTGCAACCGTAACATGTTGCATCCTTCAGACCCTTACACTTCAATGTCGTATGATCAATAGATTTGCAGATTCCACAGGGTCTCGTGTGGGACTGCGATTTCGACTCAAAACGACATTTCCCAAAATGGTTCTTCTTGCAAGTTTTGCATTTGGGCTTATCCCCCGACTGTTGCCCATCTCTCTTAGATCCCGACCCTTTCCTGTGGTCGTTATTCCCTCGGTGTCTCTTCTCCGATCTCCGTGAGGTATCGTCCTCACGCTTTCTCTTATTCTCTTCCGAGTTCCTAAGTGCTCTCAACCTGACTACGTCCTGGGTGAAAGAGAGATAGATAGATCAGCTACTGATCTGAAAGTTGTAGGCCTCGATGCCTTAACACTTGCTTTAATCTCAGGAGCCAAACCCCCAATAAAGCGAGCAATCCTTTTCGGCTCTGGGGTTACCAAGTATGGAACCAACCTTGACAATGTGTTGAAAGTGGTGAGGTATGCCTGGCAGTCTAAATTTTCATCACCAATGATACGAAGTCTGACTCGATCCTTTCAACTTCATGTTGTGGGCAAAAATTTTCTTTAATAAGGGCCTCGAACTGTTCCCATGACATACTGTAAAGTGTGGCCTTTCCGGTAGCTTGTATAAGAGATTTCCACCACGCCAGAGCGTCTCCTTTGAAAGATTGGGAAACG
This sequence comes from Helianthus tuberosus, assembly GCA_030545235.1. Taxonomy (NCBI): domain Eukaryota; kingdom Viridiplantae; phylum Streptophyta; class Magnoliopsida; order Asterales; family Asteraceae; genus Helianthus; species Helianthus tuberosus. Next base: position 220,085,651 of record CM060369.1, read on the forward strand.
TACTTCACTACATCCCGATCAGCTCACCCGCTGATATCTATAACTGTATCCATTTCGTCTAACCAGGTCATGCAGTCGACCGCTCCTTTTTCCCCAGTAAAGTCTCTGGGTTTACAAGACACGAAGTACTTGTAAGTACATGATTTGGTTTGAGGTTTAGCATCAAACTCTTTCTTCTTTGGGGGAACACTATTTTGATTCGACGAATGTCGATCATCATCCTTTTTGGGCTCAACTTTCTTAGGCTCAACTTTCTTGGAAGGCGGCTTGCTATGAGCCTCTGAGTGTGTTCTCGGCTTAGAACGTGATGCGGTTCGGGTCCTACTTCGGGTCCCGCTTGCTTCACTAAATTGTCTGTTTAGTGCTTCGACTACAGCATCATTCACTAGTGCTTTCAATTCTGCACCAGTTACTAATATCTGAGCATTTTCAGGGTTTTGTGCCGGACGACTGTTTAACTCTTCAGACTTAGCCATTGTAGTCTTAATTTGCTACATAAAAATAAGGACAAGGTCTATTTAGAAGTCTAAACAGTATTATCGTTCTTGACAATTTATTAACCATGGTAAATAAAAGCCATATTAGTTAATTTAGTAATTCCATTCAGGATTTTTACTAATAATCTTTTTAGAATGAAATATAATATTGGCATAATAAGCCTAGTCACGTAGACAGATTTCTAAATTACAAATTTAGATCTTATAGGATTAAAATTTGAATAAATAAGACAAATCAATCCTTTTCTTCGCAGGGAGTGCATAAACTACAGCTGCCATTAATTATAACCCATAGGCATTATGTCACAACTATTTATATATGGAAATATTAAACTTGGATATTTTATAAAAAGGGTGGCGTGTGTGATTTTACGGATCACATTAGCCAAGAATGTTAACATGTTTACAGATGTTAACAGAGATTTGAATCTTTTTAAACAGGTTTCACCATATTGGCTAGATTTATGACAACATAACAGCTAGGTTTTACCTTTTAAGATCCTTATTATATTATTAAAATGGTAAATCAAAATATTAAATGTTATTTTTCATTTATTCATACACTATGTTTATGCACATAATTTAAAAATGAAATTTAAATTAACCATTTCAATAAAAATTAAATCGGTACAAATTGCCCTAAACGGGTCTTTTACATAAACCATATGCCCACGCAGGGGCCAAATAACATGACAAGCAAACCCACGCAGGGGTCAAATAAGAAGATATGCCCACGCAGGGGCAGAACATAAAGAAATACCCTCGCAGGGGTAGAGTACTGAAATAAAATAAATGTCCACGCAGGGACATGAGTACTACACTAAAATAACCAACAAACAAAGGATTCAATGATCCTTCTTTTTCTTCCCCTTAACCAGATCCTTTAACTTCTTAAACATCCCATGTCTACGCCTCCGTTCATGCTCTATCCCATGCCGCATCTCGTCTCTCACCTCATGTATCTCATGGATAATTTCTTGAAATTGCGGCGGTGACATCACCGGCGCCTGAGGTTGTTGTTGATAATGCGGTGGTTGGGGCGGCTGTGGTTGGTAGTAAGGAGGTTGAGGAGGCTGCGACTGTTGATACCCATATGATGGGTACCCATAGGTCGAGGGTCCCGTAGCCCAGGGACCTCCGAAGGGAGCCTCTTGATGGAAGGTGTTGGAGTTTGCTGCTATCCAGTATGGATCCTCCGTAAAGTTATACCCCGTGTGAAACTGCTGCTCGAAGGGGTTAAATGCTGCAGCACCGGTATAAGCGGGGATTGGTTCTTCAAAACCCAATGGTGGCTGTGGCGCGACTGGCGCAGTTGCTATTTCAGAGACGGGGTTCGAAGATTCACCCATCTCTGGTTCTTCATGGACCAGTGAGTACCGGCTGCCACTCGAAAGTGGAGGGGTGCTGATACGCACTCCTCCTCATGCAGAAATCCGCAAGGTAGTTCTCCTTCGCCTCGGAGGCGAGGGAGGCTGAAGTGGAGGTGCTGCTGCTGGCGGAGTGACCGCTACAAGTCGAGAATCCTCGGAAGGATTCTGCTGCTGCTGTGGCTGCTGCTGGGGCTGCTGCTGTGGCTGGTGTAGGGGAGAGTGGTGAGGCAGGTGCAAAGGAGAGTTATGGTATGACTGGTGCAGAGGGGAGTTATGGTAAGACTGGTGAAGAGGAGAGTGATGGGAAGACTGGTGAAGAGGAGAGTGATGGGACTGGTGCAAAGGAGAGTTATGATAACTGGGGGTAAACACCCAGTCATACTGTTTGAACATCTCCTCATAACTATCGGGACCATTGTATGGTGATCCCATGAAAGGTGACCCATCAGAAATCTCGATGGGGTGGTTCGGTGTCCCGGAGGGTGGCATGGCAGGATCCGTATCCTCATCAATATCCATCGGGTTGCCACCCGAAAAATGGTCTTCCGGTCCAAGTGGGTTAAAACCCAATGCTGCTGCCTCTAGGTAGTCATCAGGGTTGAACTGACCCTGGGAGGCAGGCGATGGCTGGTGAAAAGGTGAATGGTGTCCTAGGGGAATGTAGGACTGCTGTGAGTGGTGGGGCTCATTCTCCGAATGAGGCCCAAATGAATGCGGAATCGATGGAGAGGTGCTTAGTGAGACTGAGCGTCTCGCTTGATCGGTGAAAGACCTCCAAAGGTCTTGAGCATCATTGCGGTGAGGATCCGATGGAGTCCGCCGGTGTGATGGTCCGGCCTCATGGTCATTTGGAGCTACATATGCTCCTCGGCCTCTACCTCTCATTCTTGGTGGCATTTTCGTGAACCTGTCAAAAACATCAAGTAATACAACAAAAATATAATTAAGACAAGGTTAGAAAATTTAAACAAAAATTTGGAAATTTCCTAAGTTCTTTGTCTAGACTCGAGAATCGAGGATTGTGCAATTGTGTAACTGAGATTAAACACAAAAGACTAGTGTTTAATTCACTCAGAGTTGGCTCTGATACCAACCTGTCACACCCCTATTTTCCACGTGTCACCGGTGGGCCCGGTGGGGAGTATCGTGACGTAGTTGGTATCATCATAGACAAACAACACAATATAATAATGCACAGCGGAAGCAAAGATAGATTCATTTCAACTTTAAATAAAATGTAATATTAAATATCACGGGGAGTTGAAACGGATCCACAGGCGGATCAAAAATAAAATAAGATACTGTTCAACAGTTATGGTCGTCCAAGCTTGCGAGACTTATTGTGGACGCTCTTGAAGACAGCCAGCCTATTACGTGTAGTACCTGCACTTAACCTTTTGGGAAAAATACGTCAGTTTACACTGGTAAATACAATTTAACTGACTCATTTTTAAAATGATTGAAAATTGATTTGAATGCTCATGGCACAAAATATTTTATAACTTGGGATAATTATGTTATATAATCTTGTAAAGGATTTACATGTTACTTATGCGTTCAGTAGCCCGGTTCGTGCCGGGTTAAAGATCAATAGACACACCACAATATTGAGTTATACACTTGACAGATGTACGCCTACACCCCGTGCTCAGGTCGTGGCCATCTCGTAAGATAATGCCGAGGATATCCGGGACATGGTCATTAACCCCCCAAAGGCTTTAATCAAACAAAACACTCAATCAAAACATAGCATCTCAATAAATTTAACCACTATTCGATTAAAGAATTTAATGCTAGACCAAGCGGTATTTTATATACCGTACCCCAAGCCCGTATAGGGAAAATAAGTTAAAAGTATTTACCTTGGTAAGTATTTATCTCAACAAGCAAAAAGGCAGGTAGCTTTTACCGGTGCTCCTAATCTGGAACGAAGGTTTATAAATAACCTATTAGATTTCTAACGGCCTTTATTTAAGCTTAAGCTTAGACCGGTTAGCTTTGAAGGACGAAACGGTTCTAATGCACGATTAAGCGAAGACCGGATAGAATGTGATGTAGACCCGACAAGTTTGAATACTTGTATAATATGGGTATACTAAATACATTCTGGATTTTGAGACAAAAATGATAATGTTTGACCCGTCTCGGTCAATTTATGCAAACTAGTTACATAAACCGCACCGAATGCGAAAAGAGCGTTACGGGTAACCGTAAGAGTCATATGCAAGTTCCCTGAGATAATATGCTCTAAATATTTCATAATATCAGTAAGTTATGTTCTATTATGCCCCGAATGAATTTAAATTCAACTTATGCCTTATAAGGGCATTTTGGTCATTTAAAAAATTATAAAAGAGTTAAATTTGTAATCTGAGTTGTAGGTCTGATTCATACAGTAAAAATACTTAATTTAACATATTATAACAGTAGGGTATGACCCATATATGAAACTTATCATTTAAAAGCCAAACTATGCACCTTAGGGGTATTTCGGTAATTTTACAAGGGCTTAAAATGTCAAAATTGGGAATCTGAGTTTATAAACTTATACTTACTGTTATTTTATAAAAATATACTAAAAACATCAGTAGGTATCAACCTTATAGGTTTTATATGATTATAGTACATACTATGCGATAAAAATGCGTAAAAAGGCGATTTGGAGCCATTTCCGGGTTTGTACAAGAAAGCTGATATTTTTATATTTCTAGAATGCTCAAAATATTGTATTTATCAAATAAAATCAGTAGAAAAAGGTTTGGGGTCAAAAGGATTTATAAAACTCATTTTATAGCCCAAAAGGGCAAAACCGACAATAACCGATTTAAGGCTAAATCTCTACGATTCAGTCAGTTTAAAAATTATTAAAAATCCTTATAATTCCCAAAATATTATATAACAACAGTAGGTATACATTTTGATGTCAAAAATTAGGTTTTGATAGGCGTTATGCTCATAACGCCGTTTAATTAATAAAAACCGTTTTATTTGCGATATTGAGCATAACTCACAATCCAGACCTCAGATTGATGTCAAATTTTCGGTGCAAGTTTATAAATTAGTAACAAAGGTTTCTACTCTTTCACTTTTTAAAAAAATCGCGTTTTATATTAAAAAGGGCAAAATAGTCATATTTAAACATAAACCGGGAACATGCATATGATTCGAATAAGTGTTGAACCAATTTGTAAAATCTCAGAGAATCAAACTTATATAAAAATTGGTCCAAAATATGCTCCAATGCAGATCTCAAACATGCATGGACGGATCCGAACCGATAGTCAAAGAAAAAGTCAATTTATGTGACTTTCGGTTCCGATTCGTGTTTAAACTGAAAATTGTCGAGTTGATCAAGTTGAAACATGTTCTTACATTATTTATAAAGTTATTTTGATGATCAAACAGGTTGCATGTAGCCTACATTACTGATTATGCTTAAATTTGCAAAAACACATTCTGTTGACTTTTTAAGAAATGCTTTGACTCGACAATTAACATGCTTAGAGTGTGAATCTGATAATACCCTTTTAGGGGTTTGTTACACACATAAATACCAACATGTAGGTACTTTCAATTTGAGATTTGACAGAGCCAATCTCGTTTAATCATAAATTCAAGTTTAAATTACGATACTTTGACTTTCGGTAAATACACTAAGCTAAAACGAATTTGAAAGAGTTGTAAATACTTACAATAGTCCTAAACAAGCTTAGAGATCACTATGAGGCTGCCTTGTCGACCAGAAAGCTCCAGAAATGTTTTTGTGAACTTTTGAAAATGCAAGTGTTCTTGGTTTACTACTTAATGTGCCTTATATGCAGATTTTGGAGTGTTGTGAGGCTGCCACAGAGGTTCACAGGTGTTGCAAGACCTGTACAAGTGTCCTCAAATGCATGAAATTCGATTGGTGAAGTTCTGAGTCGATCACAGCTGTGTACAACTCGCAAACAGACAATAACTGGCAGCTGGTCGCGACTGTTGTCGTTGGGCACTTGTTCGCGGGCCGCGAGGCTGGTCACGCGGGCCGCCTACCAGCAGACGACCAGTTCAGCAGGTTTTTGATAATTACAAATCAGTCCCTGCTCTTATGATACGTGTTTAAGCTATTTTATTTGCACTCTAAACCCTTGAAATCTGATTTTTATGAACCTTGGGACTTTTATAAGCATGGCAAAGTCCTCGGTTCACTTTGCGCTTACCCGAAAAGTCACGAAATTCACGATAACGCAATTAACCTTTCGTGTACGGTTTTAATCATAACTTTCTCATACGTTCACGAAACTTCACGAAATTTTTATCACATGCTCTTGTGAGTATATTTTATCATTACAAAGCTTCGGGTTTGCCAAAAGATCAATCAGAGGTATATTTTCAACATGTTGACACTTTTAGCCCTTGTAGTTTGTAATTCCTCACTTTCTTTCATTTTTCGCCTCGTATGATCCATGATTTATCCGTTTAAGATTATAAACACCATGTGGGGTTATTGTAGGGCCTATTTATCAATTGTTGACACTTTGGACCCTTATATTCACACAGTTTCACCGTTTGTCAACTTTAGTCCCTCTAAAGTATGTTTTTACATATTCAAAGTCCATGACACGTGTCAAGACATTATTGGACCTGAATTTCCAAGGTGTTACACCATGCGTGTTTGAGAGTGCATGGGTTGACTCCCTGATTGGATTGCTAAGGCTTCAGCAATCCGTTCATCAATCAAGGTCTTCAGCTGACCCTGGGTCATGTCGAGACATCCACTCATGGTCTTCACATCGAAGGAACACACGTAAGAAAGGTGTCACAAGGTGCGTAAGTGTGGGGTGACATAAGAGAGTAAGCACACAAGGTTCAAATAGCAGTTATCACACTAACTAATGCATACTATGATCAAATGTGCTACTAGCAGGTAGGCAATACAAACATAAACCATGTTACCTATAATGTTGAGTCTTGCACGTGGAGCGAAGCGTCGTTGTGGATCGTTGAGCACTGTACAGGTTATAGTCTGGTTTTATCAAAAAGCTTTCCCCTTTTTAAAACCAAGTTCACTATAACCAATGGCTCTGATACCAATCTGCCACACCCCCAAAATCCACCATGCGGAGCGTCACCGCTTGGAGGCGTGACATGACCAGGATCGAGCCACCAATCATATTGAACGACACAATTAAGTAAATAAAACCAACCATAATACGATTGGTGACCAAAAGAAAGTAAACCGACTTTAAGTTAACCAAGATCAGATTTAAACAGCGGAAGCATAAAACGTGAAACCAAAACATAAGTTCATAGTTCATAAGTTTAACGACCAAACATAAGTTCCATAAGTTCATAAAGTTTATTTATTAGGCACAGGACATAACAGTCCCTATTCCACAATGACCTCTTCCTTGCGCAAGCTCCATAAGTACCTATCGACCTGCAAGGCATGTAACAACAAATCAACAACAAAGTTGAGCGAGTTCACAGTTGATTGTTCAGTTAATGAGTTCATATCAGAAATCGTAAGTTCGTTTCATAACCATGTATTACCCATTATCCTTGATTCCCAAACCTTTACGATATTTAGTGGGGGCTTCCCATTTGGTATGTTACTAGACTAGTCGTATCCATAAGTGTCCTTCCCAATCCGAGGACAGTGGTAAGTATGAGTTTACGTAGGTTTTACGTAAGTGCCCTTCCCAATCCGAGGACAGTAGTAAGTATGAGTTTACGTAGGTTTTACGTAAGTGCCCTTCCCAATCCGAGGACCGTAGTAAGTAGTCTGGTAGTGTTGACAGTATAAGTAGTTATTCAATCCCATTCCCAACCACCGGGAATCCTATGCCTTAGTAAGGGTGTGAACTCACCTCGGTAGCTCGGTTTGACTCTCAAAATTAGCTAACAGTCAAGGTCGGTCAATCACGTCCTAGTATAATTTACCAGTTAGTCATTTAGTGGTTTTCAAATAGAGCACAAAGTTCCTACACGTATCTATCACATAACATGCATCACTTTAACGATTCATGCCCATATTAACTTCCCATCCATTCCCCACTCATAAACAAACATACGATAATGCACATAACACATATAACATGTTAGATCATTCTCAGATAACCTACCCGACATTTAGACACGCAAATTACTACTTATGTCGTTTCTGCTTTTATATTCAACACTGAGCTGTTTTCGGGGATTTTAATAAAATAGTTATCTTATTCTAAAAATTCCCAAATTTTTACAGAATGTCTTAAACGATCCAGATATTATTGTGTAAAAATATCGGGATCCAATTCGTCACCAATATTTTATAAAAATTCATTTTCCGAACTGCAATCAGATTCATCTTTTTCTGATTGCAGTCCACAGAATAATTTATTAAAAGTTCATCGAGAGTCCGATTTACGAAATTCCAGTGAGAGAATTACAAATACATCGGTGGTCATCTACAGTAAAAATTGCGTGATCTAACTCTACACAGAATTCAAGTTATGGCAGAAAACATAACGCATATTTTCAGTAGCAAAAATGCAGCTCTAGCTGCTGTTACAAAACGACACTTTAAAAATAGTAAACGAAGTCCAAAAATTATTATTCCAGTTCCATTACCGTATTTTATAATAACACATTATAGACTCAAGAAAATCAAGTTTTTGTTAAATTATGACCTGCTTACAGCCAACTGAAGTTGGCTGTAAAAGCTTGGACAGAAGCTGTTTTTCAGCTTTTAGTTTTCTAACTCGTGTTCGATTGATTCCGTTAGCATGTTTAGTGATCACAACAACATCAAACATCAATATTAACCAGCAAATCATCAGGAAATCAACAAGGATCATAACAACATCATATTAACATAACTTCATCACTAGACTAGTTTATGTTCAAGACTTGTTTAAGGTTCTTTAGAGTTTGTTATCATTTTGATCGCTACACATCTTTAACCACTTAAACATGTTGTAAGAAGCAAAGATCTAAGTTCTTACCACTAGTTCAAGACTAGGGAAGTTCAAGAGTAGAAAAGTGGTGGATAAAAGAAAACGAGAGCGGTCCTTCAACTTCCGAGCACACCAAGCTTGCTTGTAGGATCTCTAACACCTTGGGATGTTCTTGGATTGCTTGAAAGAAGCTTGAAGGTGGTGATGGTGGGTGTGCTTGGTTTCGGCTGAACAAGAGGAGAGGAAGAGAGCAAGTTGGGTGTGTTTGAAAGTGTGTTGTGATGAGAGAAGGTGATGAACTTAAGGTTAATTATATAACCCTCCAACATGCTAATACCCAATGTGTCTTATGCTTCATTAGTACCACACATAATCTAATTAAATATTCAAAGAAATCTTGTGTGGAAATCCCCATGTAACCGTCCCCATGGGTCTTGTTGGATTTCAAATGGTTTAGTTGCAATCTAGTTGGATTTAGTTAGGAAGGTTAAGTATTAAGTTAGTGTGTTAAGGTGTGTTGTATAATGTATAGTGTGTTAGGGTGTTCGGGGACCCTAACTAGCTCAGAAAAATAAAAACAATGTGTTTAACAATATTTTTGTGTTCCGGGTAAAGTCCGGTTGTTCGGTTCGGTGTTGTTCCGTTAAAGTGCTTAATTAATCCGTAAAGTGTCCTGCATATATATTTTTGTAACGTTTTTAATTTTCAACACTCAGGAAAATATAACGGACTATTTAGTAACTTTTCTGTACACTACTAGTATGTTAACAAGCACATGTAAGTATAACACAGTAATCAGAGAGCAGTTAAGTAATTCCACACAGTCGTCAAGCACTTTAATTATCATTAATAAATTGTACGGAATACATGGAATTACGAGGGTTGTCACATTCTCCCCCTGTTAAGAAAATTTCGTCCCGAAATTTAGCACGTGGTTACTGAGGAAGCTAGTTAAGTTGCGTTGTTTTCCTGGGGTGTCACACCTTCTAAAATCAAACAAGTACTTCAAATCAAGGTAACAACGAAAGAGGGATAGTAGCTGCTAACAACCAAACCAACCAGTCAGGGCCTTCAAACGCCAACCGAGCATTGATAGTTCAAGCTGATGAAGTGTGTGATTGGTCCGTACAATTTGGAGATGGAAATCAAAGGGGAACTGCGTGTTATGCGAAGATCATCGGTCACATCAAGCATGTGCACAAGGAAGAATTTTCTGAATCAGATGATAGTTCGGGATACAGTGGCAGTTCGGATGAAGAATCGGATGTGAATGAGAGAACTGGTTCTGAAGGTGACAGTTTGTTGAATGATGCTGAGGAGGTCAAGTGTCAGAAATATGTCTTGATCAAGAAAGCTGATGCTACATCAGAAGAAATGGAGAAGATTCTCACTGAAGATGGATCTTTATCTTCTCAGACTGCCTTTATGGCTAATCTCTCAGCTTTTACAAGTCAGGTAAAATCTGAAACTCCTAGCACATGTAGTGATTATGCTGATACGAAACATGAATGTGCTGATATGAAACAAGAATCTGAAAAGATTCACAGTCACAATCAGAGTTTGGTTATTGAACTGTCAAAGTGCAAAGAGGCAAACATGGCCTTAGCTCGCAACGAAAAAGATTTTAAATCGGTAATTGAAACACTCAAGAAAAGTGTTTCTGAGTTATCAAAAAAGGTTTTTAATAAGCAAACTGGTATTAATAATTACACTAATATCATTGAGGCAACTAAGAAAGAGCTAGCCGAGGCGAAATGTGAGCATGAAGCGATCAAGCTCAAATTGGAGAGTTACTCAAACTCCCGATATGTGCTTGATCACATCATTGACGTTCAACAACTAAAGGGTAACGTTAAAGGCGTTGGGTATAAGTCGTGTCCGCCTGCTTTGAGACACAACTATACCAAGATGCCCGATGAGGAGGAAATGCCGCGTTTTGGGCCAACTGTACCTCTTGATTATGAGGAAGTTACAACTGGCTTAGGGTTCAAAACAGACAATTCATCGGAGGGCTCATCTGATAGCAAGGAAAAGTCATCATGTGCTTCCAATCAAAGTCCTCCAACCGTTGAGGACTATGATTCTTCGGATGATGAATCAGATGTGAGTGATGAGGATAAATCTCTTGACGATAGAAAAGGAGTAGAAGTGCCTTTTGAGAATCACATTCTGTGTGATCCTCCTACTCCTGCTGTGCAATCAACTGGTGCTAAACAAGAGATAGATCCTATCACTGAGACAGTGTCTACCATTAAAAGTGATAACGTGTTGTATACTTTGGTCGGTGATAGTAAAATTTATTCAGACAAAGATTTTCCAATAAAAAACGTCAATCAATCCTTGATTGATAAAGTGTTTGAAGATAATACAACTAAGTTTTTGGGTAAAGCGATCCCGAGAGTTTCTGTAACTCAATGTGATCCTATTCCATAAGCTGAAATTAGAAAACTGCATGGAAATCAGAAATTACCGACTAAGCAACAAGCTGTCGCCTTTAAGGGTAAACAACAACAACGAGCTCAAAAGCCTAAGGCTTGACACCCAAAGGATGAAACAAAAGGAGCTCGTTACAAGAAGAAAAACAAAGACATTAAATTTGTGGCCTCCATGGGTACTGATAAAGTTGAGACTTTTGAAAATAAATCCAATACTGAGTTTGTTCAAAAGGTCCAAATTTTGAAACGTAATAGTGATAACAATTACACCCAACACACAAACGGGTGTGAAGCTAGTACCTTGGGGTCTACAAATTCAACGTCAGATCATCGAACAGACCCTCCTAATTTTGTTGAAAGGAGATCATGCTTTAAATGCGGGGAGTTTGGCCACATTATCAGAAATTGCACAAACTCTCCGAAACCAAATTTTGTAGAAAGAGCCCCTTCTGAACAAGGTCACCAACAACGTCGTCCTGTGTCACCAAAAACTGACAAATGCACTGTTAAAGAACAGGAAACAAAACAACGACGTAAAAATGTGAAGGTGATCGAAAAGGCTGTAAAAACGGAAGTAAAATCTGTTAATAGGAAACCTAGTTTGTCACAACCATTAAAACCAGAAAGTGTAAACAATACACAAACTGGTAAAAGGAAACAGGCTTGGAAACCGAAAACAGGTGAGGATTCAGGGGGAGGCTTGCAATTTAAGGACCTTCAAGAAATTGAAATTACATTTCTTGATTCTCAGGGGGAACCCAAGTCTATGAAGGCTTGGGTCCCCCTCTCCAACTAATATCTGAGTGAGTGTGCAGGATGTTCCAGGAGGAACTATCGATAGTCATCGGATTGTTGATAGTGGAGTGTCCATGCACAAGATCGACGACAAAAGAAATTGCTGCCTTTGATGGAGAGAGAAAAAGAAAAGAAGACAGAATTGGCTGTCGAAAGAAATTGAAAACCTTCAACAAAATGAAAATCATACCAAAGTTTGATTGTTCAAGGCTTTAATCGGGTCCCCAGGATAGATTCAATCAAAATGTACACACATGCAGCACGTCTGATGATTCAAAATCAACAAGATGAACGTGCAGTGTACATTTCTTGGCAGTGTGATTGAAGAAAATGTGTTTGTGGAACAAACCAATCCGGTGTGCGGATGCCTTGGCTTGGATTGAACAACCGCACACTACTTTTCAATGAGAAAGACAAAGACCTTCGCTGGTGCAATGTGGAAGACCAGCCGGACCCAGAGGTTTATGATCTTGTTGCTGTGAAGAGATTTCTCAGTAGCTACAAAAACCGACTTTGAAGTCCACACCGGGTGGATATCCAGTTTGGGAGAACGCTTAGACTCCTTGCAATGCACGAAGCAATTGCAGGATACGGTTTTAAATTTCTAATCTCTCTTATACTTGTCGATATTTAAGCTGCTTTATGAATTATATCATCTTGTACATCACTCTTTGACCTGACACGTTGATCTCGAATATCACCTCACACGTGATTGTTTTTAATATGAAACTCGTCAATGTTGTCATGGTCCGCACCGCTTACCGACGTGCCAACTGATTTTTCCAAAATTCGATAAATCTTTTCTGATTAAAAATTAATTTTGGTAAACGACATTGAGGTAAAACATGAGTTAACCGACATCGGGAAATCCTTTTTGTAAATATCTTTGTGTCTTTTAAATTTATCTTAGTTTGTTGATTTTAGGGGGTGTAAATCCAAATTTGAAAAATTCAAAAACAGTGAAAAAATTCAAAACCCAAAAACAATAGAAAAACAAAAATGAGTTTCCTGGCTAAAAAAGGAGAAAATGATAGTAAATCAGTGGTCTTTCGAAACCTTTTCGAACTGAACTTAAAATGAAAAAACGATAAGCAGCTCTATATAAGATGTATTGGTAGGCTCACAATCATTTTAAAGTGTGCAGGGTGATATAAGTCTTAAATCGACTGAAGACCAGGTGGGAACCGCTCATTGGCATATGGTCTTAGTACCGAAATTTCGTTTGAGAGATTGCCGAGGTTCTGAGATATTCGGTCTTTATGTTGTCTTATCATCTGGGTATCATGGTTGTATCTGTTACCGAAAAATAACGGAGACGAAGTCTAGATCTTCCATGATACTATACATACGTGTACATATTGCATACGACCTCAATAAGTGATCAACAATCACATGTCCAAACAAATAAGTGATAAATTATCACAGCTTTCTTGCGGGAGTCAAGTTCGTCTCTTTGCTGTACGTTTGTACTGACCTGTTCACGGACTTGCTCCTGTGCCCTCATGCATATGAAAATCAAGTTCTTCATCAATAAGTGATTCTATTACATAGGGCTTGTTTTCAAATCAAAATAAGTGAGTTTCTCACATATTTTATACGGTCAAACAGATGATAAACGGTATACTCACCGGTAAGATGAACTCTCATGCATACCTTGATACGGGAATGTGTCGTGTGTGGATGAACACCGGTCGGTAAGTATAAATCATACCTTAACGTATCCCCTAAACATGACTACATCTGATAAGTTGAGCTTAAGTGGACAACAATACCGATAATTGTTATAGGATGCTTATCTTAATGTGAACAAATTGAACAACAAGAGCGTTTTGGCGTGACCGTACACTGATATGATTCTCTTACCCTCGAAACTCGCAAAAAGAATGTCTGTAAATATTTGTTTACTGCTTTCGTTTCTGCATCTTTGTATATATTTATTTATTGCTTTCCGTTTTTAATTTTGAAATATTCAAAATTCCAAAAAGATTTTAGGTGTGTTTTAATATAAACTTTATAAAATCCAAAAAGATTTTTATTTGTAATTTATTTTTGATTGACCGATGTTGGAACTCGAGTCTATCCTACCCAAAATCCTGATTCTAAGCCGGAAAACAATTGCATCTTCATAAACTGTCGAAGTTAACAAGTTTTGAAAGTTAAAAGATTAAAATTGATCAATTTTTAAACTTTCAAACTGTTGTCAGTCGGTGTTTTGATTGAGAGTTGGTCTCTCATGTGTATCGTGTGTTTATATGGTTTAAAGTCAATTCTTAGTAAATTTTTCGTTTGAAATCTTTCTAAGATTGATTACTTTCCAAACGATTGTTTTCACTGCGAGTTTAGCTTTCTTGTATGTGCAGATGGTGCATTGGAACCAGCTAAAGACGAAGAGAATGTGTCAGACGACAAGCCATAAAGTGAAGACAAGACATTGATGCAATCAGAATATCAAGATGATCAAGTTGAAATTGACCACTCATCAACACCAAAAGTATTGAAGATTAAAAGATTCACGAGAAACATTCAAGGGGGAGTTTGTTGATACACTCCCTTGACTGTGACACGTGAAGACCTGTTGAAGATCCTTCAATGTGTAGATCGAACCATCACGAGTAGCGTCCAAGGGGGAGTTTGTTGATACACTTTATGTGGACGCGACTCGGCTCGGTTCGGTTCGACTCGGTTAGGTTCGGCTCAAGCCCGACGTAGCGACATTCCTCCGTCGTACGCCCTAGAGTTCGACACGCGAAGTACGAAGAGCCATTAGCGTTTCCCGCTGACACATCATCATGACATCATCATGATGATGTCACATGTTGACTAAAGCTTTATAATCTAAATGTTTGAGAAACATGTGTACGTAATACCATGCATGACGAACTTGGTGATTTCGTCAATATATGTGTGATGAAATCCCTTGTCTTCGTCATATGTGTGTGTGGCGAAATCCCTGATTTCGTCACACATGGTTTTCGTCGCATGGGTTTTCGTCATTGGTCAGTATAAATAGCTAAGTTGTTATCAGTTTAGTTATGAGATCAGTGTGAGACTCCACGAGAGCTGAGAGACTTGTGAGAATTTATTGTACAGGCATTGTGTGTATATGTTTGTAAATGTTCTCATCCATTTAATCGAAGTTAATCTTTGGTTACTTGCTGTTGTTATTTATCTACTTTGTTCGGTTTGCACCGTCACGGGGATTCCGCACCCGCGATCGTGTTTGTGATAAACAGGGAATAGGTTTTCGTATCGGATCCTCCGAGAAAAACAGACCTACATTAATTACACAACTAATCCCCGTGGTTGGCTAAATAACATCATTGGGTACTAATGTTTAAAAGTAACAAGTTTGAGGTTTCACTTTTGTATCGAATTTGGGTGTTAACACAAACTTTTGTTATTTGAAGTGTAAGAGTATATCAAATTTGGAAAGGAGTTGGGTAAAAAAATGTGTATTTTGTTGTTGGTTTGTTCTTTTAAATATGTTGCAACGGTTGGGATGCAGACCATGCGGACCCCGAAAACCAACGGGATCTGGGCTGCGGCGTTCAGCTCCCCCTCCCCCTCTGACGCTTCTTGTGACCATAGTGACCAACCTTATTGCTTTTGTTGTAAAAAAATTGAAAAAAAAACATGGTTCACATTCCACGTGCTAACCATAGCGCTTAAAATTATCGGCGACTTACCACCCAAGTACTACTACATGTCACTATGAAATCTCACCGAGAAAATAGTCTTTTTTTCGAAGAAAGTAAGTTCAAAACTAGCAAGATGCTGGAACAACATACAACATAGGTTTAAACAACGAAACTACACCATACATTCCACCTTAAATTTTGCATCCCCGCTCTTTGTAAAAATAGTCTTTTGACCACATTTCTTTTTTCACGGTACGTCTACCGTCACCAGCCACATCAGCATCTTAGTCGGATAAAGGCACGTGAATCGCTGTCTTGACTTCCTTTATCCTTTGTCTACGACTTTAACGTCGTCATCTTTAAACCATGTCACCATCAAGGCTTTAATTTTCTGCTTCAACATAAAACCACTCACACCTCTCACATGTTTATTCTACCCTATCAGTCAAATAACCATGGTTATTTGAAATTAAATCAAAGGTTGATGTAAGGTTACACAAGGTGGTTTATATATACTACCAAATTACAAAATGTGTCCCTACGTTCTAACCCAGGGGCAGAGCTTAACTTGGGCCAGGGTTCCCTCAGTTTTTTCGCTTTTACTGTAAATTTTACTAAAAATTTCAAAAGATATTTATATGTATTTAATCCGCCCCGATTTTACCAAATACTAAGTTCAAGATTCGCCAATACTATAACCTACATGAATTTAACCAAAACAATTTGACTCACTAACTCAAACACCGTCTAATTCTATTCATAAATCTACACTTTTATCCACTACATGAATTTAACCAAAACAATTTGACTGCTAACACATTTAATCTCTCCATGAATTAAAAAATTCAAAAACGAATTAGAAGTTCTAATTCAGGTTTTGATGTTTAATGGTCTAACTGAAACCTGCCCCTAATAGCAATTGTTTTAATCGGTTTCTGGGTCACGGGTTTGTTCGGTTCAAATTAACGGGTACACGTAAAGTTGGGTCCGATTAATCGAGTATGGTTAAAATTGATAGGCCTAACTTGTACCGATATACATGTTATTGAATATTATTCGTTTTTAAAGACGTAAGACACATCACTGCATGTCGTTATGTTGGTTAACTAGAGAAGCAATTACACAAGGAAAATTATGGCCTGTGAGAAATTAATTACATCAACTATTTACAAAAATTATAAAGACAAAGATGCAACATCATCACAGGCCCCAACAAATATTATTCGTATCTTGTTAGTAAAAAATAAATAAAGGAATGGTGGGAAGCAAAATGTGGATGTTTGTGATTCACTTTGTGAACAACCAACCTGCAATCACAATACTCCGACAACCACCTAGGACCACCGTAAAACCTCAATCATCTCCGACCACCTTCATCGTCCACCTGCAAGTTTTCACTCTGTCACCACCACAAACACCACCGTTCAGTCACCTCCGCTCTCCTATGTTCTTCATCTTTCAACTGTTAACCATCTCCCGACCCTTCATCGTGTTTCCGTTCAACTTCGACCAACGCCATCACCATCTTCATCTCTGCCGTTCATCTTCTCCGTCACACTACACCATAATTGTTACGGGCATCTATGTTTAAAAATTAGGGTTTTAGCGGTGGTGGTGCTATAGAGAGAGAGAAGAGAGAGAGAGAGAGGGAGGAGGTGGCGGTGGTGGTGGTGCTATAGAGAGAGAGAGAAGAGAGAGAGAGAGAGAGAAAAGCTCCAATTCAAAAGAGGAGAAAGAAGAAAAGGAGAAAGAAGAAAAGGAGGGTGGGGTGGGGTGGGGTGGGGTGGGTAGTTGGGCAGGTAAAATGACCAAAATGCCTCTTCAGAAAAGGACAAAAAACCAGGTTGCAACAGTGAAAAATTGAGGTTTTTGAATTTTGGACTAAAATGGCAACAAAATGCAAACCACAGGGACCCAGATGTAATAAGTTTGAG
This sequence comes from Helianthus tuberosus, assembly GCA_030545235.1. Lineage (NCBI taxonomy): Eukaryota > Viridiplantae > Streptophyta > Magnoliopsida > Asterales > Asteraceae > Helianthus > Helianthus tuberosus. Next base: position 220,103,237 of record CM060369.1, read on the forward strand.
ATTTGGACTAAAGTGGCAAAACTGGCCAAACCACAGGGACCAAAATGACAGTTTACTCTAATAAAAAAGAACAGAACTACATTTATAAAAAAGATTACGTAAATAAAAGAGTTAATTCCACAACTAATCCCCATGGTTTGGCCTAAATAACACCATTGGGTACTAATGTTTAAAAGTAACAAGTTTGAGGTTTCACTTTGTTTTGAATTTGGGTGTTAACACAAACTTTTGTTATGTGACGTGTAAAAGTATATCAAATTCGGATAGGAGTTTGGGTAAAAAATGTGTATTTTGTTGTTGGTTTGTTCTTTTAAATATGTTGCAACGGTTGGGATGCAGACCACGCGAACCACGGAAACCAACGAGATCTAGGCGGCAGCGTTCAGCTCCCCCTCTGACGCTTCTCGTGACCATAGCGACCAACCTTATCGCTTTTGTTGTAAAAAATTGAAAAAAAGCATGGTTCACATTCCACGTGCTAACCATAGCGCTTAAAATTATCGGCGACTCACCACCCAAGTACTACTACAGTAGTAGTACTACACGGCACTATCAAATCTCACCGAGAAAATAGTCTTTTTTTTTCGGGCAAAGTAAGTTCAAAACTAGCAAGATCATTATCTAGCCATTTTTTCTAACATGTATTTTATCTATCATCGATCATTATAGTAGTTACAACCGGAGATCTCAATCTAGGTAATCAAAAGCACAAGAAACACATGCACGTCTGAGATAAGAAAAAACACAATAAAAATATAACTATAAACACAACTAGTATTTACGACCCGCGCTTTGCGGCGGGATTGTTAAACCGAACAAATAGTAGACGTAAAAACGTTGAACCATACACGCGCGTTCCAACATATTAACTTGCAAAAATTAAACTGAAACATAAACATAGAAAAGAAAAACTAAGTTGACATAGCACCCCGTGCATTGCGATAGAGCCGTTAAACTGCAAATCAAAATAACGTAAAAACTTTGTACCACGCACGCGCGTTGGGGGTGTTAACCTGTAAAATTTAGACTCAAAAGTAAAACGACGAATTTGTAAAAGATGAAAAGTGAACAAAGTTGAAAATGAAAAAAAGTATTGGATAAAAAAAAGTTGTGACAAAATTTAAAAAAGACAAAAAGGTATAGGTAAGTGTAAAATGTTGAATTACACCTCTTAGTTACAAACCAAAAATTGGTAAAAAGGGGAATATATGAACTAATGGTTTGATGGACCAATAAACCAAAAAGAAAAATGAATTGTGCATTAGTTAGTTGTACACATTGCTATTATAACTTATACAAAATTAAATAGTAGTTTCAACTCACAAAAGTTTTTTTGTGAAATTATAGAGGGAAAATTCACTAAATTAATTTTGAAAAAAAAATAAACATTGATTTTTGTTATCAATGGCAAAAAATCCCAAATCTCAAGGACGATTTTAACAAAAAAAAAGTCAGACGTTTGGATGAAAATGGTAAAAAAATCTCAAAAGTGAAGGACTATATGCTACAAAAAAGTTTTTTAGAATGAAAATGGCAAAATGCCCAAACCTCAGATACGATTTTGGCAATTTACTCTAATTAAAATAATGTAAACTAAACAAAATTATGGTATGGTATGATACAGTATAGTATAGTGTAGTATAGATATTAAAATATTATCATATTTATTTCCAAGTGTTTAGTAATTTGTAGAAATTCACTAAATTTATTTAGAAAAAAATAAACATTGATTTTTATTATCAAATCAATTTATGTAAATAATTATTATTTTAGTTAAAATAAAGTAAACTGGGATTGTTACTATATAGTATGTAACGTGTATATTATATAATCTATATCTATACATATAATAAAAGAAACCATGTTTGGGACACATTGCGTTCTATGAGGCAGTCTTAATTATTTTTCTAAATATTTATTATGAAAAGTCAATATTAAATTTAAAATTTGTAGAAGAGATTTTAATGATAAAGACAAAGATAACTGATAATAATATATTAATTATTATAATCATATATTAATTATTAAAATCTAAAAAAATATTGGTTAAATATTTTTAGAGAAATGGATTGGAGGTTAAATTGGTTAAATATGTTCGTGCACTATATATGCATTTATTGGTGTACACTGTGACTGTTCTATTATGGATCATTATTGAATAGTGGTTTATGCTTAAAAGATAATTGTTATGATTTTTATTTTGGTTGTTTTAAGAGTTTTGAATTAATTTGCATTTGATAATCATTTAAGTGAATGTTTATTCTTAAGACCATTGGTGCAATTTTGTCAATTGATGTAGCTGGTGTTTGCTTTGTGGATGATTTTAGCCTTTCAATCAAAAGAATGACCACTATTTAAATAAATAAATAGATATAATTGTGAAAAAAATATCTAAAAGAATGACCACTATTTAATTATTATAATCATGTATTAATTATTAAAATCTAAAAAAATATATTAGCGTTTTAAATATTTATAAAGATAAAGATTTTAGTTTAATTGTTTTTATATTTTGATGATAAGGACAAGGATAACTGATAATCACGTATTAAAATAAAAATACTTATTTTAATCAACTGTTTCGTTAAAAGGATGAACATATATATTTTTTATAATGGTATATTTAGAATCCTATTTCTAATAAAGGATCTCATTATCCCGTTTTACACTCCAATGAAATAATAATATTAAATCATAATATCTAGCTTATCTCTTGTATATTTAATATTTTTTTACTAAAATATTTCTTTTCTTTTTTTCTACTGATTATCCAACATCAAGTAATACGTAAGTTTTTAACCTAATAATAAATTAAAAAACAAAGTAAAATGTTATAAACCATGTAATACACAACTCTCTAACATAATAAAAATAAAGTGAGATGTTACAATAAATAAATAGTACTTCAAAGTTCGTTTTGTTAGAAAACACATCTTGATGACTAAATGTTTTAACGAATTACATTATTCGTGTAAGACATGTGTTCATTCAAATCGTGCAATACACGAGTTTTCAAAAGATGTAACTATTTTATTACTTAGTATATAAAATTATATTTATCCAACCCGTGTAATACACGGGGTTCTAACCTAGTATAATATAGAGTTAATTACATAGTTAGTCCCTGTGGTTTGCACAAAATAACATACTTAGGTACTAATAGTTTAAAATCACCTTCTAGGGTATTAACTTTTAATTTTGTAACGTTTGGAGGTATTAACTTCTAAGGTAGTAACATAGGTAGTCCCTGTGGTTTGCACAAAATAACATACTTAGGTACTAACAGAATGTGATTTTAAGCCTACAAATAAGCTTAATACCCCCAAACGTTACAAAATGAAAAGTTAATACCCTAGAATGTTATTTTAAACTATTAGTACCTAAGTATGTTACTTTGTGCAAACCACAGGGACTAACTATGTAATTAACTCTATAATATATGATATTAATATATTATAATATTTATTTGAAATTAGAAAAAAATGAGTAGGGATAAATAGGAGATATAGATGAAATTATTTATTAGAATGAGTTAATGATAAATAATAAAGCATAATTAAAATATTTAAGATTGAAGGAGAAAATGCCACATGACATTAATTGTATTCTTTTATTATAATTTAGATTTGACTCACTAACTCAAACACCGTCTAATTCTATTCATAAATCTACACTTTTATACACTACATGAATTTAACCAAAACAATTTGACTCCCAACACATTTAATCTCTCCATGAATTAAAAAAATTTGAAAACTAATTAGATGTTCTAATTCAGGTTTTGATGTTTAATGGTCTAACTGAAACCTGCCCCTAATAACAATTGTTTTAATCGGTTTCTTGGTCACGGGTTTGTTCGGTTTGAATTAACGGGTACGCGTAAAGTCGAGTCGGATTAATCGAGTATGGTTAAAATTGACAGGCCTAACTTGTACCAATATACATGTTAATGAATATTGTTCGTTTTTAAAGACTTAAGACACGCCACTGCTTGTCGTTATGTTGGTTAACTAGAGAAGCAATTACACAAGGAAAATTATGGCCTGTGAGAAATTAATTACACTAGTATTAAGCACCCCCGCGTTGCGGCGGGGTGTAAAACCATGCCAATAGTATCAATGTCATACCACCGCAAGCGACCATCAACACTGAATTTGCGTCGTGTTAATACGGAGCAATTAGACCGAATCGTAAAACATAGAAAATAATAACTAAGTCTATTGAGGACCCGCATGTTATAACAAACTTGTCAAACGGGAAAAAATAGACGACGTAAAAGCGTTGAACCACACACGCACGTTGTGTCGTGTTAACTCGGAAAACTTAGAACGAAACGTAAAAACGTTGAACCACACACGCACTTTACCCCGTGTTGACTGGCGAAATTTAGAATGAAGCATAAAATGAAAAATTTGCGAAAGATGAAAAATATAGGGGACCAAAGTTGAATGTAAAAATGTTGTAAGGTTAAATTGTAAAAGATAAAAAGTTTTGGGTTAAAAGTAAAAATTCAATTAGTTTTTGGTTAAACGTAATTAATCAAAAACTTTAGGATCACTAAAGGTACTCAAATAATTTTGAAAAACTCCCAAAACTCTAGACACAACCCTTATATGCACATACATGTTAGTAATTTATAGTATTGAAATTAACTATTCACAAAAATCATAAAGACAAAGATACAACATCATCACAGGCCCCAACAAATATTATTCGTATCTTGTGTAGTACAACAACAGACTTGTTAGTAAAAAATAAATAAAGCAATGGTGGGAAGCAAAATGTGGATGTTTGTGATTCACTTTGTGAATCTACAGAGCAATTAAGGAGATCCTTAAATATGACTCCGAGTCAATATCAATATCTAAGTGGGGTGTATAATCGGTAGAAGAATCTGTTGATGTATCCTTTAGACCACTTCTACTTTTCCTGTCAACGAGTCTAACTCCAAAGCCACTACAATATCGCTCCTCCTCGCCATCAATGTGAAACTCAAGAGCTTTGTGTGTTTGATCCCACCATGTCGTGTGTGTTAAAGAATTAAATGGAACATACCACACCCATGTCATCCTATCACTGTCACACTTCTCCCAAACCACGTCATCTTTAGAATCCATATCACTCATCACCTGCTTCATACTTATATTTACGCTATTATACCACCTGCCTGAGGTGTCTGTGAAAACAAGGCACATCAAGAAACCTGCAAAGTCTTTGCACCAATTCTCTGGAAGTTGCAATCTACATCTACTCCCACTATAGAGACAAGGCATAACCCCCTTTGGAACCTCAGCACCTTCAAGTTGGAGAAACATAGGACGATTTTCTATAGCATTACATACCTCAAGCATGTATTCTAGTAACTTGCCACTGTCATTTATGATGCTCGTTCCCACAACTAAGACTTGGCATAGCCCTGTACAATTTTTATAGCAATCTCCAAAGGTTGTAAGTGATTTGCAGTGCGTTGCATTGAGAATGGTTAAACTTGATGGGAGCTCAGGCAATTCAAGAAGGTTTCTGCAAAACGACAGGTGGAGCATTTTGAGTTGAGTTAATTGCACCAGGCTGAATTCTATTCGTGAAAAATCATTTCCACCTAGATCAAGCTTTTGTAAGTTGGATAACTCAACTATGCCTTTGGGGATTTCTATATCTTTGAAACGACATGCACCGAGATCCAGCTTTCGTGATACGCATAGAAATTGAGGAAACAATTGACGCCTTATCTTCAAAGGTCTTAATTCTTGTAATTTGAGACTTTTCAAATGTTTAAAGGCGTCAAAGTTGAACTCTATGCTCTTTAAATTATTTAAGTTAGACAAATCTAGGAAAATAAGGTTGGTACACCGTTCTCCAATTGACGAGGGCAGAACTTCTATCCCAATCTCCTCTAAAGACAAATTTAGCAAGCTTTCCATGTTTGCTTGGATCTCTGGGAACTCAAGAATCTTTCGGCAATAACTTATTTGTAGAGTGTTGAGGTTTTCCATGTGAACAATTGTTGGAAACATTTTAAGCTTGGAACAACCAAATACACTTACGTACTGAAGACTTGTATGATTTCCAAGTGATGTGTGAATGCTTTTTAACTTACGACAATTAAAGAGTTCCAACCTTTGAAGACGTGGAAGTCCATCAAAATTTGGTGTGCTAAGTAGTTCCTTCATTTCAAGGAGTTGAAGATTTTTCAAATGTGGTAGATACTATAAAAAAGTACAGAAAGTTAATGTTAAGAGTTTATGACGAGTAGTCCCAACTTGTTTTTCTAAAATAATACAACAAACAAATGCGCACATAAAATAAAATTACAACTGCCATCTAAGAATTTTAATCACAATGTTGTATTTTATTTGTTTTACTTTTTACTTTTCCCTTTGACATTTTTATTCTCGTAAATAATTACGAATAGTTATTTTATCAACCACCTTATATCTTGTAATCAATATAATACTCACTCAATATGTGATATCGACAAGTCGTTGTATTAGTGCATCTAAGATAAACATAAGATGAAATTTATTAAATTCACTACTCTTAGAGCATTCACATTGGAACCTCTATATATTAGTAAATTCTATATAATGTAGAGGAAGAAATAGAGAAAACAATAAAAACACCACTACATTGTAATCTCTAATAGAGAAAGTTTTATAGATATTAAAGTAAACCTCTATATTTTGAGACTCATCTCCATGCCTCTGTATTTTTATTGTGATTGTGTATGAAAAGAGAAAAAAATAATAAAATAAGTGATTTAAAGAAAAATGTGTTTTTTTATTAAATTATATAGATGAGATAAAGGCTTCAATTAGAATGCTCTTAGGCTGCAAAGTATGGAGAGGGGCTCCATTCTCCCATGCATGCGCCACATTAACCACGTGGCTCTACTCCCCTTTATTAATAGTTAGTATTGTATGGGATGAAGCCCAGTAGCTTTCACATTTTCTACAATAGTGCCCCATCTTTAGTGCCTCACACACTTGTGATTGGATGGCTATGAATACCCCCCCCCCCCCCCCCCCACCCAAATAGCTAGCATGGTATGATGTGGGAGGGTGCTATTGAAGGAAAAGCTGGTGAGATGGATGGGGTGTTAGCGCCCCATACCATCCAGCCTTATGTGGTTAATCAAAGAAATTACCTTATAACCCTTCCAAAGAACTTTTTGCATGCTATCATCTAAATGTAGAACAACAAGCTTCATTGGTTTGAAACTTTCTGCAAATGGACTTGTTACACGAAACCCATGCCATTCAATATATCGCAACTCATTTGAAAGAAAGTTAAGTTCTTCTTCATGCTCAGGAATCATCCCAACATTAAGATACCTTAGTTTTTTCATGTTTGAAACATTTTTAAAGAGCTGTGATATATGACAACGATGCGTATAATAACGAAAATATATGGCTTCAATCTTGTCATTTTCCTGCAATAAAAAGGAGAACAATATACAGATAAGTAGCTTTCGTTATAGATCATATAATATTGTATATTCTTACAAGCTTGTCAGTGTAGCATTTACCATTGTTAAACACATGGTATTGATCTCTTCACTTTTCCAAAGTCTGCTATGTTTCTGAGGATTGTTAGGATGTTCCCCTCTAACAATGTAATGTCCCATTTCTTGAACCAAATCATGCATTTCAAACCTATCATGCTTGTCAAAAAAATATGAGAGATTTTTGTCTTAACACCTCTATCCCTATTTCTGGGTGCAAATCACAAGCTTCAAGTATCTCCATTTTATAAGTTTTCGTATGACTTCTATAGAAACAAGCAATATCTAAAAATAACTCTTTCTCCAAAGTTTGAAGGCCATCATAGCTAATTTTCAACTTTTTCACAGTTTCCATTTCTGGGATACTTTTTAGTCTATCCAATGTACTCTTCCACCCCTTACTATCTTTATCATATAGAAATGAACCTAAAACCTTAAGTGTCAATGGTAGCCCGGCACAATAAGAAACCACACGTAATGCAAGTGACACATAATCTTCAATAGGGTCTTCTTTATTATATGCATGTCTTTTAAATAGTCGGATAGCCTCAGTGTTTGATAATAATGTGACACGGCAAACCTCGTCCACGCTGTGAGTCCTTAACAAATGTTCATCTCTAGTTGTAATAATTATTCTGCTCCCACTGCCAAACCAGCTATGCGATCCAGCTAACACATCTAGCTGGTCAAGATGATTGACATCATCAAGAACTATTAACACTTTTCTGTTACATAACATAGTTTTTATCTTTCGCTTTCCTTCCTCAACGCTGGGTACCGTCACTTCTCCTTTGAAAACAGCTGATAACATAGTCTCTTGCAATTTTTTGAAACCAATTTTGCTTGATTCCTCTCTAATATTCTCCATAATACAGTGACCTTGAAATTGGCTACAAATTTCCATGTAGACAGAAGTAGCAAGAGTAGTCTTACCACCACCCCCAACCCCCCATATCCCGACCATCCACACACCACCTGAGTCAATGTCTAATTGTGATTTCAAATTATGCAAGCGGGTAGTCATGCCGACAAGACCTTCATCAACATCTGTATTTAAGGGGAATAATCTATCCAAAACTGATTCGACAATTTCTGTGATGACTTTGGATTCATGCCTGCAAATTGGAGGATTAACATACTCATCTTAATTCACAAAAAAGATAGTTTAACCCACATAGTGGTAAAGAGATAGTTTAAGTATACTAACATTAATTTAAACCATTGAAAGTGTACTCCAAATCCATTTTAATGTACCCAGAAATTAAATTAAAATAAAAAAACCTTGATGGATTCATCAACTAATTATGGTTGAAATTTCGTTGAGTCGCTGGCATGGGGAAACCGACTGGTGCTTTCAGTTCATAATATCTTGGGTTTATTTGTGTATTTTATTTACAGAAATTCGACTGGAGAGGAAGGGAATGGAGTGCGCTTATATTACATTTTTTCTTTATCACTAGAATTTAATACAAATCAATATTTTATTAATTTCTCTTTATTTTTTAATACCCTCCTGTATCTCATTCTCATTCTTCTTTATTTTTTAATACCCTCCTGTATCTCATTCTCATTCTTAAAAATACAACAATTTACTTTAACTTGTTTAAATATAAGAATTTGTTTTCATATAAATATAATGGCAAGGTATAAATATAAATTGTCATGTTGATCCTAGAGGGGTAAAATTATATCTTTATATAAAGTTATAAGATTTTTTTAATTATATTTTTAATGGCAACTCTCTAGCTCTTCTCATGAACTATACATTTTTTACAACCACAAAACTTGAGTTCTCAGAATTTGAAAATACAAAGTCTTCTCCAACTTCAAGGTATCGTTAGATGAAAAGCCTATCCTAAACCTAAACCTTTTACTTTTTAATGTTAGATTGCAAACATGTTAGAACACCCTGCTGTTGTCGGGTGTTGTTATAAAGATAGAGTTGAGCGGGAACACCGCGACGCTATAGGTGGCACCGTGAGAAACCTTCCTATCAGGGTGATAACACAACAAAAGACATTTGTATAATTTTACCCATTTGTTTTTTTAATAATATTTTATTAAAAAACTGGTTTGAAATTTTTTTTTCTAATTACTTGTGATTGTTAGGTTTTGAAAAACTAAGTATACAGTTTTGTTCAATGTATTTCGACATTTCAACATAAATTTATAGAAAAACGTGTTCTATTAAAAAATAAAGTATTTTGGTCTCATAAGCGATTTTGATACGTGTTTGAATTGAATTTTCGAAGGTAACTACAAGATACTGAAAAGTTTTTATTTTCAAATATGTTAATTTTAATCATGCTTTTATTATTGTGATTTTTTTATTAATTTTATCTTTATATTTAGTAAATAAATTTTTTAAATGAATATTTTTTTTGTTCTAAAAACTTAAAACAAAAAGGTGAAAGATTGGTTAAAAGATTGGTGATATAGAGTTGGAATGAAAGAGAGAATGCGATGGACAACTGAATGAAATAGACAACGAAAAGAAATTAATTATTAGAAATTTTCTTGTTTGGTTATAGTTAGGAAAAATGGAATTGTCTTTTTTTGTTACAGTTAGGAAAAATTGAATGAATCATTGATAATGACAAGCATATTCATGATTAAAAAAAATAAATATTAATTTTCACAATATTTTTTGATTAAAAATAATAATTTATACTATGATAAATAAAATATTTGAGTTAATTACATAGTTAGTCCCTGTGGTTTGCACAAAATAACATACTTAGGTACTAATAGTTTAAAATCACCTTCTAGGGTATTAACTTTTCATTTTGTAACGTTTGGAGGTATTAACTTCTAAGGTAGTAACATAGGTAGTCCCTGTGGTTTACACAAAATAACATACTTAGGCACTAACAGAATGTGATTTTAAGCCTACAAATAAGCTTAATACCCCCAAACGTTAGAAAATGAAAAGTTAATACCCTAGAATGTTATTTTAAACTATTAGTACCTAAGTATGTTACTTTGTGCAAACCACAGGGACTAACTATGTAATTAACTCTAAAATATTTTTAATAATAATTTATACTATGATAAATAAAATATTTTTATTGTTACAGTTAGGAAAAATTGAATGGATCATTAATAATGACAAGCATATTCATGATTAAAAAAAATAAAAAAATATTAATTTTCACAATATTTTTTGATTAAAAATAATAATAATTTATACTATGATAAATAAAATATTTTTAACTGATAAAATTTAAATTTAACTAATATTCTCACTAAAGTAAACACCGACGTAGTTGAGATCTGTAACTTACTAGAAGATGGTGATCTGCTTATTGGAGTCACTATGGTCAAATACGAGAAAGTGAAGGATGAACTAATGCTGGATGGAAATAACATTAAGCTTGTTTCTAGATCTTGTAAAGTGTGTGTGGGTGGGTGGGGGGGGGTGGAAATAAGCATAAAGTAATGGGAAAATAAGGATATTCGTAAGCAATGACGGAGCTTAGTATAAGTGGGGGTGGGGGGTGCACCCGCCCCCCGAATGTTTCTGTTAGAAGTGTAAAATTTCCTATTTTTCATCTGAAAATTTTAAAATTATATAGGATTGCCCCCTATTATTTTGCTGAGAGAAAAAAATAGAACAAATGAAAAGACAACACGGAATGGAAATAAAATAGGGGTGCCCAAAGGAATAGAGTAAGAATTGTTTAAAGGGAAAGTGAATTCGGGTGGAATAGTTGATTTTATACAATCGAGCAATCAAACACTCTTATTTTCATTACCTTTGAACGAGTTATTCCATTACTACCTTCATTACTTCATGCCAAACGCTACATAAGTTTTTTCGTTTCCGTGAATTATATGAGTGAATTACAAGTTTTGTCCTTTATTTATACAGCAAATTCAAGCGGTGTTGTTATCTTTAAAATTGATGAGTTTTGTACTTAATGTCTTAAAATGTTACACGTTATCCCCTTTAACCCTAACTCAGTTTCTTTTTTTTTTTTTTTTCACTTCAATTGGGTTATGTGTCTTACACATGAGGTTATTTTATTATTTTACATTTTCAGGGACTAAATGTAAATGTGTAAATGACTTAAATATCCAACCATTTTAAAAAAATAAAACATCTCTCTCATTCTCTTTATCTCTCTTCCTCAGCTCCACTCTCCCACTTACACCGCCACTATCCACCACCATTCAGAAGCCATTGTCTTTACCAAGATGAATTTCCACGAGTGACATATTTGATGAAATACGAGTTCCCACTACTAAGTCATGCATATACACACTCTGTCTATCTCAAACACAACCCAGATTCTTTTGTCTCCTTTGTTATAAAACAATCACCTCCATACGAGGTAATAAATAGAAATAGAGAACAATTTAATATTGAAAGATTGTGATACACTCGGTTTTTTATCATATAATTCATATCTGCGATTCAAAAGTTCAACACTGGCTCCCCAAACGATTTCAAATCTGCGATTTCAGATCTTAGATCCACCGCCTATATGTTTCGCACACGATTTTAGATCTCTGATTTCAGATCTTAAGTCAAAAGGCTCAACAAGTGGTTTTGAGATGGATTTTGAATTTTTGATGGGGTTGGAGGTGGTTTTGAGAGGTGTGTGTATATATATATACATATACAATAGACCTTATCGTACGAACATACGTACGAGACTTGAAATCGCATGTTGTGGGTGCTTTTTGAAATCGCATGGGAAATGCTTTAAAATCACAAATCGCGTGGTGAAACAAAAAATCGCATGTTGGAAAACAATCGCGTATGCAATGTACGTTAAGTTATTTTGTACGTTAACTGGCCTCTATATATATATATATTCATATATTGTATTAATTTTTAAAATTTATTTTTTTATTTGTTAAAATATTTTTAAATAAATAGATAAAAAACTAAAGTACCCTTATGTAATCTGTTTTAATTAAAAAAATTAACTGAGTTAATGGTAAAGGACATAACGTTCCGCATTTTGAAACATTAAGTACGAAAGTAATCAATTTTAAAGATAAAGACACCTTCTGAAATTTGGTATAAAGATAAAGGACAAAACTTGTAATTCACTCAAATTATATCATCTTATAAGAGTATACAAAGTGGGAGGGCATGAAGAGGGGACATTAAGCGTCACTTGACAGCCACGTCAGTGTGGGTTACTTGCATCAACATATATATAGAATTCAAAGAAGAAGAAAAACATCGTAAACATATATATAGAATTCAAAGAAGAAGAAAAGAAAAATACCCGTTGGCAATATGTTTGGGTTCCCATCCAGCAAGGTTACTTGCATCAACAAGTGCGTTTCTCCATAACTGAGCTTTGTTAATGTTCTGTGCTTCTACTTGGGTAAATGCTATTTCGAAATCCCCCTTCTGTTTTCTCAGATCAGAGGGATCCACGTCATAGAAAATAGGCATAACGACTAGCGCTCTCTCTTTTTCGCATTTCATAATATGTGCAAGCTCATCCAAACACCATGAAGAATTAGCATAGTGTTTGGAAAATATTATGATGGCAATCCGTGATTCTTCAATAGCGGTGAAGAGGGATGGACAGATGGACTCACCTCGAAGAAGTGTTTCATCATCCTTGTAAATACTTAATAAGCTTTGTTTGAGAGATGAGTATAGATGGTCTACAAATGTTTTGCGTGTGTCTTCTCCTCTGAAACTAAGAAATACGTCATATTTACATGACCGAGTGTTGATGCAGATTTTGTGTCCGATGCTTGTCGAATAGATTAGTTTTATTTTACGCTGAATTTGTAATAGTTAGTGAAACGGTCTATCGAACGTGAATAGACCCGCTCGTTTGAAGTGGTCAAACGAGAGGGTTATTCGGTTGACCATGTGTGTTTGCAAGACAAGGGGTGTGACTATAAATAGAAAACCCTTGCCATTTGCAACACAAGGAGATTTTAGGAGGTTTGAGACCTCACCAGGGAGAGATCACCACTTGGTCTCTCCCCGGATGTATACTTCTTTGGTATTAGTTCGGTTATCATGTAATCGGGCCGATTTGTAATGTTATACTACCGGATTAATACAAAGAAGTTGTTTGTTTATCATCTAATCTCTCCCGTCTTGAACCGATCTCACACGAATCACGGTTTCGGTCACGAAACTCGGTCCTACAATTGGTATCAGAGCCATGGTGCCCGATTTAGTAAATCTAACCGTTTACTAAGTCACATGTGCTCTAGATCTGTGATTTTAGTGATTTTTGTTCAAGAAGAAAAGTTGGGTGAAAATGAGAAAAACTCAGATCTGGACCCGAATATTCAGATCTGTGCGGAAACAAGTGTTCGGTTTTATGTTTTTCACCTATGTAATCAAGTTATCATCATCAAAAATCAAAAATACAATGTTTTTGTCAAATCTGCAAAATAAACAGTGCTGTGTTCTTGATGTTCTTGGCGGCTGCTTGAAGAAACTGGGGTTTCTTCATAATTCGAAGGATGACAATTTGATCGAAAGATGTTATTTTCCTCGAAGGATACTAAGCTTTTCGAAGGATCATCCTTCGGTTGATCAGATCTTTCGATCGATCAAATATCTTTCAAAATTTATGATCTTTCGTAAGTTGATCTTTCGAAAAGGCCTTCCATCTTTCGAGGTTAAGAAACATCATCGAAGGATGTTGATTGTTGCTGGGTATCGAAAATGAAAAGAGATCAGAATCGTCGGCTGAAAGTCTGCATTTGATTTCGATTTGAGATCTGTTCGGATCTTCTTACATCAGCTTCGTTTTCCTCAGAATTTCTTAAATCCGCTGAGATCTGCTCCGCTCCTCTTGTTTGACCAGGTCTGGTAGATGTCGGCTGAACTTGGAAGAGGGCAGTGGATGTTGGTGTGTATCGATGAGGTTGAAGGAGCATTTAAAAAAAAAAAAAAAAAAAAAAAAAAAAAACTTTGTATAAGAAACATAGATGGAGTTGTCGGCTGATAAACTTCTTTAGGGATGTTGACTTTTGGAGGTTTAGTGGGGTTGTTTGGTAAAGATAATTTGTCTTCTCCTGTTTTGTGTATCGAAGAGAGAGACAAAAGGTATTTGGGATTTGAAAGATGATGATGGCTACTGTTGTTCATCAAATGAGGATAAAGGATTTTTTTTTTTTTGGTTTGTTTATGTTGACTTTTGGGTTATAGGTGGGCCGAATGTTTTAAATTTTGGGCTAGAGATTTGTTGGGTTATGTTGGACTTTTGGCTGTTTTAAGGTGGGATACCACAATTGCGCCAAAGAGTTCAAGATTATATTTGGGCCAAGGATTTTACACAGAGTGGGGTCGGGTGTTCGTCAAGTTTATTTGAATCAAGCTTTACGGGTTCGGAGAGCGCGCGGGATGTTGCGGCATGATGAAAAGAAAACAAAAGATGATGATACTTGATGGTTGAAAAATTGTGGGGTAGTCACGGTTACCGATGCAAATGTCAAAAATGGTGACGCGACTATTATGGGCCAAAAACCAAAAACAGAACGGTATGTTCACTTCCGCACGTCGATATTTATGATTGTTATCGGTTATTCGTAAATGTTCGAAAGCATTTTGTTTATTGTCATATTCTCGCATTTGAAGACGAACGTATGAACCTAGAATGTCAATACCGGTCCTAACGAGTTCACAAAGTCTTTGGAGGGATACAAGTCGGATCCTACGGGGTACTAGGCGAAATTTCTTTATCAACTAGAATATGCAACAAAGAAATCTTTTTGTTTATTGTCATATTCTCGCATTTGGTAACGAATGAATGAACCTAGAATGTCAATACCGGTCCTAACGAGTTCACAAAGTCTTTGGAGGGATACAAGTCGGATCCTACGGGGTACTAGGGGACGTTCTTATTCAACTAGAATATGCAAAGAAGAAAGTCGTTTTCGTGATTTTTCGGAACCGAGAACAGTCAATGAAGATTGACGACAGTTCCGCTCAGTGGAGGGAATTGGTGAACATTTGACGACGGTTTCTTTGAAGTGGAGAGAATCTGTTAAGGTTTAGAAATCTTACCAAAGAAATAGGGGGAATAAAAATTTTCAAATGTTGAATTTCTTCGGTAAATTTCTAAACGCAATCACAGGTGGTAGAGTTTGTGATTTTCTGGTGATACAAACGGTTCGGCGTGGAATGTTTTGCACATACACATATTTGAGGATTTTAATTAATTCTCCAGCCAGCGTGAAGGGTTTTGCACGGAAAAATACAGGTTTCTAAAGTCTACAGTAGTTACAAAAGTGCTGTTCACTGAAGACCTGGGGAATCTTTATGAAAGCTGATAGTTCAAGACTGAAGACCTGCAGGATTCGGTTTTGGGTTTGATGTTTCTTTGGGATTTTACAGGGATCTGGGGGTAACTCAATTCGTTGAGTTTGCAAACGATGTACTTGGTCAAGCTGACTTCCTGAGTACTGATGCTGAAGATCCGTAGTGCATTACGTGGTCAACTTCACAAAGGCGAGACAATGAGATCTGGATGTAGTTCAACTAAGCATGCTGGTTGAGCTTGCAAGGGATACACTTGGTCTAGCTGACTTTCCTGAGTGTTGATGCTGAAGATTAAAGTGCATTACTTGGTCGATTCCACAAAGACGGTTTACAGAAGACAGTTTGCCAGAAATCTCTATCAATGTAGTATGCTTGTATGAAATAGAGTTCTTATGACAAGATCAAGACTTGATGCAGTTCTTAAAGATTGGAACCCTTATCAAATGCCGGTTGGAGTATTGGAAGATCAGCGGAAGATCGGTCAATTGAGGAAATTGCACAACACCCAACACGGATACGCGTACTTTAAGGGGGAAATATTTTACAAGGAGCGTCAAGATACTACTTACCTGGATCATCGGTCAAGGGGGAATTTGTAAACACAGTGAAGATGAATACTTGACTGAAGATCGATTGCAGTTGCATTTTCAGCATTCGACAGCAACGGACAAGGGGGAATTTGTTGATGCAGATTTTGTGTCCGATGCTTGTCGAATAGATTAGTTTTATTTTACGCTGAATTTGTAATCACTACAAAAAAAAATGTCATTTAGTGGCACACGCGTTTAATGGCATTTACGTTTTGTGCCACTAATTTAGGTTTTTAATGGCACATTGTGTGTGCCATAGTTGCTTAGCACCCACTTTTAGTGGCATTTAGCTTTTATGCCACTAAATTAGGTTTTTAATGACACTTTGCCTATGCCACGAAAACATTTAATAAACTTTTAATGACATTTTACATGTGCTTTGAAATTAGGGGTGCAATCGAGCTAAGCAGAGCCCGAGCTTGAGCTTGAACCCGGCTCGTAGGTAGTTTTTACGAAATTAGGGTTATAATCTAGTTATTTTTCCATAACTTTATAATTAACAATTATTAAAACTATAGAGATAATAGGCTCGTTTAGGCTTGCGAGCTGGTTTGAGCACGATAAATAAAGCTCGGGCTCGTTTACTAAAAAAAATATTTTTACACACTTGGACTTAGCTTGAGCTCATTTAAGCTTGACTCATTTCAGTTTTATTTCAAGCCGAGCTCGAATACCGTAGCTCATTTGATGTGATGTAAGTTCTCTTAGTGGGTTGTTGTGGTGGTTCCCGTCTAGGGGCCGTGTTTTTTAATAAAATCTTTCATTTAAAAAAAAAAAAAAATTCAAGCACTTTCCTAAAAGTTTTCCTTTTCCCTCCGAAAAACCTGTTTAATACACATTTTCCCTAAATCTCTTCCCTCCCAAATATATTAGAAAATTTTCCCTAAATCTCTTCAACTTCTCCCCCCAAAATCAATTTCCCATTCCAAAATCAACTTCCCTCTATAAACTAGGGAAACTTCAATTCTAAAATTCTTCGATCCTCATCTTCTAAGGTCAGATTGCTGGCAAATTCCCTCCCAGTCGTTGTTTCAGCCTTCGCCAGATCAGAACTAGTCACCTAGCTACCGGAATCGAGTGTTGGTGGCGATTGGTACAAGAGAATGATTCAGTTGATGCTAATTAGTGGATAAGTAGTCCGATTTGGTAGATCTTTATCTGAAAGTGCATTAACTGATTCAATCTATGATTTCATGGTAAAAACCCTAATTTTATCTTCTCGTTTTCCTAGCAAATTAATCCCCTGTACAATTGATTTTGGCATAAATTTGATTCAAATTGGTTCGATTGAGATGCTTAAGTGTGTTTGCTGTTGTTTGAGCTTCGGTATTCGGATCTAAGCGATGTCGTTGTGTATTGGTTCAGATTCATCAGTTTTAATCTGTTTATCTAATTGGTTTGATTATTGTGTAATTTTTAGTTCGATTGATATGCTCGATTGAGCTTCGGTGTTTGGATCATATTGATATTGTTGTGTATCGGTTCAGATTCGTTTAGTTTTTGAGTTCAGTCGATCTATTTATCCAGTTGATTTGATTATTGCATTGTTTTTAGTTTGATTGATACGCTTAACTGTGTTTGTTGTTGATTAAGCTTCAGTGTTCGGATCTGATTGATATTGTTGTGTAGCGGTTCAGATTTGTTTAGTTTTTCGAGTTCAATCGGTGTGTGTTGATGAGTTTGCTTGTTGTCTGGCTTAACAATTGCTGATGAGTTGAGTCTTTCGAGTTTAATCGGTGTGTTTTGTTGAGTTTGTTTTTTGTTCTGGTTTAATGATTGTTGATGCGTTGAGTTTTTTGAGTTTAATCGCTGTGTTTTAATGAGTTTGTTTGTTGATCTGGCTTAACGATTGCTGACGCGTTCTATTTTTGAGTGTAATTGGTGTATTTCATTGACTTTGTTTGTTGTCTGGCTTAATGATTACCGATACGTTGAGTTTTTGAAGTTAAATCAGTGTATTTCGATGAGTTTGTTTGTTGATCAGGCTTAACAATTGCTGACGCAGTGATTTTTTGGAGTTTAGTTGTCGTATATTTCAATGAGTTTGTTTGATGTCTGGCTTAACAACTGCTAATGCGTTGAGTTTTTCGAGTTTAATCTGTGTATTTCAATGTGTTTGTTTGCTGTCTGGCTTAACGATGTTGAGTTTTCGAGTTCAGTCGGTGTATTTCAACGAGCTTGTTTGTTGATCTGGCTTGACGATAGCTGATGCGTCAATTGCGATCTGTACTTACTTTTTAGTATTAGATTCTTCTGGCGCTAGGATAATTTTTTTTGTTTGGTCACGAATGCTTGTTTGGTGTAAGAGCCTAAGAGGTCGCGAGCTCTATCCTCTCTTTTGCGCTATGAAAACTTTTTTTCCCTATACTCTAGTTCAACACTTCAGCCCTCCTACCACGCATGCCAGCCGGTTAACCTCTTTTCTAGCCCTAACCCTCTTCCAGTCCTCCCACTATCACTACCACAACCACTACAAGTTGCGAGTCATCGATTTGTTGTTTTGAAGAACACAATAAAGTGTCTTTGCAGCCTGTCTGCAGGCGTCTTTGCATTCAATTTCGACAGAAACCGAAGACAAAACTAATTATGACGAGACTGGAGATGTTGGAAAGGCCAATCCAGATGCAGCATTGGCAATAGGTAAAAGCGCAACCACGAAAGAGCTTATGAGTCTCCCTCTTGCTGAGCTGGAACGGCGGTGCCGCCATAACGGGTTATCTCTAGTTGGTGGTAGAGAAATGATGGTTGCACGGTTGCTTTATCTCGAAGAATCTGAAAAGCAAAGGGGTTATGAACTCACTGACAATTTGAAATATTCCCAGAGTTATCCACGAGAAAGTGGCGTTGATACCGGACCTGTGGGGTTTTCAGGACGGAATCACCAAGTGGAGGATGATATGAATATTCTGTCAAAGATTCCGATTCCAAAACCCGAGTTAAAACCCTTCCCGAATAAAATAAAACCTGATTCTGTGTTGCCCGCCTCTAAGTGGGCCCAGGATGACGATGAAAGTGACGATGAACCAAAAAGTACTAAAAATCTTGCATTAGGGTATTCGTCTTCTGGAAGTGAGAATGATGGTGGTGGTTTTAGTAACGCAGAGGCAGTGGAGCCAACACGCATTCTCACAAGTTCTGATTGTGGGCTAAGGAAGAAAAGAGGTACGCTTATATCTTATTTGTAACTGAAAGTATTAGTTATATACTTATATCATGGTTGTTTGGCTAATTGAGTGTTCCACATGTGCAGACAAAAGTTGCGGCAGGTTGAAGCGGCTTTGATTGAGTAAGTTAGATCAAACAAGAGTAAGTTACCAATTGTTTTGTGAGTTGTTGACTATATTTATAATATGCGTCTACATATAATTACGCAGAAGGGACGTCATCTACAGAGAGAAGGGAGAAAAGAGAGGATTCACGTGAATCTTCTAGAAAGCGTCACAGAAGTCATCATGACAGTGAAAGCCCGCCGAGGAAAACATCAAGTAGAGACCGGGAGAAGGGTAGAAGTTATGATCAACAAACTGAAAGAGACCATGATAGAGATAGACGTAGAGACACGGACAGGGACACCAGGAGAAGATGAACGCAGCTGGAACTCTTATGTCTGATCAACTGAGTAAGCTAATATTTTCTTTCGTAATGTCTCATTAGTCGTTAGATTATAAACATTACCAATATCAACCCATTCTAAAGTATGTTGGTTGAAATTACCACCTCTAGTTTTATCTATAATTTTATCTCTTTCTTTGTTCTTATGTTGTATAATATTTGATAAAATTGTAGGTTTTTAATGGTTTACCTTCTGCAAACAGCAGCATCATGTGGATGATGATGATAGCCGAAACAGCAATTTCGCATAGGTGGTGGACATAACGGAAACAGTATTTTTCATTCTTTTACATCTCAAGGATTCAACGTGTTAGTGAATGTTGCTTTTTCATGGGTTTGTTATAGCTAAACACAAGCCCAACATACCTCAGTTTTACCAATTCCTCATGGTAATGGTCTCCTTAATCTCTCTTGAATCATCTCTTGAATATCTTTAATCTACATCAAAATACGAAAACTTGGGACAATAGGTCACAAATTTTATTTTTCTGTTGCTTCAGGAGCTTATGGAAGGAATAGCAGTTCCAGGGTACATCTGTCTTTAATGCCTTTTTTTTTCTTTACTTTGGTTCTTGTTTAACTAATCACATAAGATGGTTTTCATTTGTTTTAATCATTTTGTTTGTGTGCAGGCTAGTAGATGCCATCTGGACCACCACCTAATGACGTCACAAACCTAGTCTACATCCATCTGCATATCTAATGCCCTAGGTTCCTCTTCCAACTTATCGTGGTGGTCTGCAGCCTTACGTTATACCAACCATGGAGTACATGGACCTGTTGGTGGCGTTTCTTAGCCTGGTAGTCGTGGTTTCACTGCTGGTCAGGGGAAAGCAATTGAAAACATCAATCATTTAACTAGCCTGAAGATTGTGAAAGAGGTTTATAAGCGCAATGTAGTTTTGAGTTTTTATTCAAACGTTTATTAGTTATTTGTTTTGTATGTTTGATATTTAGAGTTAGGTTGATACTTATTAGACATTTGTTTGAAACATTTGCAATGTGTGGAAGACAATCAAACTTTTAATTGAAGTTATTATATTATTTTTACATGTTAAAGTTTTATTCTTGTTTTTATGTAAATAAATAATAGTTATTATTAATTAAAACTAATGTAGGAAAGACCAATTTTTGTGGCAAAAATTATGTGCCACTAAAGGCCTAAGAGTTTGTAATGGTAAAAAAAAAGTGCCACTAAAGGGCTTTAGTGGCACTGCTTCGCATGGGAAATGCTTTAAAATCACAAATCGCGTGGTGAAACAAAAAATCGCATGTTGGAAAACAATCGCGTATGCAATGTACGTTAAGTTATTTTGTACGTTAACTGGCCTCTATATATATATATATTCATATATTGTATTAATTTTTAAAATTTATTTTTTTATTTGTTAAAATATTTTTAAATAAATAGATAAAAAACTAAAGTACCCTTATGTAATCTGTTTTAATTAAAAAAATTAACTGAGTTAATGGTAAAGGACATAACGTTCCGCATTTTGAAACATTAAGTACGAAAGTAATCAATTTTAAAGATAAAGACACCTTCTGAAATTTGGTATAAAGATAAAGGACAAAACTTGTAATTCACTCAAATTATATCATCTTATAAGAGTATACAAAGTGGGAGGGCATGAAGAGGGGACATTAAGCGTCACTTGACAGCCACGTCAGTGTGGGTTACTTGCATCAACATATATATAGAATTCAAAGAAGAAGAAAAACATCGTAAACATATATATAGAATTCAAAGAAGAAGAAAAGAAAAATACCCGTTGGCAATATGTTTGGGTTCCCATCCAGCAAGGTTACTTGCATCAACAAGTGCGTTTCTCCATAACTGAGCTTTGTTAATGTTCTGTGCTTCTACTTGGGTAAATGCTATTTCGAAATCCCCCTTCTGTTTTCTCAGATCAGAGGGATCCACGTCATAGAAAATAGGCATAACGACTAGCGCTCTCTCTTTTTCGCATTTCATAATATGTGCAAGCTCATCCAAACACCATGAAGAATTAGCATAGTGTTTGGAAAATATTATGATGGCAATCCGTGATTCTTCAATAGCGGTGAAGAGGGATGGACAGATGGACTCACCTCGAAGAAGTGTTTCATCATCCTTGTAAATACTTAATAAGCTTTGTTTGAGAGATGAGTATAGATGGTCTACAAATGTTTTGCGTGTGTCTTCTCCTCTGAAACTAAGAAATACGTCATATTTACATGACCGAGTGTTGATGCAGATTTTGTGTCCGATGCTTGTCGAATAGATTAGTTTTATTTTACGCTGAATTTGTAATAGTTAGTGAAACGGTCTATCGAACGTGAATAGACCCGCTCGTTTGAAGTGGTCAAACGAGAGGGTTATTCGGTTGACCATGTGTGTTTGCAAGACAAGGGGTGTGACTATAAATAGAAAACCCTTGCCATTTGCAACACAAGGAGATTTTAGGAGGTTTGAGACCTCACCAGGGAGAGATCACCACTTGGTCTCTCCCCGGATGTATACTTCTTTGGTATTAGTTCGGTTATCATGTAATCGGGCCGATTTGTAATGTTATACTACCGGATTAATACAAAGAAGTTGTTTGTTTATCATCTAATCTCTCCCGTCTTGAACCGATCTCACACGAATCACGGTTTCGGTCACGAAACTCGGTCCTACACCGAGAAGAAGACAGCGGTGCTGATTGAACGATTGATGAAGAGGCCATTTGGAATGGTGAGCATTATTTCAAAGAAAGTTTCCATGGTGAGCATTATTTTAAAATTAACAGGCGGCGAATGAGATATAAAGTATAAACTAAATAATTAGCAGTTTCAGGGAAGTTCCCATGGTTATAAACACCCAACTTTTGAATATTAAAGTAACTCCACTTGTTAATATTGAACAAACTTATAAATTTATTTAATAAGGAATTTGAAACCGGTTTAGCAAGTTGTTTTACTGATTCATTTACGGGTCACGGGTCCAGCATACGGGTCATGGCTGATGATTGCAGATCATTCTAGAAATATAATCACATGTTTGTTTTGAGTACGTTGAAGACTTGGTAGTGTGTTTGAACGAGTTTATTGGGAATAAAGGTAGACGAGCTGAACGTGCATGACAGAAATACAGGAGCTAATTGTTTTTATGTGGCATGTGATTTTTTTAGGGTGTATAGGTCTATACGTCGCGTATATACGTCGTGTATATGTCTATACGACGTGTATAGCCACCTTTTTCAATTTCTAAGAGAATCTCTTATATGATGTGGGAATTTGTCCCTTTATATACGCCGCGTATAGGCCTATACGCAGCGTATATAAAGGATGTTTTATTAAGAAACATTGTTATACATTATTTATCGTTTTATCAAACTTTTATAATAATAAGTAATTTAAAAAACATTGTTAAGTATTTTGTCGTATAGTATAATTCTTAGCCTATGATTTAGGATCGGTTGTTATTGTGAATATTTGTCACTTAGAATAGGAGATTGCATTCAAGTATATATTGTAATGTTTATACTGGAAATAATCAAGCGATTATATTCACACTCCTACATGGTATCAGGCCAACCCTAGGCCTCCACCCCACCCCCTATCGTCGCCCACTTCCCTGCGGTTCTTCGCTGCCAGTTTCCAGCACCGTCTTTCTCCTTCTTTTCTGCACCCCTCATGGATTCCAAACTCCACCCAGCTGTCATTGTCACCAACATCAAGTCCTGCATTCCCATAACCCTTGAATCTGACTCCACACAGTACTCAACATGGTCGGAGTTCTTCCGCATCCACTGTCGCGCGTTTCTTGTTTCTGATCACCTTGAACCTCCTGCTACTACCACCTCCGATACCAACAAAACCACCGACACAGACAAAACATCAACCCCAAAACCCGATTCGTGGGAGAGGCTGGATGCCATAGTCCTTCAATGGATCTATGGCACCATCTCTCCGGACATCGTTCAAACCATCATGAAGAAAGGCTCCACTGCCTATGTTGCGTGGGCTGCCCTTGAGGCCCTGTTCCAGGACAACAAGGTTGTTCGTGCACTCTATTTGAAACAAAAATTCAACTCTACCCGCCTTGAAAATTTTTCCAATATGGCCACGTATTGTCAGGAACTTAAAGTAATTGCCGACCAACTTAACAATGTTGAAGCCCCTGTCAATGATCAATCTCTTGTGTTACAAACACTAGCCGGCCTTACCGATTCCTATGACGCTGTCGCCACTGTTCTTGGCAATACTAAACCCCTGCCATCCTTCAACGAGGTCCGGTCCCAACTTTGCATGAATGAAACCCGCAAAGCCAATTAAGCCATCACCTCTGCCCACTCAGCCGGCTCGGCTCTTCACACCACCGCTCGCCCAGCCGCCTCCCAGCCCCCTTCACCGAACAACACCTCTCACCCTACTGACTATCGCACCGACACCGGCCACAACAGGGGTCGCTCCCGTGGCCGCGGACGTGGTCGTGGCAGACCATCTTGGAACCGAAACCGCCACCCCAATCCTCCTGCCCAGCAGTTCTCGGCCCAATTCCCATGGCCATTCGGCCCACCCACATGGCCCAATACTCCTCAACAAACTACACAGTGGTCTACATGGGCTTCGCCCCCTGCCCCTACCCGACAACTCCACAGCCCAACTCTAATACCTCGGGTCAGAGCATTTTAGGCCCACGCCCCAATGCTGCCAATGCCGCCTACACCCCCACCGACATTGCACAAGCTATGTACACGTTGAGCTTAAACCCGCCAGACTGGAAGTCTGTGATGGACACTGGCGCTACGGGCCATTATCTGCAACCGTCAGGTACATCTCAATCTTATTTAAATAAGAGTAAAAATCAATATATCATTGTCGGTGACGGAACCACCATCCCGGTCACAGGCCAAGGCAACCTTACCTTACCACCACCCTACCCACCCTTTAAATTAAATAATGTCCTTTATTCACCAAAACTTATCAAAAACCTCATAGCCGTTCGTCGGCTATGCACCGACAACTCTCTTTCTATAGAATTTGACCCATTTGGTTTTCTTGTGAAGGATCTCAAGACCCGGATCCCTATCCTCCGGTGCAACAGCAGCGGTGACTTGTACCCACTTCTGCCGCCTCCTGCTTCGCAACGGACCACACCAAGCACCTTTACGGCTCTCACTAAACGCCTATGGCATCAACGCCTAGGCCATCCAGGATCTAGTCTTTTATGTTCTTTGAAAAATTCTAGTTTGCTTTCTTTTGATAAACCAGCTAATAAAACAATTTGTCATTCATGTGTTTTGGGAAAGAGTGTTCGTTTACCTTTTACATCTTCTACATCTCATACTGTTGCACCATTTGATATTGTCCACAGTGATCTCTGGACATCACTAGTGTTAAGCACTAGCGGTCACAGATATTATATACTATTCCTAGACGACTATACAAATTTTTTATGGACCTACCCGATCTCCAATAAGTCCCAAGTATACTCGATTTTCTCCACCTTTGCCACCCAAATTACCTCCCAATTTGAACGCCCCATAAAAACATTTCAGTGTGACAATGGTACCAAATATATTAATCACAACTTTAAACAATATTGTACACAAAATGGAATGATGTTTCGTCTCTCTTGTCCTCACACCTCCTCTCAAAATGGTAAGGCGGAACGAAAAATTCGCTCTATCAATAACATCATCCGCACCTTACTCACTCACGCTAACCTCCCGCCCTCCTTTTGGCACCATGCCCTCGACATGGCCACATACTTACATAATATCCTCCCCGCTAAAACTCCCAATCATCTTACTCCTACTGAAATCTTATACCGCTCCACTCCCTCCTACGACCATCTTCGGGTCTTCGGCTCTCTTTGTTACCCTCTTATCCCATCCACCACCACTCACAAGCTCGAACCTCGGTCCCACCCTTGCGTTTTTCTCGGATACCCCATGCAACACCGAGGGTATAAATGTTACAATCTCCACACCAATCAAATCACCATCTCTCGTCATGTAATCTTTCACGAAACCATCTTTCCGTTTCGACACGTTTTCTCCACACCCCCCACATATGATTTCTTATCCGCACCACTTCACCCCACATGTTTGGTCCCACATATCCCCCACCCCTGTCTCCCAACCGAATACCCACCAAACAATCACCCCGCCTACACCCTCTTTTGATCTGCCAACCTCCCCAACATTCACAGCCGGCCCAATTTCCCCAGGCCCACTTTCTTCACCACCCTCACCCTTGACCCAACAAAACCCACCCTCACCTCCTCCCACATCTACGATGCCTAACCCCCCAACGCCATCCACTCCACCAGCCCCACCATCTTCACAACACAGCCCACCCCTTCCTCCGCCTACACGCTCCATGAGCACCCGTGCCATGGATGGCATTCATAAACCCAAGAAACACTTTGACCTTCATACCGCCACCATTGTACCCATTCCTAAAAACCCAACTGTTGCCTTGTCCTCACCAGAATGGTATAACGCCATGACAAATGAATATAATGCTCTTATTCAAAATGAGATTGGGAACTTGTTCCTAGACACCCGCAGATGAATGTAATCCGTAGTATGTGGTTATTTAAACACAAATTTAATTCTGATGGTTCTTTAGAACGATACAAGCCTCGGTTAGTTTGTGATGGCAGGTTACAACAGGTGGGAATCGATTGTGGTGAAACTTTTAGCCCCGTGGTCAAACCCGCTACAATCCGCACGGTGCTTACTATTGCTCTTACCAAGGCATGGCCGGTCCATCAACTTGATGTCACAAATGCTTTTCTACACGGTACTTTCAATGAAACAGTTTACATGTATCAACCCATAGGATTTCACACCAAGCAATTTCCGAATCATGTTTGTCGCCTCAAGAAGTCCTTATACGGTTTAAAACAGGCACCTAGAGCATGGTACCAGCGGTTTACAGACTATGTCCTACGAATGGGTTTTATTCAGAGCAAAAGTGACAATTCACTCTTCATCTTACATCATCAACAACACACTGCCTACCTTCTCCTTTATGTTGATGATATACTACTTGTTACTTCTTCGGCTCACCTTCGTCAACAAATCATGGATAGCCTCGCAAGCGAGTTTGCTATGAAAGATCTCGGTCCTTTGAGCTACTTCTTGGGCATTACGGTTACTCGGCACAAAGATTCCATGTTTCTCTCTCAACAGGCATATGCTTATGATATTATCCACCGAGCAGGTATGCGATCATGTAAACCAGTGGATACGCCTGTTGACACCCAACCCAAATTATCGGCCACATCCGGAATCCCATTTGACGATCCGTCATTGTACCGTAGCTTGGCAGGTGCTCTTCAGTACCTCACTTTCACCAGACCTGATCTGAGCTATGCCGTCCAACAGATTTGTATGCACATGCATGCACCAATGAACTCCCACCGGCAGGCTCTAAAAAGAATCATTCGATACTTACAGGGCACGGCATCCTATGGCCTCAAACTTGAACCGTCTTCTTCTGTGACTATGACTGCCTACACTGATGGTGATTAGGCTGGCTGCCCTAACACACGTCGCTCAACATCCGGATACTGTGTTTATTTTGGACCCACTCTCCTCTCTTGGTCCTCTAAACGTCAACCTACAGTCTCTCGGTCAAGTGCTGAAGCTGAATACCGGGGGGTTGCTAACGTCGTTTCAGAAATATGTTGGCTTCGCAATCTTCTTCTAGAGCTTCGTCACCCGCCTACGAAAGCCACCCTGGTCTACTGTGACAATGTCAGTGCTGTTTATCTGTCAGGCAATCCAGTTCAACATCAACGCACCAAGCACATCGAATTGGATATTCACTTCGTTCGTGAACAGGTTCAAAAGGGTCTAATTCGTGTGCATCATGTTTCATCTCGCCATCAGATAGCAGATATCTTCACCAAAGGACTCCCTCGTAATCTGTTTGAAGATTTCCGATCCAGCCTTAGCATTCGTAAACCTCCTGCTTCGACTGCGGGGGTATCTTAGCCTATGATTTAGGATCGGTTGTTATTGTGAATATTTGTTACTTAGAATAGGAGATTGCATTCAAGTATATATTGTAATGTTTATACTGGAAATAATCAAGCGATTATATTCACACTCCTACAATAATATAGGTCCCGTATAGGCCTGTGGATGTAGTATCATATCATATAGTGCAGTATAAATCTTGTATAAGCCTATACGTATAATAAAATATTGTATTCTATCGTATGGTATAATATGGTATCGTATCATATCGTATCGTATAGTGTAGTAAAAACACTGTTAAGTATAAAACAAGATGTGCTTCCTATGAATATCATCATTGAATAACTTGATATGGTTAAGAAAGTTCCATTTAATTTCTTTAAATATAAACACGCAACTTTTGAATATTAAAGTAACTCCACTTGTTAATATTGAACAAATTCCTTATAAATTTATTTAAGGGTAAATTACTTTTTGAGTCCCTGTGTTTTAGCAGTTTTAACTAGTTGAGTCCAAAAGCAAAAAGTTTAACGACTTGAGTCCCTATAAGTATTTTCTTTAACCATTTGAGTCCAATTTTTTTGGACTAAAATCGTTATAAAATAAACAAAATTGGACTCAAAACGTTATAAAATAAATGGCTAGGGACTCAGGGCGTTAAGCTTTTTGATTTTGGACTCAAGTGGTTAGAACCACTTAAACACAGGGACTCAAAAGTAATTTACTCTTTATTTAATAAGGAATTAGAAACCGGTTTAGCAAGTTGTTTTATTGATTCGTTTACGGGTCACGGGTCGAGCATACGGGTCATGGGTGATGATTGTGATTATTCTACAAATATATTTAATCACATGTTTGTTTTGGGTACGTTGAAGACTTTGTAGTGTGTTTGAACGAGTTTATTGGGAATAAAGGTAGAGGAGCTGAACGTGCATGACAGAAATACAGGAGCTAATTGTTTTAATGTGGCATGTGTTTTTTAGGGTGTACATATTTGCACATCAAAATGTCTATTTGCATATCAAACCCTAGCTTTATATACGTCGTGTATAGGTCTATTCGTCGCGTATAGGTCTATACGAGGCGTATAGTAGGGATGAGCAAATACCGATCCCGTCCCGATACCAATAATCCCGATACTGAAATTTCATGAATACTTGATACCGATACCGAAACATGTCGGTTCGGTACGGTATCGGTATTTTGAGGGTAAAAGTCGGTATTTTACCGATACCGAAAAAACCAAAATGTGGATACCGTTTCCGATACCGAAACATGTCCGGATCAGGATTATCGGTATCGGGATGGGATCGGGTTGGGATCGGTATTTTATACCATTTGCTCATGCCTAGCGTATAGCCACATTTTTCAATTTCCAAGAGAATCTCTTATATGATGTGGGAATTTGTCCCTTTATATACGCCGCGTATAGGCCTATACGCAGCGCAAATAAAAGGTGTTTTTTAAGAAACATTGTTATACATTATTTATGGTTTTATCAAACTTTTATAATAAGTAATTTAAAAAAAATAAAAAAACATTGTTAAGTATTTTATGGTATAGTATAATATATGTCTCGTATAGGCCTATGGATGTAGTATCGTATCATATAGTGCAGTATAATCTTGGATAAGCCTATACGTATAATAAAATATTGTATCCTATCGTATGATATGGTTTGGTATGGTATAGTATGGTATAGTATGGTATGGTGTGGTATGGTATGGTATCATATAGTGTAGTAAAAACACTGTTAAGTATTCTATCGTATAGTATATAATATAGGTCTCGTATATGCCTATGGATCTAGTATCGTATCATATAGTGTAGTATAAATCTCGTATAGGCCTATACGTGTAATATAATATTGTATCCTATCGTATGGTATAGTTTAGTATAATAACTCATGTATAGGCATATATGTGTAGTATCGTCTCGTATAGGAGGTGTAGTATCGTATAGTATCGTATCGTATCGTATCATATGATGTAGTATAAGTCTTGTATAGGTCCCGTATAGGCTTATAGGTCTCGTATAGGACTATGGATGTGGTATAGGTTCCACGTAGGCCTATAGGTGTAGTATAAATTCCATATATAACTATATGTGTAGTTTAGGTGCCGTATAGGCCTATACTATACTATATTGTACTGTACTGTACTGTACTGTACTGTACTACACTACACTATAATATACAACACATGTACGTGACTTAAGTTATATTATGCTATACGATACGATACTACATCGATAGTTCTATACGAGGCCTATACAGGACCTATTATATACAATACTACACGATATGATACAACACGATATGATACAACACGATATCACACTTATAGGAACCTATACGAGACTTTATACACTATACCATATGATACTATACTATACGGTACGATGCAATACGATACGATAGTATAGGATACCATACAACACCCGAATAGGCCTATAGGTATATACAAGAGCTATTGGGGACCTATACAATACTTATACTACATTATTCGATACGATAAGATATGATACTAATCTAAACCTATAGGCCTACACGGGACCTAAACCACACCTATAGTCCTATACATGACCTATACTACACCTATATGCCGATATGGGTGTTATATCGTATCCTATAGTATCGTATAATATAGTATTGTATCGTCTCCTATCATATAGTGTAATATAAGTCTCGTATAGGTCCCTTATAGGTCTTGTATATGCCTACGATACTACATCTATAGTTCTATACGAGGCTTATTCGATATTTATCGTATAAAAATGATTCATGTTGTATAAAAAAAATTTGTAAGAAATTCTTACTTTTTTATCTATTTAAAATAGAAAACTTATTTTTTTTATATAAACCTTTGCTAAAACGATTAATTTTGTATAAATAATTCAAAAAAAAAGAAAAAAACTACCTTTTATATACGCTGCGTATAAGCCTATACGCGACGTATATAAAGGGTCGAAAAGATAATTCTACCCCTGGATTGGGCTGCGTATAGCCTCTCAATCCAGGGGTAAAATGATCTTTTTTACTAAACTTGCCCCACATATACGCCACATATAGGGCTATACGTGGCATATAGTAAAAAAGACAATTTTACCCCTGGATCGGGGCTAACCAGGGGTAAATTTGTCTTTTTGACCATTTATATATGCTGCGTATAGGCCTATACGCAGCATATATAAAGGGTGTTTATTTTATTATTTTTTTACCCCAAACCTATGGTAAAATTGTCTTTTTGACCCTTTATATACGCCGTATATAGGCCTATGCGTAACGTATATAAATGGTGTTTTTTTAGGAAACAATTTTATACATTATTTATCAATTTAGCAAAGTTCTATAATATGTACTTTAAAAAACACATTTTTAAGTATCGTATCGTATAGTATAAGTCTCGTATAAACATCATATAGACCTCGTATAGGCTTCGTATAGGCCTATGGATGTAGTATCATATCGTATAGTGTATATTATAAGTCTCGTATAGGTCTTGTATATGCCTATAGACCTATACGAGACCTATAGGCCTATACGGGTGTTGTATGGTATCATATAGTATCCTATACTATCGTATCATATCGTATCATATCGTATAGTATCATATCGTATAGTGTATAGTATAACTCTCGTATAGGTTCCTTATAGGTTTTTTTATTTGCCTATAGGCCTATACGGGACCTAAACCACACCTATAGGCCTATAAAGGACTTATACTACACCTATAGGCTTATACGGGGTGTTCTATGGTATCCTATAGTATCGTGTGGTATTGTATTGCATTGCATTGTATCGTATCGTATAGCGTATAGTATAAGTCTCGTGTAGGTTCCCTATAGGATTAGTTCACTAGTGTTCACAATCAAATGGGTTGTTCACAAATGAACCTAACCCAATAGTTATAAATATATATAAAAATAAGTATAATTTTATATAAATCATTTAATAAATAATATACCAGCTCGAAAAATTAGTCATAAATTGAGTTTGAGCTTTAGAAATAGAGCTCGAAACGAGCCGAGCTCAGGCCTATATGTGCTTGCTTGATTCGTTTTAGGGCTGTCCAAACTGCTCGACGATCGCTTGAAAAATGCCCTGAAAATGCTCGTTCGATTCCCGCTCAGCTTGTAAATGAGCCGCTCGGCTCGGTTCGATTTGAAAAAGAGCCAAGCATGAGCAAAGGTCCGCTCGCTCGTCGATCGCTCGGTTTCGCTCGAATTATTTTGATTAAAATAATTATAGGTTTTAAAGATATATATATATAGGGAGAAGATCATGCGAGAACCACCTCTTATTGCGAGAACCGCGAGAACCAATGTGAACACAACCAAAAATGCCTAAAAATAGCTAAAAATCACACAAATTTTTTTTTAAAAATATTTTTTATATAAAAATCGCTACTTTTCGAAGCCAAAAAAAATTAAAAATTTTTTTTTTTGCCACTAAAAGTAGCGATTTGAGCATAAAAAATATTAAAAAAAAAGTTTTTAGATTTTTTATAGATTTTTTTAGGTTTTTTTGGGGGTTTAGTTTTTAGCATTTTAGCTTGGGGGGGGGGGTGGGGGAGGGGGGTTAGGTTTTTTTAGCTATTTTAGGTTGTGTTAACATTGGTTCTCGCGGTTCTCGCAATAAATGGAGTTCTCGCATGAGCCCCTCCCTATATATATATATATATATATATATATAGGGGACCACTAAAATGAAAACCACCTCTAGTTGTAAGAACCATGAGAACTACACCGTACGGGTCGAGTTGGACCAAATTTTTTTTTCATAAACGTAGATGCATGTATTATAAACACATTTGTAAAAATAAAAATAAAAAAAAATGTCGTGTGTGTAGTTTTGAGCACCACAAGTTTGTGTTTACGGGTACCGTAAATTTTGTTTAAAATTAAATTTACGGTACCCGTAAACACAAACTTGTGGTGCTCAAAACTACACACACGACATTTTTTTTAATTTTTTTTTACAAATGTGTTTATAATACAAGCATCTATGTTTATGAAAAAAATTTGGTCCAACTCGACCCGGATCAAAAAGTTCTCATGGTTCTTACAGCTGGAGGTGGTTTTCATTTTAGCGGTCCCCTATATATATATATAGGGGACCGCTTATATATATATATAGGGGACCGCTAGAATGAAAACCACCTCGAGTTATGAGAACCGTGAGAACCTCTTGATCCGGGGGGAGTTGGACCAAATTTTTTTTCATAAACGTAGATGAGTGTATCACAAACACATATGTAAAAAAAAATTCAAAAAAAAAAATGTCGTGTGTGTAGTTTTTTTGGACCAAATTTTTTTTTCATAAACGTAGATGAGTGTATCACAAACACATATGTAAAAAAAAATTTAAAAAAAAATGTCGTGTGTGTAGTTTTTTACACCACAAGTTTAGTGTTTACGGGCACCGTAAATTTACTAGATTTTATGATTTAAAGTAACAACTCTAAATCACTAGATTTTATGATTTAAAGTTCATATTTTTTAAATTTCATATTTCCTACATTCGTATGTATATTATATATGCATGGAAAACCTTATATTTGTTACCTATACTTAGCCTACATACATGTAGGTAATTTAACCTACACAGAATGCATATATGTGTAGGTTATATAAAAAAATAAAAAATTTTCATATGTTGTTTTAAATTCTAGTATGA
The DNA here is from genome assembly GCA_030545235.1 of Helianthus tuberosus. Lineage (NCBI taxonomy): Eukaryota > Viridiplantae > Streptophyta > Magnoliopsida > Asterales > Asteraceae > Helianthus > Helianthus tuberosus. The sequence goes on from CM060369.1 coordinate 220,136,838, forward strand.
GAACCAATAAATCTTCCATTTATAACATTTTCCTTTACTTTTTAGGTTTTTAGGATTGAAAAAATGGGTGATTCATTTTGTCGTAATATTTAGTGTTCTGCATAGAACCTTCCCATATATATATATATATATAGGGAGAAGATCATGCGAGAACCACCTCTTATTGCGAGAACCGCGAGAACCAATGTGAACACAACCAAAAATGCCTAAAAATAGCTAAAAATCACACAATTTTTTTTAATATTTTTTATATAAAAATCGCTACTTTTCGAAGCCAAAATTTTTTTTTAAAATATTTTTTTTTTTGCCACTAAAAGTAGCGATTTGAGCATAAAAAATATTAAAAAAAAAATTTTTAGATTTTTTCTTTGATTTTTTTAGGTTTTTTGAGGGTTTAGTTTTTAGCATTTTAGCTTGGGGAGCGGGGGGTTTAGGTTTTTTTTTTGGGGGGGGGGGGGGGGTTAGGTTTTTTTTAGGTTAGTATTTTCTTTGCCTTAAAAATTAATGAGATTTGTGTTTTATGCTTTAAAATCTTGCACGCTATATTCTTTGAACCTAACTCAGTTAATTTATTTTTGTTCAATCAAATAATGTAAACCCTATATTAGGGTATTGATGTCATTTCCCATCCTATTTACTAAGGAGGCGTTTGGTTCAATGTTTTCAAAACCGGACCGGAGGTCAACCCGATCGACTTATGGGGTCAAAGGTCAGACTGGTTCGACCGGATTTAAGACCCTGATTACTTTATAAATTATATAAAAAATATATATATAAAAGGGTTTTTTTAATTAAAAGGTTTTGAACATTGGGAAGGCAACATTGGGAACCCAACATTGGTATCTCCTCTTGATCTCTCTCTGCAACATTGGGAACGTAAATGCTGTTCCTTTTTCAATCATCTTTTTAATGTTTTTTTTCCCATCAAGTTACCTTCATAAATATGTTCAATTTTGCAGTCATTATAGCCTGATTTTGTGAGCAACCATCACCCATCCCCTTCCCTTTCCATCCCTCACAAACCCTTTAATCAAAAAAAATTAAAAATAAAAACACACTGTTTGTCGCCGGAGGTCGCAGATGTCACAGGTTGCAGATGTCGACGGCCCGACCCTACGCGAAGACCCGCCGGCCCGACTGCTCGGCTCCCAGCCCGACCGCCGGGCTAATGTTGAAACGGATTTATGTGCTGAACCGGCCCGGTATGTGCTCCGGATCCCGGCCGGACCGGTCCGATCGGCCGGCCCGGTCCAGTTTTGAAAACCTTGGTTTGGTTCGTAGGAATTCTATAGAATTTAAAGGAATTGGAATCTGAATTCCATATCTTAAGATGTTTGGTTTATAGAATTTGATGGAATTGGAATCTAAATTCCAATCTTCATGTGCATTTCCATTGTCAACCAAACACATGAAAATTGCGAGAACATTAATTATTGCGAGAACATTACAGAACATTAATTATTGCGAGAACAAAAATAACAACTCTAAATCACTAGATTTTATGATTTAAAGTTCATATTTTTTAAATTTCATATTTCCTACATTCGTATGTATATTATATATGCATGGAAAACCTTATATTTGTTACCGTTAAATTACCTACATACATGTAGGTAATTTAACCTACACAGAATGCATATATGTGTAGGTTATATAAAAAAATAAAAAATTTTCATATTTTGTTTTAAATTCTAGTATGAGAACCAATAAATCTTCCATTTATAACATTTTCCTTTACTTTTTAGGTTTTTAGGATTGAAAAAATGGGTGATTCATTTTGTCGTAATATTTAGTGTTCTGCATAGAACCTTCCCATATATATATATATATATATAGGGAGAAGATCATGCGAGAACCACCTCTTATTGTGAGAACCGCGAGAACCAATGTGAACACAACCAAAAATGCCTAAAAATAGCTAAAAATCACACAATTTTTTTTAATATTTTTTATATAAAAATCGCTACTTTTCGAAGCCAAAAATTTTTTTTTTTTTTTTTAAATATTTTTTTTTGCCACTAAAAGTAGCGATTTGAGCATAAAAAATATTAAAAAAAAATTTTTTAGATTTTTTCTTTGATTTTTTTAGGTTTTTTGAGGGTTTAATTTTTAGCATTTTAGCTTGGGGAGTGGGGGGTTTAGGTTTTTTTTTTGGGGGGGGGGGGGTAGGTTTTTTTTAGGTTAGCATTTTCTTTGCCTTAAAAATTAATGAGATTTGTGTTTTATGCTTTAAAATCTTGCACGCTATATTCTTTGAACCTAACTCAGTTAATTTATTTTTGTTCAATCAAATAATGTAAACCCTATATTAGGGTATTGATGTCATTTCCCATCCTATTTACTAAGGAGGCGTTTGGTTCAATGTTTTCAAAACCGGACCGGAGGTCAACCCGATCGACTTATGGGGTCAAAGGTCAGACTGGTTCGACCGGATTTAAGACCCTGATTACTTTATAAATTATATAAAAAATATATATATAAAAGGGTTTTTTTAATTAAAAGGTTTTGAACATTGGGAAGGCAACATTGGGAACCCAACATTGGTATCTCCTCTTGATCTCTCTCTGCAACATTGGGAACGTAAATGCTGTTCCTTTTTCAATCATCTTTTTAATGTTTTTTTTCCCATCAAGTTACCTTCATAAATATGTTCAATTTTGCAGTCATTACAGCCTGATTTTGTGAGCAACCATCACCCATCCCCTTCCCTTTCCATCCCTCACAAACCCTTTAATCAAAAAAATTAAAAATAAAAACACACTGTTTGTCGCCGGAGGTCGCAGATGTCACAGGTTGCAGATGTCGACGGCCCGACCCTACGCGAAGACCCCGCCGGCCCGACTGCTCGGCTCCCAGCCCGACCGCCGGGCTAATGTTGAAACGGATTTATGTGCTGAACCGGCCCGGTATGTGCTCCGGATCCCGGCCGGACCGGTCCGATCGGCCGGCCCGGTCCAGTTTTGAAAACCTTGGTTTGGTTCGTAGGAATTCTATAGAATTTAAAGGAATTGGAATCTGAATTCCATATCTTAAGATGTTTGGTTTATAGAATTTGATGGAATTGGAATCTAAATTCCAATCTTCATGTGCATTTCCATTGTCAACCAAACACATGAAAATTGCGAGAACATTAATTATTGCGAGAACATTACAGAACATTAATTATTGCGAGAACAAAAATAACACCTCTAAATCACTAGATTTTATGATTTAAAGTTCATATTTTTTAAATTTCATATTTCCTACATTCGTATGTATATTATATATGCATGGAAAACCTTATATTTGTTACCTATACTTAGCCTACATACATGTAGGTAATTTAACCTACACAGAATGCATATATGTGTAGGTTATATAAAAAAATAAAAAATTTTCATATTTTGTTTTAAATTCTAGTATGAGAACCAATAAATCTTCCATTTATAACATTTTCCTTTACTTTTTAGGTTTTTAGGATTGAAAAAATGGGTGATTCATTTTGTTCTGTGTGTTCTCGTAATATTTAGTGTTCTGCATAGAACCTTCCCATATATATATATATAGGGAGAAGATCATGCGAGGACCACCTCTTATTACGAGAACCAATGTGAACACAACCAAAAATGCCTAAAAATAGCTAAAAATCACACAATTTTTTTTAATATTTTTTATATAAAAATCGCTATTTTTCGAAGCCAAAAAAAAAAATTTTTTTTTTTAAAAATATTTTTTTTTGGCCACTAAAAGTAGCGATTTGAGCATAAAAAATATTAAAAAAAAAAATTTTTAGATTTTTTTTTTTGAGTTTTTTAGGTTTTTTGGGGGTTTAGTTTTTAGCATTTTAGCTTGGGGAGTGGGGGGTTTAGGTTTTTTTTTTGGGGGGGGGGGGGTTAGGTTTTTTTTAGGTTAGCATTTTCTTTGCCTTAAAAATTAATGAGATTTGTGTTTTATGCTTTAAAATCTTGCACGCTATATTCTTTGAACCTAACTCAGTTAATTTATTTTTGTTCAATCAAATAATGTAAACCCTATATTAGGGTATTGATGTCATTTCCCATCCTATTTCTAAGGAGGCGTTTGGTTCAATGTTTTCAAAACCGGACCGGAGGTCAACCCGATCGACTTATGGGGTCAAAGGTCAGACTGGTTCGACCAGATTTAAGACCCTGATTACTTTATAAATTATATAAAAAATATATATATAAAAGGGTTTTTTTAATTAAAAGGTTTTGAACATTGGGAAGGCAACATTGGGAACCCAACATTGGTATCTCCTCTTGATCTCTCTCTGCAACATTGGGAACGTAAATGCTGTTCCTTTTTCAATCATCTTTTTAATGTTTTTTTTTCCCATCAAGTTACCTTCATAAATATGTTCAATTTTGCAGTCATTACAGCCTGATTTTGTGAGCAACCATCACCCATCCCCTTCCCTTTCCATCCCTCACAAACCCTTTAATCAAAAAAATTAAAAATAAAAACACACTGTTTGTCGCCGGAGGTCGCAGATGTCACAGGTTGCAGATGTCGACGGCCCGACCCTACGCGAAGACCCGCCGGCCCGACTGCTCGGCTCCCGGCCCGACCGCCGGGCTAATGTTGAAACGGATTTATGTGCTGAACCGGCCCGGTATGTGCTCCGGATCCCGGCCGGACCGGTCCGATCGGCCGGCCCGATCCAGTTTTGAAAACCTTGGTTTGGTTCGTAGGAATTCTATAGAATTTAAAGGAATTGGAATCTGAATTCCATATCTTAAGATGTTTGGTTTATAGAATTTGATGGAATTGGAATCTAAATTCCAATCTTCATGTGCATTTCTATTGTCAACCAAACACATGAAAATTGCGAGAACATTAATTATTGCGAGAACATTACAGAACATTAATTATTGCGAGAACAAAAATAACAACTCTAAATCACTAGATTTTATGATTTAAAGTTCATATTTTTTAAATTTCATATTTCCTACATTCGTATGTATATTATATATGCATGGAAAACCTTATATTTGTTACCTATACTTAGCCTACATACATGTAGGTAATTTAACCTACACAGAATGCATATATGTGTAGGTTATATAAAAAAATAAAAACTTTTCATATTTTGTTTTAAATTCTAGTATGAGAACCAATAAATCTTCCATTTATAACATTTTCCTTTACTTTTTAGGTTTTTAGGATTGAAAAAATGGGTGATTCATTTTGTTCTGTGTGTTCTCGTAATATTTAGTGTTCTGCATAGAACCTTCCCATATATATATATATAGGGAGAAGATCATGCGAGAACCACCTCTTATTGCGAGAACCGCGAGAACCAATGTGAACACAACCAAAAATGCCTAAAAATAGCTAAAAATCACACAATTTTTTTTAATATTTTTTATATAAAAATCGCTACTTTTCGAAGCCAAAAAAAAAAAATTTTTTTTTTTTAAATATTTTTTTTTGGCCACTAAAAGTAGCGATTTGAGCATAAAAAATATTAAAAAAAAAAATTTTTAGATTTTTTTTTTGATTTTTTTAGGTTTTTTGAGGGTTTAGTTTTTAGCATTTTAGCTTGGGGAGTGGGGGGTTTAGGTTTTTTTTTTTGGGGGGGTGGGGTTAGGTTTTTTTTAGGTTAGCATTTTCTTTGCCTTAAAAATTAATGAGATTTGTGTTTTATGCTTTAAAATCTTGCACGCTATATTCTTTGAACCTAACTCAGTTAATTTATTTTTGTTCAATCAAATAATGTAAACCCTATATTAGGGTATTGATGTCATTTCCCATCCTATTTACTAAGGAGGCGTTTGGTTCAATGTTTTCAAAACCGGACCGGAGGTCAACCCGATCGACTTATGGGGTCAAAGGTCAGACTGGTTCGACCGGATTTAAGACCCTGATTACTTTATAAATTATATAAAAAATATATATATAAAAGGGTTTTTTTAATTAAAAGGTTTTGAACATTGGGAAGGCAACATTGGGAACCCAACATTGGTATCTCCTCTTGATCTCTCTCTGCAACATTGGGAACGTAAATGCTGTTCCTTTTTCAATCATCTTTTTAATGTTTTTTTTCCCATCAAGTTACCTTCATAAATATGTTCAATTTTGCAGTCATTACAGCCTGATTTTGTGAGCAACCATCACCCATCCCCTTCCCTTTCCATCCCTCACAAACCCTTTAATCAAAAAAATTAAAAATAAAAACACACTGTTTGTCGCCGGAGGTCGCAGATGTCACAGGTTGCAGATGTCGACGGCCCGACCCTACGCGAAGACCCGCCGGCCCGACTGCTCGGCTCCCGGCCCGACCGCCGGGCTAATGTTGAAACGGATTTATGTGCTGAACCGGCCCGGTATGTGCTCCGGATCCCGGCCGGACCGGTCCGATCGGCCGGCCCGGTCCAGTTTTGAAAACCTTGGTTTGGTTCGTAGGAATTCTATAGAATTTAAAGGAATTGGAATCTGAATTCCATATCTTAAGATGTTTGGTTTATAGAATTTGATGGAATTGGAATCTAAATTCCAATCTTCATGTGCATTTCCATTGTCAACCAAACACATGAAAATTGGAATTTAGATCCCAATTTCATCAAATTATGTGAACCAAACATCTTAAGATATGGAATTCAGAATCCAATTTCTTTAAATTCCATTGAATTCCTGCGAAACAAACGTCCTCTAAACAATTAAAAAAACAAATAAAACCAACTTGCCCACCCACCACACCCCACCTACGTAATCTCTCCTTAAAAAACACACTCCCTCTCCCACTTTATCTCCTCTAGCCACCACCCACCACCACAACATCACCACAGCCATCACCTTTCACCACCTTAATAAAAAAACGGAGTTTAGTTTTTTTTAATGATTCTACATCGAGAATTTTTTTTAAAGATGAGATTGTCGGTGAAGATTTTTGAAGTCGGTATTGTTATTGACAACTATCAAAAGATGAGATTATTAAAATCTATTGTGACTCATTCTTACGGGACCATTGAGAAGACGCGTTATAATAATTAAAAAGGACAACATGTTAAATGTCAAGCTTTCAAGTTTCTCATATATATTGCATTTATTTAAATATTTTTAAAAGACGACAATCAAATATTTATATGGCTAGCAAAAGTCTTCATAATTAGACGTGGCCTTTTGTAATCCAATGTCTCATTCGCCGCCTCTCTTCACCAAAATGAGATTTTAGATGATTTTTTTAAAAGGCAAACTGCATAAAAAAAGACGCGTCTTGGAGCTAACGTATGATCCACTCAAGGGTCTACCGGTTTAGGTAAATATTTAATGTGTTCCCCGACCGGAGAAGTCATTTTTGGAGGAGAAACTATGCATTTTTGGGATTTGCACGCTCCTTAGTTAGAACCTCTAAGGGGTCCAAATGGGTTGGACACGCCAACCCAAAGCGGGGCAGCAAATCACAAAAACAAGATTACATAATTACAAATTTACACAAATAATATCCTCGATCTTAATCTGTTTGTTACAGAACTTTAGACCATTCCGAGCTTTCCACAAAAACCAAATGAGAATTCCTTGGAACACCGTCTTCTCTGGATCCTTGAAGCCACAGAAGTGATGCATGCAAAGAATGTCTCTAAAGGAAGAGGCAAAGAAGTTGGAGACCCTACACCAAGTATATACTTGCTGCCAAAGAACAGTAGCAAACAAGCAGGCAGTGAACAACCGGTCAAAGAATGAATTTACCATTTTAACATTTTTATTATTGGTTTATATCATTTTCTGAATATTTTATTTGGTTATAAATAAATTAAATGGAAATTTCTTAAATATTTAATATGATGATATTGCAGGGAACCACATCTTGCCTCTCACATCTCTTTATATACTACTCATTCCATTAGATACCCAAAACAAATCACATAAATCTTGCTTTTCTGTTGGTTCAATTCCACTTTTCATACAAATTTGAAATGGCCTCTTCATCAGTTATTCACTCAGAACCCACATCCTCTTCTCGATCATGTAAACATGACGTATTTCTTAGTTTTAGAGGAGAAGACACTCGCAAAACATTTGTAGATCATCTGTATTCAGCTCTTAAACTTCGATTAATAAGCGTTTACAAGGACGATGAAGCCCTTCCTCGGGGTGAGTTCATCCGTCCATCCCTCTTCACTGCTATTGAAGAATCACGGATTGCCATCATAATATTCTCCAAACACTATGCTGATTCTTCATGGTGTTTGGACGAGCTTGCACATATTATGAAATGCAAAGAAGATAACGAGCTAGTCGTGATTCCCATTTTCTATGATGTGGATCCCTCAGATGTGAGAAAACAACAGGGGGATTTCGGAATAGCATTTGCCCAACAAGAAGCACAGAACATTAACAAAGCTCTGTTGTGGAGAAACGCACTTATTGATGCAAGTAACCTTGCTGGATGGGAACCCAAACATGTTGCCAACGGGTAATTTTCTTTTTCTTCTTCTTTGAATTCTGTATATATGTTTTTACAACTTAAATATACTTGTTTTCGGTGATATTTAATGCATTTATTTTAGAGTGAATTTCAAGGATTGTCCTTTATCTTTATACACGTTTTCAGGCGCTGTCCTTTATGTTTAAAATTGATGAGTTTTGTACTTTATCTTTTAAAATCTATCACGTTTTGTCCTTTTGGCATAACTCACTTTGATTTTTCAGTTAAATAAATGTGGTCATGACCACATTTAACTGAAAAATCAAAGTGAGTTATTCCAAAAGGACAAAACGTGATAGATTTTAAAAGATAAAGTACAAAACTCATCAATTTTAAACGTAAAGGACAGCGCCTGAAAACGGGTATAAAGATAAAGGACAATCTTTGAAATTCACTCTTTATTTTATATTGTATGTTTCTATGAGCTGAGCATAATCTTTCTTGAGATTGAATTGTTTAAAATTTTAAATTAAGAAAGTTCGAAATAGAGCTAGGTTCCTTTAAGACTTTTTTGCATAATATAGGAACCGGACTTGTGATTGGTTTTATAGGCTAGGTTATTTCTCTCTAGACTTGTTTTCTAATTGAACCTAAGAGTTTGTTTGGTATGGCGTAATGGAATGGACAAAGGAATGGAATCGACGAGATAAGGGGACTGGGGGTGATCCGTGATGGAGCATCCATCACGCGTGGCCACGACTTGCACACCGCCGCCAACAAGATCCACCACGCGTGGAATTTTAAACGCGTGGAGAATATCACACGTTGAACATTTGAGAAATTTGAACGTTGGGCTATTTTTTGACCTTTTTTTAACGGTAAACTTTAATAAAAAAATAACCTTTAAACCTTTTATATATACTTCTCCATTTTTAAACATTTCACCCACACCAAAACACAAACACATTTCACACAATCTACATCTTTCTCAAATGGAGTTTCCTACGAATTCGACGTTTCCGATGGATAGCGATAGCGATAGCGATATCAAGTTGTCTTCCAACAATGAGACGCTTAAATGGATTTGGCATTCATATTTTGGTGTTCCAGGTTCAAACAACGACATCAATGTGTTGCACACGTCGCCGTTGTTTCAAACCGTAACGGATGGTACCGCACCCTTCTGTCCATTCTATGTTAACGGACGATATTACAAACGAGGCTTTTTTCTTGTGGATGGTATCTACCCATCATGGTCTGTTTTTGTGAAAGCTCCTTCATTTCCTGTCGAGGCTAAAGAAATCGTGTTCAAAAAATTGCAAGAATCGGCAAGAAAAGATGTTGAGAGGGCTTTTGGTGTTTTAAAGGGTAGATGGGGTGTACTACGCCGATCGGTTCGTGCGATGAACAAGAAATCAATACATAGCATAGTATATGCATGTATCATATTGCACAACATGATAATCAAAGAAGACGGACGTGCAATATCTCCGGATTGGGTGTCGGATCCTCCAACACAAGTTCAAGTTCCAGAAAATATCCAACAAGACTTGCGTGATGAAGAAACTCACTTTCGGTTGAGATATGATTTAATCGAACTAGTAGGTTCTTTAGGTTTGGAGTTTCATGAGTCGGATGACGAGTAGAGTTTTTTTAGTATTTTTTTTAAATTGTAGTCTAAAATATTTCTAGTATGTTAAATTTAACTAGCGTGTTTTAATTTTAATGAAATTTATAATTTTAGTGTTTTATTGTTAATTTCTAATTTAAAAAAAAAAGTTGTGAGTGATGGAATTCCATCACTAGTGATGACCACCGCCACTAAAAAAAGCTTGTGAGTGATAGAATAGTGGTTGATGACATGGCAGAACTTGATTGGATGTTTGTGAGTGATGGAATTTTTGCAAGTGATACCACCCCCACTCCCCTAATGGAATGGATCATTATCATTCCATGTCGTGTTTGGTTACCATGTGAGAATCAAATGAGTCATTACTTTGTGTTGTTTGGTAGGCAAAAAAAGAGAAGGAATAAAATTGGTGGAGGTGGGTGGTGATAGGTGGCAGTGGTACGGTTAGAGGTAGCGGTGGTGGGTGGCAGCGACGGGTGGTGGCGAGTGACGGCGGGGGCGGAGGTGGGTGACGGTTGGTGGTGGCAGGTGAGGGTGGAGGCAGGAAGTGGGTGGCGGCAGCGATAGTGGTTGGTGACAGCGGGGACGGAATAAGTGGCAGCGGCAACGGTGGCTGGTAGCGTCGGAGGTGGGTGGCGGCAACGATATTCAAGGCGGCGGCAACGGTGGGTAGCGGCAGAATTGGTGGCGGGTGATGGCGCCGGTGGTGGGTGGTGGCGGGTGACGGCTGAGGCGGGGGTGGGTGTCGGCGATGGTGGTGGTGGGTGGCGGACGTGGTGACGACGGTGGCGGTGGCGGTGGCAATGGTGGCGGCGTCAGTAGTCACAACGGTGGCGATGGCAGTGGTGGTGGTGGTGGCGGAAGTGGTGGTGGTGGGTGGTGGGTGGTGGCGGTGGGTGACAGCGGCGGCAATGTCGGTGGGTGGTGGTGGGTGTGGTGGGTTGTGGTTTTGTTAATGATGGGTAAAAGAGGGAATTGAATGGAGGAAAAAAAAACAAGGGGGCGGATGGAATGATTTTGAGGGAATGGAATGCTTTGTGTAATGGGTGATTCCATTCTCTTGACCAACCAAACACTCTTTTCTTCGTTGCGTTACAATAGCCCATTCTATTGCACCTCTTAGTCCTGCATACCACTACCTAAACAAATGTTTGAACTTCGCTTGTGAAGCTTTCTAGACTTGAGCTCTTTTTAGAGCCTGACTTAATGTGTATTTGTAAAATTTCACTAAAACAAAAAAAAAAGTAGTATATGGTATGAGGTAATAAAGTTTGTAATGCCATAAGCCATTTAAGGCAGTGGCGAAGCTTAAGATTTCCGACCGGGGGTCGAAAACTTAGATACCAAAAATTTCTATAAAATTGGGGGCGGGGGGGGGGGGTCAAAAACGTATATACCCAAAGATTTCTATACAAAAACTATAAACTCTCCACTACTAAGCGAAAAGTTCGGGGGGTCGGCCGCCCTCTCCCGCCTCCACAAAGCTACGCCCTCGATTTAAGGGTATTGAAAATGACTAAATGAGAGTGTTTGGTTGCTTCACAGAATGAAATCGGTTATTTCACCTAGATTCACTTTCCCATTAAACGATTCTTACTCTGTTCCTTTGGGCACCCCTATTTTTTCCATGCCATTTCATATTTCTATTTGTTCCCAATTTTGCCCTCACCTATGTCACACAATATTAACCCCCCACAAAAAAATACTACTATACACTAAGGATGAGCATGGTTCTGGTATTAGTACCGAAAATCACCAAAATTAGGTACTGGTACTTGTATTTGAAGGTAAAAATCAATATTTTAACGTTACCGTACTGAAATACCAAAAATTTGGTACCAAAAATATTTCGGTATAGGAAATATAACAACAACAACCAAACCCAGTAAATCACACCAATAGCTTATTGGTGGGGTCTGGAGAGGGTGATATGTAGACAAACCATACCTCTATCCATATGGATAGATAGGCTGCTTCCAAAAAAGACCCCCAGCTTGAAACCAAACTGCATGCAAACAATCTGAACTAGACATTTAGCAATATAAGTCTACCGGTCATAAAATACGTGGTGACAGAGTACCATAGCATAATAAAAATATTTCGGTACGGGAAATAAGGTATCAAATGTTCATCCCTACCATACACTATATTTTACCATCCTTCTCCGATCACATTCTCATCGGCCATTCCATCTGTCACCACTTCCACCCTAGAATCTAGATGTGACCCCTAATGATTACCATCGCCCCTGCGATGCCACATATATCATTACTCGTACCCTACTTTTACCGTTCTTTTCCGCTTGGAAAAAAACAACACTATGTTTTGACTTCCCTAAGTAGATTTGGATCTCTTCCGCAGGTGGCTCGTAGTAGACGATCTCTTGTATCTCATTCGATGTTGTAGGGGTTTCGCCGCCGAGAGGTGATGAACACGGATATGAAGAAAAGCATGAGAAATGTGATTTGTAGAAAACAATGTAGCAGACTCAAACTACTGTTAGGGACAATCAGTAACCAATCAGAACAAACGTAAAACAAGAACTCAGAATCTTTTGTGGGAAGGACTCGCCCATGACGTCTTTTTTTGTTTTTATTGACTGACACGTATGTTGGAAATCAGGCCCTTTGATCGAACACACAAACACAAGATTGAACAAACTCCTTCGACTCTTTTATCTATTTATCAATGAAGCACACAAATTACAATAATAACTTTCTATTTATATTAGACTTATCCTAATTCTATAACCAAACCCAAACTCTATTTTAAATAACAAAATAAGTAACCAAGAATTATCTATAACCCGTCTTTAATCCTTATCTCCTTAACTCAAGATTAACGGCTTCATTCTCTGTTGTAGTCTTGAATTAGACCAGTTTCTTCACATCTGCACTATTATTGACAACTTCAACCCCTTGATCAATCTCAGTATCCCTCTTCCCGGGTCACCCGAACTACACCATTCTTGAACATCGATCAAAGAAAAAGCCAGCTTCCTGTTTCTACCGTTTTATTATTTTCTTGCTAGACACGACTAGATTCAAAGCCTCCCGCTTTGAAGAATCTTCTTCCGTCCGTCTACCAGCAAGTCCGATCGGATACTTCTGCCAATAGGAACAACATACACCGATAATATCATCCACCAACAAAGACAACAACCACTTGTTGATCCGTCCCTCGGTCGTCAAACGAATCCTAAGCCTCTCGCTCTTCTGCTTTTTCCACGACACGCCCTGATGCAGTTTCACGTGATATCAAATGACTCAAGAAACTAATGATAATCAAAGAGGATAATATGAACCAAAGGTTCCAAGAACAATGTCCTTTTCAATAAACTTCAATCAAAAACTCCCATAACAATAAACCCTAAATCCCCTATTTCTAGTTCAACCACAAGACTTATCAAATATGAAACAAAATAAAAAAGAGTAGGAAATTAAAATTTGAATAAATAAAAGATATCGTTAATATTTAATTCAATTTAGGCATTCCTTCATCATACTCCCTGTCTTCAAAAAAAAAAAACTCGTCCACAAGTTTTGCCTTCGGACCAAAGCCACCTGGATCAAAAGGAACATCAACCCCATTCTGATTTATTATCATAACGACCCGCCTTAACAACTCAACTTCACCAGTTGTCTCGCCCGACTCTAGGCCTGTACCACCTGGGTCAAAAGGAGCATTTACCGTTTCTTGTTCACTAGCGATTTAGAAATGGATCCACCCATTTGTGGCCCATCAACTATACAACTTAATCGATGTCTTGGAACCCATTCTAAATCGATGTGACTATTGTGGAGCGATGCATCTGTACGTCGCTTCTCAGTTTGATTGATGGGTATTAGAGCATTCACATCTCTTCCACCATTTATTCCCTATAATTATACTAAAAACAACTACATTTTCTCTCATTTTAATTAAATAATACTTTTGTTATATTTTTTCTTACTTTTTCTCTCTCCCCCACTTAAAACTATTTTCAAAATATATTAAAAAGTTATACAGAGTGGATAATGTACTCTCAAATAGACAGATGGACAGTAATTTTTTATCACTCATCCACTCACAACTACTTATAATACAAATAGCACCCTCACAAAAACTAACAACTAAGGCTACAGGGTGTGGTATAAAGCCCCGCCACCTCAGCGCCACCTCACCGCCACGTCACACAGAGGGCTTTAAATCCCCTTCCTTTAACTTGCATTCAATGGTTTAAAGCCCTCATCATCATTACCAAAGTATTATTTTTATTTAAATTTAAACATTATTTAATTTTGATATATTAATTTAGAACTAATAATTTAAATAAAAGTTAAAATACAATGCCATAATTTAAATAAAAAAATACAATGTTATAATTTAAATAAAAATATACAATGTCACTAAAAAAATCACTCGTCGTCTTCGTCGACTCCTCCTTGTTCATGATAAAACCATAGGTGATCGGTCAGATCAGCTTGAAGGTTATGGTGTGTGTCTCTATCATGTATCCTAGCTCGGATAACTTCTTTTTCAGCATATGTGAGTAGTCGGTTCGTCGGTTGGTTACTTTTGTCATAACTTTCTCCACAAAACGCTCTGCCCGAGTCCTCCAATATCATGTTATGCAAGATGATGCACGTATACATCACGCTTCTCATTTTACCTTTTTCAAGTATCTTTGACGGCTGGGCAATGAAAGACCATCTCTTTTTTAACACACCGAAAGCCCGCTCAATATATTTTCTTGCTGACTCTTGTTTCTTCTTGTAATACATTCTTTTCTCATCATTTGGACAAGGAAGAGTTTTCACAAACATCGCCCACTCCGGATAAATACTGTCTGTGAGATAGTACCCATACTTATACTCCACGTCGTTTGCATAGAATGAAGTATCTGGTGCAACACCCTCTATGACATCGTCTAAAAGATTCGAACATTGTAAAACTGCGATGTCATTGTTCGCACTGGCCATGCCAAAATACGCATGCCAAATCCATAAATCTTGAGACGCGACCGCTTGTAATATTAGGGTAGGTCTATCGTGGTCACCATGATGGTGTTGCCCTTTCCAAGCGGTTGGACATGTCACCCACTCCCAGTGCGTGCAATCAAGACTACCCAACATCCCCGGAAACCCGTGTATACGCTGATGGGCCTCGTATAAAAGTGGAACATCGGCAGCGGTTGGCATCCTCAAATATCGCCTCCGGTACAGAAAGATAACACCTAATAAAATAGTAAATAATAACAATAATAATAATAAACTGTAAATAAAAATAATAATAATAATAATAATAATAATAATAATAATAACAATAATAATAAACTATATATAATAAAATAATAATAATAATAAAAATACCTTCATAGAAATTTTCAAGACAATCACGACAACTTCTGGCCGACATCCTTAAATATTCATCCCACGCATCACTCGCTGTGCCATATGCTAGATGCCTAATTGCGGCAGTACATTTTTGTATTCCAGAGAAACCAATTTTGTGACTAGCACTTTCTCTTTGTGTTAAAAAAGGGAATTCGGCCACAAGATCATTAGGAATTTTTAAGAAAAGATGACGGCTCATACGAAACCTACTCCTAAACTGTTCATCCTCGTACAACGGATTTCCAAAAAAAAAATCTTGCGTTAAACGTTCATGAGCACCTAACCGATCTCGTTCAAGAGGTGGTTGTCTGGTACGCGATGTAGACGATTGGGCTTCTTCTCGCAAATAATTAATCGTCTCCTGCGTGACTGTGATAATCATATCGTCAAGAACATCGTCGTATTAAGAGCTCGACAAATCGGATGACATTCTTAAAAATGAATGGATAGAATTTATTTGTTTTTTTTTTTTTTGTGATTGGTGTGTGTTTTAGTTTGTGATTGGTGTGTGTTTTAGTTTGTTATAGGTTTGTATATATATTAGAATTAAAAAAAAACTTTTTTTTTAAATTGAACGTTAGCCAACGGCCATATTTGACCATATTCTTCGAAATTGCCAAAATTGGTCCATTAGCACAATGGCGGACACCCTCTAGCACCCCCCATTTAATTTCGAGGGGATGTTGGATAGCGCCTAGGGGCGCCATAATTGTTGAGGTGGTAGGGTGGCGTTAAGCCACAACCTGTGGCCTAATGGAAGGGATGCGAATGCTCTTAGGGTTTAAACTTAACAGAACTGATCCTTAGAGAATTACGTAAGTCACAACTACAAACTAAAGTTACTATTTACTAATTACAAAATGACCCTTGACTTCGATGCGAGGGATTAGTATCATTAGAACTTGGCTCCTTTTGCTAGTTTTATAGGTTAAATCGTTCCGGTCTAGCCTTATTTGCTAGACGAATCTAAATGAGGCAACACTCTGCTTGAGCTAGGCTTGTGAAGTTACGAATATTGAACCGGTTATAATTGTTTTATCCTCGATAATGAGTGTATCAATAATAAAAAAAAAGTTATGAAATAGAATTTTTTTTTACTGTCTTATATTTTGTAAATAAATAGTTTAACTAAACACACTACTAGCTAGTCTCATGTGCTTTTAGTTAAGCATTGTTATCTGTATTGTGGTCACTTTATTAGATTGTTAGATATTTTTTTGTTTTGATTTTTTCTTTTACGTTAAGATGGTTTAGGAGTATCCTTTCACATTTGTGGGTTAAGTTACCTCTATGTGATTTAACATCCATATATATCTAATTTACAGGCATGAGTCAGAAATCATCAAAGAAATTGTTGAAACTATTGTACACAGATTGTCCCCTTCTAATTCAGAAGCTAATGAAGATCTTGTAGGGATGACGACCCGCGTACAATATTTGAAATCCCAATTAGAAATTGGGTCAGATGGTGTGCGCATGGTTGGGATATGGGGGGTTGGTGGAGGTGGTAAGACTACCCTTGCATCTGCGCTTTATATGGGAATCTCTTGCTATTTTGAAGGTCTTCACATTATTGAGAATGTTCGGGAGGAAACAAGCAAATATGGTTTAAAACAATTGCAAGAAAATATTTTGTCAGCTTTTTCCAAAACAGATGTGAAAGTACACAGTATCGTGCAAGGAAAAAACATGATAAAAAGTATGTTATGTCGTAGAAAAGTGTTGCTACTTCTTGATGATGTCGATGAACTTAGCCAACTGGAAGCGTTAGCCGGATCACATAGTTGGTTTGGTAGTGGGAGCCGAATACTAATCACAACTAGAGATGCACATTTGCTAAGAACTCACAAGGTAGACGAGGTTTGTCATGTAAGATTATTATCAGATGACGAGGCAATGCAGCTCTTTAATAAACATGCATATAACAAAAAAGACCCGGTGGAAGATTATGAGACACTTTCGTTACGTGTGGTTTCTTATGCTGCTGGGCTCCCATTGGCACTTAAGGTTTTAGGTTCTTTTTTATATGACAAAAAGAAAAAGGGGTGGATAAGTACCTTGGATAGACTAAAAGATATTCCAGAAACGAAGATTGTGGAAATGCTAAAAATTAGCTATGATGGACTTGCAGTTATGGAAAAAGAAATATTTTTAGATATTGCATGTTTCTTCAGAAAGTGGGAGAAAGATAAGGCAATGGAAATACTTGAAGCTTGTGATTTTCACCCTGAAATAGGGATAGAGGTGTTGAGACAAAAAGCTCTCATAAGTATTGTAGATGGTAGGCTTGATATGCATGATCTAGTTCAAGAAATGGGACATTACATTGTTAGATTGAAACATCCTAACAATCCTAACAAACATAGCAGAATTTGGAAAAGTGAAGATATCAATAACATGTGTTTGGGGGATGCAACAGTGGTAAATGTTAAGCTTCTCAAATATACGTTGTATTGTATGTGAACAGATTATACACAATCCGTACATATGTAATTTTCTTCTTTGTTGTAGGAAAATGACCAGATTGAAGCCATAAAATATCATGATTCTGAATATAGTCATGATCTTGAGCGTCGATTACAATTTTGTAAAATAGTTTCAAACTTAAAGAAACTAAGGTACCTTATGGTGTCGGTGACCCCTACGGAGTACGTCAAAGGGCCTACTTTTCTTTCAAATGAGTTGCGGTTAATTGATTGTCGTGGGTATCCTCTAAGAAGTCCATTTCCTGCCAGTTTCCAACCAATGAAACTTGTTGTTCTAAAACTGGGACACAACTTTCAAAAAGAAGTCTGGAAGGGTTGTAAGGTAATGCATTTGATTGAACATATAAAAATAGTATATTATACTGAGTGAGCAATGGATAGATGGATTATTTGTAATTATATAAGGGAATGAAAATGCCAACAAGAAAAAAAAATTAAAAAATAAAGAATTGCCCCATTTGATAACTCATTTGTCCAGCAGAAAATACAACTTATTAAATCTTACTTTTTTTTGAACGACACTTATTAAATCATACTAAGGCCAGGGGTGTGGTATAGCGCACTTGGCCAAATCATCAATTTTAGCGCCCTTTAGCGCCCCATAGCCACCCCTGGGCGCCAAAGGGGAGGGGGGGCTCCATTGCAATAACGAGGGCTCCATTCTTTTCAACCAATCAAATCTTTTGCTCTTTATTTATTTATTTTTGTATTTTGTTTAATAGAGGGTTTTAAAACATTGCATGCAAGTTAAAGGGAGAGACTTTAAAGCCCCCTATATGACATGGGGCTGATGTGGTATGATAAAGCCCCTAGGGGCTTTATACCACACCTACCAGCCTAACCGTAAAATCTGACATCAACTTTTGTGTACTTTATAGCATCTACCACATTTGAAAGTTCTTGAACTCAATCGGATGAAGAAGCTATTTAGAACACCGGATTTTGATGGACTCCCGTGTCTTCGAAAGTTGACACTCACCTCTTGTTATAAGTTGGAAGAGATTCATCCATCACTTGGAAGTCATACACGTCTTCAATACGTACGTGTACATGGTTGTCACAAGCTCAGAATGTTTCCAACAATTGTCCACATGGAAAACCTCAAAACTCTAGAAATAAATTATTGTCATAAGATTGTTGAGTTCCCAAAGATCCAAGAAAACATGGAAGGCTTGGTAAAGTTGTCAATTGGTTGTACTGGGATAAGAGTTTTGCCCTCGTCAATTGGCGAACGTTGTACCAACCTTATTTCTCTAAATTTGGCTCATTCCCTAAGTTTAAAGAGAATAGAATTCAACTTTGATGCCTTAAAACATTTGAAGGAGCTCAAATTAGATGGATTAATAACACATGTGAAGACAATGTGTCAATTTCTACGGAGCTTACCAAAGCTGGATCTCTATACATGTCATTTCAAATATGAAGAAATCCCGTCGAGTATTACTGAGTTATCCAACTTACAAGAGCTTAGTCTAGAGTTCAATGATTTTTCACAATTAGATTTCAGCCTCTCACACTTTACTCGACTCAAACTCCTCGACCTGTCGTATTGTAGAA
Source organism: Helianthus tuberosus (assembly GCA_030545235.1). NCBI lineage: Eukaryota > Viridiplantae > Streptophyta > Magnoliopsida > Asterales > Asteraceae > Helianthus > Helianthus tuberosus. The sequence goes on from CM060369.1 coordinate 220,156,254, forward strand.
AGCTTCTTGAATTGCCCGAGCTCCCATCAAGTTTAACTATTCTCAAAGCAGAGTGCTGCAAGTCAATTACAACATTTGGAGATTGTCACAAGAATTGTAGATGGTTATGTCAAGTGTCACTTAAGTATGGGAGCATCATAAGTGATGGTCACAAATTACTAGCATCCATGCTTGAGGTATGTTTGGCAATTGAAAACCACTATATGGTTCTGCAACTTACAGGCGCAAAGATTGCAAAGGGGTATACCCCTCTACTTAGAGGGAATAAATGTACCCTGCAACTACCAGAGAACTGGTGCAATGACTATTCTGGTTTCTTAATGTGTGCCGTTTTCAGCGATGTTTACCAGGGTATTTCTGTAAGGATAAGTAAGAGTGATGAGACGAATGGTATGGATTCTCATAGTGATGTGTTTTGGGAGGAGAGTGATGGCAATAGTGTTTTTATATGTACATGGATGGTGTATGTTTCATTTGGTTCATTGAGACAAAGTGTATGGTGGGATCAAACATACAAATCTCTTTCATTTGACACTGAAAAGTGGTGTTATGGTTTTGGAGTTAGGCTCGTTGACAAGAAAAGTAGAAGTGGTATAAAGGAAACACCAACAATTTATCCTTCTGGTTATACACCTACCTTAAAGATTGAACATGACTCATCGTCGGCTCTAAGGATGTACTTTTCTGTGCCCTATACTTTGAAAGATGTAAAATAAACAAAGTGTATCAATATCCACATTTTACTTCCTCGTGTTTTGTACTTTTTACCAACAAATCTGTTATGGCTGTAGCATGAAGTGTATTGATTTCGCGAGAAGGCTTTGATTTTCTTTTTCGTCCTATTTATCATTTATAAATGTAAATTGATAGTGCAACATTATTTATAAATGTATATTAATAGTGCAACATAAGTCTACAGGTGGCCATTAATTTCATCCCACTTATAATTTTATACTAGTGGAATTCCTCGCGCGTTGCGTCGGGAATATGGTTGTTATCGATTCGAATCATTACGATATTGGTACAATACTGACACTCATTATAACAAGTTAACAACTGAAAGGTAGAACACAAAAAATAAAGTCGTTACATGTACAAAAGAATATTGAATGTAAGTAAAAATGTTTTATATTGAAACGTAGACTGAAATACACATGTCGCAACGTCATTCGTTACAAATTTATCAAATATAGCCACCACTTTAAACCAAACTTTATCTATTAATGAACTAAACAAATTATAAGATCACCATGCTTAATATACTTGTACACAGATCTCTTATAACAAATACGAATGTCATGGCATCAACGGCATTACCTGATCCATCAACGGCATTGCTCTTTGCGATGAATGATGATTACCTGTTTTGCTCTCTTTCCGAATACGAATGTCGTGGCATCAACGGCATTGCTCTTTGCTTATAACAAATAATCAATAGATATTGTTGGATTAGCTCAACAATTTTGATCATCATTGTCTAACAGTACTGATCCATCAGTTGTACCTTAAAGCCCATCGTCACCAATCTGTAAAACGGGAACTGAACATCAAGAAACTCGATTTCTCTTTGTAACGTAAACTTCATAGCCATATTGTGTAGGGCCAGAATTTGTGTTTATTGGGTTTTTTAAGTTGGGCTTTCTAAAGCCTAATTGTTAGGCCAGTGTTATAGCGTTAGTCTAGAGGTGTAAAAAAAGGTTTGGGCATGCCAAAGAAGTTTATAACACGCTGTGTGAGATTTAAGAAGAATAATTTTTCAACAATACCATAGGAATTATATTGTCGTTTTAGTTCTAAATTTATATTTTCAAATAATTCATGGGCTTACAAAACAAAATTATATTTAATTGTTTGAAGGAACTCCGAAACTCCATACTGGCTTACAACCCTAGTGGAGATAGGGTCGAGGAGTTAGATGAAACAAACTCTGAGTGGATATACTTTCAGAAGATTTCCAAGATGAGTGGAGGGACACTAAAAGAAGACAAGTCAATAAAAAGAGAAATTCCAAAATGATTATCGAAGGCCTACTCCGACGACGCTGGAACTCAAAAAACATCTCCTTGCATGTGTTGCGAGCTGTTAATGTTTCTGACTCTGAGAGAATACATCTCCGCTGCACCAACAAAAGAATCAGTAGCTAAAATATCTAGGTAGAAGTCATGGATTATATCTAGGTCAACCGGTCTTTAATATTGATTTGAAAAGTTTGTTCATTGCATCTCATATACAAAGAAGATCAACCACAACTGGAACAGTTTTTAGTTTTGCTGAAAATGAACCCGGTGAGCTAAGTTATAACATAGCAGCACCCATTCTCTTCACTTGTATATCGATACAAGCCAGCACCATTTTCTGATTCTCTTCTTCACACTTCTTTGTAACTTGTGCATTCATACTTGATTGCATCCTAACGCACTCAACTCAATGGCTTTATCTTACCTTGATCGTGTTGGAAAGATGCTATAGAAAGATGCTTAGTATGAAAAGTATAAAAAAATGGTTTGACATATATGATTAAAATCATATATGTAAGGTGCACATCATATCTGGGCTGCCTATACTTAACATTATTTTCCATATTTATTTACATTATACCATATGATTGTAATTGAATAACTATCAACATGTTTGACGATGTCTAATTCGCACGTTATGTTCAGTGGATGATTATAATTCAATGTAGCTATACTAAACATCAACACCAGCTCTTATTTGTGACCCTACATCTAGCCCATCATGATCAAGTTGCTCATCGGCTACCCTGTCAATGGGAAATGTAAAAACACAAGTAAAAAAGCGACGTCTACAAAAAAAAAAACTCAAAAATCTTAAGAAGTCGCGTGAGGGTTACTTATCAAACCTGTGTCTTCTCTGACAGTACTTTAACGATTAAGAATCACTCAGTACCCTGTTGAACGGGAGTTTTGACTCCTTTGGTCCTCGCCTATCACTCGGACGACTCTGCAACACCACTGATCTCATGAGGTTAATATTAATTAGTTTATTACTGATATCAGAAAATTCCAAATCTTGGTTAGTGTTAAATTTCACTGCTAAAAGAGGATTAGAGGTTACCATTAAACAGTTCAAGACACTGACTTGAACTTGATTGAACTATAATGAGGTCTTGGGTAAGAGAAACGGTGAAAACTAAGCCATGGTTACTAAGTTTTTATCTAGCTAGCAAGTAGGGTTGTAAACGAATTAGGGGTGTTCATGAGCCGATCCGATCCGATCGAGGTCTGCTCGTGCTCGGATTGAATTACAATCGATCCGATCCGATCCAATCGGATCGAATTTGCAAAACCGAGCGCAAAAGTGATGCTCGTGCTCGGATTGAATTTGAATCGAGCTGATCGTTTTCGCTCGGTTTTTCTCAGCACCGAAATTAAAACATGTGTAGCAAAACAAAAACAAAAAATTGAAATCAAGACTATTACAAGGCTGTATTCAACAAAAACAAATCCTAACTTTATTAAACATGCCCAACACCTTACTAACAAAAGCAATACATTACTAAAATCATGATTCTAAAATTTTTTGATGTGTTATACTCAGCTTAGATCCATAATGTATTATACTCAGCTTAAACAATTTAGGCATAACATGATGTCTCAAACCCCGTCCCCTAATTACACGGGAACGGACGGCCGCGGCCAGTATCAGTGTTATCGGTGTTTATCAATTTGGCAGCGGAATTTACATCAGGACCCTAGTTAGGAAATATTTTATTAGAGTAAAATACCACATTTTTATAAAATTAAACACGTGGGAAATTCTAAAGTTTCCATTACAAACATTTTATAGAGATAAACCCTATTTTATTTAAATAAAATATCTTCTTTATTTAGGTAACTTTTATAGCAACTTTTCCAAGCCTTCAGTGCTGTTTAGCTGGCTTCTATTTGGCTTTCACATTTTGTTACCTGAAAGCGTTTAAAAAACATTTTGTCACTGGGAAATACTGTTGAGTGAATCCCAATTTAATCAAGACATGTAAAACCTTTTACAGCATTGAGGGCGATCTCGCAATTATATTTGTATATTTTTCTACTTTAATTACCACCTACGGTACTGTCAACCCGACTTGTGGTTATGTTACTACTCACAGTGTAGTAACAAATTTTGTATACAAAAGCCCAACATATCGACGATAATTGTAGAATACAAATACTCAATCACTGTTTAATATATTGTAAAACATTTGAGGTTTTGTAAAAACAGTTTGTGAAAAGGAGGATTACTCACATTACTATCTTAGAGTTTTTCGTGTGGTTTTGTGACAACCCTCATAGTTCCATGTATCCGTACAATTTATTAATGATAATTAAAGTGCTTGATGACTGTGCTGAATCACTTAACTGCTTTCCTGATTACTATGTCATACTTACATGTGCTTGTTAACATACTAGTCATGTGCAGAAAATTGACTAAATGGTCCTGAATGTTTTCCTAAGTGTTAGGAATTAAAAGTGTTACAAAAATATATATAATAGACACTTTACGGAATAATTAAACACTTTAACGGAACAGTATCCGGCCGAACAACCGGACATTACCCGGGACACCAAATATTTGTCAAACACATTGTGTTATTATTTTTGGCTAGTCGTGATCCCCGTTCGCCATAACACCCACTAAAAAGCAACTAACTAACATATGAAACCACATACTTGGATTTGAACTTATATCTACCAACTAGCCATCAAATATTACAAATAACCCCCCCCCCACCCCCACGTCCCATTTACGGTTCAAAGAAAAGGACCCCACCCCAAGATTTGATTTCCATATTTTATTTAGATATGTTACTTGAGATCCTTGCCAAATTATTAGAATGAGATTTTGCTAGATATGATAAGATTATGATGATCTTGCAATATATAATAATCATAACTCACAAACTTCACTCCATCACCCTCACCTCACTCTCTCCTCTCGGCTCCTCCTACATCCGCCACCATCACCACCACTAAACCACCACCTTCATCCATTTTCAAGTCTCCTTCAAGTGTAGAAGAAGGGTTATAGGAGCTTGCATCTTGTGGAGCTTCAAAGGAGCCTTGTTCTTGCTTTTCCATCATCTTTTCTCATCATCTTTTCACTAGATTCTACCCTAGCCTTGTGCTAGTAGTAAGTTCTTTGTTACACCCTTGTTCATCTTGTATCATGGTTAAAAGTTGTAGTAAAATGCTTATGTTAAACACTAAAGTAACAAGAACCAAGAAGATGAACATAAAGCTTTATTAAAGATGAAACATGATGTAATAATGATAGTATGAAGTTGTTTTGATATGTTGCTGATTACTTGCTGATTACTTGTTAATGTTAAATGTTGTTATTGATCGCTAAACATGTTAACGGAACCAATATAACTCGTGTTAGAATGTTAAAAGCTGAAAAACAGGAGGCTGTTTAGTGATTACAGCCAACTTCAGTTGGCTGTAACCGGACCTTAATAAAGCAGAAAATGTATTTTCTAAAGTCTAGATTTATGCATTATGAAATACAGTTCTAATGGCACTGGAATCATAATTTTTGGACTTCGTTTACTATTTTTAAAGACCCGTTATGTAACAGCAGCTCAAGCTGCATTTTTACTGCTGAAAATAAGCGTTTTGTTTTCCATCCTAACTTGGATTCTGTGTAGAGACAGATCATGAAATTTGTACTGTAAATGACCACCGATGTATTTGTAATTCTCCCACTGGAATTTCGTAAATCGAACTCTCGATGAATTTTAAATAAATTATTCCGTGGACTGCAGTCAGAAAAAGATGAATCTGATTTCAGTCCGGAAAATAAATTTTTGTAAAATATTGGTGATGAATTGGATCCCGAGATTTTTACACAGTAATATTGGGATCATTTAAGCCCTACTGTAAAAAGTTGGGAATCTTTGGAACAAGTTAACTATTTTATTAAAATCCCCGAAAACAGCCCAGTTTCGAATGTAAAAGCTGAAACGACATAAGTAGTAATTTGCGTGTCTAAATGTCGGGTATGTTATCCGAAAATGATATAACATGTTATATGTGTTATGTGCAATGTCGTATGTTTGCTTATGAGCGGGAATAGATGGGAAGTTTATATTGGCATGAACCGTTATAGTGATGCATGTTATGTGATAGATGCGTGTATGAACTTCGTGCTTATTTGAAGTCACTAATAAACTAAGTGGTAATCATACTAGGACGTGATTGACCGACCTTGACTGTTAGCTATTTTTGAGAGTTAAACCGAGCAACCAAAGGTGAGTTCACACCCTTACTAAGGTATGGGATTCCCGGTGGATGGGAATGGGATTAAATAGCTAAGACGAAACTTGTACTTTCACCACTACTAGACTACTTACCTCCGTCCTCGGATTGGGAAGGACGCCTGCGCTAAACCTACGTACTCACTACGTACCCCTGCCCTCGGATTGGGAAGGGCACCAGCGCTAAACCTACGTATTCTTATACGTACCTATGTCCTCGGATTGGGAAGGACACCAGTGCTAAACCTACGTATTCTTATACGTACCTATGTCCTCGGATTGGGAAGGACACCAGCGCTAAACCTACGTATTCAATACGTACCTCTGTCCTCGGATTGGGAAGGACACCTATATATTTACATCTAGTCTATTGGTTTACAACATGGGGTAGCCCTGTTAAGACACCGGATCGATGACGAACATCAAACATTGCACTTGATTCAAGACATGAAGAACAAACATAAGATGAACAAGATAGAAATACGTAGAAGATGAATCCTTTATATTGAATCAGTCATCACAGATTACTTACCAAAGGAGTAAACATCATCTACAAGCTGGTTTAGATCACAAAGATCTAAACCCTAGCTTTCTCTCACTAACACATAGTCTCTCTCTCTCTAGAATTCACACAGAAGGATGAACGAGTGGGAGAGGTGCACCAAGCTACAAGAGTTGCCCTAATCTATACAATACACACATATATATAGGCTAGGGACTAATCCTCGGACAAACCAATTCTACACCAAACCCTAACTCTTGTCCCTAGCATAAACCTCAGACACTTTTCCTAGCCATAAAACTTGGACAAATGTCCCTAGGATAAACCTTGGACAAATGTCCCTAGGATAAAGTTGGGACAACTTTCCCTAGGATAAACTTGGGACAAAGTTCCCTAGGATAAACTTGGGACAAAGTTCCCTAGGATAAACTTGGGACTAACTTTCAAGAATGTACAATAAAGACCCTCACAATTGGAAAGCATGCACTTATCATCCAAAGTGCACTAACAAACCCCCACCGTTTATGGTTTGGAAAATAAGGAAAGTTGATTTAACCTGCAATCGCAACAAATTCATAGTTTCTGAAAAACTACTTTATAACGAACACCTACTGTGAACTCGCTCAACTTTGTTGTTGATTTGTTGTTACATGCCTTGTAGGTCGTTAGGTATTTATGGAGCTTGCGCGAGGAGGAGGTCGTTGTGGGATGCGAACTGTTATGTCCCGTACTCAATAAATAAACTTTATGAACTTATGAAACTTACGTTTTGGGTCTTTAAACTTATGAACTATGAATTTATGTTTTGGACTTATGTCTTATGCTTCCGCTGTTAACTTAAAGTCGGTTACTGTCTTTTAGTCACCAATTGTATTATGGTTGGTTTATTTACTTAATTACGTTGTTCAATATGATTAGTGGCTCGATCCTGGTCATGTCACGCCTCCAAGTGGTGACACTCCGCATGGTGGAATTTGGGGGTGTGACAGATTGGTATCAGAGCCATTGGTTATAGTGAACTTGGTTTTAAAAAGGGGAAAACTTTTGGATAAAACCAGACTATAACCTGAACAGTGCTCAACGATCCACAACGACGCTTCGCTCCACGTGCAAGACTCGACAGTATAGGTGATGCGATTCATGTTTATATTACCTACTTGTTAGTTACATAGAACATTGCTTATGGTATGCTTAGATAACATAGTATCAACTGCTTGAAAACTTTATGTGTTCACTCTCTTCTGTCATTCCACACTTGCGTATTGATACGACGCAATTCTCACTTGTGTCCTCTGTATCGTGAAGATCATGAGTGGACGAATCAACTTCACACAAGCCCAGCTGACGGCTTTGATAAACGAACAAGTTACTGCGGCACTTGCAGCCGCTGAAGCAGGAGGTATACCCTGCAGTCGCAACTCACTCTAGGATCTTTAGATCCTACCCTCATAAACCAAATCTTGTGTTTAACTTTGTCCTGTTCTTGTATACACAACAGGCCAGCATGCCCAGCTGCCTGTGTGCACGTTCAAGACTTTTATGGACTGTCATCCTAGTACTTTCAGTGGCACTGAAGGGGCCATTGGACTACTCCACTGGTTCGAGAAGTTCAAGTCGGTCTTCGAAATGTGTGAATGCCCTGAGGCTCGTAGGGTGAAGTATGCCACTGGTACCCTCGAAGGCACTGCGCTGACTTGGTGGAACGCGCAAGTTCAAATGTTAGGGCTGGCAGCTGCTAATGCCACCCCATGGAACGACTTCAAGGAACTGATCAAGCGAGAATACTGTAATCGTGATGACATCCACAAGATGGAAGTGGAGTTCTTTAACCTAAAGATGACGGGGTCAGAGATAGAGGCGTATACGAAGCGATCCAACGAACTGGCAGTGTTATGTCCAACTATGGTGGATCCTCCCATCAAGCGTATCGAGCTGTACCTCAAAGGCTTAGTACCAGAGATTCAAAGCCATGTGACTTCTGCTAACCGTGCTGCCATCCAGGATGTTACTCGTCTTGCTCATCGTCTCACAGACCAGGCAGTGGAACAGAACAAGCTGCCTAAGCATATAGGTGCTACTGCTACTACTACTTCTGCTATTCCAAGTGACAACAAACGAAAATGGGATGGAGCCTCCAGCAAGGGTTCGACTACAGTTCAGTCCCAGGCGCAGCAGCGAAAGATTGATGGCTACCAGAGTCCTGGTCAGCAATCTTCTGGTAGTCAAGGGCAGGGTGGATATCGAGGAAACCACCCAAAGTGCAACAAATGCAACAGACACCACAGTGGTCAGTGCAACAAGGGACGTTGTCAGAGGTGTCTCAAGATGGGTCATGAAGCCAAGGATTGCAGGAGCTCACGGCCTGCAAATCAGAATCGTCAGCAGCAACAGCAAGCACCGCAGAATCAGCAACAGCAACAGGGCAACACGGGATGCTTTCAGTGTGGCGCTGAAGGTCACTTCAAGAGACACTGCCCGCAGTTAAATCAGAATTAGAATCAGAACCACAACCAAGGAAACGGGAACAATAATGGGGGCAACAATGGCGGAAACAATGATGGCAACGGTGCCAGGGGTCGAGCGTTCGTGCTGGGTCAGGGTGACGCAAGGAATGATCCTAACGTAGTGATGGGAAAGTTCCTTCTCGACGACTTTTATGTTACTGTTTTATTTGATTCGGGTGCCGATACCAGTTATGTGTCTCTAAAAGTTAGTCAAATGCTCAAGCGCGCACTAACACTTATGAACACCAAGCACATAGTAGAGTTAGCAAATTGTAAAAGCCTAGAGGACACGTATATAATTAAGGGTTGTAATTTCGTTTTAGCGGGACAGGCCTTCTCCATCAATCTTATTCCTATAGTTCTGGGTAGTTTCGACATCGTCATTGGGATGGATTGGTTATCCCAACAGCAAGCAGAGATCCTGTGGAAGGAAAAGATTGTTCGTATTCCCCGTTCTGGTAAAGACCCTCTCGAAATTCAAGGCGACAAGAGTGGTGCTGTGGTGGGCATCATCTCCTTTCTCAAGGCCCAGAAGTGTTTGCGAAAGGGCCACACTGCTATTTTAGCACTTGTTACTGACGCATCATCGAAAGAGAAGAAAATAGAGGATATTCCAGTAGTACGTGACTTTCCTCAAGTGTTTCCCGAGGAATTACCTTGCCTACCGCCTCATCGCCAGGTCGAATTCCAAATCGAGCTGGCTCCCGGAGCAGCGCCCATAGCTCGAGCACCTTATCGCTTAGCTCCAACCGAACTAGAAGAACTGTCCAAACAGTTGCAAGAACTCTTCAATAAGGGTTTCATCCGTCCTAGATCTTCGCCCTGGGGAGCTCCAGTGTTGTTTGTGAAGAAGAAAGACGGTACCTTCCGTATGTGCATAGATTACCGTGAACTCAACAAGGTGGCAGTGAAGAATCGCTATCCTCTTCCACGCATTCATGACTTATTCGACCAGTTGCAAGGGTCGAGCTTCTATTCAAAGATTGATCTGAGATCAGGCTACCATCATCTGAGAGTCCGGGATGAGGACATCTCTAAAACAGCATTCAGAACTCGTTACGGCCACTACGAGTTTCTGGTTATGCCTTTCGGATTAATGAACGCACCAGCGGTCTTCATGGATCTCATGAACCGAGTATGCAAACCTTACTTGGATAAGTTCGTTATTGTTTTCATCGACGACATCCTGATCTATTCTAAGAGTCAGGAGGAACACGAGCAGCATCTACGACTTATGCTGGAACTTCTTCGAGCAGAGCAACTGTATGCTAAATTTTCGAAATGTGACTTCTGGCTTCGCGAAGTCCACTTTCTAGGCCACGTGGTAAATAAGGATGGGATTCATGTTGATCCATCCAAGGTTGACTCGATCAAGGACTGGCCTGCACCCCGTACACCCACAGAAATCCGCCAATTCTTGGGTTTGGCAGGATATTACAGAAGGTTTATCAAGGACTTCTCTAAGATTGCGCAACCTCTCACTTCATTGACTCAGAAGGGTGTCACCTATCGTTGGGGTGATGCACAGGATTCGGCATTCCAACACTTAAAAGATAGACTTTGTAGCGCGCCTATCCTCTCATTGCCTGAAGGCACAGATGATTTTGTGGTTTATTGCGACGCTTCCATACAAGGACTTGGTTGCGTGTTGATGCAACGTGACAAGGTCATTGCCTACGCATCGCGCCAACTTAAAGTTCACGAAAGGAACTACACTACTTATGATCTGGAGCTGGGAGCAGTTGTTTTCGCACTTAAGATATGGAGACATTACCTGTACGGTACCAAGTGCACCATTTACACCGATCACATGAGTCTCGAGCATATCTTCAAGAAAAAGGAATTAAACATGCGACAACGCCGATGGGTCAAGCTCTTGAACGATTATGAATGCGCTATCAAGTACCATCCGGGCAAAGCCAATGTTGTGGCCGACGCCCTCAGCCGAAAGGATACTATACCTAAGTGTGTACATGCATTACAGCTTACCATCCAATCTAGTCTTCCTGCTCAAATTCGTGATGCTCAGGTCGAAGCATAGAAAGCAGAGAACATCAGGGCTGAGTCCTTACGAGGATCGAGACAAGGGCTAGAACAAAAGGAAAACGGCTCCTACTATGTAAACGGACGCATCTGGGTTCCACTATATGGAGACCTATGCGAACTTGTGATGGATGAAGCACATAAGTCTCGTTATTCTGTACATCCTGGTTCGGATAAGATGTACCACGACCTAAAGACTACATACTGGTGGCCTAGCATGAATGCCCACATAGCAACCTACGTTAGTAAATGCCTGACTTGTGCTAGGGTCAAGACCGAGTACCAGAAACCATCAGGCCTACTCCAACAACCCGAGATCCCGACATGGAAATGGGAGCAAATTTCCATGGATTTCGTTACTGGCCTACCTAGATCTCAACGCGGAAATGACACTATTTGGGTGATAGTGGATTGATTGACTAAGTCTGCACACTTCTTGGCCATCAAGGAAACGGATAAGTTTTCTACTCTAGCAGACATCTACCTAAAGGAAGTGGTATCAAGGCATGGAGTGCCAACCTCCATCATCTCTGATCGTGACTCACGTTTTACTTCTGAACTGTGGCAAGCCATGCATAAGTCTTTCGGCTCGTGTTTAGATATGAGCACCACTTATCATCCACAGACGGATGGGCAATCTGAACGCACCATCCAGACCCTTGAAGACATGCTTAGGGCATGTGTAATCGATTTTGGTAATGGCTAGGAAAAGCACCTCCCGTTAGTGGAGTTTTCGTATGACAACAGCTACCACACCAGCATCCAAGCCGCTCCGTTCGAGGCATTGTATAGACGGAAGTGCCGATCACCTCTTTGTTGGGCAGAAGTTGGTGACAGCCAAGTCATAGGCCCAGAACTTGTGGTAGACACGACTGAGAGGATTGCTCAAATACGACAGCGAATGGCGGCAGCTCGTGACCGTCAGAAAAGCTATGCTGATAAGCGAAGAAAGCCACTCGAGTTCCAGGTTGGGGATCGAGTGCTACTCAAAGTCTCACCTTGGAAAGGTGTAGTTCGTTTTGGCAAGCGAGGCAAACTCAACCCGCGATATGTCGGACCGTTCGAAATCATCGAGAAAACTGGCAAGGTCGCCTACAAGCTGAACCTACCGGCCGAACTCAGCGGAGTTCACAATGTGTTCCATGTGTCGAATCTGAAGAAGTGTCTGTCAGATGAGACCCTCATAGTTCCCTTAAAGGAGCTCACTATCGACGACCAGCTGCGATTCGTCGAGAAACCAGTAGAGATTACTGATAGAGATGTTAAGATTCTCAAGCGTACTAGGATACCTCTTGTTCGAGTCCGTTGGGATTCCCGTCGTGGCCCAGAGTATACCTGGGAACGAGAAGACCAAATGAAACTCAAGTATCCCCAGCTGTTTAAGAAAAATGCAACCACTACTGAGGCTGAAGCTACTGCAGAATTTCGGGACGAAATTCCAAACCAACGGGGGGATGATGTGACACCCCTGGAAACCAACGCAACTTAACTAGCTTCCTCAGTAACCACGTGCTAAATTTTGGGACCAAATTTTCTTAACAGGGGGAGAATGTGACAACCCTCATAGTTCCATGTATCCGTACAATTTATTAATGATAATTAAAGTGCTTGATGACTGTGCTGAATCACTTAACTGCTTTCCTGATTACTGTGTCATACTTACATGTGCTTGTTAACATACTAGTCATGTGCAGAAAATTGACTAAATGGTCCTGAATGTTTTCCTAAGTGTTAGGAATTAAAAGTGTTACAAAAATATATATAATAGACACTTTACGGAATAATTAAACACTTTTACGGAATAGTATCCGACCGAACAACCGGACATTACTCGGGACACCAAATATTTGTCAAACACATTGTGTTATTATTTTTGGCTAGTCGTGATCCCCGTTCGCCATAACACCCACTAAAAAGCAACTAACTAATATATGAAACCACATACTTGGATTTGAACTTATATCTACCAACTAGCCATCAAATATTACAAATAACCCACCCCCCCCCCATGTCCCATTTACGGTTCAAAGAAAAGGACCCCACCCCAAGATTTGATTTCCATATTTTATTTAGATATGTTACTTGAGATCCTTGCCAAATTATTAGAATGAGATTTTGCTAGATATGATAAGATTATGAAGATCTTGCAATATATAATAATCATAACTCACAAACTTCAGTCCATCACCCTCACCTCACTCTCTCCTCTCGGCTCCTCCTACATCCGCCACCATCACCACCACTAAACCACCACCTTCATCCATTTTCATGTCTCCTTCAAGTGTAGAAGAAGGGTTATAGGAGCTTGCATCTTGTGGAGCTTCAAAGGAGCCTTGTTCTTGCTTTTCCATCATCTTTTCTCATCATCTTTTCACTAGATTCTACCCTAGCCTTGTGCTAGTAGTAAGTTCTTTGTTACACCCTTGTTCATCTTGTATCATGGTTAAAAGTTGTAGTAAAATGCTTATGTTAAACACTAAAGTAACAAGAACCAAGAAGATGAACATAAAGCTTTATTAAAGATGAAACATGATGTAATAATGATAGTATGAAGTTGTTTTGATATGTTGCTGATTACTTGCTGATTACTTGTTAATGTTAAATGTTGTTATTGATCGCTAAACACGTTAACGGAACCAATATAACTCCCGTTAGAAGGTTAAAAGCTGAAAAACAGGAGGCTGTTCAGTGATTACAGCCAACTTCAGTTGGCTGTAACCAGACCTTAATAAAGCAAAAAATGTATTATCTGAAGTCTAGATTTATGCATTATGAAATACGGTTCTAATGGCACTGGAATCATAATTTTTGGACTTCGTTTACTATTTTTAAAGACCCGTTATGTAAGAGCAGCTCAAGCTGCATTTTTACTGCTGAAAATAAGCATTTTGTTTTCCGTCATAACGTGGATTCTGTGTAGAGACAGAACATGAAATTTGTACTGTAAATGACCACCGATGTAGTTGTAATTCTCCCACTAGAATTTCGTAAATTGGACTCTCGATGAATTTTAAATAAATTATTCCGTGGACTGCAGTCAGAAAAAGATGAATCTGATTTCAGTCCGGAAAATAATTTTTTATAAAATATTGGTGATGAATTGGATCCCGAGATTTTTACAAAATAATATTTGGATCGTATAAGACCTATTGTAAAAAGTTGGGTATCTTTGGAACAAGTTAACTATTTTATTAAAATCCCCGAAAACAGCCCAGTTTCGAATGTAAAAGCTAAAACGACATAAGTAGTAATTTGCGTGTCTAAATGTCGGGTATGTTATCCGAAAATGATATAACATGTTATATGTGTTATGTGCAATGTCGTATGTCTGCTTATGAGTGGGAATAGATGGGAAGTTTATATGGGCATGAACCGTTAAAGTGATGCATGTTATGTGATAGATGCGTGTATGAACTTCGTGCTTATTTGAAGTCACTAATAAACTAAGTGGTAATCATACTAGGACGTGATTAACCGACCTTGACTGTTAGCTATTTTTGAAAGTCAAACCGAGCAACCAAAGGTGAGTTCACACCCTTACTAAGGCATGGGATTCCCGGTGGATGGGAATGGGATTAAATATCTAAGACGGAACTTGTACTTTCACCACTACTAGACTACTTACCTCCGTCCTCGGATTGGGAAGGACGCCTGCGCTAAACCTACGTACTCACTACGTACCCCTGCCCTCGGATTGGGAAGGGCACCAGAGATAAACCTACGTATTCTTATACGTACCTATGTCCTCGGATTGGGAAGGACACCAGCGCTAAACCTACGTATTCTTATACGTACCTATGTCCTCGGATTGGGAAGGACACCAGCGCTAAACCTAAGTATTCAATACGTACCTCTATCCTCAGATTGGGAAGGACACCTATATATTTACATCTAGTCTATTGGTTTACAACATGGGGTAGCCCCACCGTTTATGGTTTGGAAAATAAGGAAAGTTGATTTAACCTGCAATCGCAACAAATTCATAGTTTCTGAAAAACTACTTTATAATGAACACCTACTGTGAACTCGCTCAACTTTGTTGTTGATTTGTTGTTACATGCCTTGCAGGTCGTTAGGTATTTATGGAGCTTGCGCGAGGAGGAGGTCGTTGTGGGATGCGAACTGTTATGTCCGGTACTCAATAAATAAACTTTATGAACTTATGAAAATTATGTTTTGGGTCTTTAAACTTATGAACTATGAATTTATGTTTTGGACTTATGTCTTATGCTTCCGCTGTTAACTTAAAGTCGGTTACTGTCTTTTGGTCAGCAATTGTATTGTGGTTGGTTTATTTACTTAATTATGTTGTTCAATATGATTGGTGGCTCGATCCTGGTCATGTCACGCCTCCAAGCAGTGACACTCCGCATGGTGGAATTTGGGGGTGTGACAGATTGGTATGAGAGCCATTGGTTATAGTGAACTTGGTTTTAAAAAGGGGAAAACTTTTGGAATTTGGGGGTGTGACAGGTTTCCTGGCCATAATCTAATAAATTAAATAATGCACACGCATTAGTTTAATAACCCAATATTTACATTAGTTATACCCTCCCAGAGACAGAACTCCAACGGCTACGTCGAGCAGAGCCTCAACAGCCGTTAC
The DNA here is from genome assembly GCA_030545235.1 of Helianthus tuberosus. Classification (NCBI taxonomy): domain Eukaryota; kingdom Viridiplantae; phylum Streptophyta; class Magnoliopsida; order Asterales; family Asteraceae; genus Helianthus; species Helianthus tuberosus. The sequence goes on from CM060369.1 coordinate 220,172,171, forward strand.
GGAGCACTAGATCAATCGGGCAGCGTGTCTAATACGTAACCGGGGATTAAGATACTTACAACGAGGCAGGGCTTCGCTATTTTAGGGGGTATAATGCCAAATTATAATTTCTAATATTCAGAAAGTTGAGAGATATCGAGAGAATTGAACGAATGTAAACTGAAGGCCGATGCCCCTTATTTATAGTGTCTGATCGACACTTTGTCGCGCCCCGCGTAGACTTCAACAAAGGGCTTCACAGCCCGCGAGGCCAACTAGGGTAGGCCCTATCTTGGCTGACTCGAACCCTAGACCCAACACGTCCACGGCACGTGGCGGCTCTGGGCTGCTCTTGGGGGCCTAGCTGTCGCGGCCCGCGTAAGACGAAGAGATGGTCTTCGCGGCCGGCGAGCGACACTTAGATTTTGTTTTTATTTTATTTTATTTTTAATTATATAAAGGTATTTAGGGCCAATTTACGTATACGGGGTGTATTTTAGGAAGTATAGGGCACTATAAATATATTATGGGTGTCGGGAATATTTTAGGAGGATTGTTATATCCTCCCCACCTTGTTTTAGAACTCGTCCTCGAGGTCTACTGGAACAGGTGTGGATATTTCCTCTGTATCTCTGATTCAAGCTCCCATGTGTATTCTGGTCCTCTCTTAGAATCCCATTTGACTTTGACTAGAACTAGTCTCTTATGTTTGAAATTCTTAACTTTTCTGTCTTCAATCTGTAGAGGCTTTTCTACAAACTTAAGCTTCTCATTTACCTCTATATCCTTAAGAGGTACTACCAGTGATTCATCGTCTAAGCACTTTTTGAGATTACATACATGAAATACATCATCTATTCCTGCCATCTCCTTTGGCAGTTGTAGCTGATAGGCTACATGTCCTATTCTTCTAATAATCTCAAAAGGTCCAATATACCTGAGGCTTAGCTTTCCCCTTTTGATGAATCTTACTACTCCTTTCCATGGAGAGACTTTTAATAACACCATGTCTCCTACTTGAAATTCCAACGACTTTCGCCTGCTATCAGCATAACTCTTCTGTCGATCGCGTGCTGCTTTCAGTCGTTCGTTGACTTGAATGATCTTTTCTGTTGTTTCTTGTACTACCTCGGGTCTAGATAGTTGCTTTTCTCCAATTTCTGCCCCAACAGACTGGAGTTCGGCACTTTCGTCCATAAAGTGCTTCGAATGGTGCAGCATTGATACTGGTATGATAGCTGTTATTGTAAGAGAATTCTATCAATGGTAAGTAATCGTCCCAATTACCTCCGAAATCAATTACGCAAGCTCTAAGCATATCTTCCATTGTCTGAATTGTCCTTTCGCTTTATCCGTCCGTTTGAGGGTGATAAGCTGTGCTTAGATTCAGCTTGGTTCCCATTGCTTTTTGGAAACTCGTCCAAAAATGAGAGGTAAAACGGCTATCTCTATCAGAAACAATTGATAAAGGAATTCTATGTAATGAAACTATTTCATTTACATACAACTTGGCTAATTGTTCCATACTGAAAGTTTCCTTCATTGGTAAGAAATGAGCTGATTTTGTTAGCCTGTCTACAATCACCCAGATTGTATCATTACCTTTTCTCGTTTTGGGTAATTTGGTAACAAAGTCCATTGTTATCAATTTCCATTTCCAAACCGGCATTTCTAACTGTTGTAATAACCCTAAGGGTTTCTGATTTTCAGCTTTAACTTGAGAATAGGTTAAACACTTGGCAACATAAGCTGATTTATCCTTTTCCATTCCTATCCACCAGAATTTTTTCCTTAAGTCCTAATACATCTTATCATTTCAAGGATGCATCGTATACTTAGACTTATGGGCTTCCTCTAATATACGGTGGCGTAGATTTCCTAGTTTGGGTATCCACACTCTTTTCTTATAGAATCTCCAAATTCCATCTGTTCCTTGTTCTAATTCCTTAATCATTCCTTTAAACTTCTCAGTATCATCCTTAATTACTGATTCTTATGCTTTCTTAATCTGGTCATTTAAATCTATCTGCATATTTATTTTAAGAGAACGCACTCTTTTTGGCTTTTCGTGATACTTTCGACTTAAAGCATCAGCAACTACATTAGCCTTTCCTGCATGATATTGGATGTTACAATCGTAATCACTAAGAATTTCCATCCAGCGTCTTTGTCTCATGTTTAACTCCTTTTGCCCGAAAACATACCTTAAACTCTTATGATCGGTAAAAATGGTAAACTTACTACAAATAAAGGTAATGTCTCCAAATTATCAGGGCAAAAATTATAGCTCCTAATTCTGAATCATGGGTTGAATAATTCTCTTCATGATTTTTAAGGTGTCTAGATGCATAGGCTATAACTTTTTGACGTTGCTTTAACACACATCCATAACCTAACTTAGAAGCGTCACAATAGACTACAAAGTCTTCAGTTCCTTCTGATAACGCTAGTATGGGTGCATTAGTTAATCTTTGCTTAAGAATTCTAAAGGCTTCTTCTTGTTTTGGTCCCCATTCAAACTTAACGGATTTACAGGTTAGCTTAGTTAAGGGAATGGCTATTCTAGAAAAATCTCGGATAAATCTCCTATAATAATCGGCCAATCCTAGGAAAATTCTAACCTCGGTTGGTGATTCAGGGATTTTCCATTTAGTAATTGCCTCAATCTTTGTGGGATCCATATGAATTCCTTCATGGTTAACTAGATGCCCAAGAAATTTTACTTCTTCTAACCAAAACTCACACTTCGAAAACTTGGCATAAAGCTTTTCCTTTTTCAATAAACTTAGAAGTGCATGCAGGTGCGCTGCATGTTCCTCTTTAGTTTTAGAATAAATGAGAATATCATGTATAAAGACAATTATGAATTTATCCAAATATGGCTTACATATTCGGTTCATCATGTCCATAAATGCGGCTGGGGCATTGGTTAAACCAAATGGCATGACAGTGAATTCATAATGGTCATACCTTGTTCTAAAACGGTCTTAGGAATGTCTTATTCATGTACCTTTAGTTGATGATATCCTGAGCGTAAATCGATTTTAGAGAAAAATCGAGCTCCTTGTAACTGATCAAACAAATCATCGATTCTCGGTAATGGGTACCGATTTTTTATCGTGACTTTATTCTGTTCACGGTAATCAATGCACATTCGCATTGACCCGTCCTTCTTTTTGACGAACAAGATCGGTGCTCCCCATGGCGATGAGCTTGGCTGTATGAATCCTTTTCTAAAAGATCATCCAGTTGTTTCTTTAATTCTTGCATTTCTGCCGATGCCAAACAGTAGGGTGCTTTAGCAATTGGTGCTGTTCCTTGTAGCAGATGAATTCTGAATTTAACTTCCCTGTCTGGCTGTAGTCCTGGTAATTCTTCTGGAAATACGTCTGAGAATTGAGATACTACGGGGATATCTTACAATTCCTTTCCTTTCGTGTTAATGATTATAGAAATCAAATACACTCATGATCCTTTTCTTACATAACTAGTTGTTTTCATCACATAGATGAATTTGGCGGATCTAGACGGCTTATCTCCTTTAATTGTGATCTTTTCATCCTTTGGTGAATTTACTTGGATTGACTTTTGATCACATAAAATACAGGCTTTATTGGCTATTAGCCAATCCATTCCTAATACAACATCAAATCCTGCCAGATTCATTGGGTAAAGCTTTGCAATAAACTTTAGATTTAAAAATTCTATTCTTGCTCCCTGCAAGATTTCAGTGATCTTAATGGTTTCCCCATTTGCTGTCTCTACTAGACATTCTTGTGGGAGTTTAGTTAATGGTTGATTGAGAAGTTTGCAAAATGAAGTATTAATAAAACTTTGGTTTGCACCAGAGTCAAATAATACTTTAGCAAAAACTTCATTAACTAAAAACGTACCGACAATCACGTCCGGAATCATCTTGGCTTCTTCTGCAGTCAGAACAAATGCTCTAGCATTTTTAGTAGTCTAGCTGTCCATGGCTAGAGCTAGTTTTGGACAATTCGGCTTGATATGCCCTTTTTTCTCCACAGTTGAAGCATACTCCATTACTAGGTTTCTTCCTATAATCTTCTTCCTTGTGTCCTGGTATCTTGCAGAAATTGCAATAAGTGGAGCATCTTCCTGAATGCTTTTTCTTATAGGTCTTACAGTAAGGTGCAGAGGTAGAACCTACATTTTTCCCACGGTTGGAATTTCCATAGCGAAATTCCTGGGTAAGCCTTTGAGCTAGGTTCTTTCTCTGGTCCTCTTCTCGTGTGCGCACTAATTCATCAGTCAAGGTATTAGCTAGTTCTACAGCTTCTTCTATGGTTTGTGGTCTAGCTGCCTTGACTACATGCCTAATCTCACTGATTAATCCCCAGATGTAACGGGAGATTAATACTGGTTCTGGTGATGCTAGGGTTCGTACTATTCTAGCATATTCAAAGAATGCAGTAGTGTAACCCTTACTATCTACTTCAGTCATTCTAAGGTTTAAGAACTTATTTGCTATCTGTTCCTTTTCATTAGGAGGACATAATTTTCTTTCAACCATGTTCTTAAATTCTTCCCATTCCATATTATAAACCCTGTCACCACCCCTAGACTGGAGGATAGTGTTCCACCATTCTAAAGCTGAGTTCTTAAACAGATTAGAAGCAAACATTATCTTATCCTCTTCTACACACTTGCTTATTTTTAAGACTTCCTCAGTCTTTTCTATCCAGCGTAGGGCTGCAATGGCTCCTTCATTGCCCGAGAATTCTATTGGTTTACAGGAGCAGAATTCTTTGTAAGAACAACCATAAGACATGGTTGTTCTTCTTTTGGGAATGGGCACTTGAAGTATTAGTCCATTGTGTAGGCTATGTTCTGGTTCAGTAGGTGGTCATTTACTACCATTAATACTTTTATTATTATCCGCTTCCTTAACCGTTTTGATAATATATGGCATTGCGTCTATAATTCCTTGTGCCACTATGTGTTGGATGGCACTTTTATCTACTTGGTTTCCATTATTATCGTTATTCTTGTTTTCTTGATTCACTTCGTTGTCCATCTGAATTTTAAACATTTACCACGTCTATAATTCCTTGTGCCACTATGTGTTGGATGGCACTGTTATCTACTTGGTTTCCATTATTATCGTTATTCTGGTTTTCTTGATTCACTTTGTTGTCCATCTGAATTTTAAACATTTACCACGTATTAATATCACAGGATAATATTTAATGTAAACAATCACACAACAAGCATATTGGTCAAAATCGTCGAACATTGCGACCTTTACTCTATTTTATATTATGCATCTATATCTATTACAATACTAGTATGCATCAGTAGCTATAGGATTATCTTATTTTAGTTGATTATATATAATATATTATATATATTTTTTCCATACAAACATATTATATATATATATATATATATTATTAATGATACAGGTTCATCCAAAATTCCATGTTACGCTCGTCATACTTCCAGACGAGTCGCTCCCCTATTTGTCTCATCCTTTCACTTCCTTCTAATATCTTCTCACCAAAGGTTCGGAGTTCTTGCACATTTTCAGTGCTCATGGATGGGGCTGGTGCTGGTATTGGGTTTGGGAACTGGGGCATGGGTTCTTCATATGGATAAGGGTTCTCTAGTATTTCCCTGATGAATTGGTCATTATCAAAATATCGGTCCAGGGGATCCAGGTTTGGGTAGACTGCTAGGTTTTCCATGGGTTCATCTTCTAGTGGGTAGCGTTGTTGATATCCCTATGGTTATCAAACCATGGGTCATAGTCTGGGGGATAGGGTGCTGGAACTCTAGGAATTTCAGCTGGATCAAAAGCAAGTGCTGGAATTTGGTCTACTTTGGCTCCAATTCCATAGGTTGTGTGGGAAATAGTGGTAACGGCTGGGGTGCTATGAGTTGTTCTAGATTCAGGTCTGCAGCTATAGTGGCTAATATGTGGAAATTGGCTAGTCTCCTATTGATCATATCATGTGTTTGAGCATTCATTTCTCTATTAGCGGCTGCTAAAGCACGCTGCTGCTGAAGTTTTCTCATCCTTTTTTTACGTTCATGAGCTCCTCTGCTGAACCATCCTCTCTTCTTGGGAGGGAATGGCTCTTCAGATTGTGCTTTGAACATGAAAATCCCTTCTTTGGTGCCAGCCGAATACCCCGAGGGGTAGGCTGTGAAGAGGTGCCTTCGTCCCTAGGTGAGCTGGACAACTGGCAGTAAGCGTCTGAAGGTCCTTTGTCGCTCATACTGTAAACTAACAGATTGTCAAATAACACAAAATAATAAAATATGCACGTAGTTCCGTAGATAATTTCCTAACATAACAAATAAAATTTTGGTGTCAGCAGAACACTTATGTGGCTGAAATCAGTGGTTGTAGCTCTGATACCACCTTCTGTCGCAACCCCCGTCCCCTGATTACTAGGGAACGGGCGGCCGCGGCCAGTATTAGTGGTATCGGTGTTTATCAATTTGGCAGCGGAATTTACATCAGGACCGTAGTTAGAAGATATTTTATCAGAGTAAAATACCACATTTTTATAATATTAAACACATGGGAAATTCCCAAGTTTCCATTACAAACATTTTATATGGATAAACCCTATTTTATTTAAATAAAACATATTCTTTATTTAGGTAACTTTTATAGCCACTTTTCCAAGCCTTCAGTGCTGTCTAGCTGGCTTCTATTTGGCTTTCACATTTTGTTACCTGAAACGCGTTTAAAAAACATTTTGTCAGTGGGAAATACTGGTGAGTGAATCCCAATTTAATCAAGATAGGTAAAATCGTTTACAGCAATGAGGGCGATTTCACAATTACATTTGTTTATTTTTCTGCCTTAATTACCAACCATGGTACTGTCAACCCGACTTGTGGTTATGTTACTACTTTCAGTGTAGTAACAAATTTTATATACAAAACCCCAACATACCGACGATAATTGTAGAATACAAATACTCAATCACTGTCTAATATAATGTAAAACATTTGAGGTTTTGTAAAAACAATTTGTAAAAAGGAGGATTGCTCACATTGCTATCTTAGACTTTTTTCCTGTGGTTTCCTGGCTATAATCTAATGAATTAAATAATGCACAGGCGTTAGTATAATAACCCAATATTTACATTAGTTATACCCTCCCCGAGACAGAACTCCAACGACTACGTCGGGCAGAGACTCAACACCCGTTACGGAGCACTAGATCAATCGGGCAGCGTATCTAATATGTAACCGGGGGTCAAAATACTTACAACGAGGTAGGGCTTCGCTATTTTAGTGGGTATAATGCCCGATTATAATTTCTAATATTCAGAAAGTTGAGAGAGATCGAGAGAATTTAATGAATGTAAACTGAAGGCCGATGCCCCTTATTTATAGTGTCTGATCGACACTTTGTCGCGCCCCACGTAGACTTCAACAAAGGGCTTCGATGCCCGCGAGGCCAACTAGGGTAGGCCCTAGCTTGGCTGACTCGAACCCTAGACCCAACACTTCCACAGCACGTGGCGGCTCCGGGCTGCTCGTGGTGGCCTAGCTGTCGCGGCCCGCGTAAGACGAAGAGATGGTCTTCGCGGCCCGCGAGCGACACTCAGATTTTGTTTTTATTTTATTTTTAATTATATAAAGGTATTTAGGGCCAATTTACGTATACGGGGTGTATTTTAGGACGTATAGGGCACTCTAAATATATTAGGGGGGTCGGGAATATTTTAGGAGGGTTGTTATACATGAGCAGCTCAGATCCATAATGTATTATACTCAGCTTAAAAAATTTAGGCATAACATAAGCTCAATTGAACATAAGCATAACAAAAGTATCGTTAAAACAAAAGATCACCGCAAATGTCCAAAAAGGAAAGAGCTACACTCGATTTTCTTAACATCAAATCTAGTTCATCCAAAATATAAATTACATTACCAGATCAACATAACTTACTTTTTCAATAGAACATTAACATCACTTACACGTGTTTAATAACAGATATCATCATCATAATTTCTTCATAACTATCTAGTTTGCAGAAAACTTATAACTACACATACATTATTTCATCATGATGACTCACTGATACAATAATACATTCATATCAATCAAGATTATACCACTACTGATTTGGATCCTCTGCTGAAAATAATCGTGAGTTGAGTTGTACTTGAGCAGTTGAGCAGCGAGATTTCGTATGAGTTGAACTTGAGCAGTAGAGCCACAATGAGGTATTTAGGTCCTCTGCTTAAATTACATCAACGTTGTCCAGATATCTCACTAGATTTTCTCCGGATTCATCAATTACAGCAGCGAGATTCCATTTTTTCAGTTGAGCAGCAGCGAGGTTCCAAGGTATGTGAATATGTGATTGTGGCAGCGAGATTATGTGAGTGTTTTAGCAATTAGGGTTAGGTTTTGGTATTGATTTGGGCTAGTATAGTATGTTTCTTAGGCTTTTACTTTTTTGGGCTACTTATCTATATTACTGTATATATATATATATATATAGGGAGAAGATCATGCGAGAACCCCTCTTATTGCGAGAACCACGAGAACCAATGTGAACACAACCAAAAATGCCTAAAAATAGCTAAAAATACACAAATTTTTTTTTAATATTTTTTATATAAAAATCGCTACTTTTCGAAGCAAAAAAAAATTAATTTTTTTTTTTTAAATAAAAAAAAACATTTTTTGGGCACTAAAAGTAGCGATTTGAGCATAAAAATATTAAAAAAAAATTTAGATTTTTTTTATTTTTTTTTATTTTTTTAGGTTTTTTGGGGGTTTAGTTTTTAGCATTTTAGCTTGGGGGGGGGGGGGGGGGTTTAGGTATTTTTAGGTTTTTTTAGCTATTTTAGGTTGTGTTCACATTGGTTCTCGCGGTTCTCGCAATAATGGTGGTTCTCGCATGATCTCCTCCCTATATATATATATATATATATAGAGAGAGAGAGAGAGAGAGAGAGAGCCAACAAGAAGTTGAGAAAAAACCAAACAACAACGCGACACAACCACAAAAAGAAAACGGAAAACAAATTACAACAAAACGGAGATGTCGAAGAACTTCCAGTCATCCCAGCCGGAAGCCTTGAGCTTAGATCGATTATTGATCCTAAGAAATGTGACTTCTTTAATTTGCTCCACCGTTTTGAAAATCGGAATGAAGTGTCCTTCGGAATGAACCCATAACCTATTAGTTCAAAGTCTTATCTCACCCCCAATTTTAGTTTAGTTACAAAAATTTCCGTGAATTAATCATAATCATTTAATTATGTAAACAATCGCTCAAATTGTTTCTACGCTTTTTTTGTAATTCCAATATTCTTCCCCATGTTAAAAGTTAATAAAAATCATTTTTTAATTAAAATTTTCAACACTAATCGACAAATCTTTAACAAATTAGAAAATGAAATTCTAAGAATTCTCATCGATTTTTTGTTAAATTATACCTACAATCTTCTTCAAGCAATTGAATCGATCTACGACCTTTCCAATGTTTGAAATTTCTTCCATAATAAAGTTCTTGTTTTGTAGTTTTATACATTTATTTTTTATGAAACGTTATTTTCTTAAGATATAAATAAAAATCAATGTATAAGCTTTAACTTTTTTGAAGTTACTACTATGTCATTCATTAGACTGGAAGGTATGGGGGCCGGCTTAGGCCCGACGTGGCCCGGCTCATCAAAACCGGCTCCCACACGACGTGCTCGACGAGGCTAAATTTCAAATTATAGCCGTTGAACGGCTAGTGCATTTAATAAAAAAAACCCTTTTCTATAAAACACTCTCATTTTATACCATTATTTCACCATTTTCTCTGCACTTTCAACCCTAAACACTCTCATTTTTATACCATTTTTTTATAAAAAAATATCTTTTCACCCACAATGCAATCAAATTCTTGGTGGTCCTCGTCTTCGGAGGAGGAAGAGGAGATGTTTTACGCAAACGCTGTGCTAAGGGCGGCTCAGATTATTATGGAGGAGGGAGAGGAAGATGAAGACGTCTCGTCTGAAAGCGTTATTTCCAGGCGACTACAGATTAACAGAGACCGCCAAGGTTTATCATTAATAAATGAGTAAATTGCCATTTTAGTCCCTGAGTTTTGACCAAAATTGCCACTTTAGTCCAAATAGTTTTTTTCTTGCCATTTTAGTCCAAATAGTTTTGTTTTCTTGCCATTTTAGTCCAAATAGTTTTGTTTTCTGCCATTTTAGTCCCTGGTAGGTGGTGATGGTGGTGGGGTGGGTGGGTGGGTGGTGACGGTGCAGGCAGGTGGTGGCGATGATAGAAGGTTAGTCCCTGCACCGTCACCACCCACCCACCCACCCCACCACCATCACCACCCACCATTTCCACCACCACCGGGCACTTTTACGCCACCCACGTCATTAACCAACATCACCGTCATCATCGTAAAACCAACAACCACCGCCATCATCTTCACTGTAAACTGGCACAACACCATCCCCATACCATCGCACCTGCAAAAAAAGAAAGAAAAATGTGGTTCGACCAAAATTCACCTAAGTTAAATAATTTTTTTTGAATGGAGTTAGTGGGTTGGATGAAAATGGCAACAAATGACAAAACTCAGGGACTAAAATGGCAGAAAACAAAACTATTTGGACTAAAATGGCAAGAAAACAAAACTATTTGGACTAAAATGGCAAGAAAAAAACTATTTGGACTAAAGTGGCAATTTTTGTCAAAACTCAGGGACTAAAATGGCAATTTACTCTTAATAAATTTAATTATCCTAATTCCTTATTTCCTCGTATTTATATTTTTTTACGACAGGAGCGCACGAGAAATTGGTGAACGATTATTTTTCGGATGCACCTCTTTACAATGCCGAGATTTTCAGACGTAGGTTCCGAATGAGTCGCCGGTTATTCACACGCATTGCTGATGATTTGGCGAGGCTGGACCCGTTTTTCACGCAACGACTCGATGCTCGTGGTTATGTCTTATTTTTATTTAAATTTTGAATTGTTTTTATAAAGTTAAACAAATAAAAAAGTTAACAAATAAAAATTAAACAATAAAAGTTAAACAAATAAAATAAATTAAACAATAAAAATAATGTGGGGTAGGCCCATCCTCCAACCCCTCAAAATGCAAGGAGGCCCATCCTCCATAGGATGGTGATGTGGCGACTACGTGACGGCCCATCCTCATGGGGATGGGACGCTCCATACCCTCCAGTCTTAGGTTATACGGTATGGGGTACGTCCCCATGACGTCGAGGACCGGCGCCGAAAGCAACATCGTGCCGCCCCCTCGTCCCATTCTTGACCAGCGAGTAGAAGACGTTGGAGACGGTCCAGAAAAAGACAAAAAATGGTAGGGTTCGAGGCTTTTGTGACCATTTGAATAAAAAAATTAAAAATTCAAAAAAAAATAATAGATCTGCCATTGTTGAGGAGATTGGAGCTTTTGCTGCGGTAGGTGCAGGTAAACAAACCCTAGGGGATGATATGTATTGGTTTAGGATGGGCTGGGCTTTGGGTCCTTTTATATTAGTTTTACAGGGTTAAATATTGGGCCTTTTATATTAGTTTTAGTTTTATATAATATTTGTATTATAATATTATGTATTGGTTTAATTAATCCTATATGTGTAATATATTTTTAGGATTTTTTTTTAAGTTTATGTGTTTTTTTTAAGTTTATGTTTTTTTTAGTTTGTAATTGTTTTTAATATTAATGAAAATATTTTGTTAATTTATTTGTTAAATGTTAAAAAAAAGTAGAGGATTCAAAAAATAAAAAATATAAAAGTGGTGGGGTAAGATCATCTAGGACCATCCTCTCATACCCTCTAGTTTTGTGGGATGGATCATCCTTGGGAGGATTATGATGTGACGCCTACTACGTGGCGGATCATCCTCCAAGGGAGGATGTGCACCATACCCTCTAGCCTTATAAACTAATACTAGGATTAGGAAAACATTTGACTGTATTCACGTCCCATCTATCAACTCATTTCCTAACTTTAAAATTTTAAAAAATCTATTAGACTAAGCGGTATGGGGGCAGGCTTAGGCCCGGCGAAGCCCGGCGCTGGTCCCCCACACCGGCCCCCTGCTTCCCGTTCCGTCGTCCCCGGCTCCCCACAGACGAAGAGGACAGGCCTCTCTCCTCTCTCCTTCTCTCAAATATATCTATACATACATACATATATATATATATATATATATATATATAAAGAGCTTCATCCCCCACCCCCTAGGTCCATCACCCTCAAGCTCTTCCTAAGTGGCGGTGACGTGGCGGCACATCCTCTTGAGGATGGGGCTCTCCATACCCTCTAGTCTTAAAGAGTCAATGTATCCTATACACCAAATCTCTAATCCACCCCTATATTTCAAAAATAGTAAATTACAAGTTTTATCCTTTATGTTTACACCAAATTGCAGGTGTTGTCTTTTAGCACAAAAGTTTACGAGTTTTGTCCTTAACGTTTCAAAATCTTGCACGTTATGTCCTTTAGGCCAAACCCAGTTAATTTTTTGGTTAAATATGGTCATGTGCAAGGCACACGAGGGTATTCTTGTCATTTTATAACAAGGGACTATTGTGTAAAATATAAAAAATAAATACCTTAAATCTTTCTCTACACTCGTCTATCTCTCTGTTCTCTCCCTCTCTCCTCTCTCTACCTATCTATATCAAAGAACTTGACTGGAACAGAGATGATTATCAACACATACAGCAACCTGCAAAAAGAAATTCATTTATTATCAACACTTACTGCAACCTCTAAAACATGACGAAATGCTTAAAAAGATTCCCCATATTCTTTCTGTATAAAAAAACATAACAATCAACATACAATATCTAATGGTTCAACAATCTGCCTATATTAACAGCTGTTTCTAGGATTGTAACTACACAGAATTTGCTGCAGCACATACAAATAAGAATACTGTCACCATTTGTTAAACAAAAATCCACAAATCTAACAAACACGACACGAAAACTGTCATCCGAATGTTCATAATTTAAACACCAAATTGAGCAACCTCATTCAACCTATGAAATCAAAGTCATCAAACTAACCTGGTCGTTTTTGTCTCCACCTTCAACTGTTCCGATTCGTCTCAGATCCAAACCCACCACCGCCTCAGATCCAAACCCACCACCGCCTCAGATCCAACCACCACATCGATTCATAAACCGGTTTTGGCCCATTAACACCCTATGCGTTGTCACCTGTGGTATACCAATAAGCCCAATTTCCAAATTCTTCAAGCCCAGAAGGGGACGTACAGTGGATAGGTCGCCAACTTGAACCAGAGTAGAGGAGCCGCCGGACCACTGGTTGTCGGCGTCGATGAGGCCAGCGAAACGGAGGGTGTAGATGGTGGTTCGCAGGAGGAGGTGGTGGTGGTCTGGACGATGGCGGGGAGATATAGAGAGGGGCTGAAGAAAGAAAGGGGGGTTTTCAACTTTATACTCCATGTTTTATTTTTTAGTTAAATGGGTAAAATTACAAAAATATCCTTATTTGTCTACTAAAATTACAAAAATATTCTGATTTAACCAAAAAATTTAACTGGGTTTGGCCTAAAGGACATAATGTGCAAGATTTTGAAACGTTAAGGAAAAAACTCGTAAACTTTTGCGCTAAAGGTCAGCGCCTGCAATTTAGTGTAAACATAAAGGACAAAACTTGTAATTTACTCTTTCAAAAAATCGCTACAGTGGCACTACAGAGAATCCGCACAATAGCGGCGATTTCATGTGATTTGGGAGGGAATGGGTGAATCTCCAGCCCGCCAATGGCTTTGATAACCTTTTAGCAAGCAACATGCTTTAATTAACACCAACCCTTAGATTGCCTTATGATCGAACGACTAGGGATTGATTAAAAGGAGAGGACACGAATGGTACTTTTAGCGGCGACTTTTCGGATGTTGCCGCTAAAGAGGTCGCCATTATTGCTAGTTTTTTCTTGTAGTGTGGCTTTTTATATTTGAAAAAAGTACTATTCATTCTCTATGAAATAAGCGTGAGTGTATAAAAATGAGAAATACGAAAAAAAAAGGAATTAACCTGTAATAATCTCACGTAGACCTTATTGGCTATTAATAATCTCACCTCAGAATATTCCCCCACCAGTCTCATCTTTCACCTATTTTTCCTACAATGGTCCCCCGTTAAAAAAACTTAACGGAGTTAAGCTTTTTTCCAAAATACAAACAGTTTTTTTAGGGCTTTTGATCAGAACGATGATACGAGTCTATTGATGTAAAACTTACTTCGAAATGGTGCTCCAAGTGACTTGATTTTGGTTAATTGGAAATTTAAACACCCGAATTAAAGCGCCGTTTTTATGGTTTGGAGCACCGTTTCGAGGCAAGTTTTATATTAATGGACTCGTATCGTCGTTCTAATCAAAATCCCTAAAAAATATGTTTGTAATTTGGAAAAAAAACTTAACTCCGTTAATTTTTTTTTACGGGGGACCATTGTAGGAAAAATAGGTGAAAGGTGGGACTGGTGGGGGGATATTCTGAGGTGGGATTATTAATGGCCAATAAGGTATATGTGAGATTATTACAGGCCAATTTCCAAAAAAAAAAGTGTTTGTGAGTAGGGCATGATAAAAATGGTGGATGGGATGTGAGAGATTTTAAAAAATGAGATATAAATTTTGAAAAATATATAAATAGTTAAAATGGCACACGTAATCGACTTTTAAACATGCATAAACCGACAAAAGATCGTGCAATAACCATTTTTAAAACAAACCCATTCTGACTCGAAACCGCTCTAGCCAGAAACCCATTCTGAGCAAAACCCGTTTCAACCCGACCCGAACCCATTTAGACCCTAACCCGTTTGCCAGGCATACATGTAACCAATGGGTTACACTCAAGTTTGACCAATCTCACTATTCATCTCTTTGCGATATATGTTATTTTTCTTATAGATAGTAACTTTTTTGCGAACGACAAAACTTCTGTATAAAATATAGAAAACGGGCCAACAACTAGCTGAAAAACATGACAACTACAAGATTACATCGCGGATATTAAAGTGATACTGTCGCAACCCCCGCCCCCTGTTTCCTGGGAACGGGCGGCCGCGAGCCAGTTTCGGTGATATCTGTATGTTTAATTATTTTGGCAGCGGAAATTTCATCAGGACCGTAGTTAGGAAACATTTTATCAGAGTAAAACCACCATATTTTATATTAATAACAACATGGGTAAAACCCAAGTTTTTATTACAACATGTTTATAGGGATAAACCCTATTTTATTGAATTTAAAACATCGTCTTTTAGGTAACTTTTATAGCCACATTTTTTCAAGTCTTCAGTGCTCTCCAGCTGGCTTTCTTCTAATTGGCTTTTACATTTTGTTACCTGAAACGCGTTTTAAAAACATTTGTAAGTGGGAAATACTGGTGAGTGAATCCCAGTTTAATCAAAACAGATTTTATCAATAAACAGTATTGAGAGCGATCACATTGTTTATATCTACACAATTACTCATTCAGTATTGTCAATCCTGACTGGTGGGTCATATTACTCATTGGCTAACTCGTTGTCCAATGGTAACGTCTATCCACATTTTGTATACAAAACCCCAACATACCGGCAGTAATTGAAGAATTACAAAGACTCAATCACTGCTAACCACATTGTAAAATATTTAAGGTTTTGTAAAACAGTTTACACAAAAAGAGGATTACTCACTTTGTTGTCTTAGGTTTTCTTTAAGAATTTCCTGGTGATTATCTATTAATTACACAAATACACACGCGTTAGTATAATAACCCAATATTTACATTAGTAATACCCTCCCCGAGACGGCATTCCAACGACTACGTCGGGCAGAACCACGACAGCCGTTACGGAACCCTGGATCAATCGGGCAACGTATCTAATACGTAACCGGGGTTATAATACTTACAACAGAGCAGAACTTCGTTAATTAGGGGGATATAATACCCGAAAATCACTTCAACTATGTGAGAATTCGAGAGAAAGAAAAGTGTGTGAGCGACTGGGACTGAAGGCCTGAGCTCCCAATTTATAGAAGTTGAATTCGAGTCCTTCGCGCCCCGCGTAAGATGAGGCGGGGGTTTACGCGGCCCGCGACCTAGGCTTGTAAGGCCTAACTATGATTGGTCATCACATATAGCCTCGACACGATTGTGCCACGTGTCGGCTCCGGGTGAGGCCTCGTTTGATGAGCGCTCGCGCCCCGCGTAGACCCTCAGGTGGTCTTACGCGGCCCGCCAGAGATCATTAAACTTGTTTTTTATTTAATTTTTAATTATGTATAGTATTTTGGGCTCGATTTTCATATACGGGGCATATTTTAGTACATATGGGGTTATTTAAAATATATTAGGGGTGTCGAAAACCATTTTGGAGGGTTGTTATACATACTACCTGTCCCAATCGATATTACAATATTTAGATCTATTTGTTATCCAGATGAAAGAATTTTCTTAATAGTGTCCGTCGTTCGATTGTAATGGATATGCCAATTATCAAAGGTTGTTTCGTTTCTCACCTTTCAAATTTTCCACACCTCTCACTTGAAGAATAGCCCCCATTATCTTTTTGCAAGCTTTTGACCCGTTCATATCCATTGCCAAAGAAAAAAATTGCTGAACCGAATCAATGTTTTCTGAAAAAGGAATTTTAATACATGTGAAAATGGCCCACCATATAGACTTAGCATAAAGACAATCCCACAAAATATGAAAGGTAGATACCTCACAAATGCCACACCTTAGAACATAAATAGGGATGGCAAACATACTCAATCATGATGGGTATATCTGAAACCTAAAACATATGAGAATGGTATACTCGAAACCCGACGGGTATGGGGCCGGATATGGGATTAGTTTTATAAATTGGGGAATTGGTCTGTAATAATCTCAACTAAACGTCATTGGCCATTGTTAGTCCCACCTTTGAATATGGGATTAGTTTTCGCGGTATGGGTCAGGTATGGGATTAGGCAGTGGCGAATCCAGGATTTTCCCTCGGAGGGTGCAAAAAAAACATGTAAAATAAACTTCAATAACACTCTAAACATCAAATGTAGTTAAAATTTTATTACCAAAAAAACATGTAAAATAAACTTCAATAAAACTCTAAACAATAAATGTCAATAAAATTTTCTTACAATTGTCCTCTACATGATTTCATCTTTTGGAAATGATCAATTACAACTTCATTTGTAACACTTTCAAGTGCTTCTTTTTCTACTGCAAAAACTACACAAGCATTCATAAAATATTCACCTATCTGATTTCGTAAATTTGTCTTTACAATCTTCATTGCCAAAAAAACATCTCTCAACCGTTGTGGTTGCAACGGGTAAAACCAGTGTTAGCTTTAATAACCGATACACTAGAGGAAATGATATATGTTTTCTTGTTTCCACCCTAACTCTAGCAAGATCAGCAATCCCACTCAAGTTAGAAAACTGTTCATCTTTTCGCACGCTGTCAATGTACAAGTCAAGTTGATGTTCAAGAACAACTTTCTCCCGATTATCAAAATCATATGAATAAAACTCACACAATCTCATTAACATTGACACATCAAACTTGGAAAATGCGTCAAACGGGTTGAAAGCCGTCATGTTTTGAAGTAATTATGTATTAATCTCAGTAAAACGATCACCAAACTCTTGAGTTTCCATATCCACAACAGTGTTAAAACAATCAAACTTATAGTAATGATTAGTCATATCGTACCTTTGTCTTTTGGCTCTAGGACCTTCACCATCGATATAGTTTTCTGTCATGTCCATGATTTCAATATCATGTTTTTCACAAAACAAATGGATTCTCTCTAAAAGTGGATCAAATCCACTTTCTCTAAACTCTTGCAACTTTCCTTTAGTCGTTTCCACCAATAAAACGTGTTAAAATAATACTATATTTGTTCCAGTTTTTTACCAAACATTTTATTGATATTAATAATTTTTTTTTTATTTTGTATGTTCGTTGGGCTTGCTGGATTATTATACAAGTGTTGTGGGCTTACAAAAATAAAGACATAAAAGGCTAAGTGTGAGATGGGCTTTTAAAAAAGAAACATATTTATTATGTGTAGCTTTGTGCAAAGTCATTAAATCCAAAAACAAATCATATGATTTTGTTTCATCGACATGTCATAACTCATAACTTTTTTTACACGGCAGATCACCCGGTTAGGCTTTTGGCCTTTGATCACCCAAGTAACGAGTAGGAATCCCACGGTTGGCATATTATGGCCAGTTTGAACCGGTGCCACAGTTCGCCCCCCCGCAAGATTCGACCCTGAGATCTCCCGGGCAGGAACCCCACATAAGTGGGTAAACCTTCCCACCTCCCTAAAACCAATTGGTATGCGGATCATTGGCTCATAACTAATTCTCAATATCAAATAAACGATCTTTGCCTAATATATGGATACTTAATCAATTTCTACCAACAAAAACAGAAATCATAATTGTATTTTCTTTCTATTTCTAATTTAAAAACATTGCAAACCTGGTTACGACAAAGTCCCTCATCTTCGCCGACGGTCTTTTTTTATATCTAAGATTATTACCAAAAATTATGAGATTAAGAAAACGATACTTCAAAGAGCGCACAAGAACTTTAGTTCAAACAAAAACAACTGCTTGAATTAAGCATAATGACGAAGAAAGATAGACAAAAGCAATTTACCCACCCTTAGATACACCCTGCTCGACTCTAAAATAACCTTCAAATTTATAACATAGCTAATTATATATATATATATATATATTAAACCCATTAAGTCTAACCACTTTTGAATTAATCTCTACCGTCGGATCATGCTAAGATTAAATCTCAACCCTTTAAACTCCAAAAAATAACCGCTTCCATGGCGGTTTAGAGTGGTTGTTTGCGGTTCCTCAAGCAGGTGGTTACGTCCACCTTTTCCTGGCCATTATCTCCACAACTTTGGTGGTTATCTCCTAAAGTTCCCGCCCATTATTATTATTATTATACTATTGTTCACAGCGAGTTAACCTTCTATTTTTAGGAAAATAACCGCTTTTGTAATGATCTTAGCCGTTCAAATTTGACGGTTATTTCTGAGATTAAATCCTGACCTTACGTAGGTGGTTATTAAAAAAATTTAGAGGTTATTTTTTATGCTGAGCAGTTTGAAAGGTTATTAGAGGTTTCCAACCCACTCCCCATTCTCTTAACGGTTCTCTTCAACCTCTCGCTCCACCCATTATAAATTCCCATCTCCCACGTCCGCTTTCTCCTCCCCAACCTCCTAAGCACCCATTATAAACCCTCCACCCCATCATTGCCAAGTTCGCTTTCTCCTCTGTACACAAATTCGACGCATTGGATGAATCACCTCACTAGATCCAATCATCAGCTTTCATAATCGATTTGGGTTCTAAATTCTGTTCTCATGAAGGAATTTCTCAGTTCTTGCTGTATTCAAGCTTTTCAGGAACCAACTCGATTCTTTTCGTGATATTAGGAGTTTCTAATCATGTTTTACTCATTCTGCTCTGATTATTTTCTGCCCTAATTCTGTTAATTTAGTCGATTTCCAGTTTCATAATCCAATTCGTGTTGTGTCACGAGAATCATGATAAGTTTTCTTTATACCCATTCAACACACACATACTAATTGCTCATGTTCATCTTATATTTTCTCTATCATGAAGTTAAATTCTTTCAAAGACTCCATTAACTATGTTGCAAGCTTATGGGTTTTGTATTGGTATCCATCATTTGGAGTTTTTAGTTTTCTTTACCTTGCCCACTAGGTGTTTGATAAATTCCCTCGGTGAGAGTTTTGTTGATGTCTACCTTTTAAGTAATGGCAGGAGTTTCATGTTGTAAGATGACGAAATATTACAATTTGAGGCTAGATGCATAGAGGTATATTTTTTATTCATTGCTCTGTATAAAGATGCCCATGTGGCTTTATTCTAAAGATCTAAAATAGTATTGATCTCTAACGTGTAGCACTCATTATTAAATTTTATCTCTTATTGTTGGTAGGAACGACTAAAAGAACAAAAGTTTAAGGAAATAAAGATGAAGATGTATAGAAATATGGATGAGATAAGATATCAGTTAGCGGGATTGCTTGAAGAAGAATAAAAAATCGTGCATGAATAGAACAAAGAGACTAACAAATAATAACCAAGTTGGAGTCTCACGTATCAGTTAGCGGGATTACCACCAAGAAGCAGTGTTTCCGAATGGTACAACTAATGACTTTTTTCAATTTTCTAAAGATTTTTGACATATTCTAGGAGATTAAGAAGAAAGATGAATTAAATGAGTTTTTGGTGTATGGGATACCATCTGTTTAATATTTTTCGTGTACAATATTGTTTAGTTTTGGTATATATTTATAGGAAACAATTATAAATTATAAATAAGCAACATTTTGTTGCTTTAGGTTGTTGTACTATATGCATAGGGAGCCTTTCAAAAAAGTTTTGGTTTTCCATTTTTCATAAAAGTTTTTATCTTTTCATTTTAACCTTATTAATTTTTTACTTTTAACCTAAAGTTTTTCATGTTTTACAATTTAACCCAAACACTTTTTTATTTTCAACTTCGGTCCCCTATAATTTTCATCTTTCGTAAGTTTTACGTTTCGTTCAAAATTTTACGAGTCAACACGCCGCAACGTGTGTATGTGGTTCAACGTTTTTTTTTTGTATGTTTTCCCGTTTGACACGCCAGTCGCCTTTTTACAAGTTCGTTCCAATGCGTGGGTCCTAAATTGACTTAGTTTCTTATTTCTACGTTTTACATTTCGGTCTAATTTCTTCGCATTAACACGTCGCAACCGGTGCGTGATTCAACGATTTTACGTCTGTTTTTCGGTCAGCGTTATTTTTTCTTTTTTATTTATTTTGTTTTACGAGCTCTTCTGTTGTTGGTGGTGTGGTATTGGGGCTACTTGGCACGATTTTACAAACGTTTTTAACCTATTAAATTTTTTACTAAAAATTATTTGTTTCTGTTTTACCCCTATACCTTCTTTACTTAAAATAAACTATTTTTACGTGCATATTGTTATTTATGTTTCGGTATGAATTCGATTTGCTCTATTTGACGTAAACTTTTTCTGGAAACGAGTTAGATCAAATATAATATGTTTTTGTTTAAAAAACCATTCTTTACGTGCTCACTTCTATGTACGTTTCGGTATAAATTCGAGTTGGTGTATGTTTCAACGTAAATTTTTTTGGGAAATGAGTAAGGTCAAATATAATATGTTTCCGTGTTTATTTTATGAATGTTTCGTTAATTTTGTTTCAAACCGAGTGGAGTCAAATTGTGGCTTTTTCCCCTTTTTTCAAAAGTTCTAATTAATCTCTTTTGATTATACGTGACAACTTTTCCGTTATACCCGTTACGTTTACTATGATACGTCTAAATGCACGTTTTCATATGGTTAACGCATCACATGATGTTTGAACTAATCCATTCGATGTTTACGATGTACCCGCGCCGCAACGCGCGCGGGTGTTATTCCTAGTTGTTCATTATTTTTTCTATTATAGGAAACTGTGTTTATGTTGGTTAAGTTATCTTATAATTATTTTTCTATTATTGTGGTCTAGATTACATGTTTGGTGAATAGGAAACTAGGGTGGAGATACAATAGGAAGTTAATTTGGCTAGGAAGGCTAGGAAGTGATCTTGACCATCCATTAAGTTAATCAAGGGCTGAGATTAAATCAGGGAAATTGAAAGTAAGAAAAGAGGCGCGTGACTTATTTCAGGGGCATTCTAGTCAAGTAAGCCAATAGTTTCTCTCTCCTCCAATTCCCCCCCAATTTTTAAACGTTAATAACTCTTTCATACGACATTATTTTTTTATAAAAATTGCACCAAAAAAACGAGCGTTTTTTTATCTTTAAAACGAGTATACTATTGCTATATTTTGAAAAAAAAAATTTAAAACCCAGTTGCGTAAAACGCAATAGAAAAAACCCCAGTATTGTAAAACGCAATGAAAAAAAAACCCTCAAAAATGACATTTTTCTAAAACGCAATGCACCAAAAACACAAAGAAATGACTTATTTGTAAAATGCAATAGCCAGAAAACACAAAGAAATGTTTTATTTCTAAAACGCAATAGCCTAAAAACTCAAAACAAAATGTACTTTATAAAACGCAATGGACTAAAAACCCATAAAAATGTGTTTTACCTAAAACGCAATGCACCAAAAACACATAAAAATGTGTTTTACCTAAAACGCAATGCACAAAAAACACAAAGAAATGTCTTATTTGTAAAACGCAATGGCCAGAAAACACTTAAAAAATACTCATTCTAAAACGCAATGGACTGAAAACACCTAAAAATATGTTCTACCTAAAACGCAATGACTAAAAACACTTCAAAAATGTGTTTTACCTAAAACGCAATAACTAAAAACACTTAAAATGTGTTTTTTCTAAAACGCAATAGCTAGAAAACACATAAAACTCTCTTATTTCTAAAACGCAATGGACACATAAAACTGTCTGAGAACTGTCTGAATTGTCTACGAATTACTGTCTTCGAAATGAGCCAATTTCTGGAAAATTCAACCCCAGCCAAGGGCTCTGCCCCTTGGACCCCGCCAGGGGCTGCCGCCCCTGGGACCCCGCTACCGGGGGCTGCCGCCCCCGGACCCCCTCCAAGATCGTAAAACGCAATGACTAAATCAAAAACCCAGTTCGTAAAAATGAAATTAAAGAATTTGTTACCTGGATCGAAGTGATTTCTTCAACAATTGACGAATTTTGAATGATTGAAACACTTATCAGCTCTCGAATCGAACGAATCGAGTAATTATCTTCAAAATCACCGGAAAAAACGAGATTTTATATGTATTTAAACTGGGTTTTCTTCAAAAAAGCTGAAGAACACGTTAATCGGGTGTTTGAATCATTGATTGGTGATGAAAATCGCACTATAATGTGAGTGATTATTGAGATAGAAAGTGAAGAAATGGTTGAAGATGGTGGGTTTTGAAAATGGTGGGTTTTGAAGTTACTGGGTTTTGATAATGAAGAAGAAATGGTTGGATTGACTAAAATACCCTTTTTCTTTATTTTAATAGTTGCCACATGTCATCCTCTTATTGCTTCCTATCCTTCCTAGGGAAATTAATCTTCCTATTTGATCTTTTCCCTAGGAAACTATTGTTCATTATTTGTCTTCTCATTTATTGATTATAACCATGTATTCTTGAGCAGACTATGCAGTGTAACAACCCGCACTTTTGTGCGTTGTTACTACTCGTTATACTCGTTACGCCTAGCACCAGAGATTCGGATCATAATGTAACCATATCGTATATATCGCTATTCGAAAGATAATCGCATATTTTCGAAATACAATATCACTATACTACACTATTATCACACTAACACTCACGGAGGCATCGAGTGAGGACCTATTCTACCCTCCTCAGTGGCCGTGATGTGTCGAACGTAAACAATTAACGCCAACAAGGACCCTCGGGTGAGTGCTGTAGCTCCAGTCGACATGACGATGACGACAATACGAGTAAACGGTACCCCGTCAGTCTTTGTGGCATTACACGAAATAACGTTCACGATGACATCAAGAAAGGACCTATACTACCCTCATTGATGGCCGTGCAACGTCGATAATAATCGCATACTCGAATCGAAACCGATTGTTAATTATCGAATCTTTGGATTATGGATACGTAAATACAACCCCTAGTGATATATATATATATAATAACAATATAATGATAATATAAACTAATTATGGGAGTACACGCTTCGAAAACTATCAAAACGATCAAAAACGGAGAAGTCCAACTCGTCAGGATAGCTATCCGGACGGATGGACCATCCGGACGGATGGGCATGCGCACGGATGGCCATCCGCACGCATGGGCCATCCGCACGGATGGGCCATCCGCACGGATGGGCTATCCGGGCCAGAACTCTTCTCTTCTCCTCTGTTGCCTATAAATACCATGTCACATCACTTAAACAGTGATGTGACAGCTCCTACTCGACCAAACGCTCACCAAGACCCTTTTCTCTCGATTTCCTCGCGATTCCGGTAAGATTTCAACCTAAAACTTGTACTTCTACAACCTACACTTGATTCTACATCATTCTATCTTTCACAACTCAATTTCTAACCGTGAAATCAGCGGATTTGAGGCGTTTTGAGGTGATGTCACCAAGAGTTCTTATGAACTTCAAGTTGGGGTCTCATTTCACTATAAACGACTTAGATCCGGGTGATTTCCACATGTTTTAATGACAAATCTCACCTAAATCTGTGCGATTTCGAGTTAACCATGAAGAACCACCACGAACGGCCAGATCTGATGGAACGGGGTGATTCCCGGCCGTTAGAACGAGTCGGAATTGACGGAACTTCAAGTGTTAGTGCGAAATTACACTACCCTAGTAAAAACGAACGTATTCCTTTCGTTAAACACTCGAAAACAGTGTTCAGAGTGCGAAACAGACATGTCAGTCCGCACGGACGACATATCAGTCCGCACGGATGACATGTCAGTCCGCACGGACAACATGTCAGTCCGCACAGATGACATGTCAGTCCGCACGGAGGACATGTCAGTCCGCACGGACAACATGTCACACGCACGCACCACTCACCCGCACGCACCACTCACCCGCACGCACCACTTATCCGCGCGCACCGCAAAATCAGTCCGCACGTACCACCTTCATCCGCATGGATCACCTGTATCCGGACTGATAACATGCCATCCGGACGGATGACTTGTCATCCGGACGGATAACATGTCTATCCGCACGGATGAGAACAATTCAACCTAACGAGTAACTTTTCAAGGCTAATCTCGCTAAACCGTATATCGTTTACTCTATTCTTCAAGGATCATTACAGACATACTCGCAACCGACTCAATCAAGTTGTAATCTCGCTAAATACGCACTGTGAGTATACTTGACCCCTTTTTAATCGAATTTTGGGTGTAACATACGTTTCTAACAAAACGAACTTATCAATTGAAATATTCAATCAATCGAATTATCACTTGCGAATAACTGTTATGCATAGATATACGTGATGCTAGTTGCATATGTGCTAGGGCTTATACTCGCGACGTCCCGCCACGACTAGTATAGTATTATTGCGCCCGACGGGGTCTAGTTATGCCATCGTACATCCGAGCATCGAGGACTTAGTTGGTAGTATCAGTTTTGTGAGTATATATGTCGGGTATTACGTTTATGCATGTGGAAATTCGCAGCACTTTTAATCTATTATGCTATACTTATCAAACCTGTATACTCGCCAATACTTTTGTATTGACAAGTATTTTAACGTATGTTGCAGGTTAGATCGCAGACTATATCAAATCAAGCTAGGGAGTCTAGAAACTCAACTAAAATCTAGGTTGTCGGATTTGCATTGTTCGAGAGGACAAGAAATCTGTGATAACTTATGTGATTGTATTATTTGTTAGTATGGGATAACGAATGTATTAAATATTATCGCAATATACTTGTTATGGATTCTCTTGAGCAATCTGATTCGCCTAGTGCCGCGCCCCGATGATTCCGCCATCGGTTGGGGTGTGACAGATTGGTATCAGAGCCATAACTATAGGGAATTAGGTCAGACTCGACCTAGTCCGGGTCGACGTCTTAGAGATTGACCTAGTCTATAGTCTAAGTACTGACAGGCCAACTCATACGAACCCGGTGGGGTTTATATTGGGCTTACTTGATACTTTCGATCGAGATTGCTAAAAGATACAACTTTGTGTGAACCCCGCATACTACAACTTCACACGAAGAAGCCTTTCCTAAGGCTGAAATACTACTTAGCCTTTCCTACGGCTGACACAATACACGTGTTTTCGAAAATACTCGCATAACGAAACCGAGCGATCCAGTCGAGATCAGGTGTGAAAACCAAGAACTCTCGATAGGATTGCTCACTCAGCGCATTTTTCTAGCACGAGAACTTTTCATCGAGTTAGGAGTGACATCCACATCTTGACAAAAGTCTCCATTTCTAAATCTAGTGGAACTCACGAATTTATTCGAGGAGCATAGCCACAATTAGGAACGAAACTGTTAAGCCAGGGGTGAAACCCGTACCTTAATAAGTCGTCCCATTCTCTATAAACTGGTTTTCAAAAGCTCTCACCAAGGACTCGACTATCACGATAACTCGAGCCACGCGATGACTAGGAAGACGAATGCCATGAGCTGCATCCCAGTGGAAGCATGAAGTCCTCTAGGTCAACGCGCATGCTCGAACTTGTTAGATATAGTTGGGTTACCTTGGGTAGTCGATGCCTAAACACCCAAAGCACTCTATCATACGACCCGCCAATTTTACAATGATTGGAACTTATTTACGTTTTGAAACTTTACGCTTTATCGATTTCTCGATGTAACGAATTTTCACTCCCTACTTTATAAACGCACAACTCGCACAGCCATCGCAATCTAAAACGAAATCCGAATGTTCGCAACAAAACTAATGCATAATCTATCGCATTCGCTCTCGTTTTCTCACTTCAACGCGACCTCGCTTATTCTAAATCGACCTGTATGTGTATGAATACAAATTTCAGCTATATAAATACATATATATATATCTATATACGTATAAACAAACAAGTCATTGTGTGAGAACTTAGGAATTCCGTGTCTCATATGTGACGCCTATGTGATTCGTATTACTACTATACTATCGCACCAAGTTTTGAACGCGCTCAATCGCAACGCAAAACTCAAAAATCATTATGATCGAATCTCACTCCAAGTCTCTTCCTGTCTAGATGCCTTCCAACAACTCTACCTCGAGACGAGTAGCTAAGAGGAAAGCCAAACGAAGCGCTGAGAAGAGGATTGCTTCACTTGTGATTAAGGAAGTGAGTAAGCTTAGTCCTCAAATTGCCGCTCAAGTGCACTCTCTCAGCCACTCTCGAGCTTCGGAAGACGTTAAGGCAGGAGAGCCGCAATCTACTTTTCTCTACAAGCACTTCAAAGCCTGTGACCCGATGGAGTTCACGGGTGAAGGAGGTGCGACTCAACTACTCCAGTGGTTCGATTCTATCGAAGTTACCCTTCGTCAAAGTGGGTGCCCCGATAGTCTCCGTACTACTTGCGCCACCGGAGTATTTCAATCGCGAGCACTCGACTGGTGGACCGCCGAACGTAACAAACGTGGGATCTCCGCAGCTTACGCTCTCTCTTGGAATGAGCTGAAAGAGCTCATGGAGAAAGAGTACTGTCCTCCTCACGAGGTTCAGGAGCTGGAAAACGAATTTTGGGAAATCAAGCAAACCGAAGGTGACAATGTTGGCTACACCGCAAGGTTCAAACAGCTTAGCATAATCTGCCCAAGTCAAGTCAACACTCCGGGGAAGGCCATCGCGAAGTACATTCGTGGCTTGCCTGAGTGTGTGGGTGATTTTGTCGAAGCTGCAAGGCCTGCTACCATCGAAGAAACCTACCGCTTAGCCGCAGAAATCAACAACAAACGACTCATGGAAGGATTATTCTCAAAGAATCCTGTCAAGCAAGCTCATCAAGCAATCGCCAGTAATCCTTCAGGCGAACATGTTGACGAATCCTCCGATGAATCTACTGACGAATCTTCTGACAAACCTGCTGGCGATTCCTCTAATGAATCAGCTAACGATTCTTCTGACGGATCTGCTAACGATTCGTCGGACGGATCTGCTGCCGATTCTTCTGACAAATCTGCCGACGGATCTTCCAACAAATCAGCCAAAGACTCCACAAGCGAGTCTTCAGACGAAACCTCCAACGACGACACTTCTTCGCAAGACACCGACAAACCCAGCCGCAAGCGAAAGACTTCAAGCCCGAGCTCATCAATAACCGAACTGCTGCAACCGAAACCTCTTCGAACAGTCCCGATATTTCCAAAACGAGCCTACACGGGAGCTCATCCTCAGTGTTACTCGTGTACCTATCATCATCCAGTTGGGGCTGACTATCGCTATTGCAATCACTGCAACCGTTACGGTCACTTCACCCGCAACTGCCGCATCGAACCATGAACTTGAGTACAACAACAACAGTTCCAGCAAAAGTCTTCAGCATCAAGTACCTAGCAAGCGTAGGATAGAGTTGTAAAGCTACGATTTTTGACGTTTATTTCTAAAGTTTTGAACCTACTCTCTTATTCGAAGTTGCCACTAAGTGTAACAACAACTCTCGTTTTCGTTTCCTCCATCTCACTTTAGTCGCCGCATTTAGACTAAAATTCACACACATACTATATACTATATACTATATCACGAAGTAATGTGTTTTACCCTCACTACACTCTTAGAACGAGGTACGATAAACGTGCAAGGAACAAATAATCGCGGGTGCACACGGGATTATTTGGCTCAGTGCACAGTGATCGTAGTGAATTCTAAAGGTGCCATAGCGTTTTGACAAAAGGTGACACCAAAACACGGGATGAAAGTAGTAGGGGTCGGGCAAGGTGTGCTCTATCATACTACCGAAGTTCCGTGAGGAAAGTGCCACGTGGAGTTGAACGTTATTAGACCTATTATACTATTGTGATTATTTTCCAACACACTACACTCAATCGCAAGGCGTAACAACTGGAATTGCATCATCGCAAGACTTGTCGTAAGTCTGCAAACGCAATGCAATCACCTCATCAATGGACTCTGGGGAGTCTACCTCGCAGGACAATTGCATCAACGCAAGACTGGTCGTAAGTCTATAGCGAGCAATCTCATCAACACACGAACGCTCACGATATTATCGGCTGAGGACCTATTCTACCCTGCTCGATAACCGTGATGCGTCGCAACGTAACGTAAACTTACTCGAAACAAAACTCGACAAATCGCAATCATTTATTATGTGAACCTCGAAATCTCTATCGCTCATTATGTAAGTCTCTATCGCCTGCTGTGTATCAATCTATCGCTATACCGTTATCCGTGATATTTGTGCTAAGTTAGAACGCATGACCTCGCCTCACGAGAGGAAGCTCATATGGTTAAAACAAGGTGTTTTAGTTATATCAGCGGCCTTTCGTGGAAACAGGCCATGTGGGGTCTGATGTTAGCTAAATTATGTGGTGTTAATCAATCGAACCGAACCGCGAAAATCGAACCGCATACCTTCATCGTTTGCAACGCAACAACTATCGATTATCGTAATTCGTTTATCATCACCATCATCATAAGTGTTTCGTGTTTATTCGCTTAATCACCCAATCGCTGATCGCCTATCGCGTATAATCTACCGCCTATCGCTCGTATGGTATTAAGTACACCTGACACCGCTTCACGAAGCAAAGCTAACATGGTTAAGCACGGAGTTTCGCCATGGTAGTAAACCCCCGTGGAAACGTGCCATGTGGGTGTAATGTGGAATCTAATCGAAAACGCGCTATTCGTTTCTCGCTTATCAACTCGCTGGATTAATCTATTCGATCCTATCCTATGCTCGGTCCGACTTTCTATCGATTGGGCCGAGTAAACGCAATTCTATCCGAGTCATATCGGCACACCTGACACTGCCCCACGAAACGGAAGTAATATGGGCAAAACATGGTGGATACGCCGCTGGTAATTCCTATATATAAGTGTTTTAAACATATTAACAAACTTCCGTGGGAAGGTGCCAAGTGGGGCTTGATGCCAAATTATTCTTTTCAAAAGGTTAAAACTGATTTTTATAAAACTTTTATTAAAACCATGGAACAAATGAAATTCCTCACAATGTGGGGGTAACATCGAATCAGCTTAACCCCATATTCAAAAGGAGCTTCATGAGTTCAAATTTTCCTTAAAACCTTTTTCAAGGATCAAAAACAAGATTTTCTTGATTTATTGGTTCAACATCGAGTTCAACTAGAACCCATATCATAGGAGAGTTTACGTAACCCTTGTTTTCATTTTCGAATACCTTAACATGTTAGAAACTTAAACTTCCTTGCAACATCGGTTAACATCGATTCTGTTGACCGCACGTTAAAAGGAAAATTTTCAAAAGATTTTCGTCCTAAATCCCTTTTTAATATCTAAAATGAACGCTTCTTGTAACGTTGGTTAACGATCGACTCAGTTAACTCTACGTCATGAGAAACCTTTCAAATTGCAATCGCATCGAACTAACGAATTCTACACAAGACAAGGTACTTTGGAATGCCAACTCTTGGGATTACTACTATCGTTTTTACGTCATTTTCTCGCTAATCGCAGTCGATCTCTCTAGTTCGAAACGTTCTCGCTGTCAACTTACGGTCAAATCACTCGCTGTATCGCTACTTATACAAGATCAACTCTTAGAAGTCTACCCATTGGATTAATTTCGGGACAAAATTTCCTAAAGTAGGGGAGACTGTAACAACCCGCACTTTTGTGCGTTGTTACTACTCGTTATACTCGTTACGCCTAGCACCAGAGATTCGGATCATAATGTAACCATATCGTATATATCGCTATTCGAAGGATAATCGCATATTTTCGAAATACAATATCACTATACGACACTATTATCACACTAACACTCACGGAGGCATCGAGTGAGGACCTATTCTACCCTCCTCAGTGGCCGTGATGTGTCGAACGTAAACAATTAACGCCAACAAGGACCCTCGGGTGAGTGCTGTAGCTCCAGTCGACATGACGATGACGACAATACGAGTAAACGGTACCCCGTCAGTCTTTGTGGCATTACACGAAATAACGTTCACGATGACATCAAGAAAGGACCTATAATACCCTCATTGATGGCCGTGCAACGTCGATAATAATCGCATACTCGAATCGAAACCGATTGTTAATTATCGAATCTTTGGATTATGGATACGTAAATACGACCCCTAGTGATATATATATATATATATATATATATATATAATAACAATGTAATGATAATATAAACTAATTATGGGAGTACGCGCTTCGAAAACTATCAAAACCATCAAAACCGGAGAAGTCCAACTCGTCAGGATAGCTATCCGGACGGATGGGCATGCGCACGGATGGCCATCCGCACGGATGGTCCATCCGCACGGATGGGCTATCCGGGCCAGAACTCTTCTCTTCTCCTATGTTGCCTATAAATACCATGTCACATCACTTGAACAGTGATGTGACAGCTCCTACTCGACCAAACGCGCACCAAGACCCTTTTCTCTCGATTTCCTCGCGATTCCGGTAAGATTTCAACCTAAAACTTGTACTTCTACAACCTACACTTGATTCTACATCATTCTATCTTTCAAAACTCAATTTCTAACCGTGAAATCAGCGGATTTGAGGCATTTTGAGGTGATGTCACCAAGAGTTCTTATGAACTTCAAGTTGGGGTCTCATTTCACTATAAACGACTCAGATCCGGGTGATTTCCACATGTTTTAATGACAAATCTCACCTAAATCTGTGCGATTTCGAGTTAACCATGAAGAACCACCATGAACGGCCAGATCTGATGGAACGGGGTGATTCCCGGCCGTTAGAACGAGTCGGAATTGACGGAACTTCAAGTGTTAGTGCGAAATTACACTACCCTAGTAAAAACGAACGTATTCCTTCCGTTAAACACTCGAAAACAGTGTTCAGAGTGCGAAACAGACATGTCAGTCCGCACGGACGACATGTCAGTCCGCACGGACGACATGTCAGTCCGCACGGACGACATGTCACCCGCACGCACCACTCACCCGCACGCACCACTCATCCGCGCGCACCGCAAAATCAGTCCGCACGTACCACCGTCATCCGCACGGATCACCTGTATCCGGACTGATAACATGCCATCCGGACGGATGACTTGTCATCCGGACGGATAACATGTCTATCCGCACGGATGAGAACAATTCAACCTAACGAGTAACGTTTCAAGGCTAATCTCGCTAAACCGTATATCGTTTACTCTATTCTTCAAGGATCATTACAGACATACTCGCAACCGACTCAATCAAGTTGTAATCTCGCTAAATACGCACTGTGAGTATACTTGACCCCTTTTTAATCGAATTTTGGGTGTAACATACGTTTCTAACAAAACAAACTTATCAATCGAAATATTCAATCAATCGAATTATCACTTGCGAATAACTGTTATGCATAGATATACGTGATGCTAGTTGCATATGTGCTAGGGCTTATACTCGCGACGTCCCACCATGACTAGTATAGTACTATTGCGCCCGACGGGGTCTAGTTATGCCATCGTACATCCGAGCATCGAGGACTTAGTTGGTAGTATCAGTTTTGTGAGTATATATGTCGGGTATTACGTTTATGCATGTGGAAATTCGCAGCACTTTTAATCTATTATGCTATACTTATCAAACCTGTATACTCGCCAATACTTTTGTATTGACAAATATTTTAACGTATGTTGCAGGTTAGATCGCAAACTATATCAAATCAAGCTAGGGAGTCTAGAAACTCAACTAAAATCTAGGTTGTCGGATTTGCATTGTTCGAGAGGACAAGAAATCTGTGATAACTTATGTGATTGTATTATTTGTTAGTATGGGATAACGAATGTATTAAATATTATCGCAATATAGTTGTTATGGATTCTCTTGAGCAATCTGATTCGCCTAGTGCCGCGCCCCGATGATTCCGCCATCGGTTGGGGTGTGACATGCAGTGTGAAGCATCAAAGGTATGACTTTATGTATCTCATTTGTTATTCGAAACAAAAAATTTAAAGTGAGATATTTTATAAGTTTGTAATGGGAGTAGTTTTTAATATGTGTGTTATTTTGGTAACTGGTCTAATGGATAAACGGGTACGGGTCATGGTGATTCGTTTAAACAACATAATAACGTTTCATACGAATCGCTCTACAAGTTGTATAAGTCTTTAAGGTGGGTTGCAATAACTATACATCCTGTATGACCTTGTACAACCCATATAACTTTATTGAAACTGACAGGAAAGTGACCTGCAAAAGTAATACAGCCCGTATAACCATTATATTTCCGGTATGATATGTGGCGGTGGTGTACGAATACCAGCACCATTTTATAGTACAACAAATATCATGTCATGTACAATGTAATATGTTTTGACTACGTTGTTAGGCTGTCTATTTGAATCTTGTGGAAGTTTAGTTTCTTATTTCAACTTAAAAGTCATGATCTTTTGTTTTGCTCTTTTAGGTGAACAGGTTACTTATGTGGTTTTGTTCCTCCGGCTCCATTTCATTCACACATTTATAGCAATGGTCAGATTTGTTTCTTGACTCCTTCGTTCATACGTTTTCTAAACAACTAGCCTAGTAGTTAACATTGGACCAACTATAATAACTACTTAACCAGCAGTTAACACAAGACAAAATTATAATAAATACTCGGGAATTCTATTTATGAAGCTTTACTTCCCAATTGGCGTTGTTTTTTTAGTGGCTATAAGTTTTAGAAGTTTGTAGAATGATTTTGTAGAATGATTTGTTATGTGTAAATATATTGTATGATTCATGGTCCCCTGCCATCACTGTCAGTTTTGTATGCATCAACATCGTCTCCGTACTATTATGCTCAATTGAGTTATAAAAATTCGAAGTGGAGTGTCTGAACGAACCATTATAACCTTTACCACTTCATAACAATGCTTTGTTCATGTTACGCGGACAGGATCATCATCTTGGGGACATGGATTTTAAAAAAGCAGGAACACGAAATGGAATTACAGCAATCATTTGGATATAAAACCTGCATGTAAAGGTCGACTTCTAAGACCATGTGTAGTGGTGAAGGAAGGCCATCGGGCATTATCCGCCATGTGGCGGTCCACTCAGCAATGGGGCATTATGGGGCGTTTTTCTAAAATGGGTGGTGGTATAATGCCGAATAATGCCCCATCCAATGATTACCCAATTATTTATTTTTTGTTTTTTAGTTTAAAACTAATGATATTTGATCGTAGAAGGGTCTGATTGGCCCAAGATTTCTCCAGCCGGCGTTTAATTTGGAACGCCCCAACCCAACTTTACAACAAAAATGCCCCCGGGGACGGTGGAAGGGCATGGTTGGGCGTGTTTTTTTTTTTTTTTTTTTTTTTGTGTGTTGAGAAAAACGCCAAAAAACCTCCCTCTATGGGTACTCTAATAGTTGAACATACAGAGCTGGAAATAAATTCAACACACGCATGGGATGGAAAAAATTCTCCTCAATCAGGTAGGGCCCACACTTTTAGTTCTTAATTATTAGGCTATGGGGTGTGGATGGAGCCCCATGGGGCTTTATCAAGTCCACATAGGATCCACGTCAGCGATGGAGCCCCCCTTTAAACTGTCTTGTAGCATGCCAACTGTTAAATAATAATATTGTCTTGCAGTTACATTAAAATATAGCAACAATGATCTTCGCCGCCTGATTGGACCACTTGGTGCTTTGAAGACGAAAACTGAAGCAGAGACAGTTCTATGGTAGCTTGACAATGCTTAATAGTTATATACTAGCTTACAACCCCGCGTATTACACGGGTTGAATGACGAAAAATGTAAATTATAAACTTGTATATAATCCTTATTAATGAAACGACTTATTTAGATAAATTAGTAAGGGGCTGTTTGGTAGCATCTGAATGGTCATTAAGAGGCTACCTCTTAATGGAACCATTAAGAATTTTACCAATGAGAAGGTAGAAGAATGTGACATGTGATGATTTACCATTCAGAGGTTACCTTTTAACCATTCAGACTTGAGGTTACCTCTTATTCATTCAGAGGTTTTAAACTATTAAGAGGTAGCATCTGAATGGTCATTAAGAGGCTACCAAACAGCCCCTAAAACAAAAGAACAGTTATATTTTGGTTACTTGTACATGTGATTTGATACTTTATTAGTAATTATTGTTTATATCCAAATAATATATATTATATCTTAACAAATATATATGGTTAGGGTAAAATGAAAACTTCTACGAGTTGTGAGAACTTAGAGAACTCAACCTTACAAAAGGTTTTTTTATTTTTTTACAGAGGGTGTGAATGAGCGGTTAGAGACTCAAGGTGTTAAACTTTAATTTGGATTCAAGTGGTTAAAACTACTAAAACATAGGGACCCAAAAAGTAATTTACTATTAATTAAATTTGAAATTATACGTTTGATCTCTAACAATATTAAATAGTATTATACTTATTATATTATTTGATACATTTATATTTGTTATAGATAATTATTAATTAATTAAATTTGAATTTAAACGTTTATCTCTAACAATATTAATTAATGTTATATTATATTTTGTGTATAAAATTAATATGTAATACTAGGGTGGAGATACAATAGGAAGTTAATTTGGCTAGGAAGGCTAAGAAGTGATCTTGACCATCCATTAAGTTAATCAAGGGCTGAGATTAAATCAGGGAAATTGAAAGTAAGAAAAGAGGCGCGTGACTTATTTCAGGGGCATTCTACTCAAGTAAGCCAATAGTTTCTCTCTCCTCCAATTCCCCCCCAATTTTTAAACGTTAATAACTCTTTCATACGACATTATTTTTTTATAAAAATTGCACCAAAAAAACGAGCGTTTTTTTATCTTTAAAACGAGTATACTATTGCTATATTTTGAAAAAAAAAAATTAAAACCCAGTTGCGTAAAACGCAATAGAAAAAACCCCAGTATTGTAAAACGCAATGAAAAAAAAAAAACCTAAAAAATGACATTTTTCTAAAACGCAATGCACCAAAAACACAAAGAAATGACTTATTTGTAAAACGCAATAGCCAGAAAACACAAAGAAATGTTTTATTTCTAAAACGCAATAGCCTAAAAACTCAAAAGAAAATGTACTTTATAAAACGCAATGGACTAAAAACCCATAAAAATGTGTTTTACCTAAAACGCAATGCACCAAAAACACATAAAAATGTGTTTTACCTAAAACGCAATGCACAAAAAACACAAAGAAATGTCTTATTTGTAAAACGCAATGGCTAGAAAACACTTAAAAAATACTCATTCTAAAACGCAATGGACTGAAAACACCTAAAAATATGTTCTACCTAAAACGCAATGACTAAAAACACTTCAAAAATGTGTTTTACCTAAAACGCAATAACTAAAAACACTTAAAATGTGTTTTTTCTAAAACGCAATAGCTAGAAAACACATAAAACTCTCTTATTTCTAAAACGCAATGGACACATAAAACTGTCTGAGAACTGTCTGAATTGTCTACGAATTACTGTCTTCGAAATGAGCCAATTTCTGGAAAATTAATATTTCTGGAAAATTCAACCCCAGCCAGGGGCTCTGCCCCTTGGACCCCGCCAGGGGCTGCCGCCCCTGGGACCCCGCTACCGGGGGCTGCCGCCCCCGGACCCCCGCCAAGATCGTAAAACGCAATGACTAAATCAAAAACCCAGTTCGTAAAAATGAAATTAAAGAATTTGTTACCTGGATCGAAGTGATTTCTTCAACAATTGACGAATTTTGAATGATTGAAACACTTATCAGCTCTCGAATCGAACGAATCGAGTAATTATCTTCAAAATCACCGGAAAAAATGAGATTTTATATGAATTTAAACTGGGTTTTCTTCAAAAAAGCTGAAGAACACGTTGATCGGGTGTTTGAATCATTGATTGGTGATGAAAATCGCACTATAATGTGAGTGATTATTGAGATAGAAAGTGAAGAAATGGTTGAAGATGGTGGGTTTTGAAAATGGTGGGTTTTGAAGTTACTGGGTTTTGATAATGAAGAAGAAAGGGTTGGATTGACTAAAATACCCTTTTTCTTTATTTTAATAGTTGCCACATGTCATCCCCTTATTACTTCCTATCCTTCCTAGGGAAATTAATCTTCCTATTTGATCTTTTCCCTGTAATACTATTATTAAAAGGGGGGAGGCACCAGAGAGTGACACGTGTACAAAAAGATTTTCATTTATTAGTATAGGAAGATTAGTGCAAATAATTGCTTATAATTGTTAGTTATTCAGTTTATACCTAAATTACACGTTGTTTAGTTACCTTGAAATTTTTTAACATATATTAATATTTACTATGATGTTCTGCATCAACAATTGCATTATATATACGAAGTTATTTTACTATTTATTTTTATAAATACCCGGATTCAAGATTAATCCTTTTTATATAAATTGCTGTGATTCGCTCTCAGACTTGTGTTATTGTCGAGGGAAAGAACCTGGAGATTAATCCTTTTTATATAAATTTGTTGTATGTATGCATGTAATAATATTCACTCATCGCTTTGGATAAAAAGTGCAGGTAAAGAAACATATAAGGCAAGGACAAGGTCATGAAGTTGGGATCTTTACAGTAGAAGCCCCTCTTCATGTCTCAAATGTTTAAATTGTTGACCCAGTTACCGGGTATATTCGATATCGGTACCGGTTCCCATTTTTCCCGTTTTTTGATACCGGTACGGTACCGGTATTTACGGGTAAAACACCGGGGTAAATACCAGTACCGTACGGTACCGGTATTTATGGTGTAATTGGTTTGAAATACGGCTCACCAAATTTATCACTTGGGGCCACACTTATGCCATATTCTTCATTTGTCAATTTCCCAGTGTCTTCAGAAGATTATCGTTTTGTGATTGTAAAGTGTTAGACATGCGTTTTCCTTTCGTAAATTAAAGAATGATGTTTTTGGTTGTCACGTATTTAATTTAATTTTGTGTACACTTTATGTAACACCCTTAAATTTTCACTAGATTTTAATAATAAATTATACCGTTTGTAATAAAAGTGTAACATCCTAAAATTTTAAACAAAATAAGATTTAAGTACATGGCTTTCATTAACGAGGTTCATGAGTAACAAGACCTTAGTCAACTAACGACTAAGTTACATCATTTCAAAATTTGTTTAACGTGTGTTTATAACCCATACACAAAGACTACAAAAGATTTAAAACATTGCGAAAGCTTCAAAATCGAGTGTTCGGTTCTTCACTTTATCACTTGATCGCCATCCGCAAGCTTCACTAATTTACCTATGATCAAAACGTTAAACTTATTAGTTTTGATCGTTATTGTAAAACATAATCACAATGATAAACATCACATTTGAAATAATAAACTCAAAACAACTATTCTGGGTTCACCGTAAATTACGGTCTCACCGTAATTTACGGTGTGCCCTAAGAATTCCTGGTTACCGTAAACCAGTAGAGATGCACCGTAACATATCTAACCATTACCGTAAATTACGGTAAGACCGTAATTTACGGTAAGAACTGGAAATCTATGTTTTGTTTTGTTGGTTCATCTCATTCAAACAATTCTTGTAATTTGCTTTTCTATCAACTCATATCATCCAAATTCTAGTATTTCTAATAATGTGATAAATATTAACTAATAACATAACACTATCCATTATATTCCGGAGTATATATAAATCATGATTCACTTGATTAATTGACCCGTTTGGCTCGTCTAAGGAAATCCTCCTATATGACGACTACCAACGCGAACCAACTGAATTTTAATAAATCAATCAATGTAACGACTTCAATGCTTAATTCGAAACAATTCTTATTCAAGATTAAATTTCGAATTTGAATCATCCGAGAAATAAGTGTAACGGGTCAAGTTACATACCTTAGCGCACGCCCTTCAACCGTGAGTCCCCACCGGCTTGTCCGCTTGACGTTCCGGTATCTTGTCCTATAGAGTTCAATTTCAATACATGTTTAGAACTCTTTGTAGCCACATTTCACAAAATAGTCAAAACATCACGATTAGGTGTTTTAACTACAAAATTCTAGTTTTCAAGCTTTCTTTGAGGCATTTCAACAAACACTTCATATGCAGAATTTTTTTATATCTTTAGTAATCAACTTCTTAGCTTACTAATTAGCTAACTTGACAACAATAGAGCCCTCCTATAGTGTTTTAATCCTCATATCATTCTGGAATCACTTTCAACAATCAAATTACACTAGAATAATCATCCTAAACCCTAGTGTTCATCTTCATCTTGTAAAACTCACAACCCACCTTCAAGGGGTTCATGGAATTTTCTGAAATTGGACATGATTTCATATGTAGTTGTCTAGGTTTCACTTCTAGACACTACATCATCTCTAATCAAATCAAACAACACACATGCAACATAAAATCTTAGATTTTCCAGAATCATGAGAATTTCAAACAAAGGATTAACACGAATTTTTACATACCTTATGATCCTCTTGTGATGAGGATCGATAATCTAGACTCGGATTTCATTTTGGATCAGAATTGCATCTTCAATTTAAGAGTTTTTGTGAGATTAGGGTTTTTGGATTGGGGGGTGTCGCCCCCTGCTTCTTTCTGATCGACCAACACCTCATATTGGGGTGTTTGGTTATTTTTTATTTGTTCCATTAAGTTAAGTTTTCAATTTAAACAACTATGGTCCCTCAACTTTGTTCATCATATAGTTTGGTAGCTTTTAATCAAGTTATAAGCTATTTCTAGACTAGTTAACTAACTAGGTTAAAACTCTTAGTTAGTAAACTCCCATTTGTTTATGCTTTATAATTCCGATAATGTCTTATACTTTCGGGGTGTTACAAGTCCACCCCTCTTAAAAAGGGTTTCGTCCCCGAAACCAAGGTACGTACCAAATAGTGTAGGATGAAGACGTCGCATCTCCTCTTCGGACTCCCATGTAGTGTCCGAACCTTTCCTATGCTCCCATTTGACTTTGACTTGGTCAATTTATTTATTTCGTAAACGTTTGACCTTTCTGTCTAAAATTTCAACCGGTCTCACCACATAATTCAGACTATTATCCACTTCGATATCATCGTAGTGGATATAAGTCGTTTCGTCTGCTAGGCACGTTCTTAATTGTGATACGTGGAAAGTGCCATGGATTCCACTTAGCTCCTCCGGTAGTTCAAGACGGTAAGCTACCTTACCAACTCTTCCGATAATTTTAAATGGCCCGATAAATCTTGGGCTTAACTTCCCCTTCTTTCTAAATCTAATAACACCTTTCCATGGGGACACTTTTAGCATGACCATGTCACCGACTTGAAATTCAATTGGCCTTTTCCTTTTATCAACATACGCCTTTTGCCTGTCTTGAGCCGCTTTCAAGTGTGCCCGAACTTTATCGATCTTTTCGTTCGTGGCTCGTACTATGTCTTGGTGGGCGAGTTCACGTGGACCCACTTTACCCCAACAAACTGGGGTTCGACACTTCCTACTGTAAAGCAGTTCGTATGGTGCCATTTTAATACTAGACTGGTAACTGTTGTTATACGAAAACTCGACTAACGGTAGGTGAACATCCCAACTGCCTCCAAATGTCGATTATACACGCCCGTAGCATGTCTCCCAATATTTGTATCGTTCTTTCACTTTGTCCATCCGTTTGAGGATGGTACGCAGTGCTAATGAACAATTTGGTCCCCATTTGTTCTTGGAAATCACGCCAGAAATTCGAAGTAAACCGGGTATCCCTATCCGACACGATGGACACCGGCACTCCATGACGTGCTATGATTTCATTTGTATAGACTTCTGACATCTTTTCTGACGTATAAGTCTCACGAATCGGAATGAAGTGAGCACTTTTCGTCAATCTATCCACCACTACCCATATGGCATCAAAACCACGATTTGTCTTAGGCAGCTTGGTTAACAGGTCCATTGTAATATGTTCCCATTTCCAAACCGGAATTTCTAACGGTTGGAGTTTGCCATAGGGTTTCTGATGCTCCGCCTTGACTTGTAAACATGTCAAGCATTTTTCCACATACTTCGCCACATCCCTCTTCATTCCGGGCCACCAATAATTTTGTTTCAAATCATTGTACATCTTGGTCGCACCCGGATGAATTGAATAACGGGATTTATGAGCTTCATCAAGTAGAAGCGCCTTTACTCCACAGGTATGTGGGACCCATATTCTTCCGGATCGAGTCTTTAACCCGTGATTTCCATCCGACAAGTCTTTCAACTGCCCAATTATTCTTTCCTTCTTCCAATTCTCTTCTTTTACTGCTTCTAATTGCGCTTCTCGAGTACGTTCAAGTATACCCGAGGTTACCACGAGTTGCATCGATCTCACTCGTATTGGGACATAGTCCGCTTTTCTGCTTAGAGCATCCGCTACCACATTTGCCTTTCCGGGGTGATAGTGTATCTCACAATCATAGTCCTTCACCGTTTCCAGCCATCGCCTTTGTCGCATATTTAACTCCTTCTGATCGAAGAAGTATTTCAGACTCTTGTGGTCGGTGAATATGGTGCATTTTACTCCATACAAGTAATGCCTCCATATTTTTAATGCAAATACCACCGCTGCCAACTCGAGATCGTGCGTGGGGTATTTCTTCTCGTGTATCTTCAATTGTCTCGAGGCATAGGCTATTACCTTGCCCCGTTGCATCAACACGCAACCGAGCCCCGATAATGAAGCATCCGAATAAACCACCATGTCTTCGACTCCGTCCGGCAATGTCAGTACCGGAGCTTGAGTTAGCCTTTCTTTTAGCGTCCGAAACGCTTTTTCTTGATCGACTCCCCAAATAAACTTTGCTTTCTTTTGGGTTAACTTTGTTAGCGGCGATGCAATCTTGGAGAAATCTTGAATGAATCTCCTATAATATCCAGCAAGCCCCAGAAAGCTTCTAATTTCCGAAGGGTTCTTCGGGGAATTCCATTTTGACACTGCTTCTATCTTTGACGGATCCACCAATACTCCGTCGGCATTTATGACATGACCTAAAAATTGAACCTCTCGTAACCAAAAGGCACATTTAGAGAATTTCGCATATAACTTCTCTCGCCTAAGTGTCTCTAACACTTTTGTAAATGGTGTGCGTGTTCAGCTTCATTTTTCGAGTACACCAAGATATCATCGATAAACACGATGACCGACTTATCTAACATTGGCTTGCAAACCCGGTTCATGAGGTCCATGAAATCCGCGGGCGCATTTGTCAGCCCAAACGACATCACGAGAAACTCGTAATGTCCGTATCTTGTGCGAAAAGCCGTCTTCGGCACATCTTCTTCTTTGACCTTTAGTTGGTGATACCCCGACCTAAGGTCAATTTTTGAAAACCAACTCGCGCCTTGTAGTTGGTCAAATAAGTCATCTATCCTCGGGAGCGGGTATCGGTTCTTTACCGTGAGTTTGTTTAACTCCCGATAATCGATACACATGCGCATGCTCCCGTCCTTTTTTCTCACAAACAACACCGGCGCGCCCCAAGGAGACACACTCGGCCTTATAAATCCCTTGTCAAGCAAATCTTGGATTTGGGACATTAGCTCTTGTAATTCCGACGATGCAAGTCTGTACGGGGCTTTTGCCACAGGTTTCGCGCCCGGAATCAATTCGATCCCGAACTCTACTTCCCGTTCAGGCGGTATCCCCGGTAAATCTTCCGGAAAAACATCTTCATAATCTCGTACTACCGGTACTTCTCCAATCTTCCGTGATTCTTTCTCGGTCTCATTTGCATAAATTATGAATGCTTTGCATCCTCGCTTCATGAGCTTGTGAGCTTTCAACATCGAACATACTATGGGGTTGCCTCGTTTTTCGCCATAAATGGTGACGTGTTTTCCGCTCGGAGATGTTAGTTTTATCTCTTTGCGAAAACACACGACCTTTGCATGGTATTGAGATAGCCAATCCATCCCCACGACTACTTGGAATTCTCCCATCGACATCGGGATTAGATTTATCAAATATTCTTCTTCGTCGATGCTCAGTTTGCAATTTTCACATACATCACAAACAATAAAGCTTTTGTTATTACCTATCTCTACTTCTAAAGGCACAGGTAATTTTGTTAGAATAAATGAAGGATGTCGAATAAACCCATATGAAACAAAGGATTTATTCGCACCCGTATCAAATAACACGTGTGCGGGAATTGAATTTACAGCAAATATACCTGAGACCACGTCAGGTTCAATCTTCGCTTCTGCGGCAGTTAGTTGGAAAGATCTTGCCTTTGCTTTCGGGGCTTCACCTTTCGATTCTTGCCCATCTTTCTTTCCAACCAGTTCCGGGCATTCCGACTTTTTGTGACCCGTTCGATAACAATTGTAACAAACCGTCACCTTCTCCGGGCATGACATAGCCATATGTCCCTTTTTCTTGCATATGGGACAAGGCTTATCCTTGTAACGACATTCGCCCTTATGATTCTTCCCACAAATTTTGCAACCTGATGTACTACCTTTAGCATCTGATTTCTTTGCAGATTCATTCGTTCTTGCTTTCTTGGCAGGGCTTGGATTCACATCTTGTGCCCTTCGTTCACCCCGTTCTATACTCTTCTTCAATTCAATCTCCCTTTCCCGAGCAGCATTGACAATATCGGTAAGGGTCTCATACTTTGAAGGGGTTATGAATTCTCTATACTCCGCGCTTAGCATGTTATGATAATAATAGACCTTTTGCTCTTCATTCGTTATCAAATCATCACAGAACTTCATCTTGTCCATAAACATCCCCGTGATCTTGTCTATGGATTCACCTTTGTGTCTGAGTTGCATGAACTCTTCCTTAATCTTGTTTATGACCGCTTTGGGACTATGGTGTTTAAGAAACGGCGTCTTAAACTCCTCCCAAGTCATGGCCTTAGCCGCTTCACTTCCAATCTCCTTCTTTTTGTTATCCCACCAATCTTTCGCTTGACTCCTTAGTTGACCCGTACCATAGGCTACGTAGTCTTCTTCGTCACAATGGGTTCTCTCGAATACCCCTTCGATGTCACTTAGCCATCGTTGGCACACTATTGGGTCAACCTCCCCATTATATGTTGGTGGCTTACAAGCCATGAATTCCTTGTATGAACAAGGCTTTCGTCCTCCACGCTTTTCCTTTGCTACATTTGAATCATCTTCTAGTTTCTTGATTCTATCTTCCACTATTGATAAAACCGTGTTTTGGATTTTATCAATAAAGCCCGACAAACTGTTTTCGATCGCCTTTCCAACCTCTTCGGCAATCACTTCCCTCACTTGTTCGGTGACTCTTGGCACCGCATTATCGTTGCCTCCATCAGCCATTTCGATTTCTGAAATGTTTACATAGATTGTTAAACATTTCATTTATAACACATGCTTTACTTGTTTTGATTTAATCAGGTTCGTAACTTGATTTAATCATTCTTGTTTTAATTCAATCAAGTTCATAACTTGATTTAATAATTCTTGTTTCTATTCAATCAAGTCCGTAACTTGATTTAATAATTCTTGTTTCTATTCAATCAAGTCCGTAACTTGATTTGATCATTCTTGTTTTAATTCAATCAAGTTCGTAACTTGATTTGTTCATTCTTGTTTCATGCATTTCTTGTTTTTGAGTGAGCTTACACACTCTTTTCATGCATATTGTTCATTTCTCATTCTATACATAGTACATAATTTATTAACAAACAAGTTAATTCTTACCGGACGATCGATCAAGCTTGAACCGAACACTTATTGACAACCTTGAGCTCTGATACCAACTTGTAACACCCTTAAATTTTCACTAGATTTTAATAATAAATTATACCGTTTGTAATAAAAGTGTAACATCCTAAAATTTTAAACAAAATAAGATTTAAGTACATGGCTTTCATTAACGAGGTTCATGAGTAACAAGACCTTAGTCAACTAACGACTAAGTTAC
Organism: Helianthus tuberosus; assembly: GCA_030545235.1. NCBI lineage: Eukaryota > Viridiplantae > Streptophyta > Magnoliopsida > Asterales > Asteraceae > Helianthus > Helianthus tuberosus. Next base: position 220,216,768 of record CM060369.1, read on the forward strand.
ATCATTTCAAAATTTGTTTAACGTGTGTTTATAACCCATACACAAAGACTACAAAAGATTTAAAACATTGCGGAAGCTTCAAAATCGAGTGTTCGGTTCTTCACTTTATCACTTGATCGCCATCCGCAAGCTTCACTAATTTACCTATGATCAAAACGTTAAACTTATTAGTTTTGATCGTTATTGTAAAACATAATCACAATGATAAACATCACATTTGAAATAATAAACTCAAAACAACTATTCTGGGTTCACCGTAAATTACGGTCTCACCGTAATTTACGGTGTGCCCTAAGAATTCCTGGTTACCGTAAACCAGTAGAGATGCACCGTAACATATCTAACCATTACCGTAAATTACGGTAAGACCGTAATTTACGGTAAGAACTGGAAATCTATGTTTTGTTTTGTTGGTTCATCTCATTCAAACAATTCTTGTAATTTGCTTTTCTATCAACTCATATCATCCAAATTCTAGTATTTCTAATAATGTGATAAATATTAACTAATAACATAACACTATCCATTATATTCCGGAGTATATATAAATCATGATTCACTTGATTAATTGACCCGTTTGGCTCGTCTAAGGAAATCCTCCTATATGACGACTACCAACGCGAACCAACTGAATTTTAATAAATCAATCAATGTAACGACTTCAATGCTTAATTCGAAACAATTCTTATTCAAGATTAAATTTCGAATTTGAATCATCCGAGAAATAAGTGTAACGGGTCAAGTTACATACCTTAGCGCACGCCCTTCAACCGTGAGTCCCCACCGGCTTGTCCGCTTGACGTTCCGGTATCTTGTCCTATAGAGTTCAATTTCAATACATGTTTAGAACTCTTTGTAGCCACATTTCACAAAATAGTCAAAACATCACGATTAGGTGTTTTAACTACAAAATTCTAGTTTTCAAGCTTTCTTTGAGGCATTTCAACAAACACTTCATATGCAGAATTTTTTTATATCTTTAGTAATCAACTTCTTAGCTTACTAATTAGCTAACTTGACAACAATAGAGCCCTCCTATAGTGTTTTAATCCTCATATCATTCTGGAATCACTTTCAACAATCAAATTACACTAGAATAATCATCCTAAACCCTAGTGTTCATCTTCATCTTGTAAAACTCACAACCCACCTTCAAGGGGTTCATGGAATTTTCTGAAATTGGACATGATTTCATATGTAGTTGTCTAGGTTTCACTTCTAGACACTACATCATCTCTAATCAAATCAAACAACACACATGCAACATAAAATCTTAGATTTTCCAGAATCATGAGAATTTCAAACAAAGGATTAACACGAATTTTTACATACCTTATGATCCTCTTGTGATGAGGATCGATAATCTAGACTCGGATTTCGTTTTGGATCAGAATTGCATCTTCAATTTAAGAGTTTTTGTGAGATTAGGGTTTTTGGATTGGGGGGTGTCGCACCCTGCTTCTTTCTGATCGACCAACACCTCATATTGGGGTGTTTGGTTATTTTTTATTTGTTCCATTAAGTTAAGTTTTCAATTTAAACAACTATGGTCCCTCAACTTTGTTCATCATATAGTTTGGTAGCTTTTAATCAAGTTATAAGCTATTTCTAGACTAGTTAACTAACTAGGTTAAAACTCTTAGTTAGTAAACTCCCATTTGTTTATGCTTTATAATTCCGATAATGTCTTATACTTTCGGGGTGTTACACTTTATATAGATTAGTTTTGTGTTCATAGGTTCATTCATGTTGTTACTATAATACATCAACGTAACCCGTCCACCGGACGGGTATTAAACTAGTTATTATTATATTCATGAACCGAAATAATATCATTATAGAATATAGATAAACAAGTATAAAAAATAGCTATGCAAGAGCTATACAAACAAAAGAATAATCAAGACCACACAAACATATATCATCAATCAAACTAATTACATGATGAAATTGAGTACAACGAATCAAACAATCGACCTGGGATTAATTAGTCAGATCGGAGAAAGGATTACACGACCACTGAATCTCCGGTTAGAGTGATGGAAGTTCACATCCGGGAACCAGAAACTATTCTTTCAAACTGAAATCGAAGAAACAATTAGAATTATCATTCTCATCCGGTGCAGCCATTTCCCCGGTCAACGAAACCTTCGCCGAAATTTTAATATTTCGGCAGAACTTGCTTCCAATCGGCTCCAATACACACCAAATCAAAGGCTCTTTGATAAGAAAACCCTAAAGATATGAAGAAGATTTCATCTTAGTCAAATAATGACATGCAAGCATAGATCGGTCGTTAATAAAGTTCAGCTCACCGAAAAAAAAAAAAAGGTTGCGGTTATTACCATGTTTGCCGGAAACGGGAGGGAACCACCAAAAACCGTTGAACTGCCCAGAACCATCTGATTAAACTGACGGTTTCTACAACTTGGATGTTGTGCGTGAGAGGCAAGGATGGGTAGGGCCGATCACCGGAGACTCGCCGTGTTCGAATCTCTCACCGTTTTCCAAATCTCTTGCGCTCATGTATTGTGCCTTTCTCGTGAAAAACGCCACCAACACTCGCCTCGCCACCACCACCGAGCTAGAGAGGGTGTGGGTTTTGACCGAAAAAGTGACGATGGAGGTGGTGTTTGGAAAGCTTTGTTTCGGATTTGAGAAGAAACCCTGGGTTTTGAAGGAGAGAGAGGAACAGGTCTTACCCTTTCTCCCTTTCTCTCTGGCTTTGGGTGATGCGTGTCTGGCTTCACTAATGAGGCCATGACCACCCACATAAGCCAATCAAATTTAACCACCACCTGAAACACACAATGAATGAAAAACACCCAACACAAACACTGTTCAAAACGTTTGAGTTTTAATAATATGACAATGATAATGATAATAATGTGTAATGCCCCACGTAACATGCATTCCTTGGAAGTTTGGATGAAATATCTCAAAAAGTTTGGATAATAATGTGTAGTGCCCCACTAACTTTTTTCATTTTTTTCCAAACCGATGAGGTTCCTGAGAACCCCGCAAAACACCCCTGGATCCGCCCTGTACATGACATCTAAAACCTATAAAGTCCTAGTTAAGGCTTTGCATATCCAGAGTAATTGATAAGAAAGATCATTAAATGGCCCCTGCTTGCAAATATATTGTAAACTATCGGTTTTGTATTGAAGAAAAATCATGGATATGAATAATCACATTTGAATCATTGAAATATGCAAAGACTCTGGCTTGATTTATTATTGTAGTTACAACGTCAAAAACAAAAAGAAAGATTAATATGAATAAAAACTTATACCTTCTACTATTAGATGTTACTTGAAAACCAATTAACCGAGTGACGTAGTTTATATAAGTTATACTTAAGCAACAAACTCGTCATCCACTGGGATAGCCCAGTGATATTGATGAGTTAGATAGGGTGTAAAGTAGTAGGGGAATTAGCCTATAATAATCTCAACTACACGTCATTGGCCATTGCCAGTTCCACCTTTGAATATTCCCTATGCCAGTCCCACCTTTCACATATTTTTCCTCCACCGGTCCTCCTTAAAAAAAGTTATAGTTCCTCATATATAGAAAAAAAAATTATTGCAATATAAAAAATAGTTGTTCTAAAACATTACAAAGACTAGGGTCAACGTACTAAATTTATAATCGTTTTCTCTTGTCTATTTGTTCATGTATGAGTCACCCACTCAAAATCTCAAATAATTGTCCTCTATTATGAATTACATTGGTGTCACCATCAATATGAACGCCATTTGTTGCACAATGTGAGGGAAATATCTCAAGTAACTTCTTATCTATTTACCTCTTAAAAGTTCTAATTACACTAACATTTTTGTAGAGCTATGATTATTTTCTTTATCAAAAACACGAATTAATATATAACTTTGAATTTGTTTGGAATTAGTTATTTGATTTTAATAATCAAAACTTTTATCCATTGGTCAGTATTAATTCCAACTTTAAAAATTCTCCCCAATTTATAAGAATTTGGCCCCCATCGATCTTCTAACTGTGTTAGTTTTTTGCTGACGTGACAGTTTACGTAGCACAAACCTAGTTAGGGGCTGTTTGGCAACATCTGAATGGTTAAGTACTGAACCAGTAAGAGGTCTGAACCATTAAGTGCTGAACCAGTAAGAGGTCTGAACCATTAAGAGCCAATATAATGCTTAATCGTTCAGAGGCAAATGTCTGACTAATTCAGATTAGAGGTCTTTTCCATTTAGACTCTGTATAATACTTAACCATTCAGAGGCAAATGTCTGAACCATTCAGACATCTGCTCGCGAAACAAACAGTCTGAACCATTAAGTGATGAACCAGTAAGAGGTCTGAACCATTAAGAGCCTCATTAAGAGGTGATGTCTGTCGTTAGTGACATGCAAAAACCGAAATAAACTAGTAGCTAGAGTAAGTCGGATATCGAACCAGAGGAGGATTGTGGAAAGTGTCGAATGAAAAGTATTAATTAATTACTACTTAATTGGAAAATCGGTGTGATTGATTATAAGAATTATCTAAATTAACGAATAAAAATTAAGAAAAAGATTGAGTTGTAATAAATAATGATGAGAAAAGGTGATCACTCCGGGATTCAGATTCTGTAATTACTAATAACCTAGTTCTGATTTTATTGGATGCTATTGATTGAATAGTAAATCTGTCACATCTACCAATTACCTATGCAGTTCAAAATCTTAATATTAATTGATCAGATAAATATTAAAACAAGCATACATAGGAATCATTCAATCAACAAAAGCATAATTGGATTCAACACATAATTATAACTCTGACTGTCACTCAGGATTTGTCTGTCACACAAATTATATAATCACGCAAATAGTCAGCTGTCATCCGACTACAAATCCAAATCTCAATACAAAACAGAAACTTGAATTAAAAGTGTCTCACAAGAATCATTCACCCGAAGTGTCCATGAGAGATTTAGCCGCTCATCTCAGTTGAATGATCTTCACTGGCTTGATACCCGGTTGAAAAAACCCTTTTCTTCTTTGTCGTCGAGATGATGGAGATTACGTTGTTCTTTTGACTTTTGTACCTCTCCACAATATTCATGTGCAGCCCCTTCAAGTCAGCCGCCCAAGCCCAAGATGTGTCTCAAGTCGACCCATGTGCATCAAGCCGCCAATTCCATCCAAATCGGTCCACATATCTTTTCTGCCTTTGGTGTTGGCCCAATCAAACAAATCCAAAAGTTTCGGCGGCCCAATTCCTTCTTGTCTGCGTGTTGATGATAATCGATGATGTCATCAAACCTCAAGTCCACGTGATGTTTCCAAATTTGTGATGTTGATGTATTGTTTTATAATATAGGCCTGGTCTATTCGCACACGGCCTTAGTCTTTTTGCACACTCGAAGCGCCCCGCTTTGGCCAATGCCTACGACCTGAACAAATGGCAGGTTGTACATGTTCGTTTTGTAGGTGGCGTCAATCATTAGCACATGCGGGAAGGCACACCACATATTGAATGATCTTTCGTGAACAAAGAAGACATCTTCAACTTCGTTTGATATCTCATTCGTGCACATGTAATAAGTGTAATTTTTTTCGAGAAGAATGCTTTCAAGTTTTTGCATCGGAGACTTACCGACGTTTTTTTCGGCGTTGATCTTCTGAACAGCGTTGTGTATATCTTTCGGAATAAGCTTTCTAGCCGGATTTTTTTTTGTCAGCGTTCGCCAGATACTTTGGTTGGGAATGTCTTGCTCTGCCAGCTCCTTAACCAGTTTTGTATCCTCCGAAGAAAGCCTTCTCGCATACGCGTGACCCTCTAAGTTTTCAATAGGAGTGTGGTTATGCTTCGCCTTCGTCACCTCGATCCTCCAAACACTTCCGGATGATTCCGAAAACCCGATCATCTCGAACGGGCAGCCTATTTTCTTGCTACCCGTTTTCCTCTGTGTAGCTATACTCTTATGCTCCCCACCAAAAGTACATTGAAACCAAATCTTGTAATTCTCTCCTCTTTTATTCGACCTCTTAGTCACAATGAGGTAACCGTTGTCTTTTGCCGTGTCTTGTACCCAACGCACCAACTCTTTACGTGACGAAAAGGTCTGCGTCGTATCAAACGAAAACGTAACCGGGTAACAGCCTTCCTCGTCAACAGACACATCCCCCGGCTCACCATCGTCACCGAGGTCCGAATATACTTGATGTTCAAAGTTGTGCTCGCCACCGTAACCGAAATTCGAATAACCTTGTAAGCTCTGTTGACAACCGTAACTGTCGTTTGGACCACACTCCTGCTGTACAAAGTTGTACTCGCCACCGTAACCGAAATTCGAATAACCTTGTTGTGCGTAAGGGTCCTCCACAGGGGTATTCAAATCCAGCGTCACCGTGTTATCACGATAATGAATGCCAGATACAACCTCTGCCTCCCTCAAGTTGGACGAGACCGGTTTCTCATACGAGTCAGAAATAGCGGTCCCCTCGTAAGAATCAGGAACAACTGTCTCGTCAGAATATTGACCGAAAATATAGTTGTTTAACCACGACATCGTTTTTTCAAGAGATGTAACTAATACAGCAAAACCGCGCGTTATTTTGAGAAGAAACACAACGGATCTGAAATGAAGGCAAAATGTATATCGAAGACAATGTGTGTGATCGAAATGTGTGTCTCACAGGTTGCTTTTAAAAGGGGAAAAGGGTGAAATTTGGGGTCGAAGCGCCGCGCTATGGCCAAAGCGCGGCGCTTAGGGTTAACGACAAAACATCATGATTAGCTTTATGTCTGTCAAACAGTATCGAATGTTTCAAACGTCAATCGAAGCACGTATTGTCGATCGAAGCGCCGCGCTTTGGCCAAAGCGCGGCGCTTTGGGGTGTGAAAATAATTTTGGGCGTGTGCAGCTAGCATGACCCATAATATATCCCACATGAATTGTTCCTTTTCTCCAATCACATTTGTCGGCTGTGATGATCTCTCCCCACTTGTGTATATGTTTGTATGATCTCTGTTGATAATTAATCCAAATCCTCCGATAGTCACGTGCACCTCTTTAATTGTTAGGCTAGAGGGTATATCTTTAATAACAACTTTATTTCATGACTTTATGTATATCTTTAATAACAACTTTTTTTGGAGAGACCAAACAGAGTGAGAAATCTAACCATAACTAATGATGTTGAACCAGATACGATATTGCTCCACTAATCGGACCTGTCAGACCTGTTCCAAATTGTTTCATGCTATCCCTAGTTTAGTGATCAATATCATACTAAATCAAGATTTTATAAAAAATAAAATAATTCCAAAGCAGATGTATATCCATCTGAGCATACAATCTCATTGTACATACAAAACAGATGCATATCTCATTGACCAACTAATATTAGCAACATAGTAGACTTGTTTTTACATCATTCCAATTCAATTAATTTCTTCAAACAAAACATTGAGTGTGTATCAGTTTTAAAGTAATGGACTGAAAACAATTACACAACTAAATCAAGAATCAATGAAACAGAGGTAATACATTCAGCAAAACCTAAACACAATTTACATCAAATAAAACATTGAATCAACAATTTTAAACCTAACAAATCATGAAAAAACGAAGGAAATCACGAATTGTAATCAATTACACAACTGAATCTAGAATCAACGAAACATAAGTGAGAAATTTGATGAATCAGTGTGACAAATTAAGAGGACTTACGATGGTGGTTGTTGCGAGCGGTCGTGGTAGTTGTGAGCGGTCGTGGTGGCTGCGAACGGTGGTGATGGCTACAATTGGGGTCTCCGGTGAAACGATGATTGCGGTGGACTGGAGGTCGACGGAGGTCGATGATTGCGGTGGACTGGAGGTCGACGGAGGTTGGACGGAGGTGAGGTTGGAGATCGACGGAGGTGCACTGCAATGGGGATGAAGATGATGGAAGTGAGTTGAAGATGTAAAAGAATTGGGAAAGGTAACAGGAGATTGGATCTTTGTTTTGTCTTCTAGTGGGTCTGGTTGTTGCCGTTTGGGACGACGACGGGGTGGGGGGAAATGGAGAGCGGGGCGGCGACGAAGGAGGACCGGGCAAGGACGAAGCCCATACCGCACAGCCTTAGGATTTTGACCAAATTAATACTCCAAGTTAACCCCCATGTGCGCCTTATGTTATGTGATAGCTGATGATGTCGGCTACCCCCAATAAAAGTCAGCGTGCATGTCTTCATGTTCAGCCGTAGCCTACGACTACATTCCGTAGGTTACGTTCATAAGTTTCTATTTCTTTTGTTTCTCAACACATACAAACCGTAAGTTACGTCGCAATTAGAGCTCCTATCTATGTCTCACATACAATCTTTCATATTTCTTACACATCCACGATATGTTTTGACCTGAAACCACTCGAAACAATTCCCGAACACCATGTTTATCATCCTCGAGCGTTCCGCTTCATCTTTAACCACTCTAACTTCACCATTTTAGGCCGATTAACCTGTAGAACCACAAACTCTCGTAGTTACTATATTCAACGTACATAACTGCTTAAAACACAATAACACACGTAATATAAGCACTTTAACACCCGGGTTTCACCCTCTCCATCAAGAGGTAAACAAACAACCCCTTATTAGCTAATGTGGCTACTTGTGTGGCACAAACTTAGTTATTGGATTTATATAATCTCAACTTTCACTGCCACCATCAACAACCACCACCATTAGCCACACCATCAACCGCCACCCACCACCACCGCCACCACCAACATTTTGCTAAATGATTTTTATATACAATAGATATATTTATTTTCTTATGTAGATTAAATTAGTGGCTAAATTTCTTCTATTAAACAAGAATGAAAAGATCATTATCTAATTTATCTCATTTTCATACCTCGATCAAGATAAATAAATTTCTTTTTCCTATACGGGTGCTGCACTTTTAGCCTCTTAATTAATAATCATCTCTTATATCGCATAATCTATACATTTGATCACCAATAATCATATTCAATCAATATGTTCCAACGAAACAAAAGTAGATCTTCATTCACGAATTTTAAGAATTAATAGCTTTCGAGTTTTGCGTGCAAAGAACTCCAAACATCGAGCTATTTTCTTTGAACGACAAATTAGGATCACTAACGGACTACTAGAGTTTCATTGTGTCATCAGTGGAACTACCCGATCATACCCATCTCCATTAGGCATAATGCCTATACCCCAATTCAGGAGGAAACCCAATAAATATGTAAAAAAAAAAGCCCTTGTGAAAATCAAACTCAGGACCCATTAGTCCCGAAGCCTTATCTCATCCCTAACATGCCACAAGGCTATAAAGCCATGGGCACAAAATTGAACTCTTAACTAATCAGACTCAGCAAAATCATTAGGATAAACAAAACCAAAAATACGTAATATCTCATCTCTCAAATCTTTTTATATACTTTTAAAATACAATTAAATAATTTTAGTTTTTAAACATTTAACGAGTCAAACTAATTTCTAAATACTTAATAATTATTATAAAAGTTTTTTATTAATAATAAAATAAAATACATAAAATAAAGCTAAATAATAAAAAACAAAACTACATTTATAAAAAAGATTACATAAATAAAAGAGTTAATTACACAACGAATCCCCGTGGTTTGGCCTAAATAACACCACTGGGTAATAATGTTTAAAGAGTAAAGTGCCATTTTGATCCCTGAGGTTTGGCCACTTTTGCCATTTTAGTACAAAACTCAAACCTTTTGTATCTGGGCGTCCCTGTGGTTTCTGTTTTATTGCCATTTTGGTCTAAAAATAAAATCATGCCATATTTATCTTATAAAATCATGCTATTTTGTCCTCTTCCTCAAGGGCAAGATGGTCATTTCATTCTTATTTTATTTTAAGTTTTTTATTAAAGAAACTCTGTATCTATATATCACACATCGCCCACAGATCTTCACCATTAACATTCTCTCTCTAAAAAAACCTAAATCATATTCTCTCTCATCATCCTGTTACTGATTCAATCGATATTCAATCTTTGATTCTTTATTAATGGCGGATCGATCGGCGAAATCGAGAACTCAACCGAGTCGTTTACAGCGGCGAGCTTCGGCGTCGATTCAGGTAACTCCGGTGAGTAACTGGAACGTTGCGACTCCGTTATTATCTCCGTTAGCTACGTCACCTGACGTGAAGATGATATTAATGACGATAAAACCGTGTCGGAGCCAGAGAAGGCTCCGGTTGTTTGTAAACAGTGGCAACATCCGGCTGCTCCGTTTTGTTATAACCCATTAACCCACCCAACATAAAACAACCCATCTGAGGTATGCTATTTTGATATAATTTTTTTAAGATTGTTTGGTTTTTGTTTGAATATGTTTTCTTGAATTTCAACAAGGGTCTTTAATTAGTATACATGTTTTGAATATGTATAAAGCTTTGTTATGTGGTTGTTTTTGGGTTCTGGAAGTGAAAAATTCATTTTTTGGGTGGGTAACTGTTTGTAAAATATTTTTATCTGAGTTTGAATTTTTGACTTACAGGTGGCGGTGCTGGAGTTCATGGTGCGGTGGTGGCGGTAGTGAGAAGGGGGGGAGGTGGCGGTGGTGTGAGAGAGAGAGAGAGGAGAGAGAGACAAAGGGGTTTTTAGAGAGAGAAGAGAGAGACAAAGGGGTGTTTAGTGTCGGAGAGAGAGGGGTTAATTAAGAAATTGCTTTAATGAAAAGTAAATGGACAAAACTACCCCTGCACAAAAAGACAAAAAAGGGATGTTGGAACTTTAAAAAAATAAGAGTTTTTGAGATTTGGACTAAAATGGCAACAAAATGCAAACCACACGGACCCGGATTTAAAAAGTTTGAGATTTGGACTAAAATGGCAAAACTGCCCAAACCACAGGGACCAAAATGAAAGTTTACTCATGTTTAAAAGTAACAAGTTTGAGGTTTCACTTTTGTATCGAATTTGGGTGTTAACACAAACTTTTGTTATGTGACATGTAAGAGTATATCAAATTTGGAAAGGAGTTGGGTAAAAAATGTGTATTTTGTTGTTGTTTTGTTCTTTTAAATATGTTGCAACGGTTGGGATGCAGACCATGCGGACCTGGGAAACCAACGGGACCTGGGCGGCGGTGTTCAGCTCCCCCCTCCCCATTTGACGCTTCTCGTGACCATAGTGACCAACCTTATCCCTTTTGTTGTAAAAAAATTGAAAAAAAGCATGGTTCACATTCCACGTGCTAACTAGACCTGGCAAAACAAGCCCATCCATTCTATTTTGGATTGATATGGGTATTTTAAATTTTAAGATGGGTTAAGATGGGCCAAACAAAATTAGTCACTAGGTTAGGATGGGTTATTAAGTGGTGGATAAAAAAAAGAGTAGGTCAGAATGAGTATGAGATGAAACTCAAGCGGATCAGGATGGGTATAAGAAAAAATTACTAAACTAATTACTACTCGTAGATATCTCCTGTCGTTCTTCGTTTAAAAATAATAAAAAAATCTAAAAAATAAAAAAAATAAAAAAAAAATCATAAAAATTCTAAAAAATCATAAAAATTCTAAAAAATCCAAAAAATTCTAAAAAACAAAAAAATCATAAAAAATCCAAAAAAAAAATCTAAAAAATTTTAAAACATCCTAAAAAATCAAAAAATTTCTAAAAAAAATCAAAAAAAATTCTAAAAAGTCATAAAAATTCTAAAAAATCCAAAAAAAAATCTAATCAATCAAAAAAAATTCTACAAAATTAAAAAAAAAATCTAAAAAATCAAAAAAATTATAAAAAATTAAAAAAATTATAAAAAAACAAAAAAATAAAAAAAATTTCTAAAAAATCCCAAAAATCACAAAAAATCAAAAAAGATCTAATTAATCAAAAAAATACTAAAAAACCATAAAAATTCTAAAACATCCAAAAATTTCTAAAAAAAAATCCTAAAAAATAAAAAAATAGAAAATCAAAAAATTCAAAAAAATAAAAAAAAATCTAAAAAAATCAAAAAAATTCTAAAAAATAAAAAACTCATAAAAATAAAAAAATCCAAAAAATCAAAAAAACTATAAAAAAATCAAAAAATTCTAAAAAACCAAAAAAAACCATAAAAATAAAAAAATTTCAAAAAAAAAACCATAAAAATTCTAAATAATCAAATAAAAGTATAAAAATCATAAAAATTCTAAAAAATAAAAAAAATCATAAAAATCCAAAAAATTCACTCGTGCATTAATTTATTTTCATGCTATTCTAGTCTTCTTAGTGGTCACGACATGCTAAAAAACTCATGTCCATCTTAGAAATATAAATATAAATATAAATTCGCTTAGAAAATTAACATTATAGATAGCAATTAGAATCATGTTCATCTTATCTCTACATGAATTTAACCAAAACAATTTGACTCACTAACTCAAACACCGTCTAATTCTATTCATAAATCTACACTTTTATCCACTACATGAATTTAACCAAAACAATTTGACTGCTAACACATTTAATCTCTCCATGAATTAAAAAATTCGAAAACGAATTAGAAGTTCTAATTCAGGTTTTGATGTTTAATGGTCTAACTGAAGCCTGCCCCTAAAAACAATTGTTTTAATCGGTTTCTGGGTCATGGGTTTGTTCGGTTCGAATTAACGGGTACACGTAAAGTCGGGTCGGATTAATCGAGTATGGTTAAAACTGATAGGCCTAACTTGTACCAATATACATGTTAATGAATATTGTTTGTTTTTAAAGACTTAAGACACGCCACTACTTGTCGTTATGTTGGTTAACTAGAGAAGCAATTACACAAGGAAAATTATGGCCTGTGAGAAATCAAACATTAACTATTCACAAAAATCATAAAGACAAAGATACAATATCATCACAGGCCCCAACAAATATTATCCAAATCTTGTGTAGTACAACAACGGCCGGACTTGTTAGTAAAAAATAAATAAAGCGATGGTGGGAAGCAAAATGTGGATGTTTGTGATTCACTTTGTTAATCTATCGGACCAGGTCACGTAAGGAGATCCTCAAAACTGACTCCGAGACAAAATAACTATATAAGTGGGTGATCAGGGCAGTTAAGGCGATCCCTACATTTGACTCCGAGTCAATATGAATATCTAAGTGGGGTGTATAATCGGAAGAAGAATCTGTTGATGTTTCCTTTAGACCACTTCTACTTTTCCTGTCAACGAGTCTAACTCCAAAACCACTACAATATTGCTCCTCAACACCATTCCAATTCTCAATGTGAAACTCAAGAGCTTTGTATGTTTGATCCCACCATGTCGTGTGTGTTAATGAATTAAATGGAACATACCACACCCATGTCATCCTATCACTATCACACTTCTCCCAAACCACGTCATCTTTAGAATCCATATCACTCATCACCTGCTTCATACTTGTCTCTACGTTGTTACACCACCAGGAGCCTCCTGGGGCTTTTGTGAAAACAAGGCACATCAAGAAACCTGCAAAGTCTTTGCACCAATTCTCTGGAAGTTGCAATCTACATCTAGTCCCACCATAGAGACAAGGCATAACCCCCTTTGCAACCTCAGCGCCTTCAAGTTGGAGAAACATAGGACGATTTTCTGTAGCATTACAAACCTCAAGCATGTATTCTAGTAACTTGCAACTGTCATTTATGATGCTCGTTCCCAACACTAAGACTTGGCATAACCCTGTACAATTTTTATAGCAATCTCCAAAGGTTGTAAGTGACCTGCAGTGCGTTGCATCGAGAATGGTTAAACTTGAAGGGAGCTCAGGCAATTCAAGAAGGTTTCTGCAAAATGACAGGTCGAGCGCTTTGAGTCGAGTAAATTGTACCAAGCTGAATTCTATTCGTGAAAAATCATTGCCATGTAGACCAAGCTCTTGTAAGTTGGATAACTCAACTATGCCATTGGGTATTTCTACACCTTTGAAACGACATGCACGGAGATCCAACTTCCGTAATACGCAAAGAAATTGAGGAAACAATTGACGCCTTATCTTCACAGGTCTTAATTCTTGTAATTTGAGCTTTTCCAAATGTTTAAAGGCATCAAAGTTGAACTCTATGCTCTTTAAATTATATAAGTAAGACAACTTTAGGTAAATAAGGTTGGTACACCGTTCTCCAATTGACGAGGGCAGAACTTCTATCCCAATCCTCTCCAAATACAAATTTAGCAAGCTTTCCATGTTTGCTTGGATCTCTGGGAACTCAAGAATCTTTGGGCAATAACTTATTTTTAGAGTGTTGAGGTTTTCCATGTGAACAATTGTTGGAAATATTTTAAGCTTGGAACAACCAAGTACACTTACGTACTGAAGACTTGTATGATTTCCAAGTGATGTGTGAATGCTTTTTAACTTACGACAATTATAGAGTTCCAACCTTTGAAGACATGGGAGTCCATCAAAATTTGGTGTGCTAAGTAGTTCCTTCATATCCGAGAGTCGAAGATCTTTCAAATGTGGTAGATACTATAAAGGATAGAAAGTTAATGTTAGAATTTATGATGAGTAGTGCCAACTTGTTTTTCTAAACATAAAATAAAATTACAACGAAATACAGTTTACTTACTCTGTGTATGAAAACTAATCTAAACGGTGCAATTACTTGCGTTGCTACAGGATTTGATGAGCTCGGTACGAAACGGTACCGAAAATACCGTTACCGAAAATCCCCAAAAGTGGGTACCGGTACCGAATATACCTAGTATGGTACGGTTCGGTACCGGTCGGCACTAGTACGGTACCAGTATTTGAGGGTAAAAACCGGTGAATACCGGTGCCGAACCGGTACCAAAAATGTCAAAAGTCGGTACCGATTCGGTACCGAAAATATATTCGGTTTGGTAAATTTGATACCAGTACCGACACCCGATACTATTTGCTCATCCTTGGTGATGTTACTATTCATTGGGTTCTTATTTTAATATATAGGATACCTGGTTTGGTAAATTTGATACCGGTTCCGATACCCGATACCATTTGCTCATCTTTAGTGATGTTACTATTCATTGGGTTCTAATTTTAATATGTAGCTAATAGGTAATGTTGAATTTTATTTGTTTTAGTTTTCCCTTTTGACATTTTTATTCTCGTAAATAATTAAGAATATGTTGTGAAACTAGCCTACTAGAACAAGATTACAAGAGAACAATAGGGAGAAAAAGATTGATCTTATTGATTGAGGTATCTCTTTACAAAGGAATACAATGAATATATATAGGAGATGAAGTCTTGGAGAACAAGCTAATCTATTTAAGGAGTTGATAACCACATAATATAATATATTTATAACACTCCCCCTTGGTTATCAACTTTGTATGCTTTGAAATGCTGCCTCGTTAAAAACCTTGCTTTGGAAAACCCAATGGGACAAAACCTCAGCTAAGGGAAAAAGAGTGCAGCGCATATTTTCTTCTCCTGATACTTCTGGATCAGATATGTTACCTCATTAAAAAACTTTACTAAGAAAACCCAAATGGGACAAAACTTAGTGAGGGAAAAGAGTGCAACTTGAATAAATCTCCCCCTCATTATAATATGCATCCATTAAGTGGCGTGTGTTAATCTTCCTTGAAAGTTGCTCAAAACTTTTGTAGAATAACTTGTCGCTTGATACCTTGAAGTGCAATCCTTTATGTTGAATAATGTTGTAAAATCTTCTTGTGAGACTTCTAGTGCTCCCTCTTACGAACAAATACCATAAGATCCACAACTATGTTGTGTTACATTCTTTACATCTACAAGACTAACAAAACTAGTTTTCATGGGTTAGTAAAATCTAGGCACATATCATTCTTACCTTTAGAGTATCGACATATCTTCTTTACCATTCAAATGTCTCCTCACTGGACATGTGCTATATCATATTTATAAATTCAAATAAAAGATATATATAATCATGCATAGCTAGGAAGAAATATCAATGCACAATTTCACTTTAGCCATGGTACTTTTAGAATGAGAATCCTTACTTTAGTAGAAGATAATAATAGTCATTTCTTATAAAAAATATCTGAACAACCTTTAGCATACTTTAAGGTTCAGTTTTATCTATACTACAATGTCTCAGCATCTTCTGGATGTAGTTTGATCAATGGATAAAAATATGATCACAAATATACTCGGACTGTAGGTTGAGTAGTAACTAGACTGAGCCAGAGTCATTCAAAATTCCCCCTCTAAAAGCTCGACGGTTTCTCTCGATGGTGCCTAGACATCATCACTGTAAACTGCGATTGTAGTGAACTTTTAGGAGAGGACTTTTGATAAAGATGGATGATATTATCAGACTCATATTGCTCTTTTATCAGAATATCTCATGAGTTGTACAGCACTCAACCCAACTATTTTTTCCATACTATCTTTTTAAGTTTATAAAGATACATTCATGAGGTTTTGAAATCAATGCTTCATGCATTTACAATCATTCACTTACTTCTTTCCACTTTGAAAAACAATGTATGTGCATACACTCTTTAGGAGTTCTGTTACATAAACCTCCTCTATGATTTCTATATCATATGCAAGGATGTCTTGAGCACTTGCTTTATTTGTATACTACATGTTGTACCATGCTTGTACACTGTACATTGAGATACCATAATCACCAAGTACAAGTATTCTATGTATGTTTATTGGTGCACAAGAATTACATCCATAAGATGTTTCAACTAACCTTATAAGCACTTAAATGCTTAAGGATACTCAGCAGGAGTTCCAATTATATTCAACGTATTCAAATATGAATCTGTATACAATGATCATATCGTTCTCGAGAACTTATTTTACATGATTTTAATAAATTAAATCCATGAGGGACTTTCATGTAAACTTTTAGTATCCAGTGATTCATAACTTTCATAAAACGCATATCAATTCTCTCTTTATATTACCAGACTAATTAAATAATGGAAAGTAATTAAATCCACCACTAGAGAATGTGTCTCATTATAATCAATCATGGGTTTTTGCGAAAATCCTTGTGCACCATATTTGCTTTATCTCATTTAACTTGATTTTCACATGATTCGCATAAAAGCCCCATTAATATCCAACATACTTTACAAATTCAGTTGTATGGACTGTTGATCCGAAAACTTTCCATTTCATTAGAGAATTTAAATCTGCCATACTTTGCGTCTTTCCATTTTGGCCAATCATTTATGTATTTTCATTCATAGGCAGATCTTAAATATTGATCCTCGTCATTTCATCAATTCAAGCGCTATATTATATACAAAAGTATAACGACGTCGATTTTGTTTCGATTCCATACATATCTTAGACATGATATAACTTATCGAGATCTCTTTATTTTCAGGTACCTGAGGTCCTTCTTGAACCTTCATGTCTAATGTCTCTTTAGGAGACCTTTTTAATATAACCTCGACTTGACCATCTTAATTAGTTGCTCCAACTTTCGAGGAATTTTATTATTGGAATCGACTGGTCTACCACGCTTCAAACGTGCAATAGACTCATTACAAACATATGGTTGTCCTCCTAGGACACTCATTTGGAGCATTAACAGTTGGTATATGTGACATAGTCACTTTTTAAAGGTCAATGAATGTGTCTGGTAATAGATTCGCTAATCTTTGTAAATGTGTTATTCATTGAACTTCTGATTGACACCTTTAGTTTTGAGGATCAATGATAATTCATACCAACTCATTTCTTTTCCAACTGCTTTTTATCTCCCCCTGATATTGGGAATGTTAATCCATTGAGATGGATATCAATTAATTGAGTCGTAAATAAATTCTCATGAAAGATTCTATTCGTTATCATATATTCCCAACCATCTTTTAAGGTCCCATATTTGTGCGTAGTGGTGGATCAGTTTCATATAGTGCACAACCAAAAATCTAAAAGGGACATATATGGTTCCTGACTGAAATCAACTATAATGGGGATGAAGTATTATAACTTGTTGGCTTGATGTGAACTTGTGTTATATATGTAAACTCACATGTATCCAAATACAAACATAAACTTTTGCTCTCATGATAATTAGCTTTGCAATTAATTGTAGGCGCTAGTGATCGTCTAAAAAAAATCAATTCGTGTATGAAAATAAACTATATGAAGTTCAACACTTATTCTAATGATCATTAATAATTGGCAATTAAATTTACTGTTATTACCAAATTAAACATGTCAATCTGGAATAATATGCTTGCTATATTATTAGCTAAGCCATAAATCACGCAAACTTTAAATTGCGAACTTGATAACCATTTAGACGATGCATCGATTTAAAATACTAAATGGTATCAGGATGGATATTTATATCCTTTAATCATTTCCATAATATTTAGGGATTCTCACCCTACTTTGGTTGGTAAATAATGAATTTCCCTTGAGAGCAAGTATTGCATGCTAATTACCAACTTGAAGAATCTTCTAGTTCTTCAATATGTTTCACATCATCATTGACTCGGTGTGGTCTAACCAGTCATGTCAACTAAATAAATAATTATGATCCATAAACTTATAGTTTATGATCGTATATGTATTACTTGCACTTATGTAATACGAAATATTAGATACGAAAGAATGTCTTGTAACTTTAAAGTTGACCATCATGTTATATAATCACTCCTTAGTTTACCACTTTTAGTGCAACATCTCATTATTAATATGACTATCATTATAATTCTAAATGATCGATCTCATCATAACAATTTGCTCAATTATGTATATGATCACTACCTCTACAATGATCAATACACTATCACATTAACTTTAGAGAATCAGATAGAATATGGAAACTTTCATAGATTTTCATTTTACTCAGTCACAATGGCATGAAATCATTTCAATCTTTTCATATTCTATTAGTGATATTGCAATATAGGAACATATCTCACTTGTGACTAATGAAAATTTTTATCAACATTTTCCTCATAAATAATATTCTCTTGGCAATACACCAATTGATAAGTAAATAAATGTCCAAGTCTAATAACATTTATATCGGTCTTACATCGTACGACCTTTTATAACTTGATAATGAGATTTAGAGAGTGCGACACTTCAAGTGTCGTATCATGAACATATTTATACTTTCTCATGAAAGTGACAATAAACCATAACTTTAGTTTAGTTGTACTATTTGGTACAATCCGTAAAAATAAATTATAGATTGATGACATATATAATGTACACCATAAAGCCACATCATACAATACACAAGATTATAACATATCAACATATAAAACGAGTTATTATAAAAATTAAATGATATAAGATGTTCTTTTTCATAGGGTGCAAAAGATATATAAAATTTAAGTATAATCTATCATGATATAACCAATCACAAGTATCACTTACTTACAATTATTTGACACTTTAGTTTTAAACATAAACAAGTATCACTTTCGTGTTTCAGTGATGTTTTAATAACATGGTGATGTTTTAATAACATATGACTCTTGTATTGCTTACAAATAGGTGTGGTTTTAATTTTATAGTAACAAATTTTTATAAAGAAAATCTCAATTCAAATTTCATTTGCAAGTATATATTTTTAACCAGATAAACATTCATACCTTCGAATCTTATACTATTCTTATTTAATTTAATAAAGCTAATATGTAAACACATATGTTATATCATCATTCACCATACAATAAAAACACACCAATAACAAGCATGCCCATTAAATCCATCAAATAATAAATTATTGGTAGAGATAAAAATATGTTGATAAAAAAAACATTCTTTTTTCTAAATAACTGTGATAAAACAGAAAGATAATAAATCAACTAAATTAATAAATGTGATATAAAAGAAAGATAATAAATCAATTAAGTTAAAGATAAAAATATATTCCACCCTTTATTAATTATCACATGTAAAATTAAATAACTGATAACGAAACTTATTAAAATTTTCTAACCTTAACCAATGAGAAGCAGGGTGATAAACATATTATGCCAATAAGCAACTTAGCTGAATCTAAAATTGGGGCATCATTACACTATCTTATACCGTGTAAAGATAATATGAGAAGAAATATATTAAAAGTCAATCTAGAAAACTTAAAAAAAATTAAAATAAAATTTGTAACAAGTATACCGAAACTTGATACTTTGGATGCTTATCCCAATTCCCAAATACTCTAAATTTAAATTCGTAAATATATTATGGATGACTCCAATCAGGCCCATAGAAAAATTAGGTAAAACAAAGCTTGACAATTTCAATTGTAAGATAAGATTAAATCAAAAGTTATGATATTTTCTTGTTGTCCAGTTTAGTTTTTTTTTTTTTTTGTCGATTAAATTTAGATTATTAACTATCCAAAATTTCCGGTGAAGTCACGGACAAGCAAAAAGAATTAAAGTTTTGCCCTATATGCAAGTTACTGATGCGCTTTTCTACCCATGTAAATTTCATCAATTTCTTTTAGCTTGTACGTAACATATTTAGTTAGAAAGGATCAGAAATTATTACCTTCAATGCCAAGTAAAAAGAAACATACATGGGACGAATAACTTGGTTGGTTGGAGTAGTTCATCGTGGATATTTGATCTTGGTGTCAACTCTATTGCACAGCAACAACTCTGTCATCTGATGGTACGTTGTTTACTCTAACCAAAATAAAATATATCAAGAACGATCGTGCTGATAACGTGTTGTGAAACTAGCCTACTAGAACAAGATTACAAGAGAACAATAGGGAGAAAAAGATTGATCTTATTGATTGAGGTATCTCTTTACAAAGGAATACAATGAATATATATAGGAGATGAAGTCTTGGAGAACAAGCTAATCTATTTAAGGAGTTGATAACCACATAATATAATATATTTATAACAGAATAGTTATTTTATCAGTTACCTTTTATCTTGTAATCAATATAATACTCGCTCAATATGTGACATCAACAAGTCGTTGTATTAGTGCATCTAAGATAAACATAAGATGAAAATTGTTAAATTCTCTACTCTTAGGCTCTAGCAGTGGCGGATCTTGCCCGTTGAACCTGCCAGGGCCGAAAGACACGGGCACTAAAATTAGCACTACGGCCGAAAAACTTGCCAGGGCCGAACATAGTATATATACAAAATTTCGATCGAAATGCGGAAAATTAGCACTACGGCCGAAAAACTTGCCAGGGCCGTGGCCCTGCCACCTCTCCACTAAGAACCGCCCCTGGGCTCTAGGATATCGAGAGGTGCGTTATGTGTCATCTCAACTAGGGGGTTCTATTCTCCTTTATCAATAGCTAGCATGGTATGGGATGAAGTCTCCTCTTTCACATTGTCTACAATAGCGCCCCATGTTAAATGCCTCACTCACACACACATAAAAGCTCGCTATTGCTTTGGCTGGCTATCAATAGCCCCCTCCCCCCCCCCCCAACTAATAGCTAGCATTGGTATGGTACCTGGGCGATAGCGCCCCATACCGTCCATCCTTATGTGGTTAATCAAACAAATTACCTTGTAACCCTTCCAAAGAACTTTTTGCATGCTATCAGCTAAACTTAGAACAACAAGCTTCATTGGTTTGAAACTTTCTGCAAATGGATTTGTTACACGAAACCCATGCCATTCAATATATCGCAACTCAGTTGAAATAAAGTTAAATTCTTCAACATGCTCAGGTGTAATCCCCACATTAAGATACCTTAGTTTTTTCATCTTTGAAACATTTTTAAAGAACTGTGATGTATGACAACCATGCGTATCATCATAAGAACATATGACTTCAATCTTGTCATTTTCCTGCAATAAAAAGGAAAACAATACACGGATAAGTAGCTTTCGTTACAGATATAATATAATATTGTATATTCTTACAAGCTTGTCAGTGTAGCATTTACCATTGTTAAACACATGGTATTGATCTCTTCAGTTTTCCAAAGTCTGCTATGTTTTTCAGGATTGTTAGGATGCTCTTCTCTAACAATGTAATGTCCCATTTCTTGAACCAAATCATGCATTTCAAACCTATCATGCTTGTCAAAAAATATGAGAGATTTTTGTCTTAACACCTCTATCCCTATTTCTGGGTGCAAATCACAAGCTTCAAGCATCTCCATTGCATAAGTTTTCGTATGATTTCTATAGAAACAAGCAATATCTAAGAATAACTCTTTCTCCAAAAATTGAAGTCCATCATAGCTAATTTTCAACTTTTTCACGGTTTCCATTTCTGGGATATTTTTTAGTCTATCCAATGTACTCTTCCACCCCTTACTATCTTTGTCATATAGAAATGAACCTAAAACCTTAAGTGTCAATGGAAGCCCGGCACAATAAGAAACCACGCGTATTGCAAGTGACTCATAATCTTCTATAGGGTCATCTTCATTATATGCGTGTTTTTTAAACAGTCGGATAGCCTCAACGTCTGATAATAGTTTGACACAACAAACCTCGTCCACCCTGTGAGTGTTTAACAAATGTTCATCTCTAGTTGTAATTATTATTCTGCTCCCACTGCCAAACCAGCTATGCGATCCAGCTAACACATTTAGCTGGTCAAGATGATTGACATCATCAAGAACTATTAACACTTTTCTATTACATAACATAGTTTTTATCTTTCGCTTTCCTTCCTCAACGCTGGGTACTGTCACTTCTCCTTTGAAAACAGCTGATAACATAGTCTCTTGCAATTTTTTGAAACCAGTTTTGCTTGATTCCTCTCTAATATTCTCCACAATACAGTGACCTTGAAATTGGCTACAAATTTCCATGTAGACAGAAGCAGCAAGAGTAGTCTTACCTCCACCCCCAACCCCCCATATCCCAACCATGCGCACACCACCTGACTCAATGTCGAATTGTGATTTCAAATTATGCAAGCGGGTAGTCATGCCGACAAGACCTTCATCAACATCTGTATTTAAGGGGAATAATCTATCACAAACTGATTCCACAATTTCTGTGATGACTTTGGATTCATGCCTGCAAATTTGAGGATTAACATACTCACATTAATTCACAATGAAATAGTTTAAGTATACTAATTAACATTAATTTAAAGCATTGAAAGTGTGCTCCAAATCCATTTTAATGTACCGAGAAATTAAAATAAAATAAAAAAACCTTGATGGATTCATCAACTAATTATGGTTGAAATTTCGTTGAGTCGCTGGCATGGGGGAACCGATTGGTGTTTTTATTTCATGATATCTTGAGGTTTATTTGTGTATTTTATTTGCAGAGATTCGACTGGAGAGGAAGGAAGCGGATTTAGGAATCTTAGTGCACTTATATAACATTGAATAAATTATATAAATTGTTCTTTATAGATATACACTAAATTGCATTCTTTATCGTTTGTCTTTGAAAAGCATCCAAAATATCCTTTATTTATTGTTTTGTCCTTTAAGCTAACTGATGTTAGCTTTTCAGGTAATTTTAATATAAAATGATCATTTTGCCCAAAGAACATAATCTAAAATTTATTTATAAAGGAGACAACTTGTAATTTGTTCTTTTATTTTATTTCCTTTCTTTTTATTTTATTTGGTTTATCACTATTCTTATCTATTATTCTAAAATTTTATTAATTCATTAATTAACACTCTTTTTAATATAAGGACATGTTTTTGTAATTTATTTATTTCTATTTTTTTTTACTTTATTTACTTTTTTTATTTTACAAATAATGTAATTTTTATACTATGTTTTATCGTTGATGCGATCGAGTTATTTTTTTATCACTTTTATAATTATTATAAGTTATTCGAACTGTATTTTCACCAATATAAGGAGAAAAGTAAGCATGTTGGTTACGCGTTACCATTGGTCGGTTTAAACATAGATAAAAAGACATGCCACAATGTTGTATTTTGAAATGAGTGTACGTAAACAATCTATAAGATGTCTAAAATAACCAGTTGCTTTAGAAATGACGTTACAAAATTTTATAGAACATCGTAGTTTAAACCGACCCATCGTGCCCATCGTAACGCACGACTAGCATGCTTATTTTCTCCGTATACTGGGTAAATTTCGTTCGAATAACATATAATGATTGTAAAAGTGGTAAAGAAAAATAACTCAATCACACTAATGGTTTATGTAAAAACATAGTATAAAAAATTACATTATTTGTAAAATAAAAAAAGTAAAAAATTTTAATCAAACAAATGAAAATAATTAAATTATAATATATATTTTTATAAAAAATTGTTAATTAATGAATTAAGAAAATTTTAGAATAATTTAAAAAATAGTGATAAGTTTAATAAAATAAAAAGAAAGCAAATAAAATAAAAAATAGAACTTAAGTAAATTACAGGTTATGTCCTTTGCAAATAAACTTTAGATTATGTCTTTTGGGAAAATTGGTCATTTCACTTTAAAGTTAACTAAGCTAATATCAGTTAGCTTAAAGGACAAAGATCGTGCAAAACGTAGAAATAACGGACATTTTCCGTGTTTTTTGAAGACAAATGACAAAAAGTGAAATTTAGTACATTTATCTTTATAATTATAATTTAATATAAATCACTGTTTTATAAGTTTCTCTTTATTTTTTAATAAGTACACAATTTTCTTTAATTTTTTTCGGCATTCGGACTTAAATGTAACGGAAAACGAGTTATATTCAAAATAAAATATTTGTTGGTCTTGTCAGCGGTTTTGATACATGTTGGTATTGAAATTTCAACAGTAACTACAAGATAGTGGAAAGTTTTATTTTCAAATATGTCAACTTTAATCATGTTCTTTATTAATTTTATCTTTTTATTTAGTAAGTAATAGTTTTAAATGAATAAATTTGTTTGCTTAAAAACTTAAAACAAAAAAGGTGAAAGATTGGTAAAAGATGAGGTGAAAGATCGAGGAGGGTGGTTGTTAAGAATATTGCATTCAGTCAAAGGGGTCAACTCATTCTATTATGTTTCATAGTTTTATTCTGTTTGGAATAAGTACTAGAAGTACATGGGTATTTTAGGTAATACTGTAATCTTGGAGGGTTGAAAGTGGCATTTCTTGTGCAAGATTAGTTGTGTCTGTTAGATCGTTAAAAAGGGGAAAACACAGTTAGGTCAAAGTTAGTTCGTATTCTTTTCTTTCAAGTGTAATCAATTCATTAATCTTTTGAATGAGAGTGAATCATTGGTACCGATTGTTGATCTTGATCTTGTTTTGATTCTCTTGTGTTAATTGATTCTTAGTTTTCATTAACAATTGGTATCAGAGCGTCGTAAACGGCTCGGATTGAGAGAAAATTTGAATCGTTTGTTTCTTGTTCAAATTGATGATCAATATGGTGTCAACGAAGTTTGAATTAGAGAAATTCGACAGTAAAAATGATTTTGGGCTCTGTTGATTGAAGATAAAGGCCATGTTGGTTCATCAGGGTGTGTATGATGTGTTGGTCGGAGAAGCAAGATTGCCAGTAGATCTGACGGAGAAAGAGAAGAAAGATATACTCGAAAAAGCTCATAGTCTGATAATCTTGAGTTTGGGAGATCGTGTACTCAGAGAGGTGTCAAAAGAAAGAACAGCTACTGGTATTTGGGCAAAATTAGAAGGGCTGTACATGACAAAATCTCTGGCCAATCGATTATATATCTAAAGAAAAGATTGTATTCCTTTCAGATGTCCTCTGGTAAGACTCTTGAAGATCATACAGATGACTTTAATAAATTGGTCATTGATCTAGAAAATATAGATGTGAGTTTAGAGGATGAAGATCAGGCTATTATTTTCTTGACATCATTGCCTAGTTCATATGAACATTTTGTTGATACTTTGATGTTTGGAAGAGAGACATTATCAATGGATGAAGTTTTGGCTGCAGTAAATTCCAAAGAATTGCATAAGAAAAAGGCAGATGTTGGGGAGGATGTAGGTAACGGCCTGTACGTGAGGGGAAGATCAGAACAAAGAAACTTCAAGGCAAAACAGTCTGGTGGAAGATCAAAGTCAAGATTCAAGAGGAAGTGTTATGTCTGCAATTCATAGAAGCACTTAAAGAAGGATTGCCCAAAGAGGAAAAAGAAGAAGGGTGATTCAAGTTTTCAAAAGAATCATGTGTATTCCCCAGAAGGATCAACAGATGGAAATGAAAGTTCTGATGTTTTGTTTGTGTCTCATGGATCCAATAAAGCAGAGTGAATAATGGAATCAGGGTGTTCTTATCACATGACACCAAACAATATTTTTTCTCAAGAATTGAAGATAGAAGATCTAGGTACAGTTCAATTGGGAGATGATAGGCCTTGCAAGATCCTTAGATATGGAACTGTGACAATGAAACTAGAAGGTGGAGCTGAGTATACCTTAACCAATGTAAGGTATATTCCTGAGTTAACCAGAAATTTAATATCATTAGGTACCTATGAAAGTGAAGGTAAAAACTAGAATTATTAAAAAGGAACCATACATGAGGGGTCAAAATAAAAAAATGGTAAAAACTAGAATTATTAAAAAGAAATTAAAACTCCGCACACACACAGTATCGACTACGGCTGGAGAAAAACAAGCCATCCTTGTTCATCACAAATCCTCAAAATCGAAGGTGAAATTGAGCCTCAAATTCCAGCATGAACATAGATAATTGATCACCTATACTAGGGGATCATAAGGTATGTTAAAATTTGAGTTTTGATGATGAAGATATATAGAATTCTTGAAATCTCAATTTTTGCACAAATTGTAGGAATCAAAGTGAAATAAGAAAAGTGTACATGGTTTAAAAATAAGTTTGATAAAGAATTGTGGTCGAACACTAGGATTTGGGTGTTTGATTATTGTAGCCATGGTTATGTAAGTGGATTTTAATAAATGGGTTGAATCCATCAATTGTGATATTGAAATTAATATGATTGTTGTTGGTATAGTGAATTTTTAAATGTTGTTTAAACATACTAGTTATATTGACTTGTATGGTGTAAAAATATGGCAAATTCACGGAATAGAAACTCAATAAATTAGTGTAAAGATACATGCCTATAAGGTGTTTGATATAATGCCTAAATGAAGATAAAATGATGAAAGGAATGAGAAAATCATGATAAGGATCTTATATAATTATAACTTTGACAATTACATGGCATGGAATGGAATGAGCTATGAGTTCTAAACGATAAATTGGGTTGCACTTTTTAGGCAACTCGAGTGGAGCTTCGGACGCTCAAACCGGGACGGACACACGTTTGAAGGGAAAGCTCTAAGGTACGCGGCTTAACGCTTCGTTAATGTTGTTTAAATTTTTCGTTGTTGAAATGTGTTGATATGTAGAAATAGGAAATTTGTGCGTTTGGTTTACTTGAAATGATGAAATTCATGAGAGTAAATCAAACGGGCCAATTAAGGATAAGTGCGAACCGGGTAACGGAAGCACTTTATACTTGAATGATAAACCCGGGTGATGGGAAGTCATTGATTAAACTCGCAAACCGGTTATGGTAACGTGAGAGCCGTAAATATTAAAACTCGGAATGCGTATAAGAAATATGTGAAATTCCAAGTAGAAATTTTATTAATTAGTCTAAGTTCATGCACTTAGACTACAAATGGGTCAATTGCTTTAAAAACGCAAACCGGGATTGGGAGCGCGAAATAATAGAGATATGGAACTCGGGAATGGGTTATCATTTTACCAACAAATCCCATCCCTGAGGACAGGGGTTAATGGACATTTAGCTTTAAATTGGAAATTTTCACAAAGAAACATAAAAGCATATATATGATTCCGACGATGAGCATTTGTTATAAATCTTCACCACGGAAGTAACTCAAGCTTTAAAACAAGAAAGGTGTTTTAATAAAAGTATTTAAAGAAGTCCCGAGTCGTAAGTTAACGCTAGGGACTTGAAACGGGTCAAATGAACAAGCAAAACAACACAACAGCAAAATTTATGCAGAACCAGCCGTCGCCGACGTGGCGTCTGGTGCCGACGCACTATTTCACTGTCTACAGAATTGTGGTGTCGATGCGAAGAACGAGATGGCGCCGCCGACGCCATCCAACGGCTGAAATTTTTATTTTTGTTGTTTCGGAATGAAAGTTATGATAATTGTGTCTATTTGTGTGATAACACCAATAATTTGTAAAATTTTCAGTTTCTAGGTTCGTAATCACTTTTGGATGATGATCAAGCCGCCGCTAAAGAACCAAACACGATGAAGAATCAAGCTTCCGCTTTTGTTTAGTGGTTTTACGTAAACCGAACATCATAAATGTTTAGTTAAGGTCTTTAAACACAAACACTTTTAATAACTTGATGGTTTGTTAATGTAATCTTGTATAAAGTTTATAATTGCAAGAAAATGTGTAAAATCCGTAATTTATCCAGTAAGAGTGTTATATATAGTCGTAAATTTCCACATAATAACATGGGTCTTACAGTTAGATTGTCCTAAAAGTGATGAGGAGATCAGAGATATGGAAGGTGTACCCTATTCTAGTGCGGTAGGCAGCCTAATGTATTTGATGGTCTGTACAAGACCTAACATTGGGTATGCTGTGAGTATGGTCAGTAGATACTTGGCCAATCCAGGTAGAAATGACTGGGAAGTAGTTAAATGGATAATGCGGTATCTAAAGGGAACTAAAGATTATGGTTTAAATTTTGGTTTGAAAGGTGACTGTGAATATGTTGTTAAGGGCTATGTGGATGCTGATTTTGTTAAAGACCGGGATAAGGAAAGATCTCTTACAGGGTATGGCATTCAAGTGTTGAATAGCTTGGTTAGTTGGAAGGTAACACTTCAGCATATTGTTGCATTGGCAACAGAATCAGAATATATAGCTCTTACAGAAGCTGTTAAAGAAGCCATGTGGTTAAAAAGATTTGTCATTGAGTTGGGAGTCAAAGATGTGACTACAATGGTATTGTGTGACAGTCAAGGGGCTTTGCAGTTGTCTAAGAACTAAACACATATGTGTTAAGTTGCATTTCATTAGAGAGGTGATTTAATCAAGGGAGGTGTTTGTTGAACAGATTAATACAGAAGAGAATGGTGCAGATGTTTTTACAAAGCCTTTGTCTGAGAACAGTTTTGAGCATTGTTTAGATCTTCTGGGAGTTGGTTGACAGATGCAAAGGGGGAGATTGTTAAGAATATTGCATTCAGT
This sequence comes from Helianthus tuberosus, assembly GCA_030545235.1. Taxonomy (NCBI): domain Eukaryota; kingdom Viridiplantae; phylum Streptophyta; class Magnoliopsida; order Asterales; family Asteraceae; genus Helianthus; species Helianthus tuberosus. Next base: position 220,245,820 of record CM060369.1, read on the forward strand.
CAACGAGGTCAACTCATTCTACTATGTTTCATAGTTTTATACTGTTTGGAATTAGTACTAGAAGTACATGGGTATTTTAGGTAATACTGTAATCTTGGAGGGTTTAAAATGGCATTTCTTGTGCACGTTAGTTCGTATTCTTTTCTTTCAAGTGTAATCAATTCATTAATCTTTTGAATGAGAGTGAATCATTGGTACCGATTGTTGATCTTGATCTTGTTTTGATTCTCGTGTTAATTGATTCTTTTGATCTTGTTTTGATTCTCTTGTGTTAATTGATTCTTAGTTTTCATTAACAGTGGTAATGTAAAGTTGGGGTGACATCAAATGGTAAAAGATAGAAAGATGGGTACAACACGGTTTTTTTTTTTTTTTTTTTCCAAATCCCAAGGACAATATGTGTGTGGAGAGAGATATGTTTGATATAAGGTAATGGAATGAATGAGAGAATTTAACAAATAAATGAATAAAATAAATAAGAAAAAGAAATTTGGAAAACCGAATAAATCGTTAATAATAACAAGCACACCGTTGCTAAAAAGTAGAGAAAATTATTAATTTTCACAATATTGTCCAATTAAAAATAAACTATATTTATACTATGATAAATAAAATATTTTCACCTCATAATATTCGCAAGTGACAAGGCTAAAATCTATTTCTTGTTGTTTGTTACAGTATCTAAAGAGATATGATACAAGTATATTTAAGTTGTAAAAACATATATACAGAATTCAAAGAAGAAGAAAAAGAAAATTACCCGTTGGCAATATGTTTGGGTTCCCATCCAGCAAGGTTACTTGCATCAATAAGTGCGTTTCTCCATAACTGAGCTTGGTTACTGTTCTGTGCTTCTTGTTGGGCAAATGCTATTCCGAAATCCCCCTGTTGTTTTCTCACATCTGAGGGATCCACATCATAGAAAATGGGAATCACAACTAGCTCGTTATCTTTGCATTTCATAATATGTGCAAGCTCGTCCAAACACCATGAAGAATCAGCATAGTGTTTGGAAAATATTATGATGGCAATCCGTGATTCTTCGATAGCCTTGAAGAGGGATGGACGGATGGATTCACCCCGAGGAAGGGCTTCATCGTCTTTGTAAGTGATAATTGAGTGTTGTTTTAGTGCAGCGGAAAGATGATCCACAAAGGTCTTGCGGGTATCTTCTCCTCTAAAACTAAGAAATACGTCATATTTAAACGATCGAGAAGAAGAGGCTGGTGCGGAGTGAGATGAAGACGATGAGGATGCCATTTATATGTTCAGAATATGTATGATAAGTGTGAATCAAATGAAAAGAAGATTTATGTGATTTGTTTTGTGTAGTGACTAGTGAATGAAATGGGTTAAACAGAAAGAGATGCAAATGAAGTGATGTGCTTCCCAGTAAGATCGATCATCACATTCTGTAGAGAATAGAGCTAGGAAATTTCCGCTTACTTTCTTCATATAATAGCATTAATCAAAAAATAATTTTAAAAGGTTAAAATGGTAAATTAAAAGTAAAACCAAACACGGTGTGAAGTAAGGGGGGTAGGGGTGCCCATCACTCACCATCCACTCATCACTCATCACTCACAACTTCCAATCAAGTTCCGCCACGTCATCGAGCGTTATTGTTTAGATGTGTTATTAAATTTAATGAGGAGCAGATCAAAAGCTCTTAGATTAAAAGCAAGATGAAATGAATTGACATGAAAACTTAATACTACATACATTTTATCAATCATTCTAAAAGTTTAAAAGAAAATTCTTATAATACTTACTTTTTAGAATTATATGACATTGTAACGTGTTTCTAGCTGTTCATTGGGCCAAATGAGATTGGACTACCCAAAATTATTAGTGTAGTACTGTCATGAATTGTACTAATAGTTGGCCCACGTCCATTACCACTCATTGTACTAATACTCTAATAGCATGCATACCTTTCTTCGAAGTTTACATGAAATTTCTCAAATAATGAAAGCGCTCTACAATTATTTACAGGACATAAATTTTTTAAAACAAAATAAAAAAATCAAATTTGTTGAGAGTTATCATTATGTCTTTTCTTTTACAAGGCAACACATGCAACGTGTTTTGCTAAATAGGCCGAAACTAACTTGGGATGCGTGGATTAGGCAAGATTTGCTAGACTTGAACCTCAACGAGGACATGGTTGATAATAGGAATTTGTGAAGACGTATGATTAAGATTACATACTTTTAGGAGGATTGTCTGTTTTGGTATTAGTTTCTTCTTTTAGGAGCTTAGTCTTTTTTTTGGGATTTGGGGGGGGGGGGGGGGCGTCTATGCGTGTTATCGTGTGTCTATCTATGGTGTTAGTTGTCATTAGTCTATTTTATGTGGTACTTGTTAAGAAGAATTAATTTTTTTTCTTTTGAAGTACACACTATGGTTTTTGTACCTATTTGTAGGGCTGACATAATGGATTAATCCAATCTGTTAAGACACGAACACGATAAGACACGAAATCTTATCGTGTCAGATTTTTGAAACACGAACACGAACATGTTAATAAACAGGTTACACGAAATGACCTGTTAAGTCACGAAAAAATTACCAACGTATCATACGACCTATTTAAGACACGAACACGACCGAATTGGGAAGCTGTGAACCGGATAGGGAATGGTGGTGTTTGTGTGAGAGATTTAAAAATTAGGGATTTGATTGTGGAAAAAGAACCGCGTGTGTTCGTGTATAATTCATCTCAAGTACCACGATTGATGACCTCATGTCCACACCCACATATAATATTTTTTTAATTTTTAATTATTAACATGTACTTAACGGGTCTTAACAGGTTAACGGGTTTTAACCTATTTAGAACACGAAACCTGTTAAGGTCTTATCGTGTCGACCTGTTTTAGACACGAAACATGTTAAGGTCAAACACAAAACATGATAACTTTGTGTAGGTTTGTGTCGTCTTATCGTGTTCATGTCAGAATTGCCAGCCCTAACTATTTGTTGCGTTTTTATGATGATGTTGACTCGTATGCCCTGGATATGTCTTCGGAGTCGGGGGTCTCTTTGGAAGCGAACTCTCTGTCCCTTAGGGTAGAGGTAAGGTTTGTCTACATCCACCCTCCCAAGACCCCACCGATAGTTTAACTATAATTAGGATTATACTGGGTAAGGTTGTTGCTCTTGTTGTTGTATACCAAAGGGCTTCTTTCTCATGAGGTTGATGGTTCGAGTCCTAGTGTGGACAATAATCTAGAATTAAGAGTAGAATAAAAGGTTGGGTGTTAGCTAGGGATGGGCAAATACCGGTCGGTACCGATACCAAAAGTATTGGTATCGGAAAACGGGAAAAATGGTTACCGGTAACAAATATAACCGGTACAATTCTGATATTTACCAATAAATCAACCAAAATACAAGTACCAGTACCAAAAAATGAAAAAATAGGTACCTAAAGGGGTATGGTCCCAGATCTTGCGCTAGGCTTTGGCGCAAGTGACCATCATCCAGTTTACTTTGCCACTCGGCAAAAAAACATGCTTCACTCCTGCACAAGCTTGAAGGGCGCGCGCGCGAAAAGCAACAGACGATGGAACCTTCTCTTGACTTCTAGTTGAGTAGTTATTGGGGATGTGTTGTTTTGTATTGTGGAACTCATCCAACACATACTATGGTCTTGCGTAAACCTACATGGCGCACGCTCAAGGGCAACATCTTATTATAATGCAAGTGGAACCTTTGACTTCTACGTCTAATCAAGAAGTTGCAAACTTTGACTTCTTTGGCCAACCAGCAATTGGCAAACCCTGGCACTGACAACAGCGGTCACCCTGACCGTGCAAGAGACGGCTGCCCAGTCCACTATCAGGAAACTCCACTTGCATAAAGCTGATGAACAAACTGACTACCAAAGCTAACAGGCCACATGGTGGTTGCTCCTCCGTGTGCCTGACACAACAGGACATGTGGCGACACCTCCACAGTGTGCCTGAATTTCTGTAGCCTGCACACCTGACAGACCAATGGATAAGCTGCAAGGTTTGTCAGTCAGGCCAAGGGCCCATCATAAGGCCAATTGGCCTCTCTCCTTCACTCTTCGGCTATAAATACCCGACTTCAATCCAAATTTGAGGTAATGCTAATCTGCTCCCTCACAGTTACTACTTAATCACTTATCTTGCTTCCTAAGCAAATACTGATTCTCACGTCGGAGGGTGATAACAAGGAGCAACCCCCACCTCATTCTCCTTGTTGCGAGTCACGGTGTTTTCATTGTGCAGGCAACAGATACAAGATCAATCTGTCATCGATCGAGGAAAGAAGGGATTAACCCTATCTTGACGAGATTCGACTCGTGAACTAACTACTCGGTTAACCATTGTTTCTTCATTCGCCCACCGCTATTTTTACAAGCACTATCATCTTTTCTTTTCCAGAATCATGACTGATCATCACACCATTGTCAACTCGGACAGGGAGCCCTATGTTCCTGTCCCAATCAAACAGACGGAGAATGCTCCCCGCAACCAAACGACGGGTCACATTGGAACATCCGCTCAGGCGGGGAACGTATCGGCGAATCTGCCGAATATTCCCCAGTTAGCATCAATTATACTAGAGAGGGAGGATCCTCTCTCCTGGTTCTTAAAACAACAAGCTGTTTTGAATGCAGTATACGCCCAACTCTGCGTCGAGGCGCAACGGATTGTACAGCGTACACCTGCACCAATCACACCAACGCCTCATGTTCTTCAATACGAGACACTACCGCCACAACACCATGCGCCTAGTGACAGGCGCGAAGAACATGGTGACTCGTATATGAGTCAGCATACGTTACAAGAAGGGGATTCAACTTATGGATCCCGGGCGAGAACCTCAGTGCACCATAGGTTGGGGCCACCAAGGCAACATCGGCGGGAGTCCGACAACCGCCAGAGGTCTGACGTACATAGCCGTCTTGGGCTACCCCCCAACGACGATATGACTGATCCTGAAGACTCCACCTATTATGCAGAGGAATCCCGCAACGTTTTTAGCCTATTAGATAACGACCGGGACACGTACAGACATGTGCGGGCAACTGATGATCGTGCAACAAGACGTGTACAGCTCGGTCTACCGACCAAAGTGTGCGGCTGGCAGTTCCAAGTTCATAAAAGGAATTGCCCTAGTAACACTAACATGGTCAAAACTTCCACCAAGTGTGGGAAAATACAATGGGTTGACAGACCCTGACGACTACATTTATGTGTTCACTAGTGTCGGCCTCGTTGGCGGCTACACGCAACCATTGTGGTGCCATCTTTTCGTCCAGACCCTTACTGGCAATGCAAGGGCCTGGTTTGATAGTTTACCAGTGGGCTCATTGGTATCGTATAGAGATTTGCAAGAAAAATTTCTTGCTTATTTCAACCAACAAAAGCGACACATCCAAGACACGACGGACGTTATGACGATCTGGCGCAGAAACAATGAAGGCTTGGAAGCCTTCATCACCAGATTTAACAAAGAATGCCTCGAGATCGGCGAGGTACCCGACGCCCATGCCCGCGCACATTTCTATTAAGTCGTTAGGCATGAATAAATGATCAAGACAAATTCTCGTAAGGAGGGCTTACCAAAGAAATAGGACGACGTTATGACGGCAGCCAAGACATTCGCCCAAACAGAGCGCTCATTACTTCAAAACAATGATAAAGATTGGACTTCGTATGTTGATCTGCATTCTTCAAGACATGAGTCATCAAGGCGCAGCAACAGCAAGTGTAATAAAAATTCGTGGATGCACGATCACGAGTCCAGGTCATTTGATAAGTTAGGGTCCCAAGCGGACGCCAGAACTACAATCAATAACCAACAGGATCATCGGGCAACAAAGAAAGAGAATCGAGACTAACAATGAACCGATCTTACCAAATCACCAAAAGACATTCTTCTTATTGAAGAATGTATCTTTAAACCAGCAGCACCGATGAAAAACAAGAAAGGGCAAGACCTCAACTTGTATTGTAACTACCACAAGGATAGGGGTCACACCACCAATAACTGCATCAGTCTCCGACAGGAGATTGAGAAGGCCCTTAAGAATGGAAAGCTGCAACATCTATCGCAACATGTGAGAAAAGAAACGAAGCGCATCAATCACCAAGATGAGGGTCCTTCTGAAAAGAAAATGAAATACCCGAACGTACACATGATAACTGGTGGGCGCAAGCAACATAAGAAGGCGATAAAGAGGGCGCAAGACGATGATTGGTGCGACTAGTAAGTCGTCTTCCCTCGAGTAAGAGGCAGACCTGTCACACCCCGATATTTCCACGTTTGACCGGTGGGCCCGGTAGGGGAGTATCGTGACGTGGTTGGTAACATTACAGTCAAACAACACAATATTTAAATGCACAGCAGAAGCAAAAGATAGATATATTTCAACCTTAATAGATTGTAATATCAAGTATCACAAATAGTCGAAATAATCCACAGGTGGATCAAAAATAAATAGGAAACATTGTTCAACAGATTTGACATCCAAGCTTGCGAAACTTATTGTAGACGCTAGGAGAAAGCCAGCCTAGTTTGCGTAGTACCTGCACTTAACCTTTTTGAGAAAATACGCCAGTTTACACTGGTAAATACAATTTAACTGACTCATTTTAAAAATGGTTAAAATTGATTTGAATGCTCGTGGCACAAACTTTTATAACTTGGGATAATTATTTAAACATATAAACTTGTAAAAGAATTACATGTTCCTTATGCGTTCAGTAGCCCGGTTCGTGCCAGGTTAAAGATCAATAGACACACCACATAATTTACTTATGCACTGACGAGTGTACGCCTACACTCCGCGCTTAGGTCGTGGCCATTTCGTAAAATGATGCCAAGGATATCCGGGACATGGTCATTAACCCCCCAAAGGCGTTAAGCAAACAAAACATTTTTAAACGGGTCATCTCGATAATACTTAACCACCAATCGATTAAGGTCGAATGCCCAACCAAGCGGTATTTTATATACCGTACCCCAAGCCCGTATAAGTGAAAATAAGTTAAAAGTATTTACCTTTGCAAGTATAATTCACAATTAGCAAATGCGGGTAGCTTTTACCGGGCCTCCTATTCTGGAACAAAGGTTTATAATAACCTATTAGAATCCTAACGGTCTTTAGTTAAGCTTAAGCTTAGACCGATTAGTTTTAAGGAACGATACGGTTCGAACGCGTGATTAAGCGAAGACCGGAATAGAATGTGATTTAGACCCGACAAGTTTGAAGACTTGTCTTATATGGGTAATCTAAACGCATTCTGAATTTTGAGATAAAAATGATGAGGTTTGACTCGTTTCGGCCGATTTATGTAAACTAGCTACATAAACCGAACCAAACGCGAAGAGTGCGTAACGGGTAACCATAAGAGCCATATACAGGTTTCCTAAGTTAATATGCCTCTAATATGTTGTGACATCAGTAAGATATCTTTCATTATGCCCGAAACGAATTTAAACTCAAACTATGCCCCGTAGGGGTATTTTGGTCATTTAAGGTTATAAATGAGTTTGAACAATAATCTGAGTTACAGGACTGATGTAATCAGTAAAAATACTTAATTTGATAAGTTATAACAGTAGAGTATTGCATATATGTGAAATTTATCAATTATAACCAAACTGTGCACCGTAGGGGCATTTTGGTAATTTCACATAAGCTTAAAAGGTCAAAATCGGAAATCTGAGTTTAACAACTTTTGCTTACTGTTAAAACATTATAATTTAGCTAGGATATCAGTGTGTATCAACCCTTATATGTTTAAAATAGTTTTAGTACATACTATGCGTTAAAAACGCTTAAAAAGGCGATTAGAAGCCATTTCCGGGTTCTATAAAGAAAGCTGATATTTTTATTATTCCAGAAGGTCTAAAATAATTTATTTATCATACAAAATCAGTAGCAAAAGGTTTGGGGTCAAAAAGATATGTAAAACTCACTTTATAGCCCAAAAGGGCAAAACCGACAATTACCGAATCAAGCCTATAACTCTAAGTTATGCTCAGCCTAAAATTAAATAAAAATCTTCAAAAATCACAAAATAATATATTACATCAGTGGGTAAAAATTTTGATATCAAGAAGTGGGTTTAAATAGACTATATGCTAATTATGCCGTTTAATCGCTAAAAAGCTTCTAATTACGCTAATGAGCATAACTCTCAATCTATACCTCAAACTGAGGTCAAATTTTTGGGTACAAGTTTATAATTCAGTAACTAAGGTTTCTACTCTTTTACATTTTTTAAAAATCACGTCTTATGGTGAAAAGGGCATAATGGTCAACATATAAGCAATTAACGGAATCATGCATATTAATTGGATAACTAATGAACCAAGGTGTATAATCACAGAGGGTTATACTAGCATGTAACCTAGTCCAATTAAAGCTCTAAGGAATTTCTAAAACATGCTTAAACGGGTCAGAACTGAAAGTCAAAGCAAAAGTCAAATTATGCGACTTTCGGTTCCGAACCGGGTCTTTACTGAAAATTGTCGGGTTGAACATGTTTAGACATGTTCTTACATTAATTACCAAGTTATATTCATGATCAAACAGGTTGTATGGGTTCTACATTGCTAATTATGCATTAATTTGAAACTAAGCATCCTGTTGACTTTTTAATAACAAGCTTGACCTGATCAATGATCTAGTTAGAGTGGGAATCCGAAGGTGCCCTTTTAAGGGTTAAATGCCCACATGATTACCAACTTATAACTACCTTCAATTCGACTAATCACTGGACCATTAATGATTAATCGCTAAGTCAAACGGTAATTACGACGGTTTGACTTTTAAGCTAAAACTAAGTAAAAACTCAACTAGAAAAGGTTAAGCATACTTACAGAAGTCCTATACATGATTAGGGATGCTTAGGGTCTGCTCTTGAACTGCCAAAAGCTCCAGAAATGCAGAAGGAATGAGTGATCACAATGTTCCAACATTGTGGCTTTATATAGTGATTTCAATTGCTTGTGATCTTGACACATAAGCCTAGCATTGTTCCCAGATCATTTACAAGTGCTCCTAGGGTCTAAAAGCATGTAGGGGTCTCCCATGGAGGAGGAAAATCATTTTTAAGTCGGTTACCACGTTTATAACAGCCACTGCCCGATTTACTGTCGCTGGGCACCCCTTACGGACCGTAAGGGGGTGGCTTACGGTCCGTAAGCCTTTGAAGAAGGCAAAAATCTTGACCTTTCAAGCATTCGAACAGGCAACCATGTATTACAAATTTGGGACATGAATTATCAGTTTGGGGCCTCTACATTATGCTTGAACAGTTATGTACCCTACCATTTTGCAATGTTTTCTTGAACTTTAAAGGAAAACCATAAACGAAGGTTTTTCGTGCATTTCTTAGTAGGATTCCACTCTTGCAAATATAAATTAATTATTGCTAGAAATCACCGGATTTGAATGTATACCAGATGTTTATTATTCATATTAGGGTCTTGGGATTCGTAATGAGGTCGTTCAGAGGTAAAAATTAACATGACGACACTTTTAAATCCTGCCATACATCCTTAACTAGATCCGGGTTTATATCACTTTTGTCTTACATGACACGTGTCATTATTTCATTGATCACAAATTTTTGAGGTGTTACATCCTCACCCCCTTAAAAGAAATCTCGACCTCGAGATTTACTAGAATAAATGAGGGTACTTTTCTTTCATCATGGACTCAACCTCCCATGTGTATTCGGGACCTCTACGGGCATCCCATTTTACCTTTACAATAGGCACATGCTTCCTTCGAAGCTTCTTAACCTGTCGATCCTCGATTGACACAGGCTTCTCAACAAACTTTAAGCTCTCTTCTATGTGCACATCTGTATGTGGTATGACCAGTGATTCATCAGCGAAACACTTTTTCAGATTGCAGATGTGGAATACATTGTGAATTCCACTGAGCTCTTCAGGCAAATTTAACTTATAAGCAACTGATCCGACACGTTCGATGACCTCGAATGGTCCTATGTATCTCGGGCTTAACTTGCCTTTCTTACCAAATCGCATCACTCCCTTCCAGGGTGATACTTTAAGCAACACCTTGTCACCTACCTCGAAGTTAAAAGGTTTACGCTTTAAATCTGTGTAGCTTTTCTGCCTATCCCTGGCAGCTTTCAGGCGGTCACGAATCTGGACAATCTTGTCCGTCGTTTCAAAGACTATTTCCAGTCCTGACAATTGGACATCTCCAACTTCTGCCCAACATACGGGCGTTCTGCACTTTCTACCGTATAAGGCCTCGAAGGGCTCAGCCTTAATGCTGGTATTGTAACTATTGTTGTAGGAGAATTCGATTAACGGCAGGTGGTTATCCCAACTACCACCTAAGTCAATCACACATGCACGAAGCATGTCTTCCAATGTTTGTATAGTAAGCTCACTCTATCCGTCCGTCTGAGGATGGTAAGCCGTACTGAAATTTAAGCGCGTGCCCAAAGACTGTTGGAAACTTTTCCAAAAATGTGACGTGTATCTAGTATCTCTGTCAGAGATAATAGACACAGGCACGCCATGTAGAGACATAATCTTGTCTACGTACAATTGGGCTAACATGTCGAAGCTATAGGTCTCCTTAATGGGTAGGAAATGTGCTTACTTAGTCAGTCTATCTACTATTACCCATATCGTATCATTTCCTTTCCTTGTCTTCGGCAACTTGGTGATGAAATCCATCGTCACCATTTCCCACTTCCACGTGGGAAGTTCAGGCTGTTGTAGCAAAGCTGACGGCTTTTGATGTTCAGCTTTGACTTGCGCACATGTCAGACATTTTGCTACATAGGTAGCTATAGACTTCTTCAAGCCTATCCACCAAAAATTCGCCTTCAGATCCTGGTACATCTTATCAGCTCCAGGATGAACGGAATATTTAGAGCTGTGGGCTTCCTGGAGGATGACATCTCGAAGTCCTCCATAAACTGGAACCCATATTCGTCCATTTAATCTGAGGATTCCGTCCTTGCCATAGGATAACTGCTCCTCAGTTACCCCTAGCTTTTCATTAGGATAGTTAGCTTCCAGCACAGCTTCCTTCTGTGCAGCTAACAACCTTTCATTCAAACCATTCTTTACCTCAATGCTCTTGGCATTGATTCGGGTGGGTTTCACTCTTTCCTTCCGACTTAAGGCATCACAACCACATTTGCCTTGCCGGGATGGTATCGGATTTCGCAATCATAATCATTCAACGTCTCCATCCATCATCGTTGCCTCATGTTTAGATCCTTCTGATTAAACTAGTGTTGAAGGCTCTTGTGATCATAATAGATCACACACTTGATTCCATACAAATAATGCCTCCATAGTTTTAGTGCAAATACAACGGCACCCAACTCTAAGTCATGGGTGGTGTAATTCTTCTCGTGCACTTTTAACTGTCGTGAAGCATAGGCAATGACTTTGCCTTTCTGCATAAGCACACATCCTATCCCGGTGTGTGTTGCATCACAATATACCACAAAATATTCTATTCCATCAGGCAATGTCAATACAGGAGCGTTGCTCAACTTTTGCTTCAGAATATCAAAAGATTCTTGCTGCTTAGGCCCCCAATCAAACTTAACCTTCTTCCTAGTCAAAGAAGTTAGGGGTGCAGCAATCCTTGAAAAATTTTCGATAAATCGCCTATAGTATCCTGCCAATCCCAAGAAACTGCGAATTTTTGTGGGCGTCTTCGTCTCTTGCCAATTCATGACAGCTTCAACCTTAGCGGTATCCACTTGGATACCACGCTCACTAACCACATGTCCAAGGAATTGGACTTCTCGAAGCCAGAATTCACACTTCGAGAATTTGGCATAAAGCTTCTCCTGCTGAAGTAGTGAAAGAATACATCGAAGATGCTTCTCATGATCAGCTTGGTTCTTCGAGTAGATGAGGATGTCGTCAATGAAGACGAAGACAAATTTTTCCAAGTATGGTTTGCAGACGCGATTCATGAGATCCATGAATGCGGCAGGTGCATTAGTGAGCCCAAAAGGCATCACTAGGAACTCGTAATGACCATAACGAGTCCTAAATGCAGTCTTGTGTACGTCTTCATCTTTAACCTTCAGTTGATGATAGCCTGACCTCAGATCGATTTTGGAGAAGTAACTTGCCCCTTGGAGCTGATCGAACAGATCGTCGATTCTGGGTAATGGGTACCTATTCTTGATAGTGACCTTATTAAGCTCACGGTAATCGATGCACAAACGCAACGATCCATCCTTCTTCTTGACAAATAAGATTGGTGCTCCCCAAGGAGACGAACTAGGTCTAATGAAACCCTTGGCTAGAAATTCATCTAGTTGCGTTCTCAATTCCTTCATCTCTGTTGGTGCCAACCTATAAGGTGCTCTAGCAACTGGTGCTGCTCCAGGGATGATGTCAATTCTGAATTCCACTTGCCTATCTGGTGGTAAGCCAGGTAGTTCTTCAGGAAAAACTTCATGGTATTCAGAAATGACAGGAATATCCTCAATCTTAGGCTTCGGCTCATCGATAGTCACTTGTGCCATGTAGATGACACAACCCTTCTTCAAACACCTAGAGGCCTTGAGCATAGTCACTTGCTCAGGCAATCCATACTGGGTATCTCCCTGAATGGTAAGTGACTCACCAGACGGAGTCTTGATCACTACTTGCTTCTTATTGCAGACAATCTGGGCCTGGTTATGAGATAACCAGTCCATGCCTAGAACGATGTCAAAACCGGCTAACTTCAAAGGAAGCAAAGACAAAGGAAAAGAGTGGTTCTTAATGGATATAAAACATCCATCTAATATGGTTGAGGCAGTTTCTAAGGTGCCATCTGCTAATTCCACCTCATACTTCACACTTAAGGTTTTTACAGGTAAATTCAGCAATTTGCAAAACTTATTATCTACAAATGATTTATCAGCGCCTGAATCAAAAAGTACTTTTGCATAGACATCATTTATGAGGAAGGTACCTGTAATCACATTGTCGTCCTGGACGGCTTGCTTTGCATCCATCCTGAAGACCCTCGCATTGGTCTTTTTCCCATCCTCCGTCTTCTTTGCAAGTTTTGGTCAGTTGGACTTGATATGCCCTTTTTCGTTGCAACTGTAGCACGTTGCGTCCTTCAACTTTTTGCAATCCAAGGTCTTGTGTTCCTTGGACTTGCATATCCCACATGCAAAAGTTCTCGACTGTGTCTACGAGTTTGATTTATACATGCACTTCCCGAAGTGCTGTTTCTTGCAGATCTTACACTTGGGCTTATCTCCAGATTGATGCCCATCCTTCTTAGACTCAGACCCTTTCTTGTGGTCATTGTTTCCTCGGTGCTTCTTGTTTGACCTTCGTGAATTGTCATCTTCACGTTTCCTTTTCTCGGCATCCGTGTTCCTCAGCAATCTCTGTCTGACCGCGTCCAGTGTGAGGGACAAAGATATATCAGTTACAGATCTGAAAGTAGTTGGCCGAGAGGCCTTCACGCTTGCCTTTATTTTTGGGGCTAAACCCCCAATGAAACGAGCTATTCTTTTGGGTTCCGGGGTCACCAGATACGGAACCAATCTGGACATTGTGTTGAAGCTCGTTAGGTAAGCTTGGTAGTCAAGGTTCTTCATAACCAACGATAGGAAGTTCGACTCAATCTTCTCAACCTCATGCTGAGGGCAGTAGTTTTCCCTGATGAGGGCAACAAATTGCTCCCATGTCATGTTGTACAATGGGATCTTCCCAGTAGCTTGAATCAACGATCTCCCCCAGGCTAAGGCCTCACCTTTGAACGATTGGGATACAAATTTTACCACATCCTTCTCAGCGCACCCGCTGATATCAACCACGGTGTCCATCTCATCCAGCCATGTCATGCAATCTATAGCTCATTTCTCCCCAGTGAAATCTCTGGGTTTGCATGAAACAAAATATTTGTAGGAGCAACCCTTATCCTGGGTCCCTTGTTTCGGTATGATCTTTTGAGATGGAACACTTTGCTGATTCGAGGACTGACGATCGTCATCAACTTTCTTGGGTTCTTCCTTCTTAGAAGGTGGTCGCTTGTTGTGAGCTTCAGAATGAGTCTTAGGTTTTGAGTGCGGTGCAGATAGGGTCCTACTTTAAGTCCCGCTATATTCCTGATACTACCGCTCTATGGCTTTCGTAACAGCGTTGTCTATTAACGCTTGCAGTTCAGCACCCGCTATATTAATCCGGGCATCATTCAGATTCTCCCTTGGGTGACTATTAATTTCATCTGAGTCAGCCATTGTATCTTGAACTGTTACATAAGATATGGACAATAATTTATTTGCGAGTTTATTATGGAATTGCCTTTTATGGCAATTCATTAACCATGGTAAACATAGACCATATTTGGTTAATTTGTTACTCACATTTAGGATTTTTATTATGATTTATCCTAATTACAAAATAATAACAGTTTCATTAGTAGCACAAAAGGCCTAGTTACGAGAACATTTTAAATCATAAGCCATGATTTCAGAGAATCGAGGCATTTAGGTTTGAACTGACAGGGAGTCATGGACTACTACTGTCTTTTGTCTTATGTGACAATGGTTATGGCCCGTAGGCACTGCATCACTACTGGATGTCTAACATATGATCATCTTAATTGATGATTTAAACCCATGATTTATGGATCATTAGGTTAAGTTAGGAATCTTTCGAAGAATCCCATCATAAGAATGACGTGTGTGATTTTAACGAATCACTTCTGCCAGGAGCGTTAACATGTTTTCAGATGCTAACAGGGATTTGAATCTTTTTAACAGGTCTTACCATCTTGGCCAAGTCTTTTAATGACATGCAAGCTAGGTTATACCTTTAAGATTCTTAGTTAATATTTAAATAGGCAGATTATTTTAAAAAGAATGAATTTGATTTATTTATTTCATGTATAATATATCTATGCATATAATGACCAAAAATGAAATTTATAAAATTAACATTCCATTAATCATAAAAGTACACACTGCCCTAAACGGGTCTTTCAACATAACAACTTGCCCACGCAGGGGCTTAACCAAATAAACATACCCACGCAGGGGTTAACAGAAAGACATGCCTACGCAGGGGCAGAATACAAGAAGTCATACCCACGCAGGGGCTAAGCATAAACAAATGTCCGCGCAGGGACTTGATTGAAATAGGAATTACAACAATACATATAGGGATTTAATGATCCCTTTTCTTCTTCCCCTTTAGCAAGCTTGCCAGGCCCTTGAGGAAACCCCTGTTGTTTCTGCGTTCTTCTTGGAACTCGTGCTCCACCCGACTTAGTCTTTGGAGGATTTCCTCCTGTTCTGGTGGGGAAAATCGTGGTGGCTGCGACTGCTGTCGAATCGGTGGTCGAGCAGGTACTTGATATCCATGAGCTGGATATCCCACTCCCCAAGGAGCTCCATATGGTCCTTCCGGATGAAGGGCATTGTAGTTCGCCGCTACAAGGTACGGGTCGGCTTCAGCAAAGTTATAATGCGTGTGAGCCAGCTGCTCAAACGGATTGTACGCCATTGAACCGGCGTATGCAGGGATCGGGTTATCAAAACCCATCGGTGGTGGCTGTGGTGCAGCTGGTGCGAAACTCACCTCAGGAATTGGGTTTGAGGGCCCACCCATTTGTGGGTCTTCCTGTAGTGGCGGATAGTGACTGCCACTGGAGTGTCGAGGGGTGCTAAAATGGAAATCCCCTGCTCGCGCAGACATACGTGCGCCCGTTCTCCTACGCCTTGGTGGTTCTGGAGATGCTTGATGAACTGGCGGCGGTGGAGGTGGTGGCGTGACCGCCACAAATCGTGAATCCACAGAGGGATCCTGCTGTTGCTGCTGCTGGTGAGGTGATGAATGGTGAGAAGGTGTGAAGTACCATTCATGTTGGTTAAACCTCGCTTGGTAACTGTCCGGACCACCGTAGGGTGATCCGTGGAATGAAGATCCATCAGAGATCTCGATGGGATGGTTGGGGGTACCGCTTGCAGGTTCGACGGGATCCGTGTCCTCGTCCATGTCCATAGCATTGTCTTCTGAGAAGTGGTCCTCCGGTCCCAATGGGTTAAAACCCACTGGTTCTTGAATATAATTTTCCGGGTTAAACCGGCCCTGAAAAACAGGAGTAGGGTTGCCAAAGGAATTGTGCGAAAGGGATCGCTGGAGAGGTATATATGAAGGCTGTGGGTTATCGGGCTCGTTTTCCGAATGCGGCCCAAAAGAATGACGGTAGGGAGGTGTTGAGCTATGCGAGACTGATCGCCTAGCGGGCTCCACATTGGTCCTCCAGTTCTCTCGAGGATCGGCACTCATTGTTGTAGAAGGAGCTCGCCGGTGCGAAGGCCCGGCTTCGTGATCATTGGGGGCGCTCATCGGCCCCTTTCCTCGTCCTCCTCTTCTCATTCTTGGTGGCATATTTCCTGTCAATAAAAACAAAGGTAACAACAAGAATATATATAAAATAAAAGACAAAGTTAAAATTAAAACAAATTTGGATTGTTCCTATGTTCTTTGTCTAGACTCAAAAATTTAGGTATGTGTAACTGAGATTAAACATAAAAGGCTAGTGTTTAATTCACTCAGCGTTGGCTCTGATACCAACCTGTCACACCCCGATATTTCCACGTTTGATCGGTGGGCCCGGTAGGGGAGTATCGTGACGTGGTTGGTAACATTATAGTCAAACAACACAATATTTAAATGCGCAGCGGAAGCAAAAGATAGATATATTTCAACCTTAATAGATTGTAATATCAAGTATCACAAATAGTCGAAATAATCCACAGGTGGATCAAAAATAAATAGGAAACATTGTTCAACAAATTTGACATCCAAGCTTGCGAAACTTATTGTGGACGCTAGGAGAAAGCCAGCCTAGTTCGTGTAGTACCTGCACTTAACCTTTTTGAGAAAATACGTCAGTTTACACTGGTAAATACAATTTAACTGACTCATTTTAAAAATGGTTAAAATTGATTTGAATGCTCGTGGCACAAACTTTTATAACTTGGGATAATTATTTAAACATATAAACTTATAAAAGAATTACATGTTCCTTATGCATTCAGTAGCCCGGTTCGTGCCGGGTTAAAGATCAATAGACACACCACATAATTTATTTATGCACTGACGAGTGTACGCCTACACTCCGTGCTTAGGTCGTGGCCATTTCGTAAAATGATGCCAATGATATCCGGGACATGGTCATTAACCCCCCAAAGGCGTTAAGCAAACAAAACATTTTTAAACGGGTCATCTCGATAATACTTAACCACCAATCGATTAAGGTCGAATGCCCAACCAAGCGGTATTTTATATACCGTACCCCAAGCCCGTATAAGGGAAAATAAGTTAAAAGTATTTACCTTTGCAAGTATAATTCACAATTAGCAAATGCGGGTAGCTTTTACTGGGCCTCCTATTCTGGAACAAAGGTTTATAATAACCTATTAGAATCCTAATGGTCTTTAGTTAAGCTTAAGCTTAGACCGATTAGTTTTAAGGAACGATACGGTTCGAACACGTGATTAAGCGAAGACCGGAATAGAATGTGATTTAGACTCGACAAGTTTGAAGACCTGTCTTATATGGGTAATCTAAACGCATTCTGAATTTTGAGATAAAAACGATGAGGTTTGACCCGTTTCGGCCGATTTATGTAAACTAGCTACATAAACAGAACCAAACGCGAAGAATGTGTAACGGGTAACCATAAGAGCCATATACAGGTTTCCTAAGTTAATATGCCTCTAATATGTTGTGACATCAGTAAGATATCTTTCATTATGCCCGAAACGAATTTAAACTCAAACTATTCCCCGTAGGGGTATTTTGGTCATTTAAGGTTATAAAAGAGTTTGAACAATAATCTGAGTTACAGATCTGATGTAATCAGTAAAAATACTTAATTTGATAAGTTATAAAAGTAGAGTATTGCATATATGTGAAATTTATCAATTATAACCAAACTGTACACCGTAGGGGCATTTTGGTAATTTCACATAAGCTTAAAAGGTCAAAATCAGAAATCTGAGTTTAACAACTTTTGCTTACTTTTAAAACATTATAATTTACCTAGGATATCAGTAGGTATCAACCCTTATATGTTTAAAATAGTTTTAGTACATACTATGCGTTAAAAACGCTTAAAAAGGCGATTAGAAGCCATTTCCGGGTTCTATAAAGAAAGCTGATATTTTTATTATTCCAGAAGGTCTAAAATAATTTATTTATCATACAAAATCAGTAGCAAAAGGTTTGGGGTCAAAAAGATATGTAAAACTCATTTTATAGCCCAAAAGGGCAAAACCGACAATTACCGAATCAAGCCTATAACTCTAAGTTATGCTCAGCCTAAAATTAATTAAAAATCTTCAAAAATACCAAAATAATATATATTACATCAGTGGGTAAAAAGTTTGATATCAAGAAGTGGGTTTAAATAGGCTATATGCTAATTATGTCGTTTAATCGCTAAAAAGCTTCTAATTACGCTAATGAGCATAACTCTCAATCTATACCTCAAACTGAGGTCAAATTTTTGGGTACAAGTTTATAATTCAGTAACTAAGGTTTCTATTCTTTTACATTTATAAAAATCACGTCTTATGGTGAAAGGGGCATAATGGTCAACATATAAGCAATTAACGGAATCATGCATATTAATTGGATAACTAATGAACCAAGGTGTATAATCACAGAGGGTTATACTAGCATGTAACCTAGTCCAATTAAAGCTCTAAGGCATTTCTAAAACATGCTTAAACAGGTCAGAATTGAAAGTCAAAGCAAAAGTCAAATTATGCGACTTTCGGTTCCGAACCGGGTCTCTACTGAAAATTGTCGGGTTGAACATGTTTAGACATGTTCTTACATTAATTACCAAGTTATATTCATGACCAAACAGGTTGTATGGGTTCTACATTGCTAATTATGCATTAATTTGAAACTAAGCATCCTGTTGACTTTTTAATAACAAGCTTGACCTGATCAATGGTCTAGTTAGAGTGGGAATCCGAAGGTGCCCTTTTAAGGGTTAAATGCCCACATGATTACCAACTTATAACTACCTTCAATTCGACTAATCACTGGACCATTAATGATTAATCGCTAAGTCAAACGGTAATTACGACGGTTTGACTTTTAAGCTAAAACTAAGTAAAAACTCAACTAGAAAAGGTTAAGCATACTTACAGAAGTCCTATGCACGATTAGGGATGCTTAGGGTCTGCTCTTGAACTGCCAAAAGCTCCAGAAATGCAGAAGGAATGAGTGATCACAATGTTCCAACATTGTGGCTTTATATAGTGATTTCAATTGCTTGTGATCTTGACACATAAGCCTAGCATTGTTCCCAGATCATTTACAAGTGCTCCTAGGGTCTAAAAGCATGTAGGGGTCTCCCATAGAGGAGGAAAATCGTTTTTAAGTCGGTTACCACGTTTATAACAGCCACTGCCCGATTTACTGTCGCTGGGCACCCCTTACGGACCGTAAGGGGGTGGCTTACGGTCCGTAAGCCATTTGCAGAAGGCAAAAATCTTGACCTTTCAAGCATTCGAACAGGCAACCATGTATTACGAATTTGGGACATGAATTATCAGTTTGGGGCCTCTACATTATGCTTGAACAGTTATGTACCCTACCATTTTGCAATGTTTTCTTGAACTTTAAAGGAAAACCATAAACGAAGGTTTTTCGTGCATTTCTTAGTAGGACTCCACTCTTGCAAATATAAATTAATTATTTCTAGAAATCACCGCATTTGAATGTATACCAGATGTTTATTATTCATATTAGGGTCTTGGGATTCGTAATGAGGTCGTTCAGAGGTAAAAATTAACATGACGACACTTTTAAATCCTGCCATACATCCTTAACTAGATCCGGGTTTATATCACTTTTGTCTTACATGACACGTGTCATTATTTCATTGATCACAAATTTTCGAGGTGTTACAAGACCGCACGACAAGCGCGCCGTCTTGGTAACTGGCTGCCTGGGACACTACTACCGCACAGACTACGTCTTTTTAGACCCGGGCAGTACCTCCGACATAATCTATGAACAATACTTCAATCAGTTTGACCAGGAAGACAATGATAGATTGCAGCTGGTAGATTACCCATTAGCCGGTTTCATGGGGGAAACAGTGTTCCCCTTGGTCAAATAAATTTTCAAGTGACGCTTACCGACAGTAAACATAGACGAACATAGGAGGTAAACTTCGTGGTTTACCACATACCTCCAAGCATGATGTGCTTCTCGGCAGACAAGCACAAGGTGACTTTAACATGATAACATCCACTCCCCATTCCGAAATCGGTTTCCCAACCGAAACGGGGATTATGATTTTACATGCTCGCCGAGAAGTAATGTAGATGGACGAGCTTCGTCCGACCAAAACGGCAAGGCAAACACCAAGAATTGAACCGGGGAAGTGGGTACTTAATGCAAAATACCCCGAACAAACCGTTACCTTAGGCCAAGCCTTATCCAATAACGTCAGAGCACACTTAAAGCAGCTACTCTTCAAAAACAAATATATATTTTCTTGGACTCCTGCTGATATGAAAAGAGTCATGCGCGATGTTGCGCAACATTGTTTGAATACCATGGCTGGTATCAAGCCTGTGGTACAGGCGCGACGCAACCTGGGACCGGAAAAGAACCGCGCCATGAACGAGCAAGTGAAAGAATTGCTCGACGTAGGGATCCTGTGAGAAGTAAAGTACCGGACCTGGTTGGCAAACCCGGTCAAGGTAGAAAAGGCAACAGGGGGCTGGCTGTCACACCCCAATCGATGGCGGAAACATCGGGATGAGACGAAGTGTGTATAGATTGCTCGAGACTTCATAACACTATGTGACAATATTTAATAAAATTCAAATTTCATTGCAAGTGCTAAATTGTCATACAACATTTAACATAGAAATAACAACATTGTTCAAATTTCAACATAACATCCAAAGATAAATAGATTAAAGGTGTGTATCTAGTCCATCCTAACTTGATTTCTTCATGATCTTGACTATTAACCTGCAACATGTATTAAAATAAAATCAACAAAAAGTTGGCGAGTATACAAGTTTGATTACATAGCATAATAGAATAAAAGCTCATATCCAACATAAACATTATAAAAATAGTTTCAACCATGCTAGTTCACGCAGTCCAAGTGATAGCCCAAGTTTCCCAATGCGTTAAAGTGTCTCTCCCAAAGTTTAACGGGAGTTTCAATGATACCTCCTAACAATACCCCTCGAATACAAATGGGGGAGGTGCACGACTCCTATAGCATATGCATAGTACTACTAATTGTTAGGGCGGAACTACACACAGGGATTAAATGTTCACATAGCACAAGATAGTATCAAGTATCACAAGTTTCATGTTTCATGTTTAAATGGATAGAGTATGTTTCAAATAAGTTTCAAGTGTCAAGTGTCTTGATACAGAATACATGTTGCATCCCAAAAGTGTTTAAAACAAAGAGGGATTCGAGTATACTCACAATATTGCATATACTTTCCGATTATCCAATGTGAGGAAGTTGACGAGTTTAGAAGGTTGAATGTGTAGAGGCTAAAGTTCGAGTATGTTTAGAGTCGAGATTCGGGCTTAGATTCAAAGAATGACAAAGTATGTATTAGGAAAATATTCACTATGGTATTAGCACTTGTTTTGACACTATGGTAATCCTTAAGGATTATATGTGATTTCATAGGTTCAAGACCTATTAGAATCGTGACAAGGAACTACACACATAGTGAGAAGCTTATTAACTTGGTAGTAGATTTATATAATCACTATCAAGGGTTCGGTTTATAATATATACATAGTTATATTATATACATAATAATAATATATACATATTAATAATATATTTAGCCACGTAGGAGGCAGGAGGTTAAACCTTCCACTTGGTTACCTCGATTATTATGTTAATATATAGGTTATGTAAGAGGCGGGAGGTTGAACCTTCCACTTAGTAACCTCATAAGTATGTTTATGAATTAAAGGTACAATTATACTAAACAAAACATCAAGTGATGTGTGGACTTGTATGTAAGTTAGCCTAGGCTAACTAAGTAGTTACACCATCTTCAAGTTCAAGACTTGGCACCACTTGTGAGTCAATAACTCTATTAAAACAGAAAGTTTAGAATGTTTAGACACTCTTATTAAGTGTAAAACAACTTTGGCTTGGCTTTACTAATCATACAATAGACTAGAAGCATAAGAACACAAGTTTGTTTGAAGTATGCAAGAGTTTAAGAAAGTTTCATGCAAAACAGAAAGTTTATGGACATTTTTGGGGCAATTCCAGGTCTGATTTCTCCCAAGAGAAGTCAAGGAATCAAAGCCCATGATTATACAAACAAGTAGGAAAAAGAATCAAGTAATTTGGTTGAGTTTTGAGCAAGTTATGCTCACTTTTGCATGCAAGGGTGAATCTGCCCGAATTTCAACTTTGCAAGAGATTTGAGAGTGATTTAGGAGAGATTTGAGAGTTGTGCAAGAGTCTAAGGCCTTAGGGGAGGTGTATTTATAGATGGAAGGGGGTAGGTGGTGATCTAAATTGGTCAAATGGCTGCAAAATTAGGCAGGAAATGAGAAAAATGCTCATATTTTCGTTCAAATATAGTTGCTGATGTGAATAGTACCCTGCAGGGTACTATTCACGCTAACAGTTTTTTTTTTTTATACTATGGATTAAAACAAGGATTTTTTATAAAAGGGACCTATACTAAAACCATTTCTAAAAATTATTAAAAATTCTTTTGTATAAAAATTTATTAGAAAAATAATTTTTCTAATAATTTTTCTTTGTATAGTTTTTCGGTTTCTTATAAAGATCTTGTGTTTACCCATTAACAATGTGATAAAAAAAATGTATTACCATTATGATTAACGCCTCGAAAAGTTAAAATACAAATATGAAAATACGAGGCGTTACAGTCTCCCCTACTTTAGGAAATTTCGTCCCGAAATTTATTCAGAAGGAAGACTTGAAAGGGTTTTAGCAAACAGAAGAGTATTGTTTAAAATTGAGACATTGGAGTTTGAGACAACAGAGTATAATTGAGGTATAAGGGTAAACGATTGATCTAATAACGATCATGAGTATAAGAATAGCATAAGTGTTGGATAGATGAATGCAGTGTATTTAGAATGAAGTCTCGTCGTGAATAATCGGATATAATGTGTTGTGAGTTGTCTAAAGTTGTATTCGGTGTCATGTTACGTTCTGTGTTTTATCATACTTAGTAGTAAACTCTATGGTTCTCATGAGCCAATCACTATAATCCCGTGTGCACCCGTGGTTATATTGATCGTCGCATGATCTGCACAACTTGTACTAGTTATGTATGAATTAGGGTATACATAATAAAAATTTTAAGAATGTGTATGTGTATAAGAATAAAGTATGTAAGCAAGTCCATGCTTAACTATGTATAGGACCCACGTAAACGAATCACTCGGATCACGCTCGCGTATGGGTGCAAAGGTATGAATCACGAGTATGAATGAAAGTATGAGCATAAATATGATTATTCTCGTAAGTATGAGCATAGACATAAAACGTACGAGTAGTATGAGTATATGTATAAGCATGAAACGTATGAATATAAATACGAGCATAAGTCTAAAATGTATTGTTATGAGTATGAGCATGAGTGTGAGTACGACTACTAATGATTGCGTGTATAGTATTAATTGAAACGTGGCAAATTTAAGCACGTCAAACAATCATGAAAATTTATGATGTGAACAAATTATATTTGAAACACGTCATGTAATGCATCAATTTCAGGCTCAAAATTATCAGGTAGTGGGGGTAGTGGATCCAATTGCATACGAGCAGCTAACAGGCTTTCTAACTGTTGATTTCTTTCCGTTAGTTCTTGTACTTGTCGTAGTAATTCTTGGTTCTGATTGTTTAACCTAGCCATTTCAACTACCATTTGATCTGGATGTAGATCCATTTGAGGCACCATACTTGGGCCTGCTACATCAGTTGGTGGTAGTTGTTCTACTTCATTCATTAGTGCTAGGAAAGATTGTGGCAAAAGTGAATCCGGTTCTAACTGTTCTTGGAGCATCATACTTTCATCAAACAATTCATCTTGCGTCATTGGAGCCTCCTCTAAGACTAAGGGTGAGAGGCCTGACGGGTGGTCCGTAGGACAACCCTTAAGTGCCTTAAAAAGATTAAAATCCCATGCTTTACACGTTTAATTGTTTGAACTTGGTAACTATTAGTTGTTTGGACGTGCAGGTGCAAATGGAGCATAAAAGAGAAAGAATTTGGAGCATCAATAAAAAATCAATTTTTGGAATTAAAGAATTAAGAGGATAGCATGATAGAGGACGAAATTACGAGAACGTAGGCGAAAACGGAGTTGAAACGAAAAAGTTATGCTAAAAACAAGTTTTCAGAATTGCCTGCCGTAAGACAGAAGACAAGGGCTGTAAGACTCACTGACCGCCGTAACCTACGGTGGGGAGCCGTAGGTTACGGCTCCGACTGATCCAATAGTGTAACTTCTCGCATTTAATGGCCTTTTGATGGAGTTTTATGGGGTCTAATCATGTTTTTCGGTTACACCTGCTTGGGACTCGAAATTAAAGTAATTTTTGGAGACTTTTTGGAGAAGAACACTTGGTTAATCTCTTGTTTTATGTTTTTGATTCCCTTGAACATTGAAACTATTATCATGATGTTTGTCCAAGCCATGAGTGGCTAGGTTCTTTATGGTCGTCCTAGGTTGAAGGTTTGTATGAAACAATTGTGTTTTGATTCCATATTTCTAGAATGGTAAACTCTATCTATGTCTTGTTTATCATGGTGTGTGATTGCTTATTTGTAAATTGTTGATTCTTATGATATTCTAGTTTGAAACCATACGTTCTTGGTGCCGTTGGCAATCGAGATATCATGGGTAGAATTAGGATTGGGTAAGGGTTGATTGGTCATCGGGTAACAACCTCACGTTCTAGGAATCTGAGTACTTCGTTCCCTTTTATCACAATAAGTAATTACACACGAACTATGTCTATGTAGTTCTTTCTAGTGGATGATAGCACAATTGTTGAAGCAAACCGGAAACTTAGGATGGTCATTCGTCTTCAAATTGTTTACAAACTCAACTTTCATTTCGCGAATTAATTAGTATTCTTAGTTTTTAAAATCAATCCGATTGAACCAACTCTTGAACTTTACTTTCTTGCATTTAGTTTAATTTAGTTAATCTAGATAAATTCTCAAATAACACATTTTCCACAAACTCCCTGTGTTCGATACCCACTTACCGCTATCTATTTAGTAGTAATTGGATTAAATTTGCGTGACCACGACATCACGTCAAATTTTGGCGCCGCTGCCGGGGAGTAGTGCGCAACGTGTGTTATTTTATTTCTTTTTAAGTTTGTTATTTTTCTGGTTTACGCTGGGTGTGTTAGTGTGCAGGTATTGACAGGTGCATGCGTACTAGGAGCTCTCACAAGCTATCACCTTTGGCATTTGATCCGGAAATGAGTTACCAAGAGGAGTACGATTACGGTTATTATTATGATGAATATTCTCAACTTTCATATGAAGGCCCTCAGATGTACGATCAAGACTATTATCATGCTCAGTATACATTTGATCAGTATGGTTATGAATGTGTAACTCAACAACCTACTTTGCACTATCAGTCACATAAATCTGAAAGTCTTGACGAGATGATGAGAAAGAGACACATGGTTCATGTTGAAAAAGAATTAACAAAACCTCATTTGTCAATGGAAGAACGAGTAGAACTTTTGGAATGGAAATATGATTTGTTACCAAAAGAGGTGAAAGAGATGAGGCCAGGGACGTCGATATTGGAAAAACGTCAAGCAAAACAACACTGGATATATGTGCAGATTGAACAAATGACACCTATGGGTGATGTAGAAGAAAAGGTTGTGAGTCCTCCCGAACTTGAAACTGAATTATTAGGGCCAAATGAGGAATATACAATTGAAATTATTGTGGAGGAACCACCTATGGAGAGCAAAGTTGAGGGCCTTTTACTTGATGAACCAATCAAAGTTGATTACAACTCTCCGGCTGTGATGGTTATGGAAACCAAGAGTGTTAAGGATGCATATTTAGAAACTAGGAAGGTGGCACTTCATGATGTGGGAGATTTCATTCATAAGTTATGTTTAAGGGAGAGTTTGGATTTGTTGGGCACAGAAAACGAAGTAGTGAAGTGGAGAGTAAACTACCGAGCATTTGTTGGAAATTCGGTAGGAAAATGTGGATTTAAAGAATTTTGCAAAGAAAGATGGGACGTGAAAAAGCACACACACAATAGAAGAATCAAACACCGTGCTTACATCAGCAACGAAAAAGGTAAATGTGCATTGAGACCACCTTGAGACATATCAGGTACGGTCGGGCTGAAGACCTAAACTTTAGCGCTGCTTGGGAGGCAACCCAAGGTGTTTTTAGATAAGTGTGGGGAAGATGTGCGGAGAGTTGTGTGAAGGTGATGATAGGAAGTCAGATTATCTACAACATCTGTTGTGTCAAACTTCACCAGGTCAATGTAGTCTTTCCTTAGTCTTGTTATGTTCTTTAGTATTAAAATATTGGTATTAGTTGTTAAAAAAAAAAAAGAAATTTGGGATTTGAGAGTATTAGCGAAAGCTAATGTTTTTGGTTAGAAGCGATCTTTCCCTCAAAACCATACATTGGGACAATGTATCCCAAGTGTGGGGATGAGGGGAATTTTTTTTTAGAATTTTAAAAATTTTTGTGAAGCCAAGCGAAAATTGTCAAAATTTGAAAACTTGATATTGTTCCACTTGACACACCGACACCCATTTCTAGTCCTTTATTGGTGAGAGTTTGAGCCACATATGATTATTAATGATGCTTTCTTTGTTTTGAGTGGCGGTGTGTTTATTGTGTTAATAGAACTTGTGTACGAATTCTTGTTAAATCCTAGAGTTAGCATGCTTTTGGAAAATGATAGGGGACTTTTAGGTAGCCTCGTCTAGACGTGTGAGAGTGTGGGATTGGTGGGTTGGACCTCATACTTTACGTATATGAGCTTGGTATTGTGAGGGGTGGGGGTTTGGTCTTTAGAAAGCCATGTTTGAGCCTTATACCATTCGGTTGTGACCCAAACCTACTTCCTACAAAATTTTACCTATTTAGATGATCCGGTTTAAGAGATTTAGTATGTAGTATTGATGTTCTTGTATATATTGTTGAGTTTGATGTGTTATGAAAAAAAAATGAAAAAAAATTGAAAAAAAAAAAGAAAAAAATGAGAAAAATACAAAAAAAAAAAAAAGTATTTAGTTGCAATCGTAGTTGAGAATGTTGAAGAAGTTGTGTATATAATTGATGTTTGCTTTGTTTTGTAGTAGAAATAAAAACCGGGTCAAATCAATTAGCTCTCGCATATATATTTTCCCATTTTCCTATCTTTGCATCTAGCCCCATTACAACCCGTAAGTCCTTTTGATTCACAAGCATGCAAAATACTCAATAGGAGGAGACTTGATTTTTATACAAGCTTATTGTCGCACAAACACACACATGCATTGAGTGGTTTAGCATTATGCTAATAATTCTTGTAACCGAGAGATTTTTGTGAGGGGTGTGTCTTGTGGTATGATTGAAAGTTAGTAAAAGGATGGTGCATTTTAGCTTGGTTTGCATATTGATCGCTTGTAGTTTTGAAATGGTATTTGAATGGGTTGCTTGGGACAAGCAACGAGTAAGTGTGGGGATGTGACGGGTGGTCCGTAGGACAACCCTTAAGTGCCTTAAAAAGATTAAAATCCCATGCTTTACACGTTTAATTGTTTGAACTTGGTAACTATTAGTTGTTTGGACGTGCAGGTGCAAATGGAGCATAAAAGAGAAAGAATTTGGAGCATCAATAAAAAATCAATTTTTGGAATTGAAGAATTAAGAGGATAGCATGATAGAGGACGAAATTACGAGAACGTAGGCGAAAACGGTGAAGAAAACGGAGTTGAAACGAAAAAGTTATGCTAAAAACAAGTTTTCAGAATTGCCTGCCGTAAGACAGAAGACAAGGGCTGTAAGACTCACTGACCGCCGTAACCTACGGTGGGGAGCCGTAGGTTACGGCTCCGACTGATCCAATAGTGTAACTTCTCGCATTTAATGGCCTTTTGATGGAGTTTTATGGGGTCTAATCATGTTTTTCGGTTACACCTGCTTGGGACTCGAAATTGAAGTAATTTTTGGAGACTTTTTGGAGAAGAACACTTGGTTAATCTCTTGTTTTATGTTTTTGATTCCCTTGAACATTGAAACTATTATCATGATGTTTGTCCAAGCCATGAGTGGCTAGGTTCTTTATGGTCGTCCTAGGTTGAAGGTTTGTATGAAACAATTGTGTTTTGATTCCATATTTCTAGAATGGTAAACTCTATCTATGTCTTGTTTATCATGGTGTGTGATTGCTTATTTGTAAATTGTTGATTCTTATGATATTCTAGTTTGAAACCATACGTTCTTGGTGCCGTTGGCAATCGAGATATCATGGGTAGAATTAGGATTGGGTAAGGGTTGATTGGTCATCGGGTAACAACCTCACGTTCTAGGAATCTGAGTACTTCGTTCCCTTTTATCACAATAAGTAATTACACACGAACTATGTCTATGTAGTTCTTTCTAGTGGATGATAGCACAATTGTTGAAGCAAACCGGAAACTTAGGATGGTCATTCGTCTTCAAATTGTTTACAAACTCAACTTTCATTTCGCGAATTAATTAGTATTCTTAGTTTTTAAAATCAATCTGATTGAACCAACTCTTGAACTTTACTTTCTTGCATTTAGTTAATCTAGATAAATTCTCAAATAACACATTTTCCACAAACTCCCTGTGTTCGATACCCACTTACCGCTATCTATTTAGTAGTAATTGGATTAAATTTGCGTGACCACGACATCACGTCAAGGCCTTGTGAAACGTTTGATGCTAATGGTTGGAATATGTTAGTAGTAATGGGTTCTTGTGTGTATGACAGCTGTGATAGCATGTCATAACGGTAAAAAGATGGTGGGGGAAATTGCAACCATGATTGTTGTCGATTTTGTGTGGGGGTACTGTTTAAGATAAAAGGAGCTCTCTCCGACTGAGATAGTTGAGTCGGTGCATGGCCAAGAGTAGGGGTTAGCTTAATATTGTTACAATTCACAATCCCAGGTGCCTTTGACGGAGATAATCCTTGGATAACCTGGTCACTTAAGGAACCTAAGGATTTTGCTATTCTTGTGACATAAGACCCTCCCATGAGACTTCTCAGGGAACCGGTTTGTTGACTAGAAAAATAAGCAGCAAGTTCGCGGGCAATATTGCAAGGAACTTGCTCAAAAATACTGTACAGATAGAAGACTTCGGTTGAACGAACCCTTTGTTGATAAATCTGGCGCCCCGTGATAGTGTTGGCTAAAACGTGGTGCATATACCGATAACGAGGGTCTTCGAAGTTCATAGAATGATTGTAGCTGCACCATGTTTTTGATGTATGGTGTTGCCAATATTTTCTCATTCCCATATAGGAGAAGGAGGTTAATGCCCTCGTAAAAATGGGCTGATTAACTTCCTCATTGGTATAAATACCCAGACGAACTGCGAATTCTGATAATGACATGTTATGAGGTTGTCCACAAAGCCGAAAATGAATAGATACTTCGGTAAGGTTTTTATTAGGTTGGTAATAGAAAGTGGACAAGAATTCGTATACCAGTTCATCATATGATGGCTCTAAGATGTCGAAGAAACGGCGCCATGGTGTATTGTGTGGTAGTAGTCTTGCCAGTGAACCAGTGGGGTCAACCATTCCTATTTGATGCCAATCAATGCCGCTAATGGTAAAAACTTCAAGATTCTTGAGTTTCTGATACTTCTCACTAGTGGGTAGGTCAGCAAACCGGAGGAATGGGTGAGTTCCTGCTGCACTTGAGAATTCAGTATGTGCTACTGGGAAGTATGCCATTTGAATATTGGTTTAAGTGGTGAGTTTCTCCAGCGGGTGTGTGGGTGATATGTAGTTTAAGAAGGTGTTGCGGTGATGTAAGAAGGTAGAACGGTTTGGTTTTTATAGATCGTGCAATTCCCGTAAAACCTGGAAATGCTGTATGATGAGCCGCAAAGGTGCTACCAAAAGTCTAGGCTCACATTGATCGATAAGATGGAAACGCGGACTCCAATCAAATACCGAGAAATCAGGAGCCGAAAAGAAAATCGGCGACGATAAGTTTGAAAAAGGACGCCGTGCTAAAAAATTTTTAACAAATGATTTGTTGATGTTGAAAGGCGTCTTTGGTAAAATGACAGTATCATATCTATGAGATCTTATAAATATATGAAGATGAAAGTCTTGTGTATGGTGATATAACGTGAGTGTGTGTTTTAGTGATTAAGTCGAATATGAAGTTCATGGGCAAGAGTTTCATTGGGCCGATTACATTGGTAGGGTAATTTAATGATTTTATTCCTACTATGATTCAATTAAAATTTTATTTCTGAAACGAGTACAATAAACATGACAAATCATACCCTTATCATCAAACAAATGAAATACAATGGTAAAACAACGAAACTCTCCAAGAATAAATATGAACCAATTTCTTCTAATGGAAGGCTAAAAAATCGAGTAGTGCAGTATCACGATCAGTACCCCAGCAAACACAAGAGCCGGATGAATCATCCTTAATATTATTTTCAAAAACTTGAAGAGAGTGAGAAGGGAGAGTGTTTTGTTATGAATAAAATGAGATTTGTTGATTTGGTATTTATAGGGGGAACTATAGCCGTTTGGCAACGGCTATATAGCCGTTATACATATATATATATATATATTTAGTATCCTAATAGGTGAAATACTCTTGCCGACAAGTCGGTTAACGGTATTTACCCTTCCAGTTACTACATGTCCCCAAATCAATTGAAATTTCGAGACCTGGCGGGATTAATGAAAATCAAGGAGTGGAACTAGTCGACAAGGTGCGGGTTTCACCCCTAACTTGGCGATTTAGTATCCTAAGTGTGGTTGGTACTCGTCGGGTCAAAAGTTAATTTCGACACTTTGACGAGGGTCCACTAGAATTTGGGATTTGAAATTATCATTAAGATGTGGATTTCACTCCTAACTTAATGGTGTAATTTCATGTAAAAAGAATAGGTAGATTGAGAGTCGTTCACCAAATTGTGGGTTTCACGCCTATTTTGGTAAACTCGTCTCGTTTGTACAATAAGAGTGTTGTTGGATTTAGAATAATCGAGTAAAATGCATAGGAAAAAAGGTAAGTCAAAGAAGTACACAAACAAGTATAAACACATAAGGAAGCATATTAAGAATGGTATGTAAAGAATGAAATAATAAAACAGGTATTCACAATAAGTATAGCATGTCATGTATTAACACATAAGTGATGTATATGTCTAAAAGATCAAAAGCGGATAAATAAGAGGTAAATAAGCTAACATGCAAGTAGTTTCAAGTAAAATATAAGAATAAAGCTCTAAAACTATAGACTAGGTAAAAAGCATGGCAATTCTACCTAATTCCCTATAGTTATGGCTCTGATACCAATCTGTCACACCCCAACCGATGGCGGAAACATCGGGATGAGACGAAGTGTGTATAGATTGCTCGAGACTTCATAACACTATGTGACAATATTTAATAAAATTCAAATTTCATTGCAAGTGCTAAATTGTCATACAACATTTAACATAGAAATAACAACATTGTTCAAATTTCAACATAACATCCAAAGATAAATAGATTAAAGGTGTGTATCTAGTCCATCCTAACTTGATTTCTTCATGATCTTGACTATTAACCTGCAACATGTATTAAAATAAAATCAACAAAAAGTTGGCGAGTATACAAGTTTGATTACATAGCATAATAGAATAAAAGCTCATATCCAACATAAACATTATAAAAATAGTTTCAACCATGCTATTTCACGCAGTCCAAGTGATAGCCCAAGTTTCCCAATGCGTTAAAGTGTCCCTCCCAAAGTTTAACGAGAGTTTCAATGATACCTCCTAACAATACCCCTCGAATACAAATGGGGGAGGTGCACGACTCCTATAGCATATGCATAGTACTACTAATTGTTAGGGCGGAACTACACACAGGGATTAAACGTTCACATAGCACAAGATAGTATCAAGTATCACAAGTTTCATGTTTCATGTTTAAATGGATAGAGTATGTTTCAAATAAGTTTCAAGTGTCAAGTGTCTTGATATAGAATACATGTTGCATCCCAAAAGTGTTTAAAACAAAGAGGGATTCGAGTATACTCACAATATTGCATATACTTTCCGATTATCCAATGTGAGGAAGTTGACGAGTTTAGAAGGTTGAATGTGTAGAGGCTAAAGTTCGAGTATGTTTAGAGTCGAGATTCGGGCTTAGATTCAAAGAATGACAAAGTATGTATTAGGAAAATATTCACTATGGTATTAGCACTTGTCTTGACACTATGGTAATCCTTAAGGATTATATGTGATTTCATAGGTTCAAGACCTATTAGAATCGTGACAAGGAACTACACACATAGTGAGAAACTTATTAACTTGGTAGTAGATTTATATAATCACTATCAAGGGTTCGGTTTATAATATATACATAGTTATATTATATACATAATAATAATATATACATATTAATAATATATTTAGCCACGTAGGAGGCGGGAGGTTAAACCTTCCACTTGTTTACCTCTTGGT
This sequence comes from Helianthus tuberosus, assembly GCA_030545235.1. NCBI lineage: Eukaryota > Viridiplantae > Streptophyta > Magnoliopsida > Asterales > Asteraceae > Helianthus > Helianthus tuberosus. Next base: position 220,278,596 of record CM060369.1, read on the forward strand.
TCCATATAAGTTATGTAGGAGGCGGGAGGTTAAACCTTCCACTTGGTTACCTCGATTATTATGTTAATATATAGGTTATGTAAGAGGCGGGAGGTTGAACCTTCCACTTAGTAACCTCATAAGTATGTTTATGAATTAAAGGTACAATTATACTAAACAAAACATCAAGTGATGTGTGGACTTGTATGTAAGTTAGCCTAGGCTAACTAAGTAGTTACACCATCTTCAAGTTCAAGACTTGGCACCACTTGTGAGTCAATAACTCTATTAAAACAGAAAGTTTAGAATGTTTAGACACTCTTATTAAGTGTAAAACAACTTTGGCTTGGCTTTACTAATCATACAATAGACTAGAAGCATAAGAACACAAGTTTGTTTGAAGTATGCAAGAGTTTAAGAAAGTTTCATGCAAAACAGAAAGTTTATGGACATTTTCGGGGCAATTCCAGGTCTGATTTCTCCCAAGAGAAGTCAAGGAATCAAAGCCCATGATTATACAAACAAGTAGGAAAAAGAATCAAGTAATTTGGTTGAGTTTTGAGCAAGTTATGCTCACTTTTGCATGCAAGGGTGAATCTGCCCGAATTTCAACTTTGCAAGAGATTTGAGAGTGATTTAGGAGAGATTTGAGAGTTGTGCAAGAGTCTAAGGCCTTAGGGGAGGTGTATTTATAGATGGAAGGGGGTAGGTGGTGATCTAAATTGGTCAAATGGCTGCAAAATTAGGCAGGAAATGAGAAAAATGCTCATATTTTCGTTCAAATATAGTTGCTGATGTGAATAGTACCCTGCAGGGTACTATTCACGCTAACAGTTTTTTTTTTTTTTTATACTATGGATTAAAACAAGCACTTTTTATAAAAGGGACCTATACTAAAACCATTTCTAAAAATTATTAAAAATTCTTTTGTATAAAAATTTATTAGAAAAATAATTTTTCTAATAATTTTTCTTTGTATAGTTTTTCGGTTTCTTATAAAGATCTTGTGTTTACCCATTAACAATGTAATAAAAAAAATGTATTACCATTATGATTAACGCCTCGAAAAGTTAAAATACAAATATGAAAATACGAGGCGTTACACTGGCGCATGTGCATAGATTACAAAGATCTTAATAAAGCCTGCCCCAAAGACTATTATTCACTTCCGGAAATCGACGAGAAGGTCGATAACCTGGCGCCATTCCAATGAAAGTGCTTCCTTGATTGCTACAAGGGATATCATCAAGTGCAGATGGCACTTGATGATGAAGATACGAAGGCATTCAAAACAACCATAGGAAACTTCTGTTACACTAAAATGCTGTTCGGGTTGAGCAATGCTGGCGCTACCTACCAACGATTAATGGACAAGACATTTGGCGAAAATATTTGCAAACTTGTGGAGATTTACATGAACGATCTTGTCATTATGAGCATGGAGGAAGACACCATGCTCCAAGATATCGAGAAGACATTCCAAACTCTGAGAAGCATTAACATGAAGCTCGCCCCGAGCAAATGCTTTTTTGGAATGAAAGAAGGCAAGTTCCTTATATTCATCGTCACAAAGAATGGTTTCAAGGTGAACCCCAAGAAGGTGCGGGTGATCGAGCGCATGCTATCACTATCAACAATTCAGGAAATGCAAACCTTAGCCGACCGGCTGGCCGCGCTAAATAGATTAAATTAGTGGCTAAATTTCGTTTATTAAACAAGAATGAAAAGATCATTATCTAATTTATCTCATTTTCATACCTTGATCAAGATAAATAAATTTCTTTTATTCTTTTATAATACATAATCTATACATTTGATCACCAATAATCATATTCAATCAATATGTGCCAAATGAAACAAAAGTAGATCTTCATTCACGAATATTTACTGAAGAATTAATAGCTTTCGAGTTTTGTTCATCAACACTAATTGTAGATTTTGTTATGGGATTGTTATATAATTTTAAAGTCACGTTATTGTGAACATTTGTATCTTTGAGTGCAAAGAACTCCAAACATCGAACTCTTTTTTTTGAACAACAAATTAGAATCACTGATAGACCACTAGAGTATCATTGTGTCATCAGTGGAACTACCCGATTATACCCATCTCCACTAGGCATAATGCCTATACACCAATTCAGAAGGAAACCCAATAAATATGAGACCCCCCCGTGGGAATCGAACTCAGGACTATTGGTCTCAAAGCCTTATGTCACCCCCAAGATGACACTAGGCTATTAAGCCATGGACCCAAACATAGAAGAAATTGAGCTGAAAACTAAACAAGATGCACTAAATAAGTTGATATAAATTAAATATTGGAACATACCTCGAATTGAACTTGAGCTAAAATTGTAAAATGGTAAATGCCGAGAAACTTAATTGAGCTGAGCCCAGAATCAATCAATATAAAGAAGTTGCTGTATACCTCTTCTCTTAAATACGTGTAATAATCATTTTTTATTCCTAACTAGTAACTTAGTGTTACATTATCATCTCTTTCCATCTCTCTGTTCTTTGCCACTTAATCTATCATGTACTAATACTTCATTATATACTTTTAAAATACAATTAAATAATTTTAGTTTTTAAACATTTAACGAGTCAAATTAATTTAAATATAAATATTAATTATTATAAAAGTCTTTTTATTAATAATAAAATAAAGAGTAAATTACTTTTTTAAGTCCTTATGTTTTAGTGGTTTTAACTATTTGAGTCCAAAATCAAAATGTTTAACGCCCTGAGTCCCTAGACACCTTTTTAATAACTTTTTGAGTCCTTTTAAGTCCAACTTTTAACCTTTTGAGTCCAATATTTTTTTTTAACAAAATTGGACTCAAAACGTTATAAGATGAACAAAATTGGATTCAAAACCTTATAAAATGAGCGATTAATGACTCAGAGCGTTAAACTTTTTGGTTTTAAACTCAAGTGGTTAAAAACACTAAAACATAAGGACTCAAAAAGTTTACTCTAAAATAAAATACATACAATAAAGCTAAATAATAAAAAAAACAGAACTACATTATAAAAAGAGATTACGATCCCCGTGGTTTGGTCTAAATAACACCATTGGGTACTAATGTTTAAAAGTAACTAGTTTGGGGTTTTACTTTTGTATCGAATTTGGGTGTTAACACAAACTTTTGTGTAGGTCCACCCGGAGGATCGAGTCAACCTCTATTCCTGTTTTCCGACGAACCCGAGAGTGCGGAATCCAAACGGGTTAGTTAAACCAAGTTACGAACACGTAAGACACAAGATTCAACAATTAACACTCAATGTATTAATGCTATGAAACGGTTACAATGCGGTGTTTACAAATGGTCACTGTAAACTCTCAGTGTGTGTGTGTTTTACAGTGTGTTCGCTCTGAAATCTATTCAGACTTATCTCTCTATTATATGTCTGTTTGCTGTGTATTTATACAAACTCCTCGACGAAATCTGATTGCCGACGAAAACAGATCGACACACGCTTGATTTCGTCACATGGGGTCTTCGTCATATGGGGTCTTCACCATAAAAGGGATTTCGTCTCATATGGGCTTGGGCTTGGGCTTCTACATGTTGGGCCAAACAAACAGACAATACTCAAACTTAAACTAAACATGCAAACTACACACACGCATTTGCATTTTCATCAAACGTTACAAAGTAAATAGCATACCGAGTCAAGACAGGAGGATATTTTGACTACGGCCTTCACTTCGTAGCTGAGTCGAACCAAGCCGAGCTGTATCCACACAATATGTATCAACAAACTCCCCCTTGGATGCTGCTCGCGAGGTTCTTAATCTCATTCTCCATCTTTTGATGGTTCTTTCATTCTCGGAAAGGATCTTCAAAGACTTCACGTGTTGTAAGTAGAAAGTGTATTAACAAACTTCCGCTTTTATCTAGGAAGTGTATCAATAAACTCCCCCTTTGATTATGCTTGTGAATCTTTTGATTTTCAAAACTTGAGATCCTTGTGGTGTTGATGATTGATCAGCGGCAATTCTATCATCTTTATCATTTGAGTGCCTTCACGTCGTGTCTTCATTCCGAAGCTTATCATCGAACATGTTCTTTTCACCTTTAGCATCTGCACATGCAAGAAAGCTAAACGCGTAATGAGAACAAACGCTTGGAATATAGTTAACATTAAACAAATGACACACATGTGACCATATTTCTATCAATTACCGTCCGAAAATTTGTTTGAAAAGTTAACAGATTTTTCAATTTTGATTATTAACTTTCAAAACTTGCAAACTCTGACCGTTTATGAATGAAGAAACACTAGATAAATGACCGGAATCAAATTATCTAGGGGGTTTGGATCCGCATAATGGGGTTGTTTCTCTCGTTTGATTCGATGTGACTGATCTCCTTCTCCGGTAAACTCTGCAAAACAAAACACCGTTAGCCTCGTCAAGGGGAGAAGGGGAGTTCTCTCCTTGACCCGACTCCGGCGTGAGAATAAGTATGTGTTTTGGAAGAAGAAGGATTAATGAAGTGTGTGTAACTTGTCTCATACCTGAATTATCCTCATATTTATAACCGAGAGTTTGGGCGGGAAAACTTATTGATGAAATATTAACGGAAGATGCTAACCCCGTAAGCGGTTACATTTCCTTCCGTTTAATCTTCTCAATCCGACGTGAGTGCACACGGATCGCTGTTTAGATCTATGGCTGGGGAATCGCCACGTGGAAAGTGGGCAAGTGGAGGTTTTTCCTCCAATTCCATGCCATCATCGTGATTTCAGGGAGGCCAGAGATGATGACACGTGTACCAAACGGTTATAACCGTCTGGTGTTGCACGATTGAGTCCTTCTAGAAGGTTATTGCCATAATCCGGTGTGACTCTTTACTGTGGGGTATCAGTTGAGTGAATAATTTCCAAGTCTGAGTACTATTTAAGCGGAAGGGTTTTAATTTAGGATTTTCATCCTTTGTTTATGGAAGAAAGCGCAACGATTTACGATTTTCCTTTCAGCGCGCAAGTGTTGTCTGCTATATGTCTCTTAAGAAACCAGTGCGCGGTCGCGCAAGGTTAAAAAGGGGCTGGAAGATAAGGTTGTGGTATGGTCTCGAGTATTTATTATGAGGTTTTTGGGACCTTACCCCTTCAAGTCCCCCCAGTCTAGTGTTGCTCTTATGCAAATAAGTGGAGCACTGGACTATGAGAGAGATGCTTGTGGGTTTTTGTCAGGCGCGAAAATGAAGAATCTTCTAAGAGAAGGTTTTCTTTATTTAGAACCTTTGGGGGAAGTTGTGGTATTTCCTCTGTTGCTCTGGCCCATTTGTAATCATGATCTGACGTTTGGGGACATCACTTTTAATAGAAAATTAGTATTCGTGATACTTTCTTCCTTCTCGTCTTGGAATACGCACCGCCGTTTGTCAGGCTTTATTTATGGGGATATGACACTTGGTCCTGTAGCACCATTTTAGAAGAGACGTTTGACAGTTAATCCTGATTATTAACTTTTCCTCTTTTTAATTTTTCTATATATACGTTTGAGGATTCTTATCCTTTTGCTTGATTTGGAGTCATGAAGGCGAAGCATTCCTTTCGTACTCAGCGATTATTGGATATTCTGAGAACTTATGAGGCCGCTGAAGGTCTCGTGTTCCTTGCCGGTTCACCGCCTCTGGTGAGCACCAGAAAAGAAAAGCTTTTTGACTTTGTTCCTTCCATAGTTGCAGGTTCTGATTGTAAGGCTTACCGGCCAAAAGACATAGTTGATGAACAGGTCGATGTGTTGTCTGCTGACGACTTGATGATGCGTTTTCCTATGATTCAGAAAGGTGGATGTCAGCTGGTATATCATCGTCGGAAAAATCGTCGTGCTGATCAGGTACCGGTTGTTGATGGGTTTGCTGCTGATTAGGTTAAGTTTAGGAAACAGTGTATTCCTTTTTTTATGTTTGTAAGTATGTTCGTCTTGCTACTGGATTTTTTGGGAGATCACTGTTGTGTTCTCTGTATATGGTTGTTTGAAGTGTCATTGTTACACTTAATGATATATTTTTGATGCACTGTTGTGCATGAATGTTTTGATGGTTTATAGTTTATGTTTGAATTACAATGTGTTGCATATGCTTAATTACTTTTGAATAGGTAGAGCGAATGAGAATGGTATTGAACTCATGGGCAAACGTAGGTCTAAAATGTGCGCAAGTTTGGCTTATTTAGACTGTTCATGAGGCGTTCAATGTTTACCATATTGTTTTCGCGTAAACCAAAAAGAATTATATGCAATTTGTAACAAACAGTAACATGTGTAAGGATGATGTTTGCATTAATAGGGCGCAAAGCCAATAATACAAAATGCAATAGAAAAATACATTGCCTGTATAGTTTTGTCTTCGAGGAATGTCTTGGCTTATATATAACACCTGCGTAGCTGTTGCGCGTTCCAGGTGCGGGGAACTAGTGTCCCATCAACTCTTTTCAGGGTGTACGCCCCTTTGCCTAGGACTTCATTGACAATGTATGGTCCTTCCCATTTTGGCGCTAGTTTTCCTGGTTTTTCGGCATTAGAAGCTTCATTGTCACGCAAAACGAAGTCTCCCGGGATGAATGTGCACACGCGTACGCGCGCATTGTAGTATTTCTCAAGTTTGGATTTGTAACTTGCTTCTGCGATGGCGGCGTTCTCGCGCCTATCCTCAAGAAGGTCTAAATCCATTATTCGCTCCTGCTCGTTGTTTTGCTTTCCCATGGCGAGCATGCGCGGCGATGGAAGGCCAATTTCGGCAGGGATTACTGCCTCTGATCCGTAGACAAGACTGAATGGGGTTTCCCCTGTGCTAGTCTTTGGCATGGTACGATGTGCCCATAAGATGCTGGGAAGTTCATCAACCCATCCTCTGCGCTGTTCCGAGTCGTGCTTTTATGCCATCGACGATCTGTTTGTTGACACTCTCAACTTGGCCATTTGCTTGTGGGTGCGCCACAGAAGCAAAATTGTGTTCGATCTTCATTTCTTTGAACCACTTCTGAAGATCCTCTGAGGCAAAATTGGTGCCATTGTCGGAGATAATGCGTAATGGTAATCCAAATCTGCAAATGATATGTTCCCATATAAATTTGCGGATTACCTTTGTTGTGGTTGAGGCTAATGCCTTAGCTTCGACCCACTTTGTGAAATAGTCAACTGCGACGATGATAAATTTAACGGCGCCTGGCGCGTGAATGGACCAACGAGATCAATGCCCCATTGCTGGAAGTGCCAAGCGGATGTGACCGGTACGAGCGGATTTTTTGGTCGAAGTGTCTTTGGTGCATGGCGTTGACAAGCTGCGCATTTCTGTAGTAAATCTACCGCGTCCACGTGCATTCCCGGCCAATAATAGCCCGCATTCATTAGTTTTGCCACTACCATGTGTGGTCCAGCGTGTATCCCGCATAAACCTTCATGGATTTCCCTGACTAAATATTGAGCATCTGTTTTGTCAACACAGCGCAGTAGCGGTCCCATGAATGACTTCCGGTACAGAATCCCCTCCGCCATTTCATAGTTTATTGCCTTGTTCTGGATTTTCCTGGCTTCAGCCTTTCCTTCCGGTAATTTCCCATGTTGTAGATACATGATGATCGGGGACATCCAAGATGGATTGCTGATTTCTATGACGTTTACTTGTTTCAGAGGGACATAAGGATTGGACAACACTTCGATGCGTACCTCTTTTGCTAGGTGTCTGAAGCTGGTGGCAGCTAACTTGATTAGTGTATCCGTGTGCTTGTTTTCGCTTCTGTTTATGTGATTGACTTTGAACGTTTGGAATTGGCTGATTAACATCCGTGCTTGTTCCAGATATAACGCCATAGCTTCACCCTTTGCATCGTAATGCCCATTGACTTGTTCAGCCACTAATTTTGAATCTACGTTAGCTTCGAGGTTTCGTGCCCCCATCTTGAGCGCTAAACGAAGGCATGCTAGAAATGCTTCATATTCTGCTTCGTTGGTTGTGCTTCGGAAATCTAGGCGTATCGCATATGTGAGTTCGTGATCATCTGGGCTGACCAATCGGAGGCCCGCGCCCACTCCATCATCATTAGAAGCTCCATATGTGTGCAGAGTCCATACTCGGTCGTCAAAAACAGGAACAGGGTTCTGGATTGCTTCGCATTCTTGGACTTTGTCGATGGGAACCTCTGTGGAAAAATCCGCTAGAACTTGCCCCTTGATTGCTGGTCGCGGTCTGTACAGGATATTGTATCCTCCTAGCTCAATAGCCCACTTAGCCAATCTTCCCGCAACGTCGGGCTTGGCTAGGATTTGCCCTAAGTGGTAATTGGTGAGAACTGTGATGACATGACCAGAGAAATATCGACGTAAGCGCCGTGACGCATGTACCAGTGCTAAGACCAGTTTCTCTATCATTGAGTAACGTGTTTCTGGGCCAGTGAGCATCTTGCTTATATAGTAAATTGGAGTCTGGATGTTTTCTTGCTCCACCATTAATACTGCGCCTACCGCTACTTCCGCAGCAGATAAATATAAGATCAGTGGTTCTTTTTCTCGCGGCGCTGTTAGCGTTGGCAACTGAATTAAACATTCCTTCATTTGCTTAAAGGTTGCTTCCGCTTCGGGTGTCCACTGGAAATGAGTTTTCTTGGCGCAGTTCCGTAGTGTGCTGATGAACGGGTAAGATTTTGCAGCGTGATTTGCCAAGAACCTGTTCAAGGCTGCTAATCGCCCTGCGAGTCTTTGCATTTCTTTTATTGTTGCGGGTGACAGCATCATCTGGATAGCTTGCACTTTCTCCGGGTTCACTTTAAAACCATCTCTTGTCACTATGAAACCCATAAATTTTCCTTCCTCCATCCCGAAGGAGCACTTCGTTGGGTTGAGCTTTAAATTTACGCTGCGCAAAGAATCGAACGTGAGCTGGATATTCGCAAGCATTGTTTCCTCTTCATGGCTCATGATGACAAGGTCATCCATGTATACCTCGACTGTTTTGCCAACGTCCTCCCCGAAGGCTGTATCCATTAAGCGCTGGTAAGTAGCTCCTGCATTGCGGAGACCAAAGGGCATTTTTGTGTAGCAGAAGATGCCCTTGTCCGTGCGGAAGGCAGTTTTGTCCTCGTCCTCCTCTTTCATTTGGACCTGATGGTAGCCCTTAGAGCAGTCGAGGAAGCACTTCCAGCGAAATGACGCCAGGGAGTCGACTTTTTTGTCTATCTCAGGAAGAGCATAGCAATCTTTTGGGCAAGATTTATTTAAGTCTTTGAAGTCTACGCACATTCGCCATCCGCCACTGTGTTTTTGGACCATCACTGGATTGGCGACCCAGGTGTGGTACTGGACTTCGCGCAAGATTCCGGCGTTAAGTAACTCTGTTACTTGTTCGTACATAGCTTCTGCTTTCTCAGCGCTGAGGCTGCGCCTTCCTTGCGCGACAGGTTCCGCAGAGGGTCGGATGTTTAGACAATGTTGCGCTATATCTCGCGGAACTCCAGTCATATCTGCTGGACACAAGGCGAATATATCTTTGTTGTTGGTTAATAATTCTTTTAATTGTATGCGTTTTGTCGGTGAAATAGCGTGCCCTAGTAAGCTAGTTTGTTCCGGATATTCTTCATTTAAGACCCATTTCTCTGGTTCATTTGATGCTGAGGGTTTTGCCACTTTTGCTGGTGGCTCATCGTCGACGTACATGACCTCCTTGCTTGAGTATAAAATCGCGACACCAGTTTCTGTTGGAAATCCGCATGCCGCATGTGGAATAGAAGTGATCATGCTGAATTCTCTTTGTGATCTTCTTCCGAGCAAGACATCGTGGCGCGATGTTGCTGGCATGACCATGAAGTTTACTGTTACTGTGCGCGAATGTTCGTCATCAGATAGAGTCACAGGGAAAGCAATTTGCCCTAATGGAAATACAGCTTCATTACAAAATCCGGTGAGAGGGAAATCAACCGGCTCTAGACGTGCTTTGTCTTCTGGATCGAGTTGTTTGAAGCATTGCTCGTATATGATATCCATCGAGCTCCCTGGATCTATAAACATATAGTCTGTTCGGTAATGGCCGAAGATGCCAGTTATAATTACTGGTCGTTCTTCTTGAGGGCCTCCAGGGACAACAGGAAACACAACTTGCTGTTCCCTCCAGTGCTGATCATGGTTTCATTTATTTGGCCTTCGTGAAGGACCTCTTTGCACCATGCTTATTTGTTTTGGTTCGGTTTCCTGATAGTTGATATCTCCTGATTATTGAAGTATCTCAGCATAACTGTCAGATTGGATGTCCCACTGACAAGGTGTCTGTGGGTTCAATACTACAGTGTTAATTTCACCATTGTTTTCTTTCGGAATATCAGATCTGATGTTTGGGGACTCAGATCTGTTAATTTGTGTGAAAATTGCATTTAAAGCATCTGAATGACTGTTGCTTTTGTTGATCTCCATGATTCCGTCAATCTGGGTATTTTGGGTTATACAACCCTCAAACTCAGATCGAGGACCTGATGGGTGAGATGATGAATTCTCTGCCATGTGAAGACAGAGAATGAGGGAGACTGAATCGAAACGAGACAAAACTGATAAAACAGAGAAAACGGTGGGCGTCAATGAAGAAACAATAGATAAATGACCGGAATCAAATTATCTAGGGGGTTTGGATCCGCATAAAGGGGTTGTTTCTCTCATTTGATTCGATGTGACTGATCTCCTTCTCTGGTAAACTCTGCAAAACAAAACACCGTTAGCCTCATCAAGGGGAGAAGGGGAGTCTCTCCTTGACCCGACTCCGGCGTGAGAATAAGTATGTGTTTTGGAAGAAGAAGAAGAAGAAGGATTAACGAAGTGTGTGTAACTTGTCTCGTACCTGAATTATCCTCATATTTATAACTGAGAGTTTGGGCCGGAAAACTTATTGATGAAATATTGACGGAAGATGCTAACCCCGTAAGCGGTTACATTTCCTTCCATTTAATCTTCTTAATCCGACGTGAGTGCACACGGATCGCTGTTTAGATCTATGGCTGGGTAATCGCCATGTGGAAAGTGGGCAAGTGGAGGTTTTTCCTCCAATTCCATGCCATCATCGTGATTTCAGGGAGGCCTGAGATGATGACACGTGTACCAGACGGTTATAACCGTCTGGTGTTGCACGATTGAGTCCTTCTAGAAGGTTATTGCCATAATCTGGTGTGACTCTTTACTGTGGGGTATCAGTTGAGTGAATAATTCCCAAGTCTGAGTACTATTTAAGCGGAAGGGTTTTAATTTAGGATTTTCATCCTTTGTTTATGGAAGAAAGCGCAAGGATTTACGATTTTCCTTTCTGCGCGCAAGTGTTGTCTGCTATCTGTCTCTTAAGCCTTCCTTGTGAAACCAGTGTGAGGTCGCGCAAGGTTAAAAAGGGGCTGGAAGATAAGGTTGTGGTATGGTCTCGAGTATTTATTACGAGGTTTTTAGGACCTTACCCCTTCAATGAAGATTCAGTCGTTTTGGTTTTCATCAGATTTCAGGCAACGAAGACTTGAGTTCCAACATCGGTTAATCAAAACTAAAGCAGAAATAAAATCTTTTTGACTTTTATAAAGTTTATATTAAAACACACCTAAAATCTTTTTGGCATTTTGATTATTTCAAACTTAAAGACCGAAAGCAATAAATAAATATATACAGAGTTGCAGAAACTAAGAAAAGTAAATATATATAAACATTCTTTTTGCGAGTTTCGAGGGTAAGAGAATCATATCAGTGTACGGTCATGCCAAAACGCTCTTGTTGTTCAGTTAGTTAACATTTAGATAAGCATCCTATAACAATTATCGGTATTGTTGTCCACATAAGCTCAACTTATCAGATGTAATCATGGCGAGGGGATACGATTAGTGTATGATTTATACTTACCGACCGATGTTCATCCACACATGACACATTCCCGTATCAAGGTATGCACGAGAGTTCATCTTACTGGTGAGTATACCATTTATCATCTGTTTTGACGTATATGAAAATGTGAGATACTCACTTATTTTGATGAAAACAAGCCCTATGTGATAGAATCACTTATTGATGAGGAACTTGATTTTCAGATGCATGAGGGCACAGGAGCAAGTCCGTGAACAGGTCAGTACTTTCGTACAGCAAAGAGACGAACTTGACTCCCGAAAAAATGTGATATATTATCACTTATTTGTTTGGACATGTGATTGTTGATCACTTATTAAGGTCGTATGCAGTATGTACACTTATGTATGGTATCATGGAAGATCTAGACTTCTTCTCCGTTTGTTTCGGTAAAAGAAACAACCATGATACCCAGATGATAAACAGCATAAAGACCACATATCTCAGAACCTCGGCAATCTCTCAAACAAAATTTCGGTACTAAGACCATATGCCAATGAGCGGTTCCAACCTGGTCTTCAGTCAATTTAGGTTTATATCACCCTGCACACTTTAAGATGATTGTGAGCCTACCGATACATCTAATATAGAGCTGCTTAACATTTTTTCATTTAAGGTTTCAGTTTAAAGAGGTTTAGACAGACCACTGATGTACTATCATTTTCTCTTTTGCTCGCCAGGAAACTCATTTTTGTTTTTCTATTGTTTTTGAGTTTTTGAAATTTTTTGATGTTTTTGAATTTTTCAAATTTGGATTTACTCCCCCTAAAATCAACAAACTTACAATAAATTTTAAAAAACACAAAGATATTTACAAAAATGATTTTCCGATGCGGATTACTCTTGCTTGACCTTAATGCCGTTTACCAATAATAAAAAGTCAAATCTTGATTTATCAAATGCTTTGGTAAAAAGGTCGGCACGTTGGTCATCAGTATGGACCTTAACAACATCAATTAGCCTTTTATCAAAGCAATCACGTATGAAGTGATACTTAATTTCGATGTGTTTGGTCTTTGAATGTTGCACAGGATTTCTAGTGATAGATAAGGCAGCAGAATTATCGACTAAAATAGGAGTAGTTAGGAATTCAAAACCGTAATCACGCATTTGCTATTGTATCCACAAGACTTGGGAGCAACAACTTGAGGCAGCAATGTATTCAGCTTCACAAGTTGATGTAGCGACACAAGTCTGCTTCTTGCACTGCCATGTTACGAGGCGATTTCCTAAAAACTGGCATCCAGCCGTTGTGGATTTGCCGTCGATTTTGCATCCGCCAAAATCAGAATCACTGAAAGCGATCAAGTCAAAGTTATTATCCTTAGGGTACCATAGACCGGTGTCTAGGAAACCCTTCAAATAACGAAAAATCCTTTTTACAGCTGCAAGATGTGGGGCCTTCGGGTTAACTTGATATCTGGCAAGCAGGCACGTTGGGTACATTATATCTGGTCTTGATGCTGTGAGGTACATTAGGGATCCAATCATTGCGCGGTAATATGAGGAGCTAACAACTTCACCCTTCAAGTCTGGATGAATTCCGTGATTTTGCTGCAGTGGGGTACCAATGGGTAATGTGTCGGACATCTGAAATCAGTTCAGGATGTCACTCACATACTTAGTCTGATGGATGAAAATCCCAGACTTCGTTTGTTGCACTTGCATGCCCAAAAAGAAAGTCATCTCTCCCATAGCGCTCATCTCGAATTTATCTTGCATTACACGCTCGAAATCCCTACACATAACATTGTTAGTAGAACCAAATATAATACCATCCACATATACCTGTACCAGTAGAAGATCTCCATCTTGTTCTTTTATGAAGAGAGTGCAATCGATAAGACCTCTGCGAAATCCATTCTCCAATAGGTAATTAGATAAGGTTGCATACCATGCTCGTGGTGCTTGATGTAGACCATAGAGAGCTTTGTTCAGCAACCAAACCCGATCGGGATGGATAGGATCTTCAAAACCTGGAGGCTGTTCGACATACACTTCTTCTTCGACTAGACCATGTAAGAATGCACTTTTTATGTCCATCTGGTAAACCTTGAATCCTTTGAATGAGGCATAAGCCAGAAAGATCCGAATTGGTTCCAGACGTGCAACAGGTGCATACACTTCGTTGTAGTCTATACCTTCAATTTGATGAAAACCTTGAATGACCAATCTTGCTTTGTTTCGAATAACGATTCCACGGTCGACCTTTTTGAATTTATACACCGAACGGGTACCAATCTTCTTATAATCATCAGGTTTATCAACGAGCTTCCAGACACCTAGCTTCTGGAATTGCTGTAGTTCTTCCTGCATAGCTTCAACCCATGAATTTTCTTTCAAAGCGTCTTTCCAAGTTCTTGGCTCTTCTTGTGAGACATAACACGCGAAAGACCAATCGTTTTGTTGACCAGATTCTCTGATCGCCGCATACAGGCCTGCGTTGTTGTTGTTTCGCAACATGTTTCTTGTTTGTATGTCACTTTGTACATTACCGATGATGTTTTGCTGAGGATGGGTATTGTGAATCCTTATTTCTGGATTATCTTGAACTGGAATATTTGTACCCAGATTTTTGAGATTGAGATCAACAACCAATTCAATACCCGGAACTGGCGAAGAGGATGATGCAGTAGCTTCAGCTGTTTTTGGGTTATCAGCTGGAGCTGTAGCCTCTGAAGTACCTTGTACAGCTGTTGTTGGATCTTCTTGATCTGCATCTAGAAATTCTTTATCCTCTGAAGATTCGTTCAGTTCAGTTGCATCATGAAAATCCTCATTGTCGAGAGCATTATTGTTCACTGAAGATGATTCTTGATTGACAATAATTGGACGAACCAACGGTGATTCTGTTGCGTTGTCACTCTCGAAAAACATCCTTGCCGCAGCATTTTCTTCAACTGCTTCAACATTGATCGAATTGAAAAAGTCATCGTACTCAAACATCCATGGTTGACCTGGACATTTGACTGGCAAAGTGTGCCTTTGTACTCTGACTTCAGACCATTCCTCAACCCTTTTAATCTGTAGATTCCAGACTCTTAAGTTCGGGGTGGCATAACCAAGAAAGTGACCTTCAATAGCTTTTGCCACAAACTTTCCATTAGGATCGATCATTGTGCAAGGAGCTCCAAACGGTTCAAGATATAACAACTCTGGTTTCCGTTTGTGAAGAAGCTCAAAACAGGTCTTGTTGTGTCTTTTGACTGTAAGGACTCGATTCAGCGTGTAACATGCGGAGGCCACAGCTTCACTCCAGAATGGAATGGGCAACTGCAACTCTACCTACATAGTCTAGCAGTCTCGATCAATGTACGGTTTTTACGTTCAGCGACGCCGTTCTGCTGAGGAGTATAAGCCGCACTAAATTCGTGAACAATACCTTTTGATGTGCAAAACTCCGCCATGGCATGATTCTTAAATTTTGTACCATTGTCGCTGCGTATCCGTCTAACCTTCAACTTATACAAATTCTCAATCTGAATGATCAAGTTTTTGATAATACCGAAAGTTGCACTCTTGTGAGCCATAAACGCCATCCAAGAAAATCTTGAATAATCATCAGTTATCACGAGGCAGTATTGATCATTCCTGATGCTTTGTGCTTGACAGGACCGAACAAATCCATGTGCAAACGTTCAAGAGGAACTGTCACCGTGTTGATCTTCTTTGTCGGATGTCGCTTCTTAGTTTGCTTTTCCTTTTTGGCATGAAACACAGACGTCTTGAAGATGGAAATTTTTAAGAAGAACACCATTTACTAATTCATTCGACACTAAATGATTCATTTTCCGTAAGTGAATGTGACCCATACGTCTGTGCCAAGAGATAGAGTCTTTTTTAGTGGCTTTGGTAATAAAACAAGTTGCTTGTGCAGACGTTGTTATTGCTTGGCTCATATCAAGGACATATAAATCGTTTATCCTTGGAGCTGATAAGAGAATCCATTCTTTTGGAATCTTGAAGCTGGGTTTCAGTACATAACATCCATTTACATCAAAGTGTACTGAAAACTGCTTATCACATATTTGTGAAACGCTGAGAAGATTGTGATCAAGTTGTTGTACAAAGTTGATCTTGTCAAAACTTACAACCCCGTTAGATACCATTCCTTCTCCTGCTATATAACCACCCTTATCTCCAGCAAAGGCAACATAACCTCCTCTAATAGATTTAACGTCGTAGAGAAGCTTCATGTCGCCTGTCATGTGCCTGGATGCCCCACTATCAACAATCCAATGACTGCTGAAAGTTCCTCCTGGAACACCTTGCACATGTACTCACATGATTAGTTGGAGATGGGGAACCAAGCCTTTGTGGTCTTGGGTCTTCCATTTTCATCAACGTAAGTTACTTGAACTTCTCGATGTTGTGGAAATTGTGATGTTCCCCCTGATTCAGTAACCGTTTTTGGTTTCCAGGTCTGTTTTGTTTTACCAGTTTTATTCTTTAAAATCTTAACTTCATGATTGTCTGAAGTTTTTGAATTGTCTGGTTTGACAGAAACAGATGTTTTGTTAACCACATCGATTTTGATTGCTTTTTCAATTTTCTTAACCTGTTGGCGTTTCTGTTTCTTTTCCCTTTCTTTTGCAAGACGGGGATCTGGTTTTGATGAAATAGATTGCTTTCGGTCATTTTAGTCACGGGGATCATCAACTTTGGCTTTTTTTTTATGAAGATATGGACAATTTCGAATGATATGTCCAATTTCACCACACTCAAAACATGATCTTCGATCAACAAACCCCGAAGTAACATGTGATTGTCTTGTCGATGAACTTTGTGATCCCGAGGTACTTGGTTTTGAACTGTTTTGTTCATTTATTTTCAAAGATTTAACTTGATTGACATGATCTAAGTTAGATTTATTGGCAAATGTTTCATGTTTATCTGTTCCCGTTGATTTCACAAAGTTCACTTTTTTGTTCTTCTTTTGGTTCGGTTCCTTTTGACCTTGAGTCATTGATTTACCTTTTGGTTTGGTATGATTTTGCTGCTTTTTCACTGTTGGTAATTTCTGATTGCCACATTGTTTTCGAACTTCGGCCTTTGGGATAGGAGGACACTGTGTTACCACAATGTGTGAACCCGACTTTCCCAAAAACCTACTTGTCGAATCTTCAAAAACTTTACTGATTAAAGAATGATTTACATTCTTAATCGGAAAATATTTGTCAGAATAGATTTTATCATCACCAACGAGAGTGTACAGCAAATTCACACTCTCTGACTCTTTTGCAGACGTGGACTCGACCAGAACAGTCTTAGCAGGTTTTGCGGGAGGATCACATAGAATATGATTCTCAAGAGGTATGCCCTCTTCTTTGATTACCACCTCAGACTGTGCTGAGTTAGTATAATCGGATTCATCATCTGAAGAATCAGCATCCTCAACAATGACTGGAGGATCCTGATTTTGTTCAGCAGTTGACACACTTGAAACTGTTGAAGCATCTGAATCTGATGATACTTCATTTTTGTATCCAAATCCAGTTGCAAATTCCTCAATGTCTAAAGGAACAGATTCCTCATAATAAGTTCTATTCTCCTCATCAGGCATTGCATGATAATTTTGTCTAACAGGTGGTGGACATTTATTGTATCCAGTGCACGTAACATCCTTTTTCTCTTTTTGTGTGTCAATGATGTGATCCAGCACATATCTAGAGTTTGAATAACTGTCTAGCTTTAGCCGGATCGCCTCACTTTCACACTTTGCACAGGCTAATTCTTTTTGCATGATCTCAAGATGATTAATATAACAGTTTATGTCAGTTTGTTTTCTTGAAACCATTTTTGTCAGCTCGGTTTTATCTTTTCTTAAATTTGAAACCACCGTTTTAAACTCCTTTTCATGGTTTTCATAAAACATGTTAGCCTCTTTGCATTTCGAAAGATCCACTATCAACTTTTGATTGTGGATATATGTCACTTCATATTTGTTTTGCAAAGCCTCATGTTTGCTTTGCAAATCACACCACTTAGTATTAAAAGAAACATGTTTGTTTTGCAAGTCAGACAATTCAGCATTTAAAGCATCATGTTTGCTTTGCAACTCAGACATATTAGCATCTAAATCAGCACATTTATCACTTAAGCTAGCACAATTATCACAATTAATGACAGTTGGTTCATCGACACATACCTGGCTTGATGAAATGCCGCCATTAGCCATAAAGGCTGAATGAAGAGAAGAAGAAGAATAAGCAGCTTAATCCACCAGAATAGATCTTCTATCATTCCCTACTGCAGCTTCTCCTAACAATTCATCAATATCTGCATCGATTCTCCCACTAGATACATCATCAGAATAATCTTCACCTAAGGTTGAGGTTTCCTCATCTGAACTCCTTGAATAACCAGAACTCTCTTCATCTGAAGATTCACCACCACTGGCGGAAGATTCTCCACCACTGGCATGCTTCAAATCCTTAGCAGTTTCAGCAAAACAAGCTGCTCCTCCCTGATCATCAATGCCCAATTGCATTGACCAATCGCAACCTTCATCTATTTGCACCACAAGAGCTTGATTGGTGTTCGATGGTCCTGCTTGATTGTTTGCAGGGACCAAGGTGCGATTATCATTCCTGGCTTGATTCTGATTCGCCTGGTTGCCATGACCTCTGAAAGGATTCTGGTTCCCATGCTGAGCTGGCTTTGTGCATTCCCTCTTGAAGTGACCCCGTTCACCACAGTTAAAGCACTTAACAGACTGCTTGTCGAACCCATACTTGGTATCTTTCTTGCTTTCCAAGCTGGTTCGACCAGTCCATTCCATGAAGTCCTTTGCTCACCTTACAGCACTGGCGAAAGCCCATTTGATGTCCATCATATCCATCTCTTCTTTATCGATCTACTGATAATCTTCTTGAGTTAGATTGATGTTTCCGATCTGCCCTGCAATCAACCCACAATACGCGCTCACCAATGTGTTTAGTATCTCCATATGATCTTTAGCTACTTCAACGCTAACTTTGGAGAAGTTTGAAGTGTCAAGCCGTACTGTATTTGAATTTGATGGCTGACCAGCAAATGATGTGCTTCCATAACAAGCTTGTTGTTGAGCAGGAAGTGGATTCCCATACAAATCAGTTGCTACGGTAGATGGCCGGTAGCTTTGCTGTTGTGGAGCTGGTTATAGTGGATTTCCATACAAGTCTGTGGTTGGAGCTGGCTTTACAGGAACTTGTATCGGATTGCCATATAAATCTGTGCTTGTGACAAACGCGTTTGAATTGGAGTGTGTGAAGCAGGTCTTGCAGAAGTGCTAGAAGCTCCATAATACATATCAGGATTTTGTCGCATTGGAATCCTTTTCGCCTTTAGGGTTTCTTCCTAATCTTTGTTCTCCAAGAGCTGAACGAAATCATTGATGTTTGTCGTAGTCAATGTGCCATTGTATTTCAGTATTTCCAAGAAACCATTCCATTGAGGTGGCAGTGCATCGGCAAACTTTGTGACAACCTCTGCTGGAGTTGTTACAACCCCATAATTACTCAATTCAGTCAGCAAGTGATAAAATCGACTTGTCATATCTCCCAAAGATTCATTTTCCATACATGTGAACCCATCAAACTCCTTCTTGAGTAAATTATGTCGCAATTGGCGTGACTTCTCATTTCCTAGACCTCTTGTCTTTAATGCATCCCATAATTAGGGGTGTTCACGATCCGATCCGATCCGATCGAGGGTCTGCTCATGCTCGGATTGAATTACAACCGATCCGATCCGAGCGGATCAAATTTGTAAAACCGATCGCAAAAGTGATGCTCATGCTCGGATTGAATTTGAATCGAACCGATCCGATCGGCTCGGTTTCGCTCGGTTTTTATCAAATCCTAAAAAAAAGCGAGCGGATCGTTTTCGCTCGATTGAATAATAAGGCTTCGTTCAACAAAAACAAATTCTAACTTAAAGTGCGAATACAAAAGCAACACAAAATAAAGTGCGAATACAAAAGCAACACAAAATAAAGTGCGAATACAAATTGTCATTTAGTTCAAAAGCCATAAACTTCTTCTTTAAGCTTGTTCATCTTCATCCATAAAATTCAACTTCACATCAACATATAACCTATAAACACAAGCATTAAACAAAACCATTAAGTTCTACACATTAGAAAACAACTTTTAGGTTTTGTCAATTATAAAAATACCTTTCATTTATTATCAGACCCATCTGGAGTCAACACATCAATTTCCAATTTTTATTCATCTCTTGCAGCTTGCTACACATTAGACTGAAGTTATACGACTGAACGATTTAACATACCAAACGATTTATACAACTGAAACAAGTTATATGATTGTTATACGACTGAAACAAAACAAGTGATATTTACAAACGATTGTTATTCAACTGAAACAACTCAAACAAGTTTAAAAAACAGAAGCAGATTAGAAAAAAACAGAGCGACTCACTTGTTGCAGATTGAAGACCGGAGATTGAAGACCGTCCGACGAACTGTTGCAGATTGAAGACCGGAGATTGAAGACCGTCCGACGAACAATTGCAGATTGAAGACCGGAGATTGAAGACCGCTCAGTTTGTGTCGGAGACTAGAGAGCGAAACACAGGAGCGGCGACTGAATAGTGAGTGAATACTGGATACTCTTTTGAATAGGATTTAGGGTTAGATACTTAGATTTACGTATTAAATATTAAGTTGGGTTGAATGTGATTTGGGCTTTTAATCTTTTTTTGGGCTATTATATTTTTTGAGTTTTTAATCTATAAAATCTATAATATAAATATATATATTAATTATTAATAAAAATAATTCGAGCGAAACTGAGCGATCGATGAGCGAGCGGAGCTATGCTCATGCTCGGATTGAATTTGAATCGAACCGATCCGATCGGCTCATTTACAAACTGAGCGGGAATCGAGCGAGCATTTTTCGAGCATTTTTCGAGCGATCGTCGAGCGATCTTCGATCGTCAAGCAGTTTGGATAGCCCTACCCATAATCGCTTTGACGTCTTGAAGCTGACAAACTGATGATACATATCCTTGCTCAACGCCTGAGTCAGAATAGCATATGCTTTCTTTTCTAAATCATATGCCTTTTTCTCGTCTTCCGTAAGATCTGCAAATGTCGCGGCAGTTGAAGCGGCAACCTCAAGAGCTTGATCAAAATCTGTAGTAAAACATAACCACAATTCCGTGTTTTGCCCAAGGACATACGTATTGAATCTATCTACCCATCCAGGATATTCATTTATGTGCATAATTTTCGGTGGGCGATTTAGACTTCCGGTCTCGCTTTCGCTTAGAAGGATACTTTGAATACTTGGAGTTTGATTTGAAACAAACGCCCATTGACCTGTCGACATTGGAATCGCTTGCGAAGATGCGGTTTCGGGAGATTCGGCCCATGATGGCGACAAACCCGTGCTTCTATACTTGCTCTCCGTATTAGATGCGGGTGCGGGAGATTCGGCCCATGAGGGAGATAAACCCGTGCTTCTATATTTGCTCTCTGCATTTGACGGACTACCCCACCAATCCGGATTCATTTTGGATGCCTATTGATGAAAACCTGCTTAAATCACTCAAATCAAAGAGTTTAGTGTGAAATGGAAAGCTTCTGTTTAAAAGTATCACAAGTGAATGCGACGAAATCTAAAGGTGTTCGTCCAAGACAACAATGACGAAAACAAGAGATTTTGTCAAGATCAAATGTGACGAAATCAGGTGTGACGAAATCAGGTGGAGTTCGTCCAAGATATGTTTGACGAAGTCTTGAGAGATTTCGCCGCTGACAAGTGATTTCGTCGAGGGTGATTTCGTCCAAGACAAGTGTTGTTGAAAATGATGATTTCGTCCAAGACAAGTGTTGACGAAAATGATGATTTCGTCCAAGACAAGTGTTGACGAAAATGGTGATTTCGTCGCTGTGATTTCGTGACAGCTTGCAAGATATTTTTCAAAACAAAATAAAATCTTATCTTCTGACAAGTGTTGATGAAAATGATGATTTCGTCCAAGACAAGTGTTGACGAAAATGATGATTTCGTCCAAGACAAGTGTTGACGAAAATGGTGATTTCGTCGCTGTGATTTCGTGACAGCTTGCAAGATATTTTTCAAAACAAAATAAAATCTTATCTTCTGACAAGTGTTGATGAAAATGATGATTTCGTCCAAGACAAGTGTTGACGAAAATGATGATTTCGTCCAAGACAAGTGTTGACGAAAATGGTGATTTCGTCGCTGTGATTTCGTGACAGCTTGCAAGATATTTTTCAAAACAAAATAAAATCTTATCTTCTGACAAGAAGTTGGTGACACAATTTCAACACAGCATGCTTTCATAAATACAAGATATGTCTATTTGCTGTGTATTTATACAAACTCCTCGACGAAATCTGATTGCCGACGAAAACAGATCGACGAACTCCCATCATTACTACGAAATCCCTGATTTCGTCACATGGGGTCTTCGTCATATGGGGTCTTCGCCATAAAAGGGATTTCGTCTCATATGGGCTTGGGCTTGGGCTTCGACATGTTGGGCCAAACAAACAGACAGTACTCAAACTTAAACTAAACATGCAAACTGCACACACGCAGTTGCATTTTCATCAAACGTTACAAAGTAAATAGCATACCTAGTCAAGACAGGAGGATGTCTTGACTACGGCCTTCACTTCGTAGCTGAGTCGAACCGAGCCGAGCTGTATCCACACAATATGTATCAACATTTTGTTATGTGACGTGTAAGAGTATATCAAATTTGGAAAGGAGTTGGGTAAAAAATGTGTATTTTGGTGTTGTTTTGTTCTTTTAAATATGTTGCAACGATTGGGATGCTGACCATGCGGACCCCGGAAACCAACGGGATCTGGGCGGCGGCGTTCAGCTTCCCCCTCCCCTTTGACGCTTCTCGTGACCATAGTGACCAACCTTATCGCTTTTGTTGTAAAAAAATTGAAAAAAAGCATGGTTCACATTCCACATGCTAACCATAGCGCTTAAAATTATCGGCGACTCACCACCCAAGTACTACTACAGTAGTAGTACTACACGTCACTACCAAATCTCACGGAGAAAATAGTCTTTTTTTTTTTTTCTGGGCAAAGTAAGTTCAAAACTAGCAAGATCATTATCTAGCCATTTTTTCTAACATGTATTTTATCTACAATCGATCATTATATACTACTAATTCACTAGTGCATTAATTTATTTTCATGCTCTTCTAGTCTTCTTAGTGATCACGACATGCTAAAAAACTCATACTCCTATCACTTTCATTGCTTAGGCCTTTAACATAGTAGTTACAACCGGAGATCTCAATCTAGGTAATCAAAAGCACAAGAAACACATGCACGTCTGAGATAAGAAAAACACAATAAAAATATAAATATAAATTCGCTTAGAAAATTAACATTATAGATAGCAACTAGAATCATGTTCATCTTATCTCTACATGAATTTAACCAAAACAATTTGAGTGACTAACTCAAACACCATCTAATTCTACTCATGAATCTACACTTTTATTCACTATGAGACTTAACTCTCAACCTCATGAGAAGGGACACATTTCCATACACCTTGGTACCACGAGACTACAAGCCAACTAACACATTCAATCTCTCCATGAATTAAAAAATTCTAATGCTAATTAGAAGTTCTAATTCGCGTTTTGATGTTTAAAGCTCTAACCGGAACATGTACCTAATAACAATTGTTTTAATTGGTTTTCAGGTAACGGGTTTGTTGGGTTCAAGTTAATTGGTACATGTGAAGTCAGGTCGGGTTAATCGAGCACAGTTAAAATTAAAGGGCTTAACTTGTACCACTGTACATGTTAATGAATATTGTTCGTTTGTGAAGACTTAAGACACAGCACTACTTGTCGTTATGTTGCTTAACTAGAGAAACAATTACACAAGGAAAACTTGAATGATTATGGCCTGTGAGAAATTACACATTAACTATTTACAAAAAATAATAAAGACAAATAGTATTCGTATCTTGTGTGCTACAACAACGATATTTATATGTGGGTGATCAGGGCAGTTAAGAAGATCTTTAAATTTGACTCCGAGTCAATATGAATATCTAAGTGGGGTGTATAATCGGAAGAAGAATCTGTTGATGTTTCCTTTAGACCACTTCTACTTTTCCTGTCAACGAGTCTAACTCCAAAACCACTATAATATTGCTCCTTATCGTCATCAATGTAAAACTCAAGAGTTTTGTATGTTTGATCCCACCATGCCGTGTGGCTCAGTGAATCAAATGGAACATACCACACCCATGTCATCCTATCACCATCAGACTTCTCCCAAACCACATCATCTTTAGAATCCATACCACTCATCACCTGCCTCATACCTGTTTGTACGTAGTTCCACCGCCGGAGGGCCGAGGCTTTTGACAAAACACCGCACATCAAGAAACCTGCAAAGTCTTTGCACCAATTCTCTGGAAGTTGCAAACTACATCTACTCCCACCATAAAGACAAGGCATAACCCCCTTTGGAACCTCAACGCCTTCAAGTTGGTAAAAAATAGGACAATTTTCAGTAGCAATACAAACCTCAAACATGTATTCTAGTAATCTGCCACCATCATTTATGATGCTAGTTTCCACAGTTATGATTTGACATAGTCCTGCACATTTTTTATAGCAATCTCCAAAGGTTGTAAGTGACTTGCAGCACGTTGCATTGAGGATGGTTAAACTTGATGGGAGCTCAGGCAATTCAAGAAGGTTTGTGCAATACGACAGGTCGAGCACTTTGAGTCGAGTAAATTGCACCAGGCTGAATTCTATTTGTGAAGTTTCCACAGTTATGACTTGACATAGTCCTGCACATTTTTTATAGCAATCTCCAAAGGTTGTAAGTGACGTGCAGTACGTTGCATTGAGGATGGTTAAACTTGATGGGAGCTCAGGCAATTCAAGAAGGTTTGTGCAATACGACAGGTCGAGCACTTTGAGTTGAGTGAATTGCACCAGGCTGAATTCTATTTGTGAAAAATCACTGCCATGTAGAACAAGCTCTTGTAATACGCAAAGAAATTGAGGAAATAATTGACGCCTTATCTTCACAGGGTGTCTTAATTCTTGTAATTTGAGCTTTTCCAAATGTTTAAAGGCATCAAAGTTGAACTCTATGCTCTTTAAATTATTTAAGTTAGACAAATTTAGGGAAATAAGGTTGGTACAACATTCTCCAATTGACGAGGGCAGAACTTCTATCCCAATCCTCTCCAAAGACAAATTTAGCAAGCTTTCCATGTTCGCTTGGATCTCTGGGAACTCAAGAATCTTTGGGCACCCACATATTTCTAGAGTGTTGAGGTTTTCCATGTGAACAATTGTTGGAAACATTTTAAGCTTGGAACAACCAAATACACTTACGTACTGAAGACTTGTATGATTTCCAAGTGATGTGTGAATGTTTTTTAACTTACGACAATAATTAAGTTCCAACTTTTGAAGACGTGGGAGTCCATCAAAATTTGGTGTGCTAAGTAGTTCCTTCATATTACAGAGTTGAAGATCTTTCAAATGTGGTAGATACTATAAAGTATAGAAAGTTTCTGTTAGAGTTTATGAAGAGTAGTCCCAACTTGTTTTTCAAAAATAATACAATAAACATAAAATAAAATTACAACTACCATTTAAAAATTTTAATCACAATGTTGTATTTTATTTGTTTTACTTTTCCCTTTTGACATTTTTATTCTCATAAATAATTACGAATAGTTATTTTTCAATTACCTTTTATCTTGTTATCAATATAATACTCACTCAATATGTGATATCGACAAGTCGTTGTATTAGTGCATCTAAGATAAACATAAGATGAAATTATTAAATTCAGGACTCTTAGGCTACAGGATATGGAGAGGGGCTCCATCCTGTCATGTATGCATCATGTCAACTAAGGGCTCTATTCCCCTTTATCAATAGCTAGCATGGTATGAAGCCCCCTCTTTTACATTACCTACAATAGCGCCCCATGTTAAATGCGTCAGACGCACACAAAAGCTCGCTATTGCTTTGGCTGGCTATCAATAGCCCCCCCCCCCTTCCCCACTAGCTAGCATGGTATGGTGTGGGGGTGCTATTAAGAGAAAAGTTGCTGAGGTGGATGGGTGATAGCACCTCATATCGTCCAGCCTTAAGTGGTTAATCAAACAAATTACCTTGTAACCCTTCCATAGAACTTTTTGCATGCTATCAACTAAACTTAGAACAACAAGCTTCATTGGTTTAAAATTTTCTGCAAAAGGACTTCTTACACGAAACCCTGACAAAGCAATATACCGCAACTCATTTGAAATTAGGGCTGGCAATAGGTAACCTGTAGGTAACCTGCTAAGACACGATAACAGAAAAGTACACCATGTGAATTTTTACGTTTTTAAAAATAATCAAAATTTGAAAGTTAGTATCTATTATTTCTCCTTCTAGGTACATAAAATACATATGGCTTATAGATATTGGATATAAAGTAGTTAAATGAGTCATATTCATGTTTAAAATTTTTGTTGTTCGCGTTATTAGATACCTGTTAAACATGCTAAGACACGATTTTCCAGCCCTAGTTGAACTATACGGCAACTCAGTTGAAAGAAACTTAAGTTCTTCATCATGCTCAAGTCTAATCCCCACATCAAGATACCTTAGTTTTTTCATGTTTGAAACATTTTTAAGGAACTGTGACGTATAACGACCATGCATAAAATCATGACACCATATGGCTTCGATCTTGTCATTTTCCTGCAATAAAAAAGAAAACAATATACGGATAAGGAGCATTCTTTACAGATATAATATAATATTGTATATTCTTACAAGCTTGTCAGTGTAGCATTTACCATTGTTAAACACATTTTATTGATTTCTTCAGTTTTCCAAAGTCTGCTATGTTTCTCGGGATTGTTAGGATGTTCCTCTCTAACTATGTAGTGTCCCATTTCTTGAACCAGATCATGCATTTCAAACCTACCATCCTTGTCAAAAAATATGAGAGATTTTTGTCTTAACACCTCTATCCCTATTTCTGGGTGAAAATCACAAGCTTCAAGAAACTCCATTGCATTAGTCTTCATATGCCTTCTCAAACAACAAGCAATATCTAAGAATAACTCTTTCTCCAAAGCTTGAAGTCCATCATAGCTAATTTTCAACTTTTTCACAGTTTCCATTTCTGGGATATTTTTTAGTCTATCCAATGTACTCTTCCAACCCTTACTATCTTTGTCATATAGAAATGAACCTAATACCTTAAGTGTCAATGGGAGCCCGGCACAATAAGAAACCACACGTAATGCAAGTGACTCATAATCTTCTATAGGGTCATCTTTATTGTATGCATGTTTTTTAAACAGTCGGATAGCCTCAACGTCTGATAATAGTTTGACACAATAAACCTCATCCACCCTGTGAGTCCTTAACAAATGTTCATCTCTAGTTGTAATAAGTATTCTGCTCCCACTGCCAAACCAACTATGCGATCCAGCAAACACATCTAGCTGGTCAAGTTGATTGACATCATCAAGAACTATTAACACTTTTCTATTAGATAACATACTTTTTATCTTTCGCTTTCCTTCCTCAACGCTGGGTACCGTCACTTCTCCTTTGAAAACAGCTGATAACATAGTCTCTTGCAATTTTTTGAAACCAATTTTGCTTGATTCCTCTCTAATGTTCTCAACAATACAGTGACCTTGAAATTGGCTACAAATTTCCATGTAGACAGAAGTAGCAAGAGTAGTCTTACCACCACCCCCAACCCCCCATATCCCGACCATCCGCACACCACCTGACTCAATGTCTAATTGTGATTTCAAATTATGCAAGCGGGTAGTCATGCCGACAAGACCTTCGTCAACATCTGTATTTAAGGGGAATAATCTATCACAAACTGATTCGACAATTTCTGTGATGACTTTGGATTCATGCCTGCAAATTGGAGGATTAACATACATTAATTCACAAAAAAAGATAGTTTAACCCAGTGATAAAGAGATAGTTTAAGTATACTAACATTAATTTAAACCATTGAAAGTGTGCTCCAAATCCATTTTAATGTACCGAGAAATTAAAATAAAGAAAAAAAACCTTGATGGATTCATGAACTAGTTATGGTTGAAATTTCGTTTCGCCGTTGGCACGGGGAAACCGATTGGTGCTTTCAGTTCATGATATCTTGGATTTATTTGTGTATTTTATTTTACAAAAATTCGGCTGCAGGGGAAGGGAATGGAGAGCGCTAATATTACATTTTTTCTTTATCATTATAACCAGTTGATTTTTCGCCCGCACGTTGCGGCCGGGACCTAATGTCTGGAAAACGTGTGTTGGCAACGGCAAGCAGATACCGCATATCAAAACATAAATAAAAATGACGTGCTAACGATAGTCACTCCGTCCTAAAAAACAATTTTAAAAAATCTAATATATAATAATAGGACCCACACGTCCTACACGTTGGAAATTCGGTTGTTTTTAGTTTAGTTATTACGGTGCTAACACGTTAAAATATGGATGAGCCCGTACCGGCAACGGTACCAAAAGTACCGATACGGAAAATCATCGAAATTCACTACAAGAAAAAACACTCGTTGGGACAAAACCTATAGGGAGGACAAAAGTTGTCCCTATAGAACTACCTATCGGGACGACATGTCGTCCCTATAGGGTTTACATGCATTTCTAACTAGGTTACCATATAGGGACGACATATTGCCCTGATAAGCTGAAAATAATTATCTTTTTATTTTTCTTAATTTCATTAAAATAAATTAGAAATCCTAAAAACCTCTTCAATTTGTAGAAACGACTTTTCGTCCTACAGCGTTAAATACTTTTCTTTTTAATTTTCATTGTGGTATTGTTAAAAATATAAGAAATTAAGAAAAAATTAAAAAAAAGAGTTCGACCTATAGGGATGACTTTTCATCCCTACAAATTGTATCTACAAATTTTGAAAAGTAAAAAAAAATTTCATTTAGGCGGTAACATTTCCCACCACACGGCCAAAAGTTTCCCACCACTTTATCAACCCTATAGGGAGGATAAGTCCTCCCTATAAGTCAGATTTATGTATTCCCTTTTGTTTTATCCTTGTTTGAGAACTATTATTGTAATTATTTGAGAAAAACTTTATTATTATTATTATTATTATTACAAATATCATTTATTATTAATATATATAATTTTATAAATAATATAATAACTTTTATTATTTTTATTAGATAACAAAAAAAAAACAATAGTTATTATTACTAATATAATTATCATTATTATTAACAATAGTATCTTATACATCACATAGTATCGTATATCCCTATATTAGGCCCTAGTATAGTGT